>CM048752.1:3767649-5023533 GCA_026315105.1 Locusta migratoria | reverse complement strand
TATTTTGCTGTTTCTTAATGGTAATGCAGTATATTCGCCGTTTTTTTAAGTAAAATAGTCATATTTTCATGGAGGAGATGGTTTTGGATGTATATAGTTGCAATGAGCTTGTGGGCGTCTGTTGCACGAATCACCAGTTTTGACACCGATAGCCACTACCTTCATTTTCTCGGCAGAATGTTTTATTTTGCTGTTTCTTAATGGTAATGCAGTATATTCGCCGTTTGTTTAAGTAAAATAGTCATATTTTGAAGGAGATGATTTTGGATGTATATAGTTGCAATGGGCCGCTGGGCGCCTGGTAACCACGATTCAGCGGTTTTACACTTATAGCCACTACCTTCATTTTCTCGGCAGAATGTTTTATTTTGCTGTTTCTTAATGGTAATGCAGTATATTCGCCGTTTGTATAAGTAAAATAGTCATATTTTGAAGGAGGAGATGATTTTGGATGTATATAGTAGCAATGGGCCGCTGGGCGCCTGGTAACCACGATTCAGCGGTTTTGACACTTATAGCCACTACCTTCATTTTCTCGGCAGAATGTTTTATTTTGCTGTTTCTGAATGGTCATGCAGTATATTCGCCGTTTGTTTAAGTAAAATAGTCATATTTTCAAGGAGGAGATGATTATGGATGTATATAGTTGCAATGGGCCGGTGGGCGTCTGGTGCACGAATCACCGGTTTTGACACCGATAGCCACTACCTTCATTTTCTCGGCAGAATGTTTTATTTTGCTGTTTCCTAATGGTAATGCAGTATATTCGCCGTTTGTTTAAGTAAAATAGTCATATTTTCAAGGAGGAGATGATTTCGGATGTATATAGTTGCAATGCGCCGCTGGGCGCCAGGTAACCACGATTCAGCGGTTTTGACACTTATTGCCACTACCTTAATTTTCTCGGCAGAATGTTTTATTTTGCTGTTTCTTAATGGTAATGCAGTATATTCGCCGTTTGGTTAAGTAAAAAGTCATATTTTCAAGGAGGAGATGATTTTGGATGTATATAGTTGCAATGGGCCACTGGGCGCCTGGTGACCACGATTCAGCGGTTTTGACACTTATAGCCACTACCTTCATTTTCTCGGCAGAATGTTTTATTTTGCTGTTTCTAAATGGTAATGCAGTTTATTCGCCGTTTGTTTAAGTAAAATAGTCATATTTTGAAGGAGGAGATTATTTTGGATGTATACAGCTGCAATGGGCCGCTGGGCGCCTGGTAACCACGATTCAGCGGTTTTGACACTTATAGCCACTACCTTCATTTTCTGGGCAGAATGTTTTATTTCGCTGTTTCTTAATGGTAATGCAGTATGTTCGCCGTTTGTTTAAGTAAAATAGTCATATTTTTAAGGAGGAGATGATTTTGGATGTATATAGTAGCAAAGGGCCGCTGGGCGCCTGGTAACCACGATTCAGCGGTTTTGACACTTATAGCCACTACCTTCATTTTCTCGGCAGAATGTTTTATTTTGCTGTTTCTTAATGGTAATGCAGTATATTCGCCGTTTGTTTAAGTAAAATAGTCATATTTTCAAGGAGGAGATGATTTTGGATGTATATAGTTGCAATGGGCCGCTGGGCGCCTGGTAACCACGATTCAGCGGTTTTGACACTTATAGCCACAACCTTCATTTTCTCGGCGGAATGTTTTATTTTGCAGTTTCTTAATGGTAATGCAGTATATTCGCCGTTTGTTTAAGTAAAGTAGTCATATTTTGAAGGAGGAGATGATTTTGGATGTATATAGTTGCAATGGGCCGCTGGACGTCTGGTGCACGAATCCCCGGTTTTGACACCGATAGCCACTACCTTCATTTTCTCGGCAGAATGTTTTATTTTGCAATTTCTTAATTGTAATGCAGTATATTCGCCGTTTGTTTAAGTAAAATAGTCATATTTTGAAGGAGGAGAAGATTTTGGATGTATATAGTTGCAATGGGCCGGTGGGCGTCTGGTGCACGAATCCCCGGTTTTGACACCGATAGCCACTACCTTCATTTTCTCGGCAGAATGTTTTATTTTGCTGTTTCTTAATGGTAATGCAGTATATTCGCGGTTTTTTAAGTAAAATAGTCATATTTTCAAGGAGGAGATGGTTTTGGATGTATATAGTTGCAATGGGCTGGTGGGCGTCTGGTGCACGAATCACCAGTTTTGACACCGATAGCCACTACCTTCATTTTCTCGGCAGAATGATTTATTTTGCTGTTTCTTAATGGTAATGCAGTATATTCGCCGTTTGTTTAAGTAAAATAGTCATATTTTCAAGGAGGAGATGATTTTGGATGTATATAGTTGCAATGGGCCGGTGGGCGTCTGGTGCACGAATCACCGGTTTTGACACCGATAGCCACTACCTTCATTTTCTCGGCAGAATGTTTTATTTTGCTGTTTCTTAATGGCAATGTAGTATATTCGCCGTTTGTTTAAGTAAAATAGTCATATTTTCAAGGAGGAGATGATTTTGGTTATATATAGTTGCAATGGGCCGATGGGCGTCTGGTGCACGAATCACCAGTTTTGACACCGATAGCCAGTACCTTCATTTTCTCGGCAGAATGTTTTATTTGCTGTTTCTTAATGGTAATGCAGTATATTCGCCGTTTTTTTAAGTAAAATAGTCATATTTTCAAGGAGGAGATGATTTTGGATGTATATAGTTGCAATGGGCCGGTAAACGTCTGGTGCACGAATCCCCGGTTTTGACACCGATTGCCACTACCTTAATTTTCTCGGCAGAATGTTTTATTTTGCTGTTTCTTAATGGTAATGCAGTATATTCGCCGTTTGTTTAAGTAAAATAGTCATATTTTCAAGGAGGAGATGATTTCGGATGTATATAGTTGCAATGCGCCGCTGGGCGCCAGGTAACCACGATTCAGCGGTTTTGACACTTATTGCCACTACCTTAATTTTCTCGGCAGAATGTTTTATTTTGCTGTTTCTTAATGGTAATGCAGTATATTCGCAGTTTGTTTAAGTAAAAAGTCATATTTTCAAGGAGGAGATGATTTTGGATGTATATAGTTGCAATGGGCCGCTGGGCGCCTGATAACCACGATTCAGCGGTTTTGACACTTATAGCCACTACCTTCATTTTCTCGGCAGAATGTTTTATTATGCTGTTTCTTAATGGTAATGCAGTATATTCGCCGTTTGTTTAAGTAAAATAGTCATATTTTGAAGGAGGAGATGATTTTGGATGTATATAGTTGCAATGGGCCACTGGGCGCCTGGTGACCACGATTCAGCGGTTTTGACACTTATAGCCACTACCTTCATTTTCTCGGCAGAATGTTTTATTTTGCTGTTTCTAAATGGTAATGCAGTATATTCGCCGTTTGTTTAAGTAAAATAGTCATATTTTGAAGGAGGAGATTATTTTGGATGTATACAGCTGCAATGGGCCGCTGGGCGCCTGGTAACCACGATTCAGCGGTTTTGACACTTATAGCCACTACCTTCATTTTCTCGGCAGAATGTTTTATTTCGCTGTTTCTTAATGGTAATGCAGTATATTCGCCGTTTGTTTAAGTAAAATAGTCATATTTTCAAGGAGGAGATGATTTTGGATGTATATAGTTGCAATGGGCCGCTGGGCGCCTGGTAACCACGATTCAGTGGTTTTGACACTTATAGCCACTACCTCCATTTTCTCCGCAGAATGTTTTATTTTGCTGTTTCTTAATGGTAATGCAGTATATTCGACGTTTGTTTAAGTAAAATAGTCACATTTTTTAGGAGGAGATGATTTTGGATGTATATAGTTGCAATGGGCCGCTGGGCGCCTGGTAACCACGATTCAGCGGTTTTGACACTTATAGCCACTACCTTAATTTTCTCGGCAGAATGTTTTATTTTGCTGTTTCTTAATGGTAATGCAGTATATTCGCCGTTTGTTTAAGTAAAATAGTCATATTTTGAAGGAGGAGATGATTTTGGATGTATATAGTTGCAATGGGCCGCTGGGCGCCTGGTAACCACGATTCAGCGGTTTTGACACTTATAGCCACTACCTTCATTTTCTCGGCAGAATGTTTTATTTTGCTGTTTCTTAATGGTAATGCAGTATATTCCCCGTTTGTATAAGTAAAATAGTCATATTTTGAAGGAGGAGATGATTTTGGATGTATATAGTAGCAATGGGTCGCTGGGCGCCTGGTAACCACGATTCAGCGGTTTTGACACTTATAGCCACTACCTTCATTTTCTCTGCAGAATGTTTTATTTTGCTGTTTCTGAATGGTAATGCAGTATATTCGCCGTTTGTTTAAGTAAAATAGTCATATTTTCAAGGAGGAGATGATTATGGATGTATATAGTTGCAATGGGCCGGTGGGCGTCTGGTGCACAAATCACCGGTTTTGACACCGATAGCCACTACCTTCATTTTCTCGGCAGAATGTTTTATTTTGCTGTTTCCTAATGGTAATGCAGTATATTCGCCGTTTGTTTAAGTTAAATAGTCATATTTTCCAGGAGGAGATGATTTTGGATGTAAATAGTTGCAATGGGCCGGTGGACGTCTGGTGCACGAATCACCAGTTTTGACACCGATAGCCAGTACCTTCATTTTCTCGGCAGAATGTTTTATTTTGCTGTTTCGTAATGGTAATGCAGTATATTCGCCGATTGTTTAAGTAAAATAGTCATATTTTCAAGGAGGAGATGATTTTGCATGTATATAGATGCAATGGGCCACTGGGCGCCTGGTGACCACGATTCAGCGGTTTTGACACCGATAGCCACTACCTTCATTTTCTCGGCAGAATGTTTTATTTTGCTGTTTCTAAATGGTAATGCAGTATATTCGCCGTTTGTTTAAGTAAAATAGTCATATTTTGAAGGAGGAGATTATTTTGGATGTATACAGCTGCAATGGGCCGCTGGGCGCCTGGTAACCACGATTCAGCGGTTTTGACACTTATAGCCACTACCTTCATTTTCTCGGCAGAATGTTTTATTTCGCTGTTTCTTAATGGTAATGCAGTATATTCGCCGTTTGTTTAAGTAAAATAGTCATATTTTCAAGGAGGAGATGATTTTGGATGTATATAGTTGCAATGGGCCGCTGGGCGCCTGGTAACCACGATTCAGTGGTTTTGACACTTATAGCCACTACCTCCATTTTCTCCGCAGAATGTTTTATTTTGCTGTTTCTTAATTGTAATGCAGTATATTCGACGTTTGTTTAAGTAAAATAGTCACATTTTCGAGGAGGAGATGATTTTGGATGTATATAGTTGCAATGGGCCGCTGGGCGCCTGGTAACCACGATTCAGCGGTTTTGACACTTAAAGCCACTACCTTAATTTTCTCGGCAGAATGTTTTATTTTGCTGTTTCTTAATGGTAATGCAGTATATTCGCCGTTTGTTTAAGTAAAATAGTCATATTTTGAAGCAGGAGATGATTTTGGATGTATATAGTTGCAATGGGCCGCTGGGCGCCTGGTAACCACGATTCAGCGGTTTTGACACTTATAGCCACTACCTTCATTTTCTCGGCAGAATGTTTTATTTTGCTGTTTCTTAATGGTAATGCAGTATATTCCCCGTTTGTATAAGTAAAATAGTCATATTTTGAAGGAGGAGATGAGTTTGGATGTATATAGTAGCAATGGGTCGCTGGGCGCCTGGTAACCACGATTCAGCGGTTTTGACACTTATAGCCACTACCTTCATTTTCTCTGCAGAATGTTTTATTTTGCTGTTTCTGAATGGTAATGCAGTATATTCGCCGTTTGTTTAAGTAAAATAGTCATATTTTCAAGGAGGAGATGATTATGGATGTATATAGTTGCAATGGGCCGGTGGGCGTCTGGTGCACAAATCACCGGTTTTGACACCGATAGCCACTACCTTCATTTTCTCGGCAGAATGTTTTATTTTGCTGTTTCCTAATGGTAATGCAGTATATTCGCCGTTTGTTTAAGTAAAATAGTCATATTTTCCAGGAGGAGGTGATTTTGGATGTATATAGTTGCAATGGGCCGGTGGACGTCTGGTGCACGAATCACCAGTTTTGACACCGATAGCCAGTACCTTCATTTTCTCGGCAGAATGTTTTATTTTGCTGTTTCATAATGGTAATGCAGTATATTCGCCGATTGTTTACGTAAAATAGTCATATTTTCAAGGAGGAGATGATTTTGGATGTATATAGATGCAATGGGCCACTGGGCGCCTGGTGACCACGATTCAGCGGTTTTGACACCGATAGCCACTACCTTCATTTTCTCGGCAGAATGTTTTATTTTGCTGTTTCTAAATGGTAATGCAGTATATTCGCCGTTTGTTTAAGTAAAATAGTCATATTTTGAAGGAGGAGATTATTTTGGATGTATACAGCTGCAATGGGCCGCTGGGCGCCTGGTAACCACGATTCAGCGGTTTTGACACTTATTGCCACTACCTTCTTTTTCTCGGCAGAATGTTTTATTTCGCTGTTTCTTAATGGTAATGCAGTATATTCGCCGTTTGTTTAAGTAAAATAGTCATATTTTCAAGGAGGAGATGATTTTGGATGTATATAGTTGCAATGGGCCGCTGGGCGCCTGGTAACCACGATTCAGTGGTTTTGACACTTATAGCCACTACCTCCATTTTCTCCGCAGAATGTTTTATTTTGCTGTTTCTTAATGATAATGCAGTATATTCGACGTTTGTTTAAGTAAAATAGTCACATTTTCAAGGAGGAGATGATTTTGGATGTATATAGTTGCAATGGGCCGCTGGGCGCCTGGTAACCACGATTCAGCGGTTTTGACACTTATAGCCACTACCTTCATTTTCTCGGCAGAATGTTTTATTTTGCTGTTTCTTAATGGTAATGCAGTATATTCCCCGTTTGTATAAGTAAAATAGTCATATTTTGAAGGAGGAGATGATTTTGGATGTATATAGTAGCAATGGGTCGCTGGGCGCCTGGTAACCACGATTCAGCGGTTTTGACACTTATAGCCACTACCTTCATTTTCTCTGCAGAATGTTTTATTTTGCTGTTTCTGAATGGTAATGCAGTATATTCGCCGTTTGTTTAAGTAAAATAGTCATATTTTCAAGGAGGAGATGATTATGGATGTATATAGTTGCAATGGGCCGGTGGGCGTCTGGTGCACAAATCACCGGTTTTGACACCGATAGCCACTACCTTCATTTTCTCGGCAGAATGTTTTATTTTGCTGTTTCCTAATGGTAATGCAGTATATTCGCCGTTTGTTTAAGTAAAATAGTCATATTTTCCAGGAGGAGATGATTTTGGATGTATATAGTTGCAATGGGCCGGTGGACGTCTGGTGCACGAATCACCAGTTTTGACACCGATAGCCAGTACCTTCATTTTCTCGGCAGGATGTTTTATTTTGCTGTTTCGTAATGGTAATGCAGTATATTCGCCGATTGTTTAAGTAAAATAGTCATATTTTCAAGGAGGAGATGATTTTGGATGTATATAGTTGCAATGGGCCGGTGGGCGTCTGGTGCACGAATCATCGGTTTTGACACCGATAGCCACTACCTTCATTTTCTCGGCAGAATGTTTTATTTTGCTGTTTCTTAATGGCAATGTAGTATATTCGCCGTTTGTTTAAGTAAAATAGTCATATTTTCAACGAGGAGATGATTTTGGATTTACATAGTTGCAATTGGCCGCTGGGCGTCTGGTGTACGAATCACCGGTTTTGACACCGATGGCCACTACCTTCATTTTCTCGGCAGAATGTTTTATTTTGCTGTTTCTTAATGGTAAATGCAGTATATTCGCCGTTTGTTTAAATAAAATAGTCATATTTTCAAGGAGGAGATGATTTCGGATGTATATAGTTGCAATGCGCCGCTTGGCGCCAGGTAACCACGATTCAGCGGTTTTGACACTTATAGCCATTACCTTCATTTTCTCGGCAGAATGTTTTATTTTGCTGTTTCTTAATGGTAATGCAGTATATTCGCCGTTTGTTTAAGTAAAATAGTCACATTTTCAAGGAGGAGATGATTTTGGATGTATATAGTTGCAATGGGCCGCTGGGCGCCTGCTAACCACGATTCAGCGGTTTTGACACTTATAGCCACTACCTTCATTTTCTCTGCAGAATGTTTTATTTTGCTGTTTCTGAATGGTAATGCAGTATATTCGCCGTTTGTTTAAGTAAAATAGTCATATTTTCAAGGAGGAGATGATTATGGATGTATATAGTTGCAATGGGCCGGTGGGCGTCTGGTGCACAAATCACCGGTTTTGACACCGATAGCCACTACCTTCATTTTCTCGGCAGAATGTTTTATTTTGCTGTTTCCTAATGGTAATGCAGTATATTCGCCGTTTGTTTAAGTTAAATAGTCATATTTTCCAGGAGGAGATGATTTTGGATGTAAATAGTTGCAATGGGCCGGTGGACGTCTGGTGCACGAATCACCAGTTTTGACACCGATAGCCAGTACCTTCATTTTCTCGGCAGAATGTTTTATTTTGCTGTTTCGTAATGGTAATGCAGTATATTCGCCGATTGTTTAAGTAAAATAGTCATATTTTCAAGGAGGAGATGATTTTGCATGTATATAGATGCAATGGGCCACTGGGCGCCTGGTGACCACGATTCAGCGGTTTTGACACCGATAGCCACTACCTTCATTTTCTCGGCAGAATGTTTTATTTTGCTGTTTCTAAATGGTAATGCAGTATATTCGCCGTTTGTTTAAGTAAAATAGTCATATTTTGAAGGAGGAGATTATTTTGGATGTATACAGCTGCAATGGGCCGCTGGGCGCCTGGTAACCACGATTCAGCGGTTTTGACACTTATAGCCACTACCTTCATTTTCTCGGCAGAATGTTTTATTTCGCTGTTTCTTAATGGTAATGCAGTATATTCGCCGTTTGTTTAAGTAAAATAGTCATATTTTCAAGGAGGAGATGATTTTGGATGTATATAGTTGCAATGGGCCGCTGGGCGCCTGGTAACCACGATTCAGTGGTTTTGACACTTATAGCCACTACCTCCATTTTCTCCGCAGAATGTTTTATTTTGCTGTTTCTTAATTGTAATGCAGTATATTCGACGTTTGTTTAAGTAAAATAGTCACATTTTCGAGGAGGAGATGATTTTGGATGTATATAGTTGCAATGGGCCGCTGGGCGCCTGGTAACCACGATTCAGCGGTTTTGACACTTAAAGCCACTACCTTAATTTTCTCGGCAGAATGTTTTATTTTGCTGTTTCTTAATGGTAATGCAGTATATTCGCCGTTTGTTTAAGTAAAATAGTCATATTTTGAAGCAGGAGATGATTTTGGATGTATATAGTTGCAATGGGCCGCTGGGCGCCTGGTAACCACGATTCAGCGGTTTTGACACTTATAGCCACTACCTTCATTTTCTCGGCAGAATGTTTTATTTTGCTGTTTCTTAATGGTAATGCAGTATATTCCCCGTTTGTATAAGTAAAATAGTCATATTTTGAAGGAGGAGATGAGTTTGGATGTATATAGTAGCAATGGGTCGCTGGGCGCCTGGTAACCACGATTCAGCGGTTTTGACACTTATAGCCACTACCTTCATTTTCTCTGCAGAATGTTTTATTTTGCTGTTTCTGAATGGTAATGCAGTATATTCGCCGTTTGTTTAAGTAAAATAGTCATATTTTCAAGGAGGAGATGATTATGGATGTATATAGTTGCAATGGGCCGGTGGGCGTCTGGTGCACAAATCACCGGTTTTGACACCGATAGCCACTACCTTCATTTTCTCGGCAGAATGTTTTATTTTGCTGTTTCCTAATGGTAATGCAGTATATTCGCCGTTTGTTTAAGTAAAATAGTCATATTTTCCAGGAGGAGGTGATTTTGGATGTATATAGTTGCAATGGGCCGGTGGACGTCTGGTGCACGAATCACCAGTTTTGACACCGATAGCCAGTACCTTCATTTTCTCGGCAGAATGTTTTATTTTGCTGTTTCATAATGGTAATGCAGTATATTCGCCGATTGTTTACGTAAAATAGTCATATTTTCAAGGAGGAGATGATTTTGGATGTATATAGATGCAATGGGCCACTGGGCGCCTGGTGACCACGATTCAGCGGTTTTGACACCGATAGCCACTACCTTCATTTTCTCGGCAGAATGTTTTATTTTGCTGTTTCTAAATGGTAATGCAGTATATTCGCCGTTTGTTTAAGTAAAATAGTCATATTTTGAAGGAGGAGATTATTTTGGATGTATACAGCTGCAATGGGCCGCTGGGCGCCTGGTAACCACGATTCAGCGGTTTTGACACTTATTGCCACTACCTTCTTTTTCTCGGCAGAATGTTTTATTTCGCTGTTTCTTAATGGTAATGCAGTATATTCGCCGTTTGTTTAAGTAAAATAGTCATATTTTCAAGGAGGAGATGATTTTGGATGTATATAGTTGCAATGGGCCGCTGGGCGCCTGGTAACCACGATTCAGTGGTTTTGACACTTATAGCCACTACCTCCATTTTCTCCGCAGAATGTTTTATTTTGCTGTTTCTTAATGATAATGCAGTATATTCGACGTTTGTTTAAGTAAAATAGTCACATTTTCAAGGAGGAGATGATTTTGGATGTATATAGTTGCAATGGGCCGCTGGGCGCCTGGTAACCACGATTCAGCGGTTTTGACACTTATAGCCACTACCTTCATTTTCTCGGCAGAATGTTTTATTTTGCTGTTTCTTAATGGTAATGCAGTATATTCCCCGTTTGTATAAGTAAAATAGTCATATTTTGAAGGAGGAGATGATTTTGGATGTATATAGTAGCAATGGGTCGCTGGGCGCCTGGTAACCACGATTCAGCGGTTTTGACACTTATAGCCACTACCTTCATTTTCTCTGCAGAATGTTTTATTTTGCTGTTTCTGAATGGTAATGCAGTATATTCGCCGTTTGTTTAAGTAAAATAGTCATATTTTCAAGGAGGAGATGATTATGGATGTATATAGTTGCAATGGGCCGGTGGGCGTCTGGTGCACAAATCACCGGTTTTGACACCGATAGCCACTACCTTCATTTTCTCGGCAGAATGTTTTATTTTGCTGTTTCCTAATGGTAATGCAGTATATTCGCCGTTTGTTTAAGTAAAATAGTCATATTTTCCAGGAGGAGATGATTTTGGATGTATATAGTTGCAATGGGCCGGTGGACGTCTGGTGCACGAATCACCAGTTTTGACACCGATAGCCAGTACCTTCATTTTCTCGGCAGGATGTTTTATTTTGCTGTTTCGTAATGGTAATGCAGTATATTCGCCGATTGTTTAAGTAAAATAGTCATATTTTCAAGGAGGAGATGATTTTGGATGTATAATAGTTGCAATGGGCCGGTGGGCGTCTGGTGCACGAATCATCGGTTTTGACACCGATAGCCACTACCTTCATTTTCTCGGCAGAATGTTTTATTTTGCTGTTTCTTAATGGCAATGTAGTATATTCGCCGTTTGTTTAAGTAAAATAGTCATATTTTCAACGAGGAGATGATTTTGGATTTACATAGTTGCAATTGGCCGCTGGGCGTCTGGTGTACGAATCACCGGTTTTGACACCGATGGCCACTACCTTCATTTTCTCGGCAGAATGTTTTATTTTGCTGTTTCTTAATGGTAAATGCAGTATATTCGCCGTTTGTTTAAATAAAATAGTCATATTTTCAAGGAGGAGATGATTTCGGATGTATATAGTTGCAATGCGCCGCTTGGCGCCAGGTAACCACGATTCAGCGGTTTTGACACTTATAGCCATTACCTTCATTTTCTCGGCAGAATGTTTTATTTTGCTGTTTCTTAATGGTAATGCAGTATATTCGCCGTTTGTTTAAGTAAAATAGTCACATTTTCAAGGAGGAGATGATTTTGGATGTATATAGTTGCAATGGGCCGCTGGGCGCCTGCTAACCACGATTCAGCGGTTTTGACACTTTTAGCCACTACCTTAATTTTCTCGGCAGAATGTTTTATTTTGCTGTTTCTTAATTGAAATGCAGTGTATTCGCCGATTGTTGAAGTAAAATAGTCATATTTTGAAGGAGGAGATGATTTTGGATGTATATAGTTGCAATGGGCCGCTGGGCGCCTGGTAACCACGATTCAGCGGTTTTGACACTTATAGCCACTACCTCCATTTTCTCAGCAGAATGTTTTATTTTGCTGTTTCTTAATGGTAATGCAGTATATTCGCCGTTTGTTTAAGTAAAATAGTTATATTTTGAAGGAGGAGATGATTTTGGATGTATATAGTAGCAATGGGCCGCTGGGCGCCTGGTAACCACGATTCAGCGGTTTTGACACTTATAGGCACTACCTTCATTTTCTCGGCAGAATGTTTTATTTTGCTGTTTCTTAATGGTAATGCAGTATATTCGCCGTTTGTTTAAGTAAAATAGTCATATTTTCAAGGAGCAGATGATTTTGGAAGTATATAGTTGCAATGGGCCGCTGGGCGCCTGGTAACCACGATTCAGCGGTTATGACACTTATAGCCACTGCCTTCAATTTCTCGGCAGAATGTTTCATTTTGCTGTTTCTTAATGGTAATGCAGTATATTCGCCGTTTGTTTAAATTAAATAGTCATATTTTCAAGGAGGAGATGATTTTGGATGTATATAGTTGCAATGGGCCGCTGGGCGCCTGGTAACCACGATTCAGCGGTTTTGACACTTATAGCCACTACCTTCATTTTCTCGGCAGAATGTTTTATTTTGCTGTTTCTTAATGGTAATGCAGTATATTCGCCGTTTGTTTAAGTAAAATAGTCATATTTTCAAGGAGGAGATGATTTTGGATGTACATAGTTGCAATGGGCCGGTGGGCGTCTGGTGCACGAATCACCAGTTTTGACACCGATAGCCAGTACCTTCATTTTCCCGGCAGAATGTTTTATTTTTCTGTTTCTTAATGGTAATGCAGTATATTCGCCGTTTGCTTAAGTAATATAGTCATATTTTCAAGGAGGAGATGATTTTGGATGTATATAGTTGCAATGGGCCGGTGGGCGTCTGGTGCACGAATCACCAGTTTTGACACCGATAGCCAGTACCTTCATTTTCTCGTCAGAATGTTTTATTTTGCTGTTTCTTAATGGTAATGCAGTATATTCGCCGTTTGTTTAAGTAAAATAGTCATATTTTGAAGCAGGAGATGATTTTGGATGTATATAGTTGCAATGGGCCGCTGGGCGCCTGGTAACCACGATTCAGCGGTTTTGACACTTATAGCCACTACCTTCATTTTCTCGGCAGAATGTTTTATTTTGCTGTTTCTTAATGGTAATGCAGTATATTCCCCGTTTGTATAAGTAAAATAGTCATATTTTGAAGGAGGAGATGAGTTTGGATGTATATAGTAGCAATGGGTCGCTGGTCGCCTGGTAACCACGATTCAGCGGTTTTGACACTTATAGCCACTACCTTCATTTTCTCGGCAGAATGTTTTATTTTGCTGTTTCTTAATGGCAATGTAGTATATTCGCCGTTTGTTTAAGTAAAATAGTCATATTTTCAAGGAGGAGATGATTTTGGTTATATATAGTTGCAATGGGCCGGTGGGTGTCTGGTGCACGAATCACCCTTTTCGACACCGATAGCCAGTACCTTCATTTTCTCGGCAGAATGTTTTATTTTGCTGTTTCTTAATGGTAATGCAGTATATTCGCCGTTTGTTTAAGTAAAATAGTCACATTTTCAAGGAGGAGATGATTTTGGATGTATATAGTTGCAATGGGCCGCTGGGCGCCTGGTAACCACGATTCAGCGGTTTTGACACTTATAGCCACTACCTCCATTTTCTCAGCAGAATGTTTTATTTTGCTGTTTCTTAATGGTAATGCAGAATATTCGCCGTCTGTTTAAGTAAAATAGTTATATTTTGAAGGAGGGGATGATTTTGGATGTATATAGTAGCAATGGGCCGCTGGGCGCCTGGTAACCACGACTCAGCGGTTTTGACACTTATAGCCACTACCTTCATTTTCTCGGCAGAATGTTTTATTTTGCTGTTTCTTAATGGTAATGCAGTATATTCGCCGTTTGTTTAAGTAAAATAGTCATATTTTCAAGGAGGAGATGATTTTGGAAGTATATTGTTGCAATGGGCCGCTGGGCGCCTATTAACCACGATTCAGCGGTTATGACACTTATAGCCACTACCTTAAATTTCTCGGCAGAATGTTTTATTTTGCTGTTTCTTAATGGTAATGCAGTATATTCGCCGTTTGTTTAAGTAAAATTGTCATATTTTCAAGGAGGAGATGATTTTGGATGTATATAGTTGCAATGGGCCTGTGGGCGTCTGGTGCATGAAACACCAGTTTTGACACCGATAGCCAGTACCTTCATTTTCTCGGCAGGATGTTTTATTTTGCTGTTTCTTAATGGTAATGCAGTATATTCGCCGTTGGCTTAAGTAAAATAGTCATATTTTCAAGGAGGAGATGATTTCGGATGTATATAGTTGCAATGGGCCGCTGGGCACCAGGTAACCACGATTCAGCGGTTTTGACACTTATAGCCACTACCTTCATTTTCTCGGCAGAATGTTTTATTTTGCTGTTTCTTAATGGTAATGCAGTATATTCGCCGTTTGTTTAAATTAAATAGTCATATTTTCAAGGAGGAGATGATTTTGGATGTATATAGTTGCAATGGGCCGCTGGGCGCCTGGTAACCACGATTCAGCGGTTTTGACACTTATAGCCACTACCTTCATTTTCTCGGCAGAATGTTTTATTTTGCTGTTTCTTAATGGTAATGCAGTATATTCGCCGTTTGTTTAAGTAAAATAGTCATATTTTCAAGGAGGAGATGATTTTGGATGTACATAGTTGCAATGGGCCGGTGGGCGTCTGGTGCACGAATCACCAGTTTTGACACCGATAGCCAGTACATTCATTTTCTCGGCAGAATGTTTTATTTTGCTGTTTCTTAATGGTAATGCAGTATATTCGCCGTTTGCTTAAGTAATATAGTCATATTTTCAAGGAGGAGATGATTTTGGATGTATATAGTTGCAATGGGCCGGTGGGCGTCTGGTGCACGAATCACCAGTTTTGACACCGATAGCCAGTACCTTCATTTTCTCGTCAGAATGTTTTATTTTGCTGTTTCTTAATGGTAATGCAGTATATTCGCCGTTTGTTTAAGTAAAATAGTCATATTTTCAAGGAGGAGATGATTTTGGATGTATATAGTTGCAATGGGCCGCTGGGCGTCTGGTGCACGAATCACCGGTTTTGACACCGATAGCCACTACCTTCATTTTCTCGGCAGAATGTTTTATTTTGCTGTTTCTTAATGGTAATGCAGTATATTCGCCGTTTGTTGAAGTAAAATAGTCATATGTTCAAGGAGGAGATAATTTTGGATGTATTTAGTTGCAATGGGCCGCTGGGTGCCAGGTAACCACGATTCAGCGGTTTTGACACTTATAGCCACTACCTTCATTTTCTCGGCAGAATGTTTTATTTTGCTATTTCTTAATGGTAATGCAGTATATTCGCCGTTTGTTTAAGTAAAATAGTCACATTTTCAAGGAGGAGATGATTTTGGATGTATATAGTTGCAATGGGCTGCTGGGCGCCTGGTAACCACGATTCAGCGGTTTTGACACTTATAGCCACTACCTTAATTTTCTCGGCAGAATGTTTTATTTTGCTGTTTCTTAATGGTAATGCAGTATATTCGCCGATTGTTTAAGTAAAATAGTCATATTTTGAAGGAGGAGATGATTTTGGATGTATATAGTTGCAATGGGCCGCTGGGCGCCTGGTAACCATGATTCTGCGGTTTTGACACTTATAGCCACTACCTTCATTTTCTCGGCAGAATGTTTTATTTTGCTGTTTCATAATGGTAATGCAGTATAATCGCCGTTTGTTTAAGTAAAATAGTTATATTTTGAAGGAGGAGATGATTTTGGATGTATATAGTAGCAATGGGCCGCTGGGCGCCTGGTAACCACGATTCAGCGGTTTTGACACTTATAGCCACTACCTTCATTTTCTCAGCAGAATGTTTTATTTTGCTGTTTCTTAATGGTAATGCAGTATATTCGCCGTTTGTTTAAGTAAAATAGTCATATTTTCAAGGAGGAGATGATTTTGGATGTATATAGTTACAATGGGACGCTAGGCACCTGGTAACCACGATTCAGCGGTTTTGACACTTATAGCCACTACCTTCATTTTCTCGGCAGAATGTTTTATTTTGCTGTTTCTTAATGGTAATGCAGTATATTCGCCGTTTGTTTAAGTAAAATAGTCATATTTTCAAGGAGGAGATGATTTTGGATGTATATAGTTGCAATGGGCCGCTGGGCGCCTGGTAACCACGATTCAGCGATTTTGACACTTATAGCCACTACCTTCATTTTCTCGGCAGAATGTTTTATTTTGCTGTTTCTTAATGGTAATGCAGTATATTCGCCGATTGTTTAAGTAAAATAGTCATATTTTGAAGGAAGAGATGATTTTGGATGAATATTGTTGCAATGGGCCGCTAGGCGCCTGGTAACCACGATTCAGCGGTTTTGACACTTATAGCCACTACCTTCATTTTCTCGGCAGAATGTTTTATTTTGCTGTTTCATAATGGTAATGCAGTAAATTCGCCGTTTGTTTAAGTAAAATAGTTATATTTTGAAGGAGGAGATGATTTTGGATGTATATAGTAGCAATGGGCCGCTGGGCGCCTGGTAACCACGATTCAGCGGTTTTGACACTTATAGCTACTACCTTCATTTTCTCGGCAGAATGTTTTATTTTGCTGTTTCTTAATGGTAATGCAGTATATTCGCCGTTTGTTTAAGTAAAATAGTCATATTTTCCAGGAGGAGTTGATTTTGGATGTATATAGTTGCAATGGGACGCTGGGCACCTGGTAACCACGATTCAGCGGTTTTGACACTTATAGATACTACCTTCATTTTCTCGGCAGAATGTTTTATTTTGCTGTTTCTTAATGGTAATGCAGTATATTCGCCGTTTGTTTAAGTAAAATAGTTATATTTTCAAGGAGGAGATGATTTTGGATGTATATAGTTGCAATGGGCCGGTGGGCGTCTGGTGCACGAATCACCGGTTTTGACACCGATAGCCACTACCTTCTTTTTCTCGGCAGAATGTTTTATTTTGCTGTTTCTTAATGGTAATGCAGTATATTCGCCGTTTGTTTAAGTAAAATAGTCATATTTTCAAGGAGGAGATGATTTTGGATGTATATAGTTGCAATGGGCAGATGGGCGTCTGGTGCACGAATCACCGGTTTTGACACCGATAGCCACTACCTTCATTTTCTCGGCAGAATGTTTTATTTTGCTGTTTCTTAATGGTAATGCAGTATATTCGCCGTTTGTTTAAGTAAAATAGTCATATTTTCAAGGAGGAGATGATTTTGGATGTATATAGTGTCAATGGGCCGCTGGGCGTCTGGTACATGAATCACCTGTTTTGACACCGATAGCCACTACCTTCATTTTCTCGGCAGAATGTTTTATTTTGCTGTTTCTTAATGGTAATGCAGCATATTCGCCGTTTGTTTAAGTAAAATAGTCATATTTTCAAGGAGGAGATGATTTTGGATGTATATATTTGAGATGGGCCGGTGGGCGTCTGGTGCACGAATCACCAGTTTTGACACCGATAGCCAGTACCTTCATTTTCTCGGCAGAATGTTTTATTTTGCTGTTTCTTAATGGTAATGCAGTATATTCGCCGTTTGTTTAAGTAAAATAGTCATATTTTCAAGGAGGAGATGATTTTGGATGTATATAGTTGCAATGGGCCGCTGGGCGTCTGGTGCACGAATCACCGGTTCTGACACCGATAGCCACTACCTTCATTTTCTCGGCAGAATGTTTTATTTTGCTGTTTCTTAATGGTAATGCAGTATATTCGCCGTTTGTTTAAGTAAAATAGTTATATTTTGAAGGAGGAGATGATTTTGGATGTATATAGTAGCAATGGGCCGCTGGGCGCCTGGTAACCACGATTCAGCGGATTTGACACTTATAAGCACTACCTTCATTTTCTCGGCAGAATGTTTTATTTTGCTGTTTCTGAATGGTAATGCAGTATATTCGCCGTTTGTTTAAGTAAAATAGTTATATTTTCAAGGAGGAGATGATTTTGGATGTATATAGTTGCAATGGGCCGCTGGGCACCTGGTAACCACGATTCAGCGGTTTTGACACTTATAGCCACTACCTTCATTTTCTCGGCAGAATGTTTTATTTTGCTGTTTCTTAATGGTAATGCAGTATATTTGCCGTTTGTTTAAGTAAAATAGTCATATTTTCAAGGAGGAGATGATTTTGGATGTATATAGTTGCAATGGGCCGGTGGGTGTCTGGTGCACGAATCACCGGTTTCGACACCGATAGCCACTACCTTCATTTTCTCGGCAGAATGTTTTATTTTGCAATTTCTTAATGGTAATGCTGTATATTCGACGTCTGTTTAAGTAAAATAGTCATATTTTCAAGGAGGAGATGATTTTGGATGTATATAGTTGCAATGGGCCGCTGGGCGCCTGGTAATCACGATTCAGCGTTTTTGACACTTATAGCCACTACCTTCATTTTCTCGGCAGAATGTTTTATTTTGCTGTTTCTTAATGGTAATGCAGTATATTCGCCGTTAGTTTAAGTAAAATACTCATATTTTCAAGGAGGAGATGATTTTGGATGTATATAGTTGCAATGGGCCGTGGGCGCCTGGTAACCACGATTCAGCGGTTTTGACACTTATAGCCACTACCTTCATTTTCTCGGCAGAATGTTTTATTTTGCTGTTTCTTAATGGTAATGCAGTATATTCGCCGTTTGCTTAAGTAAAATAGTCATATTTTCAAGGAGGAGATGATTTTGGATGTATATAGTTGCAATGGGCCGGTGGGCGTCTGGTGCACGAATCACCAGTTTTGACACCGATAGCCAGTACCTTCATTTTCTCGTCAGAATGTTTTATTTTGCTGTTTCTTAATGGTAATGCAGTATATTCGCCGTTTGTTTAAGTAAAATAGTCATATTTTCAAGGAGGAGATGATTTTAGATGTATATAGTTGCAATGGGCCGCTGGGCGTCTGGTGCACGAATCACCGATTTTGACACCGATAGCCACTACCTTCATTTTCTCGGCAGAATGTTTTATTTTGCTGTTTCTTAATGGTAATGCAGTATATTCGCCGTTTGTTTAAGTAAAATAGTCATATGTTCAAGGAGGAGATGATTTCGGATGTATATAGTTGCAATGGGCCGCTGGGTGCCAGGTAACCACGATTCAGCGGTTTTGACACTTATAGCCACTACCTTCATTTTCTCGGCAGAATGTTTTATTTTGCTGTTTCTTAATGGTAATGCAGCATATTCGCCGTTTGTTTAAGTAAAATAGTCATATTTTGAAGGAGGAGATGATTTTGGATGTATATAGTTGCAATGGGCCGCTGGGCGCCTGGTAACCACGATTCAGCGGTTTTGACACTTATAGCCACTACCTTCATTTTCTCGGCAGAATGTTTTATTTTGCTGTTTCATAATGGTAATGCAGTAAATTCGCCGTTTGTTTAAGTAAAATAGTTATATTTTGAAGGAGGAGATGATTTTGGATGTATATAGTAGCAATGGGCCGCTGGGCGCCTGGTAACCACGATTAAGCGGTTTTGACACTTATAGCCACTACCTTCATTTTCTCGGCAGAATGTTTTATTTTGCTGTTTCTTAATGGTAATGCAGTATATTCGCCGTTTGTTTAAGTAAAATAGTCATATTTTCCAGGAGGAGTTGATTTTGGATGTATATAGTTGCAATGGGACGCTGGGCACCTGGTAACCACGATTCAGCGGTTTTGACACTTATAGATACTACCTTCATTTTCTCGGCAGAATGTTTTATTTTGCTGTTTCTTAATGGTAATGCAGTATATTCGCCGTTTGTTTAAGTAAAATAGTTATATTTTCAAGGAGGAGATGATTTTGGATGTATATAGTTGCAATGGGCCGGTGGGTGTCTGGTGCACGAATCACCGGTTTTGACACCGATAGCCACTACCTTCTTTTTCTCGGCAGAATGTTTTATTTTGCTGTTTCTTAATGGTAATGCAGTATATTCGCCGTTTGTTTAAGTAAAATAGTCATATTTTCAAGGAGGAGATGATTTTGGATGTATATAGTTGCAATGGGCAGATGGGCGTCTGGTGCACGAATCACCGGTTTTGACACCGATAGCCACTACCTTCATTTTCTCGGCAGAATGTTTTATTTTGCTGTTTCTTAATGGTAATGCAGTATATTCGCCGTTTGTTTAAGTAAAATAGTCATATTTTCAAGGAGGAGATGATTTTGGATGTATATAGTGTCAATGGGCCGCTGGGCGTCTGGTGCATGAATCACCTGTTTTGACACCGATAGCCACTACCTTCATTTTCTCGGCAGAATGTTTTATTTTGCTGTTTCTTAATGGTAATGCAGCATATTCGCCGTTTGTTTAAGTAAAATAGTCATATTTTCAAGGAGGAGATGATTTTGGATGTATATATTTGCAATGGGCCGGTGGGCGTCTGGTGCACGAATCACCAGTTTTGACACCGATAGCCAGTACCTTCGTTTCTCGGCAGAATGTTTTATTTTGCTGTTTCTTAATGGTAATGCAGTATATTCGCCGTTTGTTTAAGTAAAATAGTCATATTTTCAAGGAGGAGATGATTTTGGATGTATATAGTTGCAATGGGCCGCTGGGCGTCTGGTGCACGAATCACCGGTTTTGACACCGATAGCCACTACCTTCATTTTCTCGGCAGAATGTTTTATTTTGCTGTTTCTTAATGGTAATGCAGCATATTCGCCGTTTGTTTAAGTAAAATAGTTATATTTTCAAGGAGGAGATGATTTTGGATGTATATAGTTGCAATGGGCCGCTGGGAACCTGGTAACCACGATTCAGCGGTTTTGACACTTATAGCCACTACCTTCATTTCTCGGCAGAATGTTTTATTTTGCTGTTTCTTAATGGTAATGCAGTATATTCGCCGTTTGTTTAAGTAAAATAGTCATATTTTCAAGGAGGAGATGATTTTGGATGTATATAGTTGCAATGGGCAGATGGGCGTCTGGTGCACGAATCCCCGGTTTTGACACCGATAGCCACTACCTTCATTTTCTCGGCAGAATGTTTTATTTTGCTGTTTCTTAATGGTAATGCAGTATATTCGCCGTTTGTTTAAGTAAAATAGTCATATTTTCAAGGAGGAGATGATTTTGGATGTATATAGTGTCAATGGGCCGCTGGGCGTCTGGTGCATGAATCACCTGTTTTGACACCGATAGCCACTACCTTCATTTTCTCGGCAGAATGTTTTATTTTGCTGTTTCTTAATGGTAATGCAGCATATTCGCCGTTTGTTTAAGTAAAATAGTCATATTTTCAAGGAGGAGATGATTTTGGATGTATATATTTGCAATGGGCCGGTGGGCGTCTGGTGCACGAATCACCAGTTTTGACACCGATAGCCAGTACCTTCATTTTCTCGGCAGAATGTTTTATTTTGCTGTTTCTTAATGGTAATGCAGTATATTCGCCGTGTGTTTAAGTAAAATAGTTATATTTTGAAGGAGGAGATGATTTTGGATGTATATAGTAGCAATGGGCCGCTGGGCGCCTGGTAACCACGATTCAGCGGTTTTGACACTTATAGCCACTACCTTCATTTTCTCGGCAGAATGTTTTATTTTGCTGTTTCTGAATGGTAATGCAGTATATTCGCCGTTTGTTTAAGTAAAATAGTTATATTTTCAAGGAGGAGATGATTTTGGATGTATATAGTTGCAATGGGCCGCTGGGAACCTGGTAACCACGATTCAGCGGTTTTGACACTTATAGCCACTACCTTCATTTTCTCGGCAGAATGTTTTATTTTGCTGTTTCTTAATGGTAATGCAGTATATTTGCCGTTTGTTTAAGTAAAATAGTCATATTTTCAAGGAGGAGATGATTTTGGATGTATATAGTTGCAATGGGCCGGTGGGTGTCTGGTGCACGAATCACCGGTTTCGACACCGATAGCCACTACCTTCATTTTCTCGGCAGAAAGTTTTATTTTGCAATTTCTTAATGGTAATGCTGTATATTCGACGTCTGTTTAAGTAAAATAGTCATATTTTCAAGGAGGAGATGATTTTGGATGTATATAGTTGCAATGGGCCGCTGGGCGCCTGGTAATCACGATTCAGCGTTTTTGACACTTATAGCCACTACCTTCATTTTCTCGGCAGAATGTTTTATTTTGCTGTTTCTTAATGGTAATGCAGTATATTCGCCGTTAGTTTAAGTAAAATACTCATATTTTCAAGGAGGAGATGATTTTGGATGTATATAGTTGCAATGGGCCGTGGGCGCCTGCTAACCACGATTCAGCGGTTTTGACACTTATAGCCACTACCTTCATTTTCTCGGCAGAATGTTTTATTTTGCTGTTTCTTAATGGTAATGCAGTATATTCGCCGTTTGTTTAAGTAAAATAGTCATATTTTCAAGGAGGAGATGATTTTGGATGTATATAGTTGCAATGGGCCGGTGGGCGTCTGGTGCACGAATCACCGGTTCTGACACCGATAGCCACTACCTTCATTTTCTCGGCAGAATGTTTTATTTTGCTGTTTCTTAATGGTAATGCAGTATATTCGCCGTTTGTTTAAGTAAAATAGTCATATTTTCAAGGAGGAGATGATTTTGGATGTATATAGTTGCAATGGGCCGGTGGGCGTCTGGTGCACGAATCACCAGTTTTGACACCGATAGCCAGTACCTTCATTTTCTCGTCAGAATGTTTTATTTTGCTGTTTCTTAATGGTAATGCAGTATATTCGCCGTTTGTTTAAGTAAAATAGTCATATTTTCAAGGAGGAGATGATTTTAGATGTATATAGTTGCAATGGGCCGCTGGGCGTCTGGTGCACGAATCACCGGTTTTGACACCGATAGCCACTACCTTCATTTTCTCGGCAGAATGTTTTATTTTGCTGTTTCTTAATGGTAATGCAGTATATTCGCCGTTTGTTTAAGTAAAATAGTCATATGTTCAAGGAGGAGATGATTTCGGATGTATATAGTTGCAATGGGCCGCTGGGTGCCAGGTAACCACGATTCAGCGGTTTTGACACTTATAGCCACTACCTTCATTTTCTCGGCAGAATGTTTTATTTTGCTGTTTCTTAATGGTAATGCAGTATATTCGCCGATTGTTTAAGTAAAATAGTCATATTTTGAAGGAGGAGATGATTTTGGATGTATATAGTTGCAATGGGCCGCTGGGCGCCTGGTAACCACGATTCAGCGGTTTTGACACTTATAGCCACTACCTTCATTTTCTCGGCAGAATGTTTTATTTTGCTGTTTCATAATGGTAATGCAGTAAATTCGCCGTTTGTTTAAGTAAAATAGTTATATTTTGAAGGAGGAGATGATTTTGGATGTATATAGTAGCAATGGGCCGCTGGGCGCCTGGTAACCACGATTCAGCGGTTTTGACACTTATAGCCACTACCTTCATTTTCTCGGCAGAATGTTTTATTTTGCTGTTTCTTAATGGTAATGCAGTATATTCGCCGTTTGTTTAAGTAAAATAGTCATATTTTCCAGGAGGAGTTGATTTTGGATGTATATAGTTGCAATGGGACGCTGGGCACCTGGTAACCACGATTCAGCGGTTTTGACACTTATAGATACTACCTTCATTTTCTCGGCAGAATGTTTTATTTTGCTGTTTCTTAATGGTAATGCAGTATATTCGCCGTTTGTTTAAGTAAAATAGTTATATTTTCAAGGAGGAGATGATTTTGGATGTGTATAGTTGCAATGGGCCGGTGGGCGTCTGGTGCACGAATCACCGGTTTTGACACCGATAGCCACTACCTTCTTTTTCTCGGCAGAATGTTTTATTTTGCTGTTTCTTAATGGTAATGCAGTATATTCGCCGTTTGTTTAAGTAAAATAGTCATATTTTCAAGGAGGAGATGATTTTGGATGTATATAGTTGCAATGGGCAGATGGGCGTCTGGTGCACGAATCACCGGTTTTGACACCGATAGCCACTACCTTCATTTTCTCGGCAGAATGTTTTATTTTGCTGTTTCTTAATGGTAATGCAGTATATTCGCCGTTTGTTTAAGTAAAATAGTCATATTTTCAAGGAGGAGATGATTTTGGATGTATATAGTGTCAATGGGCTCTGGGCGTCTGGTGCATGAATCACCTGTTTTGACACCGATAGCCACTACCTTCATTTTCTCGGCAGAATGTTTTATTTTGCTGTTTCTTAATGGTAATGCAGCATATTCGCCGTTTGTTTAAGTAAAATAGTCATATTTTCAAGGAGGAGATGATTTTGGATGTATATATTTGCAATGGGCCGGTGGGCGTCTGGTGCACGAATCACCAGTTTTGACACCGATAGCCAGTACCTTCATTTTCTCGGCAGAATGTTTTATTTTGCTGTTTCTTAATGGTAATGCAGTATATTCGCCGTTTGTTTAAGTAAAATAGTCATATTTTCAAGGAGGAGATGATTTTGGATGTATATAGTTGCAATGGGCCGCTGGGCGTCTGGTGCACGAATCACCGGTTTTGACACCGATAGCCACTACCTTCATTTTCTCGGCAGAATGTTTTATTTGCTGTTTCTTAATGGTAATGCAGTATATTCGCCGTTTGTTTAAGTAAAATAGTTATATTTTGAAGGAGGAGATGATTTTGGATGTATATAGTAGCAATGGGCCGCTGGGCGCCTGGTAACCACGATTCAGCGGTTTTGACACTTATAGCCACTACCTTCATTTTCTCGGCATAATGTTTTATTTTGCTGTTTCTGAATGGTAATGCAGTATATTCGCCGTTTGTTTAAGTAAAATAGTTATATTTTCAAGGAGGAGATGATTTTGGATGTATATAGTTGCAATGGGCCGCTGGGAACCTGGTAACCACGATTCAGCGGTTTTGACACTTATAGCCACTACCTTCATTTTCTCGGCAGAATGTTTTATTTTGCTGTTTCTTAATGGTAATGCAGTATATTTGCCGTTTGTTTAAGTAAAATAGTCATATTTTCAAGGAGGAGATGATTTTGGATGTATATAGTTGCAATGGGCCGGTGGGTGTCTGGTGCACGAATCACCGGTTTCGACACCGATAGCCACTACCTTCATTTTCTCGGCAGAAAGTTTTATTTTGCAATTTCTTAATGGTAATGCTGTATATTCGACGTCTGTTTAAGTAAAATAGTCATATTTTCAAGGAGGAGATGATTTTGGATGTATATAGTTGCAATGGGCCGCTGGGCGCCTGGTAATCACGATTCAGCGTTTTTGACACTTATAGCCACTACCTTCATTTTCTCGGCAGAATGTTTTATTTTGCTGTTTCTTAATGGTAATGCAGTATATTCGCCGTTTGTTTAAGTAAAATAGTCATATTTTCAAGGAGGAGATGATTTTGGATGTATATAGTTGCAATGGGCCGGTGGGCGTCTGGTGCACGAATCACCAGTTTTGACACCGATAGCCAGTACCTTCATTTTCTCGTCAGAATGTTTTATTTTGCTGTTTCTTAATGGTAATGCAGTATATTCGCCGTTTGTTTAAGTAAAATAGTCATATTTTCAAGGAGGAGATGATTTTGGATGTATATAGTTGCAATGGGCCGCTGGGCGTCTGGTGCACGAATCACCGGTTTTGACACCGATAGCCACTACCTTCATTTTCTCGGCAGAATGTTTTATTTTGCTGTTTCTTAATGGTAATGCAGTATATTCGCCGTTTGTTTAAGTAAAATAGTCATATGTTCAAGGAGGAGATGATTCCGGATGTATATAGTTGCAATGGGCCGCTGGGTGCCAGGTAACCACGATTCAGCGGTTTTGACACTTATAGCCACTACCTTCATTTTCTCGGCAGAATGTTTTATTTTGCTGTTTCTTAATGGTAATGCAGTATATTCGCCGATTGTTTAAGTAAAATAGTCATATTTTGAAGGAGGAGATGATTTTGGATGTATATAGTTGCAATGGGCCGCTGGGCGCCTGGTAACCACGATTCAGCGGTTTTGACACTTATAGCCACTACCTTCATTTTCTCGGCAGAATGTTTTATTTTGCTGTTTCATAATGGTAATGCAGTATATTCGCCGTTTGTTTAAGTAAAATAGTTATATTTTAAAGGAGGAGATGATTTTGGATGTATATAGTAGCAATGGGCCGCTGGGCGCCTGGTAACCACGATTCAGCGGTTTTTGACACTTATAGCCACTACCTTCATTTTCTCGGCAGAATGTTTTATTTTGCTGTTTCTTAATGGTAATGCAGTATATTCGCCGTTTGTTTAAGTAAAATAGTCATATTTTCAAGGAGGAGTTGATTTTGGATGTATATAGTTGCAATGGGACGCTGGGCACCTGGTAACCACGATTCAGCGGTTATGACACTTATAGCCACTACCTTCATTTTCTCGGCAGAATGTTTTATTTTGCTGTTTCTTAATGGTAATGCAGTATATTCGCCGTTCGCATATTTTCAAGGTGGACATGACTTTGGATGTATATAGTTGCAATGGGCCGGTGGGCGTCTGGTGCACGAATCACCGGTTCTGACACCGATAGCCACTACCTTCATTTTCTCGGCAGAATGTTTTATTTTGCTGTTTCTTAATGGTAATGCAGTATATTCGTCGTTTGTTTAAGTAAAATAGTCATATTTGCAAGGAGGAGATGATTTTGGATGTATATAGTTGCAATGGGCCGCTGGGCGCCTGGAAAAACGATTCAGCGGTTTTGACACTTATAGCCACTACGTTCATTTTCTCGGCAGAATGTTTTATTTTGCTGTTTCTTCATGAAAATGCAGTATATTCACCGTTTGTTTAAGTAAAATAGTCATATTTTCAAGGAGGAGATGATTTTGGATGTATATAGTTGCAATGGCCCGCTGGGCGCCTGGTAACCACGAATCAGCGGTTTTGACACTTATAGCCACTACCTTCATTTTCTCGGCAGAATGTTTTATTTTGCTGTTTCTTATTGGTAATGCAGTATATTCGCCGTTTGTTCAAGTAAAATAGTCATATTTTCAAGGAGGAGATGATTTTGGATGTATATAGTTGCAATGGGCCGGTGGGCGTCTGGTGCACGAATCACCGGTTTTGACACCGATAGCCACTACCATCATTTTCTCGGCAGAATGTTTTATTTTGCTGTTTCTTAATAGTAATGCAGTATATTCGTCGTTTGTTTAAGTAAAATAGTCATATTTTCAAGGAGGAGATGACTTTGGATGTATGTAGTTGCAATGGGCCGGTGGGCGTCTGGTGCACGAATCACCGGTTCTGACACCGATAGTCACTACCTTCATTTTCTCGGCAGAATGTTTTATTTTGCTGTTTCTTAATGGTAATGCAGTATATTCGCCGTTTGTTTAAGTAAAATAGTCATATTTTCAAGGAGGAGATGATTTTGGATGTATATAGTTGCAATGGGCCGGTGGGCGTCTGGTGCACGAATCACCAGTTTTGACACCGATAGATAGTACCTTCATTTTCTCGTCAGAATGTTTTATTTTGCTGTTTCTTAATGGTAATGCAGTATATTCGCTGTTTGTTTAAGTAAAATAGTCATATTTTCAAGGAGGAGATGATTTTGGATGTATATAGTTGCAATGGGCCGCTGGGCGTCTGGTGCACGAATCACCGGTTTTGACACCGATAGCCACTACCTTCATTTTCTCGGCAGAATGTTTTATTTTGCTGTTTCTTAATGGTAATGCAGTATATTCGCCGTTTGTTTAAGTAAAATAGTCATATGTTCAAGGAGGAGATTATTCCGGATGTATGTAGTTGCAATGGGCCGCTGGGTGCCAGGTAACCACGATTCAGCGGTTTTGACACTTATAGCCACTACCTTCATTTTCTCGGCAGAATGTTTTATTTTGCTGTTTCTTAATGGTAATGCAGTATATTCGCCGATTGTTTAAGTAAAATAGTCATATTTTGAAGGAGGAGATGATTTTGGATGTATATAGTTGCAATGGGCCGCTGGGCGCCTGGTAACCACGATTCAGCGGTTTTGACACTTATAGCCACTACCTTCATTTTCTCGGCAGAATGTTTTATTTTGCTGTTTCATAATGGTAATGCAGTATATTCGCCGTTTGTTTAAGTAAAATAGTCATATTTTGAAGGAGGAGATGATTTTGGATGTATATAGTAGCAATGGGCCGCTGGGCGCCTGGTAACCACGATTCAGCGGTTTTAACACTTATAGCCACTACCTTCATTTTCTCGGCAGAATGTTTTATTTTGCTGTTTCTTAATGGTAATGCAGTATATTCGCCGTTTGTTTAAGTAAAATAGTCATATTTTCAAGGAGAGTTGATTTTGGAAGTATATAGTTGCAATGGGACGCTGGGCACCTGGTAACCACGATTCAGCGGTTTTGACACTTATAGCCACTACCTTCATTTTCTCGGCAGAATGTTTTCTTTTGCTGTTTCTTAATGGTAATGCAGTATATTCTCCGTTCGCATATTTTCAAGGAGGAGATGACTTTGGATGTATATAGTTGCAATGGGCCGGTGGGCGTCTGGTGCACGAATCACCGGTTCTGACACCGATAGCCACTACCTTCATTTTCTCGGCAGAATGTTTTATTTTTGCTGTTTCTTAATGGTAATGCAGTATATTCGTCGTTTGTTTAAGTAAAATAGTCATATTTGCAAGGAGGAGATGATTTTGGATGTATATAGTTGCAATGGGCCGCTGGGCGCCTGGAAAAACGATTCAGCGGTTTTGACACTTATAGCCACTACGTTCATTTTCTCGGCAGAATGTTTTATTTTGCTGTTTCTTCATGAAAATGCAGTATATTCACCGTTTGTTTAAGTAAAATAGTCATATTTTCAAGGAGGAGATGATTTTGGATGTATATAGTTGCAATGGCCCGCTGGGCGCCTGGTAACCACGAATCAGCGGTTTTGACACTTATAGCCACTACCTTCATTTTCTCGGCAGAATGTTTTATTTTGCTGTTTCTTATTGGTAATGCAGTATATTCGCCGTTTGTTCAAGTAAAATAGTCATATTTTCGTGGAGGAGATGATTTTGGATGTATATAGTTGCAATGGGCCGGTGGGCGTCTGGTGCACCGAATCACCGGTTTTGACACCGATAGCCACTACCATCATTTTCTCGGCAGAATGTTTTATTTTGCTGTTTCTTAATAGTAATGCAGTATATTCGT
Organism: Locusta migratoria; assembly: GCA_026315105.1. NCBI lineage: Eukaryota > Metazoa > Arthropoda > Insecta > Orthoptera > Acrididae > Locusta > Locusta migratoria. The sequence continues at coordinate 4,994,253 of CM048752.1, read as the reverse complement.
CGTTTGTTTAAGTAAAATAGTCATATTTTCAAGGAGGAGATGACTTTGGATGTATGTAGTTGCAATGGGCCGGTGGGCGTCTGGTGCACGAATCACCGGTTCTGACACCGATAGTCACTACCTTCATTTTCTCGGCAGAATGTTTTATTTTGCTGTTTCTTAATGGTAATGCAGTATATTCGCCGTTTGTTTAAGTAAAATAGTCATATTTTCAAGGAGGAGATGATTTTGGATGTATATAGTTGCAATGGGCCGGTGGGCGTCTGGTGCACGAATCACCAGTTTTGACACCGATAGCCAGTACCTTCATTTTCTCGTCAGAATGTTTTATTTTGCTGTTTCTTAATGGTAATGCAGTATATTCGCCGTTTGTTTAAGTAAAATAGTCATATTTTCAAGGAGGAGATGATTTTGGATGTATATAGTTGCAATGGGCCGCTGGCGTCTGGTGCACGAATCAATGGTTTTGACACCGATAGCCACTACCTTCATTTTCTCGGCAGAATGTTTTATTTTGCTGTTTCTTAATGGTAATGCAGTATATTCGCCGTTTTGTTTAAGTAAAATAGTCATATGTTCAAGGAGGAGATGATTCCGGATGTATATAGTTGCAATGGGCCCGCTGGGTGCCAGGTAACCACGATTCAGCGGTTTTGACACTTATAGCCACTACCTTCATTTTCTCGGCAGAATGTTTTATTTTGCTGTTTCTTAATGGTAATGCAGTATATTCGCCGATTGTTTAAGTAAAATAGTCATATTTTGAAGGAGGAGATGATTTTGGATGTATATAGTTGCAATGGGCCGCTGGGCGCCTGGTAACCACGATTCAGCGGTTTTGACACTTATAGCCACTACCTTCATTTTCTCGGCAGAATGTTTTATTTTGCTGTTTCATAATGGTAATGCAGTATATTCGCCGTTTGTTTAAGTAAAATAGTTATATTTTGAAGGAGGAGATGATTTTGGATGTATATAGTAGCAATGGGCCGCTGGGCGCCTGGTAACCACGATTCAGCGGTTTTGACACTTATAGCCACTACCTTCATTTTCTCGGCAGAATGTTTTATTTTGCTGTTTCTTAATGGTAATGCAGTATATTCGCCGTTTGTTTAAGTAAAATAGTCATATTTTCAAGGAGGAGTTGATTTTGGATGTATATAGTTGCAATGGGACGCTGGGCACCTGGTAACCACGATTCAGCGGTTTTGACACTTATAGCCACTACCTTCATTTTCTCGGCAGAATGTTTTATTTTGCTGTTTCTTAATGGTAATGCAGTATATTCGCCGTTCGCATATTTTCAAGGAGGAGATGACTTTGGATGTATATAGTTGCAATGGGCCGGTGGGCGTCTGGTGCACGAATCACCGGTTCTGACACCGATAGCCACTACCTTCATTTTCTCGGCAGAATGTTTTATTTTTGCTGTTTCTTAATGGTAATGCAGTATATTCGTCGTTTGTTTAAGTAAAATAGTCATATTTGCAAGGAGGAGATGATTTTGGATGTCTATAGTTGCAATGGGCCGCTGGGCGCCTGGAAAAACGATTCAGCGGTTTTGACACTTATAGCCACTACGTTCATTTTCTCGGCAGAATGTTTTATTTTGCTGTTTCTTCATGAAAATGCAGTATATTCACCGTTTGTTTAAGTAAAATAGTCATATTTTCAAGGAGGAGATGATTTTGGATGTATATAGTTGCACTGGCCCGCTGGGCGCCTGGTAACCACGAATCAGCGGTTTTGACACTTATAGCCACTACCTTCATTTTCTCGGCAGAATGTTTTATTTTGCTGTTTCTTATTGGTAATGCAGTATATTCGCCGTTTGTTCAAGTAAAATAGTCATATTTTCAGAGGAGGAGATGATTTTGGATGTTTATAGTTGCAATGGGCCGGTGGGCGTCTGGTGCACGAATCACCGGTTTTGACACCGATAGCCACTACCTTCATTTTCTCGGCAGAATGTTTTATTTTGCTGTTTCTTAATAGTAATGCAGTATATTCGTCGTTTGTTTAAGTAAAATAGTCATATTTTCAAGGAGGAGATGACTTTGGATGTATGTAGTTGCATTGGGCCGGTGGGCGTCTGGTGCACGAATCACCGGTTCTGACACCGATAGTCACTACCTTCATTTTCTCGGCAGAATGTTTTATTTTGCTGTTTCTTAATGGTAATGCAGTATATTCGCCGTTTGTTTTAGTAAAATAGTTATATTTTGAAGGAGGAGATGATTTTTGGATGTATATAGTAGCAATGGGCCGCTGGGCGCCTGGTAACCACGATTCAGCGGTTTTGACACTTATAGCCACTACCTTCATTTTCTCGGCAGAATGTTTTATTTTGCTGTTTCTTAATGGTAATGCAGTATATTCGCCGTTTGTTTAAGTAAAATAGTCATATTTTCAAGGAGGAGATGATTTTGGATGTATATAGTTGCAATGGGCCGCTGGGCACCTGGTAACCACGATTCAGCGGTTTTGACACTTATAGCCACTACCTACATTTTTCTCGGCAGAATGTTTTATTTGCTGTTTCTTAATGGTAATGCAGTATATTTGCCGTTTGTTTACGTAAAATAGTCATATTTTCAAGGAGGAGATGATTTTGGATGTATATATTTGCAATGGGCCGGTGGGTGTCGGGTGCACGAATCACCGGTTTCGACACCGATAGCCACTACCTTCATTTTCTCGGCAGAATGTTTTATTTTGCAATTTCTTAATGGTAATGCAGTATATTCGACGTCGGTTTAAGTAAAATAGTTATATTTTGAATTAGGAGATGATTTTGGATGTATATAGTAGCAATGGGCCGCTGGGCGCCTGGTAACCACGATTCAGCGGTTTTGACACTTATAGCCACTACCTTCATTTTCTCGGCAGAATGTTTTATTTTGCTGTTTCTTAATGGTAATGCAGTATATTCGCCGTTTGTTTAAGTAAAATAGTCATATTTTCAAGGAGGAGATGATTTTGGATGTATATAGTTGCAATGGGCCGCTGGGCGTCTGGTGCACGAATCACCGGTTTTGACACCGATAGCCACTACCTTCATTTTCTCGGCAGAATGTTTTATTTTGCTGTTTCTTAATGGTAATGCAGTATATTCGCCGTTTGCTTAAGTAAAATAGTCATATTTTCAAGGAGGAGATGATTTTGGATGTATATAGTTGCAATGGGCCGCTGGGCACCTGGTAACCACGATTCAGCGGTTTTGACACTTATAGCCACTACCTTCATTTTCTCGGCAGAATGTTTTATTTTGCTGTTTCTTAATGGTAATGCAGTATATTTGCCGTTTGTTTAATTAAAATAGTCATTTTTTCAAGGAGGAGATGATTTTGGATGTATATAGTTGCAATGGGCTGGTGGGCGTCTGGTGCACGAATCACCGGTTTCGACACCGATAGCCACTACCTTCATTTTCTCGGCAGAATGTTTTATTTTGCAATTTCTTAATGGTAATGCAGTATATTCGACGTCTGTTTAAGTAAAATAGTCATATTTTCAAGGAGGAGATGATTTTGGATGTATATAGTTGCAATGGGCCGATGGGCGTCTGGTGCACGAATCACCGGTTTTGACACCGATAGCCACTACCTTCATTTTCTCGGCAGAATGTTTTATTTTGCTGTTTCTTAATGGTAATGCAGTAGATTCGCCGTTTGTTTAAGTAAAATAGTCATATTTTCAAGGAGGAGATGATTTTGGATGTATATAGTCGCAATGGGCCGCTGGGTGCCAGGTAACCACGATTCAGCGGTTTTGACACTTATAGCCACTACCTTCATTTTCTCGGCAGAATGTTTTATTTTGCTGTTTCTTAATGGTAATGCAGTATATTCGCCGTTTGTTTAAGTAAAATAGTCATATTTTGAAGGAGGAGATGATTTTGGATGTATGTAGTTGCAATGGGCCGGTGGGCGTCTCGTGCACGAATCACCGGTTTTGACACCGATAGCCACTACCTTTTTTTTCTCGGCAGAATGTTTTATTTTGCTGTTTCTTAATGGTAATGCAGTATATTCGTCGTTTGTTTAAGTAAAATAGTCATATTTTCAAGGAGGAGATGATTTTGGATGTATGTAGTTTCAATGGGCCGCTGGGCGTCTGGTGCACGAATCACCGGTTTTGACACCGATAGCCACTACCTTCATTTTCTCGGCAGAATGTTTTATTTTGCTGTTTCTTAATGGTAATGCAGTATATTCGCCGTTTGTTTAAGTAAAATAGTCATATGTTCAAGGAGGAGATGATTCCGGATGTATATAGTTGCAATGGGCCGCTGGGTGCCAGGTAACCACGATTCAGCGGTTTTGACACTTATAGCCACTACCTTCATTTTCTCGGCAGAATGTTTTATTTTGCTGTTTCTTAATGGTAATGCAGTATATTCGCCGATTGTTTAAGTAAAATAGTCATATTTTGAAGGAGGAGATGATTTTGGATGTATATAGTTGCAATGGGCCGCTGGGCGCCTGGTAACCACGATTCAGCGGTTTTGACACTAATAGCCACTACCTTCATTTTCTCGGCAGAATGTTTTATTTTGCTGTTTCATAATGGTAATGCAGTATATTCGCCGTTTGTTTAAGTAAAATAGTTATATTTTGAAGGAGGAGATGCTTTTGGATGTATATAGTAGCAATGGGCCGCTGGGCGCCTGGTAACCACGATTCAGCGGTTTTGACACTTATAGCCACTACCTTCATTTTCTCGGCAGAATGTTTTATTTTGCTGTTTCTTAATGGTAATGCAGTATATTCGCCGTTTGTTTAAGTAAAATAGTCATATTTTCAAGGAGGAGTTGATTTTGGATGTATATAGTTGCAATGGGACGCTGGGCACCTGGTAACCACGATTCAGCGGTTTTGACACTTATAGCCACTTTCATTTTCTCGGCAGAATGTTTTATTTTGCTGTTTCTTAATGGTAATGCAGTATATTCGCCGTTCGCATATTTTCAAGGAGGAGATGACTTTGGATGTATATAGTTGCAATGGGCCGGTGGGCGTCTGGTGCACGAATCACCGGTTCTGACACCGATAGCCACTACCTTCATTTTCTCGGCAGAATGTTTTATATTGCTGTTTCTTAATGGTAATGCAGTATATTCGTCGTTTGTTTAAGTAAAATAGTCATATTTTCAAGGAGGAGATGATTTTGGATGTATATAGTTGCAATGGCCCGCTGGGCGCCTGGTAACCACGAATCAGCGGTTTTGACACTTATAGCCACTACCTTCATTTTCTCGGCAGAATGTTTTATTTTGCTGTTTCTTATTGGTAATGCAGTATATTCGCCGTTTGTTCAAGTAAAATAGTCATATTTTCAAGGAGGAGATGATTTTGGATGTATATAGTTGCAATGGGCCGGTGGGCGTCTGGTGCACGAATCACCGGTTTTGACACCGATAGCCACTACCTTCATTTTCTCGGCAGAATGTTTTATTTTGCTGTTTCTTAATAGTAATGCAGTATATTCGTCGTTTGTTTAAGTAAAATAGTCATATTTTCAAGGAGGAGATGACTTTGGATGTATGTAGTTGCAATGGGCCGGTGGGCGTCTGGTGCACGAATCACCGGTTCTGACACCGATAGTCACTACCTTCATTTTCTCGGCAGAATGTTTTATTTTGCTGTTTCTTAATGGTAATGCAGTATATTCGCCGTTTGTTTAAGTAAAATAGTTATATTTTGAAGGAGGAGATGATTTTGGATGTATATAGTAGCAATGGGCCGCTGGGCGCCTGGTAACCACGATTCAGCGGTTTTGACACTTATAGCCACTACCTTCATTTTCTCGGCAGAATGTTTTATTTTGCTGTTTCTTAATGGTAATGCAGTATATTCGCCGTTTGTTTAAGTAAAATAGTCATATTTTCAAGGAGGAGTTGATTTTGGATGTATATAGTTGCAATGGGACGCTGGGCACCTGGTAACCACGATTCAGCGGTTTTGACACTTATAGCCACTACCTTCATTTTCTCGGCAGAATGTTTTATTTTGCTGTTTCTTAATGATAATGCAGTATATTCGCCGTTCGCATATTTTCAAGGAGGAGATGACTTTGGATGTATATAGTTGCAATGGGCCGGTGGGCGTCTGGTGCACGAATCACCGGTTCTGACACCGATAGCCACTACCTTCATTTTCTCGGCAGAATGTTTTATATTGCTGTTTCTTATTGGTAATGCAGTATATTCGTCGTTTGTTTAAGTAAAATAGTCATATTTGCAAGGAGGAGATGATTTTGGATGTATATAGTTGCAATGGGCCGCTGGGCGCCTGGAAAAACGATTCAGCGGTTTTGACACTTATAGCCACTAAGTTCATTTTCTCGGCAGAATGTTTTATTTTGCTGTTTCTTCATGAAAATGCAGTATATTCACCGTTTGTTTAAGTGAAATAGTCATATTCTCAAGGAGGAGATGATTTTGGATGTATATAGTTGCAATGGCCCGCTGGGCGCCTGGTAACCACGAATCAGCGGTTTTGACACTTATAGCCACTACCTTCATTTTCTCGGCAGAATGTTTTATTTTGCTGTTTCTTATTGGTAATGCAGTATATTCGCCGTTTGTTCAAGTAAAATAGTCATATTTTCAAGGAGGAGATGATTTTGGATGTATATAGTTGCAATGGGCCGGTGGGCGTCTGGTGCACGAATCACCGGTTTTGACACCGATAGCCACTACCTTCATTTTCTCGGCAGAATGTTTTATTTTGCTGTTTCTTAATAGTAATGCAGTATATTCGTCGTTTGTTTAAGTAAAATAGTCATATTTTCAAGGAGGAGATGACTTTGGATGTATGTAGTAGCAATGGGCCGCTGGGCGCCTGGTAACCACGATTCAGCGGTTTTGACACTTATAGCCACTACCTTCATTTTCTCGGCAGAATGTTTTATTTTGCTGTTTCTTAATGGTAATGCAGTATATTCGCCGTGAGTTTAAGTAAAATAGTCATATTTTCAAGGAGGAGATGATTTTGGATGTATATAGTTGCAATGGGCCGCTGGGCACCTGGTAACCACGATTCAGCGGTTTTGACACTTATAGCCACTACCTTCATTTTCTCGGCAGAATGTTTTATTTTGCTGTTTCTTAATGAAAATGCAGTATATTTGCCGTTTGTTTAAGTAAAATAGTCATATTTTCAAGGAGGAGATGATTTTGGATGTATATATTTGCAATGGGCCGGTGGGTGTCTGGTGCACGAATCACCGGTTTCGACACCGATAGCCACTACCTTCATTTTCTCGGCAGAATGTTTTATTTTGCAATTTCTTAATGGTAATGCAGTATATTCGACGTCGGTTTAAGTAAAATAGTTATATTTTGAAGGAGGAGATGATTTTGGATGTATATAGTAGCAATGGGCCGCTGGGCGCCTGGTAACCACGATTCAGCGGTTTTGACACTTATAGCCACTACCTTCATTTTCTCGGCAGAATGTTTTATTTTGCTGTTTCTTAATGGTAATGCAGTATATTCGCCGTTTGTTTAAGTAAAATAGTCATATTTTCAAGGAGGAGATGATTTTGGATGTATATAGTTGCAATGGGCCGCTGGGCGTCTGGTGCACGAATCACCAGTTTTGACACCGATAGCCACTACCTTCATTTTCTCGGCAGAATGTTTTATTTTGCTGTTTCTTAATGGTAATGCAGTATATTCGCCGTTTGCTTAAGTAAAATAGTCATATTTTCAAGGAGGAGATGATTTTGGATGTATATAGTTGCAATGGGCCGCTGGGCACCTGGTAACCACGATTCAGCGGTTTTGACACTTATAGCCACTACCTTCATTTTCTCGGCAGAATGTTTTATTTTGCTGTTTCTTAATGGTAATGCAGTATATTTGCCGTTTGTTTAATTAAAATAGTCATTTTTTCAAGGAGGAGATGATTTTGGATGTATATAGTTGCAATGGGCTGGTGGGCGTCTGGTGCACGAATCACCGGTTTCGACACCGATAGCCACTACCTTCATTTTCTCGGCAGAATGTTTCATTTTGCAATTTCTTAATGGTAATGCAGTATATTCGACGTCTGTTTAAGTAAAATAGTCATATTTTCAAGGAGGAGATGATTTTGGATGTATATAGTTGCAATGGGCCGATGGGCGTCTGGTGCACGAATCACCGGTTTTGACACCGATAGCCACTACCTTCATTTTCTCGGCAGAATGTTTTATTTTGCTGTTTCTTAATGGTAATGCAGTATATTCGCCGTTTGTTTAAGTAAAATAGTCATATTTTCAAGGAGGAGATGATTTTGGATGTATATAGTTGCAATGGGTCGCTGGGCACCTGGTAACCACGATTTAGCGGTTTTGACACTTACAGCCACTACCTTCATTTTCTCGGCAGAATGTTTTATTTTGCTGTTTCTTAATGGTAATGCAGTATATTTGCCGTTTGTTTAAGTAAAATAGTCATATTTTCAAGGAGGAGATGATTTTGGATGTACATAGTTGCAATGGGCCGGTGGGCGTCTGGTGCACGAATCACCGGTTTCTACACCGATAGCCACTACCTTCATTTTCTCGGCCGAATGTTTTATTTTGCAATTTCTAAATGGTAGTGCAGTATATTCGACGTCTGTTTAAGTAAAATAGTCATATTTTCAAGGAGGAGATGATTTTGGATGTATATAGTTGCAATGGGCCGATGGGCGTCTGGTGCACGAATCACCGGTTTTGACACCGATAGCCACTACCTTCATTTTCTCGGCAGAATGTTTTATTTTGCTGTTTCTTAATAGTAATGCAGTATATTCGTCGTTTGTTTAAGTAAAATAGTCATATTTTCAAGGAGGAGATGACTTTGGATGTATGTAGTTGCAATGGGCCGGTGGGCGTCTGGTGCACGAATCACCGGTTCTGACACCGATAGTCACTACCTTCATTTTCTCGGCAGAATGTTTTATTTTGCTGTTTCTTAATGGTAATGCAGTATATTCGCCGTTTGTTTAAGTAAAATAGTCATATTTTCAAGGAGGAGATGATTTTGGATGTATATAGTCGCAATGGGCCGCTGGGCGCCTGGTAACCACGATTCAGCGGTTTTGACACTTATAGCCACTACCTTAATTTTCTCGGCAGAATGTTTTATTTTGCTGTTTCTTAATGGTAATGCAGTATATTCGCCGTTTGTTTAAGTAAAATAGTCACATTTTCAAGGAGGAGATGATTTTGGATGTACATAGTTGCAATGGGCCGCTGGACGCCTGGTAACCACGATTCAGTGGTTTTGACACTTATTGCCACTACCTTCATTCTCTCGGCAGAATGTTTTATTTTGCTGTTTCTTAATGATAATGCAGTAAATTCGCCGTTTGTTTAAGTAAAATAGTCATATTTTGAAGGAGGAGATGATTTTGGATGTATGTAGTTGCAATGGGCCGGTGGGCGTCTCGTGCACGAATCACCGGTTTTGACACCGATAGCCACTACCTTTTTTTTCTCGGCAGAATGTTTTATTTTGCTGTTTCTTAATGGTAATGCAGTATATTCGTCGTTTGTTTAAGTAAAATAGTCATATTTTCAAGGAGGAGATGATTTTGGATGTATGTAGTTTCAATGGGCCGGTGGGCGTCTCGTGCACGAATCACCGGTTTTGACACCGATAGCCACTACCTTCATTTTCTCGGCAGAATGTTTTATTTTGCTGTTTCTTAATGGTAATGCAGTATATTCGCCGTTTGTTAAAGTAAAATAGACATATTTTCAAGGAGGAGATGATTTTGGACGTATATATTTGCAATGTGCCGCTGGGCGCCTGGTAACCACGATTCAGCGATTTTGACACTTATTGCCACTACCTTCATTTTCTCGGCAGAATGTTTTATTTTGCAGTTTCTTAATGGTAATGCAGTATATTCGCCGTTCGCATATTTTCAAGGAGGAGATGACTTTGGATGTATATAGTTGCAATGGGCCGGTGGGCGTCTGGTGCACGAATCACCGGTTCTGACACCGATAGCCACTACCTTCATTTTCTCGGCAGAATGTTTTATTTTGCTGTTTCTTAATGGTAATGCAGTATATTCGTCGTTTGTTTAAGTAAAATAGTCATATTTGCAAGGAGGAGATGATTTTGGATGTATATAGTTGCAATGGGCCGCTGGGCGCCTGGAAAAACGATTCAGCGGTTTTGACACTTATAGCCACTACGTTCATTTTCTCGGCAGAATGTTTTATTTTGCTGTTTCTTCATGAAAATGCAGTATATTCACCGTTTGTTTAAGTAAAATAGTCATATTTTCAAGGAGGAGATGATTTTGGATGTATATAGTTGCAATGGCCCGCTGGGCGCCTGGTAACCACGAATCAGCGGTTTTGACACTTATAGCCACTACCTTCATTTTCTCGGCAGAATGTTTTATTTTGCTGTTTCTTATTGGTAATGCAGTATATTCGCCGTTTGTTCAAGTAAAATAGTCATATTTTCAAGGAGGAGATGATTTTGGATGTATATAGTTGCAATGGGCCGGTGGGCGTCTGGTGCACGAATCACCGGTTTTGACACCGATAGCCACTACCTTCATTTTCTCGGCAGAATGTTTTATTTTGCTGTTTCTTAATAGTAATGCAGTATATTCGTCGTTTGTTTAAGTAAAATAGTCATATTTTCAAGGAGGAGATGACTTTGGATGTATGTAGTTGCAATGGGCCGGTGGGCGTTTGGTGCACGAATCACCGGTTCTGACACCGATAGTCACTACCTTCATTTTCTCGGCAGAATGTTTTATTTTGCTGTTTCTTAATGGTAATGCAGTATATTCGCCGTTTGTTTAAGTAAAATAGTTATATTTTGAAGGAGGAGATGATTTTGGATGTATATAGTAGCAATGGGCCGCTGGGCGCCTGGTAACCACGATTCAGCGGTTTTGACACTTATAGCCACTACCTTTATTTTCTCGGCAGAATGTTTTATTTTGCTGTTTCTTAATGGTAATGCAGTATATTCGTCGTGAGTTTAAGTAAAATAGTCATATTTTCAAGGAGGAGATGATTTTGGATGTATATAGTTGCAATGGGCCGCTGGGCACCTGGTAACCACGATTCAGCGGTTTTGACACTTATAGCCACTACCTTCATTTTCTCGGCAGAATGTTTTATTTTGCTGTTTCTTAATGGTAATGCAGTATATTTGCCGTTTGTTTAAGTAAAATAGTCATATTTTCAAGGAGGAGATGATTTTGGATGTATATATTTGCACTGGGCCGGTGGGTGTCTGGTGCACGAATCACCGGTTTCGACACCGATAGCCACTACCTTCATTTTCTCGGCAGAATGTTTTATTTTGCAATTTCTTAATGGTAATGCAGTATATTCGACGTCGGTTTAAGTAAAATAGTTATATTTTGAAGGAGGAGATGATTTTGGATGTATATAGTAGCAATGGGCCGCTGGGCGCCTGGTAACCACGATTCAGCGGTTTTGACACTTATAGCCACTACCTTCATTTTCTCGGCAGAATGTTTTATTTAGCTGTTTCTTAATGGTAATGCAGTATATTCGCCGTTTGTTTAAGTAAAATAGTCATATTTTCAAGGAGGAGATGATTTTGGATGTATATAGTTGCAATGGGCCGCTGGGCGTCTGGTGCACGAATCACCGGTTTTGACACCGATAGCCACTACCTTCATTTTCTCGGCAGAATGTTTTATTTTGCTGTTTCTTAATGGTAATGCAGTATATTCGCCGTTTGCTTAAGTAAAATAGTCATATTTTCAAGGAGGAGATGATTTTGGATGTATATATTTGCAATGGGCCGCTGGGCACCTGGTAACCACGATTCAGCGGTTTTGACACTTATAGCCACTACCTTCATTTTCTCGGCAGAATGTTTTATTTTGCTGTTTCTTAATGGTAATGCAGTATATTTGCCGTTTGTTTAATTAAAATAGTCATTTTTTCAAGGAGGAGATGATTTTGGATGTATATAGTTGCAATGGGCTGGTGGGCGTCTGGTGCACGAATCACCGGTTTCGACACCGATAGCCACTACCTTCATTTTCTCGGCAGAATGTTTTATTTTGCAATTTCTTAATGGTAATGCAGTATATTCGACGTCTGTTTAAGTAAAATAGTCATATTTTCAAGGAGGAGATGATTTTGGATGTATATAGTTGCAATGGGCCGATGGGCGTCTGGTGCACGAATCACCGGTTTTGACACCGATAGCCACTACCTTCATTTTCTCGGCAGAATGTTTTATTTTGCTGTTTCTTAATGGTAATGCAGTATATTCGCCGTTTGTTTAAGTAAAATAGTCATATTTTCAAGGAGGAGATGATTTTGGATGTATATAGTTGCAATGGGTCGCTGGGCACCTGGTAACCACGATTTAGCGGTTTTGACACTTACAGCCACTACCTTCATTTTCTCGGCAGAATGTTTTACTTTGCTGTTTCTTAATGGTAATGCAGTATATTTGCCGTTTGTTTAAGTAAAATAGTCATATTTTCAAGGAGGAGATGATTTTGGATGTACATAGTTGCAATGGGCCGGTGGGCGTCTGGTGCACGAATCACCGGTTTCTACACCGATAGCCACTACCTTCATTTTCTCGGCCGAATGTTTTATTTTGCAATTTCTAAATGGTAGTGCAGTATATTCGACGTCTGTTTAAGTAAAATAGTCATATTTTCAAGGAGGAGATGATTTTGGATGTATATAGTTGCAATGGGCCGATGGGCGTCTGGTGCACGAATCACCGGTTTTGACACCGATAGCCACTACCTTCATTTTCTCGGCAGAATGTTTTATTTTGCTGTTTCTTAATGGTAATGCAGTATATTCGCCGTTTGTTTAAGTAAAATAGTCATATTTTCAAGGAGGAGATGATTTTGGATGTATATAGTCGCAATGGGCCGCTGGGTGCCAGGTAACCACGATTCAGCGGTTTTGACACTTATAGCCACTACCTTCATTTTCTCGGCAGAATGTTTTATTTTGCTGTTTCTTAATGGTAATGCAGTATATTCGCCGTTTGTTTAAGTAAAATAGTCATATTTTCAAGGAGGAGATGATTTTGGATGTATATAGTCGCAATGGGCCGCTGGGCGCCTGGTAACCACGATTCAGCGGTTTTGACACTTATAGCCACTACCTTAATTTTCTCGGCAGAATGTTTTATTTTGCTGTTTCTTAATGGTAATGCAGTATATTCGCCGTTTGTTTAAGTAAAATAGTCACATTTTCAAGGAGGAGATGATTTTGGATGTACATAGTTGCAATGGGCCGCTGGGCGCCTGGTAACCACGATTCAGTGGTTTTGACACTTATAGCCACTACCTTCATTCTCTCGGCAGAATGTTTTATTTTGCTGTTTCTTAATGATAATGCAGTAAATTCGCCGTTTGTTTAAGTAAAATAGTCATATTTTGAAGGAGGAGATGATTTTGGATGTATATAGTTGCAATGGGCCGGTGGGCGTCTCGTGCACGAATCACCGGTTTTGACACCGATAGCCACTACCTTTTTTTTTTCGGCAGAATGTTTTATTTTGCTGTTTCTTAATGGTAATGCAGTATATTCGTCGTTTGTTTAAGTAAAATAGTCATATTTTCAAGGAGGAGATGATTTTGGATGTATGTAGTTTCAATGGGCCGGTGGGCGTCTCGTGCACGAATCACCGGTTTTGACACCGATAGCCACTACCTTCATTTTCTCGGCAGAATGTTTTATTTTGCTGTTTCTTAATGGTAATGCTGTATATTCGCCGTTTGTTAAAGTAAAATAGACATATTTTCAAGGAGGAGATGATTTTGGACGTATATATTTGCAATGTGCCGCTGGGCGCCTGGTAACCACGATTCAGCGATTTTTACACTTATTGCCACTACCTTCATTTTCTCGGCAGAATGTTTTATTTTGCTGTTTCTTAATGGTAATGCAGTATATTCGCCGTTTGTTTAAGTAAAATAGTCATATTTTCAAGGAGGAGATAATTTTGAATATATATAGTTGCAATGGGCCGCTGGGCGCCTGGTAACCACGATTCAGCGGTTTTGACACTTATAGCCACTACCTTCATTTTCTCGGCAGAATGTTTTATTTTGCTGTTTCTTAATGGTAATGCAGTATATTCGCCGTTTGTTTAAGTAAAATAGTCATATTTTCAAGGAGGAGATGATTTTGGATGTATATAGTTGCAATGGGAAGGTGGGCGTCTGGTGCACGAATCACCGGTTTTGACACCAATAGCCACTACCTTCATTTTCTCGGCAGAATGTTTTATTTTGCTGTTTCTTAATGGTAATGCAGTATATTTGCCGTTTGTTTAAGTAAAATAGTCATATTTTCAAGGAGGAGATGATTTTGGATGTACATAGTTGCAATGGGCCGGTGGGCGTCTGGTGCACGAATCACCGGTTTCTACACCGATAGCCACTACCTTCATTTTCTCGGCCGAATGTTTTATTTTGCAATTTCTAAATACTAGTGCAGTATATTCGACGTCTGTTTAAGTAAAATAGTCATATTTTCAAGGAGGAGATGATTTTGGATGTATATAGTTGCAATGGGCCGATGGGCGTCTGGTGCACGAATCACCGGTTTTGACACCGATAGCCACTACCTTCATTTTCTCGGCAGAATGTTTTATTTTGCTGTTTCTTAATGGTAATGCAGTATATTCGCCGTTTGTTTAAGTAAAATAGTCATATTTTCAAGGAGGAGATGATTTTGGATGTATATAGTCGCAATGGGCCGCTGGGTGCCAGGTAACCACGATTCAGCGGTTTTGACACTTATAGCCACTACCTTCATTTTCTCGGCAGAATGTTTTATTTTGCTGTTTCTTAATGGTAATGCAGTATATTCGCCGTTTGTTTAAGTAAAATAGTCATATTTTCAAGGAGGAAATAATTTTGAATATATATAGTTGCAATGGGCCGCTGGGCGCCTGGTAACCACGATTCAGCGGTTTTGACACTTATAGCCACTACCTTCATTTTCTCGGCAGAATGTTTTATTTTGCTGTTTCTTAATGGTAATGCAGTATATTCGCCGTTTGTTTAAGTAAAATAGTCATATTTTCAAGGAGGAGATGATTTTGGATGTATATAGTTGCAATGGGAAGGTGGGCGTCTGGTGCACGAATCACCGGTTTTGACACCAATAGCCACTACCTTCATTTTCTCGGCAGAATGTTTTATTTTGCTGTTTCTTAATGGTAATGCAGTATATTCGTCGTTTGTTTAAGTAAAATAGTCATATTTTCAAGGAGGAGATGACTTTGGATGTATGTAGTTGCAATGGGCCGGTGGGCGTCAGGTGCTAGAATCACCGGTATTGACACCGATAGCCACTACCTTCATTTTCTCGGCAGAATGTTTTATTTTGCTGTTTCTTAATGGTAATGCAGTATATTCGCCGTTCGCATATTTTCAAGGAGGAGATGACTTTGGATGTATATAGTTGCAATGGGCCGGTGGGCGTCTGGTGCACGAATCACCGGTTTTGACACCGACAGCCACTACCTTCATTTTCTCGGCAGAATGTTTTATTTTGCTGTTTCTTAATGGTAATGCAGTATATTCGTCGTTTGTTTAAGTAAAATAGTCATATTTGCAAGGAGGAGATGATTTTGGATGTATATAGTTGCAATGGGCCGCTGGGCGCCTGGAAAAACGATTCAGCGGTTTTGACACTTATAGCCACTACGTTCATTTTCTCGGCAGAATGTTTTATTTTGCTGTTTCTTCATGAAAATGCAGTATATTCACCGTTTGTTTAAGTAAAATAGTCATATTTTCAAGGAGGAGATGATTTTGGATGTATATAGTTGCAATGGCCCGCTGGGCGCCTGGTAACCACGAATCAGCGCTTTTGACACTTATATCCACTACCTTCATTTTCTCGGCAGAATGTTTTATTTTGCTG
The DNA here is from genome assembly GCA_026315105.1 of Locusta migratoria. Classification (NCBI taxonomy): domain Eukaryota; kingdom Metazoa; phylum Arthropoda; class Insecta; order Orthoptera; family Acrididae; genus Locusta; species Locusta migratoria. The sequence goes on along the minus strand of CM048752.1, from coordinate 4,978,350 downwards.
TTTCGTATTGGTAATGCAGTATATTCGCCGTTTGTTCAAGTAAAATAGTCATATTTTCAAGGAGGAGATGATTTTGGATGTATAATGTTGCAATGGGCCGGTGGGCGTCTGGTGCACGAATCACCGGTTTTGACACCGATAGCCACTACCTTCATTTTCTCGGCAGAATGTTTTATTTTGCTGTTTCTTAATAGTAATGCAGTATATTCGTCGTTTGTTTAAGTAAAATAGTCATATTTTCAAGGAGGAGATGACTTTGGATGTATGTAGTTGCAATGGGCCGGTGGGCGTCTGGTGCACGAATCACCGGTTCTGACACCGATAGTCACTACCTTCATTTTCTCGGCAGAATGTTTTATTTTGCTGTTTCTTAATGGTAATGCAGTATATTCGCCGTTCGCATATTTTCAAGGAGGAGATGATTTTGGATGTATATATTTGCAGTGGGCCGCTGGGCGCCTGGAAAAAACGATTCAGCAGTTTTGACACTTATAGCCACTACCTTAATTTTCTCGGCAGAATGATTTATTTTGCTGTTTCTTAATGGTAATCCAGTATATTCGCCGTTTGTTCAAGTAAAATAGTCATATTTTCAAGGAGGAGATGATTTTGGATGTATATAGTTGTAATGTGCCGGTGGGCGTCTGGTGCACGAATCACCGGTTTTGATACCGATAGCCACTACCTTCATTTTCTCGGCTGAATGTTTTATTTTGCTGTTTCTTAATGGTAATGCAGTATATTCGCCGTTTGTTTAAGTAAAATAGTCATATTTTCAAGGAGGAGATGATTTTGGATGTATATAGTTGCAATGGGCCGCTGGGCGCCTGGTAACCACGATTCAGCGGTTTTGACACTTATAGCCACTACCTTAATTTCTTGGCAGAATGTTTTATTTTGCTGTTTCGTAATGGTAATGCAGTATATTCGCCGTTTGTTTAAGTAAAATAGTCATATTTTGAAGGAGGAGATGATTTTCGATGTATATATTTGCAATGGGCCGCTGGGCGCCTGGTAACCACGATTCAGCTGTTTTGACACTTATAGCCACTACCTTCATTTTCTCGGCAGAATGTTTTATTTTGCTGTTTCTTAACGGTAATGCAGTATATTCGCCGTTTGTTTAAGTAAAATAGTCATATTTTGAAGGAGGCGATGATTTTCGATGTGTTGTTGTTGTTATGGTCTTCAGTCCGGAGACTGGTTTGATGCAGCTCTCCACCCTACTCTATCCTGAGCAAGCCTTTTCATTTCCTCATAAGAACGGCAACCCACATCCACTTGAATCTGCGTACTATACGTGTCTCTTGGTCTCCCTCTGCGATTTTTACCCCACACACTTCCCTCCAATGCTAAATTTACGATTCCCCGATGTCTAAGAATGTGTCCTACCAAGCGATCCCTTCTTTTAGTCAGGGTATGCCAAAAATTCCTTTTCTCACCAATTCTGTTCAGTACCTCTTCATTAGTTATGCGATCTACCCACCTAATCTTCAGCATTCTTCTGTAGCACCACATTTCAAAAGCCTCTATTGTCTTCCTGTCCGCACTGCTTATCGTCCATGTTTCACTCCCGTACAAGGCAACACTCCACACAAATGCCTTCAGAAAAGACTTCCTTACCCTTAAATTAATATTCGATGTTAGCAAATTTCTCTTTTTCAAAAATGCTGTTCTTCCCATTGCCATTCTGCATTTTATATCCTCTGTACTGCGACCATCGCATGTTATTTTACTACCCAAGTAACAAAACTCATCTACCACCTTCATTGTTTCGTTATCTAATCTAATTCCTTCAGCATCGCCTGATTTTCTAAGACCGCATTCCATTATTTTTGTTTTGCTCTTGTTAATGTTCATTTTATACGCTCTCTTCAACACGCTGTCCATTCCGTTCAACTGCTCTTCCAGGTCCTTTGCTGTCTCTGACAGAATTACAATGTCATCAGCAAAACGCAATGTTTTTATTTCTTCCCCCTGAACTTTAATCCCTATGCCAAATTTTTCCTTGCTTTCCTTCACCGCCTGCTCGATGTACAAATTGAATAACATTGGAGAAAGGCTACAACCCTGTCTTACTCCCTTCCCAACTGATGCTTCCCTTTCATGTCCTTCGAGTCTAATAACTGCGGTCTGGCTTTTGTACAAGTTGTAAATAACTCTCCTTTCCCTGTATTTTATCCCTGCTGACTTCAGAATTTGAAAGAGTGTATTCCAGTCAACATTGTCAAATGCTTTCTCCAAATCTACAAAAGCTAAAAATGTAGGTTTGCCTTTCCTTAATCTATCTTCTAAGATAAGACGTAAAGTGAGTATTGCCTCCCGAGTTCCTACATTTCTCCTGAACCCAAACTGATCTTCCCCGAGCTCGGCTTCTACCAGTTTTTCCATCCTTCTGTATATAATTCGTGTTAATATTTTGCAACCATGACTTATTAAACTGATGGTTCTGTAGTTTTCACACCTATCTGCGCCTGATTTCTTTGGAATGGGGATTATTACATTTTTCTTAAAGTCTGAGGGCATTTCGCCGGTCTCATACATCCTACACACCAGTTCAAATAGTCTTGTCATGGCTGGCTCTCCCAGATACTTTAGTAGCTCTGAGGGTATGTCATCTACTCCTGGGGCCTTGTTCCGACCTAGGTCTTTCAAGGCTCTGTCAAATTCATCTCTCAGTATAGTATCTCCTATTTCATCTTGATCGACTTCCTCTTCCGTTCCTACAACATCGTCTCTAAGATCATTTCCTTTGTAGAGCTGCTCTATGTACTCTTCCACCTTTCAGCTTTCCCTTCTTTGCTGAGAACTGGTTTCCCATCTGAGTTCTTGATATTCGTAGAGCTGTTTTTCTTATCTCCAAATGTTTCTTTTATTTTCCTGTAGGCGGTATCTACTTTTCCCCTTGCTATACATTCTTCTACAGATTTACATTTGGCTTCTAGCCACTCTTGCTTAGCCGTTTTGCACTTCCTGTCAATCTCATTTTTTAGTCGTCTGTACTCCATTTTGCCTGTTTCCTTTACTGCATTTTTATATTTTCTCCTTTCATCAATTAACTGTAGTGTTTCCTGTGATATCCATGGATTTTTTGTAGGTCTTGCCTTTCTACCTATTTTGTCCTCCGCTGCCTTCATTATTTCATCTCTCAATGCTACCCATTCCTCTTCTAATGTTTTATTTCCCCCTGTTTCTGTCAATTGTTGCCTAAATCTCCCTCTGAAATTCTCCAGAACTTCACTTTCCTTCAATTTATCTAAGTCCCATTTTCGATGTATATACTTGCAATGGGCCGCTGGGCGCCTGGTATCCACGATTCAGCGGTTTTGACACTTATAGCCACTACCTTCATTTTCTCGGCAGAATGTTTTATTTCGCTGTTTCTTAATGGTAATGCAGTATATTCCCGTTTGTTTAAGTAAAATAGTCATATTTTGAAGGAGGAGATGATTTTGGATGTATATAGTTGCAATGGGCCGCTGGGCGCCTGGTAACCACGATTCAGCGGTTTTGACACTTATAGCCAGTACCTTCATTTTCTCGGCAGAATGTTTTATTTTGCTGTTTCTTAATGGTAAAGCAGTATATTCGCCGTTTGTTTAAGAAAATAGTCACATTTTCAAGGAGGAGATGATTTTGGATGTATATAGTTGCAATGGGCCGCTGGGCGCCTGGTAACCACGATTCAGCGGATTTGACACTTATAGCCACTACCTTAATTTTCTCGGCAGAATGTTTTATTTTGCTGTTTCTTAATGATAATGCAGTAAATTCGCCGTTTGTTTAAGTAAAATAGTCATATTTTCAAGGAGGAGATGATTTTGGATGTATGTAGTTGCAATGGGCCGGTGGGCGTCTCGTGCACGAATCACCGGTTTTGACACCGATAGCCACTACCTTTTTTTTCTCGGCAGAATGTTTTATTTTGCTGTTTCTTAATGGTAATGCAGTATATTCGTCGTTTGTTTAAGTAAAATAGTCATATTTTCAAGGAGGAGATGATTTTGGATGTATGTAGTTGCAATGGGCCGGTGGGCGTCTCGTGCACGAATCACCGGTTTTGACACCGATAGCCACTACCTTTTTTTTCTCGGCAGAATGTTTTATTTTGCTGTTTCTTAATGGTAATGCAGTATATTCGTCGTTTGTTTAAGTAAAATAGTCATATTTTCAAGGAGGAGATGATTTTGGATGTATGTAGTTTCAATGGGCCGGTGGGCGTCTCGTGCACGAATCACCGGTTTTGACACCGATAGCCACTACCTTCATTTTCTCGGCAGAATGTTTTATTTTGCTGTTTCTTAATGGAAATGCAGTATATTCGCCGTTTGTTAAAGTAAAATAGACATATTTTCAAGGAGGAGATGATTTTTTGGACGTATATATTTGCAATGTGCCGCTGGGCGCCTGGTAACCACGATTCAGCGACTTTGACACTTATTGCCACTCCCTTCATTTTCTCGGCAGAATGTTTTATTTTGCTGTTTCTTAATGGTAATGCAGTATATTCGCCGTTTGTTTAAGTAAAATAGTCATATTTTCAAGGAGCAGATTATTTTGAATATATATAGTTGCAATGGGCCGCTGGGCGCCTGGTAACCACGATTCAGCGGTTTTGACACTTATAGCCACTACCTTCATTTTCTCGGCAGAATGTTTTATTTTGCTGTTTCTTAATGGTAATGCAGTATATTCGCCGTTTGTTTAAGTAAAATAGTCATATTTTCAAGGAGAAGATGACTTTGGATGTATGTAGTTGCAATGGGCCGGTGGGCGTCAGGTGCTAGAATCACCGGTTTTTACACCGATAGCCACTACCTTCATTTTCTCGGCAGAATGTTTTATTTTGCTGTTTCTTAATGGTAATGCAGTATATTCGCCGTTCGCATGTTTTCAAGGAGGAGATGACTTTGGATGTATATAGTTGCAATGGGCCGGTGGGCGTCTAGTGCACGAATCACCGGTTTTGACACCAACAGCCACTACCTTCATTTTCTCGGCAGAATGTTTTATTTTGCTGTTTCTTAATGGTAATGCAGTATATTCGTCGTTTGTTTAAGTAAAATAGTCATATTTGCAAGGAGGAGATGATTTTGGATGTATATAGTTGCAATGGGCCGCTGGGCGCCTGGAAAAACGATTCAGCGGTTTTGACACTTATAGCCACTACGTTCATTTTCTCGGCAGAATGTTTTATTTTGCTGTTTCTTCATGAAAATGCAGTATATTCACCGTTTGTTTAAGTAAAATAGTCATATTTTCAAGGAGGAGATGATTTTGGATGTATATAGTTGCAATGGCCCGCTGGGCGCCTGGTAACCACGAATCAGCGGTTTTGACACTTATAGCCACTACCTTCATTTTCTCGGCAGAATGTTTTATTTTGCTGTTTCTTATTGGTAATGCAGTATATTCGCCTTTTGTTCAAGTAAAATAGTCATATTTTCAAGGAGGAGATGATTTTGGATGTATATAGTTGCAATGGGCCGGTGGGCGTCTGGTGCACGAATCACAGGTTTAGACACCGATAGCCACTACCTTCATTTTCTCGGCAGAATGTTTTATTTTGCTGTTTCTTAATAGTAATGCAGTATATTCGTCGTTTGTTTAAGTAAAATAGTCATATTTTCAAGGAGGAGATGACTTTGGATGTATGTAGTTGCAATGGGCCGGTGGGCGTCTGGTGCACGAATCACCGGTTTTGACACCGATAGTCACTACCTTCATTTTCTCGGCAGAATGTTTTATTTTGCTGTTTCTTAATGGTAATGCAGTATATTCGCCGTTCGCATATTTTCAAGGAGGAGATGATTTTGGATGTATATATTTGCAATGGGCCGCTGGGCGCCTGAAAAAACGATTCAGCAGTTTTGACACTTATAGCCACTACCTTATTTTTCTCGGCAGAATGATTTATTTTGCTGTTTCTTAACGGTAATCCAGTATATTCGCCGTTTGTTTAAGTAAAATAGTCATATTTTCAAGGAGGAGATGATTTTGGATGTATATAGTTGCAATGTGCCGGTGGGCGTCTGGTGCACGAATCACCGGTTTTGACACCGATAGCCACTACCTTCATTTTCTCGGCAGAATGTTTTATTTTGCTGTTTCTTAATGGTAATGCAGTATATTCGCCGTTTGTTTAAGTAAAATAGTCATATTTTCAAGGAGGAGATGATTTTGGATGTATATAGTTGCAATGGGCCGCTGGGCGCCTGGTAACCACGATTCAGCGGTTTTGACACTTATAGCCACTACCTTAATTTCTAGGCAGAATGTTTTATTTTGCTGTTTCTTAATGGTAATGCAGTATATTCGCCGTTTGTTTAAGTAAAATAGTCATATTTTGAAGGAGGAGATGATTTTGGATGTATATAGTAGCAATGGGCCGCTGGGCGCCTGGTAACCACAATTCAGCGGTTTTGACACTTATAGCCACTACCTTCATTTTCTCGGCAGAATGTTTTATTTTGCTGTTTCGTAATGGTAATGCAGTATATTCGCCGTTTGTTTAAGTAAAATAGTCATATTTTGAAGGAGGAGATGATTTTCAATGTATACATTTGCAATGGGCCGCTGGGCGCCTGGTAACCACGATTCAGCTGTTTTGACACTTATAGCCACTACCTTCATTTTCTCGGCAGAATGTTTTATTTTGCTGTTTCTTAATGGTAATGCAGTATATTCGCCGTTCGCATATTTTCAAGGAGGAGATGATTTTGGATGTATATAGTTGTAATGGGCCGCTGGGCGCCTGGTAACCACGATTCAGCGGTTTTGACACTTATAGCCACTACCTTCATTTTCACGGCAGAATGTTTTATTTTGCTGTTTCTTAATGGTAATGCAGTATATTCGCCGTTTGTTTAAGTAAAATACTCATATTTTGAAGGAGGAGATGATTTTGGATGTATATAGTTGCAATGGGCCCCTGGGCGCCTGGTAACCACGATTCAGCGGTTTTGACACTTATAGCCACAACCTTCATTTTCTCGGCAGAATGTTTTATTTTGCTGTTTCTTAATGGTAATGCAGTATATTCGCCGTTTGTTTAAGTAAAATAGTCATATTTTGAAGGAGGAGATGATTTTGGATGTATATAGTTGCAATGGGCCGCTGGGCGCCTGGTAACCACGATTCAGCGGTTTTGACACTTATAGCCACTACCTTCATTTTCTCGGCAGAATGTTTTATTTTTCTGTTTCTTAATGGTAATGCAGTATATTCGCCGTTTGTTTAAGTAAAATAGTCATATTTTGAAGGAGGAGATGATTTTCGATGTATATATTTGCAATGGGCCGCTGGGCGCCTGGTAACCACGATTCAGCTGTTTTGACACTTATAGCCACTACCTTCATTTTCTCGGCTGAATGTTTTATTTTGCTGTTTCTTAATGGTAATGCAGTATATGCGTCGTTTGTTTAAGTAAAATAGTCATATTTTCAAGGAGGAGATGACTTTGGATGTATGTAGTTGCAATGGGCCCGTGGGCGTCAGGTGCTAGAATCACCGGTTTTGACACCGATAGCCACTACCTTCATTTTCTCGGCAGAATGTTTTATTTTGCTGTTTCTTAATGGTAATGCAGTATATTCGTCTTTCGTATATTTTCAAGGAGGTGATGATTTTGGATGTATATAGTTGCAATGGGCCGCTGGGCGCCTGGAAAAACGATTCAGCGGTTTTTGACAATTATAGCAACTACCTTCATTTTCGCGGCAGAATGTTTTATTTTGCTGTTTCTTTATGAAAATGCAGTATATTCGCCGTTTGTTAAAGTAAAATAGTCATATTTTCAAGGAGGAGATGATTTTGGATGTATATATTTGCAATGGGCCGCTGAGCGCCTGGTAACCACGATTCAGCGATTTTGACACTTATTGCCACTACCTTCATTTTCTCGGCAGAATGTTTTATTTTGCTGTTTCTTAATGGTAATGCAGTATATTCGTCGTTTGTTTAAGTAAAATAGTCATATTTTCAAGGAGGAGATGATTTTGAATGTATATAGTTGCAATGGGCCGCTGGGCGCCTGGTAACCACGATTCAGCGGTTTTCACACTTATAGCCACTACCTTCATTTTCTCGGCAGAATGTTTTATTTTGCTGTTTCTTAATGGTAATGCAGTAGATTCGCCGTTTGTTTAAGTAAAATAGCCATATTTTCAAGGAGGAGATGATTTTGGATGTATATAGTTGCAATGGGCCGGTGGGCGTCTGGTGCACTTATCACCGGTTTTTGACACCGATAGCCACTACCTTAATTTTCTCGGCAGAATGTTTGATTTTGCTGTTTCTTAATGGTAATGCAGTATATTCGTCGTTTGTTTAAGTAAAATAGTCATATTTTCAAGGAGGAGATGACTTTGGATGTATGTAGTTGCAATGCGCCGGTGGGCGTCTGATGCACGAATCACCGGTTTTGACACCGATAGCCACTACCTTCGTTTTCTCGGCAGAATGTTTTATTTTGCTGTTTCTTAATGGTAATGCAGTATATTCGCCGCTCGCATATTTTCAAGGATGAGATGATTTTGGATGTATATATTTGCAATGGGCCACTGGGCGCCTGGAAAAACGATTTAGCAGTTTTGACACTTATAGCCACTACCTTAATTTTCTCGGCAGAATGATTTATTTTGCTGTTTCTTAATGGTAATCCAGTATATTCGCCGTTTGTTTAAGTAAAATAGTCATATTTTCAAGGAGGAGATGATTTTGGATGTATATAGTTGCAATGGGCCGGTGGGCGTCTGGTGCACGAATCACCGATTTTGACACCGATAGCCACTACCTTCATTTTCTCGGCTGAATGTTTTATTTTGCTGTTTCTTAATGGTAATGCAGTATATTCGCCGTTTGTTTAAGTAAAATAGTCATATTTTCAAGGAGGAGATGATTTTGGATGTATATAGTTGCAATGGGCCGCTGGGCGCCTGGTAACCACGATTCAGCGGTTTTGACACTTATTGCCACTACCTTCATTTTCTCGGCAGAATGTTTTATTTTGCTGTTTCTTAATGGTAATGCAGTAGATTCGCCGTTTGTTTAAGTAAAATAGTCATATTTTGAAGGAGGAGATGGTTTTGGATGTATATATTTGCAATGGGCCGCTGGGCGCCTGGTAACCACGATTCAGCTGTTTTGACACTTATAGCCGCTACCTTCATTTTCTCGGCAGAATGTTTTATTTTGCTGTTTCTTAACGGTAATGCAGTATATTCGCCGTTTGTTTAAGTAAAATAGTCATATTTTGAAGGAGGCGATGATTTTCAATGTGTTGTTGTTGTTATGGTCTTCAGTCCGGAGACTGGTTTGATGCAGCTCTCCACCCTACTCTATCCTGAGCAAGCCTTTTCATTTCCTCATAAGAAGGGCAACCCACATCCACTTGAATCTGCGTACTATACTCGTCTCTTGGTCTCCCTCTGCGATTTTTACCCCACACACTTCCCTCCAATGCTAAATTTACGATTCCCCGATGTCTAAGAATGTGTCCTACAAGCGATCCCTTCTTTTAGTCAGGGTATGCCAAAAATTCCTTTTCTCACCAATTCTGTTCAGTACCTCTTCATTAGTTATGCGATCTACCCACCTAATCTTCAGCATTCTTCTGTAGCACCACATTTCAAAAGCCTCTATTCTCTTCCTGTCCGCACTGCTTATCGTCCATGTTTCACTCCCGTACAAGGCAACACTCCACACAAATGCCTTCAGAAAAGACTTCCTTACCCTTAAATTAATATTCGATGTTAGCAAATTTCTCTTTTTCAAAAATGCTGTTCTTCCCATTGCCATTCTGCATTTTATATCCTCTGTACTGCGACCATCGCATGTTATTTTACTACCCAAGTAACAAAACTCATCTACCACCTTCATTGTTTCGTTATCTAATCTAATTCCTTCAGCATCGCCTGATTTTCTAAGACCGCATTCCATTATTTTTGTTTTGCTCTTGTTAATGTTCATTTTATACGCTCTCTTCAACACGCTGTCCATTCCGTTCAACTGCTCTTCCAGGTCCTTTGCTGTCTCTGACAGAATTACAATGTCATCAGCAAAACGCAATGTTTTTATTTCTTTCCCCTGAACTTTAATCCCTATGCCAAATTTTTCCTTGCTTTCCTTCACCGCCTGCTCGATGTACAAATTGAATAACATTGGAGAAAGGCTACAACCCTGTCTTACTCCCTTCCCAACTGATGCTTCCCTTTCATGTCCTTCGAGTCTAATAACTGCGGTCTGGCTTTTGTACAAGTTGTAAATAACTCTCCTTTCCCTGTATTTTATCCCTGCTGACTTCAGAATTTGAAAGAGTGTATTCCAGTCAACATTGTCAAATGCTTTCTCCAAATCTACAAAAGCTAAAAATGTAGGTTTGCCTTTCCTTAATCTATCTTCTAAGATAAGACGTAAAGTGAGTATTGCCTCCCGAGTTCCTACATTTCTCCTGAACCCAAACTGATCTTCCCCGAGCTCGGCTTCTACCAGTTTTTCCATCCTTCTGTATATAATTCGTGTTAATATTTTGCAACCATGACTTATTAAACTGATGGTTCTGTAGTTTTCACACCTATCTGCGCCTGATTTCTTTGGAATGCGGATTATTACATTTTTCTTAAAGTCTGAGGGCATTTCGCCGGTCTCATACATCCTACACACCAGTTCAAATAGTCTTGTCATGGCTGGCTCTCCCAGATACTTTAGTAGCTCTGAGGGTATGTCATCTACTCCTGGGGCCTTGTTCCGACCTAGGTCTTTCAAGGCTCTGTCAAATTCATCTCTCAGTATAGTATCTCCTATTTGATCTTGATCGACTTCCTCTTCCGTTCCTACAACATCGTCTCTAAGTTCATTTCCTTTGTAGAGCTACTCTATGTACTCTTTCCACCTTTCAGCTTTCCCTTCTTTGCTGAGAACTGGTTTCCCATCTGAGTTCTTGATATTCGTAGAGCTGTTTTTCTTATCTCCAAATGTTTCTTTTATTTTCCTGTAGGCGGTATCTACTTTTCCCATTGCTATACATTCTTCTACAGATTTACATTTGGCTTCTAGCCACTCCTGCTTAGCCGTTTTGCACTTCCTGTCAATCTCATTTTTTAGTCGTCTGTACTCCATTTTGCCTGTTTCATTTACTGCATTTTTATATTTTCTCCTTTCATCAATTAACTGTAGTGTTTCCTGTGATATCCATGGATTTTTTGTAGGTCTTGCCTTTCTACCTATCTTGTCCTCCGCTGCCTTCATTATTTCATCTCTCAATGCTACCCATTCCTCTTCTAATGTTTTATTTCCCCCTGTTTCTGTCAATTGTTGCCTAAATCTCCCTCTGAAATTCTCCAGAACTTCACTTTCCTTCAATTTATCTAAGTCCCATTTTCGATGTATATACTTGCAATGGGCCGCTGGGCGCCTGGTATCCACGATTCAGCGGTTTTGACACTTATAGCCACTACCTTCATTTTCTCGGCAGAATGTTTTATTTCGCTGTTTCTTAATGGTAATGCAGTATATTCCCGTTTGTTTAAGTAAAATAGTCATATTTTGAAGGAGGAGATGATTTTGGATGTATATAGTTGTAATGGGCCGCTGGGCGCCTGGTAACCACGATTCAGCGGTTTTGACACTTATAGCCACTACCTTCATTTTCTCGGCAGAATGTTTTATTTTGCTGTTTCTTAATGGTAATGCAGTATATTCGCCGTTTGTTTAAGTAAAATAGTCATATTTTGAAGGAGGAGATGATTTTGGATGTATATAGTTGCAATGGGCCGCTGGGCGCCTGGTAACCACGAATCAGCGTTTTTGACACTTATAGCCACTACCTTCATTTTCTCGGCAGAATGTTTTATTTTGCTGTTTCTTAATGGTAATGCAGTATATTCGCCGTTTGTTTAAGTAAAATAGTCATATTTTGAAGGAGGAGATGATTTTGGATGTATATAGTAACAATGGGCCGCTGGGCGCCTGGTAACCACGATTCAGCGGTTTTGACACTTATAGCCACTACCTTCATTTTCTAGGCAGAATGTTTTATTTTGCTGTTTCTTAATGGTAATGCAGTATATTCGCCGTTTGTTTAAGTAAAATAGTCATATTTTGAAGGAGGAGATGATTTTGGATGTATATAGTAGCAATGGGCCGCTGGGCGCCTGGTAACCACGATTCAGCGGTTTTGACACTTATAGCCACTACCTTCATTTTATCGGCAGAATGTTTTATTTTTCTGTTTCTTAATGGTAATGCAGTATATTCGCCGTTTGTTTAAGTAAAATAGTCATATTTTGAAGGAGGAGATGATTTTCGATGTATATATTTACAATGGGCCGCTGGGCGCCTGGTAACCACGATTCAGCTGTTTTGACAATTATAGCCACTACCTTCATTTTCTCGGCAGAATGTTTTATTTTGCTGTTTCTTAACGGTAATGCAGTAGATTCGCCGTTTGTTTAAGTAAAATAGTCATATTTTGAAGGAGGCGATGATTTTCGATGTGTTGTTGTTGTTATGGTCTTCAGTCCGGAGACTGGTTTGATGCAGCTCTCCACCCTACTCTATCCTGAGGAAGCCTTTTCATTTCCTCATAAGAACGGCAACCCACATCCACTTGAATCTGCGTACTATACGCGTCTCTTGGTCTCCCTCTGCGATTTTTACCCCACACACTTCCCTCCAATGCTAAATTTACGATTCTCCCGATGTCTAAGAATGTGTCCTACAAAGCGATCCCTTCTTTTAGTCAGGGTATGCCAAAAATTCCTTTTCTCACCAATTCTGTTCAGTACCTCTTCATTAGTTATGCGATCTACCCACCTAATCTTCAGCATTCTTCTGTAGCACCACATTTCAAAAGCCTCTATTGTCTTCCTGTCCGCACTGCTTATCGTCCATGTTTCACTCCCGTACAAGGCAACACTCCACACAAATGCCTTCAGAAAAGACTTCCTTACCCTTAAATTAATATTCGATGTTAGCAAATTTCTCTTTTTCAAAAATGCTGTTCTTCCCATTGCCATTCTGCATTTTATATCCTCTGTACTGCGACCATCGCATGTTATTTTACTACCCAAGTAACAAAACTCATCTACCACCTTCATTGTTTCGTTATCTAATCTAATTCCTTCAGCATCGCCTGATTTTCTAAGACCGCATTCCATTATTTTTGTTTTGCTCTTGTTAATGTTCATTTTATACGCTCTCTTCAACACGCTGTCCATTCCGTTCAACTGCTCTTCCAGGTCCTTTGCTGTCTCTGACAGAATTACAATGTCATCAGCAAAACGCAATGTTTTTATTTCTTCCCCCTGAACTTTAATCCCTATGCCAAATTTTTCCTTGCTTTCCTTCACCGCCTGCTCGATGTACAAATTGAATAACATTGGAGAAAGGCTACAACCCTGTCTTACTCCCTTCCCAACTGATGCTTCCCTTTCATGTCCTTCGAGTCTAATAACTGCGGTCTGGCTTTTGTACAAGTTGTAAATAACTCTCCTTTCCCTGTATTTTATCCCTGCTGACTTCAGAATTTGAAAGAGTGTATTCCAGTCAACATTGTCAAATGCTTTCTCCAAATCTACAAAAGCTAAAAATGTAGGTTTGCCTTTCCTTAATCTATCTTCTAAGATAAGACGTAAAGTGAGTATTGCCTCCCGAGTTCCTACATTTCTCCTGAACCCAAACTGATCTTCCCCGAGCTCGGCTTCTACCAGTTTTTCCATCCTTCTGTATATAATTCGTGTTAATATTTTGCAACCATGACTTATTAAACTGATGGTTCTGTAGTTTTCACACCTATCTGCGCCTGATTTCTTTGGAATGCGGATTATTACATTTTTCTTAAAGTCTGAGGGCATTTCGCCGGTCTCATACATCCTACACACCAGTTCAAATAGTCTTGTCATGGCTGGCTCTCCCAGATACTTTAGTAGCTCTGAGGGTATGTCATCTACTCCTGGGGCCTTGTTCCGACCTAGGTCTTTCAAGGCTCTGTCAAATTCATCTCTCAGTATAGTATCTCCTATTTGATCTTGATCGACTTCCTCTTCCGTTCCTACAACATCGTCTCTAAGTTCATTTCCTTTGTAGAGCTACTCTATGTACTCTTTCCACCTTTCAGCTTTCCCTTCTTTGCTGAGAACTGGTTTCCCATCTGAGTTCTTGATATTCGTAGAGCTGTTTTTCTTATCTCCAAATGTTTCTTTTATTTTCCTGTAGGCGGTATCTACTTTTCCCATTGCTATACATTCTTCTACAGATTTACATTTGGCTTCTAGCCACTCCTGCTTAGCCGTTTTGCACTTCCTGTCAATCTCATTTTTTAGTCGTCTGTACTCCATTTTGCCTGTTTCATTTACTGCATTTTTATATTTTCTCCTTTCATCAATTAACTGTAGTGTTTCCTGTGATATCCATGGATTTTTTGTAGGTCTTGCCTTTCTACCTATCTTGTCCTCCGCTGCCTTCATTATTTCATCTCTCAATGCTACCCATTCCTCTTCTAATGTTTTATTTCCCCCTGTTTCTGTCAATTGTTGCCTAAATCTCCCTCTGAAATTCTCCAGAACTTCACTTTCCTTCAATTTATCTAAGTCCCATTTTCGATGTATATACTTGCAATGGGCCGCTGGGCGCCTGGTATCCACGATTCAGCGGTTTTGACACTTATAGCCACTACCTTCATTTTCTCGGCAGAATGTTTTATTTCGCTGTTTCTTAATGGTAATGCAGTATATTCCGTTTGTTTAAGTAAAATAGTCATATTTTGAAGGAGGAGATGATTTTGGATGTATATAGTTGTAATGGGCCGCTGGGCGCCTGGTAACCACGATTCAGCGGTTTTGACACTTATAGCCACTACCTTCATTTTCTCGGCAGAATGTTTTATTTTGCTGTTTCTTAATGGTAATGCAGTATATTCGCCGTTTGTTTAAGTAAAATAGTCATATTTTGAAGGAGGAGATGATTTTGGATGTATATAGTTGCAATGGGCCGCTGGGCGCCTGGTAACCACAAATCAGCGTTTTTGACACTTATAGCCACTACCTTCATTTTCTCGGCAGAATGTTTTATTTTGCTGTTTCTTAATGGTAATGCAGTATATTCGCCGTTTGTTTAAGTAAAATAGTCATATTTTGAAGGAGGAGATGATTTTGGATGTATATAGTAACAATGGGCCGCTGGGCGCCTGGTAACCACGATTCAGCGGTTTTGACACTTATAGCCACTACCTTCATTTTCTCGGCAGAATGTTTTATTTTGCTGTTTCTTAATGGTAATGCAGTATATTCGCCGTTTGTTTAAGTAAAATAGTCATATTTTGAAGGAGGAGATGATTTTGGATGTATATAGTTTCAATGGGCCGCTGGGCGCCTGGTAACCACGATTCAGCGGTTTTGACACTTATAGCCACTACCTTCATTTTCTCGGCAGAATGTTTTATTTTGCTGTTTCTTAATGGTAATGCAGTATATTCGCCGTTTGTTTAAGTAAAATAGTCATATTTGCAAGGAGGAGATGATTTTGGATGTATATAGTTGCAATGGGCCGCTGGGCGCCTGGTAACCATGATTCAGCGGTTTTGACACTTATAGCCACTACCTTCATTTTCTCGGCAGAATGTTTTATTTTGCTGTTTCTTAATGGTAATGCAGTATATTCGCCGTTTGTTTAAGTAAAATAGTCATATTTTCAAGGAGGAGATGATTTTGGATGTATATAGTTGCAATGGCCCGCTGGGCGCCTGGTAACCACGAATCAGCGGTTTTTTTACACTTATAGGCACTACCTTCATTTTCTCGGCAGAATGTTTTATTTTGCGGTTTCTTATTGGTCATGCAGTATATTTGCCGTTTGTTCAAGTAAAATAGTCATATTTTCAAGGAGGAGATGATTTTGGATGTATATAGTTGCAATGGGCCGCTGGGCGCCTGGTAACCACGATTCAGCGGTTTTGACACTTATAGCCACTACCTTCACTTTCTCGGCAGAATGTTTTATTTTGCTGTTTCTTTATGAAAATGCAGTATTTTCGACGTTTGTTTAAGTAAAATAGTCATATTTTCAAGGAGGAGATGATTTTGGATGTATATAGTTGCAATGGGCCGCTGGGCGCCTGGTAACCACGATTCAGCGTTTTTGACACTTATAGCCACTACCTTCATTTTCTCGGCAGAATGTTTTATTTTGCTGTCTCTTAATGGTAATGCAGTATATTCGCCGTTTGTTTAAGTAAAATAGTCATATTTTGAAGGAGGAGATGATTTTGGATGTAAATAGTAGCAATGGGCCGCTGGGCGCCTGGTAACCACGATTCAGCGGTTTTGACACTTATAGCCACTACCTTCATTTTCTCGGCTGAATGTTTTATTTTGCTGTTTCTTAATGGTAATTCAGTATATTCGCCGTTTGGTTAAGTAAAATAGTCATATTTTGAAGGAGGAGATGATTTTGGATGTATATAGATGCAATGGGCCGATGGGAGCCTGGTAACCACGATTCAGCGGTTTTGACACTTATAACCACTACCTTCATTTTCTCGGCAGAATGTTTTATTTTGCTGTTTCTTAATGGTAATGCAGTATATTCGCCGTTTGTTTAAGTAAAATAGTCATATTTTGAAGGAGCAGATGATTATGGATGTATATAGTTGCAATGGGCCGCTGGGCGCCTGGTAACCACGATTCAGCGGTTTTGACACTTATAGCCACTACCTTCATTTTCTCGGCAGAATGTTTTATTTTGCTGTTTCTTAATGGTAATGCAGTATATTCGCCGTTTGTTTAAGTAAAATAGTCATATTTTCAAGGACTAGATGATTTTGGTTGTTTATAGTTGCAATGGGCCGCTGGGCGCCGGGTAACCACGATTCAGCGGTTTTGACACTTGTAGCCACTACCTTCATTTTCTCGGCAGAATGTTTTATTTTGCTGTTTCGTAATGGTAATGCAGTATATTCGCCGTTTGTTTAAGTAAAATAGTCAAATTTTGAAGGATTAGATGATTTTGGATGTTTATAGATGCAATGGGCCGATGGGAGCCTGGTAACCACGATTCAGCGGTTTTCACACTTATAGCCACTACCTTCATTTTCTCGGCAGAATGTTTTATTTTGCTGTTTCTTAATGGTAATGCAGTATATTCGCCGTTTGTTTAAGTAAAATAGTCATATTTTGAAGGAGGAGATGATATTGGATGTATATAGTTGCAATGGGCCGCTGGGCGCCTGGTAACCACGATTCAGCGGTTTTGACACTTATAGCCACTACCTTCACTTTCTCGGCAGAATGTTTTATTTTGCTGTTTCTTTATGAAAATGCAGTATTTTCGCCGTTTGTTTAAGTAAAATAGTCAAATTTTCAAGGAGGAGATGATTTTGGATGGATATAGTTGCAATGGGCCGCTGGGCGTCTGGTGCACGAATTACCGGTTTTGACACCGATAGCCAATACCTTCATTTTCTCGGCAGAATGTTTTATTTTGCTGTTTCTTAATGATGGTAATGCAGTATATTCGCCGTTTGGTTAAGTAAAATAGTCATATTTTCAAGGAAGAGATGATTTTGGATGTATATAGTTGCAATGGGCCGCTGGGTGCCTGATAACCACGATTCAGCGTTTTTGACACTTATAGCTACTACCTTCATTTTCTCGGCAGAATGTTTGATTTTGCTGTTTCTTAATGGTAATGCAGTATATTCGCCGTTTGTTTAAGTAAAATAGTCATATTTTGAAGGAGGAGATGATTTTGGATGTATATAGTAGCAATGGGCCGCTGGGCGCCTGGTAACCACGATTCAGCGGTTTTGACACTTATAGCCACTACCTTCATTTTCTCGGCAGAATGTTTTATTTTGCTGTTTCTTAATGGTAATGCAGTATATTCGCCGGTTGTTTAAGTAAAATAGTCATATTTTGAAGGAGGAGATGATTTTGGATGTATATAGTTGCAATGGGCCGATGGGCGCCTGGTAACCACGATTCAGCGGGTTTGACACTTATAGCCACTACCTTCATTTTCTCGGCAGAATGTTTTATTTTGCTGTTTCTTAATGGTAATGCAGTATATTCGCCGTTTGTTTAAGTAAAATAGTCATATTTTCAAGGAGGAGATGATTTTGGATGTATATAGTTGCAATTGGCCGCTGGGCGCCTGGTAACCACGATTCAGCGGTTTTGCCACTTATAGCCACTACCTTCATTTTCTCGGCAGAATGTTTTATTTTGCTGTTTCTTAATGGTAATGCAGTATATTCGCCGTTTGTTTAAGTAAAATAGTCATATTTGCAAGGAGGAGATGATTTTGGATGTATATAGTTGCAATGGGCCGCTGGGCGCCTGGTAACTATGATTCAGCGGTTTTGACACTTATAGCCACTACCTTCATTTTCTCGGCAGGATGTTTTATTTTGCGGTTTCTTAATGGTAATGCAGTATATTCGCCGTTTGTTTAAGTAAAATAGTCATATTTTGAAGGAGGAGATGATTTTGGATGTATATAGTTGCAATGGCCCGCTGGGCGCCTGGTAACCACGAATCAGCGGTTTTGACACTTATAGCCACTACCTTCATTTTCTCGGCAGAATGTTTTATTTTGCTGTTTCTTATTGGTAATGCAGTATATTCGCCGTTTGTTCAAGTAAAATAGTCATATTTTCAAGGAGGAGATGATTTTGGATGTATATAGTTGCAATGGGCCGCTGGGCGCCCGGTAACCACGATTCAGCGGTTTTGACACTTATAGCCACTACCTTCATTTTCTCGGCAGAATGTTTTATTTTGCTGTTTCTTAATGGTAATTCAGTATATTCGCCGTTTGGTTAAGTAAAATAGTCATATTTTGAAGGAGGAGATGATTTTGGATGTATATAGATGCAATGGGCCGATGGGAGCCTGGTAACCACGATTCAGCGGTTTTGACACTTATAACCACTACCTTCATTTTCTCGGCAGAATGTTTTATTTTGCTGTTTCTTAATGGTAATGCAGTATATTCGCCGTTTGTTTAAGTAAAATAGTCATATTTTGAAGGAGCAGATGATTATGGATGTATATAGTTGCAATGGGCCGCTGGGCGCCTGGTAACCACGATTCAGCGGTTTTGACACTTATAGCCACTACCTTCATTTTCTCGGCAGAATGTTTTATTTTGCTGTTTCTTAATGGTAATGCAGTATATTCGCCGTTTGTTTAAGTAAAATAGTCATATTTTCAAGGACTAGATGATTTTGGTTGTTTATAGTTGCAATGGGCCGCTGGGCGCCTGGTAACCACGATTCAGCGGTTTTGACACTTGTAGCCACTACCTTCATTTTCTCGGCAGAATGTTTTATTTTGCTGTTTCGTAATGGTAATGCAGTATATTCGCCGTTTGTTTAAGTAAAATAGTCAAATTTTGAAGGATTAGATGATTTTGGATGTTTATAGATGCAATGGGCCGATGGGAGCCTGGTAACCACGATTCAGCGGTTTTCACACTTATAGCCACGACCTTCATTTTCTCGGCAGAATGTTTTATTTTGCTGTTTCTTAATGGTAATGCAGTATATTTGCCGTTTGTTTAAGTAAAATAGTCATATTTTGAAGGAGGAGATGATTTTGGATGTATATAGTTGCAATGGGCCGCTGGGCGCCTGGTAACCATGATTCAGCGGTTTTGACACTTATAGCCACTACCTTCATTTTCTCGGCAGAATGTTTTATTTTGCTGTTTCTTAATGGTAATGCAGTATATTCGCCGTTTGTTTAAGTAAAATAGTCATATTTTCAAGGAGGAGATGATTTTGGATGTATATAGTTGCAATGGCCCGCTGGGCGCCTGGTAACCACGAATCAGCGGTTTTTTACACTTATAGGCACTACCTTCATTTTCTCGGCAGAATGTTTTATTTTGCGGTTTCTTATTGGTCATGCAGTATATTTGCCGTTTGTTCAAGTAAAATAGTCATATTTTCAAGGAGGAGATGATTTTGGATGTATATAGTTGCAATGGGCCGCTGGGCGCCTGGTAACCACGATTCAGCGGTTTTGACACTTATAGCCACTACCTTCACTTTCTCGGCAGAATGTTTTATTTTGCTGTTTCTTTATGAAAATGCAGTATTTTCGACGTTTGTTTAAGTAAAATAGTCATATTTTCAAGGAGGAGATGATTTTGGATGTATATAGTTGCAATGGGCCGCTGGGCGCCTGGTAACCACGATTCAGCGTTTTTGACACTTATAGCCACTACCTTCATTTTCTCGGCAGAATGTTTTATTTTGCTGTTTCTTAATGGTAATGCAGTATATTCGCCGTTTGTTTAAGTAAAATAGTCATATTTTGAAGGAGGAGATGATTTTGGATGTAAATAGTAGCAATGGGCCGCTGGGCGCCTGGTAACCACGATTCAGCGGTTTTGACACTTATAGCCACTACCTTCATTTTCTCGGCTGAATGTTTTATTTTGCTGTTTCTTAATGGTAATTCAGTATATTCGCCGTTTGGTTAAGTAAAATAGTCATATTTTGAAGGAGGAGATGATTTTGGATGTATATAGATGCAATGGGCCGATGGGAGCCTGGTAACCACGATTCAGCGGTTTTGACACTTATAACCACTACCTTCATTTTCTCGGCAGAATGTTTTATTTTGCTGTTTCTTAATGGTAATGCAGTATATTCGCCGTTTGTTTAAGTAAAATAGTCATATTTTGAAGGAGCAGATGATTATGGATGTATATAGTTGCAATGGGCCGCTGGGCGCCTGGTAACCACGATTCAGCGGTTTTGACACTTATAGCCACTACCTTCATTTTCTCGGCAGAATGTTTTATTTTGCTGTTTCTTAATGGTAATGCAGTATATTCGCCGTTTGTTTAAGTAAAATAGTCATATTTTCAAGGACTAGATGATTTTGGTTGTTTATAGTTGCAATGGGCCGCTGGGCGCCTGGTAACCACGATTCAGCGGTTTTGACACTTGTAGCCACTACCTTCATTTTCTCGGCAGAATGTTTTATTTTGCTGTTTCGTAATGGTAATGCAGTATATTCGCCGTTTGTTTAAGTAAAATAGTCAAATTTTGAAGGATTAGATGATTTTGGATGTTTATAGATGCAATGGGCCGATGGGAGCCTGGTAACCACGATTCAGCGGTTTTCACACTTATAGCCACTACCTTCATTTTCTGGCAGAATGTTTTATTTTGCTGTTTCTTAATGGTAATGCAGTATATTCGCCGTTTGTTTAAGTAAAATAGTCATATTTTGAAGGAGGAGATGATATTGGATGTATATAGTTGCAATGGGCCGCTGGGCGCCTGGTAACCACGATTCAGCGGTTTTGACACTTATAGCCACTACCTTCACTTTCTCGGCAGAATGTTTTATTTTGCTGTTTCTTTATGAAAATGCAGTATTTTCGCCGTTTGTTTAAGTAAAATAGTCAAATTTTCAAGGAGGAGATGATTTTGGATGGATATAGTTGCAATGGGCCGCTGGGCGTCTGGTGCACGAATTACCGGTTTTGACACCGATAGCCAATACCTTCATTTTCTCGGCAGAATGTTTTATTTTGCTGTTTCTTAATGATGGTAATGCAGTATATTCGCCGTTTGTTTAAGTAAAATAGTCATATTTTCAAGGAAGAGATGATTTTGGATGTATATAGTTGCAATGGGCCGCTGGGTGCCTGATAACCACGATTCAGCGTTTTTGACACTTATAGCTACTACCTTCATTTTCTCGGCAGAATGTTTGATTTTGCTGTTTCTTAATGGTAATGCAGTATATTCGCCGTTTGTTTAAGTAAAATAGTCATATTTTGAAGGAGGAGATGATTTTGGATGTATATAGTAGCAATGGGCCGCTGGGCGCCTGGTAACCACGATTCAGCGGTTTTGACACTTATAGCCACTACCTTCATTTTCTCGGCAGAATGTTTTATTTTGCTGTTTCTTAATGGTAATGCAGTATATTCGCCGGTTGTTTAAGTAAAATAGTCATATTTTGAAGGAGGAGATGATTTTGGATGTATATAGTTGCAATGGGCCGATGGGCGCCTGGTAACCACGATTCAGCGGGTTTGACACTTATAGCCACTACCTTCATTTTCTCGGCAGAATGTTTTATTTTGCTGTTTCTTAATGGTAATGCAGTATATTCGCCGTTTGTTTAAGTAAAATAGTCATATTTGCAAGGAGGAGATGATTTTGGATGTATATAGTTGCAATGGGCCGCTGGGCGCCTGGTAACTATGATTCAGCGGTTTTGACACTTATAGCCACTACCTTCATTTTCTCGGCAGGATGTTTTATTTTGCGGTTTCTTAATGGTAATGCAGTATATTCGCCGTTTGTTTAAGTAAAATAGTCATATTTTGAAGGAGGAGATGATTTTGGATGTATATAGTTGCAATGGCCCGCTGGGCGCCTGGTAACCACGAATCAGCGGTTTTGACACTTATAGCCACTACCTTCATTTTCTCGGCAGAATGTTTTATTTTGCTGTTTCTTATTGGTAATGCAGTATATTCGCCGTTTGTTCAAGTAAAATAGTCATATTTTCAAGGAGGAGATGATTTTGGATGTATATAGTTGCAATGGGCCGCTGGGCGCCCGGTAACCACGATTCAGCGGTTTTGACACTTATAGCCACTACCTTCATTTTCTCGGCAGAATGTTTTATTTTGCTGTTTCTTAATGGTAATGCAGTATATTCGCCGTTTGTTTAAGTAAAATAGTCAAATTTTCAAGGAGGAGATGATTTAGGATGGATATAGTTGCAATGGGCCGCTGGGCGTCTGGTGCACGAATTACCGGTTTTGACACCGATAGCCAATACCTTCATTTTCTCGGCAGAATGTTTTATTTTGATGTTTCTTAATGATGGTAATGCAGTATATTCGCCGTTTGTTTAAGTAAAATAGTCATATTTTCAAGGAGGAGATGATTTTGGATGTATATAGTTGCAATGGGCCGGTGGGCGTCTGGTGCACGAATCACCGGTTTTGACACCGATTGCCACTACCTTCAGTTTCTCGGCAGAATGTTTTATTTTGCTGTTTCTTAATGGTAATGCAGTATATTCGCCGTTTGTTTAAGTAAAATAGTCATAATTTCAAGGAGGAGATGATTTTGGATTTTTATTGTTGCAATGGGCCGCTGGGCGCCTGGTAACCACGATTCAGCGGTTTTGACACTTGTAGCCACTACCTTCATTTTCTCGGCAGAATGTTTTATTTTGATGTTTCTTAATGAAAATGCAGTATATTCGCCGTTTGTTTAAGTAAAATTGTCATATTTTGAAGGAGGAGATTATTTTGGATGTATATTGTTGCAATGGGCCGCTAGGCGCCTGGTAACCACGATTCAGCGGTTTTGACACTTATAGCCACTACCTTCATTTTCTCGGCAGAATGTTTATTTTGCTGTTTCTTAATGGTAATGCAGTATATTCGCCGTTTGTTTAAGTAAAATAGTCATATTTGCAAGGAGGAGATGATTTTGGATGTATATAGTTGCAATGGGCCGCTGGGCGCCTGGTAACCACGATTTAGCGGTTTTGACACTTATAGCCACTACCATCATTTCCTCGGCAGAATGTTTCATTTTGCTGTTTCTTAATGGTAATGCAGTATATTCGCCGTTTGTTTAAGTAAAATAGTCATATTTTCAAGGAGGAGATGATTTTGGATGTGTATAGTAACCATGGGGCCGCTTGGCGCCTGGTAACCACGATTCAGCGGTTTTGACAATTATAGCCACTACCTTCATTTTCTCGGAAGAATGTTTTATTTTGCTGTTTCTTAATGGTAATGCAGTATATTCGCCGTTTGTTTAAGTAAAATAGTCATATTTTGAAGGAGGAGATTATTTTGGATGTATATAGTAGCAATAAGCCGCTGGGCGCCTGGTAACCACGATTCAGCGGTTTTGACACTTATAGCCACTACCTTCATTTTCTGGGCAGAATGTTTTATTTTGCTGTTTCTTAATGGATATGCAGTATATTCGCCGTTTGTTTAAGTAAAATAGTCATATTTTCAAGGACGAGATGATTTTGGTTGTTTATAGTTGCAATGGGCCGCTGGGCGCCTGGTAACCACGATTCAGCGGTTTTGACACTTGTAGCCACTACCTTCATTTTCTCGGCAGAATGTTTTATTTTGCTGTTTCTTAATGGTAATGCAGTATATTCGTCGTTTGTTTAAGTAAAATAGTCAAATTTTGAAGGATTAGATGATTTTGGATGTTCATAGTTGCAATGGGGCGCTGGGCGCCTGGTAACCACGATTCAGCGGTTTTGACACTTATAGCCACTACCTTCATTTTCTCGGCAGAATGTTTTATTTTGCTGTTTCTTAATGGTAATGCAGTATATTCGCCGTTTGTTTAAGTAAAATAGTCATATTTTCAAGGACTAGATGATTTTGGTTGTTTATAGTTGCAATGGGCCGCTGGGCGCCTGGTAACCACGATTCAGCGGTTTTGACACTTGTAGCCACTTTCTTCATTTTCTCGGCAGAATGTTTTATTTTGCTGTTTCGTAATGGTAATGCAGTATATTCGCCGTTTGTTTAAGTAAAATAGTCAAATTTTGAAGGATTAGATGATTTTGGATGTTTATAGATGCAATGGGCCGATGGGAGCCTGGTAACCACGATTCAGCGGTTTTGACACTTATAGCCACTACCTTCATTTTCTCGGCAGAATGTTTTATTTTGCTGCTTCTTAATGGTAATGCAGTATATTCGCCGTTTGTTTAAGTAAAATAGTCATATTTTGAAGGAGGAGATGATTTTGGATGTATATAGTTGCAATGGGCCGCTGGGCGCCTGGTAACCACGATTCAGCGGTTTTGACACTTATAGCCACTACCTTCACTTTCTCGGCAGAATGTTTTATTTTGCTGTTTCTTTATGAAAATGCAGTATTTTCGCCGTTTGTTTAAGTAAAATAGTCAAATTTTCAAGGAGGAGATGATTTTGGATGGATATAGTTGCAATGGGCCGCTGGGCGTCTGGTGCACGAATTACCGGTTTTGACACCGATAGCCAATACCTTCATTTTCTCGGCAGAATGTTTTATTTTGCTGTTTCTTAATGATGGTAATGCAGTATATTCGCCGTTTGGTTAAGTAAAATAGTCATATTTTCAAGGAAGAGATGATTTTGGATGTATATAGTTGCAATGGGCCGTTGGGCGCCTGATAACCACGATTCAGCGTTTTTGACACTTATAGCTACTACCTTCATTTTCTCGGCAGAATGTTTGATTTTGCTGTTTCTTAATGGTAATGCAGTATATTCGCCGTTTGTTTAAGTAAAATAGTCATATTTTGAAGGAGGAGATGATTTTGGATGTATATAGTAGCAATGGGCCGCTGGGCGCCTGGTAACCACGATTCAGCGGTTTTGACACTTATAGCCACTACCTTCATTTTCTCGGCAGAATGTTTTATTTTGCTGTTTCTTAATGGTAATGCAGTATATTCGCCGGTTGTTTAAGTAAAATAGTCATATTTTGAAGGAGGAGATGATTTTGGATGTATATAGTTGCAATGGGATGATGGGCGCCTGGTAACCACGATTCAGCGGGTTTGACACTTATAGCCACTACCTTCATTTTCTCGGCAGAATGTTTTATTTTGCTGTTTCCTAATGGTAATGCAGTATATTCGCCGTTTGTTTAAGTAAAATAGTCATATTTTCAAGGAGGAGATGATTTTGGATGTATATAGTTGCAATTGGCCGCTGGGCGCCTGGTAACCACGATTCAGCGGTTTTGCCACTTATAGCCACTACCTTCATTTTCTCGGCAGAATGTTTTATTTTGCTGTTTCTTAATGGTAATGCAGTATATTCGCCGTTTGTTTAAGTAAAATAGTCATATTTGCAAGGAGGAGATGATTTTGGATGTATATAGTTGCAATGGGCCGCTGGGCGCCTGGTAACTATGATTCAGCGGTTTTGACACTTATAGCCACTACCTTCATTTTCTCGGCAGGATGTTTTATTTTGCGGTTTCTTAATGGTAATGCAGTATATTCGCCGTTTGTTTAAGTAAAATAGTCATATTTTGAAGGAGGAGATGATTTTGGACGTATATAGTTGCAATGGCCCGCTGGGCGCCTGGTAACCACGAATCAGCGGTTTTGACACTTATAGCCACTACCTTCATTTTCTCGGCAGAATGTTTTATTTTGCTGTTTCTTATTGGTAATGCAGTATATTCGCCGTTTGTTCAAGTAAAATAGTCATATTTTCAAGGAGGAGATGATTTTGGATGTATATAGTTGCAATGGGCCGCTGGGCGCCTGGTAACCACGATTCAGCGGTTTTGACACTTATAGCCACTACCTTCATTTTCTCGGCAGAATGTTTTATTTTGCTGTTTGTGAATGGTAATGCAGTATACCCGCCGTTTGTTTAAGTAAATTAGTCATATTTTGAAGGAGGAGATGATTTTGGATGTATATAGTTGCAATGGGCCGTTGGGTGCCTGGTAACCACGATTCAGCGGTTTTGGCACTTACAGCCGCTAACTTCATTTTCTCGGCAGAATGTTTTATTTTGCTGTTTCTTACTGGTAATGCAGTATATACGCCGTTTGTTCAAGTAAAATAGTCATATTTTGAAGGAGGAGAAGGTTTTGGAAGTATGTAGTTGCAATGGGCCGCTAGGCGCCTGGTAACCACGATTCAGCGGTTTTGCCACTTATAGCCACTACCTTCATTTTCTCGGCAGAATGTTTTATTTTTCTGTTTCTTAATGGTAATGCAGTATATTCGGCGTTTGTTTAAGTAAAATAGTCATATTTTGAAGGAGGAGATGATTTTGGATGTATATAGTAGCAATGGGCCGCTGGGCGCCTGGTAACCACTATTCAGCGGTTTTGACACTTATAGCCACTACCTTCATTTTCTCGGCAGAATGTTTTATTTTGCTGTTTCTTAATGGTAATGCAGTATATTCGCCGTTTGTTTAAGTAAAATAGTCATATTTTGAAGGAGGAGATGATTTTGGATGTATATAGTAGCAATGGGCCGCTGGGCGCCTGGTAACCACGATTCAGCGGTTTTGACACTTATAGCCACTACCTTCATTTTCTCGGCAGAATGTTTTATTTTGCTGTTTCTTAATGGTAATGCAGTATATTCGCCGTTTGTTTAAGTAAAATAGTCAAATTTTCAAGGAGGAGATGATTTAGGATGGATATAGTTGCAATGGGCCGCTGGGCGTCTGGTGCACGAATTACCGGTTTTGACACCGATAGCCAATACCTTCATTTTCTCGGCAGAATGTTTTATTTTGATGTTTCTTAATGATGGTAATGCAGTATATTCGCCGTTTGTTTAAGTAAAATAGTCATATTTTCAAGGAGGAGATGATTTTGGATGTATATAGTTGCAATGGGCCGGTGGGCGTCTGGTGCACGAATCACCGGTTTTGACACCGATTGCCACTACCTTCAGTTTCTCGGCAGAATGTTTTATTTTGCTGTTTCTTAATGGTAATGCAGTATATTCGCCGTTTGTTTAAGTAAAATAGTCATAATTTCAAGGAGGAGATGATTTTGGATTTTTATTGTTGCAATGGGCCGCTGGGCGCCTGGTAACCACGATTCAGCGGTTTTGACACTTGTAGCCACTACCTTCATTTTCTCGGCAGAATGTTTTATTTTGATGTTTCTTAATGAAAATGCCGTATATTCGCCGTTTGTTTAAGTAAAATAGTCATATTTGCAAGGAGGAGATGATTTTGGATGTATATAGTTGCAATGGGCCGCTGGGCGCCTGGTAACCACGATTTAGCGGTTTTGACACTTATAGCCACTACCATCATATCCTCGGCAGAATGTTTCATTTTGCTGTTTCTTAATGGTAATGCAGTATATTCGCCGTTTGTTTAAGTAAAATAGTCATATTTTCAAGGAGGAGATGATTTTGGATGTGTATAGTAACCATGGGGCCGCTTGGCGCCTGGTAACCACGATTCAGCGGTTTTGACAATTATAGCCACTACCTTCATTTTCTCGGAAGAATGTTTTATTTTGCTGTTTCTTAATGGTAATGCAGTATATTCGCCGTTTGTTTAAGTAAAATAGTCATATTTTGAAGGAGGAGATGATTTTGGATGTATATAGTAGCATTAAGCCGCTGGGCGCCTGGTAACAACGATTCAGCGGTTTTGACACTTATAGCCACTACCTTCATTTTCTGGGCAGAATGTTTTATTTTGCTGTTTCTTAATGGAAATGCAGTATATTCGCCGTTTGTTTAAGTAAAATAGTCATATTTTCAAGGACGAGATGATTTTGGTTGTTTATAGTTGCAATGGGCCGCTGGGCGCCTGGTAACCACGATTCAGCGGTTTTGACACTTGTAGCCACTACCTTCATTTTCTCGGCAGAATGTTTTATTTTTCTGTTTCTTAATGGTAATGCAGTATATTCGTCGTTTGTTTAAGTAAAATAGTCAAATTTTGAAGGATTAGATGATTTTGGATGTTTATAGTTGCAATGGGTCGCTGGGCGCCTGGTAACCACGATTCAGCGGTTTTGACACTTATAGCCACTACCTTCATTTTCTCGGCAGAATGTTTTATTTTGCTGTTTCTTAATGGTAATGCAGTATATTCGCCGTTTGTTTAAGTAAAATAGTCAAATTTTCAAGGAGGAGATGATTTTGGATGGGTATAGTTGCAATGGGCCGCTGGGCGTCTGGTGCACGAATTACCGGTTTTGACACCGATAGCCAATACCTTCATTTTCTCGGCAGAATGTTTTATTTTGATGTTTCTTAATGATGGTAATGCAGTATATTCGCCGTTTGTTTAAGTAAAATAGTCATATTTTCAAAGAGGAGATGATTTTGGATGTATATAGTTGCAATGGGCCGGTGGGCGTCTGGTGCACGAATCACCGGTTATGACACCGATTGCCACTACCTTCAGTTTCTCGGCAGAATGTTTTATTTTGCTGTTTCTTAATGGTAATGCAGTATATTCGCCGTTTGTTTAAGTAAAATAGTCATATTTTCAAAGAGGAGATGATTTTGGATGTATATAGTTGCAATGGGCCGGTGGGCGTCTGGTGCACGAATCACCGGTTATGACACCGATTGCCACTACCTTCAGTTTCTCGGCAGAATGTTTTATTTTGCTGTTTCTTACTGGTAATGCAGTATATACGCCGTTTGTTCAAGTAAAATAGTCATATTTTGAAGGAGGAGATGATTTTGGAAGTATGTAGTTGCAATGGGCCGCTAGGCGCCTGGTACCCACGATTTAGCGGTTTTGCCACTTGTAGCCACTACCTTCATTTTCTCGGCAGAATGTGGTGGCAGGTGTTTAATTCATGACAGCGGTTGTTCGCCTGATAGTAAGCAGTATGTGTACCGAGTTTGGTTGCAGTCGGTCCACTACTGTAGGAGGAGGTGCAGGAAGATGGCCCGCATGGTTTTGCAGTAATTAAAGAATATCGTAGTTTACGACATCGTGTCTCTTGTAGCGTGAGTGAGGGGTGTTTAATTCATGACAGCGGTTGTTCGACTGATAGTAAGCAGTATGTGTACCGAGTTTGGTTGCAGTCGGTCCAATACATTAGGAGGAGGTGCAGGAAGATTGCTCGCATGGTTTTGCAGTAATTCAAGAATATCGTAGTTTACGACATAGAGTCTCCTGTAGCGTGAGTGGTAGGTGTGTAATTCATGACATCGGTTGTTGGTCTGATAGTAAGCAGTATGTGTAACGAGTTTGGTTGCAGTCGGTCCACTACTTTAGGAGGCGGTGCAGGAAGATGGCTCACAAAAGGTTTTTGCAGTAATTCAAGAATATCGTAGTTTACCACTTCGTGTCTCCTGTAGCGTTAGTGGTAGGTGTTTAATTCATGACAGCGGTTTTCGCCTGATAGTAAGCAGTATGTGTACCGAGTTTGGTTGCAGTCGGTCCACTACTTTAGGGGGAGGTGCAGGTAAATGGCTCGCATGGTTTTGCAGTAATTCAAAAATATCGTAGTTTACGACATCGAGTCTCCTGTAGCGTGAGTGGTAGGTGTTTAATTCATGACAGCGGTTGTTCGCCTGATAGTAAGCAGTATGTGTACCGAGTTTGGTTGCAGTCGGTCCACTACTTTAGGAGGAGGTGCAGGAAGATTGCTCGCATGGTTTTGCCGTAATTCAAGAATATCGTAGTTTACGACTTCGTGTATCCTGTAGCGTGAGTGGTAGGTTATTAATTCATGACAGCGGTTGTTCGCCTGATTGTAAGCAGTATGTGTACCGAGTTTGGTTGCAGCCGGTCCTCTACTTTAGGAGTAGGTGCAGGAAGATTGCTCGCATGGTTTTGCAGTAAATCAAGAATATCGTAGTTTACGACTTCGTGTCTCCTGTAGCGTGAGTGGTAAGTGTTTAAATCATGACAGCGGTTGTTCGTCTGATAGTAAGCAGTATGTGTACCGAGTTTGGTTGCAGTCGGTCCACTACTTTAGGAGGATGTGCAGGAAGATGCCTCACATGGTTTTGCAGTAATTCAAGAATATCGTAGTTTACGACTTCGTGTCTCCTGTAGCGTGGGTGGTAGGTGTTTAATACATGAAAGCGGTTCTTCGCCTGATAGTATGCAGTATGTGTACCGAGTTTGGTTGCAGTCGGCCCACTACTTCAGGAGGAGGTGCAGGAAGATTGCTCGTATGGTTTTGCAGTAATTCAAGAATATCGTAGTTTACGACTTCGTGTCTCCTGTAGCGTGAGTGGTAGGTGTTTAAATCACGACAGCGATTGTTCGTCTGATAGTAAGCAGTATGTGTACCGAGTTTGGTTGCAGTCGGTCCACTACTTTAGGAGGATGTGCAGGAAGATGGCTCGCATGGTTTTGCAGTAATTGAAGAAAATCGTAGTTTACGACTTCGTGTCTCCTGTATCGTGAGTGGTAGGTGTTTAATTCATGACAGCGGTTGTTCGCCTGATAGAAAGCAGTATGTGTACCGATTTTCATTGCAGTCGGTCCACTACTTTAGCTGTAGGTGCAGGAAGATGGCTCGCATGGTTTTGCAGTAATTCAAGAATATCGTAGTTCACGTCTTCGTGTCTCCTGTAGCGTGAGTGGTAGTTGTTTAATTCATGACAGCGGTTGTTCGCCTGATAGTAAGCAGTATGTGTACCGAGTTTGGTTGCAGTCGGTCCACTACTTTAGGAGGAGGGGCAGGAAGATGGCTCGCATGGTTTTGCAGTAATTCAAGAATATCGTAGTTTACGAATTCGTGCCTCCTGTATCGTGAGTGGTAGGTGTTTAATTCATGACAGCGGTTGTTCGCCTGATAGTAAGCAGTATGTGTACCGAGTTTGGTTGCAGTCGGTCCATTACTGTAGGAGGAGGTGCAGGAAGATGGCCCGCATGGTTTTGCAGTAATTCAAGAATATCGTAGTTTACGACATCATGTCTCCTGTAGCGTGAGTGAGGGGTGTTTAATTCATGACAGCGGTTGTTCGACTGATATTAAGCAGTATGTGTACCGAGTTTGGTTGCAGTCGGTTCATTTCTTTAGGAGGATGTGCAGGAAGATCGCTCGCATGGTTTTGCAGTAATTCAAGAATATCCTAGTTTACGACTTCGTGTCTCCTATAGCGTGAGTGGTAGGTGTTTAATTGTTTACAGCGGTTGTTCGCCTGATAGTAAGCAGTATGTGTACCGAGTTTGGTTGCAGTCGGTTTACTACTTTAGGAGTAGGTGCAGGTAGATGGCTCGCACGGTTTTGCAGTAATTCAAGAATATCGTAGTTTACGACTTCGTGTCTCCTGTAGCGTGAGTAGTAGGTGTTTAATTCATGACAGCGGTTGTTCGCCTGATAGTAAGCAGTATGTGTATCGAGTTTGGTTGCAGTCGGTCCACTACTTTAGGAGCAGGTGCAGGAAGATGGCTCGCATGTTTTCGCAGTAATTCAAGAATATCGTAGTTTACGACTTCGTGTCTCCTGTAGCGTGAGTGGTATGTGTTTAATTCATGACAGCGGTTTTCGCCTGATAGTAAGCAGTATCTGTAACGCGTTTGGTTGCAGTCGGTCCACTACTTTAGGAGGAGGTGCAGGAAGATTGCTCGCATGGTTTTGCAGTAATTCAAGAATATCGTAGTTTACGACTTCGTGTCTCCTGTAGCGTGAGTGGTAGGTGCCCAATTCATGACAGCTGTTGTTCGCCTGATAGTAAGCAGTATGTGTACCGAGTTTGGTTGCGGTCGGTCCACTACTGGAGGAGGAGGTGCAGGATGATGGCTGGCATGTTTTTGCAGTAATTCGAGAATATCGTAGTTTACGACATCGTGTCTCCTGTAGCGTGAGTGGTAGTTGTTTAATTCATGACAGCGGTTGTTCGCCTGATAGTAAGCAGTATGTGTACCGAGTTTGGTTGCAGTCGGTCCACTACTTTAGGAGGAGGTGCAGGAAGATGGCTCGCATGCTTTTGCAGTAATTCAAGAATATCGTAGTTTACAAATTCGTGTCTCCTGTAGCGTGAGTGGTAGGTGTTTAATTCATGACAGCGTTTGTTCGCCTGATAGTAAGCAGTATGTGTACCGAGTTTGGTTGCAGTCGGTCCACTACTGTAGGAGGAGGTGCCGGAAGATGGCCCGCATGGTTTTGCAGTAATTAAAGAATATCGTAGTTTACGACATCGTGTCTCTTGTAGCGTGAGTGAGGGGTGTTTAATTCATGACAGCGGTTGTTCGACTGATTGTAAGCAGTATGTGCACCGAGTTTGGTTGCAGTCGGTGCAATACATTAGGAGGAGGTGCAGGAAGATTGCTCGCATGGTTTTGCAGTAATTCAAGAATATCGTAGTTTACGACATAGAGTCTCCTGTAGCGTGAGTGGTAGGTGTGTAATTCATGATATCGGTTGTTGGCCTGATAGTAAGCAGTATGTGTAACGAGTTTGGTTGCAGTCGGTCCACTACTTTAGGAGGCGGTGCAGGAAGATGGCTCACAAAAGGTTTTTGCAGTAATTCAAGAATATCGTAGTTTACCACTTCGTGTCTCCTGTAGCGTTAGTGGTAGGTGTTTAATTCATGACAGCGGTTTTCGCCTGATAGTAAGCAGTATGTGTACCGAGTTTGGTTGCAGTCGGTCCACTACTTTAGGAGGAGGTGCAGGAAGATGGCTCGCATGGTTTTGCAGTAATTCAAGAATATCGTAGTTTACGACTTCGTGTATCCTGTAGCGTGAGTGGTAGGTTATTAATTCATGACAGCGGTTGTTCGCCTGATTGTAAGCAGTATGTGTACCGAGTTTGGTTGCAGCCGGTCCTCTACTTTAGGAGTATGTGCAGGAAGATGGCTCGCATGGTTTTGCAGTAAATCAAGAATATCGTAGTTTACGACTTCGTGTCTCCTGTAGCGTGAGTGGTAGGTGTTTAATTAATGACAGCGGTTGTTCGCCTGATAGAAAGCAGTATGTCTACCGAGTTTGGTTGCAGTCGGTCCACTACTTTAGGAGGAGGTGCAGGAAGATGCCTCGCATGGTTTTGCAGTAATTCAAGATTATCGTAGTTTACTACTTCGTGTCTCCTGTAGCGTGGGTGGTAGGTGTTTAATTCATGAAAGCGGTTCTTCGCCTGATAGTATGCAGTATGTGTACCGAGTTTGGTTGCAGTCGGTCCACTACTTTAGGAGGAGGTGCAGGAAGATTGCTCGTATGGTTTTGCAGTAATTCAAGAATATCGTAGTTTACGACTTCGTGTCTCCTGTAGCGTGAGTGGTAGGTGTTTAAATCATGACAGCGGTTGTTCGCCTGATAGTAAGCAGTATGTGTACCGAGTTTGGTTGCAGTCGGTCCACTACTTTAGGAGGATGTGCAGGAAGATGGCTCGCAAGGTTTTGCAGTAATTGAAGAAAATCGTAGTTTACGACTTCGTGTCTCCTGTATCGTGAGTGGTAGGTGTTTAATTCATGACAGCGGTTGTTCGCCTGATAGTAAGCAGTATGTGTACCGATTTTCATTGCAGTCGGTCCACTACTTTAGCAGTAGGTGCAGGAAGATGGCTCGCATGATTTTGCAGTAATTCAAGAATATCGTAGTTCACGACTTCGTGTCTCCTGTAGCGTGAGTGGTAGTTGTTTAATTCATGACAGCGGTTGTTCGCCTGATAGTAAGCAGTATGTGTACCGAGTTTGGTTGCAGTCGGTCCACTACTTTAGGAGGAGGGGTAGGAAGATGGCTCGCATGGTTTTGCAGTAATTCAAGAATATCGTAGTTTAAGAATTCTTGCCTCCTGTATCGTGAGTGGTAGGTGTTTAATTCATGACAGCGGTTGTTCGCCTGATAGTAAGCAGTATGTGTACCGAGTTTGGTTGCAGTCGGTCCATTACTGTAGGAGGAGGTGCAGGAAGATGGCCCGCATGGTTTTGCAGTAATTCAAGAATATCGTAGTTTACGACATCATGTCTCCTGTAGCGTGAGTGAGGGGTGTTTAATTCATGACAGCAGTTGTTCGACTGATAGTAAGCAGTATGTGTACCGAGTTTGGTTGCAGTCGGTCCATTACTTTAGGAGGATGTGCAGGAAGATGGCTCGCATGGTTTTGCAGTAATTCAAGAATATCCTAGTTTACGACTTCGTGTCTCCTATAGCGTGAGTGGTAGGTGTTTAATTGTTTACAGCGGTTGTTCGCCTGATAGTAAGCAGTATGTGTACCAAGTTTGGTTGCAGTCGGTTTACTACTTTAGGAGGAGGTGCAGGTAGATGGCTCGCACGGTTTTGCAGTAATTCAAGAATATCGTAGTTTACGACTTCGTGTCTCCTGTAGCGTGAGTGGTAGGTGTTTAATTCATGACAGCGGTTGTTCGCCTGATAGTAAGCAGTATGTGTATCGAGTTTGGTTGCAGTCGGTCCACTACTTTAGGAGCAGGTGCAGGAAGATGGCTCGCATGTTTTCGCAGTAATTCAAGAATATCGTAGTTTACGACTTCGTGTCTCCTGTAGCGTGAGTGGTATGTGTTTAATTCATGACAGCGGTTTTCGCCTGATAGTAAGCAGTATGTGTAACGCGTTTGGTTGCAGTCGGTCCACTACTTTAGGAGGAGGTGCAGGAAGATGGCTCGCATGGTTTTGCAGTAATTCAAGAATATCTTAGTTTACGACTTCGTGTCCCCTGTAGCGTGAGTGGTAGGTGTTTAATTCATGACAGAGGTTGTTCGCCTAATAGTAAGCAGTATGTGTACCGAGTTTGGTTGCAGTCGGTCCATTACTGGAGGAGGAGGTGCAGGATGATGACTCGCATGTTTTTGCAGTAATTCGAGAATGTCGTAGTTTACGACATCATGTCTCCTGTAGCGTGAGTGGTAGGTGTTTATTTCATGACGGCGGTCGTTCGCCTGATAGTAAGCAGTATGTGTAACGAGTTTGGTTGCAGTCGGTCAACTACTTTAGGAGGAGGTGCAGGAAGACGGTTTGCATGGTTTTGCAGTAATTCAAGTATATCGTAGTTTACGACTTCGTGTCTCCTGTAGCGTGAGTGGTAGGTGTTTAATTCATGACAGCGGTTGTTCGGTTGATAGTAAGCAGTTTGTGTACCGAGTTTGGTTGCAGTCGGTCCACTACTTTAGGAGGAGGTGCAGGAAGATTGCTCACATGGTTTTGCAGTAATTCAAGAATAACGTAGTTTACGACTTCGTGTCTCCTGTAGCGTGAGTGGTAGGTGCCCAATTCATGACAGCGGTTGTTCGCCTGATAGTAAGCAGTATGTGTACCGAGTTTGGTTGCGGTCGGTCCACTACTGGAGGAGGAGGTGCAGGATGATGGCTCGCATGGTTTTGCAGTAATTCGAGTATATCGTAGTTTACGACATCGTGTCTCCTGTAGCGTGAGTGGTAGGTGTTTAATTAATGACAGCGGTTTTTCGCCTTATAGTAAGCAGGATGTGTACCGAGATTGGTTGCAGTCGGTCCAATACTTTAAGAAGAGGTGCAGGAAGATGGCTCGAATGAACTTGCAGTAATTCGAGAATATCGTAGTTTACGACTTCATGACCCCTGTAGCGTCAGTGGTAGGTGTTTAATTCGTGACAGCGGTTGTTCGCCTGATAGTAAGCCGTATGTGTACCGAGTTTGGTTGCAGTCGGTCCACTACTGTAGGAGGAGGTGCAGGAAGATGGCCCGCATGGTTTTGCTGTAATTAAAGAATATCGTAGTTTACGACATCGTGTCTCCTGTAGCGTGAGTGAGGGGTGTTTAATTCATGACAGCGGTTGTTCGCCTGATAGTAAGCAGTATGTGTACCGAGTTTGGTTGCAGTCGGTCCACTACTTTCGGAGGAGGTGCAGGTAGATGGCTCGCATGGTTTTGCAGTAATTCAAGAATATCCTAGTTTATGACTTCGTGTCTCCTGTAGCGTGAGTGGTAGGTGTTTAATTGTTTACAGCGGTGTTCGCCTGATAGTAAGCAGTATGTGTATCGAGTTTGGTTGCAGTCGTTCCACTACTTTAGGAGAAGGTGCAGGAAGATGTCTCGCATGTTTTTGCAGTAATTGAAGAATATCGTAGTTTACGACTTCGTGTCTCCTGTAGCGTGAGTGGTAGGTGTTTAATTCATGACAGCGGTTTTCGCCTGATAGTAAGCAGGATGTGTACCGAGATTGGTTGCAGTCGGTCCAATACTTTAGGAAGAGGTGCAGGAAGATGGCTCGAATGATCTTGCAGTAATTCGAGAATATCGTAGTTTACGCCATCGTGTCTCCTGTAGCGTGAGTGGTAGGTGTTTAATTCATGACAGCGGTTGTTCGCCTTATAGTAAGCAGGATGTGTACCGAGATTGGTTGCAGTCGGTCCAATACTTTAGGAGGAGGTGCAGGAAGATGGCTCGAACGATTTTGCAGTAATTAAAGAATATCGTAGTTTACGACTTCGTGACCCCTGTAGCGTGAGTGGTAGGTGTTTAATTGTTTACAGTGGTTGTTCGCCTGATAGTAAGCAGTATGTGTACCGAGTTTGGTTGCAGTCGGTCCACTACTTTAGGAGTAGGTGCAGGAAGATGGCTCGCATGCTTTTGCAGTAATTCAAGAATATCGTACTTCACGACTTCGTGTCTCCTGTAGCGTGAGTGGTAGTTGTTTAATTCATGACAGCGGTTGTTCGTCTGATAGTAAGCAGTATGTGTACCGAGTTTGGTTGCAGTCGGTCCACAACTTTAGGAGGAGGTGCAGGAAGATGGCTCGCATGCTTTTGCAGTAATTCAAGAATATCGTAGTTTACGAATTCGTGTCTCCTGTAGCGTGAGTGGTAAGTGTTTAATTCATGACAGCGGTTGTTCGCCTGATAGTAAGCAGTATGTGTACCGAGTTTGGTTGCAGTCGGTCCACTACTGTAGGAGGAGGTGCAGGAAGATGGCCCGCATGGTTTTGCAGTAATTAAAGAATATCGTAGTTTACGACATCGTGTCTCCTGTAGCGTGAGTGAGGGGTGTTTAATTCATGACAGCGGTTGTTCGACTGATAGTAAGCCGTATGTGTACCGTGTTTGGTTGCAGTCAGTCCACTACTTTAGGAGGAGGTGCAGGAAGATGGCTCGCATGGTTATGCAGTAATTCAAGAATATCGTAGTTTACGACATTGAGTCTCCTGTAGCGTGAGTGGTAGGTGTTAATTCATGACAGCGGTTGTTCGCCTGATAGTAAGCAGTATGTGTAACGAGTTTGGATGCAGTCGGTCCACTACTTTAGGAGGAGGTGCAGGAAGATTGCTCGCATGGTTTTGCTGTAATTCAAGAATATCGTAGTTTACGACTTCGTATCTCCTGTAGCGTGAGTGGTAGGTGTTTAATTCATGACAGCGGTTGTTCGCCTGATAGTAAGCAGTATGTGTACCGAGTTTGGTTGCAGTCGGTCCATTACTGGAGGAGGAGGAGGTGCAGGATGATGGCTCGCATCTTTTTGCAGTAATTCGAGAATATCGTAGTTTACGACATCATGGCTCCCGTAGCGTGAGTGGTAGGTGTTTAATTAATGACAGCGGTTGTTCGCCTTATAGTAAGCAGGATGTGTACCGAGATTGGTTGCAGTCGGTCCAATACTTTAGGAGGAGGTGCAGGAAGATGTCTCGCGTGGTTTTGCAGTAATTAAAGAATATCTTAGTTTACGACTTCGTGTCCCCTGTAGCGTGAGTGGTAGGTGTTTAATTCATGACAGCGGTTCTTCGCCTGACAGTAAGCAGTATGTGTACCGAGTTTGGGTGCAGTCGGTCCACTACTGGAGGAGGAGGTGCAAGAAGATTGCTCGCACGGTTTTGCAGTAATTCAAGAATATCGTACTTTACCACTTCGTGTCTCCTGCAGCGTGAGTGGTAGGTGTTTAATTCATGACAGCGGTTGTTCGCCTAATAGTAAGCAGTTTGTGTACCGAGTTTGGTTGCAGTCGGTCCTTTACTGGAGGAGGAGGTGCAGGATGATGGCTCGCATGTTTTTGCAGTAATTCGAGAATATCGTAGTTTACGACATCATGTCTCCTGTAGCGTGAGTGGTAGGTGTTTAATTAATGACAGCGGTAGTTCGCCTTATAGTAAGCAGGATGTGTACCGAGATTGGTTGCAGTCGGTCCTATATTTTAGGAGGAGGTGCAGGAAGATGTCTTGCATGGTTTTGCAGTAATTAAAGAATATCGTAGTAAATTCATGACAGCGGTTGTTCGCCTTATAGTAAGCAGTATGTGTACCGAGTTTGGTTGCAGTCGGTCCACTACTTTAGGAGGAGGTGCAGGAAGACGGCTCGCATGGTTTTGCAGTAATTCAAGAATATCGTAGTTTACGACTTCGTGTCTCCTGTAGCGTGAGTGGTAGGTGTTTAATTCATGACAGCGGTTGTTCGCCTGATTGTAAGCGGTTTGTGTACCGAGTTTGGTTGCAGTCGTTCCTTTACTGGAGGAGGAGGTGCAGGATGATGGCACTCATGTTTTTGCAGTAATTCGAGAATATCGTAGTTTACGACATCATGTCTCCTGTAGCGTGAGTGGTAGGTGTTTAATTAATGACAGCGGTTGTTCGCCTTATAGTAAGCAGGATGAGTACCGAGATTGGTTGCAGTCGGTCCAATACTTTAGGAGGAGGTGCAGGAAGATGGCTCGCATGGTTATGCAGTAATTCAAGAATATCGTAGTTTACGACATCGAGTCTCCTGTAGCGTGAGTGGTAAGTGTTTAATTCATGACAGCGGTAGTTCGCCTGATAGTAAGCAGTATGTGTAACGAGTTTGGTTGCTGTCGGTTCACTACTTTAGGAGCAGGTGCAGGAAGATTGCTCGCATGGTTTTGCAGTAATTCAAGAATATCGTAGTTTACGACTTCGTGTCTCCTGTAGCGTGAGTGGTAAGTGTTTAATTCATGACAGCGGTTGTTCGCCTGATAGAATGCAGTATGTGTACCGAGTTTGGTTGCAGTCGGTCCACTACTTTAGGAGGAGGTGCAGGAAGATGGCTCGCATGATTTTGCAGTAATTCAAGAATATCGTAGTTTACAAATTCGTGTCTCCTGTAGCGTGAGTGGTAGGTGTTTAATTCATGACAGTGGTTGTTCGCCTGATAGTAAGCAGTATGTGTATTGAGTTTGGTTGCAGTCGGTCCACTACTGTAGGAGGAGGTGCAGGAAGATGGCCCGCATGGTTTTGCAGTAATTAAAGAATATCGTAGTTTACGACATCGTGTCTCCTGTAGCGTGAGTGAGGGGTGTTTAATTCATGACAGCGGTTGTTCGACTGATAGTAAGCAGTATGTGTACCGAGTTTGGTTGCAGTCAGTCCACTACTTTAGGAGGAGGTGCAGGAAGATGGCTCGCATGGTTATGCAGTAATTCAAGAATATCGTAGTTTTCGACATCGAGTCTCCTGTAGCGTGAGTGGTCAGTGTTTAATTCATGACAGCGGTTGTTCGCCTGATAGTAAGCAG
Organism: Locusta migratoria; assembly: GCA_026315105.1. NCBI lineage: Eukaryota > Metazoa > Arthropoda > Insecta > Orthoptera > Acrididae > Locusta > Locusta migratoria. The sequence goes on along the minus strand of CM048752.1, from coordinate 4,938,467 downwards.
TATGTGTAACGAGTTTGGTTGCTGTCGGTCCACTACTTTAGGAGGAGGTGCAGGATGATGGCTCGCATGGTTTTGCAGTAATTCAAGAATATTGTAGTTTACGACTTCGTATCTCCTGTAGCGTGAGTGGTAGGTGTTTAATTCATGACAGCGGTTGTTCGCCTGATAGTAAGCAGTATGTGTACCGAGTTTGGTTGCAGTCGGTCCATTACTGGAGGAGGAGGAGGTGCAGGATGATGGCTCGCATCTTTTTGCAGTAATTCGAGAATATCGTAGTTTACGACATCATGTCTCCTGTAGCGTGAATGGTAGGTGTTTAATTAATGACAGCGGTTGGTCGCCTTATAGTAAGCAGGATGTGTACCGAGATTGGTTGCAGTCGGTCCACTACTTTAGGAGGAGGTGCAGGAAGATGGCTCGCATGGTTTTGCAGTAATTCAAGAATATCGTAGTTTACGAATTCGTGTCTCCTGTAGCGTGAGCGCTAGGTGCTTAATTCATGACAGCGGTTGTTCGCCTGATAGTAAGAAGTATGTGTACCGAGTTTGGTTGCAGTCGGTCGACTACTGTAGGAGGAGGTGCAGAAAGATGGCCCGCATGGTTTTGCAGTAATTAAAGAATATCGTAGTTTACGACATCGTGTCTCCTGTAGCGTGGGTGAGGGGCGTTTAATTCATGACAGCGGTTGTTCGCCTTATAGTAAGCAGTATGTGTACCGAGTTTGGTTGCAGTCAACCACTACTTTAGGAGGAGGTGCAGGAAGACGGCTCGCATGGTTTTGCAGTAATTCAAGAATATCGTAGTTTACGACTTCGTGTCTCCTGTAGCGTGAGTGGTAGGTGTTTAATTCATGACAGCGGCTGTTCGCCTAATAGTAAGCAGTATGTGTACCGAGTTTGGTTGCAGTCGGTCCACTACTTTAGGAGGAGGTGCAGGAAGACGGCTCGCATGGTTTTGCAGTAATTCAAGAATATCGTAGTTTACGACTTCGTGTCTCCTGCAGCGAGAGTGATAGGTGTTTAATTCATGACAGCGGTTGTTCGCTTAATAGTAAGCAGTATGTGTACCGAGTTTGGTTGCAGTCGGTCCACTACTTTAGGAGGAGGTGCAGGAAGATGGCTCGCATGGTTTTGCAGTAATTCAAGCATATCGTAGTTACGAATTCGTGTCTCCTGTAGCGTGTATGGTAGGTGTTTAATTCATGACAGCGGTTGTTCGCCTGATAGTAAGCAGTATGTGTACCGAGTTTAGTTGCAGTCGGTCCACTACTGTAGGAGGAGGTGCAGGAAGATGGCCCGCATGGTTTTGCAGTAATTAAAGAATATCGTAGTTTACGACATCGTGTCTCCTGTAGCGTGAGTGAGGGGTGTTTAATTCATGACAGCGGTTGTTCGACTGATAGTAAGCAGTATGTGTACCGAGTTTGGTTGCAGTTGGTCCACTACTTTAGGAGGAGGTGCAGGAAGATGGTTCGCATGGTTTGCAGTAATTCAAGAATATCCTAGTTTACAAATTCGTGTCTCCTGTAGCGTGAGTGGTAGGTGTTGAATTGTTTACAGCGGTTGTTCGCCTGACCGTAAGCAGTATGTGTACCGAGTTTGGTTGCAGTCGGTTTACTACTTTAGGAGGAGGTGCAGGAAGATGCCTCGCACGGTTTTGCAGTAATTCAAGAATATCGTAGTTTACGACTTCGTGTCTCCTGTAGCGTGAGTGGTAGGTGTTTAATTCATGACAGCGGTTGTTTTCCTGATAGTAAGCAGTATGTGTATCGAGTTTGGTTGCAGTCGGTCCATTACTTTAGGAGGAGGTGCAGGAAGACGGCTCGCATGGTTTCTCAGTAATTAAAGAATATCGTAGTTTACGACATCGTGTCTCCTGTAGCGTGAGTGGTAAGTGTTTAATTCATGACAGCGGTTGTTCGCCTGATAGTAAGCAGTACGTGTTCCGAGTTTGGTTGCAGTCGGTCCACTACTTTAGGAGTTGGTGCAGGAAGATGGCTCGAATGATTTTGCAGTAATTAAAGAATATCGTAGTTTACGACTTCGTGACCCCTGTAGCGTGAGTGGTAGGTGTTTAATTCATGACAGCGGTTGTTCGCCTGATAGAAAGCAGTATGTGTACCGAGTTTGGTTGCAGTCGGTCCACTACTTTAGGAGTAGTTGCAGGAAGATGGCTCGCATGGTTTTGCAGTAATTCAAGAATATCGTAGTTCACGACTTCGTGTCTCCTGTAGCGTCAGTGGTAGTTGTTTAATTCATGACAGCGGTTGTTCGCCTGATAGTAAGCAGTATGTGTACCGAGTTTGGTTGCAGTCGGTCCACTACATTAGGAGGAGGTGCAGGAAGATTGCTCGCATGGTTTTGCAGTAATTCAAGAATATCGTAGTTTACGAATTCGTGTCTCCAGTTGCGTGAGTGGTAGGTGTTTAATTCATGACAGCGGTTGTTCGCTGATAGTAAGCAGTATGTGTACCGAGTTTGGTTGCAGTCGGTCGACTACTGTACGAGGAGGTGCAGGAAGATGGCTCGCATGGTTTTGCAGTAACTCAAGAATATCGTAGTTCACGACTTCGTGTCTCCTGTAGCGTGAGTGTCAGTTGTTTAATTCATGACAGCGGTTGTTCGCCTGATAGTAAGCAGCATGTGTACCGAGTTTGGTTGCAGTCGCTCCACTACTTTAGGAGGAGGTGCAGGAAGATGGCTCGCATGGATTTGCAGAAATTCAAGAATATCGTAGTTTACGAATTCGTGTCTCCTGTAGCGTGAGTGGTAGGTGTTTAATTCATGACAGCGGTTGTTCGCCTGATAGAAAGCAGTATGTGTACCGAGTTTGGTTGCAGTCGGTCCACTACTGTAGGAGGAGGTGCAGGAAGATGGCCTGCATGTTTTTGCAGTAATTAAAGAATATCGTGGTTTACGACATCGTGTCTCCTGTAGCGTGAGTGAGGGGTGTTTAATTCATGACAGCGGTTGTTCGACTGATAGTACGCAGTATGTGTACCGAGTTTGGTTGCAGTCGGTCCACTACTTTAGGAGGAGGTGCAGGAAGATGGCTCGCATGATTTTGCAGTATTTAATGAATATCGTAGTTTACGACTTCGTGTCTCCTGTAGCGTGAGTGGTAGGTGTTTAATTCATGACAGCGGTTGTTCGCCTGATAGTAAGCAGTATGTGTACCGAGTTTGGTTGCAGTCGGTCCACTACTTTAGGAGGAGGTGCAGGAAGATGGCTTGCATGGTTTTGCAGTAATTCAAGAATATCGTAGTTTACGACTTCGTGTCTCCTGTACCGTGAGTGGTAGGTGTTTAATTCATGACAGCGGTGGTTCGCCTGATAGTAAGCAGTATGTGTACCGAGTTTGGTTGCAGTCGGTCCATTACTGGAGGAGGAGGTGCAGGAAGATGGCTCGCATGGTTATGCAGTAATTCAAGAATATCGTAGTTTACGACATCGAGTCTCCTGTAGCGTGAGTGGTAAGTGTTTAATTCATGACAGCGGTTGTTCGCCTGATAGTAAGCAGTATGTGTAACGAGTTTGGTTGCTGTCGGTTCACTACTTTAGGAGGAGGTGCAGGAAGATTGCTCGCATGGTTTTGCAGTAATTCAAGAATATCGTAGTTTACGACTTCGTGTCTCCTGTAGCGTGAGTGGTAAGTGTTTAATTCATGACAGCGGTTGTTCGCCTGATAGAATGCAGTATGTGTACCGAGTTTGGTTGCAGTCGGTCCACTACTTTAGGAGGAGGTGCAGGAAGATGGCTCGCATGATTTTGCAGTAATTCAAGAATATCGTAGTTTACAAATTCGTGTCTCCTGTAGCGTGAGTGGTAGGTGTTTAATTCATGACAGTGGTTGTTCGCCTTATAGTAAGCAGTATGTGTACCGAGTTTGGTTGCAGTCGGTCCACTACTGTAGGAGGAGGTGCAGGAAGATGGCCCGCATGGTTTTGCAGTAATTAAAGAATATCGTAGTTTACGACATCGTGTCTCCTGTAGCGTGAGTGAGGGGTGTTTAATTCATGACAGCGGTTGTTCGACTGATAGTAAGCAGTATGTGTACCGAGTTTGGTTGCAGTCAGTCCACTACTTTAGGAGGAGGTGCAGGAAGATGGCTCGCATGGTTATGCAGTAATTCAAGAATATCGTAGTTTACGACATCGAGTCTCCTGTAGCGTGAGTGGTCAGTGTTTAATTCATGACAGCGGTTGTTCGCCTGATAGTAAGCATTATGTGTAACGAGTTTGGTTGCTGTCGGTCCACTACTTTAGGAGGAGGTGCAGGATGATGGCTCGCATGGTTTTGCAGTAATTCAAGAATATTGTAGTTTACGACTTCGTATCTCCTGTAGCGTGAGTGGTAGGTGTTTAATTCATGACAGCGGTTGTTCGCCTGATAGTAAGCAGTATGTGTACCGAGTTTGGTTGCAGTCGGTCCATTACAGGAGGAGGAGGAGGTGCAGGATGATGGCTCGCATCTTTTTGCAGTAATTCGAGAATATCGTAGTTTACGACATCATGTTTCCTGTAGCGTGAGTGGTAGGTGTTTAATTAATGACAGCGGTTGGTCGCCTTATAGTAAGCAGGATGTGTACCGAGATTGGTTGCAGTCGGTCCACTACTTTAGGAGGAGGTGCAGGAAGATGGCTCGCATGGTTTTGCAGTAATTCAAGAATATCGTAGTTTACGAATTCGTGTCTCCTGTAGCGTGAGCGCTAGGTGCTTAATTCATGACAGCGGTTGTTCGCCTGATAGTAAGAAGTATGTGTACCGAGTTTGGTTGCAGTCGGTCGACTACTGTAGGAGGAGGTGCAGAAAGATGGCCCGCATGGTTTTGCAGTAATTAAAGAATATCGTAGTTTACGACATCGTGTCTCCTGTAGCGTGGGTGAGGGGCGTTTAATTCATGACAGCGGTTGTTCGCCTTATAGTAAGCAGTATGTGTACCGAGTTTGGTTGCAGTCAACCACTACTTTAGGAGGAGGTGCAGGAAGACGGCTCGCATGGTTTTGCAGTAATTCAAGAATATCGTAGTTTACGACTTCGTGTCTCCTGTAGCGTGAGTGGTAGGTGTTTAATTCATGACAGCGGCTGTTCGCCTAATAGTAAGCAGTATGTGTACCGAGTTTGGTTGCAGTCGGTCGACTACTTTAGGAGGAGGTGCAGGAAGACGGCTCGCATGGTTTTGCAGTAATTCAAGAATATCGTAGTTTACGACTTCGTGTCTCCTGCAGCGAGAGTGGTAGGTGTTTAATTCATGACAGCGGTTGTTCGCTTAATAGTAAGCAGTATGTGTACCGAGTTTGGTTGCAGTCGGTCCACTACTTTAGGAGGAGGTGCAGGAAGATGGCTCGCATGGTTTTGCAGTAATTCAAGCATATCGTAGTTACGAATTCGTGTCTCCTGTAGCGTGAATGGTAGGTGTTTAATTCATGACAGCGGTTGTTCGCCTGATAGTAAGCAGTATGTGTACCGAGTTTGGTTGCAGTCGGTCCACTACTGTAGGAGGAGGTGCAGGAAGATGGCCCGCATGGTTTTGCAGTAATTAAAGAATATCGTAGTTTACGACATCGTGTCTCCTGTAGCGTGAGTGAGGGGTGTTTAATTCATGACAGCGGTTGTTCGACTGATAGTAAGCAGTATGTGTACCGAGTTTGGTTGCAGTTGGTCCACTACTTTAGGAGGAGGTGCAGGAATATGGTTCGCGTGGTTTTGCAGTAATTCAAGAATATCCTAGTTTACAAATTCGTGTCTCCTGTAGCGTGAGTGGTATTTGTTGAATTGTTTACAGCGGTTGTTCGCCTGACCGTAAGCAGTATGTGTACCGAGTTTGGTTGCAGTCGGTTTACTACTTTAGGAGGAGGTGCAGGAAGATGCCTCGCACGGTTTTGCAGTAATTCAAGAATATCGTAGTTTACGACTTCGTGTCTCCTGTAGCGTGAGTGGTAGGTGTTTAATTCATGACAGCGGTTGTTTTCCTGATAGTAAGCAGTATGTGTATCGAGTTTGGTTGCAGTCGGTCCATTACTTTAGGAGGAGGTGCAGGAAGACGGCTCGCATGGTTTCTCAGTAATTAAAGAATATCGTAGTTTACGACATCGTGTCTCCTGTAGCGTGAGTGGTAAGTGTTTAATTCATGACAGCGGTTGTTCGCCTGATAGTAAGCAGTACGTGTTCCGAGTATGGTTGCAGTCGGTCCAATACTTTAGGAGTTGGTGCAGGAAGATGGCTCGAATGATTTTGCAGTAATTAAAGAATATCGTAGTTTACGACTTCGTGACCCCTGTAGCGTGAGTGGTAGGTGTTTAATTCATGACAGCGGTTGTTCGCCTGATAGAAAGCAGTATGTGTACCGAGTTTGGTTGCAGTCGGTCCACTACTTTAGGAGTAGTTGCAGGAAGATGGCTCGCATGGTTTTGCAGTAATTCAAGAATATCGTAGTTCACGACTTCGTGTCTCCTGTAGCGTCAGTGGTAGTTGTTTAATTCATGACAGCGGTTGTTCGCCTGATAGTAAGCAGTATGTGTACCGAGTTTGGTTGCAGTCGGTCCACTACATTAGGAGGAGGTGCAGGAAGATTGCTCGCATGGTTTTGCAGTAATTAAAGAATATCGTAGTTTACGACTTCGTGTCCCCTATAGCGTGAGTGGTAGGTGATTAATTCATGACAGCGGTTGTTCGCCTGATAGTAAGCAGTATGTGTACCGAGTTTGGTTGCAGTCGGTCCACTACTTTAGGAAGAGGTGCAGGAAGATAGCTCGCATGGTTTGCAGTAATTCAAGAATATCGTAGTTTACGACTTCTTGTCTCCTGTAGCGTGAGTGGTAGTTGTTTAATTCATGACAGCGGTTGTTCGCCTGATAGGAAGCAGTATGTGTACCGGTTTTTGGTTGCAGTCGGTCCACTACTTTAGTAGGAGGTGCAGGAAGATGGCTCGCATCGTTTTGCAGTAATTCAAGAATATCGTAGTTTACGACTTCGTGTCTCCTTTAGCGTGAGTGGTAGGTGTTTAATTGATTACAGCGGATGTTCGCCTGATAGTAAGCAGTATGTGTACCGAGTTGGGTTGCAGTCGGTCCACTACTTTAGGAGGAGGTGCAGAAGATGTCTCGCACGGTTTTGCAGTAATTCAAGAATATCGTAGTTTACGACTTCGTGTCTCCTGTAGCGTTAGTGGTAGGAGTTTAATTCATGACAGCGGTTGTTCGCCTGATAGTAAGCAATATGTGTACCGAGTTTGGTTGTTGTCGGTCCACTACTTTAGGAGGAGGTGCAGGAAGATGGCTCGCATGATTTTGCAGTAATTAATGAATATCGTAGTTTACGACTTCGTGTCTCCTGTAGCGTGAGTGGTAGGTGTTTAATTCATGACAGCGGTTGTTCGCCTGATAGTAAGCAGTATGTGTACCGAGTTTGGTTGCAGTCGGTCAACTACTTTAGGAGGAGGTGCAGGAAGATGGCTTGCATGGTTTTGCAGTAATTCAAGAATATCGTAGTTTACGACTTCGTGTCTTCTGTACCGTGAGTGGTAGGTGTTTAATTCATGACAGCGTTGGTTCGCCTGATAGTAAGCAGTATGTGTACCGAGTTTGGTTGCAGTCGGTCCATTACTGGAGGAGGAGGTGCAGGATGATGGCTCGCATGTTTTTGCAGTAATTCGAGAATATCGTAGTTTACGACATCATGTCTCCTGTAGCGTGAGTGGTAGGTGGTTAATTAATGACAGCGGTTCTTCGCCTTATAGTAAGCAGGATGTGTACCGAGATTGGTTGCAGTCGGTCCAATACTTTAGGAGGAGGTGCAGGAAGATGGCTCGCATGGTATTGCAATAATTAAGGAATATCGTAGTTTACGACTTCGTGTCCCCTGTAGCGTGAGTGGTAGGTGTTTAATTCATGAATGCAATCGTTCGCCTGATAGTAAGCAGTATGTGCACCGAGTTTGGTTGCAGTCGGTCCACTACTTTAGGAGGAGGTGCAGGATGATGGCTCGCATGGTTTTGCAGTAATTCAAGAATATCGTAATTTACGACTTCGTGTCTCCTGTAACGTGAGTGGTAGGCGTTTAATTCATGACAGCGGTTGTTCGCTTGATAGCAATCAGTATGTGTACCTAGTTTGGTTGCAGTCGGTCCACTACTTTAGGAGGAGGTGCAGGAAGATGGCTTGCATGGTTTTGCAGTAATTCAAGAATATCGTAGTTTACGACTTCGTGTCTCTTGTAGCGTGGGTGGTAGGTGTTTAATTCATAACAGCGGTTCTTCGCCTGATAGCAAGCAGTATGTGTACCGAGTTTGGTTGCAGTCGGTGCACTACTTTAGTAGGAGGTGCAGGAAGATTGCTCGCATGGTTTTGCAGTAATTCAAGAATATCGTAGTTTACGACTTCGTGTCTCCTGTAGCGTGAGTGGTAGGTGTTTAATTCATGACAGCGGTAGTTCGCCTGATAGTAAGCTGTATGTGTACCGAGTTTGGTTGCAGTCGGTCCACTACTTTAGGAGGAAGGGCAGGAAGATGTTCGCATGGTTTTGCAGTAATTCAAGAATATCGTAGTTTACGACTTCGTGGCTCCTGTAGCGTTAGTGGTAGGTGTTCAATTCATGACAGCGGTTGTTCGCCTGATAGTAAGCAGTATGTGTACCGAGTTTGGTTGCAGTCGGTCCACTACTTTAGGAGGAGGTGCAGGAAGATGGCACGCATGGTTTTGCAGTAATTGAAGAATATCGTAGTTTACGACTTCGTGTCTCCTGTATCGCGAGTGGTAGGTGTTTAATTCATGACAGCGGTTGTTCGCCTGATAGTAAGCAGTATGTGTACCGAGTTTGGTTGCAGTCGGTCCACTACTTTAGGAGGAGGTGCAGGAAGATGGCTTTCATGGTTTTGCAGTAATTCAAGAATATCGTAGTTTACGACTTCGTGTCTCCTGTACCGTGAGTGGTAGGTGTTTAATTCATGAGAGCGGTGGTTCGCCTGATAGTAAGCAGTATGTGTACCAAGTTTGGTTGCAGTCGGTCCATTACTGGAGGAGGAGGTGCAGGATGATGGCTCGCATGGTTTTGCAGTAATTCGAGAATATCGTAGTTTACGACATCATGTCTCCTGTAGCGTGAGTGGTGGTGGTTAATTAATGACAGCGGTTGTTCGCCTTATAGTAAGCAGGATGTGTACCGAGATTGGTTGCAGTCGGTCCAATACTTTAGGAGGACGTGCAGGAAGATGGCTCGCATGGTTTTGCAATAATTAAAGAATATCGTAGTTTACGACTTCGTGTCCCCTGTAGCGTGAGTGGTAGGTGTTTAATTCATGAATGCAATCGTTCGCCTGAAAGTAAGCAGTATGTGTACCGAGTTTGGTTGCAGTCGGTCCACTACTTTAGGAGAAGGTGCAGGAAGATGGCTCGCTTGGTTTTGCAGTAATTCAAGAATATCGTAGTTTACGACTTCGTGTCTCCTGTAGCGTGAGTGGTAGGTATTTAATTGATTACAGCGGTTGTTCGCCTGATAGTAAGCAGTATGTGTACCGATTTTGGTTGCAGTCGGTCCACTACTTTAGGAGGAGGTGCAGGAAGATGGCTCGCATGATTTTGCAGTAATTAAAGAATATCGTAGTTTACGACTTCGTGTCTCCTGTAGCGTGAGTGGTAGGTGTTTAATTCATGGCAGCGGTTGTTCGCCTGATAGTAAGCAGTATGTGTACCGAGTTTTGTTGCAGTCGGTCCACTACTTTAGGAGGAGGTGCAGGAATGTGGCTCGCATGGTCTTGCAGTAATTCGAGAATATCGTAGTTTACGACATCATGTCTCCTGTAGCGTCAGTGGTAGGTGGTTAATTAATGACAGCGGTTGTTCGCCTTATTGTAAGCAGGATGTGTACCGAGATTGGTTGCAGTCGGTCCAATACTTTAGGAGGAGGTGCAGCAAGGTGGCTCGCATGGTTTTGCAGTAATTCAAGAATATCGTAGTTTACGACTTCGTGTATCCTGTAGCGTGAGTGGTAGGTCTTTAATTCATGACAGCGGTTGTTCGCCTGATAGTAAGCAGTATGTGTACCGAGTTTGGTTGCTGTCGGTCCACTACATTAGGAGGAGGTGCAGGAAGATGGCTCGCATGGTTTTGCAGTAATTCAAGAATATCGTAGTTTACGACTTCGTGTCTCCTGTAGCGTGAGTGGTAGGTATTTAATTGATTACAGCGGTTGTTCGCCTGATACTAAGCAGTATGTTTACCGAGTTTGGTTGCAGTCGGTCCTTTACTTTACTAGGAGGTGCAGGAAGATGGCTCGCATGGTATTGCAGTAATTCAAGAATATCGGAGTTTACGACTTCGTGTCTCCTGTAGCGTGAGTGGTAGGTGTTTAATTCATGACAGCGGTTGTTTGCCTGAAATAAGCAGTATGTGAACCGAGTTTGGTTGCAGTCGGTCCACTACTTTAGGAGGAAGTGCAGGAAGATGGCTCGCATGATTTTGCAATAATTAAAGAATATCGTAGTTTACGACTTCGTGTCCCCTGTAGCGTGAGTGGTAGGTGTTTAATTCATGAATGCAATCGTTCGCCTGATAGTAAGCAGTATGTGTACCGAGTTTGGTTGCAGTCGGTCCACTACTTTAGGAGGTGGTGCAGGAAGATGGCTCGCATGGTTTTGCAGTAATTCAAGAATATCCTAGTTTACGACTTCGTGTCTCCTGTAGCGTGAGTGGTAGGTGTTTAATAGATTAGAGCGGTTGTTCGCCTGATAGTAAGCAGTATGTGTACCGAGTTTGGTTGCAGTCAGTCCACTACATTAGGAGGAGGTGCAGGAAGATTGCTCGCATGGTTTTGCAGTAATTAAAGAATATCGTAGTTTACGACTTCGTGTCTCCTGTAGCGTGAGTGGTAGGTGTTTAATTCATGACAGCGGTTGTTCGCCTGATAGTAAGCAGTATGTGTAAAGAATATGGTTGCAGTCGGTCCACTACTGGAAGAGGAGGTGCAGGAACGTAGCTCGCTCGGTTTTGCAGTAACTCAAGAATATCGTAGTTTACGACTTCGTGTCTCCTGTAGCGTGAGTGGTAGGTGTTTAATTCATGACAGCGGTTGTTCGCTTGATAGTAAGTAGTATGTGTACCGAGTTTGGTTGCAGTCGGTCCACTACTTTAGGAGAAGGTGCAGGAAGATGGCTCGCATGGCTTTGCAGTAATTAAAGAATATTGTAGTTTACGACTTCGTGTCTCCAGTAGCGTGAGTGGTAGGTGTTTAATTCATGACAGCGGTTGTTCGCCTGATAGTAAGCAGTATGTGTACCGAGTTTGGTTGCAGTCGGTCCACTACTTTAGGAGGAGGTGCAGGAAGATGGCTCGCATGGTTTTGCAGTAATTCAAGAATATCCTAGTTTACGACTTCGTGTCTCCTGTAGCGTGAGTGGTAGGTGTTTAATAGATTAGAGCGGTTGTTCGCCTGATAGTAAGCAGTATGTGTACCGAGATTGGTTGCAGTCAGTCCACTACATTAGGAGGAGGTGCAGGAAGATTGCTCGCATGGTTTTGCAGTAATTTAAGAATATCGTAGTTTACGACTTCGTGTCTCTTGTAGCGTGGGTGGTAGGTGTTTAATTCATGACAGCGGTTCTTCGCCTGATAGCAAGCAGTATGTGTACCGAGTTTGGTTGCAGTCGGTCCACTACTTTAGTAGGAGGTGCAGGAAGATTGCTCGCATGGTTTTGCAGTAATTCAAGAATATCATAGTTTACGACTTCGTGTCTCCTGTAGCGTGAGTGGTAGGTGTTTAATTCATGACAGCGGTTGTTCGCCTGATAGTAAGCAGTATGTGTACCGAGTTTGGTTGCAGTCGGTCCACTACTTTAGGAGGAGGTGCAGGAAGAAGCTCGCATGGTTATGCAGTAATTCAAGAATATCGTTGTTTACGACTTCGTGTCTCCTGTAGCGTGAGTGGTAGGTGTTTAATTCATGACAGCGGTAGTTCGCCTGATAGTAAGCAGTATGTGCACCGGGTTTGGTTGCAGTCGGTCCACTACTGGAGGAGGAGGTGCAGGAAGATGTGTCGCATGGTTTTGCAGTAATTTAAGAATATCATAATTTACGACTTCGTGCCTCCTGTAGCGTAAGTGGTAGGTGTTTAATTCATTATATCGTTTGTTCGATTGATAGTAAGCAGTTTGTGTACCGAGATTGGTTGCAGTCGGTCCTCTACTTTAGGAGGAGGTGCAGGAAGATGGCTCGCATGGTTTTGCAGTAATTCAAGAATATCGTAGTTTACGACTTCGTGTCTCCTGTAAGGTGAGTGGTAGGTGTTTAATTCATGACAGCGGTTGTTTGCCTGATATAAGCAGTATGTGTACCGAGTTTGGTTGCAGTCGGTCCACTACTTTAGGAGGATGTGCAGGAAGATGGCTCACATGATTTTGCAGTAATTCAAGAATATCGTAGTTTACGACTTCGTGTCTCCTGTAACGTGAGTGGTAGGCGTTTAATTCATGACAGCGGTTGTTCGCTTGATAGCAATCAGTATGTGTACCTAGTTTGGTTGCAGTCGGTCCACTAGATTAGGAGGAGGTACAGGAAGATTGCTTACATGGTTTTGCAGTAATTCGAGAGTGTCGTAGTTTATGTCTTCGTGTCTCCTGTAGCGTGAGTGGTAGGTGTTTAATTAATGACAGCGGTTGTTCGCCTGATAGTAAGCAGTATGTTTACCGCGTTTGGTTGCAGTCGGTCCACTACTTTAGGAGGAGGTGCAGGAAGATGGCTCGCAAGGTTTTGCAGTAATTCAAGAATATCCTAGTTTACGACTTCGTGTCTCCTGTACCGTGAGTGGTAGGTGTTTAATTCATGACAGCGGTTGTTCGCCTGATAGTAAGCAGTATGTGTACCGAGTTTGGTTGCAGTCGGTCCATTACTGGAGGAGGAGGTGCAGGATGATGGCTCGCATGTTTTTGCAGTAATTCGAGAATATCGTAGTTTACGACATCATGTCTCCTGTAGCGTGAGTGGTAGGTGGTTAATTAATGACAGCGGTTGTTCGCCTTATAGTAAGCAGGATGTGTACCGAGATTGGTTGCAGTCGGTCCAATACTTTAGGAGGAGGTGCAGGAAGATTGCTCGCATGGTATTGCAATAATTAAGGAATATCGTAGTTTACGACTTCGTGTCCCCTGTAGCGTGAGTGGTAGGTGTTTAATTCATGAATGCAATCGTTCGCCTGATAGTAAGCAGTATGTGTACCGAGTTTGGTTGCAGTCGGTCCACTACTTTAGGAGGAGGTGCAGGAAGATGGCTCGCATGGTTTTGCAGTAATTCAAGAATATCGTAATTTACGACTTCGTGTCTCCTGTAACGTGAGTGGTAGGCGTTTAATTCATGACAGCGGTTGTTCGCTTGATAGCAATCAGTATGTGTACCTAGTGTGGTTGCAGTCGGTCCACTACTTTAGGAGGAGGTGCAGGAAGATGGCTCGCATGGTTTTGCAGTAATTCAAGAATATCGTAGTTTACGACTTCGTGTCTCTTGTAGCGTGGGAGGTAGGTGTTTAATTCATAATAGCGGTTCTTCGCCTGATAGCAAGCAGTATGTGTACCGAATTTGGTTGCAGTCGGTCCACTACTTTAGTAGGAGGTGCAGGAAGATTGCTCGCATGGTTTTGCAGTAATTCAAGAATATCGTAGTTTACGACTTCGTGTCTCCTGTAGCATGAGTGGTAGGTGTTTAATTCATGACAGCGGTTGTTCGCCTCATAGTAAGCTGTATGTGTACCGAGTTTGGTTGCAGTCGGTCCACTACTTTAGGAGGAGGTGCAGGAAGATGGCTCGCAAGGTTTTGCAGTAATTCAAGAATATCCTAGTTTACGACTTCGTGTCTCCTGTACCGTGTGTGGTAGGTGTTTAATTCATGACAGCGGTGGTTCGCCTGATAGTAAGCAGTATGTGTACCGAGTTTGGTTGCAGTCGGTCCATTACTGGAGGAGGAGGTGCAGGATGTTAGCTCGCATGTTTTTGCAGTAATTCGAGAATATCGTAGTTTACGACATCATGTCTCCTGTAGCGTGAGTGGTAGGTGGTTAATTAATGACAGCGGTTGTTCGCCTTATAGTAAGCAGGATGTGTACCGAGATTGGTTGTAGTCGGTACAATACTTTAGAAGGAGGTGCAGTAAGATGGCTCGCATGGTATTGCAATAATTAAGGAATATCGTAGTTTACGACTTCGTGTCCCCTGTAGCGTGAGAGGTAGGTGTTTAATTCATGAATGCAATCGTTCGCCTGATAGTAAGCAGTATGTGTACCGAGTTTGGTTGCAGTCGGTCCACTACTTTAGGAGGAGGTGCAGGAAGATGGCTCGCATGGTTTTGCAGTAATTCAAGAATATCGTAGTTTACGACTTCGTGTCTCCTGTAGCGTGAGTGGTAGGTGTTTAATTCATGACAGCGGTAGTTCGCCTGATAGTAAGCAGTATGTGCACCGGGTTTGGTTGCAGTCGGTCCACTACTGGAGGAGGAGGTGCAGGAAGATGTGTCGCATGGTTTTGCAGTAATTTAAGAATATCATAATTTACGACTTCGTGCCTCCTGTAGCGTAAGTGGTAGGTGTTTAATTCATTATATCGTTTGTTCGATTGATAGTAAGCAGTTTGTGTACCGAGATTGGTTGCAGTCGGTCCTCTACTTTAGGAGGAGGTGCAGGAAGATGGCTCGCATGGTTTTGCAGTAATTCAAGAATATCGTAGTTTACGACTTCGTGTCTCCTGTAGCGTGAGTGGTAGGTGTTTAATTCATGACAGCGGTTGTTTGCCTGATATAAGCAGTATGTGTACCGAGTTTGGTTGCAGTCGGTCCACTACTTTAGGAGGATGTGCAGGAAGATGGCTCACATGATTTTGCAGTAATTCAAGAATATCGTAGTTTACGACTTCGTGTCTCCTGTAACGTGAGTGGTAGGCGTTTAATTCATGACAGCGGTTGTTCGCTTGATAGCAATCAGTATGTGTACCTAGTTTGGTTGCAGTCGGTCCACTAGATTAGGAGGAGGTACAGGAAGATTGCTTACATGGTTTTGCAGTAATTCGAGAGTGTCGTAGTTTATGTCTTCGTGTCTCCTGTAGCGTGAGTGGTAGGTGTTTAATTAATGACAGCGGTTGTTCGCCTGATAGTAAGCAGTATGTTTACCGCGTTTGGTTGCAGTCGGTCCACTACTTTAGGAGGAGGTGCAGGAAGATGGCTCGCAAGGTTTTGCAGTAATTCAAGAATATCCTAGTTTACGACTTCGTGTCTCCTGTACCGTGAGTGGTAGGTGTTTAATTCATGACAGCGGTTGTTCGCCTGATAGTAAGCAGTATGTGTACCGAGTTTGGTTGCAGTCGGTCCATTACTGGAGGAGGAGGTGCAGGATGATGGCTCGCATGTTTTTGCAGTAATTCGAGAATATCGTAGTTTACGACATCATGTCTCCTGTAGCGTGAGTGGTAGGTGGTTAATTAATGACAGCGGTTGTTCGCCTTATAGTAAGCAGGATGTGTACCGAGATTGGTTGCAGTCGGTCCAATACTTTAGGAGGAGGTGCAGGAAGATTGCTCGCATGGTATTGCAATAATTAAGGAATATCGTAGTTTACGACTTCGTGTCCCCTGTAGCGTGAGTGGTAGGTGTTTAATTCATGAATGCAATCGTTCGCCTGATAGTAAGCAGTATGTGTACCGAGTTTGGTTGCAGTCGGTCCACTACTTTAGGAGGAGGTGCAGGAAGATGGCTCGCATGGTTTTGCAGTAATTCAAGAATATCGTAATTTACGACTTCGTGTCTCCTGTAACGTGAGTGGTAGGCGTTTAATTCATGACAGCGGTTGTTCGCTTGATAGCAATCAGTATGTGTACCTAGTGTGGTTGCAGTCGGTCCACTACTTTAGGAGGAGGTGCAGGAAGATGGCTCGCATGGTTTTGCAGTAATTCAAGAATATCGTAGTTTACGACTTCGTGTCTCTTGTAGCGTGGGAGGTAGGTGTTTAATTCATAATAGCGGTTCTTCGCCTGATAGCAAGCAGTATGTGTACCGAATTTGGTTGCAGTCGGTCCACTACTTTAGTAGGAGGTGCAGGAAGATTGCTCGCATGGTTTTGCAGTAATTCAAGAATATCGTAGTTTACGACTTCGTGTCTCCTGTAGCGTGAGTGGTAGGTGTTTAATTCATGACAGCGGTTGTTCGCCTCATAGTAAGCTGTATGTGTACCGAGTTTGGTTGCAGTCGGTCCACTACTTTAGGAGGAGGTGCAGGAAGATGGCTCGCAAGGTTTTGCAGTAATTCAAGAATATCCTAGTTTACGACTTCGTGTCTCCTGTACCGTGTGTGGTAGGTGTTTAATTCATGACAGCGGTGGTTCGCCTGATAGTAAGCAGTATGTGTACCGAGTTTGGTTGCAGTCGGTCCATTACTGGAGGAGGAGGTGCAGGATGTTAGCTCGCATGTTTTTGCAGTAATTCGAGAATATCGTAGTTTACGACATCATGTCTCCTGTAGCGTGAGTGGTAGGTGGTTAATTAATGACAGCGGTTGTTCGCCTTATAGTAAGCAGGATGTGTACCGAGATTGGTTGTAGTCGGTACAATACTTTAGAAGGAGGTGCAGTAAGATGGCTCGCATGGTATTGCAATAATTAAGGAATATCGTAGTTTACGACTTCGTGTCCCCTGTAGCGTGAGAGGTAGGTGTTTAATTCATGAATGCAATCGTTCGCCTGATAGTAAGCAGTATGTGTACCGAGTTTGGTTGCAGTCGGTCCACTACTTTAGGAGGAGGTGCAGGAAGATGGCTCGCATGGTTTTGCAGTAATTCAAGAATAACGTAGTTTACGACTTCGTGTCTCCTGTAGCGTGAGTGGTAGGTATTTAATTGATTACAGCGGTTGTTCGCCTGATAGTAAGCAGTATGTGTACCGATTTTGGTTGCAGTCGGTCCACTACTTTAGGAGGAGGTGCAGGAAGATGGCTCGCACGATTTTGCAGTAATTAAAGAATATCGTAGTTTACGACTTCGTGTCTCCTGTAGCGTGAGTGGTAGGTGTTTAATTCATGGCAGCGGTTGTTCGCCTGATAGTAAGCAGTATGTGTACCGAGTTTTGTTGCAGTCGGTCCACTACTTTAGGAGGAGGTGCAGGAATGTGGCTCGCATGGTCTTGCAGTAATTCGAGAATATCGTAGTTTACGACATCATGTCTCCTGTAGCGTGAGTGGTAGGTGGTTAATTAATGACAGCGGTTGTTTGCCTTATAGTAAGCAGGATGTGTACCGAGATTGGTTGCAGTCGGTCCAATACTTTAGGAGGAGGTGCAGGAAGGTGGCTCGCATGGTTTTGCAGTAATTCAAGAATATCGTAGTTTACGACTTCGTGTCTCCTGTAGCGTGAGTGGTAGGTCTTTAATTCATGACAGCGTTTGTTCGCCTGATAGTAAGCAGTATGTGTACCGAGATTGGTTGCAGTCGGTCCAATACTTTAGGAGGAGGTGCAGAAGATGGCTCGCATGGTTTTGCAATAATTAAAGAATATCGTAGTTACGACTTCGTGTCCCCTGTAGCGTGAGTGGTAGGTGTTTAATTCATGAATGCAATCGTTCGGCTGATAATAAGCAGTATGTGTACCGAGTTTGGTTCAGTCGGTCTACTACTTTAGGAGGAGGTGCAGGAAGATGGCTCGCATGGTTTTGCAGTAATTCAAGAATATCGTAGTTTACGACTTCGTGTCTCCTGTAGCGTGAGTGGTAGGTAGTTAATTGATTACAGCGGTTGTTCGCCTGATAGTAAGCAGTATGTTTACCGAGTTTGGTTGCAGTCGGTCCTTTACTTTACTAGGAGGTGCAGGAAGATGGCACGCATGGTATTGCAGTAATTCAAGAATATCGGAGTTTACGACTTCGTGTCCCCCGTAGCGTGAGTGGTAGGTGTTTAATTCATGAATGCACTCGTTCGGCTGATAATAAGCAGTATGTGTACCGAGTTTGGTTGCAGTCGGTCCACTACTTTAGGAGGAGGTGCAGGAAGATGGCTCGCATGGTTTTGCAGTAATTCAAGAATATCCTAGTTTACGACTTCGTGTCTCCTGTAGCGTGAGTGGTAGGTGTTTAATAGATTAGAGCGGTTGTTCGCCTGATAGTAAGCAGTATGTGTACCGAGTTTGGTTGCAGTCAGTCCACTACATTAGGAGGAGGTGCAGGAAGATTGCTCGCATGGTTTTGCAGTAATTAAAGAATATCGTAGTTTACGACTTCGTGTCTCCTGTAGCGTGAGTGGTAGGTGTTTAATTCATGACAGCGGTTGTTCGCCTGATAGTAAGCAGTATGTGTAAAGAATATGGTTGCAGTCGGTCCACTACTGGAGGAGGAGGTTGAAACGTAGCTCGCTCGGTTTTGCAGTAACTCAAGAATATCGTAGTTTACGACTTCGTGTCTCCTGTAGCGTGAGTGGTAGGTGTTTAATTCATGAAAGCGGTTGTTCGCCTGATAGTAAGTAGTATGTGTACCGAGGTTGGTTGCAGTCGGTCCACTACTTTAGGAGAAGGTGCAGGAAGATGGCTCGCATGGTTATGCAGTAATTCAAGAATATCCTAGTTTACGACTTCGTGTCTCCTGTAGCGTGAGTGGTAGGTGTTTAATTCATGACAGCGGTTTTTCGCCTGATAGTAAGCAGTATGTGTAAAGAATATGGTTGCAGTCGGTCCACTACTGGAGGAGGAGGTGCAGGAACGTAGCTCGCTCGGTTTTGCAGTAACTCAAGAATATCGTAGTTTACGACTTCGTGTCTCCTGTAGCGTGAGTGGTAGGTGTTTAATTCATGACAGCGGTTGTTCGCGTGATAGTAAGCAGTATGTGTACCGAGATAGGTTGCAGTCGGTCCATTACTGGAGGAGGAGGTGCAGGATGATGGCTCGCATGGTTTTGCAGTAATTCGAGAATATCGTAGTTTACGACATCGTGTCTCCTGTACCGTGAGTGGTAGGTGTTTAATTAATGACAGCGGTTGTTCGCCTTATAGTAAGCAGGATGTGTACCGAGATTGGTTGCAGTCGGTCCAATACTTTAGGAGGAGGTGCAGGAAGATGGCTCGCATGGTTTTGCAGTAATTAAAGAATATCGTAGTTTACGACATCTTGTCTCCTGTAGCGTGAGTGGTAGGTGTTTAATTCATGACAGCGGTTGTTCGGCTGATAGTAAGCAGTATGTGTACCGAGTTTAGTTGCAGTCGGTCCACTACTTTAGTAGGAGGTGCAGGAAGATTACTCGCATCGTTTTGCAGTAATTCAAGAATATCGTAGTTTACGACGTCGTGTCTCCTGTAGCGTGAGTGGTAGGTGTTTAATTCATGACAGCGGTTGTTCGGCTGATAGTAAGCAGTATGTGTACCGAGTTTGGTTGCAGTCGGTCCACTACTTTAGTAGGAGGTGCAGGAAGATTACTCGCATCGTTTTGCAGTAATTCAAGAATATCGTAGTTTACGACGTCGTGTCTCCTGTAGCGTGAGTGGTAGGTGTTTAATTCATGACAGCGGTTGTTCGCGTGATAGTAAGCAGTATGTGTACCGAGATAGGTTGCAGTCGGTCCATTACTGGAGGAGGGGGTGCAGGATGATGGCTCGCATGGTTTTGCAGTAATTCGAAAATATCGTAGTTTACGACATCGTGTCTCCTGTAGCGTGAGAGGTAGGTGTTTAATTAATGACAGCGGTTGTTCGCCTTATAGTAAGCAGGATGTGTACCGAGATTGGTTGCAGTCGGTCCAATACTTTAGGGGGAGGTGAAGGAAGATGGCTCGCATGGTTTTGCAGTAATTAAAGAATGTCGTAGTTTACGACTTCGTGTCCCCTGTAGCGTGAGTGGTAGGTGTTTAATTCATGACAGCGGTAGTTCGCCTGATAGTAAGCAGTATGTGTACCGAGTTTGGTTGCAGTCGGTCGACTACTTTAGGAGGAGGTGCAGGAAGATAGCTCCCACAGTTTTGCAGTAATTCAAGAATATCGTAGTTCACGACTTCGTTTCTCCTGTAGCGTGAGTGGTAGGTGTTTAATTCATGACAGCGGTTGTTCGCCTGATAGTAAGCAGTATGTGCACCGGGTTTGGTTGCAGTCGGTCCACTACTGGAGGAGGAGGTGCAGGAAGATGGGTCGCATGGTTTTGCAGTAATTTAAGAATATCATAGTTTACGACTTCGTGCCTCCTGTAGCGTAAGTGGTAGGTGTTTAATTCATGATATCGTTTGTTCGATTGATAGTAAGCAGTTTGTGTACCGAGTTTGCTTGCAGTCGGTCCACTACTGGAGGAGGAGGTGCAGGAAGATGGCTCGCATGGTTTTGCAGTAATTCAAGAATATCGTAGTTTACGACTTCGTGTCTCCTGTAGCGTGAGTGGTAGGTGTTTATTTCATGACAGCGGTTGTTTGCCTGATATAAGCAGTATGTGTACCGAGTTTGGTTGCAGTCGGTCCACTACTTTAGGAGGAGGTGCAGGAAGATGGCTCGCATGATTTTGCAGTAATTCAAGAATATCGTAGTTTACGACTTCGTGTCTCCTTTAACGTGAGTGGTAGGCGTTTAATTCATGACAGCGGTTGTTCGCTTGATAGCAATCAGTATGTGTACCGCGTTTGGTTGCAGTCGGTCCACTACATTAGGAGGAGGTGCAAGAAGATGGCTCGCATGGTTTTGCAGTAATTCAAGAATATCGTAGTTTACGACTTCGTGTCTCCTGTAGCGTGAGTGGTAGGTGTTTAATTCATGACAGCGGTTGTTCGCCTGATAGTAAACAGTATGTGTAAAGAATGTGGTTGCAGGCGGTCCACTACTGGAGGAGGAGGTGCAGGAACATAGCTCGCTCGGTTTTGCAGTAACTCAAGAATATCGTAGTTTACGACTTCGTGTCTCCTGTAGCGTGAGTAGTAGGTGTTTAATTCATGACAGTTGTTGTTCGCCTGATAGTAAGCAGTATGTGTACCGAGTTTGGTTGCAGTCGGTCCACTACTTTAGGAGAAGGTGCAGGAAGATGGCTCGCATGGTTTTGCAGTAATTAAAGAATATCGTAGTTTACGACTTCGTGTCTCCAGTAGCGTGAGTGGTAGGTGTTTAATTCATGACAGCGGTTGTTCGGCTGATAGTAAGCAGTATGTGTACCGAGTTTGGTTGCAGTCGGTCCACTACTTTAGGAGGAGGTGCAGGAAGATGGCTCGCATGGTTTTGCAGTAATTCAAGAATATCGTTGTTTACGACTTCGTGGCTCCTGTAGCGTGAGAGGTAGGTGTTTAATTCATGACAGCGGTTGTTCGCGTGATAGTAAGCAGTATGTGTACCGAGTTTGGTTGCAGTCGGTCGACTACTTTAGGAGGAGGTGCGGGAAGATAGCTCGCATGGTTTTGCAGTAATTCAAGAATATCGTAGTTCACGACTTCGTTTCTCCTGTAGCGTGAGTGGTAGGTGTTTAATTCATGACAGCGGTTGGTCGCCTGATAGTAAGCAGTATGTGTAAAGAATTTGGTTGCAGTCGGTCCACTACTGGAGGAGGAGGTGCAGGAAGATGGCTCGCACGGTTTTGCAGTAATTCAAGAATATCGTAGTTTACGACATCGTGTCTCCTGTAGCGTGAGTGGTAGGTGTTTAATTCATGACAGCGGTTCTTCGGCTGATAGTAAGCAGTATGTGTACCGAGTTTGGTTGCAGTCGGTCCTCTACTTTAGGAGGAGGTGCAGGAAGATGGCTCGCATGGTTTTGCAGTAATTCAAGAATATCGTAGTTTACGACTTCGTGTCTCCTGTAGCGTGAGTGGTAGGTGTTTAATTCATAACAGCGGTTGTTCGCCTGATAGTAAGCAGTATGTGTACCGAGTTTGGTTGTAGTCGGTCCATTACTGGAGGAGGAGGTGCAGGATGATGGCTCGCATGGTTTTGCAGTAATTCAAGAATATCGTAGTTTACGACATCGTGTATCCTGTAGCGTGAGTGGTAGGTGTTTAATTAATGACAGCGGTTGTTCGCCTTATAGTAAGCAGGATGAGTACCGCGATTGGTTGCAGTCGGTCCAATACTTTAGGAGGAGGTGCAGGAAGATGGCTCGCATGGTTTTTCAGTAATTCAAGAATTTCGTAGTTTACGACTTTGTGTCCCCTGTAGCGTGAGTGGTAGGTGTTTAATTCATGACAGCGGTTGTTCGCCTGCTAGTAAGCAGTATGTGTACCGAGTTTGGTTGCAGTCGGTCCACTACTTTAGGAGGAGGTCCAGAAATATGGCTCGCATGGTTTTGCAGTAATTCAAGAATATCGTAGTTTACGACTCCGTGTCTCCTGTAGCGTAAGTGGTAGGTGTTTAATTCATGACAGCGGTTGTTTGCCTGATATAAGCAGTATGTGTACCGAGTTTGGTTGCAGTCGGTTCACTACTTTAGGAGGAGGTGCAGGAAGATTGCCCGCATGCTTTTGCAATAATTCAAGAATATCGTAGTTAACGACTTCGTGTCTCCTCTAGCGTGAGCGGTAGGTGTTTAATTGATTACAGCTGTTGTTCGGCTGATAGTAAGCAGTATGTGTACCGAGTTTGGTTGCAGTCGGTCCACTACTTTAGGAGGAGGTGCAGGAAGATGGCTCGCATGGTTTTGCAGTAATCAAGAATATCGTTGTTTACGACTTCGTGTCTCCTGTAGCGTGAGTGGTAGGAGTTTAATTCATGACAGCTGTTGTTCGCGTGATAGTAAGCAGAATGTGTACCGAGATAGGTTGCAGTCGGTCCATTACTGGAGGTGGAGGTGCAGGATGATGCCTCGCATGGTTTTGCAGTAATTCGAGAATATCGTGGTTTACGACATCGTGTCTCCTGTAGCGTGAGTGGTAGGTGTTTAATTAATGACAGCGGTTGTTCGCCTTATAGTAAGCAGGATGTGTACCGAGATTGGTTGCAGTCGGTCCAATACTTTAGGGGGAGGTGCAGGAAGATGGCTCGCATGGTTTTGCAGTAATTAAAGAATGTCGTAGTTTACGACTTCGTATCCCCTGCAGCGTGAGTAGTAGGTGTTTAATTCATGACAGCGGTTGTTCGCCTGATAGTAAGCAGTATGTGCACCGGGTTTGGTTGCAGTCGGTCCACTACTGGAGGCTGAGGTGCAGGAAGATGGCTCGCATGGTTGTGCAGTAATTCAAGAATATCGTAGTTTACGACATCGTGTCTCCTGTAGCGTGAGTGGTAGGTGTTTAATTCATGACAGCGGTTGTTCGCCTGATAGTAAGCAGTATGTGTACCGAGTTTGGTTGCAGTCGGTCCACTACTTTAGGAGGAGGTGCAGGAAAATGGCTCGCACGGTTTTGCAGTAATTCAAGAATATCGTAGTTTACGACATCGTGTCTCCTGTAGCGTTAGTGGTAGGTGTTTAATTCATGACAGCGGTTGTTCGGCTGATAGTAAGCAGTATGTGTACCGAGTCTGGTTGCAGTCGGTACTCTACTTTAGGAGGAGGTGCAGGAAGATGGCTCGCATGGTTTTGCAGTAATTCAAGAATATCGTAGTTTACGACATCGTGTCTCCTGTAGCGTGAGTGGTAGGTGTTTAATTCATAACAGCGGTTGTTCGCCTGATAGTATGCAGTATGTGTACCGAGTTTGGTTGCAGTCGGTCCATTACTGGAGGAGGAGGTGCAGGATGATGGCTCGCATTGTTTTGCAGTAATTCAAGAATATCGTAGTTTACGACATCGTGTATCCTGTAGCGTGAGTGGTAGGTGTTTAATTAATGACAGCGGTTGTTCGCCTTATAGTAAGCAGGATGAGTACCGAGATTGATTGCAGTCGGTCCAATACTTTAGGTGGAGGTGCAGGAAGATGGCTCGTATGTTTTTGCAGTAATTAAAGAATATCGTAGTTTACGACTTCGTGTCCCCCATAGCGTGAGTGGTAGGTGTTTAATTCATGACAGCGGTTGTTCGCCTGATAGTAAGCTGTATGTGTACCGAGTTTGGTTGCAGTCGCTCCACTACTTTAGGAGGAGGTGCAGGAAGATAGCTCGCATGGTTTTGCAGTAATTCAAGAATATCGTAGTTCAAGACATCGTGTCTCCTGTAGCGTGAGTGGTAGGTGTTTAATTCATGACAGCGGTTGTTCGCCTGATAGTAAGCAGTATATGCACCGGGTTTGGTTGCAGTCGATCCCCTACTGGAGGAGGAGGTGCAGGAAGATGGCTAGCATTGTTCGCAGTAATTCAAGAATATCGTAGTTTACGACTTCGTGCCTCCTGTAGCGTAAGCGGTAGGTGTTTAATTCATGACAGCGTTTCTTCGCCTGATAGTAAGCAGTTTGTGTACCGAGTTTGGTTGCAGTCGGTCCACAACTTTAGGAGGAGGTGCAGGAAGATGGCTCGCATGGTTTTGCAGTAATTCAAGAATATCGTAGTTTACGACTTCGTGTCTCCTGTAGCGTGAGTGGTAGGTGTTTCATTCATGACAGCGGATGTTCGCCTGATAGTAAGCATGATCTGTACCGAGTTTGGTTGCAGTCGGTCCACTACTTTAGGAGGAGGTGCAGGAAGATGGCCGCATGCTTTTGCAGTAATTCAAGAATATCGTAGTTAACGACTTGGTGTCTCCTCTTGCGTGAGTGGTACGTATTTAATTGATTACAGCGGTTGTTCGCCTGATAGTAAGCAGTATGTGTACCGAGTTTGGTTGCAGTCGGTCCACTACTTTAGGAGGAGGTGCAGGAAGATGGCTCGCATGGTTTTGCAGTAATTCAAGAATATCGTTGTTTACGACTTCATGTCTCCTGTAGCGTGAGTGGTAGGTGTTTAATTCATGACAGTGGTTGTTCGCGTGGTAGTAAGCAGTATGTGTACCGAGATAGGTTGCAGTCGGTCCATTACTGGAGGAGGAGGTGCAGGATGATGGCTCGCATGGTTTTGCAGTAATTCGAGAATATCGTAGTTTACGACATCGTGTCTCCTGTAGCGTGAGTGGTAGGTGTTTAATTAATGACAGCGGTTGTTCGCCTTATAGTAAGCAGGATGTGTACCGAGATTGGTTGCAGTCGGTCCAATACTTTAGGGGGAGGTGCAGGAAGATGGCTCGCATGTTTTTGCAGTAATTAAAGAATGTCGTAGTTTACGACTTCGTGTCCCCTGTAGCGTGAGTGGTAAGTGTTTAATTCATGACAGCGGTTGTTCGCCTGATAGTAGGCAGTATGTGTACCGAGTTTGGTTGCAGTCGGTCGACTACTTTAGGAGGAGGTGCAGGAAGGTAGCTCGCATGGTTTTGCAGTAATTCAAGAATATCGCAGTTCACGACTTCGTTTCTCCTGTAGCGTTAGTGGTAGGTGTTTAATTCATTACAGCGGTTGTTCGCCTGATAGTAAGCAGTATGTGCACCGGGTTTGGTTGCAGTCGGTTCACTACTGGAGGAGGAGGTGCAGGAAGATGGCTCGCATTGTTTTGCAGTAATTCAAGAATATCATAGTTTACGATTTCGTGCCTCCTGTAGCGTAAGTGGTAGGTGTTTCATTCATGATATCGTTTGTTCGATTGATAGTAAGCAGTTTGTGTACCGAGTTTGCTTGTAGTCGGTCCACTACTGGAGGAGGAGGTGCCAGAAGATGGCTCGCATGGTTTTGCAGTAATTCAAGAATATCGTAGTTTACGACATCGTGTCTCCTGTAGCGTTAGTGGTAGGTGTTTAATTCATGACAGCGATTGTTCGCCTGATAGTAAGCAGTTTGTGTACCGAGTTTGGTTGCAGTCGGTCCACTACTTTAGAAGGAGGTGCAGGAAGATGGCTCGCATGGTTTTGCAGTAATTCAAGAATATCGTAGTTTACGACTTCCTGTCTCCTGTAGCGTCAGTGGCAGATGTTTAATTGATTACAGCGGTTGTTCGCCTGATAGTAAGCAGTATGTGTACCGAGTTTGGATGCAGTCGGTCCACTACTTTAGGAGGAGGTGCAGGAAGATGGCTCGCATGCTTTTGCAGTAATTCAAGAATATCGTTGTTTACGACTTCGTGTCTCCTGTAGCGTGAGTGGTAGGTGTTTAATTCGTGACAGCGGTTGTTCGCGTGATAGTAAGCAGTATGTGTACCGAGATAGATTGCAGTCGGTCCATTACTGGAGGAGGAGGTGCAGGATGATGGCTCGCATGGTTTTGCAGTAATTCCAGAAAATCGTGGTTTACGACATCGTGTCTCCTGTAGCGTGAGTGGTAGGTGTTTAATTAATGACAGCGGTTGTTTGCCTTATAGTAAGCAGGATGTGTACCGAGATTGGTTGCAGTCGGTCCAATACTTTAGGGGGAGGTGCAGGAAGATGGCTCGCATGGTTTTGCAGTAATTAAAGAATGTCGTAGTTTACGACTTCGTGTCCCCTGTAGCGTGAGTGGTAGGTGTTTAATTCATGACAGCGGTGGTTCGCCTGATAGTAGGCAGTCTGTGTACCGAGTTTGGTTGCAGTCGGTCGACTACTTTTGGAGGAGGTGCAGGAAGATAGCTCGCATGGTTTTGCAGTAATTCAAGAATATCGTAGTTCACGACTTCGTTTCTCCTGTAGCGTGAGTGGTAGAAGTTTCATTCATGATATCGTTTGTTCGATTGATAGTAAGCAGTTTGTGTACCGAGTTTGGTTGCAGTCGGTCCATTACTTTAGGAGGAGGTGCAGGAAGATGGTTCGCATGGTTTTGCAGTAATTCGAGAATATCGTAGTTTACGACTTCGTGTCTCCTGTAGCGTGAGTGGTAGGTGTTTAATTCATGACAGCGGTTGTTCGCCTGATAGTAAGCAGTATGTGTAAAGAATTTGGTTGCAGTCTGTCCACTACTGGAGGAGGAGGTGCAGGAAGATGGCTCGCACGGTTTTGCAGTAATTCAAGAATATCGTAGTTTACGACATCGTGTCTCCTGTAGCGTGAGTGGTAGGTGTTTAATTCATGACAGCGGTTGTTCGCCTGATAGTAAGCAGTATGTGTACCGAGTTTGGTTGCAGTCGGTCAACTACTTTAGGAGGAGGTGCAGGAAAATGGCTCGCACGGTTTTGCAGTAATTCAAGAATATCGTAGTTTACGACATCGTGTCTCCTGTAGCGTGAGTGGTAGGTGTTTAATTCATGACAGCGGTTGTTGGGCTGATAGTAAGCAGTATGTGTACCGAGTCTGGTTGCAGTCGGTTCTCTACTTTAGGAGGAGGTGCAGGAAGATGGCTCGCATGGTTTTGCAGTAATTCAAGAATATCGTAGTTTACGACTTCGTGTCTCCTGTAGCGAGAGTGGTAGGTGTTTAATTCATGACAGCGGTTGTTCGCGTGATAGTAAGCAGTATGTCTACCGAGATAGGTTGCAGTCGGTCCATTACTGGAGGAGGAGGTGCAGGATGATGGCTCGCATTGTTTTGCAGTAATTCAAGGATATCGTAGTTTACGACATCGTGTATCCTGTAGCGTGAGTGGTAGGTGTTTAAATAATGACAGCGGTTGTTCGCCTTATAGTAAGCAGGATGAGTACCGAGATTGATTGCAGTCGGTCCAATACTTTAGGTGGAGGTGCAGGAAGATGGCTCGTATGGTTTTGCAGTAATTAAAGAATATCGTAGTTTACAACTTCGGGTCCCCTATAGCGTGAGTGGTAGGTGTTTAATTCATGACAGCGGTTGTTCGCCTGATAGTAAGCTGTATGTGTACCGAGTTTGGTTGCAGTCGGTCCACTACTTTAGGAGGAGGTGCAGGAAGATAGCTCGCATGGTTTTGCAGTAATTCAAGAATATCGTAGTTCACGACATCGTGTCTCCTGTAGCGTGAGTGGTAGGTGTTTAATTCATGACAGCGTTTGTTCGCCTGATAGTAAGCAGTTTGTGTACCGAGTTTGGTTGCAGTCGGTCCACTACTTTAGAAGGAGGTGCAGGAAGATGCCTCGCATGGTTTTGCAGTAATTCAAGAATATCGTAGTTTACGACTTCCTGTCTCCTGTAGCGTCAGTGGTAGGTGTTTAATTGATTACAGCGGTTGTTCGCCTGATAGTAAGCAGTATGTGTACCGAGTTTGGTTGCAGTCGGTCCACTACTTTAGGAGGAGGTGCAGGAAGATGGCTCGCATGGTTTTGCAGTAATTCAAGAATATCGTAGTTTACGACTTCGTGTCTCCTGTAGCGTGAGTGGTAGGTGTTTAATTCATGACAGCGGTTGTTCGCCTGATAGTAAGCAGTATGTGTACCGAGTTTGGTTGCAGTCGGTCCACTACTGTAGGAGGAGGTGCAGGAAGATGGCCCGCATGGTTTTGCAGTAATTCAAGAATATCGTAGTTTACGACGTCGTGTCTCCTGTAGCGTGAGTGAGGGGTGTTTAATTCATGACAGCGGTTGTTCGCCTGATAGTAAGCAGTATGTGTACCGAGTTTGGTTGCAGTCGGTCCACTACTTTAGGAGGATGTGCAGAAATATGGCTCGCATGGTTTTGCAGTAATTCAAGTATATCGTAGTTTACGACTCCGTGTCTCCTGTAGCTTAAGTGGTAGGTGTTTAATTCATGACAGCGGTTGTTTGCCAGATATAAGCAGTATCTGTACCGAGTTTGGTTGCAGTCGGTCCACTACCTTAGGAGGAGGTGCAGGAAGATGGCCCGCATGCTTTTGCAGTAATTCAAGAATATCGTAGTTAACGACTTGGTGTCTCCTCTAGCGTGAGTGGTACGTATTTAATTGATTACAGCGGTTGTTCGCCTGATAGTAAGCAGTATGTGTACCGAGTTTGGTTGCAGTCGGTATATTACTTTAGGAGGAGGTGCAGGAAGATGGCTCGCATGGTTTTGCAGTAATTCAAGAATATCGTAGTTCACGACTTCGTTTCTCCTGTAGCGTTAGTGGTAGGTGTTTAATTTATTACAGCGGTTGTTCGCCTGATAGTAAGCAGTATGTGCACCGGGTTTGGTTGCAGTCGGTCCACTACTGGAGGAGGAGGTCTAGGAAGATGGCTCGCATGGTTTTGCAGTAATTAAAGAATATCATAGTTTACGACTTCGTGCCTCCTGTAGCGTAAGTGGTAGGTGTTTCATTCATGATATCGTTTGTTCGATTGATAGTAAGCAGTTTGTGTACCGAGTTTGCTTGCAGTCGGTCCACTACTGGAGGAGGAGGTGCCAGAAGATGGCTCGCATTGTTTTGCAGTAATTCAAGAATATCGTAGTTTACGACTTCGTGTCTCCTGTAGCGTGAGTGGTAGGTGTTTAATTCATGACAGCGGTTGTTCGCCTGATAGTAAGCAGTATGTGTACCGAGTTTGGTTGCAGTCGGTCCACTACTTTAGGAGGAGGTGCAGGAAGATGGCTCGCATGGTTTTGCAGTAATTAAAGAATATCGTAGTTTACGACATCGTGTCTCCTGTAGCGTGAGTGGTAGGTGTTTAATTCATGACAGCGGTTGTTCGCCTGATAGTAACCAGTATATGCACCGCGTTTGGTTGCAGTCGATCCACTACTGGAGGAGGAGGTGCAGGAAGATGGCTCGCATTGTTTGCAGTAATTCAAGAATATCGTAGTTTACGACTTCGTGCCTCCTGTATCGTAAGCGGTAGGTGTTTAATTCATGACAGCGTTTGTTCGCCTGATAGTAAGCAGTTTGTGTACCGAGTTTAGTTGAGGTCGGTCCACTACTTTAGAAGGAGGTGCAGGAAGATGCCTCGCATAGTTTTGCAGTAATTCAAGAATGTCGTAGTTTACGACTTCCTGTCTCCTGTAGCGTCAGTGGTAGGTGTTTAATTGATTACAGCGGTTGTTCGCCTGATAGTAAGCAGTATGTGTACTGAGAATGGTTGCAGTCGGTCCACTACTTTAGGAGGAGGTGCAGGAAGATGGCTCGCATGGTTTTGCAGTAATTCAAGAATATCGTAGTTTACGACTTCGTGTCTCCTGTAGCGTGAGTGGTAGGTTTTTAATTCATGACAGCGGTTGTTCGCCTGATAGTAAGCAGTATGTGTACCGAGTTTGGTTGCAGTCGGTCCACTACTTTAGGAGGATGTGCAGAAATATGGCTCGCATGGTTTTGCAGTAATTCAAGTATATCGTAGTTTACGACTCCGTGTCTCCTGTAGCGTAAGTGGTAGGTGTTTAATTCATGACAGCGGTTGTTTGCCAGATATCAGCAGTATCTGTACCGAGTTTGGTTGCAGTCGGTCCACTACTTTAGGAGGAGGTGCAGGAAGATGGCCCGCATGCTTTTGCAGTAATTCAAGAATATCGTAGTTAACGACTTGGTGTCTCCTCTAGCGTGAGTGGTACGTATTTAATTGATTACAGCGGTTGTTCGCCTGATAGTAAGCAGTATGTGTACCGAGATAGGTTGCAGTCGGTCCATTACTGGAGGAGGAGGTGCAGGATGATGGCTCGCATGGTTTTGCAGTAATTCGAGAATATCGTAGTTTACGACATTGTGTCTCCTGTAGCGTGAGTGGTAGGTGTTTAATTAATGACAGCGGTTGTTCGCCTTATAGTAAGCAGGATGTGTAACGAGATTGGTTGCAGTCGGTCCAATACTTTAGGGGGAGGTGCAGGAAGATGGCTCGCATGGTTTTGCAGTAATTAAAGAATGTCGTAGTTTACGACTTCGTGTCCCCTGTAGCGTGAGTGGTAGGTGTTTAATTCGTGACAGCGGTTGTTCGCCTGATAGTAGGCAGTATGTGTACCGAGTTTGGTTGCAGTCGGTCGACTACTTTAGGAGGAGGTGCAGGAACATAGCTCGGATGGTTTTGCAGTAATTCAAGAATATCGTAGTTCACGACTTCGTTTCTCCTGTAGCGTTAGTGGTAGGTGTTTAATTCTTTACAGCTGTTGTTCGCCTGATAGTAAGCAGTATGTGCACCGGGTTTGGTTGCAGTCGGTCCACTACTGGAGGAGGAGGTGCAGGAAGATGGCTCGCATGGTTTTGCAGTAATTCAAGAATATCATAGTTTACGACTTCGTGCCTCCTGTAGCGTAAGTGGTAGGTGTTTCATTCATGATATCGTTTGTTCGATTGATAGTAAGCAGTTTGTGTACCGAGTTTGCTTGCAGTCGGTCCACTACTGGAGGAGGAGGTGCCAGAAGATGGCTCGCATGGTTTTGCAGTAATTCAAGAATATCGTAGTTTACGACTTCGTGTCTCCTGTAGCGTGAGTGGTAGGTGTTTAATTCATGACAGCGGTTGTTCGCCTGATATTGAGCAGTATGTGTAAAGAATTTGGTTGCAGTCGCTCCACTACTGGAGGAGGAGGTGCAGGAAGATGGCTCGCACGGTTTTGCAGTAATTCAAGAATATCGTAGTTTACGACATCGTGTCTCCTGCAGCGTGAGTGGTAGGTGTTTAATTCATGACAGCGGTTGTTCGCCTGATAGTAAGCAGTATGTGTACCGAGTTTGGTTGCAGTCGGTCCACTACTTTAGGAGGAGGTGCAGGAAGATGGCTCGCATGGTTTTGCAGTAATTAAAGAATATCGTAGTATACGACATCGTGTCTCCTGTAGCGTGAGTAGTAGGTGTTTAATTCATGACAGCGGTTGTTCGGCTCATAGTAAGCAGTATGTGTACCGAGTTTGGTTGCAGTCGGTCCTCTACTTTAGGAGGAGGAGCAGGATGATGGCTCGCATGGTTTTGCAGTAATTCAAGAATATGGTATTTTACGACATCGTGTCTCCTGTAGCGTGAGTGGTAGGTGTTTAATTAATGACAGCGGTTGTTCGCCTTATAGTAAACAGGATGTGTACCGAGATTGGTTGCAGTCGGTCCAATACTTTAGGGGGAGGTGCAGGAAGATGGTTCGCATGGTTTTGCAGTAATTAAAGAATGTCGTAGTTTACGACTTCGTGCCCCCTGTAGCGTGAGTGGTAGGTGTTTAATTCATGACAGCGGTTGTGCGCCTGATAGTAGGCAGTATGTGTACCGAGTTTGGTTGCAGTCGGTCGACTACTTTAGGAGGAGGTGCAGGAAGATGGCCCGCATGCTTTTGCAGTAATTCAAGAATATCGTAGTTAACGACTTCGTGTCTCCTCTAGCGTGAGTGGTAGGTGTTTAATTGATTACAGCGGTTGTTCGGCTGATAGTAAGCAGTATGTGTACCGAGTTTGGTTGCAGTCGGTCCACTACTTTAGGAGGAGGTGCAGGAAGATGGCTCGCATGGTTTTGCAGTAATTCAAGAATATCGTTGTTTACGACTTCGTGTCTCCTGTAGCGTGAGTGGTAGGTGTTTAATTCATGACAGCGGTTGTTCGCGTGATAGTAAGCAGTATGTGTACCGAGATAGGTTGCAGTCGGTCCATTACTGGAGGAGGAGGTGCAGGATGATGGCTCGCATGGTTTTGCAGTAATTCGAGAATATCGTAGTTTACGACATCGTGTCTCCTGTAGCGTGAGTGGTAGGTGTTTAATTAATGACAGCGGTTGTTCGCCTTATAGTAAGCAGGATGTGTA
Organism: Locusta migratoria; assembly: GCA_026315105.1. NCBI lineage: Eukaryota > Metazoa > Arthropoda > Insecta > Orthoptera > Acrididae > Locusta > Locusta migratoria. The sequence goes on along the minus strand of CM048752.1, from coordinate 4,906,095 downwards.
CCGAGATTGGTTGCAGTCGGTCCAATACTTTAGGGGGAGGTGCAGGAAGATGGCTCGCTTTGTTTTGCAGTAATTAAAGAATGTCGTAGTTTACGACTTCGTGTCCCCTGTAGCGTGAGTGGTAGGTGTTTAATTCATGACAGCGGTTGTTCGCCTGATAGTAAGCAGTATGTGCACCGGGTTTGGTTGCAGTCGGTCCACTACTGGAGGAGGAGGTGCAGGAAGATGGCTCGCATGGTTTTGCAGTAATTCAAGATTATCATAGTTTACGACTTCGTGCATCCTGTAGCGTAAGAGGTAGGTGTTTCATTCATGATATCGTTTGTTCGATTGATAGTAAGCAGTTTGTGTACCGAGTTTGCTTGCAGTCGGTCTAATACTGGAGGAGGAGGTGCCAGAAGATGGCTCGCATGGTTTTGCAGTAATTCAAGAATATCGTAGTTTACAACTTCGTGTCTCCTGTAGCGTGAGTGGTAGGTGTTTAATTCATGACAGCGGTTGTTCGCCTGATAGTAAGCAGTATGTGTAAAGAATTTGGTTGCAGTCGGTCCACTACTGGAGGAGGAGGTGCAGGAAGATGGCTCGCACGGTTTTGCAGTAATTCAAGAATATCGTAGTTTACGACATCGTGTCTCCTGTAGCGTGAGTGGTAGGTGTTTAATTAATGACAGCGGTTGTTCGCCTGATAGTAAGCAGTATGTGTACCGAGTTTGGTTGCAGTCGGTCCACTACTTTAGGAGGAGGTGCAGGAAGATGGCTCGCATGGTTTTGCAGTAATTAAAGAATATCTTAGTTTACGACATCGTGTCTCCTGTAGCGTGAGTGGTAGGTGTTTAATTCATGACAGCGGTTGTTCGGCTCATAGTAAGCAGTATGTGTACCGAGTTTGGTTGCAGTCGTTCCTCTACTTTAGGAGGAGATGCAGGAAGATGGCTCGCATGGTTTTGCAGTAATTCAAGAATATCGTAGTTTACGACTTCGTGTCTCCTGTAGCGTGAGTGGTAGGTTTTTAATTCATAACAGCGGTTGATCGCCTGATAGTAAGCAGTATGTGTACCGAGTTTGGTTGCAGTCGGTCCATTACTGGAGGAGGAGGTGCAGGATGATGGCTCGCATGGTTTTGCAGTAATTCAAGAATATCGTAGTTTACGACTTCGTGTCTCCTGTAGCGTGAGTGGTAGGTTTTTAATTCATGACAGCGGTTGTTCGCCTGATAGTAAGCAGTATGTGTACCGAGTTTGGTTGCAGTCGGTCCTCTACTTTAGGAGGATGTGCAGAAATATGGCTCGCATGGTTTTGCAGTAATTCAAGTGTATCGTAGTTTACGACTCCGTGTCTCCTGTAGCGTAAGTGGTAGGTGTTTAATTCATGACAGCGGTTGTTTGCCAGATATAAGCAGTATCTGTACCGAGTTTGGTTTCAGTCGGTCCACTACTTTAGGAGGAGGTGCAGGAAGATGGCCCGCATGCTTTTGCAGTAATTCAAGAATATCGTAGTTAACGACTTGGTGTCTCCTCTAGCGTGAGTGGTACGTATTTAATTGATTACAGCGGTTGTTCGCCTGATAGTAAGCAGTATGTGTACCGAGATAGGTTGCATTCGGTCCATTACTGGAGGAGGAGGTGCAGGATGATGGCTCGCATGATTTTGCAGTAATTCGAGAATATCGTAGTTTACGACATTGTGTCTCCTGTAGCGTGAGTGGTAGGTGTTTAATTAATGACAGCGGTTTTTCGCCTTATAGTAAGCAGGATGTGTAACGAGATTGGTTGCAGTCGGTCCAATACTTTAGGGGGAGGTGCAGGAAGATGGCTCGCATGGTTTTGCAGTAATTAAAGAATGTCGTAGTTTACGACTTCGTGTCCCCTGTAGCGTGAGTGGTAGGTGTTTAATGCGTGACAGCGGTTGTTCGCCTGATAGTAGGCAGTATGTGTACCGAGTTTGGTTGCAGTCGGTCGACTACTTTAGGAGGAGGTGCAGGAACATAGCTCGGATGGTTTTGCAGTAATTCAAGAATATCGTAGTTCACGACTTCGTTTCTCTTGTAGCGTTAGTGGTAGGTGTTTAATTCATTACAGCGGTTGTTCGCCTGATAGTAAGCAGTATGTGCACCGGGTTTGGTTGCAGTCGGTCCACTACTGGAGGAGGAGGTGCAGGAAGATGGCTCGATGGTTTTGCAGTAATTCAAGAATATCATAGTTTACGACTTCGTGCCTCCTGTAGCGTAAGTGGTAGGTGTTTCATTCATGATATCGTTTGTTCGATTGATAGTAAGCAGTTTGTGTACCGAGTTTGCTTGCAGTCGGTCCACTACTGGAGGAGGAGGTGCCAGAAGATGGCTCGCATGGTTTTGCAGTAATTCAAGAATATCGTAGTTTACGACTTCGTGTCTCCTGTAGCGTGAGTGGTAGGTGTTTAATTCATGACAGCGGTTGTTCGCCTGATAGTAAGCAGTATGTGTAAAGAATTTGGTTGCAGTCGGTCCACTACTGGAGGAGGAGGTGCAGGAAGATGGCTCGCACGGTTTTGCAGTAATTCAAGAATATCGTAGTTTACGACATCGTGTCTCCTGTAGCGTGAGTGGTAGGTGTTTAATTCATGACAGCGGTTGTTCGCCTGATAGTAAGCAGTATGTGTACCGAGTTTGGTTGCAGTCGGTCCACTACTTTAGGAGGAGGTGCAGGAAGATGGCTCTCATGGTTTTGCAGTAATTAAAGAATATCGTAGTTTACGACATCGTGTCTCCTGTAGCGTGAGTAGTAGGTGTTTAATTCATGACAGCGGTTGTTCGGCTCATAGTAAGCAGTATGTGTACCGAGTTTGGTTGCAGTCGGTCCTCTACTTTAGGAGGAGGTGCAGGATGATGGCTCGCATGGTTTTGCAGTAATTCAAGAATATGGTATTTTACGACATCGTGTCTCCTGTAGCGTGAGTGGTAGGTGTTTAATTAATGACAGCGGTTGTTCGCCTTATAGTAAACAGGATGTGTACCGAGATTGGTTGCAGTCGGTCCAATACTTTAGGGGGAGGTGCAGGAAGATGGTTCGCATGGTTTTGCAGTAATTAAAGAATGTCGTAGTTTACGACTTCGTGCACCCTGTAGCGTGAGTGGTAGGTGTTTAATTCATGACAGCGGTTGTTCGCCTGATAGTAGGCAGTATGTGTACCGAGTTTGGTTGCAGTCGGTCGACTACTTTAGGAGGAGGTGCAGGAAGATGGCCCGCATGCTTTTGCAGTAATTCAAGAATATCGTAGTTAACGACTTCGTGTTTCCTCTAGCGTGAGTGGTAGGTGTTTAATTGATTACAGCGGTTGTTCGGCTGATAGTAAGCAGTATGTGTACCGAGTTTGGTTGCAGTCGGTCCATTACTGGAGGAGGTGGTGCAGGATGATGGCTCGCATGGTTTTGCAGTAATTCAAGAATATCGTAGTTTACGACTTCGTGTCTCCTCTAGCGTGAGTGGTAGGTGTTTAATTGATTACAGCGGTTGTTCGGCTGATAGTAAGCAGTATGTGTACCGAGTTTGGTTGCAGTCGGTCCACTACTTTAGGAGGAGGTGCAGGAAGATGGCTCGCATGGTTTTGCAGTAATTCAAGAATATCGTTGTTCACGACTTCGTGTCTCCTGTAGCGTGAGTGGTAGGTGTTTAATTCATGACAGCGGTTGTTCGCGTGATAGTAAGCAGTATGTGTACCAAGATAGGTTGCAGTCGGTCCATTACTGGAGGAGGAAGTGCAGGATGATGGCTCGCATGGTTTTGCAGAAATTCGAGAATATCGTAGTTTACGACATCGTGTCTCCTGTAGCGTGAGTGGTAGGTCTTTAATTAATGACAGCGGTTGTTCGCCTTATAGTAAGCAGGATGTGTACCGAGATTGGTTGTAGTCGGTCCAATACTTTAGGGGGAGGTGCAGGAAGATGGCTCGCATGTTTTGCAGTAATTAAAGAATGTCGTAGTTTACGACTTCGTGTCCCCTGTAGCGTGAGTGGTAGGTGTTTAATTCATGACAGCGGTTGTTCGCCTGATAGTAGGCAGTAAGTGTACCGTGTTTGGTTGCAGTCGGTCGACTACTTTAGGAGGAGGTGCAGGAAGATAGCTCGCATGGTTTTGCAGTAATTCAAGAATATCGTAGTTCACGACTTCGGTTCTCGTGTAGCGTTAGTGGTAGGTGTTTAATTCATTACAGCGGTTGTTCGCCTAATAGTAAGCAGTATGTGCACCGGGTTTGGTTGCAGTCGGTCCACTACTGGAGGAGGAGGTGCAGGAAGATGGCTCGCATGGTTTTGCAGTAATTCAAGAACATCATAGTTTACGACTTCGTGCCTCCTGTAGCGTAAGTGGTAGGTGTTTCATTCATGATATCGTTTGTTCGATTGATAGTAAGCAGTTTGTGTACCGAGTTCGGTTGCAGTCGGTCCACTACTTTAGGAGGAGGTGCAGGAAGATGGCTCGCATGGTTTTGCAGTAATTCAAGAATATCGTAGTTTACGACTCCGTGTCTCCTGTAGCGTGAGTGGTAGGTGTTTAATTCATGACAGCGGTTGTTCACCTGATAGTAAGCAGTATGTGTAAAGAATTTGGTTGCAGTCGGTCCACTACTGGAGGAGGAGGTGCAGGAAGATGGCTCGCACGGTTTTGCAGTAATTCAAGAATATCGTAGTTTACGACATCGTGTCTCCTGTAGCGAGCGTGGTAGGTGTTTAATTCATGACAGCGGTTGTTCGCCTGATAGTAAGCAGTATGTGTACCGGGTTTGGTTGCAGTCGGTCCACTACTAGAGGAGGAGGTGCAGGAAGATGGCTCGCATGGTTTTGCAGTAATTCAAGAATATCATAGTTTACGACTTCGTGCCTCCTGTAGCGTGAGTGGTAGGTGTTTAATTCATGACAGCGGTTGTTCGGCTCATAGTAAGCAGTATGTGTACCGAGTTTGGTTGCAGTCGGTCCTCTACTTTAGGAGGAGGTGCAGGAAGATGGCTCGCATGGTTTTGCAGTAATTCAAGAATATTGTAGTTTACGACTTCGTGTCTCCTCTAGCGTGAGTGGTAGGTGTTTAATTGATTACAGCGGTTGTTCGGCTGATAGTAAGCAGTATGTGTACCAAGTTTGGTTGCAGTCGGTCCATTACTGGAGGAGGAGGTGCAGGATGATGGCTCGCATGGTTTTGCAGTAATTCAAGAATATCGTAGTTTACGACATCGTGTATCCTGTAGCGTGAGTGGTAGGTATTTAATTAATGACAGTGGTTGTTCGCCTTATAGTAAGCATGATGAGTACCGAGATTGGTTGCAGTCGGTCCATTACTGGAGGAGGAGGTGCAGGATGATGGCTCGCATTGTTTTGCAGTAATTCGAGAATATCGTAGTTTACGACTTCGTGTCCCCTGTAGCGTGAGTGGTAGGTGTTTAATTCATGACAGCGGTTGTTCGCCTGATAGTAGGCAGTATGTGTACCGAGTTTGGTTGCAGTCGGTCGACTACTTTAGGAGGAGGTGCAGGAAGATGGTTCGCATGGTTTTGCAGTAATTAAAGAATATCGCAGTTTACGACATCGTGTCTCCAGTAGCGTGAGTGGTAGGTGTTTAATTCATGACAGCGGATGTTCGGCTCATAGTAAGCAGAATGTTTACCGAGTTTGGTTGCAGTCGGTCCTCTACTTTAGGAGGTGGTGCAGGAAGATTGCTCGCATGGTTTTGCAGTAATTCAAGAATATCGTAGTTTACGACTTCGTGTCTCCTGTAGCGTGAGTGGTAGGTGTTTAATTCATAACAGCGGTTGTTCGCCTGATAGTAAGCAGTATGTGTACCGAGTTTGGTTGCAGTCGGTCCATTACTGGAGGAGGAGGTGCAGGATGATGGCTCGCATGGTTTTGCAGTAATTCAAGAATATCGTAGTTTACGACATCGTGTATCCTGTAGCGTGAGTGGTAGGTATTTAATTAATGACAGTGGTTGTTCGCCTTATAGTAAGCATGATGAGTACCGAGATTGGTTGCAGTCGGTCCATTACTTTAGGAGGAGGTGCAGGAAGATTGCTCGCATGGTTTGCAGTAATTCAAGAATATCGTAGTTTACGACTTCGTGCCTCCTGTAGCGTGAGTGGTAGGTGTTTAATTCATGACAGCTGTTGTTCGCCTGATAGTAATCAGTATGTGTACCGAATTTGGTTGCAGTCGGTCCACTACTTTAGGAGGAGGTGCAGGAAGATGGCCCGCATGCTTTTGCAGTAATTCAAGAATATCGTAGTTAACGACTTGGTGTCTCCTCTAGCGTGAGTGGTAGGTATTTAATTGATTACAGCGCTTGTTCGCCTGATAGTAAGCAGTATGTGTACCGAGTTTGGTTGCAGTCGGTCCACTACTTTAGGAGGAGGTGCAGGAAGATGTCTCGCATGGTTTTGCAGTAATTCAAGAATATCGTGGTTTACGACTTTGTGTCTCCTGTAGCGTGAGTGGTAGGTGTTTAATTCATGACAGCGGTTGTGCGCCTGATAGTAAGCAGTATGTGTTCCGAATTTGGTTGCAGTCGGTCCACTACTGGAGGAGGAGGTGCAGGAAGATGGCTCGCATGGTTTTGCAGTAAGTCAAGAATATCGTAGTATACGACTTCGTGTCTCCTGTAGCGTGAGTGGTAGGTGTTTAATTCATGAGAGCCGTTGTTCGCCTGATAGTAAGCAGTATGTGTACCGAGTTTGGTTGCCGTCGGTCCAATACTTTAGGAGGAGGTGCAGGAAGATGGCTCGCATGGTTTTGCAGTAATTCAAGAATATCGTAGTTAACGACTTCGTGTCTCCTGTAGCGTGAGTGGTAGGTGTTTAATTCATGACAGCTCTTGTTCGCCTGATAGTATGCAGTATGTGTACCGAGTTTAGTTGCAGTCGGTCTATTACTTTAGGAGGAGGTGCAGGAAGATTGGTGGCATGGTTTTTCAGTTATTCAAGAATATCGTAGTTTACGACTTCGTGTCTCCTGTAGCGTGAGTGGTAGGTGTTTAATTGATTACAGCTGTTGTTCGCCTGATAGTAAGCAGTATGTGTACCGAGTTTGGTTGCAGTCGGTCCACTACTTTAGGAGGAGGTGCAGGAAGATGGCTCGCATGGTTTTGCAGTAATTCAAGAATATCATTGTTTACGACTTCGTGTCACCTGTAGCGTGAGTGGTAGGTGTTTAATTCATGACGGCGGTTGTTCGCGTGATAGTAAGCAGTATGTGTACCGAGATAGGTTGCAGTCGGTCCATTACTGGAGGAGGAGGTGCAGGATGATGGCTCGCATTGTTTTGCAGTAATTCGAGAATATCGTAGTTTACGACATCGTGTCTCCTGTAGCGTGAGTGGTAGGTTGTTAATTAATGACAGCGGTTGTTCGCCTTATAGTAAGCAGGATGTGTACCGAGATTGGTTGCAGTCGGTCCAATACTTTAGGGGGAGGTGCAGGAAGATGGCTCGCATGGTTTTGCAGTAATTAAGGAATGTCGTAGTATACGACTTCGTGTCCCCTGTAGCGTGAGTGGTAGGTGTTTAATTCATGACAGCGGTTGTTCGCCTGATAGTAAGCAGTATGTGCACCGGGTTTGGTTGCAGTCGGTCCACTACTGGAGGAGGAGGTGCAGGAAGATGTCTCGCATGGTTTTGCAGTAATTCAAGAATATCATAGTTTACGACTTCGTGCCTCCTGTAGCGTAAGTGGTAGGTGTTTCATTCATGATTTCGTTTGTTCCATTGATAGTAAGCAGATTGTGTACCGAGTTTGGTTGCAGTCGGTCCACTACTTTAGGAGGAGGTGCAGGAAGATGGCTCGCATGGTTTTGCAGTAATTCAAGAATATCGTAGTTTACGACTTCGTGTCTCCTGTAGCGTGAGTGGTAGGTGTTTAATTCATGACAGCGGTCGTGCGCCTGATAGTAAGCAGTATGTGTACCGAATTTGATTGCAGTCGGTCCACTACTGGAGGAGGTGGTGCAGGAAGATGCCTCGCATGGTTTTGCAGTAATTCAAGAGTATCGTAGTTTACGACATCGTGTCTCCTGTAGCGTGAGTGGTAGGTGTTTAATTCAAGAGAGCCGTTGTTCGCCTGATAGTAAGCAGTATGTGTACCGAGTTTGGTTGCAGTCGGTCCAATACTTTAGGAGGAGGTGCAGGAAGATGGCTCGCATGGTTTTGCAGTAATTCAAGAATATCGTAGTTTACGATTTCGTGTCTGCTGTAGCGTGAGTGGTAGGTGTTTAATTCATGACAGCGGTATTTCGCCTGATAGTAAGCAGTATGTGTACCGATTTTTGTTGCAGTCGGTCCACTACTTTAGGAGGAGGTGCAGGAAGATGGCTCGCATGGTTTTGCAGTAATTCAAGAATATCGTAGTATACGACATCGTGTATCCTGTAGCGTGAGTGGTAGGTGTTTAATTAATGACAGCGGTTGTTCGCCTTATAGTAAGCTGGATGAATACCGAGATTGGTTGCAGTGGGTCCAATACTTTAGGAGGAGGTGCAGGAAGATGGCTCGCATGGTTTGGCAGTAATTAAAGAATATCGTAGTTTACGACTTCGTGTCCCCTATAGCGTGAGTGGTAGGTGTTTAATTCACGACAGCGGTTGTTCGCCTGATAGTAAGCAGTATATCCACCGTATTTGGTTGCAGTCGGTCCACTACTGGAGGAGGAGGTGCAGGAAGATGGCTCGCATTGTTTGCAGTAATTCAAGAATATCGTAGTTTACGACTTCGTGCCTCCTGTAGCGTAAGCGGTAGGTGTTTAATTCATGACAGCGTTTGTTCGCCTGATAGTAAGCAGTTTGTGTACCGAGTTTGTTTGCAGTCGGTCCACTACTTTAGGAGGAGGTGCAGGAAGATGCCTCGCATGGTTTTGCAGTAATTCAAGAATATCGTAGTTTACGACTTCCTGTCTCCTGTAGCGTGAGTGGTAGGTGTTTAATTGATTACAGCGGTTGTTCGCCTGATAGTAAGCAGTATGTGTACCGAGTTTGGTTGCAGTCGATCCACTACTTAAGGAGGAGGTGCAGGAAGATGGCTCGCATGGTTTTGCAGTAATTCAAGAATATCGTAGTTTACGACTTCGTGTCTCCTGTAGCGTGAGTGGTAGGTGTTTAATTCATGACAGCGGTTGTTCGCCTGATAGTAAGCAGTCTGTGTACCGAGTTTGGTTGCAGTCGGTCCACTACTGTTGGAGGAGGTGTAGGAAGATGGCCCGCATGGTTTTGCAGTAATTCAAGAATATCGTATTTTACGACATCGTGTCTCCTGTAGCGTGAGTGAGGGGTGTTTAATTCATGACAGCGGTTGTTCGCCTGATAGTAAGCAGTATGTGTACCGAGTTTGGTTGCAGTCGGTCCACTACTTTAGGAGGAGGTTCAGAAATATGGCTCGCATGGTTTTGCAGTAATTCAAGAATATCGTAGTTTACGACTCCGTGTCTCCTGTAGCGTAAGTGGTAGGTGTTTAATTCATGACAGCAGTTGTTTGCCTGATATAAGCAGTATGTGTACCGAGTTTGGTTGCAGTCGGTCTACTACTTTAGGAGGAGGTGCAGGAAGATGGCCCGCATGCTTTTGCAGTAATTCAAGAATATCGTAGTTAACGACTTGGTGTCTCCTCTAGCGTGAGTTGTAGGTGTTTAATTGATTACAGCGGTTGTTCGCCTGATAGTAAGCAGCATGTGTACCGAGTTTGGTTGCAGTCGGTCCACTACTTTAGGAGGAGGTGCAGGAAGATGTCTCGCATGGTTTTGCAGTAATTCAAGAATATCGTGGTTTACGACTTCGTGTCTCCTTTAGTGTGAGTGGTAGGTGTTTAATTCATGACAGTGGTTGTGCGCCTGATAGTAAGCAGTATGTGTACCGAATTTGGTTGCAGTCGGTCCACTACTGGAGGAGGAGGTGCAGGAAGATGGCTCGCATGGTTTTGCAGTAATTCAAGAATATCGTAGTTTACGACTTCGTGTCTCCTGTAGCGTGAGTGGTAGGTGTTTAATTCATGAGAGCCGTTGTTCGCCTGATAGTAAGCAGTATTTGTACCGAATTTGGTTGCAGTCGGTCCACTACTTTTGGAGGAGGTGCAGGAAGATGGCTCGCATGGTTTTGCAGTAATTCAAGAAGATCGTAGTTTACGACTTCGTGTCTCCTGTAGCGTGAGTGGTAGGTGTTTAATTCATGACAGCGGTTGTTCGCCTGATAGTAAGCAGTATGTGTACCGAGTTTGGTTGCAGTCGGTCCGCTACTTTAGGAGGAGGTGCAGGAAGATGGCTCGCATGGTTTTGCAGTAATTCAAGAATATCGTAGTTTACGACTTCGTGTCTCCTGTAGCGTGAGTGGTAGGTGTTTAATTCATGGCAGCGCTTGTTCGCCTGATAGTAAGCAGTATGTGTACCGAGTTTGGTTGCAGTCGGTCTATTTAGGAGGATGTGCAGGAAGATTGCTGGCATGGTTTTTCAGTAATTCAAGAATATCGTAGTTTACGACTTCGTGTCCCCTATAGCGTGAGTGGTAGGTGTTTAATTCACGACAGCGGTTGTTCGCCTGATAGTAAGCAGTATATCCACCGTATTTGGTTGCAGTCGGTCCACTACTGGAGGAGGAGGTGCAGGAAGATGGCTCGCATTGTTTGCAGTAATTCAAGAATATCGTAGTTTACGACTTCGTGCCTCCTGTAGCGTAAGCGGTAGGTGTTTAATTCATGACAGCGTTTGTTCGCCTGATAGTAAGCAGTTTGTGTACCGAGTTTGTTTGCAGTCGGTCCACTACTTTAGGAGGAGGTGCAGGAAGATGCCTCGCATGGTTTTGCAGTAATTCAAGAATATCGTAGTTTACGACTTCCTGTCTCCTGTAGCGTGAGTGGTAGGTGTTTAATTGATTACAGCGGTTGTTCGCCTGATAGTAAGCAGTATGTGTACCGAGTTTGGTTGCAGTCGATCCACTACTTTAGGAGGAGGTGCAGGAAGATGGCTCGCATGGTTTTGCAGTAATTCAAGAATATCGTAGTTTACGACTTCGTGTCTCCTGTAGCGTGAGTGGTAGGTGTTTAATTCATGACAGCGGTTGTTCGCCTGATAGTAAGCAGTCTGTGTACCGAGTTTGGTTGCAGTCGGTCCACTACTGTTGGAGGAGGTGTAGGAAGATGGCCCGCATGGTTTTGCAGTAATTCAAGAATATCGTATTTTACGACATCGTGTCTCCTGTAGCGTGAGTGAGGGGTGTTTAATTCATGACAGCGGTTGTTCGCCTGATAGTAAGCAGTATGTGTACCGAGTTTGGTTGCAGTCGGTCCACTACTTTAGGAGGAGGTTCAGAAATATGGCTCGCATGGTTTTGCAGTAATTCAAGAATATCGTAGTTTACGACTCCGTGTCTCCTGTAGCGTAAGTGGTAGGTGTTTAATTCATGACAGCAGTTGTTTGCCTGATATAAGCAGTATGTGTACCGAGTTTGGTTGCAGTCGGTCTACTACTTTAGGAGGAGGTGCAGGAAGATGGCCCGCATGCTTTTGCAGTAATTCAAGAATATCGTAGTTAACGACTTGGTGTCTCCTCTAGCGTGAGTTGTAGGTGTTTAATTGATTACAGCGGTTGTTCGCCTGATAGTAAGCAGCATGTGTACCGAGTTTGGTTGCAGTCGGTCCACTACTTTAGGAGGAGGTGCAGGAAGATATCTCGCATGGTTTTGCAGTAATTCAAGAATATCGTGGTTTACGACTTCGTGTCTCCTTTAGTGTGAGTGGTAGGTGTTTAATTCATGACAGTGGTTGTGCGCCTGATAGTAAGCAGTATGTGTACCGAATTTGGTTGCAGTCGGTCCACTACTGGAGGAGGAGGTGCAGGAAGATGGCTCGCATGGTTTTGCAGTAATTCAAGAATATCGTAGTTTACGACTTCGTGTCTCCTGTAGCGTGAGTGGTAGGTGTTTAATTCATGAGAGCCGTTGTTCGCCTGATAGTAAGCAGTATTTGTACCGAATTTGGTTGCAGTCGGTCCACTACTTTTGGAGGAGGTGCAGGAAGATGGCTCGCATGGTTTTGCAGTAATTCAAGAAGATCGTAGTTTACGACTTCGTGTCTCCTGTAGCGTGAGTGGTAGGTGTTTAATTCATGACAGCGGTTGTTCGCCTGATAGTAAGCAGTATGTGTACCGAGTTTGGTTGCAGTCGGTCCGCTACTTTAGGAGGAGGTGCAGGAAGATGGCTCGCATGGTTTTGCAGTAATTCAAGAATATCGTAGTTTACGACTTCGTGTCTCCTGTAGCGTGAGTGGTAGGTGTTTAATTCATGGCAGCGCTTGTTCGCCTGATAGTAAGCAGTATGTGTACCGAGTTTGGTTGCAGTCGGTCTATTTAGGAGGATGTGCAGGAAGATTGCTGGCATGGTTTTTCAGTAATTCAAGAATATCGTAGTTTACGACTTCGTGTCTCCTGTAGCGTGAGTGGTAGGTGTTTAATTGATTACAGCGGTTGTTCGCCTGATAGTAAGCAACATGTGTACCACGTTTGGTTGCAGTCGGTCCACTACTTTAGGAGGACGTGTAGGAAGATTGCTCGCATGGTTTTGCAGTAATTCAAGAATGTCGTAGTTTACGACTTCGTGTCTCCTGTAGCGTGAGTGGTAGGTGTTTTACTCATAACAACGGTTGTTCGCCTGATAGAAGTATGTGCACCGAGTTTGGTTGCAGTCGGTCCACTACTTTAGGAGGAGGTGCAGGAAGATGGCTCGCATGGTTTTGCAGTAATTCAAGAATATCGTAGTTTACCACTTCGTGTCTCCTGTAGCGTGAGTAGTAGGTGTTGCATTCATGACAGCGGTTGTTCGCCTGATAGTAAGCAGTATGTGTACCGAGATAGGTTGCAGTCGGTCCATTACTGGAGGAGGAGGTGCAGGATGATGGCTCGCATGGTTTTGCAGTAATTCGAGAATATTGTAGTTTACGACATCGTGTCTCCTGTAGCGTGAGTGGTAGGTGTTTAATTAATGACAGCGGTTGTTCGCCTTATAGTAAGCAGGATGTGTACCGAGATTGGTTGCAGTCGGTCCAATACTTTAGGGGGAGGTGCAAGAAGATGGCTCGCATGGTTTTGCAGTAATTAAGGAATGTCGTAGTATACGACTTCGTGTCCCCTGTAGCGTGAGTGGTAGGTGTTTAATTAATGACAGAGGTTGTTCGCCTTATAGTAAGCTGGATGAATACCGAGATTGGTTGCAGTGGGTCCAATACTTTAAGAGGAGGTGCAGGAAGATGGCTCGCATTGTTTGCAGTAATTCAAGAATATCGTAGTTTACGACTTCGTGCCTCCTGTATCGTAAGCGGTAGGTGTTTAATTCATGACAGCGTTTGTTCGCCTGATAGTAAGCAGTTTGTGTACCGAGTTTGGTTGCAGTCGGTCCACTACTTTAGGAAGAGGTGCAGGAAGATGCCTCGCATGGTTTTGCAGTAATTCAAGAATATCGTAGTTTACGACTTCCTGTCTCCTGTAGCGTGAGTGGTAGGTGTTTAATTGATTACAGCGGTTGTTCGCCTGATAGTAAGCAGTATGTGTCCCTAATTTGGTTGCAGTCGGTCCACTACTGGAGGAGGAGGTGCAGGAAGATGGCTCGCATGGTTTTGCAGTAATTCAAGAATATCGTAGTTTACGACTTCGTGTCTCCTGTAGCGTGAATGGTAGGTGTTTAATTCATGAGAGCCGTTGTTCGACTGATAGTAAGCAGTATGTGTACTGAGTTTGGTTGCAGTCGGTCCAATACTTTAGGAGGAGGTGCAGGAAGATGGGTCGCAGGGTTTTGCAGTAATTCAAGAATATCGTAGTTTACGACTTCGTGTCTCCTGTAGCGTGAGTGGTAGGTGTTTAATTGATTACAGCGGTGTTTCGCCTGATAGTAAGCAACATGTGTACCAAGTTTGGTTGCAGTCGGTCCACTACTTTAGGAGGAGGTGTAGGAAGATTGCTCCCATGGTATTGCAGTAATTCAAGAATATCGTAGTTTACGACATCGTGCCTCCTGTAGTGTGAGCGGTAGGTGTTTAATTCATGACAGCGGTTGTTCGCCTGATAGTAAGCAGTATGTGTACCGAGTTTGGTTGCAGTCGGTCCACTACTTTTGGAGGAGGTGCAGGAAGATTGCTCGCATGCTTTTGCAGTAATTCAAGAATATCGTAGTTTACGACTTCGTGTCTCCTGTAGTGTGAGTGGTAGGTGTTTAATTCATGACAGCGGTTGTTCGCCTGATAGTAAGCAGTATGTGTACCGAGTTTGGTTGCTTAGGTCCGGTACTTTAGGATGAGGTGCAGGAAGATGGCTCGCATGGATTTGCAGTAATTGAAGAATATCGTAGTTTACGACTTCGTGTCTCTTGTAGCGTGAGTGGTAGGTGTTTAACTAATGACAACGGTTGTTCGCCTGATAGTAAGAAGTATGTGCACCGAGTTTGGTTGCAGTCGGTCCACTACTTTAGGAGGAGGTGCAGGAAGATGGCTCACATGGTTTTGCAGTAATTCAAGAATATCGTAGTTTACGACTTCGTGTCTCCTGTAGCGTGAGTAGTAGGTGTTGCATTCATGACAGCGGTTGTTCGCCTGATAGTAAGCAGTATGTGTACCGAGTTTGGTTGCAGTCGGTCCACTACTGGAGGAGGAGGTGCAGGAAGATGGCTCGCATGGTTTTGCAGTAATTCAAGAATATCGTACTTCACGACTTCGTGTTTCCTGTAGCGTGAGTGCTAGGTGTTTGATTCATGACAGCGGTTGTTCGCCTGATAGTAAGCAGTATGTGCACCGGGTTTGGTTGCAGTCGGTCCACTACTGGAGGAGGAGGTGCAGGAAGATGGCTCGCATGGTTTTGCAGTAATTCAAGAATATCGTAGTTTACGACTTCGTGCCTCCTGTAGCGTAAGCGGTAGGTGTATAATTCATGACAGCGTTTGTTCGGCTGATAGTAAGCAGTTTGTGTACCGAGTTTGGTTGCAGTCGGTCCACTACTTTAGGAGGAGGTGCAGGAAGATGCCTCGCATGGTTTTTCAGTAATTCAAGAATATCGTAGTTTACGACTTCCTGTCTCCTGTAGCGTGGGTGGTAGGTGTTTAATTTATTACAGCGGTTGTTCGCCTGATAGTAAGCAGTATGTGTACCGAGTTTGGTTGCAGTCGGTCCACTACTTTAGGAGGAGGTGCAGGAAGATGGCCCGCATGGTTTTGCAGTAATTCAAGAATATCGTAGTTTACGAATTCGTCTCTCCTGTAGCGTGAGTGGTAGGTGTTTAATTCATGACACCGGCTGTTCGCCTGATAGTAAGCAGTATGTGTACCGAGTTTGGTTGCAGTCGGTCCACTACTTTAGGAGGAGGTGCAGAAAGATGGCTCGCATGGTTTTGCAGTAGTTCAAGAATATCGTAGTTTACGACTTCGTGTCTCCTGTAGCGTAAGTGGTAGGTATTTAATTCATGACAGCGGTTGTTCGCCTGATAGTAAGCAGTATGTGTACCGAGTTTGGTTGCAGTCGGTCCACTACTTTAGGAGGAGGTGCAGGTAGTTGGCTCGCATGGTTTTGCAGTAATTCAAGAATATCGTAGTTTACGACTTCGTATCTCCTGTAGCGTGAGTGGTAGGTGTTTAATTCATGACAGCGGTAGTTCGCCTGATAGTAAGCAGTATGTGTACCGAGTTTGGTTGCAGTCGGTCCACTACTTTAGGAGGAGGTACAGGAAGATGGCTCGCATGGTGTTGCAGTAATTCAAGAATATCGTAGTTTACGACTTCGTGTCTCCTGTAGCTTGAGTGGTAGGTGTTTAATTCATAAAAGCGGTAGTTCGCCTGATAGTAAGCAGTATGCGTACCGAGTTTGGTTGCAGTCGGTCCATTACTGGAGGAGGAGGTGCAGGATGATGGCTCGCATGGTTTTGCAGTAATTCAAGAATATCGTAGTTTACGACTTCCTGTCTCCTGTAGCGTGAGTGGTAGGTGTTTAATTGATTACAGCGGTTGTTCGCCTGATAGTAAGCAGTATGTGTACCGAGTTTGGTTGCAGTCGGTCCACTACTTTAGGAGGAGGTGCAGGAAATGGCCCGCATGGTTTTGCAGTAATTCAAGAATATCGTAGTTTACGAATTCGTCTCACCTGTAGCGTGAGTGGTAGGTGTTTAATTCATGACAGCGGTTGTTCGCCTGATAGTAAGCAGTATGTGTACCGAGTTTGGTTGCAGTCGGTCCACTACTTTGGGAGGAGGTGCAGAAAGATGGCTCGCATGGTTTTGCAGTAGTTCAAGAATATCGTAGTTTACGACTTCGTGTCTCCTGTAGCGTAAGTGGTAGGTATTTAATTCATGACAGCGGTTGTTCGCCTGATAGTAAGCAGTATGTGTACCGAGTTTCGTTGCAGTCGGTCCACTACTTTAGGAGGAGGTGCAGGTAGCTGGCTCGCATGGTTTTGCAGTAATTCAAGAATATCGTAGTATACGACTTCGTATCTCCTGTAGCGTGAGTGGTAGGTGTTTAATTCATGACAGCGGTTGTTCGCCTGATAGTAAGCAATATGTGCACCGGGTTTGGTTGCAGTCGGTCCACTACTGGAGGAGGAGGTGCAGGAAGATGCCTCGCATGGTTTTTCAGTAATTCAAGAATATCGTAGTTTACGACTTCCTGTCTCCTATAGCGTGAGTGGTAGGTGTTTAATTGATTACAGCGGTTGTTCGCCTGATAGTAAGCAGTATGTGTACCGAGTTTGGTTGCAGTCGGTCCACTACTTTAGGAGGAGGTGCAGGAAGATGGCCCGCATGGTTTTGCAGTAATTCAAGAATATCGTAGTTTACGAATTCGTCTCACCTGTAGCGTGAGTGGTAGGTGTTTAATTCATGACAGCGGTTGTTCGCCTGATAGTAAGCAGTATGTGTACCGAGTTTGGTTGCAGAAGGTCCACTACTTTGGGAGGAGGTGCAGAAAGATGGCTCGCATGGTTTTGCAGTAGTTCAAGAATATCGTAGTTTACGACTTCGTGTCTCCTGTAGCGTAAGTGGTAGGTATTTAATTCATGACAGCGGTTGTTCGCCTGATAGTAAGCAGTATGTGTACCGAGTTTCGTTGCAGTCGGTCCACTACTTTAGGAGGAGGTGCAGAAAGATGGCTCGCATGGTTTTGCAGTAATTCAAGAATATCGTAGTTTACGACTTCGTATCTCCTGTAGCGTGAGTGCTAGGTGTTTAATTCATGACAGCGGTTGTTCGCCTGATAGTAAGCAGTATGTGCACCGGGTTTGCTTGCAGTCGGTCCACTACTGGAGGAGGAGGTGCAGGAAGATGGCTCGCATGGTTTTGCAGTAATTCAAGAATATCGTAGTTTACGACTTCGTGCCTCCTGTAGCGTAAGCGGTAGGGGTATAATTCATGACAGCGTTTGTTCGCCTGATAGTAAGCAGTTTGTGTACCGAGTTTGGTTGCAGTCGGTCCACTACTTTAGGAGGAGGTGCAGGAAGATGCCTCGCATGGTTTTTCAGTAATTCAAGAATATCGTAGTTTACGACTTCCTGTCTCCTGTAGCGTGAGTGGTAGGTGTTTAATTGATTACAGCGGTTGTTCGCCTGATAGTAAGCAGTATGTGTACCGAGTTTGGTTGCAGTCGGTCCACTACTTTAGGAGGAGGTGCAGGAAGATGGCCCGCATGGTTTTGCAGTAATTCAAGAATATCGTAGTTTACGAATTCGTCTCTCCTGTAGCGTGAGTGGTAGGTGTATAATTCATGACAGCGGTTGTTCGCCTGATTGTAAGCAGTATGTGTACCGAGTTTGGTTGCAGTCGGTCCACTACTTTAGGAGGAGGTGCAGGTAGTTGGCTCGCATGGTTTTGCAGTAATTCAAGAATATCGTAGTTTACGACTTCGTATCTCCTGTAGCGTGAGTGGTAGGTGTTTAATTCATGACAGCGGTAGTTCGCCTGATAGTAAGCAGTATGTGTACCGAGTTTGGTTGCAGTCGGTCCATTACTGAAGGAGGAGGTGCAGGATGATGGCTCGCATGGTTTTGCAGTAATTCAAGAATATCGTAGTTTACGACATCGTGTATCCTGTAGCGTGAGTGGTAGGTGTTTAATTAATGACAGCGGTTGTTCGCCTTATAGTAAGCACGATGATTACCGAGATTGGTTGCAGTCGGTCCAATACTTTAGGAGGAGGTGCAGGAAGGTGGCTCGCATGGTTTTGCAGTAATTAAAGAATATCGTAGTTTACGACTTCGTGTCCCCTATAGCGTGAGTGGTAGGTGATTAATTCATGACAGCGGTTGTTCGCCTGATAGTAAGCAGTATGTGTACCGAGTTTGGTTGCAGTCGGTCCACTCCTTTAGGAAGAGGTGCAGGAAGATAGCTCGCATGGTTTTGCAGTAATTCAAGAATATCGTAGTTCACGACATCGTGTCTCCTGTAGTGTGAGTGGTAGGTGTTTAATTCATGACAGCGGTTGTTCGCGTGATAGTAAGCAGTATATGCACCGGGTTTGGTTGCAGTCGGTCCACTACTGGAGGAGGAGGTGCAGGAAGATGGCTCGCATTGTTTGCAGTAATTCAAGAATATCGTAGTTTACGACTTCGTGCCTCCTGTAGCGTAAGCGGTAGGTGTTTAATTCATGACAGCGTTTGTTCGCCTGATAGTAATCAGATTGTGTACCGAGTTTGGTTGCAGTCGGTCCAATACTTTAGGAGGAGGTGCAGGAAGATGCCTCGCATGGTTTTGCAGTAATTCAAGAATATCGTACTTCACGACTTCTTTCTCCTGTAGCGTGAGTGGTAGGTGTTTAATTCATGACAGCGGTTGTTCGCCTGATAGTAAGCAGTATGTGTACCGAGTTTCGTTGCAGTCGGTCCACTACTTTAGGAGGAGGTGCAGGTAGCTGGCTCGCATGGTTTTGCCGTAATTCAAGAATATCGTAGTTTACGACTTCGTATCTCCTGTAGCGTGAGTGGTAGGTGATTAATTCATGACAGCGGTAGTTCGCCTGATAGTAAGCAGTATGTGTACCGAGTTTGGTTGCAGTCGGTCCACTACTTTAGGAGGAGGTACAGGAAGATGGCTCGCATGGTGTTGCAGTAATTCAAGAATGTCGTAGTTTACGACTTCGAGTCTCCTGTAGCGTGAGTGGTAGGTGTTTAATTCATAAAAGCGATAGTTCGCCTAATAGTAAGTAGTATGTGTACCGAGTTTGGTTGCAGTCGGTCCATTACTGGAGGAGGAGGTGCAGGATGATGGCTCGCATGGTTTTGCAGTAATTCAAGAATATCGTAGTTTACGACATCGTGTATCCTGTAGCGTGAGTGGTAGGTGTTTAATTAATGACAGCGGTTGTTCGCCTTATAGTAAGCAGGATGATTACCGAGATTGGTTGCAGTCGGTCCAATACTTTAGGAGGAGGTGCTGGAAGATGGCTCGCATGGTTTTGCAATAATTAAAGAATATCGTAGTTTACGACTTCGTGTCCCCTATAGCGTGAGTGGTAGGTGATTAATTCATGACAGCGGTTGTTCGCCTGATAGTAAGCAGTATGTGTACCGAGTTTGGTTGCAGTCGGTCCACTACTTTAGGAAGAGGTGCAGGAAGGTAGCTCGCATGGTTTTGCAGTAATTCAAGCATATCGTAGTTCACGACATCGTGTCTCCTGTAGTGTGAGTGGTAGGTGTTTAATTCATGACAGCGGTTGTTCGCGTGATAGTAAGCAGTATATGCACCGGGTTTGGTTGCAGTCGGTCCACTACTGGAGGAGGAGGTGCAGGAAGATGGCTCGCATTGCTTGCAGTAATTCAAGAATATCGTAGTTTACGACTTCGTGCCTCCTGTAGCGTAAGCGGTAGGTGTTTAATTCATGACAGCGTTTGTTCGCCTGATAGTAATCAGTTCGTGTACCGAGTTTGGTTGCAGTCGGTCAACTACTTTAGGAGGAGGTGCAGGAAGATGCCTTGCATGGTTTTGCAGTAATTCAAGAATATCGTGGTTTACGACTTCCTGTCTCCTGTAGCGTGAGTGGTAGGTGTTTAATTGATTACAGCGGTTGTTCGCCTGATAGTAAGCAGTATGTGTACTGAGTTTGGTTGCAGTCGGTCCACTACTTTAGGAGGAGTTGCAGGAAGATGGCTCGCATGGTTTTGCAGTAATTCAAGAATATCGTAGTTTACGACTTCGTGACCCCTGTAGCGTGAGTGGTAGGTGTATAATTCATGACAGCGGTTGTTCGCCTGATAGTAAGCAGTATGTGTACCGAGTTTGGTTGCAGTCGGTCCACTACTGTAGGAGGAGGTGCAGGAAGATGGCTCGCATGGTTTTGCAGTAATTCAAGAATATCGTAGTTTACGACATCGTGTCTCCTGTAGCGTGAGTGAGGGGTGTTTAATTCATGACAGCGGTTGTTCGCCTGATAGTAAGCAGTATGTGTACCGAGTTTGGTTGCAGTCGGTCCACTACTTTAGGAGGAGGTGCAGAAATATGGCTCGCATGGTTTTGCAATAATTCAAGAATATCGTGGTTTACGACTTCGTGTCTACTATAGCGTGAGTGGTAAGTGTTTAAATCATGACAGCGGTTGTGCGACTGATAGTAAGCAGTATGTGTACCGAATTTGGTTGCAGTCGGTCCACTACTGGAGGAGGAGGTGCAGGAAGATGGCTCGCATTGATTTGCAGTAATTCGAGAATATCGTAGTTTACGACTTCGTGTCTCCTGTAGCGTAAGTGGTAGGTGTTTAATTCATGACAGCGGTTGTTCGCCTGATAGTAAGCAGTATGTGTACCGAGATTGGTTGCAGTCGGTCCACTACTGGAGGAGGAGGTGCAGGAAGATGGCTCGCATTGTTTGCAATAATTCAAGAATATCGTAGTTTACGACTTCGTGCCTCCTGTAGCGTAAGCGGTTGGTGTTTAATTCATGACAGCGTTTGTTCGCCTGATAGTAAGCAGTTTGTGTACCGAGTTTGGTTGCAGTCGGTACACTACTTTAGGAGGAGGTGCAGAAATATGGCTCGCATGGTTTTGTAGTAATTCAAGAATATCGTAGTTTACGACTCCGTGTGTCCTGTAGCGCAAGTGGTAGGTGTTTAATTCATGACAGCGGTTGTTTGCCTGATATAAGCAGTTTGTGTACCGAGTTTGGTTGCAGTCGGTCCACTACTTTAGGAGGAGGTGCAGGAAGATTGCCCGCATGCTTTTGCAGTAATTCAAGAATATCGTAGTTAACGACTTGGTGTCTCCTCTAGCGTGAGTGGTAGGTGTTTAATTGATTACAGCGGTTGTTTGCCTGATAGTAAGCAATATGTGTACCACGTTTGGTTGCAGTCGGTCCACTAGTTTAGGAGGAGGTGTAGGAAGATGGCTCGCATGGTTTTGCAGTAATTCAAGAAGATCGTTGTTTACGACTTCGTGCCTCCTGTAGTGTGAGCGGTAGGTGTTTAATTCATGACAGCGGTTGTTCGCCAGATAGTAAGCAGTATGTGTACCGAGTTTGGTTGCAGTCGGTCGACTACTTTTGGAGGAGGTGCAGGAAGATGGCTCGCATGGTTTTGCAGTAATTCAAGAATATCGTAGTTTACGACTTCGTGTCTCCTGTAGCGTGAATGGTAGGTTTTTAATTCATGACAGCGGTTGTTCGCCTGATAGTAAGCAGTATGTGTACTGAGTTTGGTTGCAGTCGGTCCGCTACTTTAGGAGGAGGTGCAGGAAGATGACTCGCATGGATTTGCAGTAATTCAAGAATATCGTAGTTTACGACTTCGTGTCTCCTGTAGCGTGAGTGGTAGGTTTTTAACTCATGACAACGGTTGTTCGCCTGATAGTAAGAAGTATGTGCACCGAGTTTGGTTGCAGTCGGTCCACTACTTTAGGAGGAGGTGCAGGAAGATTGCTCGCATGGTTTTGCAGTGATTCAAGAATATCGTAGTTTACGACTTCGTGTCTCCTGTAGCGTGAGTAGTAGGTGTTGAATTCATGACAGCGGTTGTTCGCCTGATAGTAAGCAGTATGTGTACCGAGTTTGGTTGCAGTCGGTCCACTACTGGAGGAGGAGGTGCAGGAAGATGGCTCGCATTGATTTGCAGTAATTCGAGAATATCGTAGTTTACGACTTCGTGTCTCCTGTAGCGTAAGTGGTAGGTGTTTAATTCATGACAGCGGTTGTTCGCCTGATAGTAAGCAGTATGTGTACCGAGATTGGTTGCAGTCGGTCCACTACTGGAGGAGGAGGTGCAGGAAGATGGCTCGCATTGTTTGCAATAATTCAAGGATATCGTAGTTTACGACTTCGTGCCTCCTGTAGCGTAAGCGGTAGGTGTTTAATTCATGACAGCGTTTGTTCGCCTGATAGTAAGCAGTTTGTGTACCGAGTTTGGTTGCAGTCGGTACACTACTTTAGGAGGAGGTGCAGGAAGATGCCTCGCATGGTTTTGCAGTAATTCAAGAATATCGTAGTTTACGACTTCCTGTCTCCTGTAGCGTGAGTGGTAGGTGTTTAATTGATTACAGCGGTTGTTCGCCTGACAGTAAGCAGTATGTGTACCGACTTTGGTTGCAGTCGGTCCATTACTTTAGGAGGAGGTGCAGGAGGATGGCTCACATGGTTTTGCAGTAATTCAAGAATATCGTAGTTTACGACTTCGTGTCTCCTGTAGCGTGAGAGGTAGGTGTTTAATTCATGACAGCGGTTGTTCGCCTGATAGTAAGCAGTATGTGTACTGAGTTTGGTCGCAGTCGGTCCACTAGTGTAGGAGGAGGTGCAGGAAGATGGCCCGCATGGTTTTGCATTAATTCAAGAATATCGTAGTTTACGACATCGTGTCTCCTGTAGCGTGAGAGAGGGGTGTTTAATTCATGACAGCGGTTGTTCGCCTGATAGTAAGCAGTATGTGTACCGAGTTTGGTTGCAGTCGGTCCACTACTTTAGGAGGAGGTGCAGAAATATGGCTCGCATGGTTTTGTAGTAATTCAAGAATATCGTAGTTTACGACTCCGTGTCTCCTGTAGCGTAAGTGGTAGGTGTTTAATTCATGACAGCGGTTGTTTGCCTGATATAAGCAGTTTGTGTACCGAGTTTGGTTGCAGTCGGTCCACTACTTTAGGAGGAGGTGCAGGAAGATTGCCCGCATGCTTTTGCAGTAATTCAAGAATATCGTAGTTAACGACTTGGTGTCTCCTCTAGCGTGAGTGGTAGGTGTTTAATTGATTACAGTGGTTGTTCGCCTGATAGTAAGCAGTATGTGTACCGAGTTTGGTTGCAGTCGGTCCACTACTTTAGGAGGAGGTGCAGGAAGATGGCTCGCATGGTTTTGCAGTAATTTAAGAATATCGTGGTTTACGACTTCGTGTCTCCTGTAGCGTGAGTGGTAGGTGTTTAATTCATGACAGCGGTTGTGCGCCTGATAGAAAGCAGTCTGTGTACCGAATTTGGTTACAGTCGGTCCACTACTGGAGGAGGAGGTGCAGGAAGATGGCTCGCATGGTTATGCAGTAATTCAAGAATATCGTAGTTTACGACTTCGTATCTCCTGTAGCGTGAGTGGTAGGTGTTTAATTCATGAGAGCCGTTGTTCGCCTGATAGTAAGCAGTATGTGTACCGAGTTTGGTTGCAGTCGCTCCAATACTTTAGGAGGAGGTGCAGGAAGATTGCTGGCATGGTTTTTCAGTAATTCAAGAATATCGTAGTTTACGAATTCGTGTCTCCTGTAGCGTGAGTGGTAGGTGTTTAATTGATTACAGCGGTTGTTTGCCTGATAGTAAGCAATATGTGTACCAAGTTTGGTTGCAGTCGGTCCACTAGTTTAGGAGGAGGTGTAGGAAGATGGCTCGCATGGTTTTGCAGTAATTCAAGAAGATCGTTGTTTACGACTTCGTGCCTCCTGTAGTGTGAGCGGTAGGTGTTTAATTCATGACAGCGGTTGTTCGCCAGATAGTAAGCAGTATGTGTACCGAGTTTGGTTGCAGTCGGTCGACTACTTTTGGAGGAGGTGCAGGAAGATGGCTCGCATGGTTTTGCAGTAATTCAAGAATATCGTAGTTTAGGACTTCGTGTCTCCTGTAGCGTGAATGGTAGGTGTTTAATTCATGACAGCGGTTGTTCGCCTGATAGTAAGCAGTATGTGTACCGAGTTTGGTTGCAGTCGGTCCGCTACTTTAGGAGGAGGTGCAGGAAGATGACTCGCATGGATTTGCAGTAATTCAAGAATATCGTAGTTTACGACTTCGTGTCTCCTGTAGCGTGAGTGGTAGGTTTTTAACTCATGACAACGGTTGTTCGCCTGATAGTAAGAAGTATGTGCACCGAGTTTGGTTGCAGTCGGTCCACTACTTTAGGAGGAGGTGCAGGAAGATTGCTCGCATGGTTTTCCAGTGATTCAAGAATATCGTAGTTTACGACTTCGTGTCTCCTGTAGCGTAAGTGGTAGGTGTTTAATTCATGACAGCGGTTGTTCGTCTGATAGTAAGCAGTATGTGTACCGAGTTTGGTTGCAGTCGGTCCACTACTTTAGGAGGAGGTGCAGGTAGCTGGCTCGCATGGTTTTGCAGTAATTCAAGAATGTCGTAGTTTACGACTTCGTGTCTCCTGTAGCGTGAGTGGTAGGTGTTTAATTCATGACAGCGGTAGTTCGCCTGATAGTAAGCAGTATGTGTACCGAGTTTGGTTGCAGTCGGTCCACTACTTTAGGAGGAGGTACAGGAAGATTGTTCGCATGGTGTTGCAGTAATTCAAGAATATCTTAGTTTACGACTTCGTGTCTCCTGTATCGTGAGTGGGAGGTGTTTAATTCATGCTATCGGTTGTTCGGCTGATAGTAAGCAGTATGTGTACCGAGTTTGGTTGCAGTCGGTCCACTACTGTAGGAGGAGGTGCAGGAAGATGGCCCGCATGGTTTTGCAGTAATTCAAAAATATCGTAGTTTACGACTCCGTGTCTCCTGTAGCTTATGTGGTAGGTGTTTAATTCTTGACAGCGGTTGTTTGCCTGATATAAGCAGTATGTGTACCGAGTTTGGTTGCAGTCGGTCCACTACTTTAGGAGGAGGTGCAGGAAGATTGCCCGCATGCTTTTGCAATAATTCAAGAATATCGTAGTTAACGACTTCGTGTCTCCTGTAGCGTGAGTAGTAGGTGTTGAATTCATGACAGCGGTTGTTCGACTGATAGTAAGCAGTATGTGTACCGAGTTTGGTTGCAGTCGGTCCACTACTGGAGGAGGAGGTGCAGGAAGATGGCTTGCATGGTTTTGCAGTAATTCAAGAATATCGTAGTTCACGACTTCGTGTACCTGTAGCGTGAGTGGTAGGTGTTTAATTCATGACAGCGGTTGTTCGCCTGATAGTAAGCAGTATGTGCACCGGGTTTGGTTGCAGTCGGTCCACTACTGGAGGAGGAGGTGCAGGAAGATGGCCCGCATGGTTTTGCAGTAATTCAAGAATATCGTAGTTTACGACTTCGTGCCTCCTGTAGCGTAAGCGGTAGGTGTATAATTCATGACAGCGTTTGTTCGCCTGATTGTAAGCAGTATGTGTACCGAGTTTGGTTGCAGTCGGTCCACTACTTTAGGAGGAGGTGCAGGAAGATGGCTCGCATGGTTTTGCAGTAATTCAAGAATATCGTAGTTTACGACTTCGTGTCTCCTGTAGCGTGAGTGGTAGGTGTTTAATTCATGAGAGCCGTTGTTCGCCTGATAGTAAGCAGTATGTGTACCGAGTTTGGTTGCAGTCGGTCCAATACTTTAGGAGGAGGTGCAGGAAGATGGCACGCATGGTTTTGCAGTAATTCAAGAAAATCGTAGTTTACGACTTCGTGTCTCCTGTAGCGTGAGTGGTAGGTGTTTAATTCATGACAGCGCTTGTTCGCCTGATAGTAAGCAGTATGTGTACCGAGTTTGATTGCAGTCGGTCTATTACTTTAGGAGGAGGTGCAGGACGATTGCTGGCATGGTTTTTCAGTAATTCAAAATATCGTAGTTTACGACTTCGTGTCTCCTGTAGCGTGAGTGGTAGGTGTTTAATTGATTACAGCGGTTGTTTGCCTGATAGTAAGCAGTATTTGTACCGAGTTTGGTTGCAGTCGGTCCACTACTTTAGGAGGAGGAGCAGGAAGATGGCTCGCATGGTTTTGCAGTAATATAAGAATATCGTGGTTTACGACATCGTGTCTCCTGTAGCGTGAGTGGTAGGTGTTTAATTCATAACAGCGGTTGTGCGCCTGATAGAAAGCAGTCTGTGTACCGAATTTGGTTGCAGTGGGTCCTCTACTGGAGGAGGAGGTGCAGGAAGATGGCTCGCATGGTTATGCAGTAATTCAAGGATATCGTAGTTTACGACTTCGTGTCTCCTGTAGCGTGAGTGGTAGGTGTTTAATTCATGACAGCCGTTGTTCGCCTGATAGTAAGCAGTATGTGTACCGAGTTTGGTTGCTGTCGCTCCAATACTTTAGGAGGAGGTGCAGGAAGATTGCTGGCATGGTTTTTCAGTAATTCAAGAATATCGTAGTTTACGAATTCGTGTCTCCTGTAGCGTGAGTGGTAGGTGTTTAATTGATTACAGCGGTTGTTTGCCTGATAGTAAGCAATATGTGTACCATGTTTGGTTGCAGTCGGTCCACTACTTTAGGAGGAGGTGTAGGAAGATGGCTCGCATGGTTTTGCAGTAATTCAAGAAGATCGTAGTTTACGACTTCGTGCCTCCTGTAGTGTGAGTGGTAGGTGTTTAATTCATGACAGCGGTTGTTCGCCGGATAGTAAGCAGTATGTGTACCGAGTTTGGTTGCAGTCGGTCGAATACTTTTGGAGGAGGTGCAGGAAGATGGCTCGCATGGTTTTGCAGTAATTTAAGAATATCGTAGTTTACGACTTCGTGTCTCCTGTAGCGTGAGTGGTAGGTGTTTAATTCATGACAGCGGTTGTTCGCCTGATAGTAAGCAGTATGTGTACCGAGTTTGGTTGCAGTCGGTCCGCTACATTAGGAGGAGGTGCAGGAAGATTACTCGCATGGATTTGCAGTAATTCAAGAATATCGTAGTTTACGACTTCGTGTCTCCTGTAGCGTGAGTGGTAGGTTTTTAACTCATGACAACGGTTGTTCGCCTGATAGTAAGAAGTATGTGCACCGAGTTTGGTTGCAGTCGGTCCACTACATTAGGAGGAGGTGCAGGAAGATTGCTCGCATGGTTTTGCAGTGATTCAAGAATATCGTAGTTTACGACTTCGTGTCTCCTGTTGCGTGAGTAGTAGGTGTTGAATTCATGACAGCGGTTGTTCGCCTGATAGTAAGCAGTATGTGTACCGAGTTTGGTTGCAGTCGGTCCACTACTGGAGGAGGAGGTGCAGGAAGATGGCTCGCATGGTTTTGCAGTAATTCAAGAATATCGTAGTTCACGACTTCGTGTCTCCTGTAGCGTGAGTGGTAGGTGTTTAATTCATGGCAGCGGTTGTTCGCCTGATAGTAAGCAGTATGTGCACCGGGTTTGGTTGCAGTCGGTCCAATACTGGAGGAGGAGGTGCAGGAAGATTGCTCGCATGGTTTTGCAGTAATTCAAGAATATCGTAGTTTTTGACTTCGTGCCTCCTGTAGCGTAAGCGGTAGGTGTATAATTCATGACAGCGTTTGTTCGCCTGATAGTAAGCAGTATGTGTACCGAGTTTGGTTGCAGTCGGTCCACTACTTTAGGAGGAGGTGCAGGAAGATGGCCCGCATTGTTTTGCAGTAATTCAAGAATATCGTAGTTTACGAATTCGTCTCTCCTGTAGCGTGAGTGGTAGGTATTTAATTCATGACAGCGGTTGTTCGCCTGATAGTAAGCAGTATGTGTACCGAGTTTGGTTGCAGTCGGTCGACTACTTTAGGAGGAGGTGCAGAAAGATGGCTCGCATGGTTTTGCAGTAGTTCAAGAATATCGTAGTTTACGACTTCGTGTCTCCTGTAGCGTAAGTGGTAGGTGTTTATTTCATGACAGCGGTTGTTTGTCTGATAGTAAGCAGTATGTGTACCGAGTTTGGTTGCAGTCGGTCCACTACTTTAGGAGGAGGTGCAGGTAGCTGGCTCGCATGGTTTTGCAGTAATTCAAGAATGTCGTAGTTTACGACTTCGTGTCTCCTGTAGCGTGAGTGGTAGGTGTTTAATTCATGACAGCGGTAGTTCGCCTGATAGTAAGCAGTATGTGTACCGAGTTTGGTTGCAGTCGGTCCACTACTTTAGGAGGAGGTACAGGAAGATGGCTCGCATGGTGTTGCAGTAATTCAAGAATATCTTAGTTTACGACTTCGTGTCTCCTGTATCGTGAGTGGGAGGTGTTTAATTCATGCTAGCGGTTGTTCGGCTGATAGTAAGCAGTATGTGTACCGAGTTTGGTTGCAGTCGGTCCACTACTGTAGGAGGAGGTGCAGGAAGATGGCTCGCATGATTTTGCAGTAATTCAAGAATATCGTAGTTTACGACTTCGTGTCTCCTGTAGCGTGAGTGGTAGGTGTTTAATTCATGAGAGCCGTTGTTCGCCTGATAGTAAGCAGTATGTGTACCGAGTTTGGTTGCAGTCGGTCCAATACTTTAGGAGGAGGTGCAGGAAGATCGCACGCATGGTTTTGCAGTAATTCAAGAAGATCGTAGTTTACGACTTCGTGCCTCCTGTAGCGTGAGTGGTAGGTGTTTAATTCATGACAGCGCTTGTTCGCCTGATAGTAAGCAGTATGTGTACCGAGTTTGATTGCAGTCGGTCTATTACTTTAGGAGGAGGTGCAGGAAGATTGCTGGCATGGTTTTTCAGTAATTCAAAATATCGTAGTTTACGACTTCGTGTCTCCTGTAGCGTGAGTGGTAGGTGTTTAATTGATTACAGCGGTTGTTTGCCTGATAGTATGCAATATGTGTACCAAGTTTGGTTGCAGTCGGTCCACTACTTTAGGAGGAGGTGTAGGAAGATGGCTCGCATGGTTTTGCAGTAATTCAAGAAGATCGTAGTTTACGACTTCGTGCCTCCTGTAGTGTGAGTGGTAGGTGTTTAATTCATGACAGCGTTTGTTCGCCTGATAGTAAGCAGTATGTGTACCGAGTTAGGTTGCAGTCGGTCCGCTACTTTAGGAGGAGGTGCAGGAAGATTGCTCACATGGATTTGCAGTAATTCAAGAATATCGTAGTTTACGACTTCGTGTCTCCTGTAGCGTGTGTGGTAGGTGTTTAACTCATGACAACGGTTGTTCGCCTGATAGTAAGAAGTATGTGCACCGAGTTTGGTTGCAGTCGGTCCACTACTTTAGGAGGAGGTGCAGGAAGATTGCTCGCATGGTTTTCCAGTAATTCAGAATATCGTAGTTTATGACTTCGTGTCTCCTGTAGCGTGAGTAGTAGGTGTTGAATTCATGACAGCGGTTGTTGGACTGATAGTAAGCAGTATGTGTACCGAGTTTGGTTGCAGTCGGTCCACTACTGGAGGAGGAGGTGCAGGAACATGGCTCGCATGGTTTTGCAGTAATTCAAGAATATCGTAGTTCACGACTTCGTGTCTCCTGTAGCGTGAGTGGTAGGTGTTTAATTCATGGCAGCGGTTGTTCGCCTGATAGTAAGCAGTATGTGCACCGGGTTTGGTTGCAGTTGGTCCACTACTGTAGGAGGAGGTGCAGGAAGATGGCTCGCATGGTTTTGCAGTAATTCAAGAATATCGTAGTTTACGACTTCGTGCCTCCTGTAGCGTAAGCGGTAGGTGTATAATTCATGACAGCGTTTGTTCGCCTGATAGTAAGCAGTATGTGTACCGAGTTTGGTTGCAGTCGGTCCACTACTTTTGGAGGAGGTGCAGGAAGATGGCCCGCATGGTTCTGCAGTAATTCAAGAATATCGTAGTTTACGAATTCGTTTCTCCTGTAGCGTGAGTGGTAGGTATTTAATTCATGACAGCGGTTGTTCGCCTGATAGTAAGCAATATGTGTACCGAGTTTGGTTGCAGTCGGTCCACTACTTTAGGAGGAGGTGCAGAAAGATGGCTCGCAAGGTTTTGCAGTAGTTCAAGAATATCGTAGTTTACGACTTCGTGTCTCCTGTAGCGTAAGTGGTAGGTGTTTAATTCATGACAGCGGTTGTTCGTGTGATAGTAAGCAGTATGTGTACCGAGTTTGGTTGCAGTCGGTCCACTACTTTAGGAGGAGGTGCAAGTAGCTTGCTCGCATGGTTTTGCAGTAATTCAAGAATATCGTAGTTTACGACTTCGTGTCTCCTGTAGCGTGAGTGGTAGGTGTTTAATTCATGACAGCGGTAGTTCGCCTGATAGTAAGCAGTATGTGTACCGAGTTTGGTTGCAGTCGGTCAACTACTTTAGGAGGAGGTACAGGAAGATGGCTCGCATGGTGTTGCAGTAATTCAAGAATATCGTAGTTTACGACTTCGTGTCTCCTGTAGCGTGAGTAGTAGGTGTTGAATTCATGACAGCGGCTGTTCGCCTGATAGTAAGCAGTATGTGTACCGAGTTTGGTTGCAGTCGGTCCACTACTGGAGGAGGAGGTGCAGGAAGATGGCTCGCATGGTTTTGCAGTAATTCAAGAATATCGTAGTTCACGACTTCGTGTCTCCTGTAGCGTGAGTGGTAGGTGTTTAATTCATGACAGCGGTTGTTCGCCTGATAGTAAGCAGTATGTGAACCGGGTTTGGTTGCAGTCGGTCCACTACTGGAGGAGGAGGTGCAGGAAGATGGCTCGCATGGTTTTGCGGTAATTCAAGAATATCGTAGTTTACGACTTCGTGCATCCTGTAGCGTAAGCGGTAGGTGTATAATTCATGACAGCGTTTGTTCGCCTGATAGTAAGCAGTATGTGTACCGAGTTTGGTTGCAGTCGGTCCACTACTTTAGGAGGAGGTGCAGGAAGATGGCTCGCATGGTTTTGCAGTAATTCAAGAATATCGTAGTTTACGACTTCGTGTCTCCTGTAGCGTGAGTGGTAGGTGTTTCATTCATGAGAGCCGTTGTTCGCCTGATAGTAAGCAGTATGTGTACCGAGTTTGGTTGCAGTCGGTCCAATAGTT
The DNA here is from genome assembly GCA_026315105.1 of Locusta migratoria. Classification (NCBI taxonomy): domain Eukaryota; kingdom Metazoa; phylum Arthropoda; class Insecta; order Orthoptera; family Acrididae; genus Locusta; species Locusta migratoria. Next base: position 4,875,124 of record CM048752.1, on the reverse strand, counting down.
TAGGAGGTGGTGCAGGAAGATGGCTCGCATGGTTTTGCAGTAATTCAAGAATATCGTAGTTTACGACTTCGTGTCTCCTGTAGCGTGAGTGGTAGGTGTTTAATTCATGACAGCGCTTGTTCGCCTGATAGTAAGCAGTATGTGTACCGAGTTTGATTGCAGTCGGTCTATTACTTTAGGAGGAGGTGCAGGAAGATTGCTGGCATGGTTTTTCAGTAATTCAAAGTATCGTAGTTTACGACTTCGTGTCTCCTGTAGAGTGAGTGGTAGGTGTTTAATTGATTACAGCGGTTGTTTGCCTGATAGTAAGCAATATGTGTACCAAGTTTGGTTGCAGTCGGTCCGCTACTTTAGGAGGAGGTGCAGGAAGATGGCTCGCATGGTTTTGCAGTAATTCAAGAAGATCGTAGTTTACGACGTCGTGCCTCCTGTAGTGTGAGTGGTAGGTGTTTAATTCATGACAGCGGTTGATCGCCAGATAGGAAGCAGTATGTGTACCGAGTTTGGTTGCAGTCGGTCCGCTACTTTAGGAGGAGGTGCAGGAAGATGGCTCGCATGGACTTGCAGTAATTCAAGAATATCGTAGTTTACGACTTCGTGTCTCCTGTAGCGTGTGTGGTAGGTGTTTCACTCATGACAACGGTTGTTCGCCTGATAGTAAGAAGTATGTGCACCGAGTTTGGTTGCAGTCGGTCCACTACTTTAGGAGGAGGTGCAGGAAGATTGCTCGCATGGTTTTGCAGTAATTCAAGAATATCGTAGTTTACGACTTGGTGTCTCCTGTAGCGTGAGTAGTAGGTGTTGAATTCATGACAGCGGTTGTTCGCCTGATAGTAAGCAGTATGTGTACCGAGTTTGGTTGCAGTCGGTCCACTACTGGAGGAGGAGGTGCAGGAAGATGGCTCGCATGGTTTTGCAGTAATTCAAGAATATCGTAGTTCACGACGTCGTGTCTCCTGTAGCGTGAGTGGTAGGTGTTTAATTCATGGCAGCGGTTGTTCGCCTGATAGTAAGCAGTATGTGCACCGGGTTTGGTTGCAGTCGGTCCACTACTGGAGGAGGAGGTGCAGGAAGATGGCTCGCATGGTTTTGCAGTAATTCAAGAATATCGTAGTTTACGACTTCGTGCCTCCTGTAGCGTAAGCGGTAGGTGTATAATTCATGACAGCGTTTGTTCGCCTGATAGTAAGCAGAATGTGTACCGAGTTTGGTTGCAGTCGGTCCACTACTTTAGGAGGAGGTGCAGGAAGATAGCCCGCATGGTTTTGCAGTAGTTCAAGAATATCGTAGTTTACGACTTCGTGTCTCCTGTAGCGTAAGTGGTAGGTGTTTAATTCATGACAGCGGTTGTTCGTCTGATAGTAAGCAGTATGTGTACCGAGTTTGGTTGCAGTCGGTCCATTACTTTAGGAGGAGGTGCAGGTAGCTTGCTCGAATGGTTTTGCAGTAATTCAAGAATATCGTAGTTTACGACTTCGTGTCTCCTGTAGCGTGAGTGGTAGGTGTTTAATTCATGACAGCGGTTGTTCGCCTAATAGTAAGCAGTATGTGTACCGAGTTTGGTTGCAATCGGTCCACTACTTTAGGAGGAGGTGCAGGAAGATTGCTCGCATGGTTTTGCAGTAATTCAAGAATATCGTAGTTTACGACTTCGTGTCTCCTGTAGCGTGAGTGGTAGGTGTTTCATTCATGAGCGCCGTTGTTCGCCTGATAGTAAGCAGTATGTATACCGAGTTTGGTTGCAGTCGGTCCAATAGTTTAGGAGGGGGTGCAGGAAGATGGCTGGCATGGTTTTGCAGTAATTCAAGAATATCGTAGTTTACGACTTCGTGTCTCCTGTAGCGTGAGTGGTAGGTGTTTAATTCATGACAGCGCTTGTTCGCCTGATTGTAAGCAGTATGTGTACCGAGTTTGATTGCATTCGGTCTATTACTTTAGGAGGAGGTGCAGGAAGATTGCTGGCATGGTTTTTCAGTAATTCAAAATATCGTAGTTTACGACTTCGTGTCTCCTGTAGAGTAAGTGGTAGGTGTTTAATTGATTACAGCGGTTGTTTGCCTGATAGTAAGCAGTATGTGTACCAAGTTTGGTTGCAGTCGGTCCACTACTTTAGGAGGAGGTGTAGGAAGATGACTCGCATGGTTTTGCAGTAATTCAAGAAGATCGTAGTTTACGACTTCGTGCCTCCTGTAGTGTGAGTGGTAGGTGTTTAATTCATGACAGCGGTTGTTCGTCTGATAGTAAGCAGTATGTGTACCGAGTTTGGTTGCAGTCGGTCCACTACTTTAGGAGGAGGTGCAGGAAGATGGCCCGCATGGTTTTGCAGTAGTTCAAGAATATCGTAGTTTACGACTTCGTGTCTCCTGTAGCGTAAGTGGTAGGTGTTTAATTCATGACAGCGGTTGTTCGTCTGATAGTAAGCAGTATGTGTACCAAGTTTGGTTGCAGTCGGTCCACTACTTTAGGAGGAGGTGTAGGAAGATGACTCGCATGGTTTTGCAGTAATTCAAGAAGATCGTAGTTTACGACTTCGTGCCTCCTGTAGTGTGAGTGGTAGGTGTTTAATTCATGACAGCGGTTGATCGCCAGATAGTAAGCAGTATGTGTACCGAGTTTGGTTGCAGTCGGTCCGCTACTTTAGGAGGAGGTGCAGGAAGATGGCTCGCATGGATTTGCAGTAATTCAAGAATATCGTAGTTTACGACTTCGTGTCTCCTGTAGCGTGTGTGGTAGGTGTTTCACTCATGACAACGGTTGTTCGCCTGATAGTAAGAAGTATGTGCACCGAGTTTGGTTGCAGTCGGTCCACTACTTTAGGAGGAGGTGCAGGAAGATTGCTCGCATGGTTTTGCAGTAATTCAAGAATATCGTAGTTTACGACTTGGTGTCTCCTGTAGCGTGAGTAGTAGGTGTTGAATTCATGACAGCGGTTGTTCGCCTGATAGTAAGCAGTATGTGTACCGAGTTTGGTTGCAGTCGGTCCACTACTGGAGGAGGAGGTGCAGGAAGATGGCTCGCATGGTTTTGCAGTAATTCAAGAATATCGTAGTTCACGACGTCGTGTCTCCTGTAGCGTGAGTGGTAGGTGTTTAATTCATGGCAGCGGTTGTTCGCCTGATAGTAAGCAGTATGTGCACCGGGTTTGGTTGCAGTCGGTCCACTACTGGAGGAGGAGGTGCAGGAAGATGGCTCGCATGGTTTTGCAGTAATTCAAGAATATCGTAGTTTACGACTTCGTGCCTCCTGTAGCGTAAGCGGTAGGTGTATAATTCATGACAGCGTTTGCTCGCCTGATAGTAAGCAGTATGTGTACCGAGTTTGGTTGCAGTCGGTCCACTACTTTAGGAGGAGGTGCAGGAAGATGGCCCGCATGGTTTTGCAGTAAATCAAGAATATCGTAGTTTACGAAATCGTCTCTCCTGTAGCGTGAGTGGTAGGTATTTAATTCATGACAGCGGTTGTTCGCCTGATAGTAAGCAGTATGTGTACCGATTTTGGATGCAGTCGGTCCACTACTTTAGAAGGAGGTGCAGAAAGATGGCTCGCATGGTTTTGCAGTAGTTCAAGAATATCGTAGTTTACGACTTCGTGTCTCCTGTAGCGTAAGTGGTAGGTGTTTAATTCATGACAGCGGTTGTTCGTCTGATAGTAAGCAGTATGTGTACCGAGTTTGGTTGCAGTCGGTCCACTACTTTAGGAGGAGGTGCAGGTAGCTTGCTCGCATGGTTTTGCAGTAATTCAAGAATATCGTAGTTTACGACTTCGTGTCTCCTGTAGCGTGAGTGGTAGGTGTTTAATTCATGCTAGCGGTTGTTCGGCTGATAGTAAGCAGTATGTGTACCGAGTTTGGTTGCAGTCGGTCCACTACTGTAGGAGGAGGTGCAGGAAGGTGGCCCGCATGGTTTTGCAGTAATTCAAAAATATCGTAGTTTACGACTCCGTGTCTCCTGTAGCGTAAGTGGTAGGTGTTTAATTCATGACAGCGGTTGTTTGCCTGATATAAGCAGTATGTGTACCGAGTTTGGTTGCAGTCGGTCCACTACTTTAGGAGGAGGTGCAGGAAGATTGCCCGCATGCTTTTGCAGTAATTCAAGAATATCGTAGTTAACGACTTGGTGTCTCCTCTAGCGTGAGTGGTAGGTGTTTAATTGATTACAGCGGTTGTTCGCCTGATAGTAAGCAGTATGTGTACCGAGTTTGGTTGCAGTCGGTCCACTACTTTAGGAGGAGGTGCAGGAAGATGTCTCGCATGGTTTTGCAGTAATTCAAGAATATCGTGGTTTACGACTTCGTGTCTCCTGTAGCGTGAGTGGTAGGTGTTGAATTCATGACAGCGGCTGTTCGCCTGATAGTAAGCAGTATGTGTACCGAGTTTGGTTGCAGTCGGTCCACTACTGGAGGAGGAGGTGCAGGAAGATGGCTCGCATGGTTTTGCAGTAATTCAAGAATATCGTAGTTCACGACTTCGTGTCTCCTGTAGCGTGAGTGGTAGGTGTTTAATTCATGACAGCGGTTGTTCGCCTGATAGTAAGCAGTATGTGAACCGGGTTTGGTTGCAGTCGGTCCACTACTGGAGGAGGAGGTGCAGGAAGATGGCTCGCATGGTTTTGCGGTAATTCAAGAATATCGTAGTTTACGACTTCGTGCATCCTGTAGCGTAAGCGGTAGGTGTATAATTCATGACAGCGTTTGTTCGCCTGATAGTAAGCAGTATGTGTACCGAGTTTGGTTGCAGTCGGTCCACTACTTTAGGAGGAGGTGCAGGAAGATGGCTCGCATGGTTTTGCAGTAATTCAAGAATATCGTAGTTTACGACTTCGTGTCTCCTGTAGCGTGAGTGGTAGGTGTTTAATTCATGACAGCGCTTGTTCGCCTGATTGTAAGCAGTATGTGTACCGAGTTTGATTGCATTCGGTCTATTACTTTAGGAGGAGGTGCAGGAAGATTGCTGGCATGGTTTTTCAGTAATTCAAAATATCGTAGTTTACGACTTCGTGTCTCCTGTAGAGTAAGTGGTAGGTGTTTAATTGATTACAGCGGTTGTTTGCCTGATAGTAAGCAGTATGTGTACCGAATTTGGTTGCAGTCGGTCCACTACTGGAGGAGGAGGTGCAGGAAGATGGCTCGCATGGTTTTGCAGTAATTCAAGAATATCGTAGTTTACGACTTCGTGTCTCCTGTAGCGTGAGTGGTAGGTGTTTAATTCATGAGAGCCGTTGTTCGCCTGATAGTAAGCAGTATGTGTACCGAGTTTGGTTGCAGTCGGTCCAATACTTTAGGAGGAGGTGCAGGAAGATGGCTCGCATGGTTTTGCAGTAATTCAAGAATATCGTAGTTTACGACTTCGTGTCTCCTGTAGCGTGAGTGGTAGGTGTTTAATTCATGACAGCGCTTGTTCGCCTGATAGTAAGCAGTATGTGTACCGAGTTTTTGCAGTCGGTCTATTACTTTAGGAGGAGGTGCAGGAAGATTGCTGGCATGGTTTTTTAGTAATTCAAGAATATCGTAGTTTACGACTTCGTGTCTCCTGTAGCGTGAGTGGTAGGTGTTTAATTGATTACAGCGGTTGTTTGCCTGATGGTAAGCAATATGTGTACCAAGTTTGGTTGCAGTTGGTACACTACTTTAGGAGGAGGTGTAGGAAGATGGCTCCCATGGTTTTGTAGTAATTCAAGAAGATCGTAGTTTACGACTTCGTGCCTCCTGTAGTGTCAGTGGTAGGTGTTAAATTCATGACAGCGGTTGTTCGCCAGATAGTAAGCAGTATGTGTACCGAGTTTGGTTGCAGTCGGTCCACTACTTGTGGAGGAGGTGCAGGAAGATGGCTCGCATGGTTTTGCAGTAATTCAAGAATATCGTAGTTTACGACTTCGTGTCTCCTGTAGCGTGAGTGGTAGGTGTTTAATTCATGACAGCGCTTGTTCGCCTGATAGTAAGCAGTATGTGTACCGAGTTTGCTTGCAGTCGGTCCACGACTTTAGGAGGAGGTGTAGGAAGATTGCTCGCATGGTTTTGCAGTAATTAAAGAATATCGTAGTTTACGACTTCGTGGCTCCTGTAGCGTGAGTGGTAGGTGTTTAATTCATGACAGCGGTTGTTCGCCTGATAGTAAGCAATATGTGTACCGATTTTTGTTGCAGTCGGTCCACTACTGTTGGAGGAGATGCAGGAAGATGGCCCGCATGATTTTGCAATAATTAAAGAATATCGTAGTTTACGACATCGTGTCTCCTTTAGCGTGAGTGAGGGGTGTTTAATTCATAACAGCGGTTGTTCGCCTGATAGTAAGCAGTATGTGTACCGAGTTTGGTTGCAGTCGGTCCACTACTTGAGGAGGAGGTGCAGGATGATGCCTCGCATGGTTTTGCTGTAATTCAAGAATATCGTAGTTTAAGACTTCGTGTCTCCTGTAGCGTGACTGGTAGGTGTTTAATTCATGACAGCGGTTGTTCGCCTGATAGTAAGCAGTATGTGTACCGAGTTTGATTGCAGTCGGTCTGTTACTTTAGGAGGAGGTGCAGGAAGATTGCTGGCATGGTTTTTCAGTAATTCAAGAATATCGTAGTTTACGACATCGTGTCTCCTGTAGCGTGAGTGGTAGGTGTTTAATTGATTACAGCGGTTGTTCGCCTGATAGTAAGCAGTATGTGTACCGAGTTTGGTTGCAGTCGGTCCACTACTTTAGGAGTAGGTGCAGGTAGCTGGCTCGCATGGTTTTGCAGTAATTCAAGAATATCGTAGTTTACGACTTCGTGTCTCCTGTAGTGTGAGTGGTAGGTGTTTAATTCATGACAGCGGTAGTTCGCCTGATAGTAAGCAGTATGTGTACCGAGTTTGGTTGCAGTCGGTCCATTACTTTAGGAGGAGGTACAGGAAGATGGCTCGCATGGTGTTGCAGTAATTCAAGAATATCGTAGTTTACGACTTCGTGTCTCCTGTAGCGTGAGTGGTAGGTGTTTAATTCATAACAGCGGTTGTTCGCCTGGTAGTAAGCAGTATGTGTACCGAGTTTGGTTGCAGTCGGTCCATTACTGGAGGAGGAGGTGCAGGATGATGGCTCGCATGGATTGCAGTAATTCAAGAATATCGTAGTTTACGACTTCGTGTCTCCTGTAGCGTGAGTGGTAGGTATTTAATTCATGACAGCGGTTGTTCGCCTGATAGTAAGCAGTATGTGTACCGATTTTTGTTGCAGTCGGTCCACTACTTTAGGAGGAGATGCAGGAAGATGGCTCGCATGGTTTTGCAGTAATTCAAGAATATCGTAGTTTAAGACTTCGTGTGTCCTGTAGCGTGAGTGGTAGGTGTTTAATTCATGACAGCGCTTGTTCGCCTGATAGTAAGCAGTATGTGTACCGAGTTTGGTTGCAGTCGGTCCACTACTTTAGGAGGAGGTGCAGGAAGATGGCTCGCATTGTTTTGCAGTAATTCAAAAACATCGTAGTTTACGACGTCGTGTCTCCTGCAGCGTGAGTGGTAGGTGTTTAATTCATGACAGCGGTTGTTCGCCTGATAGTAAGCAGTATGTGTACCGATTTTTGTTGCAGTCGGTCAACTACTGTTGGAGGAGATGCAGGAAGATGGCCCGCATGGTTTTGCAGTAATTAAAGAATATCGTAGTTTACGACATCGTGCCTCCTTTACCGTGAGTGAGGGGTGTTTAAATCATAACAGCGGTTGTTCGCCTGATAGTAAGCAGTATGTGTACCGAGTTTGGTTGCAGTCGGTCCACTACTTGAGGAGGAGGTGCAGGATGATGGCTCGCATGGTTTTGCTGTAATTCAAGAATATCGTAGTTTAAGACTTCGTGTCTCCTGTAGCGTGACTGGTAGGTGCTTAATTCATGACAGCGGTTGTTCGCCTGATAGTAAGCAGTATGTGTACCGAGTTTGGTTGCAGTCGGTCCAATACTTTAGGAGGAGGTGCAGGAGGATGGCTCGCATGGTTTTGCAGTAATTCAAGAATATCGTAGTTTACGACTTCGTGTGTCCTGTAGCGTGAGTGGTAGGTGTTTAATTCATGACAGCGCATGTTCGCCTGATAGAAATCAGTATGTGTACCGAGTTTCATTGCAGTCGGTCTATTACTTTAGGAGGAGGTGCAGGAAGATTGCTGGCATGGTTTTTCAGTAATTCAAGAATATCGTAGTTTACGACATCGTGTCTCCTGTAGCGTGAGTGGTAGGTGTTTAATTGATTACAGCGGTTGTTCGCCTGATAGTAAGCAGTATGTGTACCGAGTTTGGTTGCAGTCGGTCCACTACTTTAGGAGGAGGTGCAGGTAGCTGGCTCGCATGGTTTTGCTGTAATTCAAGAATATCGTAGTTTACGACTTCGTGTCTCCTGCAGCGTGAGTGGTAGGTGTTTAATTCATGACAGCGGTAGTTCGCCTGATAGTAAGCAGTATGTGTACCGAGTTTGGTTGCAGTCGGACCACTACTTTAGGAGGAGGTACAGGAAGATGGCTCGCATGGTGTTGAAGTAATTCAAGAATATCGTAGTTTACGACTTCGTGTCTCCTGTAGCGTGAGTGGTAGGTGTTTAATTCATAACAGCGGTTGTTCGGCTGATAGCAAGCAGTATGTGTACCGAGTTTGGTTGCAGGCGGTCCATTACTGGTGGAGGTGGTGCAGGATGATGGCTCGCATGGTTTTGCAGTAATTCAAGAATATCGTAGTTTACGACTTCGTGTCTCCTGTAGCGTGAGTGGTAGGTGTTTAATTCATGACAGCGGTTGTTCGCCTGATAGTAAGCAGTATGTGTACCGATTTTTGTTGCAGTCGGTCCACTACTGTTGGAGGAGATGCAGGAAGATGGCCCGCATGGTTTTGCAGTAATTAAAGAATATCGTAGTTTACGACATCGTGTCTCCTTTAGCGTGAGTGAGGGGTCTTTAATTCATAACAGCGGTCGTTCGCCTGATAGTAAGCAGTATGTGTACCGAGTTTGGTTGCAGTCGGTCCACTACTTTAGGAGGAGGTACAGGAAGATGGCTCGCATAGTGTTGCAATTATTTCTAGAATATCGTAGTTTACGACTTCGTGTCTCCTGTAGCGTGAGTGGTAGGTGTTTAATTCATAACAGCGGTTGTTCGCCTGATAGTAAGCAGTATGTGTACCGATTTTTGTTGCAGTCGGTCCACTACTGTTGGAGGAGATGCAGGAAGATGGCCCGCATGGTTTTGCAGTAATTAAAGAATATCGTAGTTTACGACATCGTGTTTCCTTTAGCGTGAGTGAGGGGTGTTTAATTCATAACAGCGGTTGTTCGCCTGATAGTAAGCAGTATGTGTACCGAGTTTGGTTGCAGTCGGTCCACTACTTTAGGAGGAGGTGCAGGATGATGCCTCGCATGGTTTTGCTGTAATTCAAGAATATCGTAGTTTAAGACTTCGTGTCTCCTGTAGCGTGACTGGTAGGTGTTTAATTCATGACAGCGGTTGTTCGCCTGATAGTAAGCAGTATGTGTACCGAGTTTGATTGCAGTCGGTCTGTTACTTTAGGAGGAGGTGCAGGAAGATTGATGGCATGGTTTTTCAGTAATTCAAGAATATCGTAGTTTACGACATCGTGTCTCCTGTAGCGTGAGTGGTAGGTGTTTAATTGATTACAGCGGTTGTTCGCCTGATAGTAAGCAGTATGTGTACCGAGTTTGGTTGCAGTCGGTCCACTACTTTAGGAGTAGGTGCAGGTAGCTGGCTCGCATGGTTTTGCAGTAATTCAAGAATATCGTAGTTTACGACTTCGTGTCTCCTGTAGTGTGAGTGGTAGGTGTTTAATTCATAACAGCGGTAGTTCGCCTGATAGTAAGCAGTATGTGTACCGAGTTTGGTTGCAGTCGGTCCATTACTTTAGGAGGAGGTACAGGAAGATGGCTCGCATGGTGTTGCAGTAATTCAAGAATATCGTAGTTTACGACTTCGTGTCTCCTGTAGCGTAAGTGGTAGGTGTTTAATTCATGACAGCGGTTGTTTGCCTGATATAAGCAGTATGTGTACCGAGTTTGGTTGCAGTCGGTCCACTACTGGAGGAGGAGGTGCAGGAAGATGGCTCGCATGGTTTTGCAGTAATTTAAGAATATCGTAGTTTACGACTTCGTGTCTCCTGTAGCGTGAGTGGTAGGTGTTTAATTCATGACAGCGGTTGTTCGCCTGATAGTAAGCAGTATGTGTACCGAGTTTGGTTGCAGTCGGTCCGCTACATTAGGTGGAGGTGCAGGAAGATTACTCGCATGGATTTGCAGTAATTCAAGAATATCGTAGTTTACGACTTCGTGTCTCCTGTAGCGTGAGTGGTAGGTTTTTAACTCATGACAACGGTTGTTCGCCTGATAGTAAGAAGTATGTGCACCGAGTTTGGTTGCAGTCGGTCCACTACATTAGGAGGAGGTGCAGGAAGATTGCTCGCATGGTTTTGCAGTGATTCAAGAATATCGTAGTTTACGACTTCGTGTCTCCTGTTGCGTGAGTAGTAGGTGTTGAATTCATGACAGCGGTTGTTCGCCTGATAGTAAGCAGTATGTGTACCGAGTTTGGTTGCAGTCGGTCCACTACTGGAGGAGGAGGTGCAGGAAGATGGCTCGCATGGTTTTGCAGTAATTCAAGAATATCGTAGTTCACGACTTCGTGTCTCCTGTAGCGTGAGTGGTAGGTGTTTAATTCATGGCAGCGGTTGTTCGCCTGATAGTAAGCAGTATGTGCACCGGGTTTGGTTGCAGTCGGTCCAATACTGGAGGAGGAGGTGCAGGAAGATTGCTCGCATGGTTTTGCAGTAATTCAAGAATATCGTAGTTTTTGACTTCGTGCCTCCTGTAGCGTAAGCGGTAGGTGTATAATTCATGACAGCGTTTGTTCGCCTGATAGTAAGCAGTATGTGTACCGAGTTTGGTTGCAGTCGGTCCACTACTTTAGGAGGAGGTGCAGGAAGATGGCCCGCATTGTTTTGCAGTAATTCAAGAATATCGTAGTTTACGAATTCGTCTCTCCTGTAGCGTGAGTGGTAGGTATTTAATTCATGACAGCGGTTGTTCGCCTGATAGTAAGCAGTATGTGTACCGAGTTTGGTTGCAGTCGGTCGACTACTTTAGGAGGAGGTGCAGAAAGATGGCTCGCATGGTTTTGCAGTAGTTCAAGAATATCGTAGTTTACGACTTCGTGTCTCCTGTAGCGTAAGTGGTAGGTGTTTATTTCATGACAGCGGTTGTTTGTCTGATAGTAAGCAGTATGTGTACCGAGTTTGGTTGCAGTCGGTCCACTACTTTAGGAGGAGGTGCAGGTAGCTGGCTCGCATGGTTTTGCAGTAATTCAAGAATGTCGTAGTTTACGACTTCGTGTCTCCTGTAGCGTGAGTGGTAGGTGTTTAATTCATGACAGCGGTAGTTCGCCTGATAGTAAGCAGTATGTGTACCGAGTTTGGTTGCAGTCGGTCCACTACTTTAGGAGGAGGTACAGGAAGATGGCTCGCATGGTGTTGCAGTAATTCAAGAATATCTTAGTTTACGACTTCGTGTCTCCTGTATCGTGAGTGGGAGGTGTTTAATTCATGCTAGCGGTTGTTCGGCTGATAGTAAGCAGTATGTGTACCGAGTTTGGTTGCAGTCGGTCCACTACTGTAGGAGGAGGTGCAGGAAGATGGCTCGCATGATTTTGCAGTAATTCAAGAATATCGTAGTTTACGACTTCGTGTCTCCTGTAGCGTGAGTGGTAGGTGTTTAATTCATGAGAGCCGTTGTTCGCCTGATAGTAAGCAGTATGTGTACCGAGTTTGGTTGCAGTCGGTCCAATACTTTAGGAGGAGGTGCAGGAAGATCGCACGCATGGTTTTGCAGTAATTCAAGAAGATCGTAGTTTACGACTTCGTGCCTCCTGTAGCGTGAGTGGTAGGTGTTTAATTCATGACAGCGCTTGTTCGCCTGATAGTAAGCAGTATGTGTACCGAGTTTGATTGCAGTCGGTCTATTACTTTAGGAGGAGGTGCAGGAAGATTGCTGGCATGGTTTTTCAGTAATTCAAAATATCGTAGTTTACGACTTCGTGTCTCCTGTAGCGTGAGTGGTAGGTGTTTAATTGATTACAGCGGTTGTTTGCCTGATAGTATGCAATATGTGTACCAAGTTTGGTTGCAGTCGGTCCACTACTTTAGGAGGAGGTGTAGGAAGATGGCTCGCATGGTTTTGCAGTAATTCAAGAAGATCGTAGTTTACGACTTCGTGCCTCCTGTAGTGTGAGTGGTAGGTGTTTAATTCATGACAGCGTTTGTTCGCCTGATAGTAAGCAGTATGTGTACCGAGTTAGGTTGCAGTCGGTCCGCTACTTTAGGAGGAGGTGCAGGAAGATTGCTCACATGGATTTGCAGTAATTCAAGAATATCGTAGTTTACGACTTCGTGTCTCCTGTAGCGTGTGTGGTAGGTGTTTAACTCATGACAACGGTTGTTCGCCTGATAGTAAGAAGTATGTGCACCGAGTTTGGTTGCAGTCGGTCCACTACTTTAGGAGGAGGTGCAGGAAGATTGCTCGCATGGTTTTCCAGTAATTCAGAATATCGTAGTTTATGACTTCGTGTCTCCTGTAGCGTGAGTAGTAGGTGTTGAATTCATGACAGCGGTTGTTGGACTGATAGTAAGCAGTATGTGTACCGAGTTTGGTTGCAGTCGGTCCACTACTGGAGGAGGAGGTGCAGGAACATGGCTCGCATGGTTTTGCAGTAATTCAAGAATATCGTAGTTCACGACTTCGTGTCTCCTGTAGCGTGAGTGGTAGGTGTTTAATTCATGGCAGCGGTTGTTCGCCTGATAGTAAGCAGTATGTGCACCGGGTTTGGTTGCAGTTGGTCCACTACTGTAGGAGGAGGTGCAGGAAGATGGCTCGCATGGTTTTGCAGTAATTCAAGAATATCGTAGTTTACGACTTCGTGCCTCCTGTAGCGTAAGCGGTAGGTGTATAATTCATGACAGCGTTTGTTCGCCTGATAGTAAGCAGTATGTGTACCGAGTTTGGTTGCAGTCGGTCCACTACTTTTGGAGGAGGTGCAGGAAGATGGCCCGCATGGTTCTGCAGTAATTCAAGAATATCGTAGTTTACGAATTCGTTTCTCCTGTAGCGTGAGTGGTAGGTATTTAATTCATGACAGCGGTTGTTCGCCTGATAGTAAGCAATATGTGTACCGAGTTTGGTTGCAGTCGGTCCACTACTTTAGGAGGAGGTGCAGAAAGATGGCTCGCAAGGTTTTGCAGTAGTTCAAGAATATCGTAGTTTACGACTTCGTGTCTCCTGTAGCGTAAGTGGTAGGTGTTTAATTCATGACAGCGGTTGTTCGTGTGATAGTAAGCAGTATGTGTACCGAGTTTGGTTGCAGTCGGTCCACTACTTTAGGAGGAGGTGCAAGTAGCTTGCTCGCATGGTTTTGCAGTAATTCAAGAATATCGTAGTTTACGACTTCGTGTCTCCTGTAGCGTGAGTGGTAGGTGTTTAATTCATGACAGCGGTAGTTCGCCTGATAGTAAGCAGTATGTGTACCGAGTTTGGTTGCAGTCGGTCAACTACTTTAGGAGGAGGTACAGGAAGATGGCTCGCATGGTGTTGCAGTAATTCAAGAATATCGTAGTTTACGACTTCGTGTCTCCTGTAGCGTGAGTAGTAGGTGTTGAATTCATGACAGCGGCTGTTCGCCTGATAGTAAGCAGTATGTGTACCGAGTTTGGTTGCAGTCGGTCCACTACTGGAGGAGGAGGTGCAGGAAGATGGCTCGCATGGTTTTGCAGTAATTCAAGAATATCGTAGTTCACGACTTCGTGTCTCCTGTAGCGTGAGTGGTAGGTGTTTAATTCATGACAGCGGTTGTTCGCCTGATAGTAAGCAGTATGTGAACCGGGTTTGGTTGCAGTCGGTCCACTACTGGAGGAGGAGGTGCAGGAAGATGGCTCGCATGGTTTTGCGGTAATTCAAGAATATCGTAGTTTACGACTTCGTGCATCCTGTAGCGTAAGCGGTAGGTGTATAATTCATGACAGCGTTTGTTCGCCTGATAGTAAGCAGTATGTGTACCGAGTTTGGTTGCAGTCGGTCCACTACTTTAGGAGGAGGTGCAGGAAGATGGCTCGCATGGTTTTGCAGTAATTCAAGAATATCGTAGTTTACGACTTCGTGTCTCCTGTAGCGTGAGTGGTAGGTGTTTCATTCATGAGAGCCGTTGTTCGCCTGATAGTAAGCAGTATGTGTACCGAGTTTGGTTGCAGTCGGTCCAATAGTTTAGGAGGTGGTGCAGGAAGATGGCTCGCATGGTTTTGCAGTAATTCAAGAATATCGTAGTTTACGACTTCGTGTCTCCTGTAGCGTGAGTGGTAGGTGTTTAATTCATGACAGCGCTTGTTCGCCTGATAGTAAGCAGTATGTGTACCGAGTTTGATTGCAGTCGGTCTATTACTTTAGGAGGAGGTGCAGGAAGATTGCTGGCATGGTTTTTCAGTAATTCAAAGTATCGTAGTTTACGACTTCGTGTCTCCTGTAGAGTGAGTGGTAGGTGTTTAATTGATTACAGCGGTTGTTTGCCTGATAGTAAGCAATATGTGTACCAAGTTTGGTTGCAGTCGGTCCGCTACTTTAGGAGGAGGTGCAGGAAGATGGCTCGCATGGTTTTGCAGTAATTCAAGAAGATCGTAGTTTACGACGTCGTGCCTCCTGTAGTGTGAGTGGTAGGTGTTTAATTCATGACAGCGGTTGATCGCCAGATAGGAAGCAGTATGTGTACCGAGTTTGGTTGCAGTCGGTCCGCTACTTTAGGAGGAGGTGCAGGAAGATGGCTCGCATGGACTTGCAGTAATTCAAGAATATCGTAGTTTACGACTTCGTGTCTCCTGTAGCGTGTGTGGTAGGTGTTTCACTCATGACAACGGTTGTTCGCCTGATAGTAAGAAGTATGTGCACCGAGTTTGGTTGCAGTCGGTCCACTACTTTAGGAGGAGGTGCAGGAAGATTGCTCGCATGGTTTTGCAGTAATTCAAGAATATCGTAGTTTACGACTTGGTGTCTCCTGTAGCGTGAGTAGTAGGTGTTGAATTCATGACAGCGGTTGTTCGCCTGATAGTAAGCAGTATGTGTACCGAGTTTGGTTGCAGTCGGTCCACTACTGGAGGAGGAGGTGCAGGAAGATGGCTCGCATGGTTTTGCAGTAATTCAAGAATATCGTAGTTCACGACGTCGTGTCTCCTGTAGCGTGAGTGGTAGGTGTTTAATTCATGGCAGCGGTTGTTCGCCTGATAGTAAGCAGTATGTGCACCGGGTTTGGTTGCAGTCGGTCCACTACTGGAGGAGGAGGTGCAGGAAGATGGCTCGCATGGTTTTGCAGTAATTCAAGAATATCGTAGTTTACGACTTCGTGCCTCCTGTAGCGTAAGCGGTAGGTGTATAATTCATGACAGCGTTTGTTCGCCTGATAGTAAGCAGAATGTGTACCGAGTTTGGTTGCAGTCGGTCCACTACTTTAGGAGGAGGTGCAGGAAGATAGCCCGCATGGTTTTGCAGTAGTTCAAGAATATCGTAGTTTACGACTTCGTGTCTCCTGTAGCGTAAGTGGTAGGTGTTTAATTCATGACAGCGGTTGTTCGTCTGATAGTAAGCAGTATGTGTACCGAGTTTGGTTGCAGTCGGTCCATTACTTTAGGAGGAGGTGCAGGTAGCTTGCTCGAATGGTTTTGCAGTAATTCAAGAATATCGTAGTTTACGACTTCGTGTCTCCTGTAGCGTGAGTGGTAGGTGTTTAATTCATGACAGCGGTTGTTCGCCTAATAGTAAGCAGTATGTGTACCGAGTTTGGTTGCAATCGGTCCACTACTTTAGGAGGAGGTGCAGGAAGATTGCTCGCATGGTTTTGCAGTAATTCAAGAATATCGTAGTTTACGACTTCGTGTCTCCTGTAGCGTGAGTGGTAGGTGTTTCATTCATGAGCGCCGTTGTTCGCCTGATAGTAAGCAGTATGTATACCGAGTTTGGTTGCAGTCGGTCCAATAGTTTAGGAGGGGGTGCAGGAAGATGGCTGGCATGGTTTTGCAGTAATTCAAGAATATCGTAGTTTACGACTTCGTGTCTCCTGTAGCGTGAGTGGTAGGTGTTTAATTCATGACAGCGCTTGTTCGCCTGATTGTAAGCAGTATGTGTACCGAGTTTGATTGCATTCGGTCTATTACTTTAGGAGGAGGTGCAGGAAGATTGCTGGCATGGTTTTTCAGTAATTCAAAATATCGTAGTTTACGACTTCGTGTCTCCTGTAGAGTAAGTGGTAGGTGTTTAATTGATTACAGCGGTTGTTTGCCTGATAGTAAGCAGTATGTGTACCAAGTTTGGTTGCAGTCGGTCCACTACTTTAGGAGGAGGTGTAGGAAGATGACTCGCATGGTTTTGCAGTAATTCAAGAAGATCGTAGTTTACGACTTCGTGCCTCCTGTAGTGTGAGTGGTAGGTGTTTAATTCATGACAGCGGTTGTTCGTCTGATAGTAAGCAGTATGTGTACCGAGTTTGGTTGCAGTCGGTCCACTACTTTAGGAGGAGGTGCAGGAAGATGGCCCGCATGGTTTTGCAGTAGTTCAAGAATATCGTAGTTTACGACTTCGTGTCTCCTGTAGCGTAAGTGGTAGGTGTTTAATTCATGACAGCGGTTGTTCGTCTGATAGTAAGCAGTATGTGTACCAAGTTTGGTTGCAGTCGGTCCACTACTTTAGGAGGAGGTGTAGGAAGATGACTCGCATGGTTTTGCAGTAATTCAAGAAGATCGTAGTTTACGACTTCGTGCCTCCTGTAGTGTGAGTGGTAGGTGTTTAATTCATGACAGCGGTTGATCGCCAGATAGTAAGCAGTATGTGTACCGAGTTTGGTTGCAGTCGGTCCGCTACTTTAGGAGGAGGTGCAGGAAGATGGCTCGCATGGATTTGCAGTAATTCAAGAATATCGTAGTTTACGACTTCGTGTCTCCTGTAGCGTGTGTGGTAGGTGTTTCACTCATGACAACGGTTGTTCGCCTGATAGTAAGAAGTATGTGCACCGAGTTTGGTTGCAGTCGGTCCACTACTTTAGGAGGAGGTGCAGGAAGATTGCTCGCATGGTTTTGCAGTAATTCAAGAATATCGTAGTTTACGACTTGGTGTCTCCTGTAGCGTGAGTAGTAGGTGTTGAATTCATGACAGCGGTTGTTCGCCTGATAGTAAGCAGTATGTGTACCGAGTTTGGTTGCAGTCGGTCCACTACTGGAGGAGGAGGTGCAGGAAGATGGCTCGCATGGTTTTGCAGTAATTCAAGAATATCGTAGTTCACGACGTCGTGTCTCCTGTAGCGTGAGTGGTAGGTGTTTAATTCATGGCAGCGGTTGTTCGCCTGATAGTAAGCAGTATGTGCACCGGGTTTGGTTGCAGTCGGTCCACTACTGGAGGAGGAGGTGCAGGAAGATGGCTCGCATGGTTTTGCAGTAATTCAAGAATATCGTAGTTTACGACTTCGTGCCTCCTGTAGCGTAAGCGGTAGGTGTATAATTCATGACAGCGTTTGCTCGCCTGATAGTAAGCAGTATGTGTACCGAGTTTGGTTGCAGTCGGTCCACTACTTTAGGAGGAGGTGCAGGAAGATGGCCCGCATGGTTTTGCAGTAAATCAAGAATATCGTAGTTTACGAAATCGTCTCTCCTGTAGCGTGAGTGGTAGGTATTTAATTCATGACAGCGGTTGTTCGCCTGATAGTAAGCAGTATGTGTACCGATTTTGGATGCAGTCGGTCCACTACTTTAGAAGGAGGTGCAGAAAGATGGCTCGCATGGTTTTGCAGTAGTTCAAGAATATCGTAGTTTACGACTTCGTGTCTCCTGTAGCGTAAGTGGTAGGTGTTTAATTCATGACAGCGGTTGTTCGTCTGATAGTAAGCAGTATGTGTACCGAGTTTGGTTGCAGTCGGTCCACTACTTTAGGAGGAGGTGCAGGTAGCTTGCTCGCATGGTTTTGCAGTAATTCAAGAATATCGTAGTTTACGACTTCGTGTCTCCTGTAGCGTGAGTGGTAGGTGTTTAATTCATGCTAGCGGTTGTTCGGCTGATAGTAAGCAGTATGTGTACCGAGTTTGGTTGCAGTCGGTCCACTACTGTAGGAGGAGGTGCAGGAAGGTGGCCCGCATGGTTTTGCAGTAATTCAAAAATATCGTAGTTTACGACTCCGTGTCTCCTGTAGCGTAAGTGGTAGGTGTTTAATTCATGACAGCGGTTGTTTGCCTGATATAAGCAGTATGTGTACCGAGTTTGGTTGCAGTCGGTCCACTACTTTAGGAGGAGGTGCAGGAAGATTGCCCGCATGCTTTTGCAGTAATTCAAGAATATCGTAGTTAACGACTTGGTGTCTCCTCTAGCGTGAGTGGTAGGTGTTTAATTGATTACAGCGGTTGTTCGCCTGATAGTAAGCAGTATGTGTACCGAGTTTGGTTGCAGTCGGTCCACTACTTTAGGAGGAGGTGCAGGAAGATGTCTCGCATGGTTTTGCAGTAATTCAAGAATATCGTGGTTTACGACTTCGTGTCTCCTGTAGCGTGAGTGGTAGGTGTTGAATTCATGACAGCGGCTGTTCGCCTGATAGTAAGCAGTATGTGTACCGAGTTTGGTTGCAGTCGGTCCACTACTGGAGGAGGAGGTGCAGGAAGATGGCTCGCATGGTTTTGCAGTAATTCAAGAATATCGTAGTTCACGACTTCGTGTCTCCTGTAGCGTGAGTGGTAGGTGTTTAATTCATGACAGCGGTTGTTCGCCTGATAGTAAGCAGTATGTGAACCGGGTTTGGTTGCAGTC
The DNA here is from genome assembly GCA_026315105.1 of Locusta migratoria. NCBI lineage: Eukaryota > Metazoa > Arthropoda > Insecta > Orthoptera > Acrididae > Locusta > Locusta migratoria. The sequence continues at coordinate 4,856,316 of CM048752.1, read as the reverse complement.
GGTCCACTACTGGAGGAGGAGGTGCAGGAAGATGGCTCGCATGGTTTTGCGGTAATTCAAGAATATCGTAGTTTACGACTTCGTGCATCCTGTAGCGTAAGCGGTAGGTGTATAATTCATGACAGCGTTTGTTCGCCTGATAGTAAGCAGTATGTGTACCGAGTTTGGTTGCAGTCGGTCCACTACTTTAGGAGGAGGTGCAGGAAGATGGCTCGCATGGTTTTGCAGTAATTCAAGAATATCGTAGTTTACGACTTCGTGTCTCCTGTAGCGTGAGTGGTAGGTGTTTAATTCATGACAGCGCTTGTTCGCCTGATTGTAAGCAGTATGTGTACCGAGTTTGATTGCATTCGGTCTATTACTTTAGGAGGAGGTGCAGGAAGATTGCTGGCATGGTTTTTCAGTAATTCAAAATATCGTAGTTTACGACTTCGTGTCTCCTGTAGAGTAAGTGGTAGGTGTTTAATTGATTACAGCGGTTGTTTGCCTGATAGTAAGCAGTATGTGTACCGAATTTGGTTGCAGTCGGTCCACTACTGGAGGAGGAGGTGCAGGAAGATGGCTCGCATGGTTTTGCAGTAATTCAAGAATATCGTAGTTTACGACTTCGTGTCTCCTGTAGCGTGAGTGGTAGGTGTTTAATTCATGAGAGCCGTTGTTCGCCTGATAGTAAGCAGTATGTGTACCGAGTTTGGTTGCAGTCGGTCCAATACTTTAGGAGGAGGTGCAGGAAGATGGCTCGCATGGTTTTGCAGTAATTCAAGAATATCGTAGTTTACGACTTCGTGTCTCCTGTAGCGTGAGTGGTAGGTGTTTAATTCATGACAGCGCTTGTTCGCCTGATAGTAAGCAGTATGTGTACCGAGTTTTTGCAGTCGGTCTATTACTTTAGGAGGAGGTGCAGGAAGATTGCTGGCATGGTTTTTTAGTAATTCAAGAATATCGTAGTTTACGACTTCGTGTCTCCTGTAGCGTGAGTGGTAGGTGTTTAATTGATTACAGCGGTTGTTTGCCTGATGGTAAGCAATATGTGTACCAAGTTTGGTTGCAGTTGGTACACTACTTTAGGAGGAGGTGTAGGAAGATGGCTCCCATGGTTTTGTAGTAATTCAAGAAGATCGTAGTTTACGACTTCGTGCCTCCTGTAGTGTCAGTGGTAGGTGTTAAATTCATGACAGCGGTTGTTCGCCAGATAGTAAGCAGTATGTGTACCGAGTTTGGTTGCAGTCGGTCCACTACTTGTGGAGGAGGTGCAGGAAGATGGCTCGCATGGTTTTGCAGTAATTCAAGAATATCGTAGTTTACGACTTCGTGTCTCCTGTAGCGTGAGTGGTAGGTGTTTAATTCATGACAGCGCTTGTTCGCCTGATAGTAAGCAGTATGTGTACCGAGTTTGCTTGCAGTCGGTCCACGACTTTAGGAGGAGGTGTAGGAAGATTGCTCGCATGGTTTTGCAGTAATTAAAGAATATCGTAGTTTACGACTTCGTGGCTCCTGTAGCGTGAGTGGTAGGTGTTTAATTCATGACAGCGGTTGTTCGCCTGATAGTAAGCAATATGTGTACCGATTTTTGTTGCAGTCGGTCCACTACTGTTGGAGGAGATGCAGGAAGATGGCCCGCATGATTTTGCAATAATTAAAGAATATCGTAGTTTACGACATCGTGTCTCCTTTAGCGTGAGTGAGGGGTGTTTAATTCATAACAGCGGTTGTTCGCCTGATAGTAAGCAGTATGTGTACCGAGTTTGGTTGCAGTCGGTCCACTACTTGAGGAGGAGGTGCAGGATGATGCCTCGCATGGTTTTGCTGTAATTCAAGAATATCGTAGTTTAAGACTTCGTGTCTCCTGTAGCGTGACTGGTAGGTGTTTAATTCATGACAGCGGTTGTTCGCCTGATAGTAAGCAGTATGTGTACCGAGTTTGATTGCAGTCGGTCTGTTACTTTAGGAGGAGGTGCAGGAAGATTGCTGGCATGGTTTTTCAGTAATTCAAGAATATCGTAGTTTACGACATCGTGTCTCCTGTAGCGTGAGTGGTAGGTGTTTAATTGATTACAGCGGTTGTTCGCCTGATAGTAAGCAGTATGTGTACCGAGTTTGGTTGCAGTCGGTCCACTACTTTAGGAGTAGGTGCAGGTAGCTGGCTCGCATGGTTTTGCAGTAATTCAAGAATATCGTAGTTTACGACTTCGTGTCTCCTGTAGTGTGAGTGGTAGGTGTTTAATTCATGACAGCGGTAGTTCGCCTGATAGTAAGCAGTATGTGTACCGAGTTTGGTTGCAGTCGGTCCATTACTTTAGGAGGAGGTACAGGAAGATGGCTCGCATGGTGTTGCAGTAATTCAAGAATATCGTAGTTTACGACTTCGTGTCTCCTGTAGCGTGAGTGGTAGGTGTTTAATTCATAACAGCGGTTGTTCGCCTGGTAGTAAGCAGTATGTGTACCGAGTTTGGTTGCAGTCGGTCCATTACTGGAGGAGGAGGTGCAGGATGATGGCTCGCATGGATTGCAGTAATTCAAGAATATCGTAGTTTACGACTTCGTGTCTCCTGTAGCGTGAGTGGTAGGTATTTAATTCATGACAGCGGTTGTTCGCCTGATAGTAAGCAGTATGTGTACCGATTTTTGTTGCAGTCGGTCCACTACTTTAGGAGGAGATGCAGGAAGATGGCTCGCATGGTTTTGCAGTAATTCAAGAATATCGTAGTTTAAGACTTCGTGTGTCCTGTAGCGTGAGTGGTAGGTGTTTAATTCATGACAGCGCTTGTTCGCCTGATAGTAAGCAGTATGTGTACCGAGTTTGGTTGCAGTCGGTCCACTACTTTAGGAGGAGGTGCAGGAAGATGGCTCGCATTGTTTTGCAGTAATTCAAAAACATCGTAGTTTACGACGTCGTGTCTCCTGCAGCGTGAGTGGTAGGTGTTTAATTCATGACAGCGGTTGTTCGCCTGATAGTAAGCAGTATGTGTACCGATTTTTGTTGCAGTCGGTCAACTACTGTTGGAGGAGATGCAGGAAGATGGCCCGCATGGTTTTGCAGTAATTAAAGAATATCGTAGTTTACGACATCGTGCCTCCTTTACCGTGAGTGAGGGGTGTTTAAATCATAACAGCGGTTGTTCGCCTGATAGTAAGCAGTATGTGTACCGAGTTTGGTTGCAGTCGGTCCACTACTTGAGGAGGAGGTGCAGGATGATGGCTCGCATGGTTTTGCTGTAATTCAAGAATATCGTAGTTTAAGACTTCGTGTCTCCTGTAGCGTGACTGGTAGGTGCTTAATTCATGACAGCGGTTGTTCGCCTGATAGTAAGCAGTATGTGTACCGAGTTTGGTTGCAGTCGGTCCAATACTTTAGGAGGAGGTGCAGGAGGATGGCTCGCATGGTTTTGCAGTAATTCAAGAATATCGTAGTTTACGACTTCGTGTGTCCTGTAGCGTGAGTGGTAGGTGTTTAATTCATGACAGCGCATGTTCGCCTGATAGAAATCAGTATGTGTACCGAGTTTCATTGCAGTCGGTCTATTACTTTAGGAGGAGGTGCAGGAAGATTGCTGGCATGGTTTTTCAGTAATTCAAGAATATCGTAGTTTACGACATCGTGTCTCCTGTAGCGTGAGTGGTAGGTGTTTAATTGATTACAGCGGTTGTTCGCCTGATAGTAAGCAGTATGTGTACCGAGTTTGGTTGCAGTCGGTCCACTACTTTAGGAGGAGGTGCAGGTAGCTGGCTCGCATGGTTTTGCTGTAATTCAAGAATATCGTAGTTTACGACTTCGTGTCTCCTGCAGCGTGAGTGGTAGGTGTTTAATTCATGACAGCGGTAGTTCGCCTGATAGTAAGCAGTATGTGTACCGAGTTTGGTTGCAGTCGGACCACTACTTTAGGAGGAGGTACAGGAAGATGGCTCGCATGGTGTTGAAGTAATTCAAGAATATCGTAGTTTACGACTTCGTGTCTCCTGTAGCGTGAGTGGTAGGTGTTTAATTCATAACAGCGGTTGTTCGGCTGATAGCAAGCAGTATGTGTACCGAGTTTGGTTGCAGGCGGTCCATTACTGGTGGAGGTGGTGCAGGATGATGGCTCGCATGGTTTTGCAGTAATTCAAGAATATCGTAGTTTACGACTTCGTGTCTCCTGTAGCGTGAGTGGTAGGTGTTTAATTCATGACAGCGGTTGTTCGCCTGATAGTAAGCAGTATGTGTACCGATTTTTGTTGCAGTCGGTCCACTACTGTTGGAGGAGATGCAGGAAGATGGCCCGCATGGTTTTGCAGTAATTAAAGAATATCGTAGTTTACGACATCGTGTCTCCTTTAGCGTGAGTGAGGGGTCTTTAATTCATAACAGCGGTCGTTCGCCTGATAGTAAGCAGTATGTGTACCGAGTTTGGTTGCAGTCGGTCCACTACTTTAGGAGGAGGTACAGGAAGATGGCTCGCATAGTGTTGCAATTATTTCTAGAATATCGTAGTTTACGACTTCGTGTCTCCTGTAGCGTGAGTGGTAGGTGTTTAATTCATAACAGCGGTTGTTCGCCTGATAGTAAGCAGTATGTGTACCGATTTTTGTTGCAGTCGGTCCACTACTGTTGGAGGAGATGCAGGAAGATGGCCCGCATGGTTTTGCAGTAATTAAAGAATATCGTAGTTTACGACATCGTGTTTCCTTTAGCGTGAGTGAGGGGTGTTTAATTCATAACAGCGGTTGTTCGCCTGATAGTAAGCAGTATGTGTACCGAGTTTGGTTGCAGTCGGTCCACTACTTTAGGAGGAGGTGCAGGATGATGCCTCGCATGGTTTTGCTGTAATTCAAGAATATCGTAGTTTAAGACTTCGTGTCTCCTGTAGCGTGACTGGTAGGTGTTTAATTCATGACAGCGGTTGTTCGCCTGATAGTAAGCAGTATGTGTACCGAGTTTGATTGCAGTCGGTCTGTTACTTTAGGAGGAGGTGCAGGAAGATTGATGGCATGGTTTTTCAGTAATTCAAGAATATCGTAGTTTACGACGTCGTGTCTCCTGTAGCGTGAGTGGTAGGTGTTTAATTGATTACAGCGGTTGTTCGCCTGATAGTAAGCAGTATGTGTACCGAGTTTGGTTGCAGTCGGTCCACTACTTTAGGAGTAGGTGCAGGTAGCTGGCTCGCATGGTTTTGCAGTAATTCAAGAATATCGTAGTTTACGACTTCGTGTCTCCTGTAGTGTGAGTGGTAGGTGTTTAATTCATAACAGCGGTAGTTCGCCTGATAGTAAGCAGTATGTGTACCGAGTTTGGTTGCAGTCGGTCCATTACTTTAGGAGGAGGTACAGGAAGATGGCTCGCATGGTGTTGCAGTAATTCAAGAATATCGTAGTTTACGACTTCGTGTCTCCTGTAGCGTAAGTGGTAGGTGTTTAATTCATGACAGCGGTTGTTTGCCTGATATAAGCAGTATGTGTACCGAGTTTGGTTGCAGTCGGTCCACTACTTTAGGAGGAGTTGCAGGAAGATTGCCCGCATGCTTTTGCAGTAATTCAAGATTATCGTAGTTAACGACTTGGTGTCTCCTGTAGCGTGAGTGGTAGGTGTTTAATTGATTACAGCGGTTGTTCGCCTGATAGTACGCAGTATGTGTACCGAGTTTGGTTGCAGTCGGTCCACTACTTTAGGAGGAGGTGCAGGAAGATGTCTCGCATGGTTTTGCAGTAATTCAAGAATATCGTGGTTTACGACTTCGTGTCTCCTGTAGCGTGAGTGGTAGGTGTTTAATTCATGACAGCGGTTGTGCGCCCATAGTAAGCAGTATGTGTACCGAATTTGGTTGCAGTCGGTCCACTACTGGAGGAGGAGGTGCAGGAAGATGGCTCGCATGGATTTGCAGTAATTCAAGAATATCGTAGTTTACGACTTCGTGTCTCCTGTAGCGTGAGTGGTAGGTGTTTAATTCATGAGAGCCGTTGTTCGCCTGATAGTAAGCAGTATGTGTACCGAGTTTGGTTGCAGTCGGTCCAATACTTTAGGAGGAGGTGCAGGAAGATGGCTCGCATGGTTTTGAGGTAATTCAAGAATATCGTAGTTTACGACTTCGTGTCTCCTGTAGCGTGAGTGGTAGGTGTTTAATTCATGACAGCGCTTGTTCGCCTGATAGTAAGCAGTATGTGTACCGAGTTTTTGCAGTCGGTCTATTACTTTAGGAGGAGGTGCAGGAAGATTGCTGGCATGGTTTTTTAGTAATTCAAGAATATCGTAGTTTACGACTTCGTGTCTCCTGTAGCGTGAGTGGTAGGTGTTTAATTGATTACAGCGGTTGTTTGCCTGATGGTAAGCAATATGTGTACCAAGTTTGGTTGCAGTTGGTACACTACTTTAGGAGGAGGTGTAGGAAGATGGCTCCCATGGTTTTGTAGTAATTCAAGAAGATCGTAGTTTACGACTTCGTGCCTCCTGTAGTGTCAGTGGTAGGTGTTAAATTCATGACAGCGGTTGTTCGCCAGATAGTAAGCAGTATGTGTACCGAGTTTGGTTGCAGTCGGTCCACTACTTGTGGAGGAGGTGCAGGAAGATGGCTCGCATGGTTTTGCAGTAATTCAAGAATATCGTAGTTTACGACTTCGTGTCTCCTGTAGCGTGAGTGGTAGGTGTTTAATTCATGACAGCGCTTGTTCGCCTGATAGTAAGCAGTATGTGTACCGAGTTTGCTTGCAGTCGGTCCACGACTTTAGGAGGAGGTGCAGGAAGATTGCTCGCATGGTTTTGCAGTAATTAAAGAATATCGTAGTTTACGACTTCGTGGCTCCTGTAGCGTGAGTGGTAGGTGTTTAATTCATGACAGCGGTTGTTCGCCTGATAGTAAGCAATATGTGTACCGATTTTTGTTGCAGTCGGTCCACTACTGTTGGAGGAGATGCAGGAAGATGGCCCGCATGATTTTGCAATAATTAAAGAATATCGTAGTTTACGACATCGTGTCTCCTTTAGCGTGAGTGAGGGGTGTTTAATTCATAACAGCGGTTGTTCGCCTGATAGTAAGCAGTATGTGTACCGAGTTTGGTTGCAGTCGGTCCACTACTTGAGGAGGAGGTGCAGGATGATGCCTCGCATGGTTTTGCTGTAATTCAAGAATATCGTAGTTTAAGACTTCGTGTCTCCTGTAGCGTGACTGGTAGGTGTTTAATTCATGACAGCGGTTGTTCGCCTGATAGTAAGCAGTATGTGTACCGAGTTTGATTGCAGTCGGTCTGTTACTTTAGGAGGAGGTGCAGGAAGATTGCTGGCATGTTTTTTCAGTAATTCAAGAATATCGTAGTTTACGACATCGTGTCTCCTGTAGCGTGAGTGGTAGGTGTTTAATTGATTACAGCGGTTGTTCGCCTGATAGTAAGCAGTATGTGTACCGAGTTTGGTTGCAGTCGGTCCACTACTTTAGGAGTAGGTGCAGGTAGCTGGCTCGCATGGTTTTGCAGTAATTCAAGAATATCGTAGTTTACGACTTCGTGTCTCCTGTAGTGTGAGTGGTAGGTGTTTAATTCATGACAGCGGTAGTTCGCCTGATAGTAAGCAGTATGTGTACCGAGTTTGGTTGCAGTCGGTCCATTACTTTAGGAGGAGGTACAGGAAGATGGCTCGCATGGTGTTGCAGTAATTCAAGAATATCGTAGTTTACGACTTCGTGTCTCCTGTAGCGTGAGTGGTAGGTGTTTAATTCATAACAGCGGTTGTTCGCCTGGTAGTAAGCAGTATGTGTACCGAGTTTGGTTGCAGTCGGTCCATTACTGGAGGAGGAGGTGCAGGATGATGGCTCGCATGGATTGCAGTAATTCAAGAATATCGTAGTTTACGACTTCGTGTCTCCTGTAGCGTGAGTGGTAGGTGTTTAATTCATGACAGCGGTTGTTCGCCTGATAGTAAGCAGTATGTGTACCGATTTTTGTTGCAGTCGGTCAACTACTGTTGGAGGAGATGCAGGAAGATGGCCCGCATGGTTTTGCAGTAATTAAAGAATATCGTAGTTTACGACATCGTGCCTCCTTTACCGTGAGTGAGGGGTGTTTAAATCATAACAGCGGTTGTTCGCCTGATAGTAAGCAGTATGTGTACCGAGTTTGGTTGCAGTCGGTCCAATACTTTAGGAGGAGGTGCAGGAGGATGGCTCGCATGGTTTTGCAGTAATTCAAGAATATCGTAGTTTACGACTTCGTGTGTCCTGTAGCGTGAGTGGTAGGTGTTTAATTCATGACAGCGCATGTTCGCCTGATAGTAATCAGTATGTGTACCGAGTTTGATTGCAGTCGGTCTATTACTTTAGGAGGAGGTGCAGGAAGATTGCTGGCATGGTTTTTCAGTAATTCAAGAATATCGTAGTTTACGACTTCGTGTCTCCTGTAGCGTGAGTGGTAGGTGTTTAATTGATTACAGCGGTTGTTCGCCTGATAGTAAGCAGTATGTGTACCGAGTTTGGTTGCAGTCGGTCCACTACTTTAGGAGGAGGTGCAGGTAGCTGGCTCGCATGGTTTTGCTGTAATTCAAGAATATCGTAGTTTACGACTTCGTGTCTCCTGCAGCGTGAGTGGTAGGTGTTTAATTCATGACAGCGGTAGTTCGCCTGATAGTAAGCAGTATGTGTACCGAGTTTGGTTGCAGTCGGACCACTACTTTAGGAGGAGGTACAGGAAGATGGCTCGCATGGTGTTGAAGTAATTCAAGAATATCGTAGTTTACGACTTCGTGTCTCCTGTAGCGTGAGTGGTAGGTGTTTAATTCATAACAGCGGTTGTTCGGCTGATAGTAAGCAGTATGTGTACCGAGTTTGGTTGCAGGCGGTCCATTACTGGTGGAGGTGGTGCAGGATGATGGCTCGCATGGTTTTGCAGTAATTCAAGAATATCGTAGTTTACGACTTCGTGTCTCCTGTAGCGTGAGTGGTAGGTGTTTAATTCATGACAGCGGTTGTTCGCCTGATAGTAAGCAGTATGTGTACCGATTTTTGTTGCAGTCGGTCCACCACTGTTGGAGGAGATGCAGGAAGATGGCCCGCATGGTTTTGCAGTAATTAAAGAATATCGTAGTTTACGACATCGTGTCTCCTTTAGCGTGAGTGGTAGGTATTTAATTCATAACAGCGGTCGTTCGCCTGATAGTAAGCAGTATGTGTACCGAGTTTGGTTGCAGTCGGTCCACTACTTTAGGAGGAGGTACAGGAAGATGGCTCGCATAGTGTTGCAATTATTTCTAGAATATCGTAGTTTACGACTTCGTGTCTCCTGTAGCGTGAGTGGTAGGTGTTTAATTCATAACAGCGGTTGTTCGCCTGATAGTAAGCAGTATGTGTAACGATTTTTGTTGCAGTCGGTCCACTACTGTTGGAGGAGATGCAGGAAGATGGCCCGCATGGTTTTGCAGTAATTAAAGAATATCGTAGTTTACGACATCGTGTCTCCTTTAGCGTGAGTGAGGGGTGTTTTATTCATAACAGCGGTTGTTCGCCTGATAGTAAGCAGTATGTGTACCGAGTTTGGTTGCAGTCGGTCCACTACTTTAGGAGGAGGTGCAGGATGATGCCTCGCATGGTTTTGCTGTAATTCAAGAATATCGTAGTTTAAGACTTCGTGTCTCCTGTAGCGTGACTGGTAGGTGTTTAATTCATGACAGCGGTTGTTCGCCTGATAGTAAGCAGTATGTGTACCGAGTTTGATTGCAGTCGGTCTGTTACTTTAGGAGGAGGTGCAGGAAGATTGATGGCATGGTTTTTCAGTAATTCAAGAATATCGTAGTTTACGACATCGTGTCTCCTGTAGCGTGAGTGGTAGGTGTTTAATTGATTACAGCGGTTGTTCGCCTGATAGTAAGCAGTATGTGTACCGAGTTTGGTTGCAGTCGGTCCACTACTTTAGGAGTAGGTGCAGGTAGCTGGCTCGCATGGTTTTGCAGTAATTCAAGAATATCGTAGTTTACGACTTCGTGTCTCCTGTAGTGTGAGTGGTAGGTGTTTAATTCATGACAGCGGTAGTTCGCCTGATAGTAAGCAGTATGTGTACCGAGTTTGGTTGCAGTCGGTCCATTACTTTAGGAGGAGGTACAGGAAGATGGCTCGCATGGTGTTGCAGTAATTCAAGAATATCGTAGTTTACGACTTCGTGTCTCCTGTAGCGTGAGTGGTAGGTGTTTAATTCATAACAGCGGTTGTTCGCCTGGTAGTAAGCAGTATGTGTACCGAGTTTGGTTGCAGTCGGTCCATTACTGGAGGAGGAGGTGCAGGATGATGGCTCGCATGGATTGCAGTAATTCAAGAATATCGTAGTTTACGACTTCGTGTCTCCTGTAGCGTGAGTGGTAGGTATTTAATTCATGACAGCGGTTGTTCGCCTGATAGTAAGCAGTATGTGTACCGATTTTTGTTGCAGTCGGTCCACTACTGTTGGAGGAGATGCAGGAAGATGTCCCGCATGGTTTTGCAGTAATTATTGAATATCGTAGTTTACGACATAGTGTCTCCTTTAGCGTGAGTGAGGGGTGTTTAAATCATAACAGCGGTTGTTCGCCTGATAGTAAGCAGTATGTGTACCGAGTTTGGTTGCAGTCGGTCCACTACTTGAGGAGGAGGAGCAGGATGATGGCTCGCATGGTTTTGCTGTAATTCAAGAATATCGTAGTTTAAGACTTCGTGTCTCCTGTAGCGTGACTCGTAGGTGTTTAATTCATGACAGCGGTTCTTCGCCTGATAGTAAGCAGTATGTGTACCGAGTTTGGTTGCAGTCGGTCCAATACTTTAGGAGGAGGTGCAGGAAGATGGCTCGCATGGTTTTGCAGTAATTCAAGAATATCGTAGTTTAAGACTTCGTGTGTCCTGTAGCGTGAGTGGTAGGTGTTTAATTCATGACAGCGCTTGTTCGCCTGATAGTAAGCAGTATGTGTACCGAGATTGATTGCAGTCGGTCTATTACTTTAGGAGGAGGTGCAGGAAGATTGCTGGCATGGTTTTTCAGTAATTCAAGAATATCGTAGTTTACGACTTCGTGTCTCCTGTAGCGTGAGTGGTAGGTGTTTAATTCCTGACAGCGGTAGTTCGCCTGATAGTAAGCAGTATGTGTACCGAGTTTGGTTGCAGTCGGTCCACTACTTTAGGAGGAGGTACAGGAAGATGGCTCGCATAGTGTTGCAATTATTTCTAGAATATCGTAGTTTACGACTTCGTGTCTCCTGTAGCGTGAGTGGTAGGTGTTTAATTCATAACAGCGGTTGTTCGCCTGATAGTAAGCAGTATGTGTACCGATTTTTGTTGCAGTCGGTCCACTACTGTTGGAGGAGATGCAGGAAGATGGCCCGCATGGTTTTGCAGTAATTAAAGAATATCGTAGTTTACGACATCGTGTCTCCTTTAGCGTGAGTGAGGGGTGTTTAATTCATAACAGCGGTTGTTCGCCTGATAGTAAGCAGTATGTGTACCGAGTTTGGTTGCAGTCGGTCCACTACTTTAGGAGGAGGTGCAGGAAGATGGCTCGCATTGTTTTGCAGTAATTCAAAAACATCGTAGTTTACGACGTCGTGTCTCCTGCAGCGTGAGTGGTAGGTGTTTAATTCATGACAGCGGTTGTTCGCCTGATAGTAAGCAGTATGTGTACCGATTGTTGTTGCAGTCGGTCAACTACTGTTGGAGGAGATGCAGGAAGATGGCCCGCATGGTTTTGCAGTAATTAAAGAATATCGTAGTTTACGACATCGTGCCTCCTTTACCGTGAGTGAGGGGTGTTTAAATCATAACAGCGGTTGTCGCCTGATAGTAAGCAGTATGTGTACCGAGTTTGGTTGCAGTCGGTCCACTACTTTAGGAGGAGGTGCAGGTAGCTGGCTCGCATGGTTTTGCTGTAATTCAAGAATATCGTAGTTTACGACTTCGTGTCTCCTGCAGCGTGAGTGGTAGGTGTTTAATTCATGACAGCGGTAGTTCGCCTGATAGTAAGCAGTATGTGTACCGAGTTTGGTTGCAGTCGGACCACTACTTTAGGAGGAGGTACAGGAAGATGGCTCGCATGGTGTTGAAGTAATTCAAGAATATCGTAGTTTACGACTTCGTGTCTCCTGTAGCGTGAGTGGTAGGTGTTTAATTCATAACAGCGGTTGTTTGGCTGATAGTAAGCAGTATGTGTACCGAGTTTGGTTGCAGGCGGTCCATTACTGGTGGAGGTGGTGCAGGATGATGGCTCGCATGGTTTTGCAGTAATTCAAGAATATCGTAGTTTACGACTTCGTGTCTCCTGTAGCGTTAGTGGTAGGTGTTTAATTCATGACAGCGGTTGTTCGCCTGATAGTAAGCAGTATGTGTACCGTTTTTTGTTGCAGTCGGTCCACTACTGTTGGAGGAGATGCAGGAAGATGGCCCGCATGGTTTTGCAGTAATTAAAGAATATCATAGTTTACGACATCGTGTCTCCTTTAGCGTGAGTGAGGGGTGTTTAATTCATAACAGCGGTCGTTCGCCTGATAGTAAGCAGTATGTGTACCGAGTTTGGTTGCAGTCGGTCCACTACTTTAGGAGGAGGTACAGGAAGATGGATCGCATAGTGTTGCAATTATTTCTAGAATATCGTAGTTTACGACTTCGTGTCTCCTGTAGCGTGAGTGGTAGGTGTTTAATTCATAACAGCGGTTGTTCGCCTGATAGTAAGCAGTATGTGTACCGATTTTTGTTGCAGTCGGTCCACTACTGTTGGAGGAGATGCAGGAAGATGGCCCGCATGGTTTTGCAGTAATTAAAGAATATCGTAGTTTACGACATCGTGTCTCCTTTAGCGTGAGTGAGGGGTGTTTAATTCATAACAGCGGTTGTTCGCCTGATAGTAAGCAGTATGTGTACCGAGTTTGGTTGCAGTCGGTCCACTACTTTAGGAGGAGGTGCAGGATGATGCCTCGCATGGTTTTGCTGTAATTCAAGAATATCGTAGTTTAAGACTTCGTGTCTCCTGTAGCGTGACTGGTAGGTGTTTAATTCATGACAGCGGTTGTTCGCCTGATAGTAAGCAGTATGTGTACCGAGTTTGATTGCAGTCGGTCTGTTACTTTAGGAGGAGGTGCAGGAAGATTGCTGGCATGGTTTTTCAGTAATTCAAGAATATCGTAGTTTACGACATCATGTCTCCTGTAGCGTGAGTGGTAGGTGTTTAATTGATTACAGCGGTTGTTCGCCTGATAGTAAGCAGTATGTGTACCGAGTTTGGTTGCAGTCGGTCCACTACTTTGGGAGTAGGTGCAGGTAGCTGGCTCGCATGATTTTGCAGTAATTCAAGAATATCGTAGTTTACGACTTCGTGTCTCCTGTAGTGTGAGTGGTAGGTGTTTAATTCATGACAGCGGTAGTTCGCCTGATAGTAAGCAGTATGTGTACCGAGTTTGGTTGCAGTCGGTCCATTACTTTAGGAGGAGGTACAGGAAGATGGCTCGCATGGTGTTGCAGTAATTCAAGAATATCGTAGTTTACGACTTCGTGTCTCCTGTAGCGTGAGTGGTAGGTGTTTAATTCATAACAGCGGTTGTTCGCCTGGTAGTAAGCAGTATGTGTACCGAGTTTGGTTGCAGTCGGTCCATTACTGGAGGAGGAGGTGCAGGATGATGGCTCGCATGGATTGCAGTAATTCAAGAATATCGTAGTGTACGACTTCGTGTCTCCTGTTGCGTGAGTGGTAGGTATTTAATTCATGACAGCGGTTGTTCGCCTGATAGTAAGCAGTATGTGTACAGATTTTTGTTGCAGTCGGTCCACTACTGTTGGAGGAGATGCAGGAAGATGGCCCGCATGGTTTTGCAGTAATTATAGAATATCGTAGTTTACGACATAGTGTCTCCTTTAGCGTGAGTGAGGGGTGTTTAATTCATAACAGCGGTTGTTCGCCTGATAGTAAGCAGTATGTGTACCGAGTTTGGTTGCAGTCGGTCCACTACTTGAGGAGGAGGAGCAGGATGATGGCTCGCATGGTTTTGCTGTAATTCAAGAATATCGTAGTTTAAGACTTCGTGTCTCCTGTAGCGTGACTGGTAGGTGTTTAATTCATGACAGCGGTTCTTCGCCTGGTAGTAAGCAGTATGTGTACCGAGTTTGATTGCAGTCGGTCTATTACTTTAGGAGGAGGTGCAGGAAGATTGCTGGCATGGTTTTTCAGTAATTCAAGACTATCGTAGTTTACGACTTCGTGTCTCCTGTAGCGTGAGTGGTAGGTGTTTAATTCCTGACAGCGGTAGTTCGCCTGATAGTAAGCAGTATGTGTACCGAGTTTGGTTGCAGTCGGTCCACTACTTTAGGAGGAGGTACAGGAAGATGGCTCGCATAGTGTTGCAATTATTTCTAGAATATCGTAGTTTACATCTTCGTGTCTCCTGTAGCGTGAGTGGTAGGTGTTTAATTCATAACAGCGGTTGTTCGCCTGATAGTAAGCAGTATGTGTACCGATTTTTGTTGCAGTCGGTCCACTACTGTTGGAGGAGATGCAGGAAGATGGCCCGCATGGTTTTGCAGTAATTAAAGAATATCGTAGTTTACGACATCGTGTCTCCTTTAGCGTGAGTGAGGGGTGTTTAATTCATAACAGCGGTTGTTCGCCTGATAGTAAGCAGTATGTGTACCGAGTTTGGTTGCAGTCGGTCCACTACTTTAGGAGGAGGTGCAGGAAGATGGCTCGCATTGATTTGCAGTAATTCAAAAACATCGTAGTTTACGACGTCGTGTCTCCTGCAGCGTGAGTGGTAGGTGTTTAATTCATGACAGCGGTTGTTCGCCTGATAGTAAGCAGTATGTGTACCGATTTTTGTTGCAGTCGGTCAACTACTGTTGGAGGAGATGCAGGAAGATGGCCCGCATGGTTTTGCAGCAATTAAAGAATATCGTAGTTTACGACATCGTGCCTCTTTTACCGTGAGTGAGGGGTGTTTAAATCATAACAGCGGTTGTTCGCCTGATAGTAAGCAGTATGTGTACCGAGTTTGGTTGCAGTCGGTCCACTACTTGAGGCGGAGGTGCAGGATGATGGCTCGCATGGTTTTGCTGTAATTCAAGAATATCGTAGTTTAAGACTTCGTGTCTCCTGTAGCGTGACTGGTAGGTGTTTAATTCATGACAGCGGTTGTTCGCCTGATAGTAAGCAGTATGTGTACCGAGTTTGGTTGCAGTCGGTCCAATACTTTAGGAGGAGGTGCAGGAGGATGGCTCGCATGGTTTTGCAGTAATTCAAGAATATCGTAGTTTACGACTTCGTGTGTCCTGTAGCGTGAGTGGTAGGTGTTTAATTCATGACAGCGCATGTTCGCCTGATAGTAATCAGTATGTGTACCGAGTTTGATTGCAGTCGGTCTATTACTTTAGGAGGAGGTGCAGGAAGTTTGCTGGCATGGTTTTTCAGTAATTCAAGAATATCGTAGTTTACGACTTCGTGTCTCCTGTAGCGTGAGTGGTAGGTGTTTAATTGATTACAGCGGTTGTTCGCCTGATAGTAAGCAGTATGTGTACCGAGTTTGGTTGCAGTCGGTCCACTACTTTAGGAGGAGGTGCAGGTAGCTGGCTCGCATGGTTTTGCTGTAATTCAAGAATATCGTAGTTTACGACTTCGTGTCTCCTGCAGCGTGAGTGGTAGGTGTTTAATTCATGACAGCGGTAGTTCGCCTGATAGTAAGCAGTATGTGTACCGAGTTTGGTTGCAGTCGGACCACTACTTTAGGAGGAGGTACAGGAAGATGGCTCGCATGGTGTTGAAGTAATTCAAGAATATCGTAGTTTACGACTTCGTGTCTCCTGTAGCGTGAGTGGTAGGTGTTTAATTCATAACAGCGGTTGTTCGGCTGATAGTAAGCAGTATGTGTACCGAGTTTGGTTGCAGTCGGTCCACTACTGTTGGAGGAGATGCAGGAAGATGGCCCGCATGGTTTTGCAGTAATTAAAGAATATCGTAGTTTACGACATCGTGTCTCCTTTAGCGTGAGTGAGGGGTGTTTAATTCATAACAGCAGTCGTTCGCCTGATAGTAAGCAGTATGTGTACCGAGTTTGGTTGCAGTCGGTCCACTACTTTAGGAGGAGGTACAGGAAGATGGCTCGCATAGTGTTGCAATTATTTCTAGAATATCGTAGTTTACGACTTCGTGTCTCCTGTAGCGTGAGTGGTAGGTGTTTAATTCATAACGGCGGTTGTTCGCCTGATAGTAAGCAGTATGTGTACCGATTTTTGTTGCAGTCGGTCCACTACTGTTGGAGGAGATGCAAGAAGATGGCCCGCATGGTTTTGCAGTAATTAAAGAATATCTTAGTTTACGACATCGTGTCTCCTTTAGCGTGAGTGAGGGGTGTTTAATTCATAACAGCGGTTGTTCGCCTGATAGTGAGCAGTATGTGTACCGAGTTTGGTTGCAGTCGGTCCACTACTTTAGGAGGAGGTGCAGGAAGATGGCTCGCATTGATTTGCAGTAATTCAAAAACATCGTAGTTTACGACGTCGTGTCTCCTGCAGCGTGAGTGGTAGGTGTTTAATTCATGACAGCGGTTGTTCGCCTGATAGTAAGCAGTATGTGTACCGATTTTTGTTGCAGTCGGTCAACTACTGTTGGAGGAGATGCAGGAAGATGGCCCGCATGGTTTTGCAGCAATTAAAGAATATCGTAGTTTACGACATCGTGCCTCTTTTACCGTGAGTGAGGGGTGTTTAAATCATAACAGCGGTTGTTCGCCTGATAGTAAGCAGTATGTGTACCGAGTTTGGTTGCAGTCGGTCCACTACTTGAGGCGGAGGTGCAGGATGATGGCTCGCATGGTTTTGCTGTAATTCAAGAATATCGTAGTTTAAGACTTCGTGTCTCCTGTAGCGTGACTGGTAGGTGTTTAATTCATGACAGCGGTTGTTCGCCTGATAGTAAGCAGTATGTGTACCGAGTTTGGTTGCAGTCGGTCCAATACTTTAGGAGGAGGTGCAGGAGGATGGCTCGCATGGTTTTGCAGTAATTCAAGAATATCGTAGTTTACGACTTCGTGTGTCCTGTAGCGTGAGTGGTAGGTGTTTAATTCATGACAGCGCATGTTCGCCTGATAGTAATCAGTATGTGTACCGAGTTTGATTGCAGTCGGTCTATTACTTTAGGAGGAGGTGCAGGAAGTTTGCTGGCATGGTTTTTCAGTAATTCAAGAATATCGTAGTTTACGACTTCGTGTCTCCTGTAGCGTGAGTGGTAGGTGTTTAATTGATTACAGCGGTTGTTCGCCTGATAGTAAGCAGTATGTGTACCGAGTTTGGTTGCAGTCGGTCCACTACTTTAGGAGGAGGTGCAGGTAGCTGGCTCGCATGGTTTTGCTGTAATTCAAGAATATCGTAGTTTACGACTTCGTGTCTCCTGCAGCGTGAGTGGTAGGTGTTTAATTCATGACAGCGGTAGTTCGCCTGATAGTAAGCAGTATGTGTACCGAGTTTGGTTGCAGTCGGACCACTACTTTAGGAGGAGGTACAGGAAGATGGCTCGCATGGTGTTGAAGTAATTCAAGAATATCGTAGTTTACGACTTCGTGTCTCCTGTAGCGTGAGTGGTAGGTGTTTAATTCATAACAGCGGTTGTTCGGCTGATAGTAAGCAGTATGTGTACCGAGTTTGGTTGCAGTCGGTCCACTACTGTTGGAGGAGATGCAGGAAGATGGCCCGCATGGTTTTGCAGTAATTAAAGAATATCGTAGTTTACGACATCGTGTCTCCTTTAGCGTGAGTGAGGGGTGTTTAATTCATAACAGCAGTCGTTCGCCTGATAGTAAGCAGTATGTGTACCGAGTTTGGTTGCAGTCGGTCCACTACTTTAGGAGGAGGTACAGGAAGATGGCTCGCATAGTGTTGCAATTATTTCTAGAATATCGTAGTTTACGACTTCGTGTCTCCTGTAGCGTGAGTGGTAGGTGTTTAATTCATAACGGCGGTTGTTCGCCTGATAGTAAGCAGTATGTGTACCGATTTTTGTTGCAGTCGGACCACTACTTTAGGAGGAGGTACAGGAAGATGGCTCGCATGTGTTTAAATCATAACAGCGTTTGTTCGCCTGATAGTAAGCAGTTCGTGTACCGAGTTTGGTTGCAGTCGGTCCACTACTTGAGGAGGAGGTGCAGGATGATGGCTCGCATGGTTTTGCTGTAATTCAAGAATATCGTAGTTTAAGACTTCGTGTCTCCTGTAGCGTGACTGGTAGGTGTTTAATTCATGACAGCGGTTGTTCGCCTGATAGTAAGCAGTATGTGTACCGAGGTTGGTTGCAGTCGGTCCAATACTTTAGTAGGAGGTGCAGGTAGATGGCTCGCATTGTTTTGCAGTAATTCAAAAACATCGTAGTTTACGACTTCGTGTCTCCTGTAGCGTGAGTGGTAGGTGTTTAATTCATGACAGCGGTTGTTCGGCTGATAGTAAGCAGTATGTGTACCGAGTTTGGTTGCAGTCGGACCACTACTTTAGGAGGAGGTGCAGGAAGATGGCTCGCATTGTTTTGCAGTAATTCAAAAAACATCGTAGTTTACGACTTCGTGTCTCCTGTAGCGTGAGTGGTAGGTGTTTAATTCATGACAGCGGTTGTTCGCCTGATAGTAAGCAGTATGTGTACCGATTTTTGTTGCAGTCGGTCCACTACTGTTGGAGGAGATGCAGGAAGATGGCCCGCATGGTTTTGCAGTAATTAATAAATATCGTAGTTTACGACTTCGTGTCTCCTGTAGCGTGAGTTGTAGGTGTTTAATTCATGACAGCGGTTGTTCGCCTGATATTAAGCAGTATGTGTACCGAGTTTGGTTGCAGTCGGTCCGCTACTTTAAGAGTACGTGCAGGAAGATGCCTCGCATGATTTTGCAGTAAGTCAAGAAGATCGTTGTTTACGACTCCGTGTCTCCTGTAGCGTGAAAGGTAGGTGTTTAATTCATGACAGCCGTTGTTCGCCTGATAGTAAGCAGTATGTGTACCGAGTTTGGTTGCAGTCGGTCCAATACTTTAGGAGGAGGTGCAGGAAGATGGCTCGCATGGTTTTGCAGTAATTCAAGAATATCGTAGTTTACGACTTCGTGTCTCCTGTAGCGTGAGTGGTAGGTGTTTAATTGATTACAGCGGTTGTTCGCCTGATAGTAAGCAGTATGTGTACCGAGTTTGGTTGCAGTCGGTCCACTACTTTAGGAGGAGGTGCAGGAAGATGGCTCGCATGGTTTTGCAGTAATTCAAGAATATCCTAGTTTACGACATCGTGTCTCCTGTAGCGTGAGTGGTAGGTGTTTAATTCATGAGAGCGGTAGTTCGCCTGATAGCAAGCAGTATGTGTACCGAGTTTGGTTGCAGTCGGGCCACTACTTTAGGAGGAGGTACAGGAAGATGGCTCTCATAGTGTTGCAGTAATTCAAGAATATCGTAGTCTACGACTTCGTGTCTCCTGTAGCGTGAGTGGTAGGTGTTTAATTCATAACAGCGGATGTTCGCCTGATAGTAAGCAGTATGTGTACCGAGTTTGGTTGCAGTCGGTCCATTACTGGAGGAGGAGGTGCAGGATGATGGCTCGCATGATTTTGCAGTAATTCAAGAATACCGTAGTTTACGACTTCGTGTCTCCTGTAGCGTGAGTGGTAGGTGTTTAATTCATGACAGCGCTTGTTCGCCTGATAGTAAGCAGTATGTGTACCGAGTTTGATTGCAGTCGGTCTATTACTTTAGGAGGAGGTGCAGGAAGATTGCTGGCAGGTTTTTTCAGTAATTCAAGAATATCGTAGTTCACGACTTCGTGTCTCCTGTAGCGTGAGTGGTAGGTGTATAATTGATTACAGCGGTTGTTCGCCTGATAGTAAGCAGTATGTGTACCGAGGTTGGTTGCAGTCGGTCCACTACTTTAGGAGGAGGTGCAGGTAGCTGGCTCGCATGGTTTTGCAGTAATTCAAGAATATCGCAGTTTACGACTTCGTGTCTCCTGTAGCGTTAGTGGTAAGTGTTTAATTCATGACAGCGGTAGTTCGCCTTATAGTAAGCAGTATGTGTACCGAGTTTGGTTGCAGTCGGTCCACTACTTTAGGAGGAGGTACAGGAAAATGGCTCGCATGGTGTTGCAGTAATTCAAGAATATCGTAGTTTACGACTTCGTGTCTCCTGTAGCGTGAATGGTAGGTGTTTAATTCATAACAGCGGTTGTTCGCCTGATAGTAAGCAGTATGTGTACCGATTTTTGTTGCAGTCGGTCCACTACTGTTGGAGGAGATACAGGAAGGTGGCCCGCATGGTTTTGCAGTAATTAAAGAATATCGTAATTTACGACATCGTGTCTCCTTTAGCGTGAGTGAGGGGTGTTTAATTCATAACAGCGGTTGTTCGCCTGATAGTAAGCAGTATGTGTACCGAGTTTGGTTGCAGTCGGTCCACTACTTGAGGAGGAGGTGCAGGATGATGGCTCGCATGGTTTTGCTGTAATTCAAGAATATCGTAGTTTAAGACTTCGTGTCTCCTGTAGCGTGACTGGTAGGTGTTTAATTCATGACAGCGGTTGTTCGCCTGATAGTAAGCAGTATGTGTACCGAGTTTGGTTGCAGTCGGTCCAATACTTTAGGAGGAGGTGCAGGAAGATGGCTCGCATGGTTTTGCAGTAATTCAAGAATATCGTAGTTTACGACTTCGTGTGTCCTGTAGCGTGAGTGGTAGGTGTTAAATTCATGACAGCGCTCGTTCGCCTGATAGTAAGCAGTATGTGTACCGAGTTTGATTGCAGTCGGTCTATTACTTTAGGAGGAGGTGCAGGAAGATTGCTGGCATGGTTTTTCAGTAATTCAAGAATATCGTAGTTTACGACTTCGTGTCTCCTGTAGCGTGAGTGGTAGGTGTTTAATTCATGACAGCGGTAGTTCGCCTGATAGTAGGCAGTATGTGTACCGAGTTTGGTTGCAGTCGGTCCACTACTTTAGGAGGAGGTACAGGAAGATGGCTCGCATGGTGTTGCAGTAATTCAAGAATATCGTAGTTTACGACTTCGTGTCTCCTGTAGCGTGAGTGGTAGGTGTTTAATTCATAACAGCGGTTGTTCGCCTGATAGTAACAGTATGTGTACCGAGTGTGGTTGCAGTCGGTCCATTACTGGAGGAGGAGGTGCAGGATGATGGCTCGCATGGTTTTGCAGTAATTCAAGAATATCGTAGTTTACGACATCGTGTATCCTGTAGCGTGAGTGGTAGGTGTTTAATTAATGACAGCGGTTGTTCGACTTATAGTAAGCAGGATGAGTACCGAGATTGGTTGCAGTCGGTCCAATACTTTAGGAGGAGGTGCAGGAAGATGGCTCGCATGGTTTTGCAGTAATTAAAGAATATCGTAGTTTACGACTTCGTGTCCCCTATAGCGTGAGTGGTAGGTGTTTAATTCATGACAGCGGTTGTTCGCCTGATAGTAAGCAGTATGTGTACCGAGTTTGGTTGCAGTCGGTTCAATACTTTAGGAGGAGGTGCAGGAGGATGGCTCGCATGGTTTTGCAGTAATTCAAGAATATCGTAGTTTACGAATTCGTCTCACCTGTAGCGTGAGTGGTAGGTGTTTAATTCATGACAGCGATTGTTCGCCTGATAGTAAGCAGTATGTGTACCGAGTTTGATTGCAGTCGGTCTATTACTTTAGGAGGAGGTGCAGGAAGATTGCGGGCATGGTTTTTCAGTAATTCAAGAATATCGTAGTTTACGACTTCGTGTCTCCTGTAGCGTGAGTGGTAGGTGTTTAATTCATAACAGCGGTTGTTCGCCTGATAATAAGCAGTATGTGTACCGATTTTTGTTGCAGTCGGTCCACTACTGTTGGAGGAGATGCAGGAAGATGGCCCGCATGGTTTTGCAGTAATTAAAGAATATCGTAGTTTACGACATTGTGTCTCCTTTAGCGTGAGTGAGGAGTGTTTAATTCATAACGGCGGTTGTTCGCCTGATAGTAAGCAGTATGTGTACCGAGTTTGGTTGCAGTCGGTCCACTACTTGAGGAGGAGGTGCAGGATGATGGCTCGCATGGTTTTGCTGTAATTCAAGAATATCGTAGTTTAAGACTTCGTGTCTCCTGTAGCGTGACTGGTAGGTGTTTAATTCATGACAGCCGTTGTTCGCCTGATAGTAAGCAGTATGTGTACCGAGTTTGGTTGCAGTCGGTCCAATACTTTAGGAGGAGGTGCAGGAAGATGACTCGCATGGTTTTGCAGTAATTCAAGAATATCGTAGTTTACGACTTCGTGTCTCCTTTAGCGTGAGTGAGGGGTGTTTAATTCGTAACAGCGGTTGTTCGCCTGATAGTACGCAGTATGTGTACCGAGTTTGGTTGCAGTCGGTCCACTACTTGAGGAGGAGGTGCAGGATGATGGCTCGCATGGTTTTGCTGTAATTCAAGAATATCGTAGTTTAAGACTTCGTGTCTCCTGTAGCGTGACTGGTAAGTGTTTAATTCATGACCGCGGTTGTTCGCCTGATAGTAAGCAGTATGTGTACCGAGTTTGGTTGCATTCGGTCCCATACTTTAGGAGGAGGTGCAGGAAGATGGCTCGCATGGTTTTGCAGTAATTAAAGAATATCGTAGTTTACGACTTCGTGTCTCCTGTAGCGTGAGTGGTAGGTGTTTAATTCATGACAGCGGTAGTTCGCCTGATAGTAGGCAGTATGTGTACCGAGTTTGGTTGCAGTCGGTCCACTACTTTAGGAGGAGGTACAGGAAGATGGCTCGCATGGTGTTGCAGTAATTCAAGAATATCGTAGTTTACGACTTCGTGTCTCCTGTAGCGTGAGTGGTAGGTGTTTAATTCATAACAGCGGTTGTTCGCCTGATAGTAACAGTATGTGTACCGAGTGTGGTTGCAGTCGGTCCATTACTGGAGGAGGAGGTGCAGGATGATGGCTCGCATGGTTTTGCAGTAATTCAAGAATATCGTAGTTTACGACATCGTGTATCCTGTAGCGTGAGTGGTAGGTGTTTAATTAATGACAGCGGTTGTTCGACTTATAGTAAGCAGGATGAGTACCGAGATTGGTTGCAGTCGGTCCAATACTTTAGGAGGAGGTGCAGGAAGATGGCTCGCATGGTTTTGCAGTAATTAAAGAATATCGTAGTTTACGACTTCGTGTCCCCTATAGCGTGAGTGGTAGGTGTTTAATTCATGACAGCGGTTGTTCGCCTGATAGTAAGCAGTATGTGTACCGAGTTTGGTTGCAGTCGGTTCAATACTTTAGGAGGAGGTGCAGGAGGATGGCTCGCATGGTTTTACAGTAATTCAAGAATATCGTAGTTTACGAATTCGTCTCACCTGTAGCGTGAGTGGTAGGTGTTTAATTCATGACAGCGATTGTTCGCCTGATAGTAAGCAGTATGTGTACCGAGTTTGATTGCAGTCGGTCTATTACTTTAGGAGGAGGTGCAGGAAGATTGCGGGCATGGTTTTTCAGTAATTCAAGAATATCGTAGTTTACGACTTCGTGTCTCCTGTAGCGTGAGTGGTAGGTGTTTAATTCATAACAGCGGTTGTTCGCCTGATAATAAGCAGTATGTGTACCGATTTTTGTTGCAGTCGGTCCACTACTGTTGGAGGAGATGCAGGAAGATGGCCCGCATGGTTTTGCAGTAATTAAAGAATATCGTAGTTTACGACATTGTGTCTCCTTTAGCGTGAGTGAGGAGTGTTTAATTCATAACGGCGGTTGTTCGCCTGATAGTAAGCAGTATGTGTACCGAGTTTGGTTGCAGTCGGTCCACTACTTGAGGAGGAGGTGCAGGATGATGGCTCGCATGGTTTTGCTGTAATTCAAGAATATCGTAGTTTAAGACTTCGTGTCTCCTGTAGCGTGACTGGTAGGTGTTTAATTCATGACAGCCGTTGTTCGCCTGATAGTAAGCAGTATGTGTACCGAGTTTGGTTGCAGTCGGTCCAATACTTTAGGAGGAGGTGCAGGAAGATGACTCGCATGGTTTTGCAGTAATTCAAGAATATCGTAGTTTACGACTTCGTGTCTCCTTTAGCGTGAGTGAGGGGTGTTTAATTCGTAACAGCGGTTGTTCGCCTGATAGTACGCAGTATGTGTACCGAGTTTGGTTGCAGTCGGTCCACTACTTGAGGAGGAGGTGCAGGATGATGGCTCGCATGGTTTTGCTGTAATTCAAGAATATCGTAGTTTAAGACTTCGTGTCTCCTGTAGCGTGACTGGTAAGTGTTTAATTCATGACAGCGGTTGTTCGCCTGATAGTAAGCAGTATGTGTACCGAGTTTGGTTGCATTCGGTCCCATACTTTAGGAGGAGGTGCAGGAAGATGGCTCGCATGATTTTGCAGTAATTCAAGAATATCGTAGTTTACGACTTCGTGTGTCCTGTAGCGTGAGTGGTAGGTGCTTAATTCATGACAGCGCTTGTTCGCCTGATAGTAGGCAGTATGTGTACCGAGTTTGGTTGCAGTCGGTCCACTACTTTAGGAGGAGGTACAGGAAGATGGCTCGCATGGTGTTGCAGTAATTCAAGAATATCGTAGTTTACGACTTCGTGTCTCCTGTAGCGTGAGTGGTAGGTGTTTAATTCATAACAGCGGTTGTTCGCCTGATAGTAAGCAGTATGTGTGCCGAATTTGGTTGCAGTCGGTCCATTACTGGAGGAGGAGGTGCAGGATGATGGCTCGCATGGTTTTGCAGTAATTCAAGAATATCGTAGTTTACGACATCGTGTATCCTGTAGCGTGAGTGGTAGGTGTTTAATTAATGACAGCGGTTGTTCGCCTTTTAGTAAGCAGGATGAGTACCGAGATAGGTTGCAGTCGGTCCAATACTTTAGGAGGAGGTGCAGGAAGATGGCTCGCATGGTTTTGCAGTAATTAAAGAATATCGTAGTTTACGACTTCGTGTCCCCTATAGCGTGAGTGGTAGGTGTTTAATTCACGACAGCGGTTGTTCGCCTGATAGTAAGCAGTATGTGTACCGAGTTTGGTTGCAGTCGGTCCACTACTTTAGGGGAGGTGCAGGAAGATAGCTCGCATGGTTTTGCAGTAATTCAAGAATATCGTAGTTCACGACATCGTGTCTCCTGTAGCGTGAGTGGTAGGTGTTTAATTCATGACAGCGGTTGTTCGCCTGATAGTAAGCAGTATATGCACCGGGTTTGGTTGCAGTCGGTCCACTACTGGAGGAGGAGGTGCAGGAAGATGGCTCGCATTGTTTGCAGTAATTCAAGAATATCGTAGTTTACGACTTCGTGCCTCCTGTAGCGTAAGCGGTAGGTGTTTAATTCATGACAGCGTTTCTTCGCCTGATAGTAAGCAGCGGTTGTTCGCCTGATAGTAAGCAGAATATGCACCGGGTTTGGTTGCAGTCGGTCCACTACTGGAGGAGGAGGTGCAGGAAGATGGCTCGCATTGTTTGCAGTAATTCAAGAATATCGTAGTTTACGACTTCGTGCCTCCTGTAGCGTAAGCGGGAGGTGTTTAATTCATGACAGCGTTTCTTCGCCTGATAGTAAGCAGTTTGTGTACCGAGTTTGGTTGCAGTCGGTCCACTACTTTAGGAGGAGGTGCAGGAAGATGCCTCGCATGGTTTTGCAGTAATTCAAGAATATCGTAGTTTACGACTTCCTGTCTCCTGTAGCGTGAGTGGTAGGTGTTTAATTGATTACAGCGGGTGTTCTCCTGATAGTAAGCAGTATGTGTACCGAGTTTGGTTGCAGTCGGTCCACTACTTTAGGAGGAGGTGCAGGAAGATGTCTCGCATGGTTTTGCAGTAATTCAAGAATATCGTAGTTTACGACTTCGTGTCTCCTGTAGCGTGAGTGGTAGGTGTTTAATTCATGACAGCGGTTGTTCGCCTGATAGTAAGCAGTATGTGTACCGATTTTTGTTGCAGTCGGTCAACTACTGTTGGAGGAGATTCAGGAAGATGGCCTGCATGGTTTTGCAGTAATTAAAGAATATCGTAGTTTACGACATCGTGTTTCCTTTAGCGTGATTGAGGGGTGTTTAATTCATAACAGCGGTTGTTCGCCTGATAGTAAGCAGTATGTGTACCGAGTTTGGTTGCAGTCGGTCCACTACTTGAGGAGGAGGTGCAGGATGATGGCTCGCATTGTTTTGCTGTAATTCAAGAATATCGTAGTTTAAGACTTCGTGTCTCCTGTAGCGTGACTGGTATGTGTTTAATTCATGGCAGCGGTTCTTCGCCTGATAGTAAGCAGTATGTGTACCGAGTTTGGTTGCAGTCGGTCCCATACTTTAGGAGGAGGTGCAGGAAGATGGCTCGCATGGTTTTGCAGTAATTCAAGAATATCGTAGTTTACGACTTCGTGTCTCCTGTAGCGTGAGTGGTAGGTGTTTAATTGATTACAGCGGTTGTTCGCCTGATAGTAAGCAGTACGTGTACCGAGTTTGGTTGCAGTCGGTCCACTACTTTAGGAGGAGGTGCAGGTAGCTGGCTCGCATGGTTTTGCAGTAATTCAAGAATATCGTAGTTTACGACTTCGTGTCTCCTGTAGCGTGAGTGGTAGGTGTTTAATTCATGACAGCGTTAGTTCGCCTGATAGTAAGCAGTATGTGTACCGAGTTTGGTTGCAGTCGGTCCACTACTTTAGGAGGAGGTACAGGAAGATGAGTCGCATGGTGTTGCAGTAATTCAAGAATATCGTAGTTTACGACTTCGTGTCTCCTGTAGCGTGTGTGGTAGGTGTTTAATTCATAACAGTGGTTGTTCGCCTGATAGTAAGCAGTATGTGTACCGAGTTTGGTTGCAGTCGGTCCATTACTGGAGGAGGAGGTGCAGGATGATGGCTCGCATCGTTTTGCAGTAATTCAAGAATATCGTAGTTTACGACATCGTGTATCCTGTAGCGTGAGTGGTAGGTGTTTAATTAATGACAGCGGTTGTTCGCCTTATAGTAAGCAGGATGAGTACCGAGATTGGTTGCAGTCGGTCCAATACTTTAGGAGGAGGTGCAGGAAGATTGCTCGCATGGTTTTGCAGTAATTAAAGAATATCGTAGTTTACGACTTCGTGTCCCCTATAGTGTGAGTGGTAGGTGTTTAATTCATGACAGCGGTTGTTCACCTGATAGTAAGCAGTATGTGTACCGAGTTTGGTTGCAGTCGGTCCACTACTTTAGGAGGAGGTGCAGGAAGATAGCTCGCATGGTTTTGCAGTAATTCAAGAATATCGTAGTTCACGACATCGTGTCTCCTGTAGCGTGAGTGGTAGGTGTTTAATTGATTACAGCGGTTGTTCTCCTGATAGTAAGCAGTATGTGTACCGAGTTTGGTAGCAGTCGGTCCACTACTTTAGGAGGAGGTGCAGGAAGATGGCTCGCATGGTTTTGCAGTAATTCAAGAATATCGTAGTTTACGACATCGTGTCTCCCGTAGCGTGAGTGGTAGGTGTTTAATTCATGACAGCGGTTGTTCGCCTGATAGTAAGCAGTATGTGTACCGATGTTTGTTGCAGTCGGTCCACTACTGTTGGAGGAGATGCAGGAAGATGGCCTGCATGGTTTTGCAGTAATTAAAGAATATCGTAGTTTACGACATCGTGTCTCCTTTAGCGTGAGTGAGGGGTGTTTAATTCATAACAGCGGTTGTTCGCCTGATAGTAAGCAGTATGTGTACCGAGTTTGGTTGCAGTCGGTCCACTACTTGAGGAGGAGGTGCAGGATGATGGCTCGCATGGTTTTGCTGTAATTCAAGAATATCGTGGTTTAAGACTTCGTGTCTCCTGTAGCGTGACTGGTATGTGTTTAATTCATGGCAGCGGTTCTTCGCCTGATAGTAAGCAGTATGTGTACCGAGTTTGGTTGCAGTCGGTCCCATACTTTAGGAGGAGGTGCAGGAAGATGGCTCGCATGATTTTGCAGTAATTCAAGAATATCGTAGTTTACGACTTCGTGTCTCCTGTAGCGTGAGTGGTAGGTGTTTAATTCATGACAGCGTTAGTTCGCCTGATAGTAAGCAGTATGTGTACCGAGTTTGGTTGCAGTCGGTCCACTACTTTAGGAGGAGGTACAGGAAGATGGCTCGCATGGTGTTGCAGTAATTCAAGAATATCGTAGTTTACGACTTCGTGTCTCCTGTAGCGTGAGTGGTAGGTGTTTAATTCATAACAGTGGTTGTTCGCCTGATAGTAAGCAGTATGTGTACCGAGTTTGGTTGCAGTCGGTCCATTACTGGAGGAGGAGGTGCAGGATGATGGCTCGCATCGTTTTGCAGTAATTCAAGAATATCGTAGTTTACGACATCGTGTATCCTGTAGCGTGAGTGGTAGGTGTTTAATTAATGACAGCGGTTCTTCGCCTTATAGTAAGCAGGATGAGTACCGAGATTGGTTGCAGTCGGTCCAATACTTTAGGAGGAGGTGCAGGAAGATTGCTCGCATGGTTTTGCAGTAATTAAAGAATATCGTAGTTTACGACTTCGTGTCCCCTATAGTGTGAGTGGTAGGTGTTTAATTCATGACAGCGGTTGTTCACCTGATAGTAAGCAGTATGTGTACCGAGTTTGGTTGCAGTCGGTCCACTACTTTTGGAGGAGGTGCAGGAAGATAGCTCGCATGGTTTTGCAGTAATTCAAGAATATCGTAGTTCACGACATCGTGTCTCCTGTAGCGTGAGTGGTAGGTGTTTAATTGATTACAGCGGTTGTTCTCCTGATAGTAAGCAGTATGTGTACCGAGTTTGGTAGCAGTCGGTCCACTACTTTAGGAGGAGGTGCAGGAAGATGGCTCGCATGGTTTTGCAGTAATTCAAGAATATCGTAGTTTACGACTTCGTGTCTCCCGTAGCGTGAGTGGTAGGTGTTTAATTCATGACAGCGGTTGTTCGCCTGATAGTAAGCAGTATGTGTACCGATTTTTGTTGCAGTCGGTCCACTACTGTTGGAGGAGATGCAGGAAGATGGCCTGCATGGTTTTGCAGTAATTAAAGAATATCGTAGTTTACGACATCGTGTCTCCTTTAGCGTGAGTGAGGGGTGTTTAATTCATAACAGCGGTTGTTCGCCTGATAGTAAGCAGTATGTGTACCGAGTTTGGTTGCAGTCGGTCCACTACTTGAGGAGGAGGTGCAGGATAATGGCTCGCATGGTTTTGCTGTAATTCAAGAATATCGTAGTTTAAGACTTCGTGTCTCCTGTAGCGTGACTGGTATGTGTTTAATTCATGGCAGCGGTTGTTCGCCTGATAGGAAGCAGTATGTGTACCGAGTTTGGTTGCAGTCGGTCCCATACTTTAGGAGGAGGTGCAGGAAGATGGCTCGCATGGTTTTGCAGTAATTCAAGAATATCGTAGTTTACGACTTCGTGTGTCCTGTAGCGTGAGTGGTAGGTGTTTAATTCATGACAGCGCTTGTTCGCCTGATAGTGAGCAGTATGTGTACCGAGTTTGATTGCAGTCGGTCTATTACTTTAGGAGGAGGTGCAGGAAGATTGCTGGCATTGTTTTTCAGTAATTCAAGAATATCGTAGTTTACGACTTCGTGTCTCCTGTAGCGTGAGTGGTAGGTGTTTAATTGATTACATCGGTTGTTCGCCTGATAGTAAGCAGTATGTGTACCGAGTTTGGTTGCAGTCGGTCCACTACTTTAGGAGGAGGTGCAGGTAGCTGGCTCGCATGGTTTTGCAGTAATTCAAGAATATCGTAGTTTACGACTTCGTGTCTCCTTTAGCGTGAGTGGTAGGTGTTTAATTCATGACAGCGTTAGTTCGCCTGATAGTAAGCAGTATGTGTACCGAGTTTGGTTGCAGTCGGTCCACTACTTTAGGAGGAGGTACAGGAAGATGGCTCGCATGGTGTTGCAGTAATTCAAGAATATCGTAGTTTACGACTTCCTGTCTCCTGTAGCGTGAGTGGTAGGTGTTTAATTCATAACAGTGGTTGTTCGCCTGATAGTAAGCAGTATGTGTACCGAGTTTGGTTGCAGTCGGTCCATTACTGGAGGAGGAGGTGCAGGATGATGGCTCGCATGGTTTTGCAGTAATTCAAGAATATCGTAGTTTACGACATCGTGTATCCTGTAGCGTGAGTGGTAGGTGTTTAATTAATGACAGCGGTTGTTCGCCTTATAGTAAGCAGGATGAGTACCGAGATTGGTTGCAGTCGGTCCAATACTTTAGGAGGAGGTGCAGGAAGATGGCTCGCATGGTTTTGCAGTAATTAAAGAATATCGTAGTTTACGACTTCGTGTCCCCTATAGTGTGAGTGGTAGGTGTTTAATTCATGACAGCGGTTGTTCACCTGATAGTAAGCAGTATGTGTACCGAGTTTGGTTGCAGTCGGTCCACTACTTTAGGAGGAGGTGCAGGAAGATAGCTCGCATGGTTTTGCAGTAATTCAAGAATATCGTAGTTCACGACATCGTGTCTCCTGTAGCGTGAGTGGTAGGTGTTTAATTCATGACAGCGGTTGTTCGTCTGATAGTAAGCAGTATATGCACCGGGTTTGGTTGCAGTCGGTCCACTACTGGAGGAGTAGGTGCAGGAAGATGGCTCGCATGGTTTTGCAGTAATTCAAGAATATCGTAGTTCACGACAACGTGTCTCCTGTAGTGTGAGTGGTAGGTGTTTAATTCATGACAGCGGTTGTTCGTCTGATAGTAAGCAGTATATGCACCGGGTTTGGTTGCAGTCGGTCCACTACTGGAGGAGGAGGTGCAGGAAGATGGCTCGCATTGTTTGCAGTAATTCAAGAATATCGTAGATTACGACTTCGTGCCTCCTGTAGCGTAAGCCGTAGGTGTTTAATTCATGACAGCGTTTGTTCGCCTGATAGTAAGCAGTTTGTGTACCGAGTTTGGTTGCAGTCGGTCCACTACTTTAGGAGGGGTGCAGGAAGATGCCTCGCATGGTTTTGCAGTAATTCAAGAATATCGTAGTTTACGACTTCCTGTCTCCTGTAGCTTGAGTGGTAGGTGTTTAATTGATTACAGCGGTTGTTCGCCTGATAGTAAGCAGTATGTGTACCGAGTTTGGTTGCAGTCGGTCCACTACTTTAGGAGGAGGTGCAGGAAGATGGCTCGCATGGTTTTGCAGTAATTCAAGAATATCGTAGTTTACGACTTCGTGTCTCCTGTAGCGTGAGTGGTAGGTGGTTAATTCATGACAGCGGTTGTTCGCCTGATAGTAAGCAGTATGTGTACCGAGTTTGGTTGCAGTCGGTCCACTACTGTAGGAGGAGGTGCAGGAAGATGGCCCGCATGGTTTTGCAGTAATTCAAGAATATCGTAGTTTACGACATCGTGTCTCCTGTAGCGTGAGTGAGGGGTGTTTAATTCATGACAGCGGTTGTTCGCCTGATAGTAAGCAGTATGTGTACCGAGTTTGGTTGTAGTCGGTCCACTACTTTAGGAGGAGGTGCAGAAATATGGCTCGCATGGTTTTGCAGTAATTCAAGAATATCGTAGTTTACGACTTCGTGTCTCCTGTAGCGTGAGTGGTAGGTGTTTAATTCATAACAGCGGTTGTTCGCCTGATAGTAAGCAGTATGTGTGCCGAGTTTGGTTGCTGTCGGTCCATTACTGGAGGAGGAGGTGCAGGATGATGGCTCGCATGGTTTTGCAGTAATTCAAGAATATCGTAGTTTACGACATCGT
The DNA here is from genome assembly GCA_026315105.1 of Locusta migratoria. NCBI lineage: Eukaryota > Metazoa > Arthropoda > Insecta > Orthoptera > Acrididae > Locusta > Locusta migratoria. The sequence goes on along the minus strand of CM048752.1, from coordinate 4,824,779 downwards.
GTATCCTTTAGCGTGAGTGGTAGGTGTTTAATTAATGACAGCGGTTGTTCGCCTTATAGTAAGCAGGATGAGTACCGAGATTGGTTGCAGTCGGTCCAATACTTTAGGAGGAGGTGCAGGAAGAAGGCTCGCATGGTTTTGCAGTAATTAAAAATATCGTAGTTTACGACTTCGTGTCCCCTATAGCGTGAGTGGTAGGTGTTTAATTCATGACAGCGGTTGTTCGCCTGATAGTAAGCAGTATGTGTACCGAGTTTGGTTGCAGTCGTTCCACTACTTTAGGAGGAGGTGCAGGAAGATAGCTCGAATGGTTTTGCAGTAATTCAAGAATATCGTAGTTCACGACATCGTGTTTCCTGTAGCGTGAGTGGTAGGTGTTTAATTCATGACAGCGGTTGTTCGCCTGATAGTAAGCAGTATATGCACCGGGTTTGGTTGCAGTCGGTCCACTACTGGAGGAGGAGGTGCAGGAAGATGGCTCGCATTGTTTGCAGTAATTCAAGAATATCGTAGTTTACGACTTCGTGACTCCTGTAGCGTAAGCGGTAGGTGTTTAATTCATGACAGCGTTTGTTCGCCTGATAGTAAGCAGTTTGTGTACCGAGTTTGGTTGCAGTCGGTCCATTACTTTAGGAGGAGGTGCAGGAAGATGCCTATCATGGTTTTGCAGTAATTCAAGAATATCGTAGTTTACGACATCCTGTCTTCTGTAGCGTGAGTGGTAGGTGTTTAATTGATTACAGCGATTGTTCGCCTGATAGTAAGCAGTATGTGTACCGAGTTTGGTTGCAGTCGGTCCACTACTTTAGGAGGAGGTGCAGGAAGATGGCTCGCATGGTTTTGCAGTAATTCAAGAATATCGTAGTTTACGACTTCGTGTCTCCTGTAGCGTGAGTGGTAGGTGTTTAATTCATGACAGCGGTTGTTCGCCTGATAGTAAGCAGTATGTGTACCGAGTTTGGATGCAGTCGGTTCACTACTGTAGGAGGAGGTGCAGGAAGATGGCCCGCATGGTTTTGCAGTAATTCAAGAATATCGTAGTTTACGACATCGTGTCTCCTGTAGCGTGAGTGAGGGGTGTTTAATTCATGACAGCGGTTGTTCGCCTGATATTAAGCAGTATGTGTACCGAGTTTGGTTGCAGTCGGTCCACTACTTTAGGAGGAGGTGCAGAAATATGGCTCGCATGGTTTTGCAGTAATTCAAGAATATCGTAGTTACGACTTCGTGTCTCCTGTAGCGTGAGTGGTAGGTGTTTAATTCATAACAGCGGTTGTTCGCCTGATAGTAAGCAGTATGTGTACCGAGTTTGGTTGCAGTCGGTCCATTACTGGAGGAGGAGGTGCTGGATGATGGCTCGCATGGTTTTGCAGTAATTCAAGATTATCGTAGTTTACGACATCGTGTATCCTGTAGCGTGAGTGGTAGGTGTTTAATTAATGACAGCGGTTGTTCGCCTTATAGTAAGCAGGATGAGTACCGAGATTGGTTGCAGTCGGTCCAATACTTTAGGAGGAGGTGCTGGAAGAAGGCTCGCATGTTTTTGCAGTAATTAAAGAATATCGTAGTTTAAGACTTCGTGTCCCCTATAGCGTGAGTGGTAGGTGTTTAATTCATGACAGCGGTTGTTCGCCTGATAGTAAGCAGTATGTGTACCGAGTTTGGTTGCAGTCGTTCCACTACTTTAGGAGGAGGTGCAGGAAGATAGTTTGCATGGATTTGCAGTCATTCAAGAATATCGTAGTTCACGACATCGTGTCTCCTGTAGCGTGAGTGGTAGGTGTTTAATTCATGACAGCGGTTGTTCGCCTGATAGTAAGCAGTATATGCACCGGGTTTGGTTGCAGTCGGTCCACTACTGGAGGAGGAGGTGCAGGAAGATGGCTCGCATTGTTTGCAGTAATTCAAGAATATCGTAGTTTACGACTTCGTGCCTCCTGTAGCGTAAGCGGTAGGTGTTTAATTCATGACAGCGTTTCTTAGCCTGATAGTAAGCAGTTTGTGTACCGAGTTTGGTTGCAGTCGGTCCACTACTTTAGGAGAAGGTGCAGGAAGATGCCTCGCATGGTTATGCAGTAATTCAAGAATATCGTAGTTTACGACTTCCTGTCTCCTGTAGCGTGAGTGGTAGGTGTTTAATTGATTACAGCGGTTGTTCGCCTGATAGTAAGCAGTATGTGTACCGAGTTTGGTTGCAGTCTGTCCACTACATGAGGAGGAGGTGCAGGATGATGGCTCGCATGGTTTTGCTGTAATTCAAGAATATCATAGTTTACGACATCGTGTATCCTTTAGCGTGAGTGGTAGGTGTTTAATTAATGACAGCGGTTGTTCGCCTTATAGTAAGCAGGATGAGTACCGAGATTGGTTGCAGTCGGTCCAATACTTTAGGAGGAGGTGCAGGAAGAAGGCTTGCATGGTTTTGCAGTAATTAAAAATATCGTAGTTTACGACTTCGTGTCCCCTATAGCGTGAGTGGTAGGTGTTTCATTCATGACAGCGGTTGTTCGCCTGATAGTAAGCAGTATGTGTACCGAGGTTGTTTGCAGTCGTTCCACTACTTTAGGAGGAGGTGCAGGAAGATAGCTCGCATGGTTTTGCAGTAATTCAAGAATATCGTAGTTCACGACATCGTGTCTCCTGTAGCGTGAGTGGTAGGTGTTTAATTCATGACAGCGGTTGTTCGCCTAATAGTAAGCAGTATATGCACCGGGTTTGGTTGCAGTCGGTCCACTACTGGAGGAGGGGGTGCAGGAAGATGGCTCGCATTGTTTGCAGTAATTCAAGAATATCGTAGTTTACGACTTCGTGCCTCCTGTAGCGTAAGCGGTAGGTGTTTAATTCATGACAGCGTTTGTTCGCCTGATAGTAAGCAGTTTGTGTACCGAGTTTGGTTGCAGTCGGTCCACTACTTTAGGAGGAGGTGCAGGAAGATGCCTCTCATGGTTTTGCAGTAATTCAAGAATATCGTAGTTTACGACATCCTGTCTCCTGTAGCGTGAGTGGTAGGTGTTTAATTGATTTCAGCGATTGTTCGCCTGATAGTAAGCAGTATGTGTACCGAGTTTGGTTGCAGTCGGTCCACCACTTTAGGAGGAGGTGCAGGAAGATGGCTCGCATGGTTTTGCAGTAATTCAAGAATATCGTAGTTTACGACTTCGTGTCTCCTGTAGCGTGAGTGGTAGGTGTTTAATTCATGACAGCGGTTGTTCGCCTGATAGTAAGCAGTATGTGTACCGAGTTTGGTTGCAGTCGGTTCACTACTGTAGGAGGAGGTGCAGGAAGATGGCCCGCATGGTTTTGCAGTAATTCAAGAATATCGTAGTTTACGACATCGTGTCTCCTGTAGCGTGAGTGAGGGGTGTTTAATTCATGACAGCGGTTGTTCGCCTGATAGTAAGCAGTATGTGTACCGAGTTTGGTTGCAGTTGGTCCACTACTTTAGGAGGAGGTGCAGAAATATGGCTCGCATGGTTTTGCAGTAATTCAAGAATATCGTAGTTACGACTTCGTGTCTCCTGTAGCGTGAGTGGTAGGTGTTTAATTCATGACAGCGGTTGTTCGCCTGATAGTAAGCAGTATGTGTACCGAGTTTGGTTGCAGTCGGTCCATTACTGGAGGAGGAGGTGCAGGATGATGGCTCGCATGGTTTTGCAGTAATTCAAGAATATCGTAGTTTACGACATCGTGTATCCTGTAGCGTGAGTGGTAGGTGTTTAATTAATGACAGCGGTTGTTCGCCTGATAGTAAGCAGTATTTGCACCGGGTTTGGTTGCAGTCGGTCCACTACTGGAGGAGGAGGTGCAGGAAGATGGCTCGCATTGTTTGCAGTAATTCAAGAATATCGTAGTTTACGACTTCGTGCCTCCTGTAGCGTAAGCGGTAGGTGTTTAATTCATGACAGCGTTTCTTAGCCTGATAGTAAGCAGTTTGTGTACCGAGTTTGGTTGCAGTCGGTCCACTACTTTAGGAGAAGGTGCAGGAAGATGCCTCGCATGGTTTTGCAGTAATTCAAGAATATCGTAGTTTACGACTTCCTGTCTCCTGTAGCGTGAGTGGTAGGTGTTTAATTGATTACAGCGGTTGTTCGCCTGATAGTAAGCAGTATGTGTACCGAGTTTGGTTGCAGTCGGTCCACTACTTGAGGAGGAGGTGCAGGATGATGGCTCGCATGGTTTTGCTGTAATTCAAGAATATCGTGGTTTACGACTTCGTGTCTCCTGTAGCGTGACTGGTAAGTGTTTAAATCATGACAGCGGTTGTTCGCCTGATAGTAAGCAGTATGTGTACCGAGTTTGGTTGCAGTCGGTCCAATACTTTAGGAGGAGGTGCAGGAAGATGGCTCGCTGGTTTTGCAGTAATTCAAGAATATCGTAGTTTACGACTTCGTGTGTCCTGTAGCGTGAGTGGTAGGTGTCTAATTCACGACAGCGCTTGTTCGCCTGATAGTAAGCAGTATGTGTACCTAGTTTGATTGCAGTCGGTCTATTACTTTAGGAGGAGGTGCAGGAAGATTGCTGGCATGGTTATTCAGTAATTCAAGAATATCGTAGTTTACGACTTCGTGTCTCCTGTAGCGTGAGTGGTAGGTGTTTAATTGATTACAGCGGTTGTTCGCCTGATAGTAAGCAGTATGTGTACCGAGTTTGGTTGCAGTCGGTCCACTACTTTAGGAGGAGGTGCAGGTAGCTTGCTCGCATGGTTTTGCAGTAATTCAAGAATTTCGTAGTTTACGACTTCGTGTCTCCTGTAACGTGAGTGGTAGGTGTTCAATTCATGACAGCGGTAGTTCGCCTGATAGTAACCAGTATGTGTACCGAGTTTGGTTGCAGTCGGTCCACTACTTTAGGAGGAGGTACAGGAAGATGGCTCGCATGGTGTTGCAGTAATTCAAGAATATCGTAGTTTACTACTTCGTGTCTCCTGTAGCGTGAGTGGTAGGTGTTTAATTCATAACAGCGGTTGTTCTCCTGATAGTAAGCAGTATGTGTACCGAGTTTGGTTGCAGTCGGTCCATTACTGGAGGAGGAGGTGCAGGATGATGGCTCGCATGGTTTTGCAGTAATTCAAGAATATCGTAGTTTACGACATCGTGTATCCTGTAGCGTGAGTGGTAGGTGATTAATTAATGACAGCGGTTGTTCGACTTATAGTAAGCAGGATGAGTACCGAGATTGGTTGCAGTCGGTCCACTACTGGAGGAGGAGGTGCAGGAAGATGGCTCGCATTGTTTGCAGTAATTCAAGAATATCGTAGTTTACGACTTCGTGCCTCCTGTAGCGTAAGCGGTAGGTGTTTAATTCATGACAGCGTTTCTTAGCCTGATAGTAAGCAGTTTGTGTACTGAGTTTGGTTGCAGTCGGTCCACTACTTTAGGAGAAGGTGCAGGAAGATGCCTCGCATGGTTTTGCAGTAATTCAAGAATATCGTAGTTTACGACTTCCTGTCTCCTGTAGCGTGAGTGGTAGGTGTTTAATTGATTACAGCGGTTGTTCGCCTGATAGTAAGCAGTATGTGTACCGAGTTTGGTTGCAGTCGGTCCACTACTTGAGGAGGAGGTGCAGGATGATGGCTCGCATGGTTTTGCTGTAATTCAAGAATATCGTGGTTTACGACTTCGTGTCTCCTGTAGCGTGACTGGTAAGTGTTTAAATCATGACAGCGGTTGTTCGCCTGATAGTAAGCAGTATGTGTACCAAGTTTGGTTGCAGTCGGTCCAATACTTTAGGAGGAGGTGCAGGAAGATGGCTCGCTGGTTTTGCAGTAATTCAAGAATATCGTAGTTTACGACTTCGTGTGTCCTGTAGCGTGAGTGGTAGGTGTCTAATTCATGACAGCGCTTGTTCGCCTGATAGTAAGCAGTATGTGTACCTAGTTTGATTGCAGTCGGTCTATTACTTTAGGAGGAGGTGCAGGAAGATTGCTGGCATGGTTTTTCAGTAATTCAAGAATATCGTAGTTTACGACTTCGTGTCTCCTGTAGCGTGAGTGGTAGGTGTTTAATTGATTACAGCGGTTGTTCGCCTGATAGTAAGCAGTATGTGTACCGAGTTTGGTTGCAGTCGGTCCACTACTTTAGGAGGAGGTGCAGGTAGCTTGCTCGCATGGTTTTGCAGTAATTCAAGAATTTCGTAGTTTACGACTTCGTGTCTCCTGTAACGTGAGTGGTAGGTGTTCAATTCATGACAGCGGTAGTTCGCCTGATAGTAACCAGTATGTGTACCGAGTTTGGTTGCAGTCGGTCCACTACTTTAGGAGGAGGTGCAGGATGATGGCTCGCATGGTTTTGCAGTAATTCAAGAATATCGTAGTTCACGACATCGTGTCTCCTGTAGCGTGAGTGGTAGGTGTTTAATTCATGACAGCGGTTAATCGCCTGATAGTAAGCAGTATATGCACCGGGTTTGGTTGCAGTCGGTCCACTACTGGAGGAGGAGGTGCAGGAAGATGGCTCGCATTGTTTGCAGTAATTCAAGAATATCGTAGTTTACGACTTCGTGCCTCCTGTAGCGTAAGCGGTAGGTGTTTAATTCATGTCAGCGTTTGTTCGCCTGATAGTAAGCAGTTTGTGTACCGAGTTTGGTTGCAGTCGGTCCACTACTTTAGGAGGAGGTGCAGGAAGATGCCTCTCATGGTTTTGCAGTAATTCAAGAATATCGTAGTTTACGACATCCTGTCTCCTGTAGCATGAGTGGTAGGTGTTTAATTGATTTCAGCGATTGTTCGCCTGATAGTAAGCAGTATGTGTACCGAGTTTGGTTGCAGTCGGTCCACTACTTTAGGAGGAGGTGCAGGAAGATGGCTCGCATGGTTTTGCAGTAATTCAAGAATATCGTAGTTTACGACTTCGTGTGTCCTGTAGCGTGAGTGGTAGGTGTCTAATTCATGACAGCGCTTGTTCGCCTGATAGTAAGCAGTATGTGTACCTAGTTTGATTGCAGTCGGTCTATTACTTTAGGAGGAGGTGCAGGAAGATTGCTGGCATGGTTTTTCAGTAATTCAAGAATGTCGTAGTTTACGACTTCGTGTCTCCTGTAGCGTGAGTGGTAGGTGTTTAATTGATTACAGCGGTTGTTCGCCTGATAGTAAGCAGTATGTGTACCGAGTTTGGTTGCAGTCGGTCCACTACTTTAGGAGGAGGTGCAGGTAGCTTGCTCGCATGGTTTTGCAGTAATTCAAGAATTTCGTAGTTTACGACTTCGTGTCTCCTGTAACGTGAGTGGTAGGTGTTCAATTCATGACAGCGGTAGTTCGCCTGATAGTAACCAGTATGTGTACCGAGTTTGGTTGCAGTCGGTCCACTACTTTAGGAGGAGGTACAGGAAGATGGCTCGCATGGTGTTGCAGTAATTCAAGAATATCGTAGTTTACGACTTCGTGTCTCCTGTAGCGTGAGTGGTAGGTGTTTAATTCATAACAGCGGTTGTTCTCCTGATAGTAAGCAGTATGTGTACCGAGTTTGGTTGCAGTCGGTCCATTACTGGAGGAGGAGGTGCAGGATGATGGCTCGCATGGTTTTGCAGTAATTCAAGAATATCGTAGTTTACGACATCGTGTATCCTGTAGCGTGAGTGGTAGGTGTTTAATTAATGACAGCGGTTGTTCGCCTTATAGTAAGCAGGATGAGTACCGAGATTGGTTGCAGTCGGTCCAATACTTTAGGAGGAGGTGCAGGAAGATGGCTCGCATGGTTTTGCAGTAATTAAAGAATATCGTAGTTTACGACTTCGTGTCCCCTATAGCGTGAGTGGTAGGTGTTTAATTCATGACAGCTGTTGTTCGCCTGATAGTAAGCAGTATGTGTACCGAGTTTGGTTGCAGTCGGTCCACTACTTTAGGAGGAGGTGCAGGAAGATAGCTCGCATGGTTTTGCAGTAATTCAAGAATATCGTAGTTCACGACATCGTGTCTCCTGTAGCGTGAGTGGTAGGTGTTTAATTCATGACAGCGGTTGTTCGTCTGATAGTAAGCAGTATATGCACCGGGTTTGGTTGCAGTCGGTCCACTACTGGAGGAGGAGGTGCAGGAAGATGGCTCGCATTGTTTGCAGTAATTCAAGAATATCGTAGTTTACGACTTCGTGCCTCCTGTAGCGTAAGCGGTAGGTGTTTAATTCATGACAGCTTTTGTTCGCCTGATAGTAAGCAGTTTGTGTACTGAGTTTGGTTGCAGTCGGTCCACTACTTTAGGAGGAGGTGCAGGAAGATGCCTCGCATGGTTTTGCAGTAATTCAAGAATATCGTAGTTTACGACTTCCTGTCTCCTGTAGCGTGAGTGGTAGGTGTTTAATTGATTACAGCGGTAGTTCGCCTGACAGTAAGCAGTATGTGTACCGAGTTTGGTTGCAGTCGGTCCACTACTTTAGGAGGAGGTGCAGGAAGATGGCTCGCATGGTTTTGCAGTAATTCAAGAATATCGTAGTTTACGACTTCGTGTCTCCTGTAGCGTGAGTGGTAGGTGTTTAATTCATGACAGCGGTTGTTCGCCTGATAGTAAGCAGTATGTGTACCGAGTTTGGTTGCAGTCGGTCCACTACTGTAGGAGGAGGTGCAGGAAGATGGCCCGCATGGTTTTGCAGTAATTCAAGAATATCGTAGTTTACGACATCGTGTCTCCTGTAGCGTGAGTGTGGGGTGTTTAATTCTTGACAGCGGTTGTTCGCCTGATAGTAAGCAGTATGTGTACCGAGTTTGGTTGCAGTCTGTCCACTAATTTAGGAGGAGGTGCAGACATATGGCTCGCATGGTTTTGCAGTAATTCAAGAATATCGTAGTTTACGACTCCGTGTCTCCTGTAGCTTAAGTGGTAGGTGTTTAATTCATGACAGCGGTTGTTTGCCTGATAAAAGCAGTATGTGTACCGAGTTTGGTTGCCGTCGGTCCACTACTTTAGGAGGAGGTGCAGGAAGATTGCCCGCATGCTTTTGCAGTAATTCAAGAATATCGTAGTTAACGAGTTGGTGTCTCCTCTAGCGTGAGTGGTAGGTGTTTAATTCATGACAGCGGTTTTGCGCCTGATAGTAATCAGTATGTGTACCGAATTTGGTTGCAGTCGGTCCACTACTGGAGGAGAAGGTGCAGGAAGATGGCTCGCTTGGTTTTGCAGTAATTCAAGAATATCGTAGTTTACGACTTCGTGTCTCCTGTAGCGTGAGTGGTAGGTGTTTAATTCATGAGAGCCGTTGTTTGCCTGATTGTAAGCAGTATGTGTACCGAGTTTGGTTGCAGTCGGTCCACTACTTGAGGAGGACGTGCAGGATGATGGCTCGCATGGTTTTGCTGTAATTCAAGAATATCGTAGTTCAAGACTTCGTGTCTCCTGTAGCGTGACTGGTAAATGTTTAATTCATGACAGCGGTTGTTCGCCTGATAGTATGCAGTATGTGTACCGAGTTTGGTTGCAGTCGGTCCAATACTTTAGGAGGAGGTGCAGGAAGATGGCTCGCATGGTTTTGGAGTAATTCAAGAATATCGTAGTTTACGACTTCGTGTCTCCTGTAGCGTGAGTTTTAGGTGTTTAATTCATGACAGCGCTTGTTCGCCTGATAGTAAGCAGTATGTGTACCTAGTTTGATTGCAGTCGGTCTATTACTTTAGGAGGAGGTGGAGGAAGATTGCTGGCATGGTTTTTCAGTAATTCAAGAATATCGTAGTTTACAACTTCGTGTCTCCTGTAGCGTGAGTGGTAGGTGTTTAATTGATTACAGCGGTTGTTCGCCTGATAGTAAGCAGTATGTGTACCGAGTTTGGTTGCAGTCGGTCCATTACTGGAGGAGGAGGTGCTGGATGATGGCTCGCATGGTTTTGCAGTAATTCAAGAATATCGTAGTTTACGACATCGTGTATCCTGTAGCGTGAGTGGTAGGTGTTTAATTAATGACAGCGGTTGTTCGCCTTATAGTAAGCAGGATGAGTACCGAGATTGGTTGCAGTCGGTCCAATACTTTAGGAGGAGGTGCAGGAAGAAGGCTCGCATGGTTTTGCAGTAATTAAAGAATATCGTAGTTTAAGACTTCGTGTCCCCTATAGCGTGAGTGGTAGGTGTTTAATTCATGACAGCGGTTGTTCGCCTGATAGTAAGCAGTATGTGTACCGAGTTTGGTTGCAGTCGTTCCACTACTTTAGGAGGAGGTGCAGGAAGATAGTTCGCATGGTTTTGCAGTCATTCAAAAATATCGTAGTTCACGACATCGTGTCTCCTGTAGCGTGAGTGGTAGGTGTTTAATTCATGACAGCGGCTGTTCGCCTGATAGTAAGCAGTATTTGCACCGGGTTTGGTTGCAGTCGGTCCACTACTGGAGGAGGAGGTGCAGGAAGATGGCTCGCATTGTTTGCAGTAATTCAAGAATATCGTAGTTTACGACTTCGTGCCTCCTGTAGCGTAAGCGGTAGGTGTTTAATTCATGACAGCGTTTCTTAGCCTGATAGTAAGCAGTTTGTGTACCGAGTTTGGTTGCAGTCGGTCCACTACTTTAGGAGAAGGTGCAGGAAGATGCCTCGCATGGTTAAGCAGTAATTCAAGAATATCGTAGTTTACGACTTCCTGTCTCCTGTAGCGTGAGTGGTAGGTGTTTAATTGATTACAGCGGTTGTTCGCCTCATAGTAAGCAGTATGTGTACCGAGTTTGGTTGCAGTCGGTCCACTACTTGAGGAGGAGGTGCAGGATGATGGCTCGCATGGTTTTGCTGTAATTCAAGAATATCGTGGTTTACGACTTCGTGTCACCTGTAGCGTGACTGGTAAGTGTTTAAATCATGACAGCGGTTGTTCGCCTGATAGTAAGCAGTATGTGTACCGAGTTTGGTTGCAGTCGGTCCAATACTTTAGGAGGAGGTGCAGGAAGATGGCTCGCTGGTTTTGCAGTAATTCAAGAATATCGTAGTTTACGACTTCGTGTGTCCTGTAGCGTGAGTGGTAGGTGTCTAATTCATGACAGCGCTTGTTCGCCTGATAGTAAGCAGTATGTGTACCTAGTTTGATTGCAGTCGGTCTATTACTTTAGGAGGAGATGCAGGAAGATTGCTGGCATGGTTTTTCAGTAATTCAAGAATATCGTAGTTTACGACTTCGTGTCTCCTGTAGCGTGAGTGGTAGGTGTTTAATTGATTACAGCGGTTGTTCGCCTGATAGTAAGCAGTATGTGTACCGAGTTTGGTTGCAGTCGGTCCACTACTTTAGGAGGAGGTGCAGGTAGCTTGCTCGCATGGTTTTGCAGTAATTCAAGAATTTCGTAGTTTACGACTTCGTGTCTCCTGTAACGTGAGTGGTAGGTGTTCAATTCATGACAGCGGTAGTTCGCCTGATAGTAACCAGTATGTGTACCGAGTTTGGTTGCAGTCGGTCCACTACTTTAGGAGGAGGTACAGGAAGATGGCTCGCATGGTGTTGCAGTAATTCAAGAATATCGTAGTTTACTACTTCGTGTCTCCTGTAGCGTGAGTGGTAGGTGTTTAATTCATAACAGCGGTTGTTCTCCTGATAGTAAGCAGTATGTGTACCGAGTTTGGTTGCAGTCGGTCCATTACTGGAGGAGGAGGTGCAGGATGATGGCTCGCATGGTTTTGCAGTAATTCAAGAATATCGTAGTTTACGACATCGTGTATCCTGTAGCATGAGTGGTAGGTGTTTAATTAATGACAGCGGTTGTTCGCCTTATAGTAAGCAGGATGAGTACCGAGATTGGTTGCAGTCGGTCCAATACTTTAGGAGGAGGTGCAGGAAGATGGCTCGCATGGTTTTGCAGTAATTAAAGAATATCGTAGTTTACGACTTCGTGTCCCCTATAGCGTGAGTGGTAGGTGTTTAATTCATGACAGCTGTTGTTCGCCTGATAGTAAGCAGTATGTGTACCGAGTTTGGTTGCAGTCGGTCCACTACTTTAGGAGGAGGTGCAGGAAGATAGCTCGCATGGTTTTGCAGTAATTCAAGAATATCGTAGTTCACGACATCGTGTCTCCTGTAGCGTGAGTGGTAGGTGTTTAATTCATGACAGCGGATGTTCGTCTGATAGTAAGCAGTATATGCACCGGGTTTGGTTGCAGTCGGTCCACTACTGGAGGAGGAGGTGCAGGAAGATGGCTCGCATTGTTTGCAGTAATTCAAGAATATCGTAGTTTACGACTTCGTGCCTCCTGTAGCGTAAGCGGTAGGTGTTTAATTCATGACAGCGTTTGTTCGCCTGATAGTAAGCAGTTTGTGTACTGAGTTTGGTTGCAGTCGGTCCACTACTTTAGGAGGAGGTGCAGGAAGATAGCTCGCATGGTTTTGCAGTAATTCAAGAATATCGTAGTTTACGACTTCGTGTCTCCTGTAGCGTGAGTGGTAGGTGTTTAATTCATGACAGCGGTTGTTCGCCTGATAGTAAGCAGTATGTGTACCGAGTTTGGTTGCAGTCGGTCCACTACTGTAGGAGGAGGTGCAGGAAGATGGCCCGCATGGTTTTGCAGTAATTCAAGAATATCGTAGTTTACGACATCGTGTCTCCTGTAGCGTGAGTGTGGGGTGTTTAATTCATGACAGCGGTTGTTCGCCTGATAGTAAGCAGTATGTGTACCGAGTTTGGTTGCAGTCTGTCCACTACTTTAGGAGGAGGTGCAAACATATGGCTCGCATGGTTTTGCAGTAATTCAAGAATATCGTAGTTTACGACTCCGTGTCTCCTGTAGCTTAAGTGGTAGGTGTTTAATTCATGACAGCGGTTGTTTGCCTGATAAAAGCAGTATGTGTACCGAGTTTGGTTGCCGTCGGTCCACTACTTTAGGAGGAGGTGCAGGAAGATTGCCCGCATGCTTTTGCAGTAATTCAAGAATATCGTAGTTAACGACTTGGTGTCTCCTCTAGCGTGAGTGGTAGGTGTTTAATTGATTACAGCGGTTGTTCGCCTGATAGTAAGCAGTATGTGTACCAAGTTTGGTTGCAGTCGGTCCACTACTTTAGGAGGAGGTGCAGGAAGATGTCTCGCATGGTTTTGCAGTAATTTAAGAATATCGTGGTTTACGACTTCGTTTCTCCTGTAGCGTGAGTGGTAGGTGTTTAATTCATGACAGCGGTTTTGCGCCTGATAGTAATCAGTATGTGTACCGAATTTGGTTGCAGTCGGTCCACTACTGGAGGAGGAGGTGCAGGAAGATGGCTCGCTTGGTTTTGCAGTAATTCAAGAATATCGTAGTTTACGACTTCGTGTCTCCTGTAGCGTGAGTGGTAGGTGTTTAATTCATGAGAGCCGTTGTTTGCCTGATAGTAAGCAGTATGTGTACCGAGTTTGGTTGCAGTCGGTCCACTACTTGAGGAGGACGTGCAGGATGATGGCTCGCATGGTTTTGCTGTAATTCAAGAATATCGTAGTTCAAGACTTCGTGTCTCCTGTAGCGTGACTGGTAAATGTTTAATTCGTGACAGCGGTTGTTCGCCTGATAGTATGCAGTATGTGTACCGAGTTTGGTTGCAGTCGGTCCAATACTTTAGGAGGAGGTGCAGGAAGATGGCTCGCATGGTTTTGGAGTAATTCAAGAATATCGTAGTTTACGACTTCGTGTCTCCTGTAGCGTGAGTTTTAGGTGTTTAATTCATGACAGCGCTTGTTCGCCTGATAGTAAGCAGTATGTGTACCTAGTTTGATTGCAGTCGGTCTATTACTTTAGGAGGAGGTGCAGGAAGATTGCTGGCATGGTTTTTCAGTAATTCAAGAATATCGTAGTTTACAACTTCGTGTCTCCTGTAGCGTGAGTGGTAGGTGTTTAATTGTCTACAGCGGTTGTTCGCCTGATAGTAAGCAGTATGTGTACAGAGTTTGGTTGCAGTCGGTCCACTACTTTAGGAGGAGGTGCAGGTAGCTTGCTCGCATGGTTTTGCTGTAATTCAAGAATATCGTAGTCTACGACTTCGTGTCTCCTGTAGCGTGAGTGGTAGGTGTTTAATTCATGACAGCGGTAGTTCGCCTGATAGTAAGCAGTATGTGTACCGAGTTTGGTTGCAGTCGGTCCACTACTTTAGGAGGAGGTACAGGAAGATTGCTCGCATGGTATTGCAGTAATTCAAGAATATCGTAGTTTACGACTTCGTGTCCCCGGAGAGTGAGTGGTAGGTGTTTAATTCATAACAGCGGTTGTTCGCCTGATAGTAAGCAGTATGTGTACCGAGTTTTGTTGCAGTCGGTCCATTACTGGAAGAGGAGGTGCAGGATGATGGCTCGCATGGTTTTGCAGTAATTCAAGAATATCGTAGATTACGACATCGTGTATCCTGTAGCGTGAGTGGTAGGTGTTTAATTAATGACAGCGGTTGTTCGCCTTATAGTAAGCAGGATGAATACCGAGATTGGTTGCAGTCGGTCCAATACTTTAATAGGAGGTGCAGGAAGATGGCTCGCATGGTTTTGCAGTAATTAAAGAATATCGTAGTTTACGACTTCGTGTCCCCTATAGCGTGAGTGGTAGGTGTTTAATTCATGACAGCGGTTGTTCGCCTGATAGTAAGCAGTATGTGTACCGAGTTTGGTTGCAGTCGGTCCACTACTTTAGGAGGAGGTGCAGGAAGATAGCTCGCATGGTTTTGCAGTAATTCAAGAATATCGTAGTTCACGACATCGTGTCTCCTGTAGCGTGAGTGTGGGGTGTTTAATTCATGACAGCGGTTGTTCGCCTGATAGTAAGCAGTATGTGTACCGAGTTTGGTTGCAGTCGGTCCACTACTTTAGGAGGAGGTGCAGACATATGGCTCGCATGGTTTTGCAGTAATTCAAGAATATCGTAGTTTACGACTCCGTGTCTCCTGTAGCTTAAGTGGTAGGTGTTTAATTCATGACAGCGGTTGTTTGCCTGATAAAAGCAGTATGTGTACCGAGTTTGGTTGCAGTCGGTCCACTACTTTAGGAGGAGGTGCAGGAAGATTGCCCGCATGCTTTTGCAGTAATTCAAGAATATCGTAGTTAACGACTTGGTGTCTCCTCTAGCGTGAGTGGTAGGTGTTTAATTGATTACAGCGGTTGTTCGCCTGATAGTAATCAGTATGTGTACCAAGTTTGGTTGCAGTCGGTCCACTACTTTAGGAGGAGGTGCAGGAAGATGTCTCGCATGGTTTTGCAGTAATTCAAGAATATCGTGGTTTACGACTTCGTTTCTCCTGTAGCGTGAGTGGTAGGTGTTTAATTCATGACAGCGGTTGTGCGCCTGATAGTAATCAGTATGTGTACCGAGTTTGGTTGCAGTCGGTCCACTACTTGAGGAGGAGGTGCAGGATGATGGCGCGCATGGTTTTGCTGTAATTCAAGAATATCGTAGTTTAAGACTTCGTGTCTCCTGTAGCGTGACTGGTACGTGTTTAATTCATGACAGCGGTTGTTCGCCTGATAGAAAGCAGTATGTGTACCGAGTTTGGTTGCAGTCGGTCCAATACTTTAGGAGGAGGTGCAGGAAGATGGCTCGCATGGTTTTGCAGTAATTCAAGACTATCGTAGTTTACGACTTCGTGTTTCCTGTAGCGTGAGTGGTATCTGTTTAATTCATGACAGCGCTTGTTCGACTGATAGTAAGCAGTATGTGTACCTAGTTTGATTGCAGTCGGTCTATTACTTTAGGAGGAGGTGCAGGAAGATTGCTGGCATGGTTTTTCAGTAATTCAAGAAAATCGTAGTTTACGACTTCGTGTCTCCTGTAGCGTGAGTGGTAGGTGTTTAATTGATTACAGCGGTTGTTCGCCTGATAGTAAGCAGTATGTGTACCGAGTTTGGTTGCAGTCGGACAAACTACTTTAGGAGGAGGTGCAGGTAGCTTGCTCGCATGGTTTTGCAGTAATTCAAGAATATCGTAGTTTACGACTTCGTGTATCCTGTAGCGTGAGTGGTAGGTGTTTAATTCATGACAGCGGTAGTTCGCCTGATAGTAAGCAGTATGTGTACCTAGTTTGGTTGCAGTCGGTCCACTACTTTAGGAGGAGGTAAAGGAAGATTGCTCGCATGGTGTTGCAGTAATTCAAGAATATCGTAGTTTACGACTTCGTGTCTCCTGTAGCGTGAGTGGTAGGTGTTTAATTCATAACAGCGGTTGTTCGCCTGATAGTAAGCAGTATGTGTACCGAGTTTTGTTGCAGTCGGTCCATTACTGGAGGAGGAGGTGCAGGATGATGGCTCGCATGGTTTTGCAGTAATTCAAGAATATCGTAGTTTACGACATCGTGTATCCTGTAGCGTGAGTGGTAGGTGTTTAATTAATGACAGCGGTTGTTCGCCTTATAGTAAGCAGGATGAGTACCGAGATTGGTTACAGTCGGTACAATACTTTAGGAGGAGGTGCAGGAAGATGGCTCGCATGGTTTTGCAGTAATTAAAGAATATCGTAGTTTACGACATGGTGTCCCCTATAGCGTGAGTGGTAGGTGTTTAATTCATGACAGCGGTTGTTCGCCTGATAGTAAGCAGTATGTGTACCGAGTTTGGTTGCAGTCGGTCCACTACTTTAGGAGGAGGTGCAGGAAGATAGCTCGCATGGTTTTGCAGTAATTCAAGAATATCGTAGTTCACGACATCGTGTCTCCTGTAGCGTGAGTGGTAGGTGTTTAATTCATGACAGCGGTTGTTCGTCTGATAGTAAGCAGTATATGCACCGGGTTTGGTTGCAGTCGGTCCACTACTGGAGGAGGAGGTGAAGGAAGATGGCTCGCATGGTTTTGCAGTAATTCAAGAATATCGTAGTTTACGACTTCGTGTCTCCTGTAGCGTGAGTGGTAGGTGTTTAATTCATGACAGTGGTTGTTCGTCTGATAGTAAGCAGTATATGCACCGGGTTTGGTTGCAGTCGGTCCACTACTGGAGGAGGAGGTGAAGGAAGATGGCTCGCATGGTTTTGCAGTAATTCAAGAATATCGTAGTTTACGACTTCGTGTCTCCTGTAGCGTAAGTGGTAGGTGTTTAATTCATGAGAGCGGTAGTTCGCCTGATAGCAAGCAGTATGTGTACCGAGTTTGGTTGCAGTCGGGCCACTACTTTAGGAGGAGGTACAGGAAGATGGCTCGCATAGTGTTGCAGTAATTCAAGAATATCGTAGTTTACGACTTCCTGTCTCCTGTAGCGTGATTGGTAGGTGTTTAATTGATTACAGCGGTTGTTCGCCTGATATTAAGCAGTATGTGTACCGAGTTTGGTTGCAGGCGGTCCACTACTGCAGGAGGAGGTGCAGGAAGATGGCCCGCATGGTTTTGCAGTAATTCAAGAATATCGTAGTTTACGACATCGTGTCTCCTGTAGCGTGAGTGAGGGGTGTTTAATTCATGACAGCGGTTGTTCGCCTGATAGTAAGCAGTATGTGTACCGAGGTTGGTTGCAGTCGGTCCACTACTTTAGGAGGAGGTGCAGAAATATGGCTTGCATGGTTTTGCAGTAATTCAAGAATATCGTAGTTTACGACTCCGTGTCTCCTGTAGCGTAAGTGGTAGGTGTTTAATTCATGACAGCGGTTGTTTGCCTGATATAAGCAGTATGTGTACCGAGTTTGGTTGCAGTCGGTCCAGTACTTTAGGAGGAGGTGCAGGAAGATTGCCCGCATGCTTTTGCAGTAATTCAAGAATATCGTAGTTTACGACATCGTGTCTCCTGTAGCGTGAGTGGTAGGTGTTTAATTGATTACAGCGTTTGTTCGCCTGATAGTAAGCAGTATGCGTACCGAGTTTGGTTGCAGTCGGTCCACTACTTTAGGAGGATTTGCAGGAAGATGTCTCGCATGGTTTTGCAGTAATTCAAGAATATCGTGGTTTACGACTTCGTGTCTCCTGTAGCGTGAGTGGTAGGTGTTTAATTCATGACAGCGGTTGTGCGCCTGATAGTAAGCAGTATGTGTACCGAATTTGATTGCAGTCGGTCCACTACTGGAGGAGGTGGTGCAGGAAGATGCCTCGCATGGTTTTGCAGTAATTCAAGAGTATCGTAGTTTACGACATCGTGTCTCCTGTAGCGTGAGTGGTAGGTGTTTAATTCATGAGAGCCGTTGTTCGCCTGATAGTAAGCAGTATGTGTACCGAGTTTGGTTGCAGTCGGTCCAATACTTTAAGAGGAAGTGCAGGAAGATGGCTCGCATGGTTTTGCAGTAATTCAAGAATATCGTAGTTTACGATTTCGTGTCTGCTGTAGCGTGAGTGGTAGGTGTTTAATTCATGACAGCGGTTGTTCGCCTGATAGTAAGCAGTATGTGTACCGATATTTGTTGCAGTCAGTCCACTACTTTAGGAGGAGGTGCAGGAAGATGGCTCGCATGGTTTTGCAGTAATTCAAGAATATCGTAGTTTACGACTTCGTGGCTCCTCTTGCGTGAGTGGTAGGTGTTTAATTGATTACAGCGGTTGTTCGCCTGATAGTAAGCAGTATGTGTACCGAGTTTGGTTGCAGTCGGTCCACTACATTAGGAGGAGGTGCAGGAAGATGGCTCGCATGGTGTTGCAGTAATTCAAGAATATCGTTGTTGACGACTTCGTGTCTCCTGTATCGTGAGTGGGAGGTGTTTAATTCATGACAGCGGTTGTTCGCCTGATAGAGAAGCAGTATGTGTACCGTGTTTGGTTGCAGTCGGTCCACTACTGTAGGAGGAGGTGCAGGAAGATGGCCCGCATGGTTTTGCAGTAATTCAAAAATATCGTAGTTTACGACATCGTGTCTCCTGTAGCGTGAGTGAGGGGTGTTTAATTCATGACAGCGGTTGTTAGCCTGATAGTAAGCAGTATGTGTACCGAGTTTGGTTGCAGTTGGTCCACTACTTGAGGAGGAGGTGCAGGATGATGGCGCGCATGGTTTTGCTGTAATTCAAGAATATCGTAGTTTAAGACTTCGTGTCTCCTGTAGCGTGACTGGTAGGTGTTTAATTCATGACAGCGGTTGTTCGTCTGATAGTAAGCAGTATATGCACCGGGTTTGGTTGCAGTCGGTCCACTACTGGAGGAGGAGGTGAAGGAAGATGGCTCGCATGGTTTTGCAGTAATTCAAGAATATCGTAGTTTACGACTTCGTGTCTCCTGTAGCGTGAGTGGTAGGTGTTTAATTCATGAGAGCGGTAGTTCGCCTGATAGCAAGCAGTATGTGTACCGAGTTTGGTTGCAGTCGGGCCACTACTTTAGGAGGAGGTACAGGAAGATGGCTCGCATAGTGTTGCAGTAATTCAAGAATATCGTAGTTTACGACTTCCTGTCTCCTGTAGCGTGATTGGTAGGTGTTTAATTGATTACAGCGGTTGTTCGCCTGATATTAAGCAGTATGTGTACCGAGTTTGGTTGCAGGCGGTCCACTACTGCAGGAGGAGGTGCAGGAAGATGGCCCGCATGGTTTTGCAGTAATTCAAGAATATCGTAGTTTACGACATCGTGTCTCCTGTAGCGTGAGTGAGGGGTGTTTAATTCATGACAGCGGTTGTTCGCCTGATAGTAAGCAGTATGTGTACCGAGGTTGGTTGCAGTCGGTCCACTACTTTAGGAGGAGGTGCAGAAATATGGCTCGCATGGTTTTGCAGTAATTCAAGAATATCGTAGTTTACGACTCCGTGTCTCCTGTAGCGTAAGTGGTAGGTGTTTAATTCATGACAGCGGTTGTTTGCCTGATATAAGCAGTATGTGTACCGAGTTTGGTTGCAGTCGGTCCAGTACTTTAGGAGGAGGTGCAGGAAGATTGCCCGCATGCTTTTGCAGTAATTCAAGAATATCGTAGTTTACGACATCGTGTCTCCTGTAGCGTGAGTGGTAGGTGTTTAATTGATTACAGCGTTTGTTCGCCTGATAGTAAGCAGTATGCGTACCGAGTTTGGTTGCAGTCGGTCCACTACTTTAGGAGGATTTGCAGGAAGATGTCTCGCATGGTTTTGCAGTAATTCAAGAATATCGTGGTTTACGACTTCGTGTCTCCTGTAGCGTGAGTGGTAGGTGTTTAATTCATGACAGCGGTTGTGCGCCTGATAGTAAGCAGTATGTGTACCGAATTTGATTGCAGTCGGTCCACTACTGGAGGAGGTGGTGCAGGAAGATGCCTCGCATGGTTTTGCAGTAATTCAAGGGTATCGTAGTTTACGACATCGTGTCTCCTGTAGCGTGAGTGGTAGGTGTTTAATTCATGAGAGCCGTTGTTCGCCTGATAGTAAGCAGTATGTGTACCGAGTTTGGTTGCAGTCGGTCCAATACTTTAGGAGGAAGTGCAGGAAGATGGCTCGCATGGTTTTGCAGTAATTCAAGAATATCGTAGTTTACGATTTCGTGTCTGCTGTAGCGTGAGTGGTAGGTGTTTAATTCATGACAGCGGTTGTTCACCTGATAGTAAGCAGTATGTGTACCGATATTTGTTGCAGTCGGTCCACTACTTTAGGAGGAGGTGCAGGAAGATGGCTCGCATGGTTTTGCAGTAATTCAAGAATAGCGTAGTTTACGACTTCGTGGCTCCTCTTGCGTGAGTGGTAGGTGTTTAATTGATTATAGCGGTTGTTCGCCTGATAGTAAGCAGTATGTGTACCGAGTTTGGTTGCAGTCGGTCCACTACATTAGGAGGAGGTGCAGGAAGATGGCTCGCATGGTGTTGCAGTAATTCAAGAATATCGTTGTTGACGACTTCGTGTCTCCTGTATCGTGAGTGGGAGGTGTTTAATTCATGACAGCGGTTGTTCGCCTGATAGAGAAGCAGTATGTGTACCGTGTTTGGTTGCAGTCGGTCCACTACTGTAGGAGGAGGTGCAGGAAGATGGCCCGCATGGTTTTGCAGTAATTCAAAAATATCGTAGTTTACGACATCGTGTCTCCTGTAGCGTGAGTGAGGGGTGTTTAATTCATGACAGCGGTTGTTAGCCTGATAGTAAGCAGTATGTGTACCGAGTTTGGTTGCAGTTGGTCCACTACTTGAGGAGGAGGTGCAGGATGATGGCGCGCATGGTTTTGCTGTAATTCAAGAATATCGTAGTTTAAGACTTCGTGTCTCCTGTAGCGTGACTGGTAGGTGTTTAATTCATGACAGCGGTTGTTCGTCTGATAGTAAGCAGTATATGCACCGGGTTTGGTTGCAGTCGGTCCACTACTGGAGGAGGAGGTGAAGGAAGATGGCTCGCATGGTTTTGCAGTAATTCAAGAATATCGTAGTTTACGACTTCGTGTCTCCTGTAGCGTGAGTGGTAGGTGTTTAATTCATGAGAGCGGTAGTTCGCCTGATAGCAAGCAGTATGTGTACCGAGTTTGGTTGCAGTCGGGCCACTACTTTAGGAGGAGGTACAGGAAGATGGCTCGCATAGTGTTGCAGTAATTCAAGAATATCGTAGTTTACGACTTCCTGTCTCCTGTAGCGTGATTGGTAGGTGTTTAATTGATTACAGCGGTTGTTCGCCTGATATTAAGCAGTATGTGTACCGAGTTTGGTTGCAGGCGGTCCACTACTGCAGGAGGAGGTGCAGGAAGATGGCCCGCATGGTTTTGCAGTAATTCAAGAATATCGTAGTTTACGACATCGTGTCTCCTGTAGCATGAGTGAGGGGTGTTTAATTCATGACAGCGGTTGTTCGCCTGATAGTAAGCAGTATGTGTACCGAGGTTGGTTGCAGTCGGTCCACTACTTTAGGAGGAGGTGCAGAAATATGGCTCGCATGGTTTTGCAGTAATTCAAGAATATCGTAGTTTACGACTCCGTGTCTCCTGTAGCGTAAGTGGTAGGTGTTTAATTCATGACAGCGGTTGTTTGCCTGATATAGGCAGTATGTGTACCGAGTTTGGTTGCAGTCGGTCCAGTACTTTAGGAGGAGGTGCAGGAAGATTGCCCGCATGCTTTTGCAGTAATTCAAGAATATCGTAGTTTACGACATCGTGTCTCCTGTAGCGTGAGTGGTAGGTGTTTAATTGATTACAGCGTTTGTTCGCCTGATAGTAAGCAGTATGCGTACCGAGTTTGGTTGCAGTCGGTCCACTACTTTAGGAGGATTTGCAGGAAGATGTCTCGCATGGTTTTGCAGTAATTCAAGAATATCGTGGTTTACGACTTCGTGTCTCCTGTAGCGTGAGTGGTAGGTGTTTAATTCATGACAGCGGTTGTGCGCCTGATAGTAAGCAGTATGTGTACCGAATTTGATTGCAGTCGGTCCACTACTGGAGGAGGTGGTGCAGGAAGATGCCTCGCATGGTTTTGCAGTAATTCAAGAGTATCGTAGTTTACGACATCGTGTCTCCTGTAGCGTGAGTGGTAGGTGTTTAATTCATGAGAGCCGTTGTTCGCCTGATAGTAAGCAGTATGTGTACCGAGTTTGGTTGCAGTCGGTCCAATACTTTAGGAGGAAGTGCAGGAAGATGGCTCGCATGGTTTTGCAGTAATTCAAGAATATCGTAGTTTACGATTTCGTGTCTGCTGTAGCGTGAGTGGTAGGTGTTTAATTCATGACAGCGGTTGTTCGCCTGATAGTAAGCAGTATGTGTACCGATATTTGTTGCAGTCGGTCCACTACTTTAGGAGGAGGTGCAGGAAGATGGCTCGCATGGTTTTGCAGTAATTCAAGAATATCGTAGTTTACGACTTCGTGGCTCCTCTTGCGTGAGTGGTAGGTGTTTAATTGATTACAGCGGTTGTTCGCCTGATAGTAAGCAGTATGTGTACCGAGTTTGGTTGCAGTCGGTCCACTACATTAGGAGGAGGTGCAGGAAGATGGCTCGCATGGTGTTGCAGTAATTCAAGAATATCGTTGTTGACGACTTCGTGTCTCCTGTATCGTGAGTGGGAGGTGTTTAATTCATGACAGCGGTTGTTCGCCTGATAGAGAAGCAGTATGTGTACCGTGTTTGGTTGCAGTCGGTCCACTACTGTAGGAGGAGGTGCAGGAAGATGGCCCGCATGGTTTTGCAGTAATTCAAAAATATCGTAGTTTACGACATCGTGTCTCCTGTAGCGTGAGTGAGGGGTGTTTAATTCATGACAGCGGTTGTTAGCCTGATAGTAAGCAGTATGTGTACCGAGTTTGGTTGCAGTTGGTCCACTACTTGAGGAGGAGGTGCAGGATGATGGCGCGCATGGTTTTGCTGTAATTCAAGAATATCGTAGTTTAAGACTTCGTGTCTCCTGTAGCGTGACTGGTAGGTGTTTAATTCATGACAGCGGTTGTTCGCCTGATAGTAAGCAGTATGTGTACCGAGTTTGGTTGCAGTCGATCTACTACTTTAGGAGGAGGTGCAAGAAGATTGCTCGCATGGGTTTGCAGTAATTCAAGAATATCGTACTTTACGACTTCGTGTCTCCTGTAGCGTGAGAGGTAGGTGTTTAATTGATTACAGCGGTTTTTCGCATTATAGTAAGCAGTATGTGTACCGAGTTTGGATGCAGTCGGTCCACTACTTTAGGAGGAGGTGCAGGAGGATGGCTCACATGGTTTTGCAGTAATTCAAGAATATCGAAGTTTACGACTTCGTGTCTCCTGTAGCGTGAGTGGTAGGTGTTTAATTCATGACAGCGGTTGTTCGCCTGATAGTAAGCAAAGCAGTATGTGTTCCGAGTTTGGTTGCAGTCGGTCCACTACTTTAGGAGGAGGTGCAGGAAGATGGCTCGCATGGATTTGCAGTAATTCAAGAATATCGTAGTTTACGACTTCGTGTCTCCTGTAGCGTGAGTGGTAGGTGTTGAATTCATGACTGCGGTTGTTCGCCTGATAGTAAGCAGTATGTGTACTGAGTTTGGTTGCAGTCGGTCCCTACTATAGGAGGAGGTGCCGGAAGATGGCTCGCATGGTTTTGCAGTAATTCGAGAATATCGTAGTTTACGACTTCGTGTCTCCAGTAGCGTGAGTGGTAGGTGTTGACTTCATGACAGTGGTTGTTCGCCTGATAGTAAGCAGTATGTGTACCGAGTTTGGTTGCAGTCGGTCCACTACTGGAGGAGGAGGTGCAGGAAGATGGCCCACATGGTTTTGCAGTAATTAAAGAGTATCGTAGTTTACGACATCGTGTCTCCTTTAGCGTGAGTGAGGGGTGTTTATTTCATAACAGCGGTTCTTCGCCTGATAGTAAGCAGTATGTGTACCGAGTTTGGTTGCAGTCGGTCCATTACTTTAGGAGGAGGTGCAGGAAGATGGCTCGCATGGTTTTGCTGTAATTCAAGAATATCGTAGTTTAAGACTTCGTGTCTCCTGTAGCGTGAGTGGTAGGTGTTTAATTCATGAGAGCGGTTGTTCGCCTGATAGTAAGCAGTATGTGTACCGAGTTTGGTTGCAGTCGGTCCAATACATTAGGAGGAGGTGCAGGAAGATGGCTCGCATGGTTTTGCAGTAATTCAAGAATATCGTAGTTAACGACTTCGTGGCTCCTGTAGCGTGAGTGGTAGGTGTTTAATTCATGACAGCGGTTGTTCGCCTGATAGTAAGCAGTATGTGTACCGATTTTTGTTGCAGTCGGTCCACTACTTTAGGAGGAGGTGCAGGATGATGGCTCGCATGGTTTTGCTGTAATTCAAGAATATCGTAGTTTAAGACTTCGTGTCTCCTGTAGCGTGAGTGGTAGGTGTTTAATTCATGACAGCGGTTGTTCGCCTGATAGTACGCAGTATGTGTACCGAGTTTGGTTGCAGTCGGTCCAATACTTTAGGAGGAAGTGCAGGAAGATGGCTCGCATGGTTTTGCAGTAATCAAGAATATTGTAGTTTACGACTTCGTGTCTCCTGTAGCGTGAGTGGTAGGTGTTTAATTCATGACAGCGGTTGTTCGCCTGATAGTAAGCAGTATGTGTACCGAGTTTGGTTGCAGTCGATCTACTACTTTAGGAGGAGGTGCAAGAAGATAGCTCGCATGGGTTTGCAGTAATTCAAGAATATCGTACTTTACGACTTCGTGTCTCCTGTAGCGTGTGAGGTAGGTGTTTAAATGATTACAGCGGTTTTTCGCCTGATAGTAAGCAGTATGTGTACCGAGTTTGATTGCAGTCGGTCCACAACTTTAGGAGGAGGTGCAGGAAGATGACTCGCATGGTTTTGCAGTAATTCAAGAATATCGTAGTTTACGACTTCGTGTCTCCTGTAGCGTGAGTGGTAGGTGTTTAATTCATGACAGCGGTTGTTCGCTTGATAGTAAGCAGTATGTGTTCCGAGTTTGGTTGCAGTCGGTCCACTACTTTAGGAGGAGGTGCAGGAAGATGGCTCGCATGGTTTCGCAGTAATTCAAGAATATCGTAGTTTACGCATTCGTGTCTCCTGAAGCGTGAGTGGTAGGTGTTTAACTCATGACAGCGGTTGTTCACCTGATAGTAAGCAGTATGTGTACCCAGTTTGGTTGCAGTCGGTCCACTACTTTAGAAGGAGGTGCAGGAAGATTGCTCGCATGTAGTAGCAGTAATTCAAGAATATCGTAGTTTACGACTTCGTGTCTCCTGTAGCGTGAGTGGTAGGTGTTTAATTGATTACAGCGGTTTTTCGCATGATAGTAAGCAGTATGTGTACCGAGTTTGGATGCAGTCGGTCCACTACTTTGGGAGGAGGTGCAGGAAGATGGCTCGCATTGTTTTGCAGTAATTCAAGAATATCGTAGTTTACGACTTCGTGTCTCCTGTAGCGTGAGTGGTAGGTGTTTAATTCATGACAGCGGTTGTTCGCCTGATAGTAAGCAGAATGTGTTCCGAGTTTGGTTGCAGTCGGTCCACTACTTTTGGAGGAGGTGCAGGAAGATGACTCGCATGGTTTTGCAGTAATTCAAGAATATCGTAGTTTACGCCTTGGTGTCTCCTGAAGCGTGACTGGTAGGTGTTTAACTCATGACAGCGGTTGTTCGCCTGATTTTAAGCAGTATGTGTACCGAGTTTGGTTGCAGTCGGTCCACTACTTTAGAAGGAGGTGCAGGTAGATTGCTCGCATGGAGTAGCAGCAATTCAAGAATATCGTAGTTTACGACTTCGTGTCTCCTGTAGCGTGAGTGGTAGGGGTTTAACTCATGACAGCGGTTGTTCGGCTGATAGTAAGCAGTATGTGCACCGAGTTTGGTTGCAGCCGTCCACTACTTTAGGAGGAGGTGCAGGAAGATGGCTCGCATGGTTTTGCAGTAATTCAGGAATATCGTAGTTTACGACTTCGTGTCACCTGTAGCGTGAGTGGTAGGTGTTTAATTCATGAGAGCGGTTGTTCGCCTGATAGTAAGCAGTATGTGTACCGTGTTTGGTTGCAGTCGGTCCACTACTTTAGGAGGAGGTGAATTAAGAAGGCTCGCATGGTTTTGCAGTAATTCGAGAATATCGTAGTTTACGACTTCGTGTCTCCTGTAGCGTGAGTGGTAGGTGTGTAATTCATGACAGCGCTTGTTCGCCTGATAGCAAGCAGTATGTGTTCCGAGTTAGGGTGCAGTCGGACCACTACTTTAATAGGAGGTGCAGGAAGATGGCTCGCATGGATTTGCAGTAATTCAAGAATATCGTAGTTTACGACTTCGTGTCTCCTGTAGCGTGAGTGGTAGGTGTTTAACTCATGACAGCGGTTGTTCGCCTGATAGTAAGCAGTATGTGCACCGAGTTTGGTTGCAGTCGGTCTATTACTTTAGGAGGAGGTGCAGGAAGATGGCTCGAATGGTTTTCGAGGAATTCAAGTATATCGTAGCTTACGACTTCGTGTCTCCTGTAGCGTGAGTGGTAAGTGTTTAATTCATGACAGCGGTTGTTCGCCTGATAGTAAGCAGTATATGTACCGAGTTTGGTTGCAGTCGATCCAATACTTTAGGAGGAGGTGCAGGAAGATGGCTCGCATGGTTTTGCAGTAATTCAAAAACATCGTAGTTTACGACTTCGTGTCTCCTGTAGCGTGAGTGGTAGGTGTTTAATTCATG
The DNA here is from genome assembly GCA_026315105.1 of Locusta migratoria. Classification (NCBI taxonomy): domain Eukaryota; kingdom Metazoa; phylum Arthropoda; class Insecta; order Orthoptera; family Acrididae; genus Locusta; species Locusta migratoria. The sequence continues at coordinate 4,798,007 of CM048752.1, read as the reverse complement.
ACAGCGGTTGTTCGCCTGATAGTAAGCAGTATGTGTACCTATATTTGTTGCAGTCGGTCCACTACTGTAGGAGGAGATGCAGGAAGATGGCCCGCATGGTTTTGCAGTAATTAAAGGATATCGTAGTTTACGACATCGTGTCTCCTTTAGCGTGAGTGAGGGGTGTTTAATTCATAACAGCGGTTCTTCGCCTGATAGTAAGCACGATGTGTACCGAGTTTGGTTGCAGTCGGTCCACTACTTTAGGAGGAGGTTCAGAAATATGGCTCGCATGGTTTTGCAGTAATTCAAGAATATCGTAGTTTACGACTCCGTGTCTCCTGTAGCGTAAGTGGTAGGTGTTTAATTCATGACAGCAATTGTTTGCCTGATATAAGCAGTATGTGTACCGAGTTTGGTTGCAGTCGGTCCACTACTTTAGGTGGAGGTGCAGGAAGATGTCCCACATGGTTTTGCAGTAATTCAAGAATATCGTAGTTTACGACTTCGTGTCTCCTGCAGCGTGAGTGGTAGGTGTTTAATTCATGACAGCGGTTGTTCGCCTGATAGTAAGCAGTATGTGTACCGAGATTGGTTACAGTCGGTCAACAACTTTAGGAGGAGGTGAAGGAAAATGGCTCGCATGTTTTTGCAGTAATTCAAGTATATCGTAGTTTATGACTTCGTGTCTCCTGTAGCGAGAGTGGTAGGTGTTTAATTCGTGACAGTGGTTGTTCGCCTGATAGTAAGCAGAATGTGTACCGAGTTTGTTTGCAGCCGGTCCACTACTTTAGTAGGAGGTGCAGGAAGATGGCTCGCATTGTTTTGCAGTAATTCAAGAATATCGTAGTTTATGTCTTTGTGTCTCCTGTAGCGTGATTGGTAGGTGTTTAATTCATGACAGCGGTTGTTCGCACTGATAGTAAGCAGTATGTGTACCGAGTTTGGTTGCAGTCGGTCCACTACTTTAGGAGGAGGTGCAGGAATATGGCTCGCATGGTTTTGCAGTAATTCAAGTATATCGTAGTTTACGACTTCGTGTCTCCTGTAGCGTGAGTGGTAGGTGTTTAATTCATGACAGCGGTTGTTCGCCTGATAGTAAGCAGTATGTGTACCGAGATTGGTTGCAGTCGGTCCACAACTTTAGGAGGAGGTGAAGGAAAATGGCTCGCATGTTTTTGCAGTAATTCAAGAATATCGTAGTTTATGACTTCGTGTCTCCTGTAGCGAGAGTGGTAGGTGTTTAATTCGTGACAGTGGTTGTTCGCCTGATAGTAAGCAATATGTGTACCGAGTTTGGTTGCAGTCGGTCCACTACTGGAGGAGGAGGTGCAGGAAGATGGCCCGCATGGTTTTGCAGTAATTATAGTATATCGTAGTTTACGACTTCGTGTCTCCTGTAGCGTGAGTGGTAGGTGTTTAATTCATGACAGCGGTTGTTCGCCTGATAGTAAGCAGTATGTGTACCGAGTTTGGTTGCAGTCGGACCAATACTTTAGGAGGAGGTGCAGGAAGATTGCTCGCATGGTTTTGCAGTAATCAAGAATATTGTAGTTTACGACTTCGTGTCTCCTGTAGCGTGAGTGGTAGGTGTTTAATTCAAGACAGCGGTTGTTCGCCTGATAGTAAGCAGTATGTGTACCGAGTTTGGTTGCAGTCGATCTACTACTTTAGGAGGAGGTGCAAGAAGATAGCTCCATTGGGTTTGCAGTAATTCAAGAATATCGTACTGTACGACTTTGTGTCTCCTGTAGCGTGTGAGGTAGGTGTTTAATTGATTACAGCGGATTTTCGCCTGATAGTAAGCAGTATGTGTACCGAGTTTGGTTGCAGTCGGTCCACTACTTTAGGAGGAGGTGCAGGAAGATGGCTCGCATGGTTTTGCAGTAATTCAAGAATATCGTAGTTTACGACTTCGTGTCTCCTGTAGCGTGAGTGGTAGGTGTTTAATTCATGACAGCGGTTGTTCGCTTGATAGTAAGCAGTATGTGTTCCGAGATTGGTTGCAGTCGGTCCACTACTTTTGGAGGAGATGCAGGAAGATGGCTCGCATGGTTTTGCAGTAATTCAAGAATATCGTAGTTTACGCATTCGTGTCTCCTGAAGCGTGAGTGGTAGGTGTTTAACTCATGACAGCGGTTGTTCACCTGATAGTATGCAGTATGTGTACCGAGTTTGGTTGCTGTCGGTCCACTACTTTAGGAGGAGGAGCAGGAAGATTGCTCGCATGGAGTAGCAGTAATTCAAGAATATCGTAGTTTACGACTTCGTGTCTCCTGTAGCGTGAGTGGTAGGTGTTTAACTCATGACAGCGGTTGTTCGGCTGATAGTAAGCAGTATGTGCACCGAGTTTGGTTGCAGTCGGTCCACTACTTTAGGAGGAGGTGCAGGAAGATAGCTCGCATGGTTTTGCAGTAATTCAGGAATATCGTAGTTTACGACTTCGTGTCTGCTGTAGCGTGAGTGGTAGGTGTTGAATTCATGACAGCGGTTGTTCGCCTGATAGTAAGCAGTAGGTGTAACGAGTTTGGTTGCAATCGGTCCACTACTGGAGGAGGAGGTGCAGGAAGATTGCTCGCATGGTTTTGCAGTATTTCAAGAATATCGTAGTTTTCGATTTCGTGTCTCCTGTAGCGTGAGTGGTAGGTGTTTAATTCATGACAGCGGTTGGTCGCCTGATAGTAAGCAGTATGTGTATTGAGTTTGTTTGCAGGCGGTCCACTACTTTAGGAGGAGGTGCAGGACGATGGCTCGCATGGTTTTGCAGTAATTCAAGAATATCGTAGTTTACGACTTCGTGTCTCCTGTAACGTCAGTGGTAGGTGTTTAATTCATGAGAGCGGTTGTTCGCCTGATAGTAAGCAGTATGTGTACCGAGTTTGGTTGCAGTCGGTCCAATACTTTAGGAGGAGGTGCAGGACGATGGCTCGCATGGTTTTGCAGTAATTCAAGAATATCGTAGTTTACGACTTCGTGTCTCCTGTAGCGTGAGTGGTAGGTGTTTAATTCATGACAGCGGTTGTTCGCCTGATAGCAAGCAGTATGTGTTCCGAGTTTGGTTGCAGTCGGTCCACTACTTTAGGAGGAGGTGCAGGAAGATGGCTCGCATGGATTTGCAGTAATTCAAGAATATCGTAGTTTTCGACATCGTGTCTCCTGTAGCGTGAGTGGTAGGTGTTTAACTCATGAAAGCGGTTGTTCGCCTGATAGTTAGCAGTATGTGCACCGAGTTTGGTTGCAGTGGGTCTACTACTTTAGGAGGAGGTACAGGAAGATGGCTCGAATGGATTTCCAGTAATTCAAGTATATCGTAGTTTACGACTTCGTGTCTCCTGTAGCGTGAGTGGTAGGTGTTGAATTCATGACTGTGGTTGTTCACCTGATAGTAAGCAGTATGTGTACTGTGTTTGGTTGCAGTCGGCCCCTACTATAGGAGGAGGTGCAGGAATATGTCTCCCATGGTTTTGCAGTAATTCGAGAATATCGTAGTTTACGACTTCGTGTCTCCTGTAGCGTGAGTGGTAGGTGTTGAATTCATGACAGTGGTTGTTCGCCTGATAGTAAGCAGTATGTGTACCGAGTTTGGTTGCAGTCGGTCCACTACTGGAGGAGGAGGTGCAGGAAGATGGCCCGCATGGTTTTGCAGTAATTAAAGAATATCGTCGTTTACGACTTCGTGTCTCCTGTAGCGTGAGTGGTAGGTGTTTAATTCATGACAGCGGTTGTTCGCCTGGTAGTAAGCAGTATGTGTACCGAGTTTGGTTGCAGTCGGTCCCTACTATAGGAGGAGGTGCAGGAAGATGGCTCGCATTGTTTTGCAGTAATTCAAGAATATCGTAGTTTACGACTTCGTGTCTCCTGTAGCGTGAGAGGAAGGTGTTTAAATGATTACAGCGGTTTCTCGCCTGATAGTTAGCAGTATGTGTACCGACTTTGGTTGCAGTCGGTCCACTACTTTAGGTGGAGGTGCAGGAAGATGGCTCGCATGGTTTTGCAGTAATTCAAGAATATCGTAGTTTACGACTTCGTGTCTCCTGAAGCGTGAGTGGTAGGTGTTTAATTCATGACAGCGGTTGTTCGCCTGATAGTAAGCAGTATGTGATCCGAGTTTGGTTGCAGTCGGTCAAATACTTTAGGAGGAGGTGCAGGAAGATGGCTCGCATGGTTTTGCAGTAATTCAGGAATATCGTAGTTTACGACTTCGTGTCTCCTGTAGCGTGAGTGGTAGGTGTTGAATTCATGACAGCGGTTGTTCGCCTGATAGTATGCAGTAGGTGTAGCGAGTTTGGTTGCAATCGGTCCACTACTGGAGGAGGAGGTGCAGGAAGATTGCTCGCATGGTTTTGCAGTATTTCAAGAATATCGTAGTTTTCGATTTCGTGTCTCCTGTAGCGTGAGTGGTAGGTGTTTAATTCATGACAGCGGTTGGTCGCCTGATAGTAAGCAGTATGTGTATCGAGTTTGTTTGCAGGCGGTCCACTACTTTAGGAGGAGGTGCAGGACGATGGCTCGCATGGTTTTGCAGTAATTCAAGAATATCGTAGTTTACGACTTCGTGTCTCCTGTAGCGTGAGTTGTAGCTGTTTCATTCATGACAGCGGTTGTTCGCGTGATAGTAAGCAGTATGTGTACCGAGTTTGGTTGCAGTCGGTCTACTTCTTTAGGAGAAGGTGCAGGAAGATGGCTCGCATGGTTTTGCAGTAATTCAAGAATATCGTAGTTTACGACTCCGTGTCTCCTGTAGCGTGAGTGGTAGGTGTTTAATTCATTACAGCGGTTGTTCGCCTGATAGTAAGCAGTATGTGTACCGAGTTTGGTTGCAGTCGGTCCACTACTTTAGGAGGAGGTGCAGGATGTTGGCTCGCATGGTTTGGCAGTAATTCAAGAATATCATAGTTTACGACTTCGTGTCTCCTGTAGCGTGGGTTGTAGGTGTTTAATTCATGACAGCGGTTGTTCGCCTGATAGTAAGCAGTATGTGTACCGAGTTTGGTTGCAGTCGGTCCACTACTTTAGGAGGAGGTGCAGGAAGATGGCTCGCATGGTTTTGCAGTGATTCAAGAATATCGTAGTTTACGACTTCGTGTCTCCTGTAGCGTGAGTGGTAGGTGTTTAATTCATGACAGCGGTTGTACTCTTGATAGTAAGCAGTATGTGTACCGAGTTTGGTTGCAGTCAGTCCATGACTTTAGGAGGAGGTGGAGGAAGATGTCTCGCATGGTTTTGCAGTAATTCGAGAGTATCGTAGTTTATGACTTCGTGTCTCCTGTAGCGTGAGTGGTAGTTGTTAAATTCATTACAACGGTTGTTCGCCTTATAGTAAGCAGGATGTGTGCCGAGTTTGGCTGCAGTCGGTCCACTACTTTAGGAGGAGGTGCAGGAAGTCGCCTCGCATGGTTTTGCAGTAATTCAAGAGTATCGTACTTACGACTTCGTGTCTCCTGTGGTGTGAGTGGTAGGTGTTTAATTCATGACAGCTGTTGTTCGCCTGATAGCAAGCAGTATGTGTACCGAGTTTGGTTGCAGTCGGTCCACTACTTTAGGAGGAGGTGCAGGAAGATGGCTCGCATGGTTTTGCAGTAATTCAAGAATATCGTAGTTTACGACTTCGTGTCTCCTGTAGCGTGAGTGGTAGGTGTTTAACTCATGACAGCGGTTGTTCGCGTGATAGTAAGCAGTATGTGTACCGAGTTTGGTTGCAGTCGGTCCACTACTTTAGGAGGAGGTGCAGGAAGGTGGCTCGCATGCTTTTGCAGTAATTCAAGAATATCGTAGTTTACGACTCCGTGTCTCCTGTAGCGTGAGTGGTAGGTGTTTAATTCAACACAGCTGTTGTTCGCTTGATAGTAAGCAGTATGTGTACCGAGTTTGGTTGCAGTCGGTCCACTACTTTAGGAGGAGGTTCAGGATGATGGCTCGCATGTTTTTTCAGTAATTCAAGAATATCGTAGTTTACGACTCCGTGTCTCCTGTAGCTTGAGTGGTAGGTGTTTAATTCATGACAGCGGTTGTTCGGCTTATAGTAAGCAGGATGAAAACCGAGTGTGGTTGCAGTCGGTACACTACTTTAGGATGAGGTGCAGGAAGATGGCTCGCATGGTTTTGCAGTAATACAAGAATATCCTAGTTCACGACTTCGTGTCTCCTGTAGCGTGAGTGGTAGGTGTTTAATTCATGACAGCCGTTGTTCGCCTGATAGTAAGCAGTATGTGTACCGAGTTTGGTTGCAGTCGGTCCACTACTTTAGGAGGAGGTGCAGGAAGATTGCTCGCATGGATTAGCAGTAATTCAAGAATATCGTAGTTTACGACTTCGTGTCTCCTGTAGCGTGAGTGGTAGGTGTTTAATTCATGACAGCGGTTCTTCGCCTGATAGTAAGCAGTACGTGTACCGAGTTTGGTTGCAGTCGATCTACTACTTTAGGAGGAGGTGCAGGAAGATTGCTCGCATGGTTTTGCAGTAATTCAAGAATATCATAGTTAACGACTTCGTGTCCCCTGTAGCGTGAGTTGTAGGCGTTTAATTCATGACAGCAGTTGTTCGCCTGATAGTAAGCAGTATGTGTACCGAGTTTGGTTGCAGTCGGTCCGCTACATTAAGAGTAGGTGCAGGAAGATGGCTCGCATGATTTTGCAGTAATTCAAGAAGATCGTTGTTTACGACTCCGTGTCTCCTGTAGCGTGAAAGGTAGGTGTTTAATTCATGACAGCCGTTGTTCGCCTGAGAGTAAGCAGTATGTGTACCGAGTTTGGTTGCAGTCGGTCCTCTTCTTTAGGAGGAGGTGCAGGAAGATGGCTCGCATGGTTTTGCAGTAATTCAAGAATATCGTAGTTTACGACTTCGTGTCTCCTGTAGCGTGAGTGGTAGGTGTTTAATTCATGACAGCGGTTGTTCGCCTGATAGTAAGCAGTATGTGTACCGAGTTTGGTTGCAGTCGGTCCATTACTGGAGGAGGAGGTTCAGGAAGAAGCCTCGCACGGTTTTGCATTAATTCAAGAATATCGTAGTTTACGATTTCGTGTCTCCTGTAGCGTGAGTGGTAGGTGTTTAATTGATGACAGCGGTGGTTCGCCTGATAGTGAGCAGTATGTGTATCGAGTTTGCTTGCAGTCGGTCCACTACTTTAGGAGGAGGTGCAGGGAGATGTCTCGCATTGTTTTGCAGTAATTCAAGAATATCGTAGTTTACGACTTCGTGTCTCCTGTAGCGTGAGTGGAAGGTGTTTAATTCATGACAGCGGTTGTTCCCCTGATAGTAAGCAGTATGTGTACCGAGTTTGGTTGCAGTCGGTCCACTACTTTAGGAGGAGGTGCAGGAAGGTGGCTCGCATGGTTTTGCAGTAATTCAAGAATATCGTAGTTTACGACTTCGTGTCTCCTGTAGCGTGAGTGGTAGGTGTTGAATTCATGACAGCGGTTGTTCGCCTGATAGTAAGCAGTATGTGTACCGAGTTAGGTTGCAGTCGGTCCACTACTGGAGGAAGAGGTGCAGGAAGATTGCTCGCACGGTTTTGCAGTAATTCAAGAATATCGTAGTTTACGATTTCGTGTCTCCTGTAGCGTGAGTGGTAGGTGTTTAATACTTGACAGCGGTTGTTCGCCTGATAGTAAGCAGTATGTGTATTGAGTTTGCTTGCAGTCGGTGCACTTCTTTAGGAGGAGGTGCAGGAAGATGGCTCGCATAGTATTGCAGTAATTCAAGAATATCCTAGTTTACGACTTCGTGTCTCCTGTAGCGTGCAGGAAGATGGCTCGCATAGTATTGCAGTAATTCAAGAATATCCTAGTTTACGACTTCGTGTCTCCTGTAGCGTGAGTGGTAGGTGTTTAATTCATGACAGCAGTTGTTCCCCTTATGGTAAGCAGTATGTGTACCGAGTTTGGTTGCAGTCGGTCCACTACTTTAGGAGGAGGTGCAGGATGATGGCTCGCATGTTTTGTCAGTAATTCAAGAATATCGTAGTTTACGACTCCGTGTCTCCTGTAGCTTGAGTGGTAGGTGTTTAATTCATGACAGCGGTTGTTCGGCTTATAGTAAGCAGGATGAAAACCGAGTGTGGTTGCAGTCGGTACACTACTTTAGGATGAGGTGCAGGAAGATGGCTCGCATGGTTTTGCAGTAATACAAGAATATCCTAGTTCACGACTTCGTGTCTCCTGTAGCGTGAGTGGTAGGTGTTTAATTCATGACAGCCGTTGTTCGCCTGATAGTAAGCAGTATGTGTACCGAGTTTGGTTGCAGTCGGTCCACTACTTTAGGAGGAGGTGCAGGAAGATTGCTCGCATGGATTAGCAGTAATTCAAGAATATCGTAGTTTACGACTTCGTGTCTCCTGTAGCGTGAGTGGTAGGTGTTTAATTCATGACAGCGGTTCTTCGCCTGATAGTAAGCAGTACGTGTACCGAGTTTGGTTGCAGTCGATCTACTACTTTAGGAGGAGGTGCAGGAAGATTGCTCGCATGGTTTTGCAGTAATTCAAGAATATCATAGTTAACGACTTCGTGTCCCCTGTAGCGTGAGTTGTAGGCGTTTAATTCATGACAGCAGTTGTTCGCCTGATAGTAAGCAGTATGTGTACCGAGTTTGGTTGCAGTCGGTCCGCTACTTTAAGAGTAGGTGCAGGAAGATGGCTCGCATGATTTTGCAGTAATTCAAGAAGATCGTTGTTTACGACTCCGTGTCTCCTGTAGCGTGAAAGGTAGGTGTTTAATTCATGACAGCCGTTGTTCGCCTGAGAGTAAGCAGTATGTGTACCGAGTTTGGTTGCAGTCGGTCCTCTTCTTTAGGAGGAGGTGCAGGAAGATGTCTCGCATGGTTTTGCAGTAATTCAAGAATATCGTAGTTTACGACTTCGTGTCTCCTGTAGCGTGAGTGGTAGGTGTTTAATTCATGACAGCGGTTGTTCGCCTGATAGTAAGCAGTATGTGTACCGAGTTTGGTTGCAGTCGGTCCATTACTGGAGGAGGAGGTTCAGGAAGAAGCCTCGCACGGTTTTGCATTAATTCAAGAATATCGTAGTTTACGATTTCGTGTCTCCTGTAGCGTGAGTGGTAGGTGTTTAATTCATGACAGCGGTGGTTCGCCTGATAGTGAGCAGTATGTGTATCGAGTTTGCTTGCAGTCGGTCCACTACTTTAGGAGGAGGTGCAGGGAGATGGCTCGCATTGTTTTGCAGTAATTCAAGAATATCGTAGTTTACGACTTCGTGTCTCCTGTAGCGTGAGTGGAAGGTGTTTAATTCATGACAGCGGTTGTTCCCCTGATAGTAAGCAGTATGTGTACCGAGTTTGGTTGCAGTCGGTCCACTACTTTAGGAGGAGGTGCAGGAAGGTGGCTCGCATGGTTTTGCAGTAATTCAAGAATATCGTAGTTTACGACTTCGTGTCTCCTGTAGCGTGAGTGGTAGGTGTTGAATTCATGACAGCGGTTGTTCGCCTGATAGTAAGCAGTATGTGTACCGAGTTAGGTTGCAGTCGGTCCACTACTGGAGGAAGAGGTGCAGGAAGATTGCTCGCACGGTTTTGCAGTAATTCAAGAATATCGTAGTTTACGATTTCGTGTCTCCTGTAGCGTGAGTGGTAGGTGTTTAATTCATGACAGCGGTTGTTCGCCTGATAGTAAGCAGTATGTGTATTGAGTTTGCTTGCAGTCGGTGCACTTCTTTAGGAGGAGGTGCAGGAAGATGGCTCGCATAGTATTGCAGTAGTTCAAGAATATCCTAGTTTACGACTTCGTGTCTCCTGTAGCGTGCAGGAAGATGGCTCGCATAGTATTGCAGTAATTCAAGAATATCCTAGTTTACGACTTCGTGTCTCCTGTAGCGTGAGTGGTAGGTGTTTAATTCATGACAGCAGTTGTTCCCCTTATGGTAAGAAGTATGTGTACCGAGTTTGGTTGCAGTCGGTCCACTACTTTAGGAAGAGGTGCAGGAAGATTGCTCGAAGGGGTTCCAGTAATTCTAGAATATCGTAGTTTACGAATTCGTGTCTCCTGTAGCGTGAGTTGTAGGTGTTTAATTCATGACAGCGGTTGTTCGCCTGATAGTAAGCTGTATGTGTACCGAGTTTGGTTGCAGTCGGTCCACCACTTTTGGAGGAGGTGCAGGAAGATGGCTCGCATGGTTTTGCAGTAACTCAAGAATATCGTAGTTTACGACTTCGTGTCTCCTGTAGCGTGAGTGGTTAGTGTTTAAATCATGACAGCGGTTGTTCGCCTGATAGTAAGCTGTATGTGTACCGAGTTTGGTTGCAGTCGGTCCACCACTTTTGGAGGAGGTGCAGGAAGATGGCTCGCATGGTTTTGCAGTAACTCAAGAATATCGTAGTTTACGACTTCGTGTCTCCTGTAGCTTGAGTGGTACGTGTTTAACACATGACAGCGGTAGTTCGCCTGATAGTAAGCAGTATGTGTACCGAGTTTGGTTGCAGTCGGTCCACTACTGGAGGAGGAGGTGCAGGAAGGTAGCTCGCATGGTTTTGCAGTAATTCAAGAATATCGTAGTTTACGATTTCGTGTCTCCTGTAGCGTGAGTGATAGGTGTTTAATTCATGACAGCGGTTGTTCGCCTGATAGTAAGCAGTATGTGTACCGAGTTTGGTTGCAGTCGGTCCACTACTTTAGGAGGAGTTACAGGAAGATGGCTCGCATGGTTTTGCAGTAATTCAAGAATATCGCAGTTTACGACTTCGTGTCTCCTGTAACGTGAGTGGTAGGTGTTTAATTCATGACAGCGGTTGTTCGGCTGATAGCAAGCAGTATGTGTACTGAGTTTGGGTGCAGTCGATCCAATACTTTAGGAGGAGGTGCAGGAAGATGGCTCGCATGGATTTGCAGTATTTCAAGAATATCGTAGTTTGCGACTTCGTGTATCCTGTAGCGTGAGTAGTAGGTGTATAATTCATGACAGCGGTTGTTCGGCTTATAGTAAGCAGGATGAAAACCGAGTCTAGTTGCAGTCCGTCCACTACTTTAGGATGAGGTGCAGAAAGATGGCTCGCATGGTTTTGCAGTAATACAAGAATATCGTAGTTCACGACTTCGTGTCTCCTGTAGCATGAGTGGTAGGTGTTTAATTCATGACAGCGGTTGTTTGGCTGATAGTAAGCAGTATGTGTACCGAGTTTGGTTGCAGTCGGTCCACTACTGGAGGAGGAGGTGCTGGATGATTGCTCGCATGGTTTTGCAGTAATTCAAGAGTATCGTAGTTTACGACTTCGTGTCTCCTGTAGCGTGAGTGGTAGGTGTTTAATTGATGACAGCGGTTGTTCGCCTGATAGCAAGCAGTATGTTACCGAGTTTGGTTGCAGTCGGTCCACTACTGGAGGAGGAGGTGCAGGAGGATGGCTCGCATGGTTTTGCAGTAATTCAAGAATATCGTAATTTACGACTTCGTGTCTCCTGTAGCGTGAGTGGTAGGTGCTTAATTCATGACAGCGGTTCTTCGCCTGATAGTAAGCAGTATGTGTACCGAGTTTGGTTGCAGTCGGTATACTACTTTAGGAGGAGGTGCAGGAAGATTGCTCGCATGGTTTTGCAGTATTTCAAGAATATCGTTGTTTACGACTTCGGGTCTCCTGTAGCTTGAGTGGTAGGTGTTTAATTCATGACAGCCGTTGTTCGCCTAAGAGTACGCAGTATGTGTACCGAGTTTGGTTGCAGTCGGTCCACTACTTTAGGAGGAGGTGCAGGAAGATGGCTCGCATAGATTTGCAGTGATTCAAGAATATCGTAGTTTGCGACTTCGTGTCTCCTGTAGCGTGAGTGGTAGGTGTTTAATTCATGACAGCGGTTGTTCGCCTCATAGTAAGCAGTATGTGTACCGAGTTTGGTTGCAGTCGGTCCATGACTTTAGGAGGAGGTGCAGGAAGATGGCTCGCATGGTTTTGCAGTAATTCGAGAATATCGTAGTTTATGACTTCGTGTCTCCTGTAGCGTGAGTTGTAGTTGTTAAATTCATTACAACGGTTGTTCGCCTTATAGTAAGCAGAATGTGTGCCGAGTTTGGCTGCAGTCGGTCCACTACTTTAGGAGGAGGTGCAGGAAGTCGCCTCGCATGGTTTTGCAGTAATTCAAGAGTATCGTACTTACGACTTCGTGTCTCCTGTAGTGTGAGTGGTAGGTGTTTAATTCATGACAGCTGTTGTTCGCCTGATAGCAAGCAGTATGTGTACCGAGTTTGGTTGCAGTCGGTCCACTACTTTAGGAGGAGGTGCTGGAAGATGGCTCGCATGGTTTTGCAGTAATTCAAGAATATCGTAGTTTACGACTTCGTGTCTCCTGTAGCGTGAGTGGTAGGTGTTGAATTCATGACAGCGGTTGTTCGCGTGATAGTAAGCAGTATGTGTACCGAGTTTGGTTGCAGTCGGTCCACTACTTTAGGAGGAGGTGCAGGAAGATGTCTCGCATGGTTTTGCAGTAATTCAAGAATATCGTAGTTTACGACTCCGTGTCTCCTGTAGCGTGAGTGGTAGGTGTTTAATTCAACACAGCGGTTGTTCGCCTGATAGTAAGCAGTATGTGTTCCGAGTTTGGTTGCAGTCGGTCCAATACTTTAGGAGGAGGTGCAGGATGATGGCTCGCATGGTTTGGCAGTAATTCAAGAATATCGTAGTTTACGACTCCGTGTCTCCTGTAGCGTGAGTGGTAGGTGTTTAATTCATGACAGCGGTTGTTCTCCTGATAGTAAGCAGTATGTGTACCGAGTTTGGTTGCAGTCGGTCCACTACTTTAGGAGGAGGTGCAGGAAGATGGCTCGCATGGTTTTGCAGTAATTCCAGAATATCGTATTTTACGACTTCATGTCTCCTCTAGCGTGAGTTGTAGGTGTTTAATTCATGACAGCGGTTGTTCGCCTGATAGTAAGCAGTATGTGTACCGAGTTTGGTTGCAGTCGGTCCAATACTTTAGGAGGAGGTACAGGAAGATGGCTCGCATGGTTTTGCAGTAATTCAAGAATATCGTAGTTTACGACTCCGTGTCTCCTGTAGCGTGAGTGGTAGGTGTTTAATTCATGACAGCCGTTGTTCGCCTGATAGTAAGCAGTATGTGTACCGAGTTTGGTTGCAGTCGGTCCACTACTTTAGGAGGAGGTGCAGGAAGATTGCTCGCACGGATTAGCAGTAATTCAAGAATATCGTAGTTTACGACTTCGTGTCTCCTGTAGCGTGAGTGGTATGTGTTTAATTCATGACAGCGGTTGTTCGCCTCATAGTAAGCAGTATGTGTACCGAGTTTGGTTGCAGTCGGTCCATGACTTTAGGAGGAGGTGCAGGAAGATGGCTCGCATGGTTTTGCAGTAATTCGAGAATATCGTAGTTTATGACTTCGTGTCTCCTGTAGCGTGAGTTGTAGTTGTTAAATTCATTACAACGGTTGTTCGCCTTATAGTAAGCAGAATGTGTGCCGAGTTTGGCTGCAGTCGGTCCACTACTTTAGGAGGAGGTGCAGGAAGTCGCCTCGCATGGTTTTGCAGTAATTCAAGAGTATCGTACTTACGACTTCGTGTCTCCTGTAGTGTGAGTGGTAGGTGTTTAATTCATGACAGCTGTTGTTCGCCTGATAGCAAGCAGTATGTGTACCGAGTTTGGTTGCAGTCGGTCCACTACTTTAGGAGGAGGTGCTGGAAGATGGCTCGCATGGTTTTGCAGTAATTCAAGAATATCGTAGTTTACGACTTCGTGTCTCCTGTAGCGTGAGAGTTAGGTGTTTAATTCATGACAGCGGTTGTTCGCGTGATAGTAAGCAGTATGTGTACCGAGTTTGGTTGCAGTCGGTCCACTACTTTAGGAGGAGGTGCAGGAAGATGTCTCGCATGGTTTTGCAGTAATTCAAGAATATCGTAGTTTACGACTCCGTGTCTCCTGTAGCGTGAGTGGTAGGTGTTTAATTCAACACAGCGGTTGTTCGCCTGATAGTAAGCAGTATGTGTTCCGAGTTTGGTTGCAGTCGGTCCAATACTTTAGGAGGAGGTGCAGGATGATGGCTCGCATGGTTTGGCAGTAATTCAAGAATATCGTAGTTTACGACTCCGTGTCTCCTGTAGCGTGAGTGGTAGGTGTTTAATTCATGACAGCGGTTGTTCTCCTGATAGTAAGCAGTATGTGTACCGAGTTTGGTTGCAGTCGGTCCACTACTTTAGGAGGAGGTGCAGGAAGATGGCTCGCATGGTTTTGCAGTAATTCCAGAATATCGTATTTTACGACTTCATGTCTCCTCTAGCGTGAGTTGTAGGTGTTTAATTCATGACAGCGGTTGTTCGCCTGATAGTAAGCAGTATGTGTACCGAGTTTGGTTGCAGTCGGTCCAATACTTTAGGAGGAGGTACAGGAAGATGGCTCGCATGGTTTTGCAGTAATTCAAGAGAATCGTAGTTCATGACTTCGTGTCTCCTGTAGCGTGAGTGGTAGGTGTTTAGTTCATGACAGCGGTTGTTCGCCTGATAGTAAGCAGTATGTGTACCGAGTTTGGTTGCAGTCGGTCCACTACTTTAGGAGGAGGTGCAGGAAGATGGCTCGCATGGTTTTGCAGTGATTCAAGAATATCGTAGTTTACGACTTCGTGTCTCCTGTAGCGTGAGTGGTAGGTGTTTAATTCATGACAGCGGTTGTTCGCTTGATAGTAAGCAGTATGTGTACCGAGTTTGGTTGCAGTCGGTCCATGACTTTAGGAGGAGGTGCAGGAAGATGGCTCGCATGGTTCTGCAGTAATTCAAGAATATCGTAGTTTACGACTTCGTGTCTCCTGAAGCGTGAGTGGTAGGTGTTTAATTCATGACAGCGGTTGTTCGCGTGATAGTAAGCAGTATGTGTACCGAGTTTGGTTGCAGTCGGTCCACTACTTTAGGAGGAGGTGCAGGATGATGGCTCGCATGATTTGTCAGTAATTCAAGAAATACGTAGTTTACGACTTCGTGTCTCCTGTAGCGTGGGTTGTAAGTGTTAAATCATGACAGCGGTTGTTCGCCTGATAGTAAGCAGTATCTGTACCGAGTTTGGTTGCAGTCGGTCCACTACCTTAGGAGAAGGTGCAGGAAGATGGCTCGCATGGTTTTGCAGTAATTCAAGAATATCGTAGTTTACGACTCCGTGTCTCCTGTAGCTTGAGTGGTAGGTGTTTAATTCATGACAGCGGTTGTTCGGCTTATAGTAAGCAGGATGAAAACCGAGTGTGGTTGCAGTCGGTCCACTACTTTAGGATGAGGTGCAGGAAGATGGCTCGCATGGTTTTGCAGTAATACAAGAATATCATAGTTCACGACTTCGTGTCTCCTGTAGCATGAGTGGTAGGTGTTTAATTCATGACAGCGGTTGTTCGGCTGATAGTAAGCAGTATGTGTACCGAGTTTGGTTGCAGTCGCTCCACTACTTTAGGAGGAGGTGCAGGAAGATGGCTCGCATGGTTTTGGAGTAATTCAAGAATATCGTAGTTTACGACTCCGTGTCTCCTGTAGCGTGAGTGGTAGGTGTTTAATTCATGACAGCCGTTGTTCGCCTGATAGTAAGCAGTATGTGTACCGAGTTTGGTTGCGGTCGGTCCACTACTTTAGGAGGAGGTGCAGGAAGATTGCTCGCACGGATTAGCAGTAATTCAAGAATATCGTAGTTTACGACTTCGTGCCTCCTGTAGCGTGAGTGGTAGGTGTTTAATTCATGACAGCGGTTCTTCGCCTGATAGTAAGCAGTACGTGTACCGAGTTTGGTTGCATTCGATCTACTACTTTAGGAGGAGGTGCAGGAAGATTGCTCGCATGGTTTTGCAGTAATTCAAGAATATCATCGTTAACGACTTCGTGTCCCCTGTAGCGTGAGTTGTAGGCGTTTAATTCATGACAGCGGTTGTTCGCCTGATAGTTAGCAGTATGTGTACCGAGTTTGGTTGCAGTCGGTCCACTACTTTAGGACGAGGTGCAGGAAGATTGCTCGAAGGTGTTCCAAAATTCTAGAATATCGTAGTTTACGAATTCGTGTCTCCTGTAGCGTGAGTTGTAGGTGTTTAATTCATGACAGCGGTTGTTCGCCTGATAGTAAGCTGTATGTGTACCGAGTTTGGTTGCAGTCGGTCCACCTCTTTTGGAGGAGGTGCAGGAAGATGGCTCGCATGGTTTTGCAGTAACTCAAGAATATCGTAGTTTACGACTTCGTGTCTCCTGTAGCTTGAGTGGTACGTGTTTAACACATGACAGCGGTAGTTCGCCTGATAGTAAGCAGTATGTGTACCGAGTTTGGTTGCAGTCGGTCCACTACTGGAGGAGGAGGTGCAGGAAGGTGGCTCGCATGGTTTTGCAGTAATTCAAGAATATCGTAGTTTACGATTTCGTGTCTCCTGTAGCGTGAGTGATAGGTGTTTAATTCATGACAGCGGTTGTTCGCCTGATAGTAAGCAGTATGTGTACCGAGTTTGGTTGCAGTCGGTCCACTACTTTAGGAGGAGGTGCAGGAAGATGGCTCGCATGGTTTTGCAGTAATTCAAGAATATCGTATTTTACGACTTCATGTCTCCTCTAGCGTGAGTTGTAGGTGTTTAATTCATGACAGCGGTTGTTCGCCTGATAGTAAGCAGTATGTGTACCGAGTTTGGTTGCAGTCGGTCCAATACTTTAGGAGGAGGTACAGGAAGATGGCTCGCATGGTTTTGCAGTAATTCAAGAGTATCGTAGTTCATGACTTCGTGTCTCCTGTAGCGTGAGTGGTAGGTGTTTAGTTCATGACAGCGGTTGTTCGCCTGATAGTAAGCGGTATGTGTACCGAGTTTGGTTGCAGTCGGTCCACTACTTTAGGAGGAGGTGCAGGAAGATGGCTCGCATGGTTTTGCAGTGATTCAAGAATATCGTAGTTTACGACTTCGTGTCTCCTGTAGCGTGAGTGGTAGGTGTTTAATTCATGACAGCGGTTGTTGGCTTGATAGTAAGCAGTATGTGTACCGAGTTTGGTTGCAGTCGGTCCATGACTTTAGGAGGAGGTGGAGGAAGATTGCTCGCATGGTTTTGCAGTAATTCGAGAGTATCGTAGTTTATGACTTCGTGTCTCCTGTAGCGTGAGTGGTAGTTGTTAAATTCATTACAACGGTTGTTCGCCTTATAGGAAGCAGGATGTGTGCCGAGTTTGGCTGCAGTCGGTCCACTACTTTAGGAGGAGGTGCAGGAAGTCGCCTCGCATGGTTTTGCAGTAATTCAAGAGTATCGTACTTACGACTTCGTGTCTCCTGTAGTGTGAGTGGTAGGTGTTTAATTCATGACAGCTGTTGTTCACCTGATAGCAAGCAGTATGTGTACCGAGTTTGGTTGCAGTCGGTCCACTACTTTAGGAGGAGGTGCAGGAAGATGGCTCGCATGGTTTTGCAGTAATTCAAGAATATCGTAGTTTACGACTTCGTGTCTCCTGTAGCGTGAGTGGTAGTTGTTTAATTCATGACAGCGGTTGTTCGAGTGATAGTAAGCAGTATGTGTACCGAGTTTGGTTGCAGTCGGTCCACTACTTTAGGAGGAGGTGCAGGAAGATGGCTCGCATGGTTTTGCAGTAATTCAAGAATATCGTAGTTTACGACTCCGTGTCTCCTGTAGCGTGAGTGGTAGGTGTTTAATTCAACACAGCGGTTGGTCGCTTGATAGTAAGCAGTATGTGTACCGAGTTTGGTTGCAGTCGGTCCACTACTTTAGGAGGAGGTGCAGGATGATGGCTCGCATGATTTGTCAGTAATTCAAGAAATACGTAGTTTACGACTTCGTGTCTTCTGTAGCGTGGGTTGTAAGTGTTTAATTCATGACAGCGGTTGTTCGCCTGATAGTAAGCAGTATCTGTACCGAGTTTGGTTGCAGTCGGTCCACTACCTTAGGAGAAGGTGCAGGAAGATGGCTCGCATGGTTTTGCAGTAATTCAAGAATATCGTAGTTTACGACTCCGTGTCTCCTGTAGCTTGAGTGGTAGGTGTTTAATTCATGACAGCGCTTGTTCGGCTTATAGTAAGCAGGATGAAAACCGAGTGTGGTTGCAGTCGGTCCACTACTTTAGGATGAGGTGCAGGAAGATGGCTCGCATGGTTTTGCAGTAATACAAGAATATCGTAGTTCACGACTTCGTGTTTCCTGTAGCATGAGTGGTAGGTGTTTAATTCATGACAGCGGTTGTTCGGCTGATAGTAAGCAGTATGTGTACCGAGTTTGGTTGCAGTCGCTCCACTACTTTAGGAGGAGGTGCAGGAAGATGGCTCGCATGGTTTTGGAGTAATTCAAGAATATCGTAGTTTACGACTCCGTGTCTCCTGTAGCGTGAGTGGTAGGTGTTTAATTCATGACAGCCGTTGTTCGCCTGATAGTAAGCAGTATGTGTACCGAGTTTGGTTGCAGTCGGTCCACTACTTTAGGAGGAGGTGCAGGAAGATTGCCCGCATGGATTAGCAGTAATTCAAGAATATCGTAGTTTACGACTTCGTGTCTCCTGTAGCGTGAGTGGTAGGTGTTTAATTCATGACAGCGGTTCTTCGCCTGATAGTAAGCAGTACGTGTACCGAGTTTGGTTGCATTCGATCTACTACTTTAGGAGGAGGTGCAGGAAGATTGCTCGCATGGTTTTGCAGTAATTCAAGAATATCATCGTTAACGACTTCGTGTCCCCTGTAGCGTGAGTTGTAGGCGTTTAATTCATGACAGCAGTTGTTCGCCTGATAGTTAGCAGTATGTGTACCGAGTTTGGTTGCAGTCGGTCCACTACTTTAGGACGAGGTGCAGGAAGATTGCTCGAAGGTGTTCCAAAATTCTAGAATATCGTAGTTTACGAATTCGTGTCTCCTGTAGCGTGAGTTGTAGGTGTTTAATTCATGACAGCGGTTGTTCGCCTGATAGTAAGCTGTATGTGTACCGAGTTTGGTTGCAGTCGGTCCACCACTTTTGGAGGAGGTGCAGGAAGATGGCTCGCATGGTTTTGCAGTAACTCAAGAATATCGTAGTTTACGACTTCGTGTCTCCTGTAGCTTGAGTGGTACGTGTTTAACACATGACAGCGGTAGTTCGCCTGATAGTAAGCAGTATGTGTTCCCGAGTTTGGTTGCAGTCGGTCCACTACTGGAGGAGGAGGTGCAGGAAGGTGGCTCGCATGGTTTTGCAGTAATTCAAGAATATCGTAGTTTACGATTTCGTGTCTCCTGTAGCGTGAGTGATAGGTGTTTAATTCATGACAGCGGTTATTCGCCTGATAGTAAGCAGTATGTGTACCGAGTTTGGTTGCAGTCGGTCCACTACTTTAGGAGGAGGTGCAGGAAGATGGCTCGCATGGTTTTGCAGTAATTCAAGAATATCGTATTTTACGACTTCATGTCTCCTCTAGCGTGAGTTGTAGGTGTTTAATTCATGACAGCGGTTGTTCGCCTGATAGTAAGCAGTATGTGTACCGAGTTTGGTTGCAGTCGGTCCAATACTTTAGGAGGAGGTACAGGAAGATGGCTCGCATGGTTTTGCAGTAATTCAAGAGTATCGTAGTTCATGACTTCGTGTCTCCTGTAGCGTGAGTGGTAGGTGTTTAGTTCATGACAGCGGTTGTTCGCCTGATAGTAAGCAGTATGTGTACCGAGTTTGGTTGCAGTCGGTCCACTACTTTAGGAGGAGGTGCAGGAAGATGGCTCGCATGGTTTTGCAGTGATTCAAGAATATCGTAGTTTACGACTTCGTGTCTCCTGTAGCGTGAGTGGTAGGTGTTTAATTCATGACAGCGGTTGTTCGCTTGATAGTAAGCAGTATGTGTACCGAGTTTGGTTGCAGTCGGTCCATGACTTTAGGAGGAAGTGGAGGAAGATTGCTCGCATGGTTTTGCAGTAATTCGAGAGTATCGTAGTTTATGACTTCGTGTCTCCTGTAGCGTGAGTGGTAGTTGTTAAATTCATTACAACGGTTGTTCGCCTTATAGGAAGCAGGATGTGTGCCGAGTTTGGCTGCAGTCGGTCCACTACTTTAGGAGGAGGTGCAGGAAGTCGCCTCGCATGGTTTTGCAGTAATTCAAGAGTATCGTACTTACGACTTCGTGTCTCCTGTAGTGTGAGTGGTAGGTGTTTAATTCATGACAGCTGTTGTTCACCTGATAGCAAGCAGTATGTGTACCGAGTTTGGTTGCAGTCGGTCCACTACTTTAGGAGGAGGTGCAGGAAGATGGCTCGCATGGTTTTGCAGTAATTCAAGAATATCGTAGTTTACGACTTCGTGTCTCCTGTAGCGTGAGTGGTAGTTGTTTAATTCATGACAGCGGTTGTTCGCGTGATAGTAAGCAGTATGTGTACCGAGTTTGGTTGCAGTCGGTCCACTACTTTAGGAGGAGGTGCAGGAAGATGGCTCGCATGGTTTTGCAGTAATTCAAGAATATCGTAGTTTACGACTCCGTGTCTCCTGTAGCGTGAGTGGTAGGTGTTTAATTCAACACAGCGGTTGGTCGCTTGATAGTAAGCAGTATGTGTACCGAGTTTGGTTGCAGTCGGTCCACTACTTTAGGAGGAGGTGCAGGATGATGGCTCGCATGATTTGTCAGTAATTCAAGAAATACGTAGTTTACGACTTCGTGTCTCCTGTAGCGTGGGTTGTAAGTGTTTAATTCATGACAGCGGTTGTTCGCCTGATAGTAAGCAGTATCTGTACCGAGTTTGGTTGCAGTCGGTCCACTACCTTAGGAGAAGGTGCAGGAAGATGGCTCGCATGGTTTTGCAGTAATTCAAGAATATCGTAGTTTACGACTCCGTGTCTCCTGTAGCTTGAGTGGTAGGTGTTTAATTCATGACAGCGGTTGTTCGGCTTATAGTAAGCAGGATGAAAACCGAGTGTGGTTGCAGTCGGTCCACTACTTTAGGATGAGGTGCAGGAAGATGGCTCGCATGGTTTTGCAGTAATACAAGAATATCGTAGTTCACGACTTCGTGTTTCCTGTAGCATGAGTGGTAGGTGTTTAATTCATGACAGCGGTTGTTCGGCTGATAGTAAGCAGTATGTGTACCGAGTTTGGTTGCAGTCGCTCCACTACTTTAGGAGGAGGTGCAGGAAGATGGCTCGCATGGTTTTGGAGTAATTCAAGAATATCGTAGTTTACGACTCCGTGTCTCCTGTAGCGTGAGTGGTAGGTGTTTAATTCATGACAGCCGTTGTTCGCCTGATAGTAAGCAGTATGTGTAACGAGTTTGGTTGCAGTCGGTCCACTACTTTAGGAGGAGGTGCAGGAAGATTGCTCGCATGGATTAGCAGTAATTCTAGAATATCGTAGTTTACGACTTCGTGTCTCCTGTAGCGTGAGTGGTAGGTGTTTAATTCATGACAGCGGTTCTTCGCCTGATAGTAAGCAGTACGTGTACCGAGTTTGGTTGCATTCGATCTACTACATTAGGAGGAGGTGCAGGAAGATTGCTCGCATGATTTTGCAGTAATTCAAGAATATCATCGTTAACGACTTCGTGTCCCCTGTAATGTGAGTTGTAGGCGTTTAATTCATGACAGCGGTTGTTCGCCTGATAGTTAGCAGTATGTGTACCGAGTTTGGTTGCAGTCGGTCCACTACTTTAGGACGAGGTGCAGGAAGATTGCTCGAAGGGGTTCCAAAATTCTAGAATATCGTAGTTTACGAATTCGTGTCTCCTGTAGCGTGAGTTGTAGGTGTTTAATTCATGATAGCGGTTGTTCGCCTGATAGTAAGCTGTATGTGTACCGAGTTTGGTTGCAGTCGGTCCACCACTTTTGGAGGAGGTGCAGGAAGATGGCTCGCATGGTTTTGCAGTAACTCAAGAATATCGTAGTTTACGACTTCGTGTCTCCTGTAGCTTGAGTGGTACGTGTTTAACACATGACAGCGGTAGTTCGCCTGATAGTAAGCAGTGTGTGTACTGAGTTTGGTTGCAGTCGGTCCACTACTGGAGGAGGAGGTGCAGGAAGGTGGCTCGCATGGTTTTGCAGTAATTCAAGAATATCGTAGTTTACGATTTCGTGTCTCCTGTAGCGTGAGTGATAGGTTTTTAATTCATGACAGCGGTTGTTCGCCTGATAGTAAGCAGTATGTGTACCGAGTTTGGTTGCAGTCGGTCCACTACTTTAGGAGGAGTTGCAGGAAGATGGCTCGCACGGTTTTGCAGTAATTCAAGAATATCGCAGTTTACGACTTCGTGTCTCCTGTAACGTGAGTGGTAGGTGTTTAATTCATGACAGCGGTTGTTTGGCTGATAGTAAGCAGTATGTGTACCGAGCTTGGTTGCAGTCGATCCAATACTTTAGGAGGAGGTGCAGGAAGATGGCTCGCATGGATTTGCAGTATTTCAAGAATATCGTAGTTTGCGACTTCGTGTCTCCTGTAGCGTGAGTAGTAGGTGTATAATTCATGACAGCGGTTGTTCGGCTTATAGTAAGCAGTATGAAAACCGAGTCTGGTAACAGTCGGTCCACTACTTTAGGATGAGGTGCAGGAAGATGGCTCGCATGGTTTTGCAGTCATACAAGAATATCGTAGTTCACGACTTCGTGTCTCCTGTAGCATGAGTGGTAGGTGTTTAATTCATGACAGCGGTTGTTCGGCTGATAGTAAGCAGTATGTGTACCGAGTTTGGTTGCAGTCGGTCCACTACTTTGGGAGGAGGTGCAGGAAGATGGCTCGCATGGTTTTTAAGTAATTCAAGAATATCGTAGTTTACGACTTCGTGTCTTCTGTAGCGAGAGTGGTAGGTGTTTAATTCATGACAGTGGTTGTTCGCCTGATAGTAAGCAGTATGTGTACCGAATTTGGTTGCAGTCGGTCCACTACTGGAGGAGGAGGTGCTGGATGATTGCTCGCATGGTTTTGCAGTAATTCAAGAGTATCGTAGTTTACGACTTCGTGTCTCCTGTAGCGTGAGTGGTAGGTGTTTAATTCATGACAGCGGTTGTTCGCCTGATAGTAAGCAGTATGTGTACCGAGTTTGGTTGCAGTCGGTCCACTACTTTAGGAGGAGGTGCAGGAGGATGGCCCGCATGGTTTTGCAGTAATTCAAGAATATCGTAGTTTACGACTTCGTGTCTCCTGTAGCGTGAGTGGTAGGTGTTTAATTCATGACAGCGGTTCTTCGCCTGATAGTAAGCAGTATGTGTACCGAGTTTGGTTGCAGTCAGTCTACTACTTTAGGGGGAGGTGCAGGAAGATTGCTCGCATGGTTTTGCAGTAATTCAAGAATATCGTAGTTTACGACTTCGGGTCTCCTGTAGCTTGAGTGGTAGGTGTTTAATTCATGACAGCCGTTGTTCGCCTAAGAGTACGCAGTATGTGTACCGAGTTTGGTTGCAGTCGGTTCATTACTTTAGGAGGAGGTGCAGGAAGATGTCTCGCATGGTTTTGCAGTAATTCAAGAATATCGTAGTTTACGACTCCGTGTCTCCTGTAGCGTGAGTGGTAG
This sequence comes from Locusta migratoria, assembly GCA_026315105.1. Lineage (NCBI taxonomy): Eukaryota > Metazoa > Arthropoda > Insecta > Orthoptera > Acrididae > Locusta > Locusta migratoria. Next base: position 4,774,655 of record CM048752.1, on the reverse strand, counting down.
GTGTTTAATTCATGACAGCCGTTGTTCGCCTGATAGAAAGCAGTATGTGTACCGAGTTTGGTTGCAGTTGGTCCACTACTTTAGGAGGAGGTGCAGGAAGATGGCTCGCATGGTTTTGCAGTAATTCAAGAATATCGTATTTTACGACTTCATGTCTCCTCTAGCGTGAGTTGTAGGTGTTTAATTCATGACAGCGGTTGTTCGCCTGATAGCAAGCAGTATGTGTACCGAGTTTGGTTGCAGTCGGTCCAATACTTTAGAAGGAGGTACAGGAAGATGGCTCGCATGGTTTTGCAGTAATTCAAGAATATCGTAGTTCACGACTTCGTGTCTCCTGTAGCGTGAGTGGTAGGTGTTTAATTCATGACAGCGGTTGTTCGCCTGATAGTAAGCAGTATGTGTACCGAGTTTGGTTGCAGTCGGTCCACTACTTTAGGAGGAGGTGCAGGAAGATGGCTCGCATGGTTTTGCAGTGATTCAAGAATATCGTAGTTTACGACTTCGTGTCTCCTGTAGCGTGAGTGGTAGGTGTTTAATTCATGACAGCGGCTGTTCGCCTGATAGTAAGCAGTATGTGTACCGAGTTTGGTTGCAGTCGGTCCATGACTTTAGGAGGAGGTGCAGGAAGATGGCTCGCATGGTTTGCAGTAATTCGAGAATATCGCAGTTAATGACGTCGTGTCTCCTGTAGCGTGAGTGGTAGTTGTTAAATTCATTACAACGGTTGTTCGCCTTATAGTAAGCAGGATGTAAGCCGAGTTTGGCTGCAGTCGGTCCACTACTTTAGGAGGAGGTGCAGGAAGTCGCCTCGCATGGTTTTGCAGTAATTCAAGAGTATCGTAATAACGACTTCGTGTCTCCTGTAGTGTGAGTGGTAGTTGTTTAATTCATGACAGCTGTTGTTCGCCTGATAGCAAGCAGTATGTGTACCGAGTTTGGTTGCAGTCGGTCCACTGCTTTAGGAGGAGGTGCAGGAGGATAGCTCGCATGGTTTTGCAGTAATTCAAGAATATCGTAGTTTACGACTTCGTGTCTCCTGTAGCGTGAGTGGTAGGTGTTTAATTCATGACAGCGGTTGTTCGCGTGATAGTAAGCAGTATGTGTACCGAGTTTAGTTGCAGTCGGTCCACTACTTTAGGCGGAGGTGCAGGAAGATGGCTCGCATGGTTTTGCAGTAATTCAAGAATATCGTAGTTTACGACTCCGTGTCTCCTGTAGCGTGAGTGGTAGGTGGTTAATTCAACACAGCGGTTGTTCGCCTGATAGCAAGCAGTATGTGTACCGAGTTTGGTTGCAGTCGGTCCACTACTTTAGGAGGAGGTGCAGGATGATGGCTCGCATGGTATGGCAGTAATTCAAGAATATCGTAGTTTACGACTTCGTGTCTCCTGTAGCGTGGGTTGTAGGTGTTTAATTCATGACAGCGGTTGTTCGCCTGATAGTAAGCAGTATGTGTACCGAGTTTGGTTGCAGTCGGTCCACTACCTTAGGAGAAAGTGCAGGAAGATGGCTCGCATGGTTTTGCAGTAATTCAAGAATATCGTAGTTTACGACTCCGTGTCTCCTGTAGCTTGAGTGGTAGGTGTTTAATTCATGACAGCCGTTGTTCGCCTGAGAGGAAGCAGTATGTGTACCGAGTTTGGTTGCAGTCGGTCCACTACTTTAGGAGGAGGTGCAGGAAGATGGCTCGCATGGTTTTGCAGTAATTCAAGAATATCGTAGTTTACGACTCCGTGTCTCCTGTAGCGCGAGTGGTAGGTGTTTAATTCATGACAGCCGTTGTTCGCCTGATAGAAAGCAGTATGTGTACCGAGTTTGGTTGCAGTCGGTCCACTACTTTAAGAGGAGGTGCAGGAAGATGGCTCGCATGGTTTTGCAATAATTCAAGAATATCGTAGTTTACGACTTCATGTCTCCTCTAGCGTGAGTTGTAGGTGTTTAATTCATGACAGCGGATGTTCGGCTTATAGTAAGCAGGATGAAAACCGAGTCTGGTTGCAGTCGGTCCACTACTTTAGGATGAGGTGCAGGAAGATGGCTCGCATGGTTTTGCAGTAATTCAAGAATATCGTAGTTTACGACTTCGTGTCTCCTGTAGCGTGAGTTGTAGGTGTTTAATTCATGACAGCGGTTGTTCGCCTGATAGTAAGCAGTATGTGTACCGAGTTTGGTTGCAGTCGGTCCACTACTTTAGGAGGAGGTGCAGGAAGATGGCTCGCATGATTTTGCAGTAATTCAAGAATATCGTAGTTTACGACTCCGTGTCTCCTGTAGCGTGAGTGGTCGGTGTTTAATTCATGACAGCCGTTGTTCGCCTGATAGTAAGCAGTATGTGTACCGAGTTTGGTTGCAGTCGGTCCACTACAATAGGAGGAGATGCAGGATGTTGGCTCGCATGGTTTGGCAATAATTCAAGAATATCATTGTTTACGACTTCGTGTCTCCTGTAGCGTGGGTTGTAGGTGTTTAATTCATGACAGCGGTTGTTCGCCTGATAGTAAACAGTATGTGTACCGAGTGTGGTTGCAGTCGGTCTACTACCTTAGGAGAAGGTGCAGGAAGATGGCTCGCATGGTTTTGCAGTAATTCAAGAGTATCGTAGTTTACGAATCCGTGTCTCCTGTAGCTTGAGTGGTAGGTGTTTAATTTATGACAGCCGTTGTTCGCCGAAGAGTACGCAGAATGTGTACCGAGTTTGGTTGCAGTCGGTCCACTACTTTAGGAGGAGTTGCAGGAAGATATCTCGCATGGTTTTGCAGTAATTCAAGAATATCGTAGTTTACGACTTCATGTCTCCTCTAGCGTGAATTGTAGGTGTTTATTCCTGACAGCGATTGTTCGCCTGATAGTAAGCAGTATGTGTACCGAGTTTGGTTGCAGTCGGTCCAATACTTTAGGAGGAGGTGCAGGAAGATAGCTCGCATGGTTTTGCAGTAATTCAAGAATATCGTAGTTCACGACTTCGTGTCTCCTGTGGCGTGAGTGGTAGGTGTTTAATTAATGACAGCGGTTGTTCGCCTGATAGTAAGCAGTATGTGTACCGAGTTTGGTTGCAGTCGGTCCACTACTTTAGGAGGAGGTGCAGGAAGATGGCTCGCATGGTTTTGCAGTGATTCAAGAATATCGTAGTTTACGACTTCGTGTCTCCTGTAGCATGAGTGGTAGGTGTTTAATTCATGACAGCGGTTGTTCGCCTGATAGTTAGCAGTATGTGTACCGAGTTTGGTTGCAGTCGGTCCATGACTTTAGGAGGAGGTGCAGGAAGATGGCTCGCATGGTTTTGCAGTAATTCGAGAATATCGTAGTTTATGACTTCGTGTCTCCTGTAGCGTGAGTGGTACTTGTTAAATTCATTACAACGGTTGTTCGCCTTATAGTAAGCAGGATGTGAGCCGAGTTTGGCTGCAGTCGGTCCACTACTTTAGGAGGAGGTGCAGGATGATGGCTCGCATGGTTTTGCAGTAATTTAAGAATATCGTAGTTTACGACTCCGTGTATCCTGTAGCGTGAGTGGTAGGTGTTTAATTCAACACAGCGGTTGTTCGCCTGATAGTAAGCAGTATGTGTACCGAGTTTGGTTGCAGTCGGTCCACTACCTTAGGAGAAGGTGCAGGAAGATGGCTCGCATGGTTTTGCAGTAATTCAAGGATATCGTAGTTTACGACTCCGTGTCTCCTGTAGCTTGAGTGGTAGGTGTTTAATTCATGACAGCCGTTGTTCGCCTGAGAGGAAGCAGTATGTGTACCGAGTTTGGTTGCAGTCGGTCCACTACTTTAGGAGGAGGTGCAGGAAGATGGCTCGCATGGTTTTGCAGTAATTCAAGAATATCGTAGTTTACGACTTCATGTCTCCTCTAGCGTGAGTTGTAGGTGTTTAATTCATGACAGCGGTTGTTCGCCTGATAGTAAGCAGTATGTGTACCGAGTTTGGTTGCAGTCGGTCCAATATTTTAGGAGGAGGTGCAGGAAGATGGCCCGCATGGTTTTGCAGTAATTCAAGAATATCGTAGTTCACGACTTCGTGTCTCCTGTAGTGTGAGTTTTTAGGTGTTTAATTCATTACAGCGGTTGTTCGGCTGATAGTAAGCAGTATGTGTACCGAGTTTGGTTGCAGTCGGTCCACTACTTTGGGAGGAGGTGCAGGAAGATGGCTCGCATGGTTTTTCAGTAATTCAAGAATATCGTAGTTTACGACTTCGTGTCTTCTGTAGCGAGAGTGGTAGGTGTTTAATTCATGACAGTGGTTGTTCGCCTGATAGTAAGCAGTATGTGTACCGAGTTTGGTTGCAGTCGGTCCACTACTGGAGGAGGAGGTGCTGGAAGATTGCTCGCATGGTTTTGCAGTAATTCAAGAGTATCGTAGTTTACGACTTCGTGTCTCCTGTAGCGTGAGTGGTAGGTGTTTAATTCATGACAGCGGTTGTTCGCCTGATAGTACGCAGTATGTGTACCGAGTTTGGTTGCAGTCGGTCTACTACTTTAGGAGGAGGTGCAGGAAGATTGCTCGCATGGTTTTGCAGTAATTCAAGAATATCGTAGTTTACGACTTCTTGTCTCCTGTAGCGTGAGTTGTAGGTGTTTAATTCATGACAGCGGTTGTTCGCCTGATAGTAAGCAGTATGTGTACCGAGTTTGGTTGCAGTCAGTCCACTACTTTAGGAGGAGGTGCAGGAAGATGGCTCGCATGGTTTGCAGTAATTCAAGAATATCTTAGTTTACGACTCCGTGTCTCCTGTAGCTTGAGTGGTAGGTGTTTAATTCATGCCAGCCGTTGTTCGCCTAAGAGTACGCAGAGTGTGTACCGAGTTTGGTTGCAGTCGGTCCACTACTTTAGGAGGAGGTGCAGGAAGATGTCTCGCATGGTTTTGCTGTAATTCAAGAATATCGTAGTTTACGACTCCGTGTCTCCTGTAGCGTGAGTGGTAGGTGTTTAATTCATGACAGCCGTTGTTCGCCTGATAGAAAGCAGTATGTGTACCGAGTTTGGTTGCAGTCGGTCCACTACTTTAGGAGGAGGTGCAGGAAGATGGCTCGCATGGTTTTGCAGTAATTCAAGAATATCGTTGTTTACGACTTCATGTCTCCTCTAGCGTGAGTTGTAGGTGTTTATTCCTGACAGCGGTTGTTCGCCTGATAGTAAGCAGTATGTGTACCGAGTTTGGTTGCAGTCGGTCCAATACTTTAGGAGGAGGTGCAGGAAGATAGCTCGCATGGTTTTGCAGTAATTCAAGAATATCGTAGTTCACGACTTCGTGTCTCCTGTAGCTTGAGTGGTAGGTGTTTAATTCATGACAGCGGTTCTTCGCCTGATAGTAAGGAGTATGTGTACCGAGTTTGGTTGCAGTCGGTCCACTACTTTAGGAGGAGGTGCAGGAAGATGGCTCGCATGGTTTTGCTGTGATTCAAGAATATCGTTGTTTACGACTTCGTGTCTCCTGTAGCGTGAGTGGTAGGTGTTTAATTCATGACAGCGGTTGTTCGCCTGATAGTTAGCAGTATGTGTACCGAGTTTGGTTGCAGTCGGTCCACTACTTTAGGAGGAGGTGCAGGAAGATGGCTCGCTTGGTTTTGCAGTAATTCGAGAATATCGTAGTTTATGACTTCGTGTCTCCTGTAGCGTGAGTGGTAGTTGTTAAATTCATTACAACGGTTGTTCGCCTTATAGTAACAGGATGTGTGCCGAGTTTGGCTGCAGTCGGTCCACTACTTTAGGAGGAGGTGCAGGAAGTCGCGTTGCATGGTTTTGCAGTAATTCAAGAGTATCGTACTTACGACTTCGTGTCTCCTGTAGTGTGAGTGGTAGGTGTTTAATTCATGACAGCTGTTGTTCGCCTGATAGCAAGCAGTATGTGTACCGAGTTTGGTTGCAGTCGGTCCACTACTTTAGGTGGAGGTGCAGGAAGATGGCTCGCATGGTTATGCAGTAATTCAAGAATATCGTAGTTTACGACTTCGTGTCTCCTGTAGCGCGAGTGGTAGGTGTTTAATTCATGACAGCCGTTGTTCGCCTGATAGAAAGCAGTATGTGTACCGAGTTTGGTTGCAGTCGGTCCACTACTTTTGGAGGAGGTGCAGGAATATGGCTCGCATGGTTTTGCAGTAATTCAAGAATATCGTAGTTTACGACTTCATGTCTCCTCTAGCGTGAGTTGTAGGTGTTTAATTCATGACAGCGGTTGTTCGCCTGATAGTAAGCAGTATGTGTACCGAGTTTGGTTGCAGTCGGTCCAATACTTTAGGAGGAGGTGCAGGAAGATGGCCCGCATGGTTTTGCAGTAATTCAAGAATATCGTAGTTCACGACTTCGTGTCTCCTGTAGTGTGAGTGGTAGGTGTTTAATTCATGACAGCTGTTGTTCGCCTGATAACAAGCAGTATGTGTACCGAGTTTGGTGTCAGTCGGTCCACTACTTTAGGAGGAGGTGCAGGAAGATGGCTCTCATGGTTTTGCAGTAATTCAAGAATATCGTAGTTTTCGACTTCGTGTTTCCTGTAGCGTGAGTGGTAGGTGTTTAATTCATGACAGCGGTTATTCGCGTGATAGTAAGCAGTATGTGTACCGAGTTTGGTTGCAGTCGGTCCACCACTTTAGGAGGAGGTGCAGGAAGATGGCTCGCATGGTTTTGCAGTAATTCAAGAATATCGTAGTTTACGACTCCGTGTCTCCTGTAGCGTGAGTGGTAGGTGTTTAATTCATGACAGCGGTTGTTCGCCTGATAGTAAGCAGTATGTGTACCGAGTTTGGTTGCAGTCGGTCCACTACTTTAGGAGGAGGTGCAGGATGATGGCTCGCATGGTTTGGCAGTAATTCAAGAATATCGTAGTTTACGACTTCTTGTCTCCTGTAGCGTAAGTTGTAGGTGTTTAATTCATGACAGCGGTTGTTCGCCTGATAGTAAGCAGTATGTGTACCGAGTTTGGTTGCAGTCGGTCCACTACCTTAGGAGAAGGTGCAGGAAGATGGCTCGCATGGTTTTGCAGTAATTCAAGAATATCGTAGTTTACGACTCCGTGTCTCCTGTAGCTTGAGTGGTAGGTGTTTAATTCATGACAGCCGTTGTTCGCCTGATAGTAAGCAGTATGTGTACCGAGTTTGGTTGCAGTCGGTACACTACTTTAGGAGGAGGTGCAGGAAGATGGCTCGATTGGTTTTGCAGTAATTCGAGAATATCGTAGTTTATGACGTCGTGTCTCCAGTAGCAGTAGTGGTAGGTGTTTAATTCATGACTGCGGTTGTTCGCCTGATAGTAAGCAGTATGTGTACCGAGTTTAGTTGCAGTCGGTGCACTACTTTAGGAAGAGGTGCAGGAAGATGGCTCGAATGGTTTTGCAGTAATTCAAGAATATCGTAGTTTACGACTGCGTGTCTCCTGTAGCGTGAGTCGTAGGTGGTTAATTCATGACAGTGGTTCTTCGGATGATAGTAAGCAGTATGTGTTCCGAGTTTGGTTGCAGTCGGTCCACTACTTTAGGAGGAGGAGCAGGAAGATTCCTCGCAAGGTTTTTGCAGTATTTCAAGAATATCGTAGTTTATGATTTCGTGTCTCCTGTAGCGTGGGTTGTAGGTGTTTAATTCATGACAGCGGTTGTTCGCCTGATAGTAAGCAGTATGTGTACCGAGTTTGGATGCAGTCGGTCCACTATTGGAGGAGGAGGTGCAGGAAGATTGCTCGCATGGTTTTGCAGTAATTCGAGAATATCGTAGTTTACGACTTCGTGTCTCCTGTAGCGTGAGAGGTAGGTGTTTAATTCATGACAGCGGTTGTTCGCCTGATAGTAAGCAGTATGTGTACCGAGTTTGGTTGCAGTCGGTCCACCACTTTAGGAGGAGGTGCAGGAAGATTGTTCGTATGGTTTTGCAGTAATTCAAGAATATCGTAGTTTACGACATCGTGTCTCCTGTAGCGTGAGAGGTAAGTGTTTAATTGATTACAGCGGTTGTTCGCCTGATAGTATGCAGTATGTGTACTGAGTTTAGTTGCAGTCGGTCCACTACTTTAGGTGGAGGTGCAAGAAGATGGCTCGCATGGTTTTGCAGTAATTCAAGAAAATCGTAGTTTACGACTTCGTGTCTCCTGTAGCGTGAGTTGTAGGTGTTTAATTCATGACAGCGGTTGTTCGCCTGATAGTAAGCAGTATGTGTACCGAGTGTGGTTGCAGTCAGTCCACTACTTTAGGAGGAGGTGCAGGAATATGGCTCGCATGGTTTGCAGTAATTCAAGAATATCTTAGTTTACGACTCCGTGTCTCCTGTAGCTTGAGTGGTAGGTGTTTAATTCATGACAGCCGTTGTTCGCCTAAGAGTACGCAGAGTGTGTACCGAGTTTGGTTGCAGTCGGTCCACTACTTTAGGAGGAGGTGCAGGAAGATGTCTCGCATGGTTTTGCTGTAATTCAAGAATATCGTAGTTTACGACTCCGTGTCTCCTGTAGCGTGAGTGGTAGGTGTTTAATTCATGACAGCGGTTGTTCGCCTGATAGTAAGCAGTATGTGTACCGAGTTTGGTTGCAGTCGGTCCACTACTTTAGGAGGAGGTGCAGGATGATGGCTCGCATGGTTTGGCAGTAATTCAAGAATATCGTAGTTTACGACTTCTTGTCTCCTGTAGCGTAAGTTGTAGGTGTTTAATTCATGACAGCGGTTGTTCGCCTGATAGTAAGCAGTATGTGTACCGAGTTTGGTTGCAGTCGGTCCACTACCTTAGGAGAAGGTGCAGGAAGATGGCTCGCATGGTTTTGCAGTAATTCAAGAATATCGTAGTTTACGACTCCGTGTCTCCTGTAGCTTGAGTGGTAGGTGTTTAATTCATGACAGCCGTTGTTCGCCTGATAGTAAGCAGTATGTGTACCGAGTTTGGTTGCAGTCGGTACACTACTTTAGGAGGAGGTGCAGGAAGATGGCTCGATTGGTTTTGCAGTAATTCGAGAATATCGTAGTTTATGACGTCGTGTCTCCAGTAGCAGTAGTGGTAGGTGTTTAATTCATGACTGCGGTTGTTCGCCTGATAGTAAGCAGTATGTGTACCGAGTTTAGTTGCAGTCGGTCCACTACTTTAGGAAGAGGTGCAGGAAGATGGCTCGAATGGTTTTGCAGTAATTCAAGAATGTCGTAGTTTACGACTGCGTGTCTCCTGTAGCGTGAGTCGTAGGTGTTTAATTCATGACAGTGGTTCTTCGGATGATAGTAAGCAGTATGTGTTCCGAGTTTGGTTGCAGTCGGTCCACTACTTTAGGAGGAGGAGCAGGAAGATTCCTCGCAAGGTTTTTGCAGTATTTCAAGAATATCGTAGTTTATGATTTCGTGTCTCCTGTAGCGTGGGTTGTAGGTGTTTAATTCATGACAGCGGTTGTTCGCCTGATAGTAAGCAGTATGTGTACCGAGTTTGGATGCAGTCGGTCCACTATTGGAGGAGGAGGTGCAGGAAGATTGCTCTTATGGTTTTGCAGTAATTCGAGAATATCGTAGTTTACGACTTCGTGTCTCCTGTAGCGTGAGAGGTAGGTGTTTAATTCATGACAGCGGTTGTTCGCCTGATAGTAAGCAGTATGTGTACCGAGTTTGGTTGCAGTCGGTCCACCACTTTAGGAGGAGGTGCAGGAAGATTGTTCGTATGGTTTTGCAGTAATTCAAGAATATCGTAGTTTACGACATCGTGTCTCCTGTAGCGTGAGAGGTAAGTGTTTAATTGATTACAGCGGTTGTTCGCCTGATAGTATGCAGTATGTGTACTGAGTTTAGTTGCAGTCGGTCCACTACTTTAGGTGGAGGTGCAAGAAGATGGCTCGCATGGTTTTGCAGTAATTCAAGAAAATCGTAGTTTACGACTTCGTGTCTCCTGTAGCGTGAGTTGTAGGTGTTTAATTCATGACAGCGGTTGTTCGCCTGATAGTAAGCAGTATGTGTACCGAGTTTGGTTGCAGTCAGTCCACTACTTTAGGAGGAGGTGCAGGAAGATGGCTCGCATGGTTTGCAGTAATTCAAGAATATCTTAGTTTACGACTCCGTGTCTCCTGTAGCTTGAGTGGTAGGTGTTTAATTCATGACAGCCGTTGTTCGCCTAAGAGTACGCAGAGTGTGTACCGAGTTTGGTTGCAGTCGGTCCACTACTTTAGGAGGAGGTGCAGGAAGATGTCTCGCATGGTTTTGCTGTAATTCAAGAATATCGTAGTTTACGACTCCGTGTCTCCTGTAGCGTGAGTGGTAGGTGTTTAATTCATGACAGCCGTTGTTCGCCTGATAGAAAGCTGTATGTGTACCGAGTTTGGTTGCAGTCGCTCCACTACTTTAGGAGGAGGTGCAGGAAGATGGCTCGCATGGTTTTGCAGTAATTCAAGAATATCGTTGTTTACGACTTCATGTCTCCTCTAGCGTGAGTTGTAGGTGTTTATTCCTGACAGCGGTTGTTCGCCTGATAGTAAGCAGTATGTGTACCGAGTTTGGTTGCAGTCGGTCCAATACATTAGGAGGAGGTGCAGGAAGATAGCTCGCATGGTTTTGCAGTAATTCAAGAATATCGTAGTTCACGACTTCGTGTCACCTGTAGCGTGAGTGGTAGGTGTTTAATTCATGACAGCGGTTCTTCGCCTGATAGTAAGGAGTATGTGTACCGAGTTTGGTTGCAGTCGGTCCACTACTTTAGGAGGAGGTGCAGGAAGATGGCTCGCATGGTTTTGCTGTGATTCAAGAATATCGTAGTTTACGACTTCGTGTCTCCTGTAGCGTGAGTGGTAGGTGTTTAATTCATGACAGCGGTTGTTCGCCTGATAGTTAGCAGTATGTGTACCGAGTTTGGTTGCAGTCGGTCCACTACTTTAGGAGGAGGTGCAGGAAGATGGCTCGCTTGGTTTTGCAGTAATTCGCGAATATCGTAGTTTATGACTTCGTGTCTCCTGTAGCGTGAGTGGTAGTTGTTAAATTCATTACAACGGTTGTTCGCCTTATAGTAACAGGATGTGTGCCGAGTTTGGCTGCAGTCGGTCCACTACTTTAGGAGGAGGTGCAGGAAGTCGCGTCGCATGGTTTTGCAGTAATTCGAGAATATCGTAGTTTACGACTTCGTGTCTCCTGTAGCGTGAGAGGTAGGTGTTTAATTCATGACAGCGGTTGTTCGCCTGATAGTAAGCAGTATGTGTACCGAGTTTGGTTGCAGTCGGTCCACCACTTTAGGAGGAGGTGCAGGAAGATTTTTCGTATGGTTTTGCAGTAATTCAAGAATATCGTAGTTTACGACATCGTGTCTCCTCTAGCGTGAGAGGTAAGTGTTTAATTGATTACAGCGGTTGTTCGCCTGATAGTATGCAGTATGTGTACTGAGTTTAGTTGCAGTCGGTCCACTACTTTAGGTGGAGGTGCAAGAAGATCGCTCGCATGGTTTTGCAGTAATTCAAGAAAATCGTAGTTTACGACTTCGTGTCTCCTGTAGCGTGAGTGGTAGGTGTTTAATTCATGACAGCTGTTGTTCGCCTGATAGTAAGCAGTATGTGTACCGAGTTTGGTTGCAGTCGGTCCACTACTTTAGGAGAAGGTGCAGGAAGATGGCTCGCATGGTTTTTCAGTAATTCAAGAATATCGCAGTTACGACTTCGTGTCACCTGTAGCGAGAGTGGTAGGTGTATAATTAATGACAGTGGTTGTTCGCCTGATAGTAAGCAGTATGTGTACCGAGATTGGTTGCAGTCGGTCCACTACTGGAGGAGGAGGTGCTGGAAGATTGCTCGCATGGTTTTGCAGTAATTCAAGAGTATCGTAGTTTACGACTTTGTGTCTCCTGTAGCGTGAGTGGTAGGTGTTTAATTCATGACAGCGGTTGTTCGGCTGATAGTAAGCAGTATGTGTACCGAGTTTGGTTGCAGTCGGTGCACTACTTTAGGAGGAGGTGCAGGAAGATGGCTCGCATGGTTTTGCAGTAATTCAAGAATATCCTAGTTTACGACTTCGTGTCTCCTGTAGCGTGAGTGGTAGGTGTTTAATTCATGACAGCGGTTCTTCGCCTGATAGTAAGTAGTATGTGTACCGAGTTTGGTTGCAGTCGGTCTACTACTTTAGGAGGAGGTGCAGGAAGATGTCTCTCATGGTTTTGCAGTAATTCAAGAATATCGTAGTTTACGACTCCGTGTCTCCTGTAGCGTGAGTGGTAGGTGTTTAATTCATGACAGCCGTTGATTGCCTGATAGAAAGCAGTATGTGTACCGAGTTTGGTTGCAGTCGGTCCATTACTTTAGGAGGAGGTGCAGGAAGATGGCTCGCATGATTTTGCAGTAATTCAAGAATATCGTAGCTTACGACTTCATGTCTCCTCTAGCGTGAGTTGTAGGTGTTTAATTCATGACAGCGGTTGTTCGCCTGATAGTAAGCAGTATGTGTACCGAGTTTGGTTGTAGTCGGTCCTATACTTTAGGAGGAGGTACAGGAAGATGGCTCGCATGGTTTTGCAGTAATTCAAGAATATCGTAGTTCACGACTTCGTGTCTCCTATAGCGTGAGTGGTAGGTGTTTAATTCATGGCAGCGGTTGTTCGCCTGATAGTAAGCAGTATGTGTACCGAGTTTGGTTGCAGTCGGTCCACTACTTTAGGAGGAGGTGCAGGAAGATGGCTCGCATGGTTTTGCAGTGATTCAAGAATATCGTAGTTTACGACTTCGTGTCTCCTGTAGCGTGAGTGGTAGGTGTTTAATTCAACACAGCGGTTGTTCGCGTGATAGTAAGCAGTATGTGTACCGAGTTTGGTTGCAGTCGGTCCACTACTTTAGGAGGAGGTGCAGGATGATGGCTCGCATGGTTTGGCAGTAATTCAAGAATATCGTAGTTTACGACTTCGTGTCTCCTGTAGCGTGGGTTGTAGGTGTTTAATTCATGACAGCGGTTGTTCGCCTGATAGTAAGCAGTATGTGTACCGAGTTTGGTTGCAGTCGGTCCACCACCTTAGGAGAAGGCGCAGGAAGATGGCTCGCATGGTTTTGCAGTAATTCAAGAATATCGTAGTTTACGACTCCGTGTCTCCTGTAGCTTGAGTGGTAGGTATTTAATTCATGATAGCCGTTGTTCGCCTGAGAGGAAGCAGTATGTGTACCGAGTTTGGTTGCAGTCGGTCCACTACTTTAGGAGGAGGTGCAGGAAGATGGCTCGCATGGTTTTGCAGTAATTCATGAATATCGTAGTTTACGACTCCGTGTCTCCTGTAGCGCGAGTGGTAGGTGTTTAATTCATGACAGCCGATGTTCGCCTGATAGAAAGCAGTATGTGTACCGAGTTTGGTTGCAGTCGGTCCACTACTTTAGGAGGAGGTGCAGGAAGATGGCTCGCATAGTTTTGCAGTAATTCAAGAATATCGTAGTTTACGACTTCATGTCTCCTCTAGCGTGAGTTGTAGGTGTTTAATTCATGACAGCGGTTGTTCGGCTTATAGTAAGCAGTATGTGTACCGAGTTAGGTTGCATTCGGTCCACTACTGGAGGAGGAGGTGCTTGAAGATTGCTCGCATGGTTTTGCAGTAATTCAAGAGTACCGTAGTTTACGACTTCGTGTCTCCTGTAGCGTGAGTGGTAGGTGTTTAATTCATGACAGCGGTTGTTCGCCTGATTGTAAGCAGTATGTGTACCGAGTTTGGTTGCAGTCGGTCCACTACTTTAGGAGGAGGTGCAGGAAGATGCCTCGCATGGTTTTGCAGTAATTCAAGAATATCGTAGTTTACGACTTCGTGTCTCCTGTAGCGTGAGTGGTAGGTGTTTAATTCATGACAGCGGTTCTTCGCCTGATAGTAAGCAGTATGTGTACCGAGTTTGGGTGCAGTCGGTCTACTACTTTAGGAGGAGGTGCAGGAAGATTGCTCGCATGGTTTTGCAGTAATTCAAGAATATCGTAGTTTACGACTTCGTGTCTCCTGTAGCGTGAGTGGTAGGTGTTTAATTCATGACAGCGGTTGTTCGCCTGATTGTAAGCAGTATGTGTACCGATTTTGGTTGCAGTCGGTCCACTACTGGAGGAGGAGGTGCTGGAAGATTGCTCGCATGGTTTTGCAGTAATTCAAGAGTATCATAGTTTACGACTTCGTGTCTCCTGTAGCGAGAGTGGTAGGTGTTTAATTCATGACAGTGGTTGTTCGCCTGATAGTAAGCAGTATGTGTACCGAGTTAGGTTGCAGTCGGTCCACTACTGGAGGAGGAGGTGCTGGAAGATTGCTCGCATGGTTTTGCAGTAATTCAAGAGTATCGTAGTTTACGACTTCGTGTCTCCTGTAGCGTGAGTGGTAGGTGTTTAATTCATGACAGCGGTTGTTCGCCTGATTGTAAGCAGTATGTGTACCGAGTTTGGTTGCAGTCGGTCCACTACTTTAAGAGGAGGTGCAGGAAGATGCCTCGCATGTTTTTGCAGTAATTCAAGAATATCGTAGTTTACGACTTCGTGTCTCCTGTAGCGTGAGTGGTAGGTGTTTAATTCATGACAGCGGTTCTTCGCCTGATAGTAAGCAGTATGTGTACCGAGTTTGGTTGCAGTCGGTCTACTACTTTAGGAGGAGGTGCAGGAAGATTGCTCGCATGGTTTTGCAGTAATTCAAGAATATCGTAGTTTACGACTTCGTGTCTCCTGTAGCGTGAGTTGTAGGTGTTTAATTCATGACAGCGGTTGTCGCCTGATAGTAAGCTGTATGTGTACCGAGTTTGGTTGCAGTCGGTCCACTACTTTTGGAGGAGGTGCAGGAAGATGGCTCGCATGGTTTTCCAGTAATTCAAGAATATCATAGTTTACGACTTCGTGTCTCCTGTAGCGTGGGTTGTAGGTGTTTAATTCATGACAGCGGTTGTTCGCCTGATAGTAAGCAGTATGTGTACCGAGTTTGGTTGCAGTCGGTCCACTACTTTAGGAGGAGGGGCAGGAAGATATCTCGCATGGTTTTGCAGTAATTAAAGAATATCGTAGTTTACGACTCCGTGTCTCCTGTAGCGTGAGTGGTAGGTGTTTAATTCATGACAGACGTTCTTCGCCTGATAGAAAGCAGTATGTGTACCGAGTTTGGTTGCAGTCAGTCCACTACTTTAGGAGGAGGTGCAGGAAGATGGCTCGCATGGTTTTGCAGTAATTCAAGAATATCGTAGTTTACGACTTCATGTCTCCTCTAGCGTGAGTTGTAGGTGTTTATTCCTGACAGCGGTTGTTCGCCTGATAGTAAGCAGTATGTGTACCGAGTTTGGTTGCAGTCGGTCCAATACTTTAGGAGGAGGTGCAGGAAGATAGCTGGCATGGTTTTGCAGTAATTCAAGAATATCGTAGTTCACGACTTCGTGTCTCCTGTAGCGTGAGTGGTAGGTGTTAAATTCATGACAGCGGTTGTTCGCCTGATAGCAAGCAGTATGTGTACCGAGTTTGGTTGCAGTCGGTCCACTACTTTAGGAGGAGGTGCAGGAAGTCGCCTCGCTTGGTTTTGCAGTAATTCAAGAGTATCGTACTTACGACTTCGTGTCTCCTGTAGTGTGAGTGGTAGGTGTTTAATTCATGACAGCTGTTGTTCGCCTGATAGCAAGCAGTATGTGTACCGAGTTTGGTTGCAGTCGGTCCACTACTTTAGGAGGAGGTGCAGGAAGATGGCTCGCATGGTTTTGCAGTAATTCAAGAATATCGTAGTTCACGACTTCGTGTCTCCTGTAGCGTGAGTGGTAGGTGTTTAATTCATGGCAGCGGTTGTTCGCCTGATAGTAAGCAGTATGTGTACCGAGTTTGGTTGCAGTCGGTCCAATACTTTAGGAGGAGGTGCAGGAAGATGGCTCGCATGGTTTTGCAGTGATTCAACATTATCGTAGTTTACGACTTCGTGTCTCCTTTAGAGTGAGTGGTAGGTGTTTAATTCAACACAGCGGTTGTTCGGGTGATAGTAAGCAGTATGTGTACCGAGTTTGGTTGCAGTCGGTCCACTACCTTAGGAGAAGGTGCAGGAAGATGGCTCGCATGGTTTTGCAGTAATTCAAGAATATCGTAGTTTACGACTCCGTGTCTCCTGTAGCGCGAGTGGTAGGTGTTTAATTCATGACAGCCGTTGTTCGCCTGATAGAAAGCAGTATGTGTACCGAGTTTGGTTGCAGTCGGTCCACTACTTTAGGAGGAGGTGCAGGAAGATGGCTCGCATGGCTTTGCAGTAATTCAAGAATATCGTAGTTTACGACTTCATGTCTCCTCTAGCGTGAGTTGTAGGTGTTTAATTCATGACAGCGGTTGTTCGGCTTATAGTAAGCAGTATGTGTACCGAGTTAGGTTGCAGTCGGTCCACTAGTGGAGGAGGAGGTGCTGGAAGATTGCTCGCAAGGTTTTGCAGTAATTCAAGAGTATCGTAGTTTACGACTTCGTGTCTCCTGTAGCGTGAGTGGTAGGTGTTTAATTCATGACAGCGGTTGTTCGCCTGATTGTAAGCAGTATGTGTACCGAGTTTGGTTGCAGTCGGTCCACTACTTTAGGAGGAGGTGCAGGAAGATGCCTCGCATGGTTTTGCAGTAATTCAAGAATATCGTAGTTTACGACTACGTGTCTCCTGTAGCGTGAGTGGTAGGTGTTTAATTCATGACAGCGGTTGTTCGCCTGATAGTTAGCAGTATGTGTACCGAGTTTGGTTGCAGTCGGTCCACTACTTTAGGAGGAGGTGCAGGAAGATGGCTCGCTTGGTTTTGCAGTAATTCGCGAATATCGTAGTTTATGACTTCGTGTCTCCTGTAGCGTGAGTGGTAGTTGTTAAATTCATTACAACGGTTGTTCGCCTTATAGTAACAGGATGTGTGCCGAGTTTGGCTACAGTCGGTCCACTACTTTAGGAGGAGGTGCAGGAAGTCGCGTCGCATGGTTTTGCAGTAATTCGAGAATATCGTAGTTTACGACTTCGTGTCTCCTGTAGCGTGAGAGGTAGGTGTTTAATTCATGACAGCGTTTGTTCGCCTGATAGTAAGCAGTATGTGTACCGAGTTTGGTTGCAGTCGGTCCACCACTTTAGGAGGAGGTGCAGGAAGATTGTTCGTATGGTTTTGCAGTAATTCAAGAATATCGTAGTTTACGACATCGTGTCTCCTGTAGCGTGAGAGGTAAGTGTTTAATTGATTACAGCGGTTGTTCGCCTGATAGTATGCAGTATGTGTACTGAGTTTAGTTGCAGTCGGTCCACTACTTTAGGTGGAGGTGCAAGAAGATCGCTCGCATGGTTTTGCAGTAATTCAAGAAAATCGTAGTTTACGACTTCGTGTCTCCTGTAGCGTGAGTGGTAGGTGTTTAATTCATGACAGCTGTTGTTCGCCTGATAGTAAGCAGTATGTGTACCGAGTTTGGTTGCAGTCGGTCCACTACTTTAGGAGAAGGTGCAGGATGATGGCTCGCATGGTTTTTCAGTAATTCAAGAATATCGCAGTTACGACTTCGTGTCTCCTGTAGCGAGAGTGGTAGGTGTATAATTAATGACAGTGGTTGTTCGCCTGATAGTAAGCAGTATGTGTACCGAGATTGGTTGCAGTCGGTCCACTACTGGAGGAGGAGGTGCTGGAAGATTGCTCGCATGGTTTTGCAGTAATTCAAGAGTATCGTAGTTTACGACTTTGTGTCTCCTGTAGCGTGAGTGGTAGGTGTTTAATTCATGACAGCGGTTGTTCGCCTGATAGTAAGCAGTATGTGTACCGAGTTTGGTTGCAGTCGGTGCACTACTTTAGGAGGAGGTGCAGGAAGATGGCTCGCATGGTTTTGCAGTAATTCAAGAATATCCTAGTTTACGACTTCGTGTCTCCTGTAGCGTGAGTGGTAGGTGTTTAATTCATGACAGCGGTTCTTCGCCTGATAGTAAGTAGTATGTGTACCGAGTTTGGTTGCAGTCGGTCTACTACTTTAGGAGGAGGTGCAGGAAGATGTCTCGCATGGTTTTGCAGTAATTCAAGAATATCGTAGTTTACGACTCCGTGTCTCCTGTAGCGTGAGTGGTAGGTGTTTAATTCATGACAGCCGTTGATTGCCTGATAGAAAGCAGTATGTGTACCGAGTTTGGTTGCAGTCGGTCCATTACTTTAGGAGGAGGTGCAGGAAGATGGCTCGCATGGTTTTGCAGTAATTCAAGAATATCGTAGCTTACGACTTCATGTCTCCTCTAGCGTGAGTTGTAGGTGTTTAATTCATGACAGCGGTTGTTCGCCTGATAGTAAGCAGTATGTGTACCGAGTTTGGTTGCAGTCGGTCCTATACTTTAGGAGGAGGTACAGGAAGATGGCTCGCATGGTTTTGCAGTAATTCAAGAATATCGTAGTTCACGACTTCGTGTCTCCTATAGCGTGAGTGGTAGGTGTTTAATTCATGGCAGCGGTTGTTCGCCTGATAGTAAGCAGTATGTGTACCGAGTTTGGTTGCAGTCGGTCCACTACTTTAGGAGGAGGTGCAGGAAGATGGCTCGCATGGTTTTGCAGTGATTCAAGAATATCGTAGTTTACGACTTCGTGTCTCCTGTAGCGTGAGTGGTAGGTGTTTAATTCAACACAGCGGTTGTTCGCGTGATAGTAAGCAGTATGTGTACCGAGTTTGGTTGCAGTCGGTCCACTACTTTAGGAGGAGGTGCAGGATGATGGCTCGCATGGTTTGGCAGTAATTCAAGAATATCGTAGTTTACGACTTCGTGTCTCCTGTAGCGTGGGTTGTAGGTGTTTAATTCATGACAGCGGTTGTTCGCCTGATAGTAAGCAGTATGTGTACCGAGTTTGGTTGCAGTCGGTCCACTACCTTAGGAGAAGGTGCAGGAAGATGGCTCGCATGGTTTTGCAGTAATTCAAGAATATCGTAGTTTACGACTCCGTGTCTCCTGTAGCTTGAGTGGTAGGTATTTAATTCATGATAGCCGTTGTTCGCCTGAGAGGAAGCAGTATGTGTACCGAGTTTGGTTGCAGTCGGTCCACTACTTTAGGAGGAGGTGCAGGAAGATGGCTCGCATGGTTTTGCAGTAATTCATGAATATCGTAGTTTACGACTCCGTGTCTCCTGTAGCGCGAGTGGTAGGTGTTTAATTCATGACAGCCGATGTTCGCCTGATAGAAAGCAGTATGTGTACCGAGTTTGGTTGCAGTCGGTCCACTACTTTAGGAGGAGGTGCAGGAAGATGGCTCGCATAGTTTTGCAGTAATTCAAGAATATCGTAGTTTACGACTTCATGTCTCCTCTAGCGTGAGTTGTAGGTGTTTAATTCATGACAGCGGTTGTTCGGCTTATAGTAAGCAGTATGTGTACCGAGTTAGGTTGCATTCGGTCCACTACTGGAGGAGGAGGTGCTGGAAGATTGCTCGCATGGTTTTGCAGTAATTCAAGAGTATCGTAGTTTACGACTTCGTGTCTCCTGTCGCGTGAGTGGTAGGTGTTTAATTCATGACAGCGGTTGTTCGCCTGATTGTAAGCAGTATGTGTACCGAGTTTGGTTGCAGTCGGTCCACTACTTTAGGAGGAGGTGCAGGAAGATGCCTCGCATGGTTTTGCAGTAATTCAAGAATATCGTAGTTTACGACTTCGTGTCTCCTGTAGCGTGAGTGGTAGGTGTTTAATTCATGACAGCGGTTCTTCGCCTGATAGTAAGCAGTATGTGTACCGAGTTTGGGTGCAGTCGGTCTACTACTTTAGGAGGAGGTGCAGGAAGATTGCTCGCATGGTTTTGCAGTAATTCAAGAATATCGTAGTTTACGACTTCGTGTCTCCTGTAGCGTGAGTGGTAGGTGTTTAATTCATGACAGCGGTTGTTCGCCTGATTGTAAGCAGTATGTGTACCGATTTTGGTTGCAGTCGGTCCACTACTGGAGGAGGAGGTGCTGGAAGATTGCTCGCATGGTTTTGCAGTAATTCAAGAGTATCACAGTTTACGACTTCGTGTCTCCTGTAGCGAGAGTGGTAGGTGTTTAATTCATGACAGTGGTTGTTCGCCTGATAGTAAGCAGTATGTGTACCGAGTTAGGTTGCAGTCGGTCCACTACTGGAGGAGGAGGTGCTGGAAGATTGCTCGCATGGTTTTGCAGTAATTCAAGAGTATCGTAGTTTACGACTTCGTGTCTCCTGTAGCGTGAGTGGTAGGTGTTTAATTCATGACAGCGGTTGTTCGCCTCATTGTAAGCAGTATGTGTACCGAGTTTGGTTGCAGTCGGTCCACTACTTTAAGAGGAGGTGCAGGAAGATGCCTCGCATGGTTTTGCAGTAATTCAAGAATATCGTAGTTTACGACTTCGTGTCTCCTGTAGCGTGAGTGGTAGGTGTTTAATTCATGACAGCGGTTCTTCGCCTGATAGTAAGCAGTATGTGTACCGAGTTTGGTTGCAGTCGGTCTACTACTTTAGGAGGAGGTGCAGGAAGATTGCTCGCATGGTTTTGCAGTAATTCAAGAATATCGTAGTTTACGACTTCGTGTCTCCTGTAGCGTGAGTTGTAGGTGTTTAATTCATGACAGCGGTTGTCGCCTGATAGTAAGCAGTATGTGTACCGAGTTTGGTTGCAGTCGGTCCACTACTTTAGGAGGAGGTGCAGGAAGATGGCTCGCTTGGTTTTGCAGTAATTCGCAAATATCGTAGTTTATGACTTCGTGTCTCCTGTAGCGTGAGTGGTAGTTGTTAAATTCATTACAACGGTTGTTCGCCTTATAGTAACAGGATGTGTGCCGAGTTTGGCTGCAGTCGGTCCACTACTTTAGGAGGAGGTGCAGGAAGTCGCGTCGCATGGTTTTGCAGTAATTCGAGAATATCGTAGTTTACGACTTCGTGTCTCCTGTAGCGTGAGAGGTAGGTGTTTAATTCATGACAGCGGTTGTTCGCCTGATAGTAAGCAGTATGTGTACCGAGTTTGGTTGCAGTCGGTCCACCACTTTAGGAGGAGGTGCAGGAAGATTGTTCGTATGGTTTTGCAGTAATTCAAGAATATCGTAGTTTACGACATCGTGTCTCCTGTAGCGTGAGAGGTAAGTGTTTAATTGATTACAGCGGTTGTTCGCCTGATAGTATGCAGTATGTGTACTGAGTTTAGTTGCAGTCGGTCCACTACTTTAGGTGGAGGTGCAAGAAGATCGCTCGCATGGTTTTGCAGTAATTCAAGAAAATCGTAGTTTACGACTTCGTGTCTCCTGTAGCGTGAGTGGTAGGTGTTTAATTCATGACAGCTGTTGTTCGCCTGATAGTAAGCAGTATGTGTACCGAGTTTGGTTGCAGTCGGTCCACTACTTTAGGAGAAGGTGCAGGAAGATGGCTCGCATGGTTTTTCAGTAATTCAAGAATATCGCAGTTACGACTTCGTGTCTCCTGTAGCGAGAGTGGTAGGTGTATAATTAATGACAGTGGTTGTTCGCCTGATAGTAAGCAGTATGTGTACCGAGATTGGTTGCAGTCGGTCCACTACTGGAGGAGGAGGTGCTGGAAGATTGCTCGCATGGTTTTGCAGTAATTCAAGAGTATCGTAGTTTACGACTTTGTGTCTCCTGTAGCGTGAGTGGTAGGTGTTTAATTCATGACAGCGGTTGTTCGCCTGATAGTAAGCAGTATGTGTACCGAGTTTGGTTGCAGTCGGTGCACTACTTTAGGAGGAGGTGCAGGAAGATGGCTCGCATGGTTTTGCAGTAATTCAAGAATATCCTAGTTTACGACTTCGTGTCTCCTGTAGCGTGAGTGGTAGGTGTTTAATTCATGACAGCGGTTCTTCGCCTGATAGTAAGTAGTATGTGTACCGAGTTTGGTTGCAGTCGGTCTACTACTTTAGGAGGAGGTGCAGGAAGATGTCTCGCATGGTTTTGCAGTAATTCAAGAATATCGTAGTTTACGACTCCGTGTCTCCTGTAGCGTGAGTGGTAGGTGTTTAATTCATGACAGCCGTTGATTGCCTGATAGAAAGCAGTATGTGTACCGAGTTTGGTTGCAGTCGGTCCATTACTTTAGGAGGAGGTACAGGAAGATGGCTCGCATGGTTTTGCAGTAATTCAAGAATATCGTAGTTCACGACTTCATGTCTCCTATAGCGTGAGTGGTAGGTGTTTAATTCATGGCAGCGGTTGTTCGCCTGATAGTAAGCAGTATGTGTACCGAGTTTGGTTGCAGTCGGTCCACTACTTTAGGAGGAGGTGCAGGAAGATGGCTCGCATGGTTTTGCAGTGATTCAAGAATATCGTAGTTTACGACTTCGTGTCTCCTGTAGCGTGAGTGGTAGGTGTTTAATTCAACACAGCGGTTGTTCGCGTGATAGTAAGCAGTATGTGTACCGAGTTTGGTTGCAGTCGGTCCACTACTTTAGGAGGAGGTGCAGGATGATGGCTCGCATGGTTTGGCAGTAATTCAAGAATATCGTAGTTTACGACTTCGTGTCTCCTGTAGCGTGGGTTGTAGGTGTTTAATTCATGACAGCGGTTGTTCGCCTGATAGTAAGCAGTATGTGTACCGAGTTTGGTTGCAGTCGGTCCACTACCTTAGGAGAAGGTGCAGGAAGATGGCTCGCATGGTTTTGCAGTAATTCAAGAATATCGTAGTTTACGACTCCGTGTCTCCTGTAGCTTGAGTGGTAGGTATTTAATTCATGATAGCCGTTGTTCGCCTGAGAGGAAGCAGTATGTGTACCGAGTTTGGTTGCAGTCGGTCCATTACTTTAGGAGGAGGTGCAGGAAGATGGCTCGCATAGCTTTGCAGTAATTCAAGAATATCGTAGTTTACGACTTCATGTCTCCTCTAGCGTGAGTTGTAGGTGTTTAATTCATGACAGCGGTTGTTCGGCTTATAGTAAGCAGTATGTGTACCGAGTTAGGTTGCATTCGGTCCACTACTGGAGGAGGAGGTGCTGGAAGATTGCTCGCATGGTTTTGCAGTAATTCAAGAGTATCGTAGTTTACGACTTCGTGTCTCCTGTAGCGTGAGTGGTAGGTGTTTAATTCATGACAGCGGTTGTTCGCCTGATTGTAAGCAGTATGTGTACCGAGTTTGGTTGCAGTCGGTCCACTACTTTAGGAGGAGGTGCAGGAAGATGCCTCGCATGGTTTTGCAGTAATTCAAGAATATCGTAGTTTACGACTTCGTGTCTCCTGTAGCGTGAGTGGTAGGTGTTTAATTCATGACAGCGGTTCTTCGCCTGATAGTAAGCAGTATGTGTACCGAGTTTGGGTGCAGTCGGTCTACTACTTTAGGAGGAGGTGCAGGAAGATTGCTCGCATGGTTTTGCAGTAATTCAAGAATATCGTAGTTTACGACTTCGTGTCTCCTGTAGCGTGAGTGGTAGGTGTTTAATTCATGACAGCGGTTGTTCGCCTGATTGTAAGCAGTATGTGTACCGATTTTGGTTGCAGTCGGTCCACTACTGGAGGAGGAGGTGCTGGAAGATTGCTCGCATGCTTTTGCAGTAATTCAAGAGTATCACAGTTTACGACTTCGTGTCTCCTGTAGCGAGAGTGGTAGGTGTTTAATTCATGACAGTGGTTGTTCGCCTGATAGTAAGCAGTATGTGTACCGAGTTAGGTTGCAGTCGGTCCACTACTGGAGGAGGAGGTGCTGGAAGATTGCTCGCATGGTTTTGCAGTAATTCAAGAGTATCGTAGTTTACGACTTCGTGTCTCCTGTAGCGTGAGTGGTAGGTGTTTAATTCATGACAGCGGTTGTTCGCCTCATTGTAAGCAGTATGTGTACCGAGTTTGGTTGCAGTCGGTCCACTACTTTAAGAGGAGGTGCAGGAAGATGCCTCGCATGGTTTTGCAGTAATTCAAGAATATCGTAGTTTACGACTTCGTGTCTCCTGTAGCGTGAGTGGTAGGTGTTTAATTCATGACAGCGGTTCTTCGCCTGATAGTAAGCAGTATGTGTACCGAGTTTGGTTGCAGTCGGTCTACTACTTTAGGAGGAGGTGCAGGAAGATTGCTCGCATGGTTTTGCAGTAATTCAAGAATATCGTAGTTTACGACTTCGTGTCTCCTGTAGCGTGAGTTGTAGGTGTTTAATTCATGACAGCGGTTGTCGCCTGATAGTAAGCAGTATGTGTACCGAGTTTGGTTGCAGTCGGTCCACTACTTTTGGAGGAGGTGCAGGAAGATGGCTCGCATGGTTTTCCAGTAATTCAAGAATATCATAGTTTACGACTTCGTGTCTCCTGTAGCGTGGGTTGTAGGTGTTTAATTCATGACAGCGGTTGTTCGCCTGATAGTAAGCAGTATGTGTACCGAGTTTGGTTGCAGTCGGTCCACTACTTTAGGAGGAGGGGCAGGAAGATATCTCGCATGGTTTTGCAGTAATTAAAGAATATCGTAGTTTACGACTCCGTGTCTCCTGTAGCGTGAGTGGTAGGTGTTTAATTCATGACAGACGTTCTTCGCCTGATAGAAAGCAGTATGTGTACCGAGTTTGGTTGCAGTCGGTCCACTACTTTAGGAGGAGGTGCAGGAAGATGGCTCGCATGGTTTTGCAGTAATTCAAGAATATCGTAGTTTACGACTTCATGTCTCCTCTAGCGTGAGTTGTAGGTGTTTATTCCTGACAGCGGTTGTTCGCCTGATAGTAAGCAGTATGTGTACCGAGTTTGGTTGCAGTCGGTCCAATACTTTAGGAGGAGGTGCAGGAAGATAGCTGGCATGGTTTTGCAGTAATTCAAGAATATCGTAGTTCACGACTTCGTGTCTCCTGTAGCGTGAGTGGTAGGTGTTAAATTCATGACAGCGGTTGTTCGCCTGATAGTAAGCAGTATGTGTACCGAGTTTGGTTGCAGTCGGTCCATGACTTTAGGAGGAGGTGCGGGAAGATGCCTCGCATGGTTTTGCAGTAATTCGAGAATATCGTAGTTTATGACTTCGTGTCTCGTGTAGCGTGATTGGTAGTTGTTAAATTCTTTACAACGGTTGTTCGCCTTATAGTAAGCAGGATGGGTGCCGAGTTTGGCTGCAGTCGGTCCACTACTTTAGGAGGAGGTGCAGGAAGTCGCCTCGCTTGGTTTTGCAGTAATTCAAGAGTATCGTACTTACGACTTCGTGTCTCCTGTAGTGTGAGTGGTAGGTGTTTAATTCATGACAGCTGTTGTTCGCCTGATAGCAAGCAGTATGTGTACCGAGTTTGGTTGCAGTCGGTCCACTACTTTAGGAGGAGGTGCAGGAAGATGGCTCGCATGGTTTTGCAGTAATTCAAGAATATCGTAGTTCACGACTTCGTGTCTCCTGTAGCGTGAGTGGTAGGTGTTTAATTCATGGCAGCGGTTGTTCGCCTGATGGTAAGCAGTATGTGTACCGAGTTTGGTTGCAGTCGGTCCAATACTTTAGGAGGAGGTGCAGGAAGATGGCTCGCATGGTTTTGCAGTGATTCAACATTATCGTAGTTTACGACTTCGTGTCTCCTTTAGAGTGAGTGGTAGGTGTTTAATTCAACACAGCGGTTGTTCGGGTGATAGTAAGCAGTATGTGTACCGAGTTTGGTTGCAGTCGGTCCACTACCTTAGGAGAAGGTGCAGGAAGATGGCTCGCATGGTTTTGCAGTAATTCAAGAATATCGTAGTTTACGACTCCGTGTCTCCTGTAGCTTGAGTGGTAGGTATTTAATTCATGATAGCCGTTGTTCGCCTGAGAGGAAGCAGTATGTGTATCGAGTTTGGTTGCAGTTGGTCCACTACTTTAGCAGGAGACGCAGGAAGATGGCTCGCATGGTTTTGCAGTAATTCATGAATATCGTAGTTTACGACTCCGTGTCTCCCGTAGCGCGAGTGATAGGTGTTTAATTCATGACAGCCGTTGTTCGCCTGATAGAAAGCAGTATGTGTACCGAGTTTGGTTGCAGTCGGTCCACTACTTTAGGAGGAGGTGCAGGAAGATGGCTCGCATGGCTTTGCAGTAATTCAAGAATATCGTAGTTTACGACTTCATGTCTCCTCTAGCGTGAGTTGTAGGTGTTTAATTCATGACAGCGGTTGTTCGGCTTATAGTAAGCAGTATGTGTACCGAGTTTGGTTGCAGTCGGTCCACTAGTGGAGGAGGAGGTGCTGGAAGATTGCTCGCAAGGTTTTGCAGTAATTCAAGAGTATCGTAGTTTACGACTTCGTGTCTCCTGTAGCGTGAGTGGTAGGTGTTTAATTCATGACAGCGGTTGTTCGCCTGATTGTAAGCAGTATGTGTACCGAGTTTGGTTGCAGTCGGTCCACTACTTTAGGAGGAGGTGCAGGAAGATGCCTCGCATGGTTTTGCAGTAATTCAAGAATATCGTAGTTTACGACTACGTGTCTCCTGTAGCGTGAGTGGTAGGTGTTTAATTCATGACAGCGGTTCTTCGCCTGATAGTAAGCTGTATGTGTACCGAGTTTGGTTGCAGTCGGTCTACTACTTTAGGAGGAGGTGCAGGAAGATTGCTCGCATGGATTTGCAGTAATTCAAGAATATCGTAGTTTACGACTTCGTGTCTCCTGTAGCGTGAGTGGTAGGTGTTTAATTCATGACAGCGGTTGTTCGCCTGATTGTAAGCAGTATGTGTACCGATTTTGGTTGCAGTCGGTCCACTACTGGAGGAGGAGGTGCTGGAAGATTGCTTGCATGGTTTTGCAGTAATTCAAGAGTATCGTAGTTTACGACTTTGTGTCTCCTGTAGCGAGAGTGGTAGGTGTTTAATTCATGACAGTGGTTGTTCGCCTGATAGTAAGCAGTATGTGTACCGAGTTAGGTTGCAGTCGGTCCACTACTGGAGGAGGAGGTGTTGGAAGATTGCTCGCATGGTTTTGCAGTAATTCAAGAGTATCGTAGTTTACGACTTCGTGTCTCCTGTAGCGTGAGTGGTAGGTGTTTAATTCATGACAGCGGTTGTTCGCCTGATTGTTAGCAGTATGTGTACCTAGTTTGGTTGCAGTCGGTCCAGTACTTTAGGAGGAGGTGCAGGAAGATGCCTCGCATGGTTTTGCAGTAATTCAAGAATATCGTAGTTTACGACTTCGTGTCTCCTGTAGCGTGAGTGGTAGGTGTTTAATTCATGACAGCGGTTCTTCGCCTGATAGTAAGCAGTATGTGTACCGAGTTTGGTTGCAGTCGGTCTACCACTTTAGGAGGAGGTGCAGGAAGATTGCTCGCATGGTTTTGCAGTAATTCAAGAATATCGTAGTTTACGACTTCGTGTCTCCTGTAGCGTGAGTTGTAGGTGTTTAATTCATGACAGCGGTTGTTCGCCTGATAGTAAGCAGTATGAGTACCGAGTTTGGTTGCAGTCGGTCCACTACTTTAGGAGGAGGTGCAGGAAGATGGCTCGCATGGTTTTCCAGTAATTCAAGAATATCGTAGTTTACGACTCCGCGTCTCCTGTAGCGTGAGTGGCAGGTGTTTAATTCATGACAGCGGTTGTTCGCCTGATAGTAAGCAGTATGTGTACCGAGTTTGGTTGCAGTCGTCCACTACTTTAGGAGGAGATGCAGGATGTTTGCTCGCATGGTTTGGCAGTAATTCAAGAATATCATAGTTTACGACTTCGTGTCTCCTGTAGCGTGGGTTGTAGGTGTTTAATTCATGACAGCGGTTGTTCGCCTGATAGTAAGCAGTATGTGTACCGAGTTTGGTTGCAGTCGGTCCACTACCTTAGGAGAAGGTGCAGGAAGATGGCTCGCATGGTTTTGCATTAATTCAAGAATATCGTAGTTTACGACTCCGTGTCTCATGTAGCTTGAGTGGTAGGTGTTTAATTCATGACAGCCGTTGTTCGCCTGAGAGTACGCAGAATGTGTACCGAGTTTGGTTGCAGTCGGTCCACTACTTTAGGAGGAGGTGCAGGAAGATCTCTCGCATGGTTTTGCAGTAATTCAAGAATATCGTAGTTTACGACTTCGTGTCTCCTGTAGCGTGAGTGGTAGGTGTTTAATTCATGACAGCGGTTGTTCGCCTGATTGTAAGCAGTATGTGTACCGATTTTGGTTGCAGTCGGTCCACTACTGGAGGAGGAGGTGCTGGAAGATTGCTCGCATGGTTTTGCAGTAATTCAAGAGTATCGTAGTTTACGACTTCGTGTCTCCTGTAGCGAGAGTGGTAGGTGTTTAATTCATGACAGTGGTTGTACGCCTGATAGTAAGCAGTATGTGTACCGAGTTAGGTTGCAGTCGGTCCACTACTGGAGGAGGAGGTGCTGGAAGATTGCTCGCATGGTTTTGCAGTAATTCAAGAGTATCGTAGTTTACGACTTCGTGTCTCCTGTAGCGTGAGTGGTAGGTGTTTAATTCATGACAGCGGTTGTTCGCCTGATTGTAAGCAGTATGTGTACCTAGTTTGGTTGCAGTCGGTCCAGTACTTTAGGAGGAGGTGCAGGAAGATGCCTCGCATGGTTTTGCAGTAATTCAAGAATATCGTAGTTTACGACTTCGTGTCTCCTGTAGCGTGAGTGGTAGGTGTTTAATTCATGACAGCGGTTCTTCGCCTGATAGTAAGCAGTATGTGTACCGAGTTTGGTTGCAGTCGGTCTACCACTTTAGGAGGAGGTGCAGGAAGATTGCTCGCATGGTTTTGCAGTAATTCAAGAATATCGTAGTTTACGACTTCGTGTCTCCTGTAGCGTGAGTTGTAGGTGTTTAATTCATGACAGCGATTGTTCGCCTGATAGTAAGCAGTATGTGTACCGAGTTTGGTTGCAGTCGGTCCACTACTTTAGGAGGAGGTGCAGGAAGATGGCTCGCATGGTTTTCCAGTAATTCAAGAATATCGTAGTTTACGACTCCGCGTCTCCTGTAGCGTGAGTGGCAGGTGTTTAATTCATGACAGCGGTTGTTCGCCTGATAGTAAGCAGTATGTGTACCGAGTTTGGTTGCAGTCGTCCACTACTTTAGGAGGAGATGCAGGATGTTTGCTCGCATGGTTTGGCAGTAATTCAAGAATATCATAGTTTACGACTTCGTGTCTCCTGTAGCGTGGGTTGTAGGTGTTTAATTCATGACAGCGGTGGTTCGCCTGATAGTAAGCAGTATGTGTACCGAGTTTGGTTGCAGTCGGTCCACTACCTTAGGAGAAGGTGCAGGAAGATGGCTCGCATGGTTTTGCATTAATTCAAGAATATCGTAGTTTACGACTTCGTGTCTCCTGTAGCGTGAGTGGTAGGTGTTTAATTCATGACAGCGGTTGTTCGCCTGATAGTAAACAGTATGTGTACCGAGTTTGGTTGCAGTCGGTCCACTACATTAGGAGGAGGTGCAGGAAGAAGGCTCGCAGAGTTTTGCAGTAATTCAAGAATATCGTAGTTTACGACTACGTGTCTCCTGTAGCGTGAGTGGTAGGTGTTTAATTCATGACAGCGGTTGTTCGCCTGTTTGTAAGCAGTATGTGTACCGAGTTTGGTTGCAGTCGGTCCACTACTTTAGGAGGAGGTGCAGGAAGATGCCTCGCATGGTTTTGCAGTAATTCAAGAATATCGTAGTTTACGACTACGTGTCTCCTGTAGCGTGAGTGGTAGGTGTTTAATTCATGACAGCGGTTCTTCGCCTGATAGTAAGCTGTATGTGTACCGAGTTTGGTTGCAGTCGGTCTACTACTTTAGGAGGAGGTGCAGGAAGATTGCTCGCATGGATTTGCAGTAATTCAAGAATATCGTAGTTTACGACTTCGTGTCTCCTGTAGCGTGAGTGGTAGGTGTTTAATTCATGACAGCGGTTGTTCGCCTGATTGTAAGCAGTATGTGTACCGATTTTGGTTGCAGTCGGTCCACTACTGGAGGAGGAGGTGCTGGAAGATTGCTCGCATGGTTTTGCAGTAATTCAAGAGTATCGTAGTTTACGACTTCGTGTCTCCTGTAGCGAGAGTGGTAGGTGTTTAATTCATGACAGTGGTTGTTCGCCTGATAGTAAGCAGTATGTGTACCGAGTTAGGTTGCAGTCGGTCCACTACTGGAGGAGGAGGTGCTGGAAGATTGCTCGCATGGTTTTGCAGTAATTCAAGAGTATCGTAGTTTACGACTTCGTGTCTCCTGTAGCGTGAGTGGTAGGTGTTTAATTCATGACAGCGGTTGTTCGCCTGATTGTTAGCAGTATGTGTACCTAGTTTGGTTGCAGTCGGTCCAGTACTTTAGGAGGAGGTGCAGGAAGATGCCTCGCATGGTTTTGCAGTAATTCAAGAATATCGTAGTTTACGACTTCGTGTCTCCTGTAGCGTGAGTGGTAGGTGTTTAATTCATGACAGCGGTTCTTCGCCTGATAGTAAGCAGTATGTGTACCGAGTTTGGTTGCAGTCGGTCTACCACTTTAGGAGGAGGTGCAGGAAGATTGCTCGCATGGTTTTGCAGTAATTCAAGAATATCGTAGTTTACGACTTCGTGTCTCCTGTAGCGTGAGTTGTAGGTGTTTAATTCATGACAGCGGTTGTTCGCCTGATAGTAAGCAGTATGTGTACCGAGTTTGGTTGCAGTCGGTCCACTACTTTAGGAGGAGGTGCAGGAAGATGGCTCGCATGGTTTTCCAGTAATTCAAGAATATCGTAGTTTACGACTCCGCGTCTCCTGTAGCGTGAGTGGCAGGTGTTTAATTCATGACAGCGGTTGTTCGCCTGATAGTAAGCAGTATGTGTACCGAGTTTGGTTGCAGTCGTCCACTACTTTAGGAGGAGATGCAGGATGTTTGCTCGCATGGTTTGGCAGTAATTCAAGAATATCATAGTTTACGACTTCGTGTCTCCTGTACCGTGGGTTGTAGGTGTTTAATTCATGACAGCGGTTGTTCGCCTGATAGTAAGCAGTATGTGTACCGAGTTTGGTTGCAGTCGGTCCACTACCTTAGGAGAAGGTGCAGGAAGATGGCTCGCATGGTTTTGCATTAATTCAAGAATATCGTAGTTTACGACTCCGTGTCTCATGTAGATTGAGTGGTAGGTGTTTAATTCATGACAGCCGTTGTTCGCCTAAGAGTACGCAGAATGTGTACCGAGTTTGGTTGCAGTCGGTCCACTACTTTAGGAGGAGGTGCAGGAAGATCTCTCGCATGGTTTTGCAGTAATTCAAGAATATCGTAGTTTACGACTTCGTGTCTTCTGTAGCGTGAGTGGTAGGTGTTTAATTCATGACAGCGGTTGTTCGCCTGATTGTAAGCAGTATGTGTACCGATTTTGGTTGCAGTCGGTCCACTACTGGAGGAGGAGGTGCTGGAAGATTGCTCGCATGGTTTTGCAGTAATTCAAGAGTATCGTAGTTTACGACTTCGTGTCTCCTGTAGCGAGAGTGGTAGGTGTTTAATTCATGACAGTGGTTGTTCGCCTGATAGTAAGCAGTATGTGCACCGAGTTAGGTTGCAGTCGGTCCACTACTGGAGGAGGAGGTGCTGGAAGATTGCTCGCATGGTTTTGCAGTAATTCAAGAGTATCGTAGTTTACGACTTCGTGTCTCCTGTAGCGTGAGTGGTAGGTGTTTAATTCATGACAGCGGTTGTTCGCCTGATTGTAAGCAGTATGTGTACCTAGTTTGGTTGCAGTCGGTCCAGTACTTTAGGAGGAGGTGCAGGAAGATGCCTCGCATGGTTTTGCAGTAATTCAAGAATATCGTAGTTTACGACTTCGTGTCTCCTGTAGCGTGAGTGGTAGGTGTTTAATTCATGACAGCGGTTCTTCGCCTGATAGTAAGCAGTATGTGTACCGAGTTTGGTTGCAGTCGGTCTACCACTTTAGGAGGAGGTGCAGGAAGATTGCTCGCATGGTTTTGCAGTAATTCAAGAATATCGTAGTTTACGACTTCGTGTCTCCTGTAGCGTGAGTTGTAGGTGTTTAATTCATGACAGCGGTTGTTCGCCTGATAGTAAGCAGTATGTGTACCGAGTTTGGTTGCAGTAGGTCCACTACTTTAGGAGGAGGTGCAGGAAGATGGCTCGCATGGTTTTCCAGTAATTCAAGAATATCGTAGTTTACGACTCCGCGTCTCCTGTAGTGTGAGTGGCAGGTGTTTAATTCATGACAGCGGTTGTTCGCCTGATAGTAAGCAGTATGTGTACCGAGTTTGGTTGCAGTCGTCCACTACTTTAGGAGGAGATGCAGGATGTTTGCTCGCATGGTTTGGCAGTAATTCAAGAATATCATAGTTTACGACTTCGTGTCTCCTGTAGCGTGGGTTGTAGGTGTTTAATTCATGACAGCGGTGGTTCGCCTGATAGTAAGCAGTATGTGTACCGAGTTTGGTTGCAGTCGGTCCACTACCTTAGGAGAAGGTGCAGGAAGATGGCTCGCATGGTTTTGCATTAATTCAAGAATATCGTAGTTTACGACTTCGTGTCTCCTGTAGCGTGAGTGGTAGGTGTTTAATTCATGACAGCGGTTGTCCGCGTGATAGTAAGCAGTATGTGTACCGAGTTTGGTTGCAGTCGGTCCACTACATTAGGAGGAGGTGCAGGAAGAAGGCTCGCATAGTTTTGCAGTAATTCAAGAATATCGTAGTTTACGACTCCGTGTCTCCTGTAGCGTGAGTGGTAGGTGTTTAATTCAACACAGCGGTTGTTCGCCTGATAGTAAGCAGTATGTGTACCGAGATTGGTTGCAGTCGGTCCACTACTTTAGGAGGAGGTGCAGGATGATTGCTCGCATGGTTTGGCAGTAATTCAAGTATATCGTAGTTTACGACTTCGTGTCTCCTGTAGCGTGGGTTGTAGGTGTTTAATTCATGACAGCGGTTGTTCGCCTGATAGTAAGCAGTATGTGTACCGAGTTTGGTTGCAGTCGGTCCACTACCTTAGGAGAAGGTGCAGGAAGATGGCTCGCATGGTTTTGCAGTAATTCAAGAACA
Source organism: Locusta migratoria (assembly GCA_026315105.1). NCBI lineage: Eukaryota > Metazoa > Arthropoda > Insecta > Orthoptera > Acrididae > Locusta > Locusta migratoria. The sequence continues at coordinate 4,741,985 of CM048752.1, read as the reverse complement.
TCGTAGTTTACGACTCCGTGCCTCCTGTAGCTTGAGTGGTAGGTGTTTAATTCATGACAGCCGTTGTTCGCCTGAGAGGAAGCAGTATGTGTACCGAGTTTGGTTGCAGTCGGTCCACTACTTTAGGAGGAGGTGCAGGAAGATGGCTCGCATGGTTTTGCAGTAATTCAAGAATATCGTAGTTTACGACTCCGTGTCTCCTGTAGCGCGAGTAGTAGGTGTTTAATTCATGACAGCCGTTGTTCACCTGATAGAAAGCAGTATGTGTACCGAGTTTGGTTGCAGTCGGTCAACTACTTTAGGAGGAGGTGCAGGAAGATGGCCCGCATGGTTTTGCAGTAATTCAAGAATATCGTAGTTCACGACTTCGTGTCTCCTGTAGCGAGAGTGGTAGGTGTTCATTCATGACAGTGGTTGTTCGCCTGATAGTAAGCAGTATGTGTACCGAGTTTGGTTGCAGTCGGTCCACTACTGGAGGAGGAGGTGCTGGAAGATTGCTCGCATGTTTTTGCAGTAATTCAAGAGTATCGTAGTTTACGACTTTGTGTCTCCTGTAGCGTGAGTGGTAGGTGTTTAATTCATGACAGCGGTTGTTCGCCTGATAGTAAGCAGTATATGTACCGAGTTTGGTTGCAGTCGGTCCACTACTTTAGGAGGAGGTGCAGGAAGATGGCTCGTAGGGTTTTGCAGTGATTCAAGAATATCGTAGTTTACGACTTCGTGTCTCCTGTAGCGTGAGTGGTAATTGTTAAATTCATGACAACGGTTGTTCGCCTTATAGTAAGCAGGATGTGTGCCGAGTTTGGCTGCAGTCAGTCCACTACTTTAGGAGGAGGTGCAGGAAGACGTCTCCCATGGTTTTGCAGTAATTCAAGAGTATCGTACTTACGACTTCGTGTCTCCTGTAGTGTGAGTGGTAGGTGTTTAATTCATGACAGCTGTTGTTCGCCTGATAGCAAGCAGTATGTGTACCGAGGTTGGTTGCAATCGGTCCACTACTTTAGGAGGAGGTGCAGGAAGATGGCTCGCATGGTTTTGCAGTAATTCAAGAATATCGTAGTTTACGACTTCGTGTCTCCTGTAGCGTGAGTGGTAGGTGTTTAATTCATGACAGCGGTTATTCGCGTGATAGTAAGCAGTATGTGTACCGAGTTTGGTTGCAGTCGGTCCACTACTTTAGGAGGAGGTGCAGGAAGATGGCTCGCACGGTTTTGCAGTAATTCAAGAATATCGTAGTTTACGACTCCGTGTCTCCTGTAGCGTGAGTGGTAGGTGTTTAATTCATGACAGCCGTTGTTCGCCTGATAGTAAGCAGTATGTGTACCGAGTTTGGTTGTAGTCGGTCCACTACTTTAGGAGGAGGTGCAGGATGATGGCTCGCATGGTTTGGCAGTAATTCAAGAATATCGTAGTTTACGACTTCGTGTCTCCTGTAGCGTAGGTTGTAGGTGTTTAATTCATGACAGCGGTTGTTCGCCTGATAGTAAGCAGTATGTGTACCGAGTTTGGTTGCAGTCGGTCCACTACCTTAGGAGAAGGTGCAGGAAGATGGCTCGCATGGTTTTGCAGTAATTCAAGAATATCGTAGTTTACGACTTCGTGTCTCCTGTAGCGTGAGTGGTAGGTGTTTAATTCAACACAGCGGTTGTTCGCCTGATAGTAAGCAGTATGTGTACCGAGATTGGTTGCAGTCGGTCCAATACTTTAGGAGGAGGTGCAGGATGATGGCTCGCATGGTTTGGCAGTAATTCAAGAATATCGTAGTTTACGACTCCGTGTCTCCTGTAGCGCGAGTAGTAGGTGTTTAATTCATGACAGCCGTTGTTCGCCTGATAGAAAGCAGTATGTGTACCGAGTTTGGTTTTAGTCGGTCCACTACTTTAGGAGGAGGTGCAGGAAGATGGCCCGCATGGTTTTGCAGTAATTCAAGAATATCGTAGTTCACGACTTCGTGTCTCCTGTAGCGAGAGTGGTAGGTGTTCATTCATGACAGTGGTTGTTCGCCTGATAGTAAGCAGTATGTGTACCGAGTTTGGTAGCAGTCGGTCCACTACTGGAGGAGGAGGTGCTGGAAGATTGCTCGCATGTTTTTGCAGTAATTCAAGAGTATCGTAGTTTACGACTTTGTGTCTCCTGTAGCGTGAGTGGTAGGTGTTTAATTCATGACAGCGGTTGTTCGCCTGATAGTAAGCAGTATGTGTACCGAGTTTGGTTGCAGTCGGTCCACTACTTTAGGAGGAGGTGCAGGAAGATGGCTCGTAGGGTTTTGCAGTGATTCAAGAATATCGTATTTTACGACTTCGTGTCTCCTGTAGCGTGAGTGGTAATTGTTAAATTCATGACAACGGTTGTTCGCCTTATAGTAAGCAGGACGTGTGCCGAGTTTGGCTGCAGTCGGTCCACTACTTTAGGAGGAGGTGCAGGAAGACGTCTCCCATGGTTTTGCAGTAATTCAAGAGTATCGTACTTACGACTTCGTGTCTCCTGTAGTGTGAGTGGTAGGTGTTTAATTCATGACAGCTGTTGTTCGCCTGATAGCAAGCAGTATGTGTACCGAGGTTGGTTGCAATCGGTCCACTACTTTAGGAGGAGGTGCAGGAAGATGGCTCGCATGGTTTGGCAGTAATTCAAGAATATCGTAGTTTACGACTTCGTGTCTCCTGTAGCGTAGGTTGTAGGTGTTTAATTCATGACTGCGGTTGTTCGCCTGATAGTAAGCAGTATGTGTACCGAGTTTAGTTGCAGTCGGTCCACTACTTTAGGAAGAGGTGCAGGAAGATGGCTCGAATGGTTTTGAAGTAATTCAAGAATATCGTAGTTTACGACTTCGTGTCTCCTGTAGCGTGAGTCGTAGGTGTTTAATTCATGACAGTGGTTCTTCGGATGATAGTAAGCAGTATGTGTTCCGAGTTTGGTTGCAGTCGGTCCACTACTTTAGGAGGAGGTGCAGGAAGATTGCTCGCAAGGTTTTTGCAGTATTTCAAGAATATCGTAGTTTATGACTTCGTGTCTCCTGTAGCGTGGGTTGTAGGTGTTTAATTCATGACAGCGGTTGTTCGCCTGATAGTAAGCAGTATGTGTACCGAGTTTGGTTGCAGTCGGTCCACCACTTTAGGAGGAGGTGCAGGAAGATTGTTCGTATGGTTTTGCAGTAATTCAAGAATATCGTAGTTTACGACATCGTGTCTCCTGTAGCGTGAGAGATAAGTGTTTAATTGATTACAGCGGTTGTTCACCTGATAGTATGCAGTATGTGTACTGAGTTTAGTTGCAGTCGGTCCACTACTTTAGGTGGAGGTGCAAGAAGATGGCTCGCATGGTTTTGCAGTAATTCAAGAAAATCGTAGTTTACGACTTCGTGTCTCCTGTAGGGTGAGTGGTAGGTGTTTAATTCATGACAGCTGTTGTTCGCCTGATAGCAAGCATTATGTGTACCGAGTTTGGTTGCAGTCGGTCCACTACTTTAGGAGGAGGTGCAGGAAGATGGCTCACATGGATTTTCAGTAATTCAAGAATATCGTAGTTTACGACTTCGTGTCTCCTGTAGCTAGAGAGCTAAGTGTTTAATTAATGACAGTGGTTGTTCGCCTGATAGTAAGCAGTATGTGTACCGAGTTTGGTTGCAGTCGGTCCAGTACTGGAGGAGGAGGTGCTGGAAGATTGCTCGCATGGTTTTGCAGTAATTCAAGAGTATCGTAGTTTACGACTTTGTGTCTCCTGTAGCTTGAGTGGTAGGTGTTTAATTCATGACAGCGGTTGTTCGCCTGATAGTAAGCAGTATGTGTACCGAGTTTGGTTGCAGTCGGTAAACTACTTTAGGAGGAGGTGCAGGATGATGGCTCGCATGGTTTGGCAGTAATTCAAGAATATCGTAGTTTACGACTTCGTGTCTCCTGTAGTGTGAGTGGTAGGTGTTCAATTCATGACAGTTGTTGTTCGCCTGATAGCAAGCAGTATGTGTACCGAGTTTGGTTGCAGTCGGTCCACTACTTTAGGAGGAGGTGCAGGAAGATGGCTCGCATGGTTTTGCAGTAATTCAAGAATATCGTAGTTTACGACTTCGTGTCTCCTGTAGCGTGAGTGGTAGGTGTTTAATTCATGACAGCGGTTATTCGCGTGATAGTAAGCAGTATGTGTACCGAGTTTGGTTGCAGTCGGTCCACTTCTTTAGGAGGAGGTGCAGGAAGATTGCTCGCATGGTTTTGCAGTAATTCAAGAATATCGTAGTTTACGACTTCGTGTCTGCTGTGGCGTGAGTGGTAGGTGTTTAATTCATGACAGCGGTTGTTCGCCTGATAGTAAGCAGTATGTGTACCGAGTTTGGTTGCAGTCGGTCCACTACTTTAGGAGGAGGTGCAGGAAGATTGCTCGCAAGGTTTTTGCAGTATTTCAAGAATATCGTAGTTTATGACTTCGTGTCTCCTGTAGCGTGGGTTGTAGGTGTTTCATTCATGACAGCGGTTGTTCGCCTGATAGTAAGCTGTATGTGTACCGAGTTTGGTTGCAGTCGGTCCACTACTTAAGAAGGAGGTGCAGGAAGATGGCTCGCATGGTTTTGCAGTAATTCAAGAATATCTTTGTTTACGACTTCGTGCTCCTGTAGCGTGAGTGGTAGATGTTTAATTCATGACAGCGGTTGTTCGCCTGAGAGAAAGCAGTGTGTGTACCGAGATTGGTTGCAGTCGGTACACTACTTTAGGAGGAGGTGCAGGAAGATGGCTCGCATGGTTTTGCAGTAAATCAAGAGTATCGTAGTTTACGACTTCGTGTCTCCTGTAGCGTGAGTGGTAGGTGTTTAATTCATGACAGCGGTTATTCGCGTGATAGTAAGCAGTATGTGTACCGAGTTTGGTTGCAGTCGGTCCACTACTTTAGGAGGAGGTGCAGGAAGATGGCTCGCACGGTTTTGCAGTAATTCAAGAATATCGTAGTTTACGACTCCGTGTCTCCTGTAGCGTGAGTGGTAGGTGTTTAATTCATGACAGCCGTTGTTCGCCTGATAGTAAGCAGTATGTGTACCGAGTTTGGTTGCAGTCGGTCCAGTACTTTAGGAGGAGGTGCAGGATGATGGCTCGCATGGTTTGGCAGTAATTCAAGTATATCGTAGTTTACGACTTCGTGTCTCCTGTAGCGTGGGTTGTAGGTGTTTAATTCATGACAGCGGTTGTTCGCCTGATAGTAAGCAGTATGTGTACCGAGTTTGGTTGCAGTCGGTCCACTACTTTAGGAGGAGGTGCAGGAAGATGGCTCGTAGGGTTTTGCAGTGATTCAAGAATATCGTAGTTTACGACTTCGTGTCTCCTGTAGCGTGAGTGGTAGTTGTTAAATTCATGACAACGGTTGTTCGCCTTATAGTAAGCAGGATGTGTGCCGAGTTTGGCTGCAGTCGGTCCACTACTTTAGGAGGAGGTGCAGGAAGACGTCTCCCATGGTTTTGCAGTAATTCAAGAGTATCGTACTTACGACTTCGTGTCTCCTGTAGTGTGAGTGGTAGGTGTTTAATTCATGACAGCTGTTGTTCGCCTGATAGCAAGCAGTATGTGTACCGAGTTTGGTTGCAATCGGTCCACTACTTTAGGAGGAGGTGCAGGAAGATTGCTCGCATGGTTTTGCAGTAATTCAAGAATATCGTAGTTTACGACTTCGTGTCTCCTGTAGCGTGAGTGGTAGGTGTTTAATTCATGACAGCGGTTATTCGCGTGACAGTAAGCAGTATGTGTACCGAGTTTGGTTGCAGTCGGTCCACTACTTTAGGAGGAGGTGCAGGAAGATGGCTCGCACGGTTTTGCAGTAATTCAAGAATATCGTAGTTTACGACTCCGTGTCTCCTGTAGCGTGAGTGGTAGGTGTTTAATTCATGACAGCCGTTGTTCGCCTGATAGTAAGCAGTATGTGTACCGAGTTTGGTTGCAGTTGGTCCACTACTTTAGGAGGAGGTGCAGGATGATGGCTCGCATGGTTTGGCAGTAATTCAAGAATATCGTAGTTTACGATTCGTGTCTCCTGTAGCGTAGGTTGTAGGTGTTTAATTCATGACAGCGGTTGTTCACCTGATAGTAAGCAATATGTGTACCGAGTTTGGTTGCAGTCGGTCCACTACCTTAGGAGAAGGTGCAGGAAGATGGCTCGCATTGTTTTGCAGTAATTCAAGAATATCCTAGTTTACGACTCCGTGTCTCCTGTAGCTTGAGTGGTAGGTGTTTAATTCATGACTGCGGTTGTTCGCCTGATAGTAAGCAGTATGTGTACCGAGTTTAGTTGCAGTCGGTCCACTACTTTAGGAAGAGGTGCAGGAAGATGGCTCGAATGGTTTTGAAGTAATTCAAGAATATCGTAGTTTACGACTTCGTGTCTCCTGTAGCGTGAGTCGTAGGTGTTTAATTCATGACAGTGGTTCTTCGGATGATAGTAAGCAGTATGTGTTCCGAGTTTGGTTGCAGTCGGTCCACTACTTTAGGAGGAGGTGCAGGAAGATTGCTCGCAAGGTTTTTGCAGTATTTCAAGAATATCGTAGTTTATGACTTCGTGTCTCCTGTAGCGTGGGTTGTAGGTGTTTAATTCATGACAGCGGTTGTTCGCCTGATAGTAAGCAGTATGTGTACCGAGTTTGGTTGCAGTCGGTCCACCACTTTAGGAGGAGGTGCAGGAAGATTGTTCGTATGGTTTTGCAGTAATTCAAGAATATCGTAGTTTACGACATCGTGTCTCCTGTAGCGTGAGAGATAAGTGTTTAATTGATTACAGCGGTTGTTCACCTGATAGTATGCAGTATGTGTACTGAGTTTAGTTGCAGTCGGTCCACTACTTTAGGTGGAGGTGCAAGAAGATGGCTCGCATGGTTTTGCAGTAATTCAAGAAAATCGTAGTTTACGACTTCGTGTCTCCTGTAGGGTGAGTGGTAGGTGTTTAATTCATGACAGCTGTTGTTCGCCTGATAGCAAGCATTATGTGTACCGAGTTTGGTTGCAGTCGGTCCACTACTTTAGGAGGAGGTGCAGGAAGATGGCTCACATGGATTTTCAGTAATTCAAGAATATCGTAGTTTACGACTTCGTGTCTCCTGTAGCGAGAGAGCTAAGTGTTTAATTAATGACAGTGGTTGTTCGCCTGATAGTAAGCAGTATGTGTACTGAGTTTGGTTGCAGTCGGTCCAGTACTGGAGGAGGAGGTGCTGGAAGATTGCTCGCATGGTTTTGCAGTAATTCAAGAGTATCGTAGTTTACGACTTTGTGTCTCCTGTAGCTTGAGTGGTAGGTGTTTAATTCATGACAGCGGTTGTTCGCCTGATAGTAAGCAGTATGTGTACCGAGTTTGGTTGCAGTCGGTAAACTACTTTAGGAGGAGGTGCAGGATGATGGCTCGCATGGTTTGGCAGTAATTCAAGAATATCGTAGTTTACGACTTCGTGTCTCCTGTAGTGTGAGTGGTAGGTGTTCAATTCATGACAGCTGTTGTTCGCCTGATAGCAAGCAGTATGTGTACCGAGTTTGGTTGCAGTCGGTCCACTACTTTAGGAGGAGGTGCAGGAAGATGGCTCGCATGGTTTTGCAGTAATTCAAGAATATCGTAGTTTACGACTTCGTGTCTCCTGTAGCGTGAGTGGTAGGTGTTTAATTCATGACAGCGGTTATTCGCGTGATAGTAAGCAGTATGTGTACCGAGTTTGGTTGCAGTCGGTCCACTTCTTTAGGAGGAGGTGCAGGAAGATTGCTCGCATGGTTTTGCAGTAATTCAAGAATATCGTAGTTTACGACTTCGTGTCTGCTGTGGCGTGAGTGGTAGGTGTTTAATTCATGACAGCGGTTGTTCGCCTGATAGTAAGCAGTATGTGTACCGAGTTTGGTTGCAGTCGGTCCACTACTTTAGGAGGAGGTGCAGGAAGATTGCTCGCAAGGTTTTTGCAGTATTTCAAGAATATCGTAGTTTATGACTTCGTGTCTCCTGTAGCGTGGGTTGTAGGTGTTTCATTCATGACAGCGGTTGTTCGCCTGATAGTAAGCTGTATGTGTACCGAGTTTGGTTGCAGTCGGTCCACTACTTAAGAAGGAGGTGCAGGAAGATGGCTCGCATGGTTTTGCAGTAATTCAAGAATATCTTTGTTTACGACTTCGTGCTCCTGTAGCGTGAGTGGTAGATGTTTAATTCATGACAGCGGTTGTTCGCCTGAGAGAAAGCAGTGTGTGTACCGAGATTGGTTGCAGTCGGTACACTACTTTAGGAGGAGGTGCAGGAAGATGGCTCGATTGGTTTTGCAGTAATTCGAGAATATCGTAGTTTATGACGTCGTGTCTCCTGTAGCGTGAGTGGTAGGTGTTTAATTCATGACTGCGGTTGTTCGCCTGATAGTAAGCAGTATGTGTACCGAGTTTAGTTGCAGTCGGTCCACTACTTTAGGAAGAGGTGCAGGAAGATGGCTCGAATGGTTTTGCAGTAATTCAAGAATATCGTAGTTTACGACTTCGTAGCTCCTGTAGCGTGAGTCGTAGGTGTTTAATTCATGACAGTGGTTCTTCGGATGATAGTAAGCAGTATGTGTTCCGAGTTTGGTTGCAGTCGGTCCACTACTTTAGGAGGAGGTGCAGGAAGATTGCTCGCAAGGTTTTTGCAGTATTTCAAGAATATCGTTGTTTATGACTTCGTGTCTCCTGTGGCGTGGGTTGTAGGTGTTTAATTCATGACAGCGGTTGTTCGCCTGATAGTAAGCTGTATGTGTACCGAGTTTGGTTGCAGTCGGTCCACTACTTAAGAAGGAGGTGCAGGAAGATGGCTCGCATGGTTTTGCAGTAATTCAAGAATATCTTTGTTTACGACTTCGTGCTCCTGTAGCGTGAGTGGTAGATGTTTAATTCATGACAGCGGTTGTTCGCCTGATAGTAAGCAGTATGTGTACCGAGTTTGGTTGCAGTCGGTCCACTACTTTAGGAGGAGGTGCAGGAAGATTGCTCGCATGGTTTTGCAGTAATTCAAGAATATCGTAGTTTACGACTTCGTGTCTGCTTTGGCGTGAGTGGTAGGTGTTTAATTCATGACAGCGGTTGTTCGCCTGATAGTAAGCAGTATGTGTACCGAGTTTGGTTGCAGTCGGTCCTCTACCTTAGGAGAAGGTGCAGGAAGATGGCTCGCATAGTTTTGCAGTAATTCAAGAATATCGTGGTTTACGACTTCATGTCTCCTGTAGCTTGGGTGGTAGGTGTTTAATTCATGACAGCCGTTGTTCGCCTGAGAGGAAGCAGTATGTGTACCGAGATTGGTTGCAGTCGGTCCACTACTTTAGGAGGAGGGACAGGAAGATGGCTCGCATGGTTTTGCAGTAATTCAAGAATATCGTAGTTTACGACTTCGTGTCTCCTGTAGCGTGATTGTAGGTGTTTAATTCATGACAGCGGTTATTCGCGTGATAGTAAGCAGTATGTGTACCGAGTTTGGTTGCAGTCGGTCCACTACTTTAGGAGGAGGTGCAGGAAGATGGCTCGCATGGTTTTGCAGTAATTCAAGAATATCGTAGTTTACGACTTCATGTCTCCTCTAGCGTGAGTTGTAGGTGTTTAATTCATGACAGCGGTTGTTCGCCTGATAGTAAGCAGTATGTGTACCGAGTTTGGTTGCATACGGTCCAATACTTTAGGAGGAGGTGCAGGAAGATGGCCCGCATTGTTTTGCAGTAATTCAAAAATATCGTAGTTCACGACTTCGTGTCTCCTGTAGCGAGAGTGGTAGGTGTTCATTCATGACAGTGGTTGTTCGCCTGATAGTAGGCAGTATGTGTACCGAGTTTGGTTGCAGTCGGTCCACTACTGGAGGAGGAGGTGCTGGAAGATTGCTCGCATGTTTTTGCAGTAATTCAAGAGTATCGTAGTTTACGACTTTGTGTCTCCTGTAGCGTGAGTGGTAGGTGTTTAATTCATGACAGCGGTTGTTCGCCTGATAGTAAGCAGTATGTGTACCGAGTTTGGTTGCAGTCGGTCCACTACTTTAGGAGGAGGTGCAGGAAGATGGCTCGTAGGGTTTTGCAGTGATTCAAGAATATCGTAGTTTACGACTTCGTGTCTCCTGTAGCGTGAGTGGTAGTTGTTAAATTCATGACAACGGTTTATCGCCTTGTAGTAAGCAGGATGTGTTATGAGTTTGGCTGCAGTCGGTCCACTACTTTAGGAGGAGGAGCAGGAAGACGTCTCCCATGGTTTTGCAGTAATTCAAGAGTATCGTACTTACGACTTCGTGTCTCCTGTAGTGTGAGTGGTAGGTGTTTAATTCATGACAGCTGTTGTTCGCCTGATAGCAAGCAGTATGTGTACCGAGTTTGGTTGCAATCGGTCCACTACTTTAGGAGGAGGTGCAGGAAGATGGTTCGCATGGTTTTGCAGTAATTCAAGAATATCGTAGTTTACGACTTCGTGTCTCCTGTAGCGTGATTGTAGGTGTTTAATTCATGACAGCGGTTATTCGCGTGATAGTAAGCAGTATGTGTACCGAGTTTGGTTGCAGTCGGTCCACTACTTTAGGAGGAGTTGCAGGAAGATGGCTCGCACGGTTTTGCAGTAATTCAAGAATATCGTAGTTTACGACTCCGTGTCTCCTGTAGCGTGAGTGGTAGGTGTTTAATTCATGACAGCCGTTGTTCGCCTGATAGTAAGCAGTATGTGTACCGAGTTTGGTTGCAGTCGGTCCACTACTTTAGGAGGAGGTGCAGGATGATGGCTCGCATGGTTTGGCAGTAATTCAAGAATATCGTAGTTTACGACTTCGTGTCTCCTGTAGCGTAGGTTGTAGGTGTTTAATTCATGACAGCGGTTGTTCACCTGATAGTAAGCAATATGTGTACCGAGTTTGGTTGCAGTCGGTCCACTACCTTAGGAGAAGGTGCAGGAAGATGGCTCGCATTGTTTTGCAGTAATTCAAGAATATCGTAGTTTACGACTCCGTGTCTCCTGTAGCTTGAGTGGTAGGTGTTTAATTCATGACAGCCGTTGTTCGCCTGAGAGAAAGCAGTATGTGTACCGAGTTTGGTTGCAGTCGGTACACTACTTTAGGAGGAGGTGCAGGAAGATGACTCGATTGGTTTTGCAGTAATTCGAGAATATCGTAGTTTATGACTTCGTGTCTCCTGTAGCGTGGGTTGTAGGTGTTTAATTCATGACAGCGGTTGTTCGCCTGATAGTAAGCAGTATGTGTACCGAGTTTGGTTGCAGTCGGTCCACCACTTTAGGAGGAGGTGCAGGAAGATTGTTCGTATGGTTTTGCAGTAATTCAAGAATATCGTAGTTTACGACTCCGTGTCTCCTGTAGCGCGAGTAGTAGGTGTTTAATTCATGACAGCCGTTGTTCGCCTGATAGAAAGCAGTATGTGTACCGAGTTTGGTTGCAGTCGGTTCACTACTTTAGGAGGAGGTGCAGGAAGATGGCTCGCATGGTTTTGCAGTAATTTAAGAATATCGTAGTTTACGACTTCATGTCTCCTCTAGCGTGAGTTATAGGTGTTTAATTCATGACAGCGGTTGTTCGCCTGATAGTAAGCAGTATGTGTACCGAGTTTGGTTGCATTCGGTCCAATATTTTAGGAGGAGGTGCAGGAAGATGGCCCGCATTGTTTAGCAGTAATTCAAGAATATCGTAGTTCACGACATCGTGTCTCCTGTAGCGAGAGTGGTAGGTGTTCATTCATGACAGTGGTTGTTCGCCTGATAGTAAGCAGTATGTGTACCGAGTTTGGTTGCAGTCGGTCCTCTACTGGAGGAGGAGGTGCTGGAAGATTGCTCGCATGTTTTTGCAGTAATTCAAGAGTATCGTAGTTTACGACTTTGTGTCTCCTGTAGCGTGAGTGGTAGGTGTTTAATTCATGACAGCGGTTGTTCGCCTGATAGTAAGCAGTATGTGTACCGAGTTTGGTTGCAGTCGGTCCACTACTTTAGGAGGAGGTGCAGGAAGATGGCTCGTAGGGTTTTGCAGTGATTCAAGAATATCGTAGTTTACGACTTCGTGTCTCCTGTAGCGTGAGTGGTAGTTGTTAAATTCATGACAACGGTTGTTCGCCTTATAGTAAGCAGGATGTGTTATGAGTTTGGCTGCAGTCGGTCCACTACTTTAGGAGGAGGAGCAGGAAGACGTCTCCCATGGTTTTGCAGTAATTCAAGAGTATCGTACTTACGACTTCGTGTCTCCTGTAGTGTGAGTGGTAGGTGTTTAATTCATGACAGCTGTTGTTCGCCTGATAGCAAGCAGTATGTGTACCGAGTTTGGTTGCAATCGGTCCACTACTTTAGGAGGAGGTGCAGGAAGATGGCTCGCATGGTTTTGCAGTAATTCAAGAATATCGTAGTTTACGACTTCGTGTCTCCTGTAGCGTGAGTGGTAGGTGTTTAATTCATGACAGCGGTTATTCGCGTGATAGTAAGCAGTATGTGTACCGAGTTTGGTTGCAGTCGGTCCACTACGTTAGGAGGAGGTGCAGGAAGATGGCTCGCACGGTTTTGCAGTAATTCAAGAATATCGTAGTTTACGACTCCGTGTCTCCTGTAGCGTGAGTGGTAGGTGTTTAATTCATGACAGCCGTTGTTCGCCTGATAGTAAGCAGTATGTGTACCGAGTTTGGTTGCAGTCGGTCCAATACTTTAGGAGGAGGTGCAGGATGATGGCTCGCATGGTTTGGCAGTAATTCAAGAATATCGTAGTTTACGACTTCGTGTCTCCTGTAGCGTAGGTTGTAGGTGTTTAATTCATGACAGCGGTTGTTCACCTGATAGTAAGCAATATGTGTACCGAGTTTGGTGGCAGTCGGTCCACTACCTTAGGAGAAGGTGCAAGAAGATGGCTCGCATTGTTTTGCAGTAATTCAAGAATATCGTAGTTTACGACTCCGTGTCTCCTGTAGCTTGAGTGGTAGGTGTTTAATTCATGACAGCCGTTGTTCGGCTGAGAGAAAGCAGTATGTGTACCGAGTTTGGTTGCAGTCGGTACACTACTTTAGGAGGAGGTGCAGGAAGATGGCTCGATTGGTTTTGCAGTAATTCGAGAATATCGTAGTTTACGACTCCGTGTCTCCTGTAGCGCGAGTAGTAGGTGTTTAATTCATGACAGCCGTTGTTCGCCTGATAGAAAGCAGTATGTGTACCGAGTTTGGTTGCAGTCGGTCCACTACTTTAGGTGGAGGTGCAAGAAGATGGCTCGCATGGTTTTGCAGTAATTCAAGAAAATCGTAGTTTACGACTTCGTGTCTCTGTAGCGTGAGTGGTAGGTGTTTAATTCGTGACAGCTGTTGTTCGCCTGATAGCAAGCATTATGTGTACCGAGTTTGGTTGCAGTCGGTCCATTACTTTAGGAGGAGGTGCAGGTAGATGGCTCGCATGGATTTTCAGTAATTCAAGAATATCGTAGTTTACGATTTCGTGTCTCCTGTAGCGAGAGTGGTAGGTGTTTAATTAATGACAGTGGTTGTTCGCCTGATAGTAAGCAGTATGTGTACCGAGTTTGGTTGCAGTCGGTCCACTACTGGAGGAGGAGGTGCTGGAAGATTTCTCGCATGGTTTTGCAGTAATTTAAGAGTATCGTAGTTTACGACTTTGTGTCTCCTGTAGCGTGAGTGGTAGGTGTTTAATTCATGACAGCGGTTGTTCGCCTGATAGTAAGCAGTATGTGTACCGAGTTTGTTTGCTGTCGGTCCACTACTTTAGGAGGAGGTGCAGGAAGATGGCTCGCATGGTTTTGCAGTAATTCAAGAATATCGTAGTTTACGACTTCGTGTCTCCTGTAGCGTGAGTGGTAGGTGTTTAATTCATGACAGTGGTTATTCGCGTGATAGTAAGCAGTATGTGTACCGAGTTTGGTTGCAGTCGGTCCACTACATTAGGAGGAGGTGCAGGATGATGGCTCGCATGGTTTGGCAGTAATTCAAGAATATCGTAGTTTACGACTTCGTGTCTCCTGTAGTGTGTGTGGTAGGTGTTTAATTCATGACAGCTGTTGTTCGCCTGATAGCAAGCAGTATGTGTACCGAGTTTGGTTGCAGTCGGTCTACTACTTTAGGAGGAGGTGCAGGAAGATGGCTCGCATGGTTTTGCAGTAATTCAAGAATATCGTAGTTTACGACTTCGTGTCTCCTGTAGCGTGAGTGGTAGGTGTTTAATTCATGACAGCGGTTATTCGCGTGATAGTAAGCAGTATGTGTACCGAGTTTGGTTGCAATCCGTCCACTTCTTTAGGAGGAGGTGCAGGAAGATGGCTCGCATGCTTTTGCAGTAATTCAAGAGTATCGTAGTTTATGACTCCGTGTCTCCTGTAGCTTGAGTGGTAGGTGTTTAATTCATGACAGCGGTTGTTCGCCTGATAGTAAGCAGTATGTGTACCGAGTTTGGTTGCAGTCGGTCCAATACTTTAGGAGAAGGTGCAGGAAGATGGCTCGCATGGTTTTGCAGTAATTCAAGAATATCGTAGTTTACGACTCCGTGTCTCCTGTAGCTTGAGTGGTAGGTGTTTAATTCATGACAGCGGTTGTTCGCCTGATAGTAAGCAGTATTTGTACCGAGTTTGGTGTCAGTCGGTCCATGACTTAAGGAGGAGGTGCAGGAAGATGGCTCGATTGGTTTTGCAGTAATTCGAGAATATCGTAGTTTATGACGTCGTGTCTCCTGTAGCGTCAGTGGTAGGTGTTTAATTCATGACTGCGGTTGTTCGCCTGATAGTAAGCAGTATGTGTACCGAGTTTAGTTGCAGTCGGTCCACTACTCTAGGAAGAGGTGCAGGAAGATGGCTCGAATGGTTTTGCAGTAATTCAAGAATATCGTAGTTTACGACTTCGTGTCTCCTGTAGCGTGGGTTGTAGGTGTTTAATTCATGACAGCGGTTGTTCGCCTGATAGTAAGCAGTATGTGTACCGAGTTTGGTTGCAGTCGGTCCACAACTTTAGGTGGAGGTGCAGAAAGATGTCTCGAATGGTTTTGCAGTAATTCAAGAATATCGTAGTTTACGACTTCGTGTCTCCTGTAGCGTGAGTGGTAAGTGTTTAATTCATGACAGCGGTTGTTCGCCTGATAGTAAGCAGTATGTGTACCGAGTTTGGTTGCAGTCGGTCCACTATTGGAGGAGGAGGTGCAGGAAGATTGCTCGCATGGTTTTGCAGTAATTCGAGAATATCGTAGTTTACGACTTCGTGTCTCCTGTAGCGTGAGTGGTAGGTGTTTAATTCATGACAGCGGTTGTTCGCCTGATAGTAAGCAATATGTGTACCGAGTTTGGTTGCAGTCGGTCCACCACTTTAGGAGGAGGTGCAGGAAGATTGTTCGTATGGTTTTTCAGTAATTCAAGAATATCGTAGTTTACGACATCGTGTCTCCTGTAGCGTGAGAGGTAAGTGTTTAATTGATTACAGCTGTTGTTCGCCTGATAGTATGCAGTATGTGTACTGAGTTTAGTTGCAGTCGGTCCACTACTTTAGGTGGAGGTGCAAGAAGATGGCTCGCATGGTTTTGTAGTAATTCAAGAAAATCGTAGTTTACGACTTCGTGTCTCCTGTAGCGTGAGTGGTAGGTGTTTAATTCATGACAGCTGTTGTTCGCCTGATAGCAAGCAGTATGTGTACCGAGTTTGGTTGCAGTCGGTCCACTACTTTAGGAGGAGGTGCAGGAAGATGGCTCGCATGGTTTTTCAGTAATTCAAGAATATCGTAGTTTACGACTTCGTGTCTCCTGTAGCGAGAGTGGTAGGTGTTTAATTAATGACTGTGGTTGTTCGCCTGATAGTAAGCAGTATGTGTACCGAGTTTGGTTGCAGTCGGTCCACTACTGGAGGAGGAGGTGCTGGAAGATTGCTCGCATGGTTTTGCAGTAATTCAAGAGTATCGTGGTTTACGACTTTGTGTCTCCTGTAGCGTGAGTGGTAGGTGTTTAATTCATGACAGCGGTTGTTCGCCTGATAGTAAGCAGTATGTGTACCGAGTTTGGTGGCAGTCGGTCCACTACTTTAGGAGGAGGTGCAGGAAGATGGCTCGCATGGTTTTGCAGTAATTCAAGAATATCGTAGTTTACGACTTCGTGTCTCCTGTAGCGTGAGTCGTAGGTGTTTAATTCATGACAGCGGTTATTCGCGTGATAGTAAGCAGTATGTGTACCGAGTTTGGTTGCAGTCGGTCCACTTCTTTAGGAGGAGGTGCAGGAAGATGGCTCGCATGATTTTGCAGTAATTCAAGAATATCGTTGTTTACGACTCGGTGTCTCCTGTAGCGTGAGTGGTAGGTGTTTAATTCATGACAGCGGTTGTTCGCCTGATAGTAAGAAGTATGTGTACCGAGTTTGGTTGCAGTCGGTCCACTACCTTAGGACAAGGTGCAGGAAGATGGCTCGCATGGTTTTGCAGTAATTCAAGAATATCGTAGTTTACGACTCCGTGTCTCCTGTAGCTTGAGTGGTAGGTGTTTAATTCATGACAGCCGTTGTTCGCCTGAGAGAAAGCAGTATGTGTACCGAGTTTGGTTGCAGTCGGTACACTACTTTAGGAGGAGGTGCAGGAAGATTGCTCGATTGGTTTTGCAGTAATTCGACAATATCGTAGTTTATGACGTCGTGTCTCCTGTAGCGTCAGTGGTAGGTGTTTAATTCATGACTGCGGTTGTTCGCCTGATTGTAAGCAGTATGTGTACCGAGTTTGGTTGCAGTCGGTCTACTACTTTAGGAGGAGGTGCAGGAAGATGTCTCGCATGGTTTTGCAGTAATTCAAGAATATCGTAGTTTACGACTCCGTGTCTCCTGTAGCGTGAGTGGTAGGTGTTTAATTCATGACAGCCGTTGTTCGCCTGATAGTATGCAGTATGTGTACCGAGTTTGGTTGCATTCGGTCCATTACTTTAGGAGGAGGTGCAGGAAGATGGCTCGCATGGTTTTGCAGTAATTCAAGAATATCGTAGTTTACGACTTCATGTCTCCTCTAGCGTGAGTTGTAGGTGTTTAATTCATGACAGCGGTTGTTCGCCTGATAGTAAGCAGTATGTGTACCGAGTTTGGTTGCAGTCGGTCCAATACTTTAGGAGGAGGTACAGGAAGATGGCTCGCATGGTTTTGCAGTAATTCAAGAATATCGTAGTTCACGACTTCGTGTCTCCTGTAGCGTGAGTGGTAGGTGTTTAATTCATGACAGCGGTTGTTCGCCTGATAGTAAGCAGTATGTGTACCGAGTTTGGTTGCAGTCGGTCCACCACTTTAGGAGGAGGTGCAGGAAGATGGCTCGCATGGTTTTGCAGTAATTCGACAATATCGTAGTTTATGACTTCGTGTCTCCTGTAGCGTGAGTGGTAGTTGTTAAATTCATGACAACGGTTGTTCGCCTTATATTAAGCAGGATGTGTGCCGAGTTTGGCTGCAGTCGGTCCACTACTTTAGGAGGAGGTGCAGGAAGACGTCTCCCATGGTTTTGCTGTAATTCAAGAGTATCGTACTTACGACTTCGTGTCTCCTGTAGTGTGAGTGGTAGGTGTTTAATTCATGACAGCTGTTGTTCGCCTGATAGCAAGCAGTATGTGTACCGAGTTTGGTTGCAGTCGGTCCACTATTGGAGGAGGAGGTGCAGGAAGATTGCTCGCATGGTTTTGCAGTAATTCGAGAATATCGTAGTTTACGACATCCTGTCTCTTGTAGCGTGAGTGCTAGGTGTTTAATTCATGACATCTGTTGTTCGCCTGATAGCAAGCAGTATGTGTACCGAGTTTGGTTGCAGTCGGTCCACTACTTTAAGAGGAGGTGCAGGAAGATGGCTCGCATGGTTTTGCAGTAATTCAAGAATATCGTAGTTTACGACTTCGTGTCTCCTGTAGCGTGAGTGGTAGGTGTTTAATTCATGACAGCGGTTGTTCGTGTGATAGTAAGCAGTATGTGTACCGTGTTTGGTTGCAGTCGGTCCACTACTTTAGGAGGAGGTGCAGGAAGATGGCTCGCATGGTTTTGCAGTAATTCAAGAATATCGTAGTTTACGACTCCGTGTCTCCTGTAGCGTGAGTGGTAGGTGTTTAATTCATGACAGCGGTTGTTCGCCTGATAGTAAGCAGTATGTGTACCGAGTTTGGTTGCAGTCGGTCCACTACTTTAGGAGGAGGTGCAGGATGATTGCTCGCATGGTTTGGCAGTAATTCAAGAATATCGTAGTTTACGACTTCGTGTCTCCTGTAGCGTGGGTTGTAGGTGTTTAATTCATGACAGCGGTTGTTCGCCTGATAGTAAGCAGTATGTGTACCGAGTTTGGTTGCAGTTGGTCCACTACCTTAGGAGAAGGTGCAGGAAGATGGCTCACATGGTTTTGCAGTAGTTCAAGAATATCGTAGTTTACGACTCCGTGTCTCCTGTAGCTTGAGTGGTAGGTGTTTATTCATGACAGCCATTGTTCGCCTGAGAGGAAGCAGTATGTGTACCGAGTTTGGTTGCAAGCGGTCCACTATTGGAGGAGGAGGTGCAGGAAGATTGCTCGCATGGTTTTGCAGTAATTCGAGAATATCGTAGTTTACGACTTCGTGTCTCCTGCAGCGTGAGTGGTAGGTGTTTAATTCATGACAGCGGTTGTTCGCCTGATAGTAAGCAGTATGTGTACCGGGTTTGGTTGCAGTCGGTCCACCTCTTTAGGAGGAGGTGCAGGAAGATTGTTCGTATGGTTTTGCAGTAATTCAAGAATATCGTAGTTTACGACATCGTGTCTCCTTTAGCGTGAGAGGTAAGTGTTTAATTGATTACAGCGGTTGTTCGCCTGATAGTATGCAGTATGTGTACTGAATTTGGTTCCAGTCGGTCCACTACTTTAGGAGGAGGTGCAGGAAGATGGCTCGCATGGTTTTGCAGTAATTCAAGAAATTCGTAGTTTACGACTTCGTGTCTGCTGTAGCGTGAGTGGTAGGTGTTTAATTCATGACAGCGGTTGTTCGCCTGATAGTAAGCAGTATGTGTACCGAGTTTGGTTGCAGTCGGTCCACAATTTTAGGAGGAGGTGCAGGAAGATGGCTCGAATGGTTTTGCAGTACTTCAAGAATATCGTAGTTTACGACTTCGTGTCTCCTGTAGCGTGAGTGGTAAGTGTTTAATTCATGACAGCGGTTGTTCGCCTGATAGTAAGCAGTATGTGTACCGAGTTTGGTTGCACTCGGTTCACTATTGGAGGAGGAGGTGCAGGAAGATTGCTCGCATGGTTTTGCAGTAATTCGAGAATATCGTAGTTTATGACTTCGTGTCTCCTGTAGCGTAAGTGGTAGGTGTGTAATTCATGACAGCGGTTGTTCGCCTGATAGTAAGCAGTACGTGTACCGAGTTTGGTTGCAGTAGGTCCACCACTTTAGGAGGAGGTGCAGGAAGATTGTCCGTATGGCTTTGCAGTAATTCAAGAATATCGTAGTTTACGACATCGTGTCTCGTGTAGCGTGAGAAGTAAGTGTTTAATTGATTACAGCTGTTGTTCGCCTGATAGTATGCAGTATGTGTACTGAGTTTGGTTGCAGTCGGTCCACTACTTTAGGTGGAGGTGCAAGAAGATGGCTCGCATGGTTTTGCAGTAATTCAAGAAAATCGTAGTTTACGACTTCGTGTCTCCTGTAGCGTGAGTGGTAGGTGTTTAATTCATGACAGCTGTTGTTCGCCTGATAGCAAGCAGTATGTGTACCGAGTTTGGTTGCAGTCGGTCCACTTCTTTAGGAGGAGGTGCAGGAAGATGGCTTGCATGGCTTTGCAGTAATTCAAGAATATCGTAGTTCACGACTTCGTGTCTCCTGTAGCGTGAGTGCTAATTGTTTAATTCATGACAGCGGTTGTTCGCGTGATAGTAAGCGGTATGTGTACCGAGTTTGGTTGCAGTCGGTCCACTACTTTAGGAGGAGGTGCAGGAAGATGGCTCTCATGGTTCTGCAGTAATTCAAGAATATCGTAATTTACGACTCCGTGTCTCCTGTAGCGTGAGTGGTAGGTGTTAAATTCATGACAACGGTTGTTCGTCTTATAGTAAGCAGGATGTGTGCCGAGTTTGGCTGCAGTCGGTCCACTACTTTAGGAGGAGGTGCAGGAAGACATCCCGCATGGTTTTGCAGTAATTCAAGAGTATCGTACTTACGACTTCGTGTCTCCTGTAGCGTGGGTTGTAGGTGTTTAATGCATGACAGCGGTTGTTCGCGTGATAGTAAGCAGTATGTGTACCGAGTTTGGTTGCAGTCGGTCCACTACCTTAGGAGAAGGTGCAGGAAGATGGCTCGCATGGTTTTGCAGTAATTCAAGACTATCGTAGTTTACGACTCCGTGTCTCCTGTAGCTTGAGTGGTAGGTGTTTAATTCATGACAGCCGTTGTTCGCCTGAGAGGAAGCAGTATGTGTACCGAGTTTGGTTGCAGTCGGTCCACTACTTTAGGACGAGGTGCAGGAAGATGGCTCGCATGGTTTTGCAGTAATTCAAGAATATCGTAGTTTACGACTCCGTGTCTCCTGTAGCGCGAGTGGTAGGTTTTTAATTCATGCCAGCCGTTGTTCGAATGATAGAAAGCAGTATGTGTACCGAGTTTGGTTGCAGTCGGTCCACTACTTTAGGAGGAGGTGCTGGAAGATGTCTCGCATGGTTTTGCAGTAATTCAAGAATATCGTAGTTTACGACTTCATGTCTCCTGTAGCGTGAGTTGTAGGTGTCTAATTCATGACAGCGGTTGTTCGCCTGATAGTAAGCAGTATGTGTACCGAGTTTGGTTGCAGTCGGTCCAATACTTTAGGAGGAGGTGCAGGAATATGGCCCGCATGGTTTTGCAGTAATTCAAGAATATCGTAGTTCACGACTTCATGTCTCCTGTAGCGTGAGTGGTAGGTGTTTAATTCATGACAGCGGTTGTTCGCCTGATAGTAAGCAGTATGTGTACCGAGTTTGATTGCAGTCGGTCCACTACTTTAGGAAGATGTGCAGGAAGATGTCTCGAATGGTTTTGCAGTAATTCAAGAATATCGTAGTTTACGACTTCGTGACTCCTGTAGCGTGAGTCGTAGGTGTTTAATTCATGACAGTGGGTCTTCGGATGATAGTAAGCAGTATGTGTACCGAGTTTGGTTGCAGTCGGTCCACTGCTTAAGAAGGAGGTGCAGGAAGATGGGTCGCATGGTTTTGCAGTAATTCAAGAATATCGTTGTTTACGACTTCGTGTCTCCTGTAGCGTGAGTGGTAGATGTTTCATTCATGACAGC
This sequence comes from Locusta migratoria, assembly GCA_026315105.1. NCBI lineage: Eukaryota > Metazoa > Arthropoda > Insecta > Orthoptera > Acrididae > Locusta > Locusta migratoria. Next base: position 4,720,818 of record CM048752.1, on the reverse strand, counting down.
GGTTGTTCGCCTGATAGTAAGCAGTATGTGTACCGAGTTTGGTTGCAGTCGGTCCACTACTTTAGGAGGAGGTGCAGGAAGATTGCTCGCATGATTTGCAGTAATTCAAGAATATCGTAGTTTACGACTTCGTGTCTGCTGTAGCGAGCGTGGTAGGTGTTTAATTCATGACAGCGGTTGTTCGCCTGATAGTAAGCAGTATGTGTACCGTGTTTGGTTGCAGTCGGTCCACTACTTTAGGACGAGGTGCAGGAAGATGGCTCGCATGGTTTTGCAGTAATTCAAGAATATCGTAGTTTACGACTCCGTGTCTCCTGTAGCGCGAGTGGTAGGTGTTTAATTCATGACAGCCGTTGTTCGAATGATAGAAAGCAGTATGTGTACCGAGTTTGGTTGCAGTCGGTCCACTACTTTAGGAGGAGGTGCAGGAAGATGTCTCGCATGGTTTTGCAGTAATTCAAGAATATCGTAGTTTACGACTTCATGTCTCCTCTAGTTGAGTTGTAGGTGTTTAATTCATGACAGCGGTTGTTCGCCTGATAGTAAGCAGTATGTGTACTGAGTTTGGTTGCAGTCGGTCCAATACTTTAGGAGGAGGTGCAGGAATATGGCCCGCATGGTTTTGCAGTAATTCAAGAATATCGTAGTTTACGACTTCGTGTCTCCTGTAGCGTGAGTGGTAGGTGTTTAATTCATGACAGCGGTGGTTCGCGTGATAGTAAGCAGTATGTGTACCGAGTTTGGTTGCAGTCGGTCCACTACTTTGGGAGGAGGTGCAGGAAGATTGGCTCGCATGGTTTTGCCGTAATTCAAGAATATCGTTGTTTACGACTCCGTGTCTCCTGTAGCGTGAGTGGTAGGTGTTTAATTCAACACAGCGGTTGTTCGCCTGATAGTAAGCAGTATGTGTACCGAGTTTGGTTGCAGTCGGTCCACTACTTTAGGAGGAGGTGCAGGATGATGGCTCGCATGGGTTGGCAGTAATTCAAGAATATCGTAGTTTACGACTTCGTGTCTCCTGTAGCGTGGGTTGTAAGTGTTTAATTCATGACAGCGGTTGTTCGCCTGATAGTAAGCAGTATGTGTACCGAGTTTGGTTGCAGTCGGTCAACTACCTTAGGAGAAAGTGCAGGAAGATGGCTCGCATGGTTTTGCAGTAATTCAAGAATATCGTAGTTTACGACTCCGTGTCTCCTGTAGCGTGAGTGGTAGGTGTTTAATTCATGACAGCCGTTGTTCGCCTGAGAGGAAGCAGTATGTGTTCCGAGTTTGGTTGCAGTCGGTCCACTACTTTAGGAGGAGGTCCAGGAAGATGGCTCGCATGGTTTTGCAGTAATTCAAGAACATCGTAGTTTACGACTCCGTGTCTCCTGTAGCGCGAGTGGTAGGTGTTTAATTCATGACAGCCGTTGTTCGCCTGATAGAAAGCAGTATGTGTACCGAGTTTGGTTGCAGTCGGTCCACTACTTTAGGAGGAGGTGCAGGAAGATTGTTCGCATGGTTTTGCAGTAATTCAAGAATATCGTAGTTTACGACTTCATGTCTCCTCTAGCGTGAGTTGTAGATGTTTAATTTATGACAGCGGTTGTTCGCCTCATAGAAAGCAGTATGTGTACCGAGTTTGGTTGCAGTCGGTCCAATACTTTAGGAGGAGGTGCAGGAAGATGCCCCGCATGGTTTTGCAGTAATTCAAGAATATCGTAGTTAGCGACTTCGTATCACCTGTAGCGTGAGTTTTTAGGTGTTTAATTCATGACAGCGGTTGTTCGCCTGATAGTAAGCAGTATGTGTACCAAGTTTGGTTGCAGTCGGTCCACTACTTTAGGAGGAGGTGCAGGAAGATATCTCGCATGGTTTTTCAGTAATTCAAGAATATCGTAGTTTACAAATTCGTGTCTCCTGTAGCGAGAGTGGTAGGTGTTTAATTCATGACTGTGGCTGTTCCCCTGATAGTAAGCAGTATGTGTACCGAGTTTGGTTGCAGTCGGTCCACTACTGGAGGAGGAGGTGCTGGAAGATTGCTCGCATGGTTTTGCAGTAATTCAAGAGTATCGTAGTTTACGACTTTGTGTCTCCTGTAGCGTGAGTGGTAGGTGTTTAATTCATGACAGCGGTTGTTCGCCTGATAGTAAGCAGTATGTGTACCGAGTTTGGTTGCAGTCGGTCCAATACTTTAGGAGGAGGTGCAGGAAGATTGCTCGCATGGTTTTGCAGTAATTCAAGAATATCGTAGTTTACGACTTCGTGTCTCCTGTAGCGTGAGTGGTAGGTGTTTAATTCATGACAGCGGTTCTTCGCATGATAGTAAGCAGTATGTGTACCGAGTTTGGTTGCAGTCGGTCGACTACTTTAGGAGGAGGTGCAGGATGATGTCTCGCATGGTTTTGCAGTAATTCAAGAATATCGTAGTTTACGACTCCGTGTCTCCTGTAGCGTGTGTGGTAGGTGTTTAATGCATGACAGCCGTTGTTCGCCTGATAGAAAGCAGTATGTGTACCGAGTTTGGTTGCAGTCGGTCCACTACTTTAGGTGGAGGTGCAAGAAGATGGCTCTCATGGTTTTGCAGTAATTCAAGAATATCGTAGTTTACGACTTCATGTCTCCTGTAGCGTGAGTGGTAGGTGTTTAATTCATGACAGCGGTTCTTCGCCTGATAGTAAGCAGTATGTGTACCGAGTTTGGTTGCAGTCGGTCTACTACTTTAGGAGGAGGTGCAGGAAGATGTCTCGCATGGTTTTGCAGTAATTCAAGAATATCGTAGTTTACGACTCCGTGTCTCCTGTAGCGTCAGTGGTAGGTGTTTAATTCATGACAGCCGTTGTTCGCCTGATAGAAAGCAGTATGTGTACCGAGTTTGGTTGCAGTCGGTCCATTACTTTAGGAGGAGGTGCAGGAAGATGGCTGGCATGGTTTTGCAGTAATTCAAGAATATCGTAGTTTACGACTTCATGTCTCCTCTAGCGTGAGTTGTAGGTGTTTAATTCATGACAGCGGTTGTTCGCCTGATAGTAAGCAGTATGTGTACCGAGATTGGTTGCAGTCGGTCCAATACTTTAGGAGGAGGTACAGGAAGATGGCTCGCATGGTTTTGCAGTTATTCAAGAATATCGTAGTTCACGACTTCGTGTCTCCTGTAGCGTGAGTGGTAGGTGTTTAATTAATGACAGCGGTTGTTCTCCTGATAGTAAGCAGTATGTGTACCGAGTTTGGTTGCAGTCGGTCCACTACTTTAGGAGGAGGTGCAGGAAGATGGCTCGCATGGTTTTGCAGTGATTCCAGAATATCGTAGTTTACGACTTCGTGTCTCCTGTAGCGTGAGTGGTAGGTGTTTAATTCATGACAGCGGTTGTTCGCCTGATAGTAAGGAGTATGTGTACCGAGTTTGGTTGCAGTCGGTCCATGACTTTAGGAGGAGGTGCAGGAAGATAGCTCGCATGGTTTTGCAGTAATTCGAGAATATCGTAGTTTATGACTTCGTGTCTCCTGTAGCGTGAGTGATAGTTGTTAAATTCATGACAACGGTTGTTCGCCTTATAGTAAGCAGGATGTGTGCCGAGTTTGGTTGCAGTCGGTCCACTACTTTAGGAGGAGGTGCAAGAAGACGTCTCCCATGGTTTTGCGGTAATTCAAGAGTATCGTACTTACGACTTCGTGTCTCCTGTAGTGTGAGTGGTAGGTGTTTAATTCATGACAGCTGTTGTTCGCCTGATAGCAAGCAGTATGTGTACCGACTTTGGTTGCAGTCGGTCCACTTCTTTAGGAGGAGGTGCAGGAAGATGGCTCGCATGGTTTTGCAGTAATTCAAGAATATCGTAGTTTACGACTCCGTGTCTCCTGTAGCGTGAGTGGTAGGTGTTTAATACATGACAGCGGTTGTTCGCCTGATAGTAAGCAGTATGTGTACCGAGTTTGGTTGCAGTCGGTCCACTACTTTAGGAGGAGGGGCATGATGATGGCTCGCATGGTTTGGCAGTAATTCAAGAATATCGTAGTTTACGACTTCGTGTCTCCAGTAGCGTGGGTTGTAGGTGTTTAATTCATGACAGCGGTTGTTCGCCTGATAGTAAGCAGTATGTGTACCGAGTTTGGTTGCAGTCGGTCCACTACCTTAGGAGAAGGTGCAGGAAGATTGCTCGCAAGGTTTTTGCAGTATTTCAAGAATATCGTAGTTTACGAATTCGTGTCTCCCGTAGCGTGGGTTGTAGGTGTTTAATTCATGACAGCGGTTGTTCGCCTGATAGTAAGCAGTATGTGTACCGAGTTTGGTTGCAGTCGGTCCACTACTTAAGAAGGAGGTGCAGGAAGATGGCTCGCATGGTTTTGCAGTAATTCAAGAATATCGTTGTTTACGACTTCGTGCCTCCTGTAGCGAGAGTGGTAGATGTTTAATTCATGACAGCGGTTGTTCGCCTGATGGTATGCAGTATGTGTACCGAGTTTGGTTGCAGTCGGTCCACTACTTTAGGAGGAGGTGCAGGAAGATGGCCCGCATGGTTTTGCAGTAATTCAAGAATATCGTAGTTTACGACTTCGTGTCTGCTGTAGCGTGAGTGGTAGGTGTTTAATTCATGACAGCGGTTGTTCGCCTGATAGTAAGCAGTATGTGTACCGAGTTTGGTTGCAGTCGGTCCACAACTTTAGGTGGAGGTGCAAGAAGATGGCTCGCATGGTTTTGCAGTAATTCAAGAAAATCGTAGTTTACGACTTCGTGTCTCCTGTAGCGTGAGTGCTAGGTGTTTAATTCATGACAGCTGTTGTTCGCCTGATAGCAAGCAGTATGTGTACCGAGTTTGGTTGCAGTCGGTCCACTACTTTTGGAGGAGGTGCAGGAAGATGGCTCGCATGGTTTTTCAGTAATTCAAGAATATCGTAGTTTACGACTTCGTGTCTCCTGTAGCGAGAGTGGTAGGTGTTTAATTCATGACAGTGGTTGTTCGCCTGATAGTAAGCAGTATGTGTACCGAGTTTGGTTGCAGTCGGTCCACTACTGGAGGAGGAAATGCTGGAAGATTGCTCGCATGGTTTTGCAGTAATTCAAGAGTATCGTAGTTTACGACTTTGTGTCTCCTGTAGCGTGAGTGGTAGGTGTTTAATTCATGACAGCGGTTCTTCGCCTGATAGTAAGCAGTATGTGTACCGAGTTTGTTTGCAGTCGGTCTACTACTTTAGGATGAGGTGCAGGAAGATGTCTCGCATGGTTTTGCAGTAATTCAAGAATATCGTAGTTTACGACTCCGTGTCTCCTGTAGCGTGAGTGGTAGGTGTTTAATTCATGACAGCCGTTGTTCACCTGATAGAAAGCAGTATGTGTACCGAGTTTGGTTGCAGTCGGTCCATTACTTTAGGAGGAGGTGCAGGAAGATGGCTGGCATGTTTTTGCAGTAATTCAAGAATATCGTAGTTTACGACTTCATGTCTCCTCTAGCGTGAGTTGTAGGTGTTTAATTCATGACAGCGGTTGTTCGCCTGATAGTAAGCAGTATGTGTACCGAGATTGGTTGCAGCTGGTCCAATACTTTAGGAGGAGGTACAGGAAGATGGCTCGCATGCTTTTGCAGTTATTCAAGAATATCGTAGTTCACGACTTCGTGTCTCCTGTAGCGTGAGTGGTAGGTGTTTAATTCATGACAGCGGTTGTTCTCCTGATAGTAAGCAGTATGTGTACCGAGTTTGGTTGCAGTCGGTCCACTACTTTAGGAGGAGGTGCAGGAAGATGGCTCGCATGGTTTTGCAGTGATTCAAGAATATCGTAGTTTACGACTTCGTGTCTCCTGTAGCGTGAGTGGTAGGTGTTTAATTCATGACAGCGGTTGTTCGCCTGATAGTAAGCAGTATGTGTACCGAGTTTGGTTGCAGTCGGTCCACGACTTTAGGAGGAGGTGCAGGAAGATGGCTCGCATGGTTTTGCAGTAATTCGAGAATATCGTAGTTTATGACTTCGTGTCTCCTGTAGCGTGAGTGGTAGTTGTTAAATTCATGACAACGGTTGTTCGCCTTATAGTAAGCAGGATGTGTGCCGAGTTTGGATGCAGTCGGTCCACTACTTTAGGAGGAGGTGCAGGAAGACGTCTCCCATGGTTTTGCGGTAATTCAAGAGTATCGTACTTACGACTTCCTGTCTCCTGTAGTGTGAGTGGTAGGTGTTTAATTCATGACAGCTGCTGTTCGCCTGATAGAAAGCAGTATGTGTACCGAGTTTGGTTGCAGTCGGTCCATTACTTTAGGAGGAGGTGCAGGAAGATGGCTGGCATGGTTTTGCAGTAATTCAAGAATATCGTAGTTTACGACTTCATGTCTCCTCTAGCGTGAGTTGTAGGTGTTTAATTCATGACAGCGGTTGTTCGCCTGATAGTAAGCAGTATGTGTACCGAGATTAGTTGCAGTCGGTCCAATACTTTAGGAGGAGGTACAGGAAGATGGCTCGCATGGTTTTGCAGTTATTCAAGAATATCGTAGTTCACGACTTCGTGTCTCCTGTAGCGTGAGTGGTAGGTGTTTAATTAATGACAGCGGTTGTTCTCCTGATAGTAAGCAGTATGTGTACCGCGTTTGGTTGCAGTCGGTCCACTACTTTAGGAGGAGGTGCAGGAAGATGGCTCGCATGGTTTTGCAGTGATTCAAGAATATCGTAGTTTACGACTTCGTGTCTCCTGTAGCGTGAGTGGTAGGTGTTTAATTCATGACAGCTGTTGTTCGCTTGATAGCAAGCAGTATGTGTACCGACTTTGGTGGCAGTCGGTCCACTTCTTTAGGAGGAGGTGCAGGAAGATGGCTCGCATGGTTTTGCAGTAATTCAAGAATATCGTAGTTTACGACTTCGTGTCTCCTGTAGCGCGAGTGGTAGGTGTTTAATTCATGAGAGCGGTTATTCGCGTGATAGTAAGCAGTATGTGTACCGAGTTTGGTTGCAGTCGGTCCATTACTTTAGAAGGAGGTGCAGGAAGATGGCTCGCATGGTTTTGCAGTAATTCAAGAATATCGTAGTTTACGACTCCGTGTCTCCTGTAGCGTGAGTGGTAGGTGTTTAATACATGACAGCGGTTGTTCGCCTGATAGTAAGCAGTATGTGTACCGAGATTGGTTGCAGTCGGTCCACTACCTTAGGAGAAGGTGCAGGAAGATTGCTCGCAAGGTTTTTGCAGTATTTCAAGAATATCGTAGTTTACGACTTCGTGTCTGCTGTAGCGTGAGTGGTAGGTGTTTAATTCATGACAGCGGTTGTTCGCCTGATAGTAAGCAGTATGTGTACCGAGTTTGGTTGCAGTCGGTCCACAACTTTAGGTGGAGGTGCAAGAAGATGGCTCGCATCGTTTTGCAGTAATTCAAGAAAATCGTAGTTTACGACTTCGTGTCTCCTGTAGCGTGAGTGCTAGGTGTTCAATTCATGACAGCTGTTGTTCGCCTGATAGCAAGCAGTATGTGTACCGAGTTTGGTTGCAGTCGGTCCACTACTTTAGGAGGAGGTGCAGGAAGATGGCTCGCATGGTTTTTCAGTAATTCAAGAATATCGTAGTTTACGACTTCGTGTCTCCTGTAGCGAGAGTGGTAGGTGTTTAATTCATGACAGTGGTTGTTCGCCTGATAGTAAGCAGTATGTGTACCGAGTTTGGTTGCAGTCGGACCACTACTGGAGGAGGAAATGCTGGAAGATTGCTCGCATGGTTTTGCAGTAATTCAAGAGTATCGTAGTTTACGACTTTGTGTCTCCTGTAGCGTGAGTGGTAGGTGTTTAATTCATGACAGCGGTTCTTCGCCTGATAGTAAGCAGTATGTGTACCGAGTTTGTTTGCAGTCGGTCTACTACTTTAGGAGGAGGTGCAGGAAGATGTCTCGCATGGTTTTGCAGTAATTCAAGTATATCGTAGTTTACGACTCCGTGTCTCCTGTAGCGTGAGTGGTAGGTGTTTAATTCATGACAGCCGTTGTTCGCCTGATAGAAAGCAGTATGTGTACCGAGTTTGGTTGCAGTCGGTCCATTACTTTAGGAGGAGGTGCAGGAAGATGGCTGGCATGGTTTTGCAGTAATTCAAGAATATCGTAGTTTACGACTTCATGTCTCCTCTAGCGTGAGTTGTAGGTGTTTAATTCATGACAGCGGTTGTTCGCCTGATAGTAAGCAGTATGTGTACCGAGATTGGTTGCAGCCGGTCCAATACTTTAGGAGGAGGTACAGGAAGATGGCTCGCATGCTTTTGCAGTTATTCAAGAATATCGTAGTTCACGACTTCGTGTCTCCTGTAGCGTGAGTGGTAGGTGTTTAATTCATGACAGCGGTTGTTCTCCTGATAGTAAGCAGTATGTGTACCGAGTTTGGTTGCAGTCGGTCCACTACTTTAGGAGGAGGTGCAGAAAGATGGCTCGCATGGTTTTGCAGTGATTCAAGAATATCGTAGTTTACGACTTCGTGTCTCCTGTAGCGTGAGTGGTAGGTGTTTAATTCATGACAGCGGTTGTTCGCCTGATAGTAAGCAGTATGTGTACCGAGTTTGGTTGCAGTTGGTCCATGACTTTAGGAGGAGGTGCAGGAAGATGGCTCGCATGGTTTTGCAGTAATTCGAGAATATCGTAGTTTATGACTTCGTGTCTCCTGTAGCGTGAGTGGTAGTTGTTAAATTCATGACAACGGTTGTTCGCCTTATAGTAAGCAGGATGTGTGCCGAGTTTGGATGCAGTCGGTCCACTACTTTAGGAGGAGGTGCAGGAAGACGTCTCCCATGGTTTTGCGGTAATTCAAGAGTATCGTACTTACGACTTCCTGTCTCCTGTAGTGTGAGTGGTAGGTGTTTAATTCATGACAGCTGTTGTTCGCCTGATAGCAAGCAGTATGTGTACCGACTTTGGTTGCAGTCGGTCCACTTCTTTAGGAGGAGGTGCAGGAAGATGGCTCGTATGGTTTTGCAGTAATTCAAGAATATCGTAGTTTACGACTTCGTGTCTCCTGTAGCGTGAGTGGTAGGTGTTTAATTCATGACAGCGGTTATTCGCGTGATAGTAAGCAGTATGTGTACCGAGTTTGGTTGCAGTCGGTCCACTACTTTAGGAGGAGGTGCAGGAAGATGGCTCGCATGGTTTTGCAGTAATTCAAGAATATCGTAGTTTACGTCTCCGTGTCTCCTGTAGCGTGAGTGGTAGGTGTTTAATACATGACAGCGGTTGTTCGCCTGATAGTAAGCAGTATGTGTACCGAGTTTGGTTGCAGTCGGTCCACTACTTTAGGAGGAGGGGCAGGATGATGGCTCGCATGGTTTGGCAGTAATTCAAGAATATCGTAGTTTACGACTTCGTGTCTCCAGTAGCGTGGGTTGTAGGTGTTTAATTCATAACAGCGGTTGTTCGCCTGATAGTAAGCAGTATGTGTACCGAGTTTGGTTGCAGTCGGTCCACTACCTTAGGAGAAGGTGCAGGAAGATTGCTCGCAAGGTTTTTGCAGTATTTCAAGAATATCGTAGTTTATGAATTCGTGTCTCCTGTAGCGTGGGTTGTAGGTGTTTAATTCATGACAGCGGTTGTTCGCCTGATAGTAAGCAGTATGTGTACCGAGTTTGGTTGCAGTCGGTCCACTACTTAAGAAGGAGGTGCAGGAAGATGGCTCGCATGGTTTTGCAGTAATTTAAGAATATCGTTGTTTACGACTTCGTGTCTCCTGTAGCGTGAGTGGTAGATGTTTAATTCATGACAGCGGTTGTTCGCCTGATAGTATGCAGTATGTGTACCGAGTTTGGTTGCAGCCGGTCCACTACTTTAGGAGGAGGTGCAGGAAGATGGCCCGCATGGTTTTGCAGTAATTCAAGAATATCGTAGTTTACGACTTCGTGTCTGCTGTAGCGTGAGTGGTAGGGTTTAATTCATGTCAGCGGTAGTTCGACTGATAGTAAGCAGTATGTGTACCGAGTTTGGTTGCAGTCGGTCCACTACTTTAGGAGGAGGTGCAGGAAGATGGTTCGCATAGTTTTGCAGTAATTCAAGAATATCGTAGTCTACGACTTCGTGTCTCCTGTAGCGTGAGTGGTAGGTGTTTAATTCATGACAGCCGTTTTTCGCCTGATAGAAAGCAGTATGTGTACCTAGTTTGGTTGCAGTCGGTCCATTACTTTAGGAGGAGGTGCAGGAAGATTGCTCGCATGGTTTTGCAGTAATTCAAGAATATCGTAGTTTACGACTTCATGTCTCCACTAGCGTGAGTTGTAGGTGTTTAATTCATGACAGCGGTTGTTCGTCTGATAGTAAGCAGTATGTGTACCGAGTTTGGTTGCAGTCGGTCAAATACTTTAGGAGGAGGTACAGGAAGATGGCTCGCATGGTTTTGCAGTAATTCAAGAATATCGTAGTTCACGACTTCGTGTCTCCTGTAGCGTGAGTGGTAGGTGTTTAATTCATGACAGCGGTTGTTCGCCTGATAGTAAGCAGTATGTGTACCGAGTTTGGTTGCAGTCGGTCCACTACATTAGGAGGAGGTGCAGGAAGATGGCTCGCATGGTTTTGCAGTAATTCGAGAATATCGTAGTTTATGACTTCGTGTCTCCTGTAGCGTGAGTGGTAGTTGTTAAATTCATGACAACGGTTGTTCGCCTTATAGTAAGCAGGATGTGTGCCGAGTTTGGCTGCAATCGGTCCACTACTTTAGGAGGAGGTGCAGGAAGACGTCTCCCATGGTTTTGCAGTAATTCAAGAGTATCGTACTTACGACTTCGTGTCTCCTGTAGTGTGAGTGGTAGGTGTTTAATTCATGACAGCTGTTGTTCGCCTGATAGTAAGCAGTATGTGTACCGAGTTTGGTTGCAGTCGGTCCACTGCTTTAGGAGGAGGTGCATTAAGATGGCTCGCATGGTTTTGCAGTAATTCAAGATTATCGTAGTTTACGACTTCGTGTCTCCTGTAGCGTGAGTGGTAGGTGTTTAATTCATGACAGCGGTTGTTCGCCTGATAGTGAGCAGTATGTGTACCGAGTTTGGTTGCAGCCGGTCCACTACTTTAGGAGGAGGTGCAGGAAGATGGATCGCATGGTTTTGCAGTACTTCAAGAATATCGTAGTTTACGACTCCGTGTCTCCTGTAGCGTGAGTGGTAGGTGTTTAATTCATGACTGCGGTTGTTCGCCTGATAGTAAGCAGTATGTGTACCGAGTTTGGTTGCACTCGGTCCACTACTTTAGGAGGAGGTGCAGGAAGATGCCCCGCATGGTTTTGCAGTAATTCAAGAATATCGTAGTCTACGACTTAGTGTCTCCTGTAGCGTGAGGGGTAGGTGTTTAATTCATGACAGCGGTTGTTCGCCTGATAGTAAGCAGTATGTGTACCGAGTTGGTTGCAGTCGGTCCACTACTTTAGGAGGAGGTGCAGGAAGATGTCTCGCATGGTTTTGCAGTAATTCAAGTATATCGTAGTTTACGACTTCATGTCTCCTCTAGCGTGAGTTGTAGGTGTTTAATTCATGACTGCGGTTGTTCGTCTGATAGTAAGCAGTATGTGTACCGAGTTTGGTTGCAGTCGGTCCACTACTTTAGGAGGAGGTGCAGGAAGATGGTTCGCATAGTTTTGCAGTAATTCAAGAATATCGTAGTCTACGACTTCGTGTCTCCTGTAGCGTGAGTGGTAGGTGTTTAATTCATGACAGCCGTTTTTCGCCTGATAGAAAGCAGTATGTGTACCTAGTTTGGTTGCAGTCGGTCCATTACTTTAGGAGGAGGTGCAGGAAGATTGCTCGCATGGTTTTGCAGTAATTCAAGAATATCGTAGTTTACGACTTCATGTCTCCACTAGCGTGAGTTGTAGGTGTTTAATTCATGACAGCGGTTGTTCGTCTGATAGTAAGCAGTATGTGTACCGAGTTTGGTTGCAGTCGGTCAAATACTTTAGGAGGAGGTACAGGAAGATGGCTCGCATGGTTTTGCAGTAATTCAAGAATATCGTAGTTCACGACTTCGTGTCTCCTGTAGCGTGAGTGGTAGGTGTTTAATTCATGACAGCGGTTGTTCGCCTGATAGTAAGCAGTATGTGTACCGAGTTTGGTTGCAGTCGGTCCACTACATTAGGAGGAGGTGCAGGAAGATGGCTCGCATGGTTTTGCAGTAATTCGAGAATATCGTAGTTTATGACTTCGTGTCTCCTGTAGCGTGAGTGGTAGTTGTTAAATTCATGACAACGGTTGTTCGCCTTATAGTAAGCAGGATGTGTGCCGAGTTTGGCTGCAATCGGTCCACTACTTTAGGAGGAGGTGCAGGAAGACGTCTCCCATGGTTTTGCAGTAATTCAAGAGTATCGTACTTACGACTTCGTGTCTCCTGTAGTGTGAGTGGTAGGTGTTTAATTCATGACAGCTGTTGTTCGCCTGATAGTAAGCAGTATGTGTACCGAGTTTGGTTGCAGTCGGTCCACTGCTTTAGGAGGAGGTGCATTAAGATGGCTCGCATGGTTTTGCAGTAATTCAAGATTATCGTAGTTTACGACTTCGTGTCTCCTGTAGCGTGAGTGGTAGGTGTTTAATTCATGACAGCGGTTGTTCGCCTGATAGTGAGCAGTATGTGTACCGAGTTTGGTTGCAGCCGGTCCACTACTTTAGGAGGAGGTGCAGGAAGATGGATCGCATGGTTTTGCAGTACTTCAAGAATATCGTAGTTTACGACTCCGTGTCTCCTGTAGCGTGAGTGGTAGGTGTTTAATTCATGACTGCGGTTGTTCGCCTGATAGTAAGCAGTATGTGTACCGAGTTTGGTTGCAGTCGGTCCACTACTTTAGGAGGAGGTGCAGGAAGATGCCCCGCATGATTTTGCAGTAATTCAAGAATATCGTAGTCTACGACTTAGTGTCTCCTGTAGCGTGAGGGGTAGGTGTTTAATTCATGACAGCGGTTGTTCGCCTGATAGTAAGCAGTATGTGTACCGAGTTGGTTGCAGTCGGTCCACTACTTTAGGAGGAGGTGCAGGAAGATGTCTCGCATGGTTTTGCAGTAATTCAAGTATATCGTAGTTTACGACTTCATGTCTCCTCTAGCGTGAGTTGTAGGTGTTTAATTCATGACTGCGGTTGTTCGTCTGATAGTAAGCAGTATGTGTACCGAGTTTGGTTGCAGTCGGTCTAATACTTTAGCAGGAGGTACAGGAAGATGACTCGCATGGTTTTGCAGTAATTCAAGAATATCGTAGTTCACGACTTCGTGGCTCCTGTAGCGTGAGTGGTAGGTGTTTCATACATGACAGCGGTTGTTCGCCTGATAGTAAGCAGTATGTGTACCGAGTTTGGTTGCAGTCGGTCCACTACTTTAGGAGGAGGTGCAGGAAGATGGCTCGCATGGTTTTGCAGTAATTCGAGAATATCGTAGTTTATGACTTCGTGTCTCCTGTAGCGTGAGTGGTAGTTGTTAGATTCATGACAACGGTTGTTCGCCTTATAGTAAGCAGGATGTGTGCCGAGTTTGGCTGCGGCCGGTCCACTACTATAGGAGGAGGTGCAGGAAGACATCTCCCATGGTTTTGCAGTAATTCAAGAGTATCGTACTTACGACTTCGTGTCTCCTGTAGTGTGAGTGGTAGGTGTTTAATTCATGACAGCTGTTGTTCGCCTGATAGCAAGCAGTATGTGTACCGAGTTTGGTTGCAGTCGGTCCAATACTTTTGGAGGAGGTGCAGGAAGATGGCTCGCATGGTTTTGCAGTAATTCAAGAATATCGTAGTTTACGACTTCGTGTCTCCTGTAGCGTGAGTGTTAGGTGTTTAATTCATGACAGCGGTTGTTCGTGTGATAGTAAGCAGTATGTTTACCGAGTTTGCTTGCAGTCGGTCCACTACTTTAGGAGGAGGTGCAGGAAGATGGCTCGCATGGTTTTGCAGTAATTCAAGAATATCGTAGTTTACGACTCCGTGTGTCCTGTAGCGTGAGTGGTAGGTGTTTAATTCATGACAGCGGTTGTTCGCCTGATAGTAAGCAGTATGTGTACCGAGTTTGGTTGCAGTCGGTCCACTACTTTAGGAGGAGGTGTAGGATGATGGCTCGCATGGTTTGGCAGTAATTCAAGAATATCGTAGTTTACGACTTCGTGTCTCCTGTAGCGTGGGTTGTAGGTGTTTAATTCATGACAGCGGTTGTTCGCCTGATAGTAAGCAGTATGTGTACCGAGTTTGGTTGCAGTCGGTCCACTACCTTAGGAGAAGGTGCAGGAAGATGGCTCACATGGTTTTGCAGTTTTTCAAGAATATCGTAGTTTACGACTCCGTGTCTCCTGTAGCTTGAGTGGTAGGTGTTTAATTCATGACAGCCGTTGTTCGCCTGAGAGGAAGCAGAATGTGTACCGAGTTTGGCTGCAGTCGGTACACTACTTTAGGAGGAGGTGCAGGAAGATGGCTCGATTGGTTTTGCAGTAATTCGAGAATATCGTAGTTTATGACGTCGTGTCTCCTGTAGCGTGTGTGGTAGGTGTTTAATTCATGACTGCGGTTGTTCGCCTGATAGTAAGCAGTATGTGTACCGAGTTTAGTTGCAGTCGGTCCACTACTTTAGGAAGAGGTGCAGGAAGATGGCTCGAATGGTTTTGCAGTAATTCAAGAATATCGTAGTTTACGACTTCGTGTCTCCTGTAGCGTGAGTCGTAGGTGTTTAATTCATGACAGTGGTTCTTCGGATGATAGTAATCAGTATGTGTACCGAGTTTGGTTGCAGTCCGTCCACTACTTTAGGAGGAGGTGCAGGAAGATGGCCCGCATGGTTTTGCAGTAATTCAAGAATATCGTAGTTTACGACTTCGTGTCTGCTGTAGCGTGAGTGGTAGGGTTTAATTCATGACAGCGGTAGTTCGACTGATAGTAAGCAGTATGTGTACCGAGTTTGGTTGCAGTCGGTCCACTACTTTAGGAGGAGGTGCAGGAAGATGGTTCGCATAGTTTTGCAGTAATTCAAGAATATCGTAGTCTACGACTTCGTGTCTCCTGTAGCGTGAGTGGTAGGTGTTTAATTCATGACAGCCGTTTTTCGCCTGATAGAAAGCAGTATGTGTACCTAGTTTGGTTGCAGTCGGTCCATTACTTTAGGAGGAGGTGCAGGAAGATTGCTCGCATGGTTTTGCAGTAATTCAAGAATATCGTAGTTTACGACTTCATGTCTCCACTAGCGTGAGTTGTAGGTGTTTAATTCATGACAGCGGTTGTTCGTCTGATAGTAAGCAGTATGTGTACCGAGTTTGGTTGCAGTCGGTCAAATACTTTAGGAGGAGGTACAGGAAGATGGCTCGCATGGTTTTGCAGTAATTCAAGAATATCGTAGTTCACGACTTCGTGTCTCCTGTAGCGTGAGTGGTAGGTGTTTAATTCATGACAGCGGTTGTTCGCCTGATAGTAAGCAGTATGTGTACCGAGTTTGGTTGCAGTCGGTCCACTACATTAGGAGGAGGTGCAGGAAGATGGCTCGCATGGTTTTGCAGTAATTCGAGAATATCGTAGTTTATGACTTCGTGTCTCCTGTAGCGTGAGTGGTAGTTGTTAAATTCATGACAACGGTTGTTCGCCTTATAGTAAGCAGGATGTGTGCCGAGTTTGGCTGCAATCGGTCCACTACTTTAGGAGGAGGTGCAGGAAGACGTCTCCCATGGTTTTGCAGTAATTCAAGAGTATCGTACTTACGACTTCGTGTCTCCTGTAGTGTGAGTGGTAGGTGTTTAATTCATGACAGCTGTTGTTCGCCTGATAGTAAGCAGTATGTGTACCGAGTTTGGTTGCAGTCGGTCCACTGCTTTAGGAGGAGGTGCATTAAGATGGCTCGCATGGTTTTGCAGTAATTCAAGATTATCGTAGTTTACGACTTCGTGTCTCCTGTAGCGTGAGTGGTAGGTGTTTAATTCATGACAGCGGTTGTTCGCCTGATAGTGAGCAGTATGTGTACCGAGTTTGGTTGCAGCCGGTCCACTACTTTAGGAGGAGGTGCAGGAAGATGGATCGCATGGTTTTGCAGTACTTCAAGAATATCGTAGTTTACGACTCCGTGTCTCCTGTAGCGTGAGTGGTAGGTATTTAATTCATGACTGCGGTTGTTCGCCTGATAGTAAGCAGTATGTGTACCGAGTTTGGTTGCAGTCGGTCCACTACTTTAGGAGGAGGTGCAGGAAGATGCCCCGCATGGTTTTGCAGTAATTCAAGAATATCGTAGTCTACGACTTAGTGTCTCCTGTAGCGTGAGGGGTAGGTGTTTAATTCATGACAGCGGTTGTTCGCCTGATAGTAAGCAGTATGTGTACCGAGTTGGTTGCAGTCGGTCCACTACTTTAGGAGGAGGTGCAGGAAGATGTCTCGCATGGTTTTGCAGTAATTCAAGTATATCGTAGTTTACGACTTCATGTCTCCTCTAGCGTGAGTTGTAGGTGTTTAATTCATGACTGCGGTTGTTCGTCTGATAGTAAGCAGTATGTGTACCGAGTTTGGTTGCAGTCGGTCTAATACTTTAGCAGGAGGTACAGGAAGATGACTCGCATGGTTTTGCAGTAATTCAAGAATATCGTAGTTCACGACTTCGTGGCTCCTGTAGCGTGAGTGGTAGGTGTTTCATACATGACAGCGGTTGTTCGCCTGATAGTAAGCAGTATGTGTACCGAGTTTGGTTGCAGTCGGTCCACTACTTTAGGAGGAGGTGCAGGAAGATGGCTCGCATGGTTTTGCAGTAATTCGAGAATATCGTAGTTTATGACTTCGTGTCTCCTGTAGCGTGAGTGGTAGTTGTTAGATTCATGACAACGGTTGTTCGCCTTATAGTAAGCAGGATGTGTGCCGAGTTTGGCTGCGGCCGGTCCACTACTATAGGAGGAGGTGCAGGAAGACGTCTCCCATGGTTTTGCAGTAATTCAAGAGTATCGTACTTACGACTTCGTGTCTCCTGTAGTGTGAGTGGTAGGTGTTTAATTCATGACAGCTGTTGTTCGCCTGATAGCAAGCAGTATGTGTACCGAGTTTGGTTGCAGTCGGTCCAATACTTTTGGAGGAGGTGCAGGAAGATGGCTCGCATGGTTTTGCAGTAATTCAAGAATATCGTAGTTTACGACTTCGTGTCTCCTGTAGCGTGAGTGTTAGGTGTTTAATTCATGACAGCGGTTGTTCGTGTGATAGTAAGCAGTATGTTTACCGAGTTTGCTTGCAGTCGGTCCACTACTTTAGGAGGAGGTGCAGGAAGATGGCTCGCATGGTTTTGCAGTAATTCAAGAATATCGTAGTTTACGACTCCGTGTGTCCTGTAGCGTGAGTGGTAGGTGTTTAATTCATGACAGCGGTTGTTCGCCTGATAGTAAGCAGTATGTGTACCGAGTTTGGTTGCAGTCGGTCCACTACTTTAGGAGGAGGTGTAGGATGATGGCTCGCATGGTTTGGCAGTAATTCAAGAATATCGTAGTTTACGACTTCGTGTCTCCTGTAGCGTGGGTTGTAGGTGTTTAATTCATGACAGCGGTTGTTCGCCTGATAGTAAGCAGTATGTGTACCGAGTTTGGTTGCAGTCGGTCCACTACCTTAGGAGAAGGTGCAGGAAGATGGCTCACATGGTTTTGCAGTTTTTCAAGAATATCGTAGTTTACGACTCCGTGTCTCCTGTAGCTTGAGTGGTAGGTGTTTAATTCATGACAGCCGTTGTTCGCCTGAGAGGAAGCAGAATGTGTACCGAGTTTGGCTGCAGTCGGTACACTACTTTAGGAGGAGGTGCAGGAAGATGGCTCGATTGGTTTTGCAGTAATTCGAGAATATCGTAGTTTATGACGTCGTGTCTCCTGTAGCGTGTGTGGTAGGTGTTTAATTCATGACTGCGGTTGTTCGCCTGATAGTAAGCAGTATGTGTACCGAGTTTAGTTGCAGTCGGTCCACTACTTTAGGAAGAGGTGCAGGATGATGGCTCGAATGGTTTTGCAGTAATTCAAGAATATCGTAGTTTACGACTTCGTGTCTCCTGTAGCGTGAGTCGTAGGTGTTTAATTCATGACAGTGGTTCTTCGGATGATAGTAATCAGTATGTGTACCGAGTTTGGTTGCAGTCCGTCCACTACTTTAGGAGGAGGTGCAGGAAGATAGCTCGCATGGTTTTGCAGTAATTCAAGAATATCGTAGTTTACGACATCGTGTCTGCTGTAGCGTGAGTGGTAGGTGTTTAATTCATGACAGCGGTTGTTCGCCTGATAGTAAGCAGTATGTGTACCAAGTTTGGTTGCAGTCGGTCCACTACTTTAGGAGGAGGTGCAGGAAGATGGCTCGCATGGTTTTGGAGTAATTCAAGAATATCGTAGTTTACGACTTCGTGTCTCCTGTAGCGTGAGTGGTAGGTGTTTAATTCATGACAGCGGTTGTTCGCCTGATAGTAAGCAGTATGTGTACCGAGTTTGGTTGCAGTCGGTCCACTACTTTAGGAGGAGGTGCAGGAAGATTGCTCGCATGATTTGCAGTAATTCAAGAATATCGTAGTTTACGACTTCGTGTCTCCTGTAGCGTGAGTGGTAGGTGTTTAATTCATGACAGCGGTTGTTCGCCTGATAGTAAGCAGTATGTGTACCGAGTTTGGTGTCAGTCGGTCCATGACTTTAGGAGGAGGTGCAGGAAAATGGCTCGATTGGTTTTGCAGTAATTCAAGACTATCGTAGTTTACGACTCCGTGTCTCCTGTAGCTTGAGTGGTAGGTGTTTAATTCATGACAGCCGTTTTTCGAATGATAGAAAGCAGTATGTGTACCGAGTTTGGTTGCAGTCGGTCCACTACTTTAGGAGGAGGTGCAGGAAGATGTCTCGCATGGTTTTGCAGTAATTTAAGAATATCGTAGTTTACGACTTCATGTCTCCTCTAGTTGAGTTGTAGGTGTTTAATTCATGACAGCGGTTGTTCGCTTGATAGTAAGCAGTATGTGTAGAGAGTTTAGTTGCAGTCGGTCCACTACTTTAGGAAGAGGCGCAGGAATATGGCTCGAATGGTTTTGCAGTAATTCAAGAATATCGTAGTTTACGACTTCGTGTCTCCTGTAGCGTGAGTCGTAGGTGTTTAATTCATGACAGTGGTTCTTCGGATGATAGTAAGCAGTATGTGTACCGAGTTTGGCTACAGTCGGTCCACTACTTTAGCAGGAGGTGCAGGAAGATGGCTCGCATGGTTTTGCAGTAATTCAAGAATATCGTAGTTTACGACTTCGTGTCTGCTGTAGCGTGAGTGGTAGGTGTTTATCTCATGACAGCGGTTGTTCGCCTGATAGTAAGCAGTATGTGTTCCGAGTTTGGTTGCAGTCGGTCCACTACTTTAGGAGGAGGTGCAGGAAGATGGCTCGCATGGTTTTGCAGTAATTCAAGAATATCGTAGTTTACGACTCCGTGTCTCCTGTAGCGTGAGTGGTAGGTGTTTAATTAATGACTGCGGTTGTTCGCCTGATAGTAAGCAGTATGTGTACTGAGTTTGGTTGCAGTCGGTCCCTACTATAGGAGGAGGTGCAGGAAGATGGCTCGCATGGTTTTGCAGTTATTCAAGAATATCGTAGTTTACGACTTCGTGTCTCCTGTAGCGTGAGTGGTAGGTGTTTAATTCATGACAGCGGTTGTTCGCCTGATAGTAAGCAGTATGTGTACCGAGTGTGGTTGCAGTCGGTCCACTACTTTAGGAGGAGGTGCAGGAAGATGGCTCGAATGGTTTTGCAGTAATTCAAGAATATCGTAGTTTACGACTTCGTGTCTCCTGTAGCGTGAGTGGTATGTGTTTAATTCATGACAGCGGTTGTTCGCCTGATAGTAAGCAGTATGTGTACCGAGTTTGGTTGCAGTCGGTCCACTATTGGAGGAGGAGGTGCAGGAAGACTGCTCGCATGGTTTTGCAGTAATTCGAGAATAACGTAGTTTACGACTTCGTGTCTCTTGTAGCGTGAGTGGTAGGTGTTTAATTCATGACAGCGGTTGTTCGCCTGATAGTAAGCAGTATGTGTACTGAGTTTGGTTGCAGTCGGTCCACCACTTTAGGAGGAGGTGCAGGAAGATTGTTCGTATGGTTTTGCAGTAATTCAAGAATATCGTAGTTTACGACATCGTGTCTCCGGTAGCGTGAGAGGTAGGTGTTTAATTGATTACAGCGGTTGTTCGCCTGATAGTATGCAGTATGTGTACCGAGTTTGGTTGCAGTCGGTCCACTACTTTAGGAGGAGGTGCAGGAAGATGTCTCGCATGGTTTTGCAGTGATTTAAGAATATCGTAGTTTACGACTTCGTGTCTCCTGTAGTGTGAGTGGTAGGTGTTTAATTCATGACAGCGGTTGTTCGCCTGATAGTAAGCAGTATGTGTACCGAGTTTGGTTGCAGTCGGTCCATGACTTTAGGAGGAGGTGGAAGAAGATGGCTCGCATGGTTTTGCAGTAATTCGAGAATATCGTAGTTTATGACTTCGTGTCTCCTGTACCGTGAGTGGTAGGTGTTAAATTCATGACAACGGTTGTTCGCCTTATAGTAAGCAGGATGTGTGCCGAGTTTGGCTGCAGTCGGTCCACTACTTTAGGAGGAGGTGCAGGAAGACGTCTCGCATGGTTTTGCAGTAATTCAAGAGTATCGTACTTACGACTTCGTGTCTCCTGTAGTGTGAGTGGTAGGTGTTTAATTCATGACAGCTGTTGTTCGCCTGATAGCAGGCAGTATGTGTACCGAGTTTAGTTGCAGTCGGTCCACTACTTTAGGAGGAGGTGCAGGAAGACGTCTCGCATGGGTTGGCAGTAATTCAAGAATATCGTAGTTTACGACTTCGTGTCTCCTGTAGCGTGGGTTGTAGGTGTTTAATTCATGACAGCGGTTGTTCGCCTGATAGTAAGCAGTATGTGTACCGAGTTTGGTTGCAGTCGGTCCACTACCTTAGGAGAAGGTGCATGAAGATGGCTCGCATGGTTTTGCAGTAATTCAAGACTATCGTAGTATACGACTCCGTGTCTCCTGTAGGTTGAGTGGTAGGTGTTTAATTCATGACAGCCGTTGTTCGAATGAGAGGAAGCAGTATGTGTACCGAGTTTGGTTCCAGTCGGTCCACTACTTTAGGACGAGGTGCAGGAAGATGGCTCGCATGGTTTTGCAGTAATTGAAGAATATCGTAGTTTACGACTCCGTGTCTCCTGTAGCTTGAGTGGTAGGTGTTTAATTCATGACAGCCGTTTTTCGAATGATAGAAAGCAGTATGTGTACCGAGTTTGGTTGCAGTCGGTCCACTACTTTAGGAGGAGGTGCAGGAAGATGTCTCGCATGGTTTTGCAGTAATTCAAGAATATCGTAGTTTACGACTTCATGTCTCCTCTAGTTGAGTTGTAGGTGTTTAATTCATGACAGCGGTTGTTCGCCTGATAGTAAGCAGTATGTGTAGAGAGTTTAGTTGCAGTCGGTCCACTACTTTAGGAAGAGGCGCAGGAATATGGCTCGAATGGTTTTGCAGTAATTCAAGAATATCGTAGTTTACGACTTCGTGTCTCCTGTAGCGTGAGTCGTAGGTGTTTAATTCATGACAGTGGTTCTTCGGATGATAGTAAGCAGTATGTGTACCGAGTTTGGTTGCAGTCGGTCCACTACTTTAGGAGGAGGTGCAGGAAGATTGCTTGCAAGGTTTTTGCAGTATTTCAAGAATATCGTAGTTTACGACTTCGTGTCTCCTGTAGCGTGGGTGGTAGGTGTTTAATTCATGACAGCGATTGTTCGCCTGATAGTAAGCAGTATGTGTACCGAGTTTGGCTGCAGTCGGTCCACTACTTTAGCAGGAGGTGCAGGAAGATAGCTCGCATGGTTTTGCAGTTATTCAAGAATATCGTAGTTTACGACTTCGTGTCTGCTGTAGCGTGAGTGGTAGGTGTTTATCTCATGACAGCGGTTGTTCGCCTGATAGTAAGCAGTATGTGTTCCGAGTTTGGTTGCAGTCGGTCCACTACTTTAGGAGGAGGTGCAGGAAGATGGCTCGCATGGTTTTGCAGTAATTCAAGAATATCATAGTTTACGACTCCGTGTTTCCTGTAGCGTGAGTGGTAGGTGTTTAATTCATGACTGCGGTTGTTCGCCTGATAGTAAGCAGTATGTGTACTGAGTTTGGTTGCAGTCGGTCCCTACTATAGGAGGAGGTGCAGGAAGATGGCTCGCATGGTATTGCAGTTATTCAAGAATATCGTAGTTTACGACTTCGTGTCTCCTGTAGCGTGAGTGGTAGGTGTTTAATTCATGACAGCGGTTGTTCGCCTGATAGTAAGCAGTATGTGTACCGAGTTTGGTTGCGGTCGGTCCACAACTTTAGGAGGAGGTGCAGGAAGATTGCTCGAATGGTTTTGCAGTAATTCAAGAATATCGTAGTTTACGACTTCGTGTCTCCTGTAGCGTGAGTGGTAAGTGTTTAATTCATGACAGCGGTTGTTCGCCTGATAGTAAGCAGTATGTGTACCGAGTTTGGTTGCAGTCGGTCCACTATTGGAGGAGGAGGTGCAGGAAGATTGCTCGCATGGTTTTGCAGTAATTCGAGAATATCGTAGTTTACGACTTCGTGTCTCTCGTAGCGTGAGTGGTAGGTGTTTAATTCATGACAGCGGTTGTTCGCCTGATAGTAAGCAGTATGTGTACCGAGTTTGGTTGCAGTCGGTCCACTACTTTAGGAGGAGGTGCAGGAAGATGGTTCGCATGGTTTTGCAGTAATTTAAGAATATCGTAGTTCACGTCTTCGTGTCTCCTGTAGCGTGAGTGGTAGGTGTTTAATTCATGACAGCGGTTGTTCGCCTGACAGTAAGCAGTATGTGTTCCGAGTTTGGTTGCAGTCGGTCCATTACTTTAGGAGGAGGTGCAGGAAGATGGCTCGCATGGTTTTGCAGAAATTCAAGAACATCGTAGTTTACGACATCGTTTCTCCGGTAGCGTGAGAGGTAGGTGTTTAATTGATTACAGCGGTTGTTCGCCTGATAGTATGCAGTATGAGTACTTAGTTTGGTTGCAGTCGGTTCACTACATTAGGTGGAGGTGCAAGAAGATGGCTCGCATGGTTTTGGAGTAATTCAAGAAAATCGTAGTTTACGACTTCGTGTCTCCTGTAGCGTGAGTGGTAGGTGTTTAATTCATGACAGCGGTTGTTCGCCTGATAGAAAGCAGTATGTGTACCGAGTTTGGTTGCAGTCGGTCCACTACTTTAGGAGGAGGTGCAGGAAGATGGCTCGCATGGTTTTGCAGTAATTTAAGAATATCGTAGTTCACGACTTCGTGTCTCCTGTAGCGTGAGTGGTAGGTGTTTAATTCATGACAGCGGTTGTTCGCCTGATAGTAAGCAGTATGTGTACCGAGTTTGGTTGCAGTCGGTCCACTACTTTAGGAGGAGGTGCAGGAAGATGGCTCGCATGGTTTTGCAGTGATTCAAGAATATCGTAGTTTACGACTTCGTGTCTCCTGTAGTGTGAGTGGTAGGTGTTTAATTCATGACAGCGGTTGTTCGCCTGACAGTAAGCAGTATGTGTACCGAGTTTGGTTGCAGTCGGTCCATGACTTTAGGAGGAGGTGGAGGAAGATGGCTCGCATGATTTTGCAGTAATTCGAGAATATCGAAGTTTATGACTTCGTGTCTCCTGTAGCGTGAGTGGTAGGTGTTAAATTCATGACAACGGTTGTTCGCCTTATAGTAAGCAGGATGTGTGCCGAGTTTGGCTGCAGTCGGTCCACTACTTTAGGAGGAGGTGCAGGAAGACTTCTCGCATGGTTTTGCAGTAATTCAAGAATATCGTAGTTTACGACTTCGTGTCTCCTGTAGCGTGAGTGCTAATTGTTTAATTCATGACAGCGGTTGTTCGCGTGATAGTAAGCAGTATGTGTACCGAGTTTGGTTGCAGTCGGTCCACTACTTTAGGAGGAGGTGCAGGAAGATGGCTCGCATGGTTTTGCAGTAATTCAAGAATATCGTAATTTACGACACCGTGTCTCGTGTAGCGTGAGTGGTAGGTGTTTAATTCATGACAGCGGTTGTTCGCCTGATAGTAAGCAGTATGTGTACCGAGTTTGGTTTCAGTCGGTCCACTACTTTGGGAGGAGGTGCAGGATGATGGCTCGCATGGGTTGGCAGTAATTCTAGAATATCGTAGTTTATGACGTCGTGTCTCCTTTAGCGTGAGTGGTAGGTGTATAATTCATGACTGCGGTTGTTCGCCTGATAGTAAGCAGTATTTGTAGAGAGTTTAGTTGCAGTCGGTCCACAACTATAGGAAGAGGTGCAGGAAGATGGCTCGAATGGTTTTGCAGTAATTCAAGAATATCGTAGTTTACGACTTCGTGTCTCCTGTAGCGTGAGTCGTAGGTGTTTAATTCATGACAGTGGTTCTTCGGATGATAGTAAGCAGTATGTGTACCGAGTGTGGTTGCAGTCGGTCCACTACTTAAGAAGGAGGTACAGGAAGATGGCTCGGATGGTTTTGCAGTAATTCAAGAATATCGTTGTTTACGACTTCGTGTCTCCTGCAGCGTGAGTGGTAGATGTTTAATTCATGACAGCGGTTGTTCGCCTGATAGTAAGCAGTATGTGTACCGAGTTTGGTTGCAGTCGGTCCACTACTTTAGGAGGAGGTGCAGGAAGATGGCTCGCATGGTTTTGCAGTAATTCAAGAATATCGTAGTTTACGACTTCGTGTCTGCTGTAGCGAGAGTGGTAGGTGTTTAATTCATGACAGCGGTTGTTCGCCGGATAGTAAGCAGTATGTTTACCGAGTTTGGTTGCAGTCGGTCCACTACTTTAGGAGGAGGTGCAGGAAGATGGCTCGCATGGTTTTGCAGTAATTCAAGAATATCGTAGTTTACGACTCCGTGTCTCCTGTAGCGCGAGTGGTAGGTGTTTAATTCATGACAGCCGTTGTTCGAATGATAGAAAGCAGTATGTGTACCGAGATTGGTTGCAGTCGGTCCACTACTTTAGGAGGAGGTGCAGGAAGATGTCTCGCATGGTTTTGCAGTAATTCAAGAATATCGTAGTTTACGACTTCATGTCTCCTCTAGTTGAGTTGTAGGTGTTTAATTCATGACAGCGGTTGTTCGCCTGATAGTAAGCAGTATGTGTACCGAGTTTGGTTGCAGTCGGTCCAATACTTTAGGAGGAGGTGCAGGAATATGGCCCGCATGGTTTTGCAGTAATTCAAGAATATCGTAGTTCACGACTTCGTGTCTCCTGTAGCGTGAGTGGTAGGTGTTTAATTTATGACAGCGGTTGTTCGCCTGATAGTAAGCAGTATGTGTACCGAGTTTGGTTGCAGTCGGTCCACTACTTTAGGAGGAGGTGCAGGAACATGGCTCACATGGCTTTGCAGTAATTCAAGAATATCGTGGTTTACGACTTCGTGTCTCCTGTAGCGTGAGTGGTAGGTGTTTAATTCATGACAGCGGTTGTTCGCCTGATAGTAAGCAGTATGTGTACCGAGTTTGGTGTCAGTCGGTCCATGACTTATGGAGGAGGTGCAGGAAGATGGCTCGATTGGTTTTGCAGTAATTCGAGAATATCGTAGTTTATCACGTCGTGTCCCCTGTAGCGTGAGTGGTAGGTGTTTAATTCATGGCTGCGGTTGTTCGCCTGATAGTAAGCAGTATGTGTAAAAAGTTTAGTTGCAGTCGGTCCACTACTTTAGGAAGAGGTGCAGGAAGATGGCTCGAATGGTTTTGCAGTAATTCAAGAATATCGTAGTTTACGACTTCGTATCTCCTGTAGCGTGAGTCGTAGGTGTTTAATTCATGACAGTGGTTCTTCGGATGATAGTAAGCAGTATGTGTACCGAGTTTGGTTGCAGTCGTTCCAATACTTTAGGAGGAGGTGCAAGAAGATGGCTCGCATGGTTTTGGAGTAATTCAAGAAAATCGTAGTTTACGACTTCGTGTCTCCTGTAGCGTGAGTGGTAGGTGTTTAATTCATGACAGCGGTTGTTCGCCTGATAGTAAGCAGTATGTGTACCGAGTTTGGTTGCATTCGGTCCACTACTTTAGGAGGAGGTGCAGGAAGATGGCTCGCATGGTTTTGCAGTAATTTAAGAATATCGTAGTTCACGACTTCGTGTCTCCTGTAGCGTGAGTGGTAGGTGTTTAATTCATGACAGCGGTTGTTCGCCTGATAGTAAGCAGTATGTGTACCGAGTTTGGTTGCAGTCGGTCCACTACTTTAGGAGGAGGTGCAGGAAGATGGCTCGCATGGTTTTGCAGTGATTCAAGAATATCGTAGTTTACGACTTCGTGTCTCCTGTAGTTTGAGTGGTAGGTGTTTAATTCATGACAGCGGTTGTTCGCCTGACAGTAAGCAGTATGTGTACCGAGTTTGGTTGCAGTCGGTCCTTGACTTTAGGAGGAGGTGGAGGAAGATGGCTCGCATGGTTTTGCAGTAATTCGAGAATATCGTAGTTTATGACTTCGTGTCTCCTGTAGCGTGAGTGGTAGGTGTTAAATTCATGACAACGGTTGTTCGCCTTATAGTAAGCAGGATGTGTGCCGAGTTTGGCTGCAGTCGGTCCACTACTTTAGGAGGAGGTGCAGGAAGACGTCTCGCATGGTTTTGCAGTAATTGAAGAATATCGTAGTTTACGACTTCGTGTCTCCTGTAGCGTGAGTGCTAATTGTTTAATTCATGACAGCGGTTGTTCGCGTGATAGTAAGCAGTATGTATACCGAGTTTGGTTGCAGTCGGTCCACTACTTTAGGAGGAGGTGCAGGAAGATGGCTCGCATGGTTTTGCAGTAATTCAAGATTATCGTAATTTACGACACCGTGTCTACTGTAGCGTGAGTGGAAGGTGTTTAATTCATGACAGCGGTTGTTCGCCTGATAGTAAGCAGTATGTGAACCGAGTTTCGTTGCAGTCGGTCCACTACTTTAGGAGGAGGTGCAGGATGATGGCTCGCATGGGTTGGCAGTAATTCAAGAATATCGTAGTTTTTGACGTCGTGTCTCCTGCAGCGTGAGTGGTAGGTGTATAATTCATGACTGCGGTTGTTCGCCTGATAGTAAGCAGTATTTGTAGAGAGTTTAGTTGCAGTCGGTCCACTACTATAGGAAGAGGTGCAGGAAGATGGCTCGAATGGTTTTGCAGTAATTCAAGAATATCGTAGTTTACGACTTCGTGTCTCCTGTAGCGTGAGTCGTAGGTGTTTAATTCATGACAGTGGTTCTTCGGATGATAGTAAGCAGTATGTGTACCGAGTGTGGTTGCAGTCGGTCCACTACTTAAGAAGGAGGTACAGGAAGATGGCTCGGATGGTTTTGCAGTAATTCAAGAATATCGTTGTTTACGACTTCGTGTCTCCTGTAGCGTGAGTGGTAGATGTTTAATTCATGACAGCGGTTGTTCGCCTGATAGTAAGCAGTATGTGTACCGAGTTTGGTTGCAGTCGGTCCACTACTTTAGGAGGAGGTGCAAGAAGATGGCTCGCATGGTTTTGCAGTAATTCAAGAATATCGTAGTTTACGACTTCGTTTCTGCTGTAGCGAGAGTGGTAGGTGTTTAATTCATGACAGCGGTTGTTCGCCGGATAGTAAGCAGTATGTGTACCGAGTTTGGTTGCAGTCGGTCCACTACTTTAGGAGGAGGTGCAGGAAGATGGCTCGCATGGTTTTGCAGTAATTCAAGAATATCGTAGTTTACGACTCCGTGTCTCCTGTAGCGCGAGTGGTAGGTGTTTAATTCATGACAGCCGTTGTTCGAATGATAGAAAGCAGTATGTGTACCGAGTTTGGTTGCAGTCGGTCCACTACTTTAGGAGGAGGTGCAGGAAGATGTCTCGCATGGTTTTGCAGTAATTCAAGAATATCGTAGTTTACGACTTCATGTCTCCTCTAGTTGAGTTGTAGGTGTTTAATTCATGACAGCGGTTGTTCGCCTGATAGTAAGCAGTATGTGTACCGAGTTTGGTTGCAGTCGGTCAAATACTTTAGGAGGAGGTGCAGGAATATGGCCCGCATGGTTTTGCAGTAATTCAAGAATATCGTAGTTCACGACTTAGTTTCTCCTGTAGCGTGAGTGGTAGGTGTTTAATTTATGACAGCGGTTGTTCGCCTGATAGTAAGCAGTATGTGTACCGAATTTGGTTGCAGTCGGTCGACTACTTTAGGAGGAGGTGCAGGAACATGGCTCGCATGGCTTTGCAGTAATTCAAGAATATCGTAGTTTACGACTTCGTGTCTCCTGTAGCGTGAGTGGTAGGTGTTTAATTCATGACAGCGGTTGTTCGCCTGATAGTAAGCAGTATTTGTACCGAGTTTGGTGTCAGTCGGTCCATGACTTAAGGAGGAGGTGCAGGAAGATGGCTCGATTGGTTTTGCAGTAATTCGAGAATATCGTAGTTTATCACGTCGTGTCTCCTGTAGTGTGAGTGGTAGGTGTTTAATTCATGACTGCGGTTGTTCGCCTGATAGTAAGCAGTATGTGTAGAGAGTTTAGTTGCAGTCGGTCCACTACTTTAGGAAGAGGTGCAGGAAGATGGCTCGCATGGCTTTGCAGTAATTCAAGAATATCGTAGTTTACGACTTCGTGTCTCCTGTAGCGTGAGTCGTAGGTGTTTAATTCATGACAGTGGTTCTTCGGATGATAGTAAGCAGTATGTGTACCGAGTTTGGTTGCAGTCGGTCCACTACTTTAGGAGGAGGTGCAGGAAGATGGCTCGCATGGTTTTGCAGTAATTCAAGAATATCGTAGTTTACGAATTCGTGTCTGCTGTAGCGAGAGTGGTAGGTGTTTAATTCATGACAGCGGTTGTTCGCCTGATAGTAAGCAGTATGTGTTCCGAGTTTGGTTGCAGTCGGTCCACTACTTTAGGAGGAGGTGCAGGAAGATGGCTCGCATGGTTTTGCAGTAATTCAAGAATATCGTAGTTTACGACATCGTGTCTCCGGTAGCGTGAGAGGTAGGTGTTTAATTGATTACAGCGGTTGTTCGCCTGATAGTATGCAGTATGAGTACTTAGTTTGGTTGCAGTCGGTTCACTACATTAGGTGGAGGTGCAAGAAGATGGCTCGCATGGTTTTGGAGTAATTCAAGAAAATCGTAGTTTACGACTTCGTGTCTCCTGTAGCGTGAGTGGTAGGTGTTTAATTCATGACAGCGGTTGTTCGCCTGATAGTAAGCAAATTGTGTACCGAGTTTGGTTGCATTCGGTCCACTACTTTAGGAGGAGGTGCAGGAAGATGGCTCGCATGGTTTTGCAGTAATTTAAGAATATCGTAGTTCACGACTTCGTATCTCCTGTAGCGTGAGTGGTAGGTGTTTAATTCATGACAGCGGTTGTTCGCCTGATAGTAAGCAGTATGTGTACCGAGTTTGGTTGCAGTCGGTCCACTACTTTAGGAGGAGGTGCAGGAAGATGGCTCGCATGGTTTTGCAGTGATTCAAGAATATCGTAGTTTACGACTTCGTGTCTCCTGTAGTTTGAGTGGTAGGTGTTTAATTCATGACAGCGGTTGTTCGCCTGACAGTAAGCAGTATGTGTACCGAGTTTGGTTGCAGTCGGTCCATGACTTTAGGAGGAGGTGGAGGAAGATGGCTCGCATGGTTTTGCAGTAATTCGAGAATATCGTAGTTTATGACTTCGTGTCTCCTGTAGCGTGAGTGGTAGGTGTTAAATTCATGACAACGGTTGTTCGCCTTATAGTAAGCAGGATGTGTGCCGAGTTTGGCTGCAGTCGGTCCACTACTTTAGGAGGAGGTGCAGGAAGTCGTCTCGCATGGTTTTGCAGTAATTGAAGAATATCGTAGTTTACGACTTCGTGTCTCCTGTAGCGTGAGTGCTAATTGTTTAATTCATGACAGCGGTTGTTCGCGTGATAGTAAGCAGTATGTGTACCGAGTTTGGTTGCAGTCGGTCCACTACTTTAGGAGGAGGTGCAGGAAGATGGCTCGCATGGTTTTGCAGTAATTCAAGATTATCGTAATTTACGACACCGTGTCTCCTGTAGCGTGAGTGGAAGGTGTTTAATTCATGACAGCGGTTGTTCGCCTGATAGTAAGCAGTATGTGAACCGAGTTTGGTTGCAGTCGGTCCACTACTTTAGGAGGAGGTGCAGGATGATGGCTCGCATGGGTTGGCAGTAATTCAAGAATATCGTAGTTTATGACGTCGTGTCTCCTGCAGCGTGAGTGGTAGGTGTATAATTCATGACTGCGGTTGTTCGCCTGATAGTAAGCAGTGTTTGTAGAGAGTTTAGTTGCAGTCGGTCCACTACTATAGGAAGAGGTGCAGGAAGATGTCTCGAATGGTTTTGCAGTAATTCAAGAATATCGTAGTTTACGACTTCGTGTCTCCTGTAGCGTGAGTCGTAGGTGTTTAATTCATGACAGTGGTTCTTCGGATGATAGTAAGCAGTATGTGTACCGAGTGTGGTTGCAGTCGGTCCACTACTTAAGAAGGAGGTACAGGAAGATGGCTCGGATGGTTTTGCAGTAATTCAAGAATATCGTTGTTTACGACTTCGTGTCTCCTGTAGCGTGAGTGGTAGATGTTTAATTCATGACAGCGGTTGTTCGCCTGATAGTAAGCAGTATGTGTACCGAGTTTGGTTGCAGTCGGTCCACTACTTTAGGAGGAGGTGCAGGAAGATGGCTCGCATGGTTTTGCAGTAATTCAAGAATATCGTAGTTTACGACTTCGTTTCTGCTGTAGCGAGAGTGGTAGGTGTTTAATTCATGACAGCGGTTGTTCGCCGGATAGTAAGCAGTATGTGTACCGAGTTTGGTTGCAGTCGGTCCACTACTTTAGGAGGAGGTGCAGGAAGATGGCTCGCATGGTTTTGCAGTAATTCAAGAATATCGTAGTGTACGACTCCGTGTCTCCTGTAGCGCGAGTGGTAGGTGTTTAATTCATGACAGCCGTTGGTCGAATGATAGAAAGCAGTATGTGTACCGAGTTTGGTTGCAGTCGGTCCACTACTTTAGGAGGAGGTGCAGGAAGATGTCTCGCATGGTTTTGCAGTAATTCAAGAATATCGTAGTTTACGACTTCATGTCTCCTCTAGTTGAGTTGTAGGTGTTTAATTCATGACAGCGGTTGTTCGCCTGATAGTAAGCAGTATGTGTACCGAGTTTGGTTGCAGTCGGTCCAATACTTTAGGAGGAGGTGCAGGAATATGGCCCGCATGGTTTTGCAGTAATTCAAGAATATCGTAGTTCACGACTTCGTGTCTCCTGTAGCGTGAGTGGTAGGTGTTTAATTTATGACAGCGGTTGTTCGCCTGATAGTAAGCAGTATGTGTACCGAGTTTGGTTGCAGTCGGTCCACTACTTTAGGAGGAGGTGCAGGAACATGGCTCGCATGGCTTTGCAGTAATTCAAGAATATCGTAGTTTACGACTTCGTGTCTCCTGTAGCGTGAGTGGTAGGTGTTTAATTCATGACAGCGGTTGTTCGCCTGATAGTAAGCAGTATTTGTACCGAGTTTGGTGTCAGTCGGTCCATGACTTAAGGAGGAGGTGCAGGAAGATGGCTCGATTGGATTTGCAGTAATTCGAGAATATCGTAGTTTATCACGTCGTGTCTCCTGTAGCGTGAGTGGTAGGTGTTTAATTCATGACTGCGGTTGTTCGCCTGATAGTAAGCAGTATGTGTAGAGAGTTTAGTTGCAGTCGGTCCACTACTTTAGGAAGAGGTGCAGGAAGATGGCTCGAATGGTTTTGCAGTAATTCAAGAATATCGTAGTTTACGACTTCGTATCTCCTGTAGCGTGAGTCGTAGGTGTTTAATTCATGACAGTGGTTCTTCGGATGATAGTAAGCAGTATGTGTACCGAGTTTGGTTGCAGTCGGTCCACTACTTTAGGAGGAGGTGCAGGAAGATGGCTCGCATGGTTTTGCAGTAATTCAAGAATATCGTAGTTTACGACTTCGTGTCTGCTGTAGCGTGAGTGGTAGGTGTTTAATTCATGACAGCGGTTGTTCGCCTGATAGTAAGCAGTATGTGTTCCGAGTTTGGTTGCAGTCGGTCCACTACTTTCGGAGGAGGTGCAGGAAGATGGCTCGCATGGTTTTGCAGTAATTCAAGAATATCGTAGTTTACGACTTCGTGTCTCCTGTAGCGTGAGTGGTAGGTGTTTAATTCATGACAGCGGTTGTTCGCCTGATAGTAAGCAGTATGTGTACCGAGTTTGGTTGCAGTCGGTCCACAACTTTAGGAGGAGGTGCAGGAAGACGGCTCGAATGGATTTGCAGTAATTCAAGAATATCGTAGTTTACGACTTCGTCTCTCCTGTAGCGTGAGTGGTAAGTGTTTAATTCATGACAGCGGTTGTTCGCCTGATAGTAAGCAGTATGTGTACCGAGTTTGGTTGCAGTCGGTCCACTATTGGAGGAGGAGGTGCAGGAAGATTGCTCGCATGGTTTTGCAGTAATTCGAG
Organism: Locusta migratoria; assembly: GCA_026315105.1. Classification (NCBI taxonomy): domain Eukaryota; kingdom Metazoa; phylum Arthropoda; class Insecta; order Orthoptera; family Acrididae; genus Locusta; species Locusta migratoria. Next base: position 4,688,517 of record CM048752.1, on the reverse strand, counting down.
AATATCGTAGTTTACGACATCCTGTCTCTTGTAGCGTGAGTGCTAGGTGTTTAATTCATGACATCTGTTGTTCGCCTGATAGCAAGCAGTATGTGTACCGAGTTTGGTTGCAGTCGGTCCACTACTTTAGGAGGAGGTGCAGGAAGATGGCTCGCGTGGTTTTGCCGTAATTCAAGAATATCGTAGTTTACGACATCGTGTCGGCGGTAGCGTGAGAGGTAGGTGTTTAATTGATTACAGCGGTTGTGGTAGGTTTTTAATTCATGACAGCGGTTGTTCGCCTGATAGTAAGCAGTATGTGTACCAAGTTTGGTTGCAGTCGGTCCTCAACATTAGGAGGAGGTGAAGGAAGATGGCTCGTATGGTTTTGCAGTAATTCAAGATTATCGTAGTTTACGAATTCGTGTCTCCTGTAGCGTGAGTGGAAAGTGTTTAATTCATGACAGCGGTTGTTCGCCTGATAGTAAGCAGTATGTGTACCGAGTTTGGTTGCAGCAGGTCCACTACTTTAGGAGGAGGTGCAGGAAGATTGTTCGTATGGTTTTGCAGTAATTCAAGAATATCGTAGTTTACGACTTCGTGTCTCCTGTAGCGTGAGAGGTAGCTGTTTAAATGATTACAGCGGTCTTTCGCCTGATAGTATGCAGTATGTGTACCGAGTTTGGTTGCAGTCTGTCCACTACTATTGGTGGAGGTGCAGGAAGTTGGCTCGCATGGTTTTGCAGTAATTCAAGAATATCGTAGTTTACGACTTCGTGTCTCCTGTAGCGTGAGTGGTAGGTGTTTAATTGTTGACAGCGGTTGTTCGCCTGTTAGTAAGCAGTATGTGTACCAAGTTTGGTTGCTGTCGGTCCACTACTTTAGGAGGAGGTGCAGCGAGATCGCTCGCATGGTTTTGCAGTAATTCAAGAATATTGTAGTTTACGACTTCGTGTCTCCTGTAGCGTGAGTGGTAGCTGTTTAATTCATGGCAACGGTTGTTCGCCTGATAGTACTCAGTATGTGTACCGAGTTTGGTTGCAGTCGGTCCACTACTTTAGGATGAGGTGCAGGAAGATGGCTCGCATGGTTTTGCAGTAATTCAAGTATATCGTAGTTTACGACTTCGTGTCTGCTGTAGCGTGAGTGATAGCTGTTTAATTCATGGCAACGGTTGTTCGCCTGATAGTAAGCAGTATGTGTACCGAGTTTGGTTGCAGTCGGTCCACTACTTTAGGATGAGGTGCAGGAAGATGGCTCGCATGGTTTTGCAGTAATTCAAGTATATCGTAGTTTACGACTTCGTGTCTCCTGTAGCGTGAGAGGAAGGTGTTTAATTGATTACAGCGGTTGTTCGGCTGACAGTAAGCAGTATGTGTTCCGAGTTTGGTTGCAGTCGGTCCAATACTTTAGGAGGAGGTGCAGGAAGATGGCTCGCATTGTTTTGCAGTAATTCAAGAATATCGTACTTTACGACTTCGTGTCTCCTGTAGCGTGAGTGGTAGGTGTTTAATTAATGACAGCGGTTGTTCGCCTGAGAGTAAGCAGTATGTGTACCGAGTTCAGTTGCAGTCGGTCCACAACTTTAGGAGGAGGTGCAGGAAGGTGGCTCTCATGGTTTTGCAGTAATTCAAGAATATCGTAGTTTACGACTTCGTGTATCCTGTAGCGTGAGTTGTAGGTGTTTAATTCATGACAGAGGTTGTTCGCCTGATAGTAAGCATTATGTGTACTGAGTTTGGTTGCAGTCGGTCCAGTACTGGAGGAGGAGGTGCAGGAAGATGGCTCTCATATTTTTGCAGTAATTCGAGAATATCGTAGTTTACGACTTCGTGTCTCCTGTAGCGTGAGTGGTAGGTGGTTAATTCATTACAGCGGTTGTTCGCCTTATAGTAAGCAGGATGTGTGCCGAGTTTGGTTGCAGTCGGTCCACTACTTTAGGAGGAGGTGCAGGAAGATGTCTCGCAGGGTTTTGCAGTAATTCAAGAGTATCGTATTTTACGACTTCGTGTCTCCTGTAGTGTGAGTGGTAGGTGTTTAATTCATGACAGCTGTTGTTCGCCTGATAGTAAGGAGTATGTGTACCGAGTTTGCTTGCAGTCGGTCGACCACTTTAGGAGGAGGTGCAGGAAGATGGCTCGCATGGTTTTGCAGTAATTCAAGAATATCGTAGTTTACGACTTCGTGTATCCTGTAGCGTGAGTTGTAGGTGTTTAATTCATGACAGAGGTTGTTCGCCTGATAGTAAGCAGTATGTGTACCGAGTTTGGTTGCAGTCGGTCCACTACTTTAGGAGGAGGTGCAAGAAGACGGCTCGCATTGTTTTGCAGTAATTCAAGAATAACGTACTTTACGACTTCGTGTCACCTGTAGCGTGAGTGGTAGGTGTTTAATTCATGACAGCGGTTGTTCGCCTGATAGTAAGCAGTATGTGTACCGAGTTTGGTTGCAGTCGGTCCACTGCTTTAGGAGGAGGTGCAGGAAGATGGCTCGCATGGTTTTGCAGTAATTCAAGAATATCGTAGTTTACGACTTCGTGTCACCTGTAGCGTGAGTGGTAGGTGTTTAATTCATGACTGCGGTTGTTCGCCTGATAGTAAGCAGTATGTGTACCGAGTTTGGTTGCAGTCGGTCCAATACTTTAGGAGGAGGTGCAGGAAGATGGCTCGCATGGTTTTGCAGTAATTCAAGAATATCGTAGTTTACGACTTCGTGTCTCCTGTAGCGTGAGAGGTAGGTGTTTAATTGATTACATCGGTTGTTCGCCTGATAGTAAGCAGTATGTGTTCCGAGTTTGGTTGCAGTCGGTCCACTACTTTAGGAGGAGGTGCAGGAAGATGGCTCGCATGGATTAGCAGTAATTCAAGAATATCGTAGTTTACGACTTCGTGTCTCATGTAGCGTGAGTGGTAGGTGTTTAACTCATGACAGCGGTTGTTCGCCTGATAGTAAGCAGTATGTGCACTGAGTTGGTTGCAGTCGGTCCACTACTTTAGGAGGAGGTGCAGGATGATGGCTCGCATAGTTTTGCAGTAATTCAAGAATATCGTAGTTTACGAATTCGTGTCTCCTGTAGCGTGAGTGGTAGGTGTTTAATTCATGACAGCTGTTGTTCGCCTGATAGCAAGCAGTATGTGTACCGAGTTTGGTTGCAGTCGGTCCAATACTTTAGGAGGAGGTGCAGGAAGACGTCTCGCATGGTTTTGCAGTAATTGAAGAATATCGTAGTTTACGACTTAGTGTCTCCTGTAGCGTGAGTGCTAATTGTTTAATTCATGACAGCGGTTGTTCGCGTGATAGTAAGCAGTATGTATACCGAGTTTGGTTGCAGTCGGTCCACTACTTTAGGAGGAGGTGCAGGAAGATGGCTCGCATGGTTTTGCAGTAATTCAAGATTATCGTAATTTACGACACCGTGTCTCCTGTAGCGTGAGTGGAAGGTGTTTAATTCATGACAGCGGTTGTTCGCCTGATAGTAAGCAGTATGTGAACCGAGTTTCGTTGCAGTCGGTCCACTACTTTAGGAGGAGGTGCAGGATGATGGCTCGCATGGGTTGGCAGTAATTCAAGAATATCGTAGTTTATGACGTCGTGTCTCCTGCAGCGTGAGTGGTAGGTGTATAATTCATGACTGCGGTTGTTCGCCTGATAGTAAGCAGTATTTGTAGAGAGTTTAGTTGCAGTCGGTCCACTACTATAGGAAGAGGTGCAGGAAGATGGCTCGAATGGTTTTGCAGTAATACAAGAATATCGTAGTTTACGACTTCGTGTCTCCTGTAGCGTGAGTCGTAGGTGTTTAATTCATGACAGTGGTTCTTCGGATGATAGTAAGCAGTATGTGTACCGAGTGTGGTTGCAGTCGGTCCACTACTTAAGAAGGAGGTACAGGAAGATGGCTCGGATGGTTTTGCAGTAATTCAAGAATATCGTTGTTTACGACTTCGTGTCTCCTGTAGCGTGAGTGGTAGATGTTTAATTCATGACAGCGGTTGTTCGCCTGATAGTAAGCAGTATGTGTACCGAGTTTGGTTGCAGTCGGTCCACTACTTTAGGAGGAGGTGCAGGAAGATGGCTCGCATGGTTTTGCAGTAATTCAAGAATATCGTAGTTTACGACTTCGTTTCTGCTGTAGCGAGAGTGGTAGGTGTTTAATTCATGACAGCGGTTGTTCGCCGGATAGTAAGCAGTATGTGTACCGAGTTTGGTTGCAGTCGGTCCACTACTTTAGGAGGAGGTGCAGGAAGATGGCTCGCATGGTTTTGCAGTAATTCAAGAATATCGTAGTTTACGACTCCGTGTCTCCTGTAGCGCGAGTGGTAGGTGTTTAATTCATGACAGCCGTTGTTCGAATGATAGAAAGCAGTATGTGTACCGAGTTTGGTTGCAGTCGGTCCACTACTTTAGGAGGAGGTGCAGGAAGATGTCTCGCATGGTTTTGCAGTAATTCAAGAATATCGTAGTTTACGACTTCATGTCTCCTCTAGTTGAGTTGTAGGTGTTTAATTCATGACAGCGGTTGTTCGCCTGATACTAAGCAGTATGTGTACCGAGTTTGGTTGCAGTCGGTCCAATACTTTAGGAGGAGGTGCAGGAATATGGCCCGCATGGTTTTGCAGTAATTCAAGAATATCGTAGTTCACGACTTCGTGTCTCCTGTAGCGTGAGTGGTAGGTGTTTAATTTATGACAGCGGTTGTTCGCCTGATAGTAAGCAGTATGTGTACCGAATTTGGTTGCAGTCGGTCCACTACTTTAGGAGGAGGTGCAGGAACATGGCTCGCATGGCTTTGCAGTAATTCAAGAATATCGTAGTTTACGACTTCGTGTCTCCTGTAGCGTGAGTGGTAGGTGTTTAATTCATGACAGCGGTTGTTCGCCTGATAGTAAGCAGTATTTGTACCGAGTTTGGTGTCAGTCGGTCCATGACTTAAGGAGGAGGTGCAGGAAGATGGCTCGATTGGTTTTGCAGTAATTCGAGAATATCGTAGTTTATCACGTCGTGTCTCCTGTAGTGTGAGTGGTAGGTGTTTAATTCATGACTGCGGTTGTTCGCCTGATAGTAAGCAGTATGTGTAGAGAGTTTAGTTGCAGTCGGTCCACTACTTTAGGAAGAGGTGCAGGAAGATGGCTCGAATGGTTTTGCAGTAATTCAAGAATATCGTAGTTTACGACTTCGTATCTCCTGTAGCGTGAGTCGTAGGTGTTTAATTCATGACAGTGGTTCTTCGGATGATAGTAAGCAGTATGTGTACCGAGTTTGGTTGCAGTCGGTCCACTACTTTAGGAGGAGGTGCAGGAAGATGGCTCGCATGGTTTTGCAGTAATTCAAGAATATCGTAGTTTACGACTTCGTGTCTGCTGTAGCGAGAGTGGTAGGTGTTTAATTCATGACAGCGGTTGTTCGCCTGATAGTAAGCAGTATGTGTTCCGAGTTTGGTTGCAGTCGGTCCACTACTTTAGGAGGAGGTGCAGGAAGATGGCTCGCATGGTTTTGCAGTAATTCAAGAATATCGTAGTTTACGACATCGTGTCTCCGGTAGCGTGAGAGGTAGGTGTTTAATTGATTACAGCGGTTGTTCGCCTGATAGTATGCAGTATGAGTACTTAGTTTGGTTGCAGTCGGTTCACTACATTAGGTGGAGGTGCAAGAAGATGGCTCGCATGGTTTTGGAGTAATTCAAGAAAATCGTAGTTTACGACTTCGTGTCTCCTGTAGCGTGAGTGGTAGGTGTTTAATTCATGACAGCGGTTGTTCGCCTGATAGTAAGCAGTATGTGTACCGAGTTTGGTTGCATTCGGTCCACTACTTTAGGAGGAGGTGCAGGAAGATGGCTCGCATGGTTTTGCAGTAATTTAAGAATATCGTAGTTCACGACTTCGTGTCTCCTGTAGCGTGAGTGGTAGGTGTTTAATTCATGACAGCGGTTGTTCGCCTGATAGTAAGCAGTATGTGTACCGAGTTTGGTTGCAGTCGGTCCACTACTTTAGGAGGAGGTGCAGGAAGATGGCTCGCATGGTTTTGCAGTGATTCAAGAATATCGTAGTTTACGACTTCGTGTCTCCTGTAGTTTGAGTGGTAGGTGTTTAATTCATGACAGCGGTTGTTCGCCTGACAGTAAGCAGTATGTGTACCGTGTTTGGTTGCAGTCGGTCCATGACTTTAGGAGGAGGTGGAGGAAGATGGCTCGCATGGTTTTGCAGTAATTCGAGAATATCGTAGTTTATGACTTCGTGTCTCCTGTAGCGTGAGTGGTAGGTGTTAAATTCATGACAACGGTTGTTCGCCTTATAGTAAGCAGGATGTGTGCCGAGTTTGGCTGCAGTCGGTCCACTACTTTAGGAGGAGGTGCAGGAAGACGTCTCGCATGGTTTTGCAGTAATTGAAGAATATCGTAGTTTACGACTTCGTGTCTCCTGTAGCGTGAGTGCTAATTGTTTAATTCATGACAGCGGTTGTTCGCGTGATAGTAAGCAGTATGTATACCGAGTTTGGTTGCAGTCGGTCCACTACTTTAGGAGGAGGTGCAGGAAGATGGCTCGCATGGTTTTGCAGTAATTCAAGATTATCGTAATTTCCGACACCGTGTCTCCTGTAGCGTGAGTGGAAGGTGTTTAATTCATGACAGCGGTTGTTCGCCTGATAGTAAGCAGTATGTGAACCGAGTTTGGTTGCAGTCGGTCCACTACTTTAGGAGGAGGTGCAGGATGATGGCTCGCATGGGTTGGCAGTAATTCAAGAATATCGTAGTTTATGACGTCGTGTCTCCTGCAGCGTAAATGGTAGGTGTATAATTCATGACTGCGGTTGTTCGCCTGATAGTAAGCAGTATTTGTAGAGAGTTTAGTTGCAGTCGGTCCACTACTATAGGAAGAGGTGCAGGAAGATGGCTCGAATGGTTTTGCAGTAATTCAAGAATATCGTAGTTTACGACTTCGTGTCTCCTGTAGCGTGAGTCGTAGGTGTTTAATTCATGACAGTGGTTCTTCGGATGATAGTAAGCAGTATGTGTACCGAGTGTGGTTGCAGTCGGTCCACTACTTAAGAAGGAGGTACAGGAAGATGGCTCGGATGGTTTTGCAGTAATTCAAGAATATCGTTGTTTACGACTTCGTGTCTCCTGTAGCGTGAGTGGTAGATGTTTAATTCATGACAGCGGTTGTTCGCCTGATAGTAAGCAGTATGTGTACCGAGTTTGGTTGCAGTCGGTCCACTACTTTAGGAGGAGGTGCAGGAAGATGGCTCGCATGGTTTTGCAGTAATTCAAGAATATCGTAGTTTACGACTTCGTTTCTGCTGTAGCGAGAGTGGTAGGTGTTTAATTCATGACAGCGGTTGTTCGCCGGATAGTAAGCAGTATGTGTACCGAGTTTGGTTGCAGTCGGTCCACTACTTTAGGAGGAGGTGCAGGAAGATGGCTCGCATGGTTTTGCAGTAATTCAAGAATATCGTAGTGTACGACTCCGTGTCTCCTGTAGCGCGAGTGGTAGGTGTTTAATTCATGACAGCCGTTGGTCGAATGATAGAAAGCAGTATGTGTACCGAGTTTGGTTGCAGTCGGTCCACTACTTTAGGAGGAGGTGCAGGAAGATGTCTCGCATGGTTTTGCAGTAATTCAAGAATATCGTAGTTTACGACTTCATGTCTCCTCTAGTTGAGTTGTAGGTGTTTAATTCATGACAGCGGTTGTTCGCCTGATAGTAAGCAGTATGTGTACCGAGTTTGGTTGCAGTCGGTCCAATACTTTAGGAGGAGGTGCAGGAATATGGCCCGCATGGTTTTGCAGTAATTCAAGAATATCGTAGTTCACGACTTCGTGTCTCCTGTAGCGTGAGTGGTAGGTGTTTAATTCATGACAGCGGTTGTTCGCCTGATAGTAAGCAGTATTTGTACCGAGTTTGGTGTCAGTCGGTCCATGACTTAAGGAGGAGGTGCAGGAAGATGGCTCGATTGGATTTGCAGTAATTCGAGAATATCGTAGTTTATCACGTCGTGTCTCCTGTAGCGTGAGTGGTAGGTGTTTAATTCATGACTGCGGTTGTTCGCCTGATAGTAAGCAGTATGTGTAGAGAGTTTAGTTGCAGTCGGTCCACTACTTTAGGAAGAGGTGCAGGAAGATGGCTCGAATGGTTTTGCAGTAATTCAAGAATATCGTAGTTTACGACTTCGTATCTCCTGTAGCGTGAGTCGTAGGTGTTTAATTCATGACAGTGGTTCTTCGGATGATAGTAAGCAGTATGTGTACCGAGTTTGGTTGCAGTCGGTCCACTACTTTAGGAGGAGGTGCAGGAAGATGGCTCGCATGGTTTTGCAGTAATTCAAGAATATCGTAGTTTACGACTTCGTGTCTGCTGTAGCGTGAGTGGTAGGTGTTTAATTCATGACAGCGGTTGTTCGCCTGATAGTAAGCAGTATGTGTTCCGAGTTTGGTTGCAGTCGGTCCACTACTTTCGGAGGAGGTGCAGGAAGATGGCTCGCATGGTTTTGCAGTAATTCAAGAATATCGTAGTTTACGACTTCGTGTCTCCTGTAGCGTGAGTGGTAGGTGTTTAATTCATGACAGCGGTTGTTCGCCTGATAGTAAGCAGTATGTGTACCGAGTTTGGTTGCAGTCGGTCCACAACTTTAGGAGGAGGTGCAGGAAGACGGCTCGAATGGATTTGCAGTAATTCAAGAATATCGTAGTTTACGACTTCGTCTCTCCTGTAGCGTGAGTGGTAAGTGTTTAATTCATGACAGCGGTTGTTCGCCTGATAGTAAGCAGTATGTGTACCGAGTTTGGTTGCAGTCGGTCCACTATTGGAGGAGGAGGTGCAGGAAGATTGCTCGCATGGTTTTGCAGTAATTCGAGAATATCGTAGTTTACGACATCCTGTCTCTTGTAGCGTGAGTGCTAGGTGTTTAATTCATGACAGCTGTTGTTCGCCTGATAGCAAGCAGTATGTGTACCGAGTTTGGTTGCAGTCGGTCCACTACTTTAGGAGGAGGTGCAGGAAGATGGCTCGCGTGGTTTTGCCGTAATTCAAGAATATCGTAGTTTACGACATCGTGTCGGCGGTAGCGTGAGAGGTAGGTGTTTAATTGATTACAGCGGTTGTGGTAGGTTTTTAATTCATGACAGCGGTTGTTCGCCTGATAGTAAGCAGTATGTGTACCAAGTTTGGTTGCAGTCGGTCCTCAACATTAGGAGGAGGTGAAGGAAGATGCCTCGTATGGTTTTGCAGTAATTAAAGATTATCGTAGTTTACGAATTCGTGTCTCCTGTAGCGTGAGTGGAAAGTGTTTAATTCATGACAGCGGTTGTTCGCCTGATAGTAAGCAGTATGTGTACCGAGTTTGGTTGCAGCAGGTCCACTACTTTAGGAGGAGGTGCAGGAAGATTGTTCGTATGGTTTTGCAGTAATTCAAGAATATCGTAGTTTACGACTTCGTGTCTCCTGTAGCGTGAGAGGTAGCTGTTTAATTGATTACAGCGGTCTTTCGCCTGATAGTATGCAGTATGTGTACCGAGTTTGGTTGCAGTCTGTCCACTACTATTGGTGGAGGTGCAGGAAGTTGGCTCGCATGGTTTTGCAGTAATTCAAGAATATCGTAGTTTACGACTTCGTGTCTCCTGTAGCGTGAGTGGTAGGTGTTTAATTGTTGACAGCGGTTGTTCGCCTGTTAGTAAGCAGTATGTGTACCAAGTTTGGTTGCTGTCGGTCCACTACTTTAGGAGGAGGTGCAGCGAGATCGCTCGCATGGTTTTGCAGTAATTCAAGAATATTGTAGTTTACGACTTCGTGTCTCCTGTAGCGTGAGTGGTAGCTGTTTAATTCATGGCAACGGTTGTTCGCCTGATAGTAAGCAGTATGTGTACCGAGTTTGGTTGCAGTCGGTCCACTACTTTAGGATGAGGTGCAGGAAGATGGCTCGCATGGTTTTGCAGTAATTCAAGTATATCGTAGTTTACGACTTCGTGTCTGCTGTAGCGTGAGTGGTAGCTGTTTAATTCATGGCAACGGTTGTTCGCCTGATAGTAAGCAGTATGTGTACCGAGTTTGGTTGCAGTCGGTCCACTACTTTAGGATGAGGTGCAGGAAGATGGCTCGCATGGTTTTGCAGTAATTCAAGTATATCGTAGTTTACGACTTCGTGTCTCCTGTAGCGTGAGAGGAAGGTGTTTAATTGATTACAGCGGTTGTTCGGCTGACAGTAAGCAGTATGTGTTCCGAGTTTGGTTGCAGTCGGTCCAATACTTTAGGAGGAGGTGCAGGAAGACGGCTCGCATTGTTTTGCAGTAATTCAAGAATATCGTACTTTACGACTTCGTGTCTCCTGTAGCGTGAGTGGTAGGTGTTTAATTAATGACAGCGGTTGTTCGCCTGAGAGTAAGCAGTATGTGTACCGAGTTCAGTTGCAGTCGGTCCACAACTTTAGGAGGAGGTGCAGGAAGGTGGCTCTCATGGTTTTGCAGTAATTCAAGAATATCGTAGTTTACGACTTCGTGTCTCCTGTAGCGTGAGTGGTAGGTGTTTAATTCATGACAGCGGTTGTTCGCCTGATAGTAAGCATTATGTGTACTGAGTTTGGTTGCAGTCGGTCCACTACTGGAGGAGGAGGTGCAGGAAGATGGCTCTCATATTTTTGCAGTAATTCGAGAATATCGTAGTTTACGACTTCGTGTCTCCTGTAGCGAGAGTGGTAGGTGGTTAATTCATTACAGCGGTTGTTCGCCTTATAGTAAGCAGGATGTGTGCCGAGTTTGGTTGCAGTCGGTCCACTACTTTAGGAGGAGGTGCAGGAAGATGTCTCGCATGGTTTTGCAGTAATTCAAGAGTATCGTATTTTACGACTTCGTGTCTCCTGTAGTGTGAGTGGTAGGTGTTTAATTCATGACAGCTGTTGTTCGCCTGATAGTAAGGAGTATGTGTACCGAGTTTGCTTGCAGTCGGTCGACCACTTTAGGAGGAGGTGCAGGAAGATGGCTCGCATGGTTTTGCAGTAATTCAAGAATATCGTAGTTTACGACTTCGTGTATCCTGTAGCGTGAGTTGTAGGTGTTTAATTCATGACAGAGGTTGTTCGCCTGATAGTAAGCAGTATGTGTACCGAGTTTGGTTGCAGTCGCTCCACTACTTTAGGAGGAGGTGCAAGAAGACGGCTCGCATTGTTTTGCAGTAATTCAAGAATAACGTACTTTACGACTTCGTGTCACCTGTAGCGTGAGTGGTAGGTGTTTAATTCATGACAGCGGTTGTTCGCCTGATAGTAAGCAGTATGTGTACCGAGTTTGGTTGCAGTCGGTCCACTACTTTAGGAGGAGGTGCAGGAAGATGGCTCGCATGGTTTTGCAGTAATTCAAGAATATCGTAGTTTACGACTTCGTGTCTCCTGTAGCGTGAGTGGTAGGTGTTTAATTCATGACTGCGGTTGTTCGCCTGATAGTAAGCAGTATGTGTACCGAGTTTGGTTGCAGTCGGTCCAATACTTTAGGAGGAGGTGCAGGAATATGGCTCGCATGGTTTTGCAGTAATTCAAGAATATCGTAGTTTACGACTTCGTGTCTCTTGTAGCGTGAGAGGTAGGTGTTTAATTGATTACATCGGTTGTTCGCCTGATAGTAAGCAGTATGTGTTCCGAGTTTGGTTGCAGTCGGTCCACTACTTTAGGAGGAGGTGCAGGAAGATGGCTCGCATGGATTAGCAGTAATTCAAGAATATCGTAGTTTACGACTTCGTGTCTCATGTAGCGTGAGTGGTAGGTGTTTAACTCATGACAGCGGTTGTTCGCCTGATAGTAAGCAGTATGTGCACTGAGTTTGGTTGCAGTCGGTCCACTACTTTAGGAGGAGGTGCAGGATGATGGCTCGCATAGTTTTGCAGTAATTCAAGAATATTGTAGTTTACGAATTCGTGTCTCCTGTAGCGTGAGTGGTAGGTGTTTAATTCATGACAGCTGTTGTTCGCCTGATAGCAAGCAGTATGTGTACCGAGTTTGGTTGCAGTCGGTCCAATACTTTAGGAGGAGGTGCAGGAAGATGGCTCGCATGGTTTTGCCGTAATTCAAGAATGTCGTAGTTTACGACATCGTGTCGGCGGTAGCGTGAGAGGTAGGTGTTTAATTGATTACAGCGGTTGTGGTAGGTTTTTAATTCATGACAGCGGTTGTTCGCCTGATAGTAAGCAGTATGTGTACCAAGTTTGGTTGCAGTCGGTCCACAACTTTAGGAGGAGGTGAAGGAAGATGGCTCGTATGGTTTTGCAGTAATTCAAGAATATCGTAGTTTACGAATTCGTGTCTTCTGTAGCGTGAGTGGTAAGTGTTTAATTCATGACAGCGGTTGTTCGCCTGATAGTAAGCAGTATGTGTACCGAGTTTGGTTGCAGTCGGTCCACTATTGGAGGAGGAGGTGCAGGAAGATGGCTCGCAAGGTTTTGCAGTAATTCGAGAATATCGTAGTTTACGACTTCGTGTCTCCTGTAGCGTGAGTGGTAGGTGTTTAATTCATGACAGCGGTTGTTCGCCTGATAGTAAGCAGTATGTGTACCGAGTTTGGTTGCAGCAGGTCCACTACTTTAGGAGGAGGTGCAGGAAGATTGTTCGTATGGTTTTGCAGTAATTCAAGAATATCGTAGTTTACGACTTCGTGTCTCCTGTAGCGTGAGAGGTAGCTGTTTAATTGATTACAGCGGTCTTTCACCTGATAGTATGCAGTATGTGTACCGAGTTTGGTTGCAGTCTGTCCACTACTATAGGTGGAGGTGCAGGAAGTTGGCTCGCATGGTTTTGCAGTAATTCAAGAATATCGTAGTTTACGACTTCGTGTCTCCTGTAGCGTGAGTGGTAGGTGTTTAATTCGTGACAGCGGTTGTTCGCCTGTTAGTAAGCAGTATGTGTACCAAGTTTGGTTGCTGTCGGTCCATTACTTTAGGAGGAGGTGCAGCGAGATCGCTCGCATGGTTTTGCAGTAATTCAAGAATATTGTAGTTTACGACTTCGTGTCTCCTGTAGCGTGAGTGGTAGGTGTTTAATTCATGGCAACGGTTGTTCGCCTGATAGTAAGCAGTATGTGTACCGAGTTTGGTTGCAGTCGGTCCACTACTTTAGGATGAGGTGCAGGAAGATAGCTCGCATGGTTTTGCAGTAATTCAAGTATATCGTAGTTTACGACTTCGTGTCTGCTGTAGCGTGAGTGGTAGGTGTTTAATTCATGTCAGCGGTTGGTCGCCTGATAGTAAGCAGTATGTGTTCCGAGTTTGGTTGCAGTCGGTCCATTGCTTTAGGAGGAGGTGCAGGAAGATGTCTCGCATGGTTTTGCAGTAATTCAAGAATATCGTAGTTTACGACTTCGTGTCTGCTGTAGCGTGAGTGGTAGGTGTTTAATTCATGTCAGCGGTTGGTCGCCTGATAGTAAGCAGTATGTGTTCCGAGTTTGGTTGCAGTCGGTCCACTACTTTAGGAGGAGGTGCAGGAAGATGGCTCGCATGGTTTTGCAGTAATTCAAGAATATCGTAGTTTATGACTTCGTGTCTCCTGTAGCGTGAGTGGTAGGTGTTTAATTCATGACTGCGGTTGTTCGCCTGATAGTAAGCAGTATGTGTACCGAGTTGGGTTGCAGTCGGTCCAGTACTTTAGGAGGAGGTGCAGGAAGATGGCTCGCATGGTTTTGCAGTAATTCAAGAATATCGTAGTTTACGACTTCGTGTCTCCTGTAGCGTGAGAGGAAGGTGTTTAATTGATTACAGCGGTTGTTCGGCTGACAGTAAGCAGTATGTGTTCCGAGTTTGGTTGCAGTCGGTCCACTACTTTAGGAGGAGGTGCAGGAAGACGGCTCGCATTGTTTTGCAGTAATTCAAGATTATCGTACTTTACGACTTCGTGTCTCCTGTAGCGTGAGTGGTAGGTGTTTAATTCATGACAGCGGTTGTTCGCCTGAGCGTAAGCAGTATGTGTTCCGAGTTCAGTTGCAGTCGGTCCACAACTTTAGGAGGAGGTGGAGGAAGGTGGCTCTCATGGTTTTGCAGTAATTCAAGAATATCGTAGTTTACGAATTCGTGTCTCCTGTAGCGTGAGTGGTAGGTGTTTAATTAATGACAGCGGTTGTTCGCCTGATAGTAAGCATTATGTGTACTGAGTTTGGTTGCAGTCGGTCCACTACTGGAGGAGGAGGTGCAGGAAGATGGCTCTCATATTTTTGCAGTAATTCGAGAATATCGTAGTTTACGACTTCGTGTCTCCTGTAGCGTGAGTGGTAGGTGTTTAATTCATTACAGCGGTTGTTCGCCTTATAGTAAGCAGTATGTGTTCCGAGTTCAGTTGCAGTCGGTCCACAATTTTAGGAGGAGGTGCAGGAAGGTGGCTCTCATGGTTTTGCAGTAATTCAAGAATATCGTAGTTTACGACTTCGTGTCTCCTGTAGTGTGAGTGGTAGGTGTTTAATTCATGACAGCTGTTGTTCGCCTGATAGTAAGCAGTATGTGTACCGAGTTTGGTTGCAGTCGGTCCACTACTTTAGGAGGAGGTGCAAGAAGACGGCTCGCATTGTTTTGCAGTAATTCAAGAATATCGTACTTTACGACTTCGTGTCACCTGTAGCGTGAGTGGTAGGTGTTTAATTCATGACAGCGGTTGTTCGCCTGATAGTAAGCAGTATGTGTACCGAGTTTGGTTGCAGTCGGTCCACTACTTTAGGAGGAGGTGCAGGAAGATGGCTCGCATGGTTTTGCAGTAATTCAAGAATATCGTAGTTTACGACTTCGTGTCTCCTGTAGCGTGAGTGGTAGGTGTTTAATTCATGACTGCGGTTGTTCGCCTGATAGTAAGCAGTATGTGTACCGAGTTTGGTTGCAGTCGGTCCAATACTTTAGGATGAGGTGCAGGAAGATGGCTCGCATGGTTTTGCAGTAATTCAAGAATATCGTAGTTTAAGACTTCGTGTCTCCTGTAGCGTGAGAGGTAGGTGTTTAATTGATTACAGCGGTTGTTCGCCTGATAGTAAGCAGTATGTGTACCGAGTTTGGTTGTAGTCGGTCCACTACTTTAGGAGGAGGTGCAGGAAGATGGCTCGCATGGTTTTGCAGTATTTCAAGAATATCGTAGTTTACGACTTCGTGTCTCCTGTAGCGTGAGTGGTAGGTGTTTAATTAATGACAGCGGTTTTCGCCTGATAGGAAGCAGTATGTGTACCGAGTTTGGTTGCAGTCGGTCCACAACTTTAGGAGGAGGTTAAGGAAGATGGCTCGCATGGTTTTGCAGTAATTCAAGAGTATCGTAGTTTACGACTTCGTGTCTCCTGTAGCGTGAGTGGTAGGTGTTTAATTCATGACAGCGGTTGTTCGCCTGATAGTAAGCAGTATGTGTACCGAGTTTGGTTGCAGTCGGTCCGCTACTTTAGGATGAGGTGCAGGAAGATTGCTCGCATGGTTTTGCAGTAATTCAAGAGTATCGTAGTTTACGACTTCGTGTCTCCTGTAGCGTGAGTGGTAGGTGTTTAATTCATGACAGCCGTTGTTCGCCTGATAGTAAGCAGTATGTGTACCGAGTTTGATTGCAGTCAGTCGAATACTTTAGGTGGAGGTGCCGGAAGATGACTCGCATGGTTTTGCAGTAATTCAAGAATATCGTAGTTTACGACTTCGTGTCTCCTGTAGCGTGAGTGGTAGGTGTTTAATTCATGACAGCGGTTGTTCGCCTGATAGTAAGCAGTATGTGTACCGAGTTTGGTTGTAGTCGGTCCACTACTTTAGGAGGAGGTGCAGGAAGATGGCTCGCATGGTTTTGCAGTATTTCAAGAATATCGTAGTTTACGACTTCGTGTCTCCTGTAGCGTGAGTGGTAGGTGTTTAATTAATGACAGCGGTTTTCGACTGATAGGAAGCAGTATGTGTACCGAGTTTGGTTGCAGTCGGTCCACAACTTTAGGAGGAGGTTAAGGAAGATGGCTCGCATGGTTTTGCAGTAATTCAAGAGTATCGTAGTTTACGACTTCGTGTCTCCTGTAGTGTGAGTGGTAGGTGTTTAATTCATGACAGCGGTTGTTCGCCTGATAGTAAGCAGTATGTGTACCGAGTTTGGTTGCAGTCGGTCCACAACTTTAGGAGGAGGTGCAGGAAGATGGCTCGCATGGTTTTGTAGTAATTCAAGAATATCGTAGTTTACGAATTCGTGTCTCCTGTAGCGTGAGTGGTAAGTGTTTAATTCATGACAGCGGTTGTTCGCCTGATAGTAAGCAGTATGTGTAACGAGTTTGGTTGCAGTCGGTCCATTATTGGAGGAGGAGGTGCAGGAAGATGGCTCGCAAGGTTTTGCAGTAATTCGAGAATATCGTAGTTTACGACTTCGTGTCTCCTGTAGCGTGAGTGGTAGGTGTTTAATTCATGACAGCGGTTGTTCGCCTGATAGTAAGCAGTATGTGTACCGAGTTTGGTTGCAGTCGGTCCACTACTTTAGGAGGAGGTGCGGGAAGATTGTTCGTATGGTTTTGCAGTAATTCAAGAATATCGTAGTTTACGACATCGTGTCTCCTGTAGCGTGGGAGGTAGGTGTTTAATTGATTACAGCGGTCTTTCGCCTTATAGTATGCAGTATGTGTACCGAGTTTGGTTGCAGTCTGTCCACTACTATTGGTGGAGGTGCAGGAAGATTGCTCGCATGGTTTTGCAGTGATTCAAGAATATCGTAGTTTACGACTTCGTGTCTCCGGTAGCGTGAGTGGTAGGTGTTTAATTCGTGACAGCGGTTGTTCGCCTGTTAGTAAGCAGTATGTGTACCAAGTTTGGTTGCTGTCGGTCCACTACTTTAGGAGGAGGTGCAGCGAGATGGCTCGCATGGTTTTGCAGTAATTCAAGTATATTGTAGTTTACGACTTCGTGTCTCCTGTAGCGTGAGTGGTAGATGTTTAATTCATGGCAACGGTTGTTCGCCTGATAGTAAGCAGTATGTGTACCGAGTTTGGTTGCAGTCGGTCCGCTACTTTAGGATGAGGTGCAGGAAGATTGCTCGCATGGTTTTGCAGTAATTCAAGAATATCGTAGATTACGACTCCGTGTCTTTTGTAGCGTGAGTGGTAGGTGTTTAATTCATGACAGCCGTTGTTCGCCTGATAGTAAGCAGTATGTGTACCGAGTTTGATTGCAGTCAGTCGAATACTTAAGGTGGAGGTGCCGGAAGATGACTCGCATGGTTTTGCAGTAATTCAAGAATATCGTAGTTTACGACTTCGTGTCTCCTGTTGTGTGAGTGGTAGGTGCTTAATTCATGACAGCGGTTGTTCGCCTGATAGTAAGCAGTATGTGTACCGAGTTTGGTTGTAGTCGGTCCACTACTTTAGGAGGAGGTGCAGGAAGATGGCTCGCATGGTTTTGCAGTATTTCAAGAATATCGTAGTTTACGACTTCGTGTCTCCTGTAGCGTGAGTGGTAGGTGTTTAATTAATGACAGCGGTTTTCGCCTGATAGGAAGCAGTATGTGTACCGAGTTTGGTTGCAGTCGGTCCACAACTTTAGGAGGAGGTTAAGGAAGATGGCTCGCATGGTTTTGCAGTAATTCAAGAGTATCGTAGTTTACGACTTCGTGTCTCCTGTAGTGTGAGTGGTAGGTGTTTAATTCATGACAGCGGTTGTTCGCCTGATAGTAAGCAGTATGTGTACCGAGCTTGGTTGTAGTCGGTCCACTACGTTAGGAGGAGGTGCAGGAAGGTGGCTCGCATGGTTTTGCAGTAATTCAAGAATATCGTAGTTTACGACTTCGTGTCTCCTGTAGCGTGAGTGGTAGGTGTTTAATTCATGACAGCGGTTGTTCGCCTGATAGTAAGCAGTATGTGAACGGAGTTTGGTTGTAGTCGGTCCACTACTTTAGGAGGAGGTGCAGGAAGATGGCTCGCATGGTTTTGCAGTAATTCAAGAATATCGTAGTTTACGACTTCGTGTCTCCTGTAACGTGAGTGGTAGGTGTTTAATTGATTACAGCGGTTGTTCGCCTTATAGTAAGCAGTATGTGAACCGAGTTTGGTTGCAGTCGGTCCACTACTTTAGGAGGAGGTGCAGGAAGATGGTTCGCATGGTTTTGCAGTAATTCAAGAATATCGTAGTTTACGACTTCATGTCTCCTGTAACGTGAGTGGTAGGTGTTTAATTCATGACAGCGGTTGTTCGCCTGATAGTAAGCAGTATGTGTACCGAATTTGGTTGCAGTCGGTCCACTACTTTAGGAGGAGGTGCAGGAAGATGGCTAGCATGGTTTTGCAGTAATTCAAGAATAACGTAGTTTACGACTTTGTGTCTCCCGTAGCGTGAGTGGTAGGTGTTTAATTCATGACAGCGGTTGTTCGCCTGATAGTAAGCAGTATGTGTACCGAGTTTGGTTGCAGTCGGTCCACTACTTAAAGGAGGAGGTACTGGAAGATAACTCGCTTGGTTTTGCACTAATTCAAGAATATCGCAGTTTATGACTTCGTGTCTCCTGTAGCGTGAGTGGTAGATGTTTAATTGATTACAGCGGTTGTTCGCCTGATAGTAAGCAGTATGTTACCGAGTTTGGTTTCAGTCGGTCCACTACTTTAGGAGCAGGTGCAGGAAGATGGCTCGCCTGGTTTTGCAGTTATTCAAGAATATCGTAGTTTACGACTTCATGTCTCCTGTAGCGTGAGTGGTAGGTGTTTAATTCATGACAGCGATTGTTCGCCTGATAGTAAGCAGTATGTGTACCGAGTTTGGTTAAAGTCGGTCCACTACTGGATGAGGAGGTGCAGGAAGATGCCTCGCATTGTTTAGCAGTAATTCGAGAATATCGCAGTTTACGACTTCGTGTCTCCTGTAGCGTGAGTGGTAGGTGTTTAATTCATGACAGCGGTTGTTCGAGTGATAGTAAGCAGTATGTGTACCGAGTTTGGTTGCAGTCGGTCCACTACTTTAGGAGGAGGTGCAGGAAGATGGCTCACATGGTTTTGAAGTAATTCAAGAATCTCGTAGTTTACGACTTCGTGTCTCCTGTAGCGAGAGAGGTAGGTGTTTAATTCATGACAGCGGTTGTACGCCTGATAGTAAGCAGTATGTATACCGAGTTTGGTTGCAGTCGGTCCACTACTTTAGGAGGAGGTGGAGGAAGATGGCTCGCATTTTATTGCAGTAATTCAAGAAAATCGTAGTTTATGTCTTCGTGTCTTCTGTAGCGTGAGTGGTAGGTGTTTAATTCATGACAGCGGTACTTCGACTGATAGTAAGCAGTATGTGTACCGAGTTTGGTTGCAGTCGGTCCACTTCTTTAGTAGGAGGTGCAGGAAGATGGCTCGCATGGTTTTGCAGTAATTCAAGAATACCGTAGTTTTCGACTTCGTATCTCCTGTAGCGTGAGTGGTAGGTATTTAATTCATGTCAGCGGTTGTTAGCCTGATAGTAAGCAGTATGTGTACCGAGTTTGGTTGCAGTTGGTCCACTACTTTAGGAGGAGGTGCAGGAAGATGGCTAGCATGATTTTGCAGTAATTCAAGATTATCGTAGTTTACGAATTCGTGTCTCCTGTAGCGAGAGAGGTAGGTGTTTAATTCCTGACAGCGGTTGTACGCCTGATAGTAAGCAGTATGTGTACCGAGTTTGGTTGCAGTCGGTCCACTACTTTAGGAGGAAGTGATGGAAGACGGCTCGCATGGTTTTGCAGTATTTCAAGAATATCGTAGTTTACGACTTCGTGTCTCCTGTAGCGTGAGTGGTAGGTGTTTAATTCATGACAGCGGTTGTTCGAGTGATAGTAAGCAGTATGTGTACCGAGTTTGGTTGCAGTCGGTCCACTACTTTAGGAGGAGGTGCAGGAAGATGGCTCGCATGGTTTTGAAGTAATTCAAGAATCTCGTAGTTTACGACTTCGTGTCTCCTGTAGCGAGAGAGGTAGGTGTTTAATTCATGACAGCGGTTGTACGCCTGATAGTAAGCAGTATGTGTACTGAGTTTGGTTGCAGTCGGTCCACTACTTTAGGAGGAGGTGCTGGAATATCGCTCGCATGGTTTTGCAGTATTTCAAGAAGATCGTAGTTTACGACTTCGTGTCTCCTGTAGCGTGAGTGGTAGGTGTTTAAATCATGACAGCGGTTGTTCGCGTGATAGTAAGCAGTATGTGTACCGAGTTTGGTTGCAGTCGGTCCACTACTTTAGGAGGAGGTGCAGGAAGATGGCTCGCATGGTTTTGAAGTAATTCAAGAATTTAGTAGTTTACGACTTCGTGTCTCCTGTAGCGAGAGTGGTAGGTGTTTAATTCATGACAGCGGTTGTACGCCTGATAGTAAGCAGTATGTGTACCGAGTTTGGTTGCAGTCGGTCCACTACTTTAGGAGGAGGTGGAGGAAGATGGCTCGCATGGTTTTGCAGTAATTCAAGAAAATCGTAGTTTATGTCTTCGTGTCTTCTGTAGCGTGAGTGGTAGGTTTTTAATTCATGGCAGCGGTTCTTCGACGGATAGTAAGCAGTATGTGTACCGAGTTTGGTTGCAGTCGGTCCACTACTTTAGGAGGAGGTGCAGGATGATTGCTTGCTTGGTTTTGCAGTAATTCAAGAATATCGTAGTTTACGACTTCGTGTCTCCTGTAGCGTGAGTGGTAGGTGTTTAATGCATGACAACGGTTGTTCGCCTGATAGAAAGCAGTATGTGTACCAAGTTTGGTTACAGTCGGTGCACTACTTTAGGAGGACGTGCAGGAAGATGGCTCGCATGGTTTTGCAGTAATTCAAGAATATCGTTGTTTACGACTTCGTGTCTCCTGTAGCGTGAGTAGTAGGTGTTTAATTCATGACAGCGCATCTTTGCCTGATAGTAAGAGGTATGTGTAGCGAGTTTGGTTGCAGTCGGTCCACTACTTTAGGAGGAGGTACAGGAAGATGGCTCGCTTGGTTTTGCACTAATTCAAGAATATCGTAGTTTATGACTTCGTGTCTCCTGTAGCGTGAGTGGTAGGTGTTTAATTGATTACAGCGGTTGTTCGCCTGATAGTAAGCAGTATGTTACCGAGTTTGGTTGTAGTCGGTCCACTACTTTAGGAGGAGGTGCAGGAAGATGGCTCGCCTGGTTTTGCAGTAATTCAAGAATATCGTAGTTTACGACTTCATGTCTCCTGTAGCGTGAGTGGTAGGTGTTTAATTCATGACAGCGATTGTTCGCCTGATAGTAAGCAGTATGTGTACCGAGTTTGGTTGCAGTCGGTCCACTACTGGATGAGGAGGTGCAGGAAGATGGCTCGCATTGTTTAGCAGTAATTCGAGAATATCGCAGTTTACGACTTCGTGTCTCCTGTAGCGTGAGTGGTAAGTGTTTAATTCATGACAGCGGTTGTTCGCCTTATAGTAAGCAGGATGTGTACCGAGTTTGGTTGATGTCGGTCCACTACTTTAGGAGGAGGTGCAGGAAGATGGCTCGCATGGTTTTGCAGTAATTCAAGAGTATCGTAGTTTACGACTTCGTGTCTCCTGTAGTGTGAGTGGTAGGTGTTTAATTCATGACAGCGGTTATTTGCCTGATAGTAAGCAGTATGTGTACCGAGTTTGGTTGCAGTCGGTTCACTTCTTTAGTAGGAGGTGCAGGAAGATGGCTCGCATGGTTTTGCAGTAATTCAAGAATACCGTAGTTTTCGACATCGTGTCTCCTGTAGCGTGGGTGGTAGGTGTTTAATTCATGACAGCGGTTGTTAGCCTGATAGTAAACAGTATGTGTACCGAGTTTGGTTGCAGTCGGTCCACTACTTTAGGAGGAGGTGCAGGAAGATGGCTAGCATGATTTTGCAGTAATTCAAGATTATCGTAGTTTACGACGTCGTGTCTCCTGTAGCGTGAGTTGTAGGTTTTTAATTCATGACAGCGGTTGTTCGCCTGATAGTAAGCAGTATGTGTACCGAGTTTGGTTGCAATCGGTCCACTACTTTAGGAGGAGGTGCAGGAAGATGGCTCGCATGGTTTTGAAGTAATTCAAGAATCTCGTAGTTTACGACTTCGTGTCTCCTGTAGCGAGAGAAGTAGGTGTTTAATTCATGACAGCGGTTGTACGCCTGATAGTAAGTAGTATGTGTACCGAGTTTGGTTGCAATCGGTCCACTACTTTAGGAGGAGGTGCAGGAAGATGGCTCGCATGGTTTTGCAGTAATTCAAGAATACCGTAGTTTTCGACTTCGTGTCTCCTGTAGCGTGAGTGGTAGGTGTTTAATTCATGACAGCGGTTGTTAGCCTGATAGTAAGCAGTATGTGTACCGAGTTTGGTTGCAGTCGGTCCACTACTTTAGGAGGAGGTGCAGGAAGGTGGCTAGCATGATTTTGCAGTAATTCAAGATTATCGTAGTTTACGACTTCGTGATCCTGTAGGGTGAGTGGTAAGTGTTAAATTCATGACAGCGGTTGTTCGCCTGATAGTAATCAGTATGTGTACCGATTTTGGTTGCAGTCGGCCCACTACTTTAGGAGGACGTGCAGGAAGATGGCTCGCATGTTTTTGCAGTAATTCCTGAAAATCGTAGTTTATGTCTTCGTGTCTTCTGTAGCGTGAGTGGTAGGTGTTTAATTCATGACAGCGGTTCTTCGACTGATAGTAAGCAGTATGTGTACCGAGTTTGATTGCAGTCGGTCCACTACTTTAGGAGGAGGTGCAGGATGATTGCTTGCATGTTTTTGCAGTAATTCAAGAATATCGTAGTTTACGACTTCGTGTCTCCTGTAGCGTGAGTGGTAGGTGTTTAATTCATGACAGCGGTTGTTCGCCTGATAGAAAGCAGTATGTGTACCACGTTTGGTTGCTGTCGGTCCACTACTTTAGGAGGAGGTGCAAAAAGATGGCTCGCATGGTTTTGCAGTGATTCAAGAATATTGTAGTTTACGACTTCGTGTCTCCTGTAGCGTGAGTTGTAGTTGTTTAATTCATGGCAGCGGTTGTTCGCCTGATAGTAAGCAGTATGTGTTCCGAGTTTGGTTGCAGTCGGTCCACTACTTTAGGAGGAGGTGCAGGAAGATGGCTCGCATGGATTTGCAGTAATTCAAGATTATCGTAGTTTACGTCTCCGTGTCTCCTGTAGCGTGAGTGGTAGGTGTAATATTCATGACAGCGCATCTTTGCCTGATAGTAAGAGGTATGTGTACCGAGTTTGGTTGCAGTCGGTCCACTACTTTAGGAGGAGGTACAGGATGATGGCTCGCTTGGTTTTGCACTAATTCAAGAATATCGTAGTTTATGACTTCGTGTCTCCTGTAGCGTGAGTGGTAGGTGTTTAATTGTTTACAGCGGTTGTTCGCCTGATAGTAAGCAGTATGTTACCGAGTTTGGTTGCAGTCGGTCCACTACTTTAGGAGGAGGTGCAGGAAGATGGCTCGCCTGGTTTTGCAGTAATTCAAGAATATCGTAGTTTACGACTTCATGTCTCCTGTAGCGTGAGTGGTAGGTGTTTAATTCATGACAGCGATTGTTCGCATGATAGTAAGCAGTATGTGTACCGAGTTTGGTGGCAGTCGGTCCACTACTGGATGAGGAGGTGCAGGAAGATGGCTCGCATTGTTTAGCAGTAATTTGAGAATATCGAAGTTTACGACTTCGTGTCTCCTGTAGCGTAAGTGGTAGGTGTTTAATTCATGACAGCGGTTGTTCGCCTGATAGTAAGCAGTATGTGTACCGAGTTTGGTTGCAGTCGGTCCACTACTTTAGGAGGAGGTGCTGGAAGACGGCTCGCATGGATTTGCAGTATTTCGAAAATATCGTAGTTTACGACTTCGTGTCTCCTGTAACGTGAGTGGTAGGTGTTTAATTCATGACAGCGGTTATTCGCGTGATAGTAAGCAGTATGTGTACCGAGTTTGGTTGCAGTCGGTCCACTACTTTAGGAGGAGGTGCAGGAAGATGGCTCGCATGGTTTTGAAGTAATTCAAGAATCTCGTAGTTTACGACTTCGTGTCTCCTGTAGCGAGAGAGGTAGGTGTTTAATTCATGACAACGGTTGTACGCCTGATAGTAAGCAGTATGTGTACCGAGATTGGTTGCAGTCGGTCCACTACTTTAGGAGGAGGTGGAGGAAGATGGCTCGCATGGTATTGCAGTAATTCAAGAAAATCGTAGTTTATGTCTTCGTGTCTTCTGTAGCGTGAGTGGTAGGTGTTTAATTCATGACAGCGCATCTTTGCCTGATAGTAAGAGGTATGTGTACCGAGTTTGGTTGCAGTCGGTCCACTACTTTAGGAGGAGGTACAGGAAGATGGCTCGCTTGGTTTTGCACTAATTCAAGAATATCGTAGTTTATGACTTCGTGTCTCCTGTAGCGTGAGTGGTAGGTGTTTAATTGATTACAGCGGTTGTTCGCCTGATAGTAAGCAGTATGTTACCGAGTTTGGTTGCAGTCGGTCCACTACTTTAGGAGGAGGTGCAGGATGATGGCTCGCCTGGTTTTGCAGTAATTCAAGAATATCGTAGTTTACGACTTCATGTCTCCTGTAGCGTGAGTGGTAGGTGTTTAATTCATGACAGCGATTGTTCGCCTGATAGTAAGCAGTATGTGTACCGAGTTTGGTTGCAGTCGGTCCACTACTGGATGAGGTGGTGCAGGAAGATGGCTCGCATTGTTTAGCAGTAATTCGAGAATATCGAAGATTACGACTTCGTGTCTCCTGTAGCGTGAGTGGTAGGTGTTTAATTCATGACAGCGGTTGTTCGCCTTATAGTAAGCAGGATGTGTACCGAGTTTGGTTGCAGTCGGTCCACTACTTTAGGAGGAGGTGCAGGAAGATGGCTCGCATGGTTTTGCAGTAATTCAAGAGTATCGTAGTTTACGATTTCGTGTCTCCTGTAGTGTGAGTGGTAGGTGTTTAATTCATGACAGCGGTTGTTCGCCTGATAGTAAGCAGTATGTGTACCGAGTTTGGTTGCAGTCGGTCCACTTCTTTAGTAGGAGTTGCAGGAAGATGGCTCGCATGGTTTTGCAGTAATTCAAGAATACCGTAGTTTTCGACTTCGTGTCTCCTGTAGCGTGAGTGGTAGGTGTTTAATTCATGACAGCGGTTGTTAGCCTGATAGCAAACAGTATGAGTACCGAGTTTGGTTGCAGTCGGTCCATTACTTTAGGAGGAGGTGCAGGAAGATGGCTAGCATGGTTTTGCAGTAATTCAAGATTATCGTAGTTTACGACGTCGTGTCTCCTGTAGCGTGAGTGGTAGGTGTTTAATTCATGACAGCGGTTGTTCGCCTGATAGTAAGCAGTATGTGTACCGAGTTTGGTTGCAGTCGGTCCAATACTTTAGGAGGAGGTGCTGGAAGACGGCTCACATGGATTTGCAGTATTTCAAGAATATCGTAGTTTACGACTTCGTGTCTCCTGTAGCGTGAGTGGTAGGCGTTTAATTCATGACAGCGGTTGTTCGCGTTATAGTAAGCAGTATGTGTACCGAGTTTGGTTGCAGTCGGTCCACTACTTTAGGAGGAGGTGCAGGAAGATGGCTCGCATGGTTTTGAAGTAATTCAAGAATCTCGTAGTTTACGACTTCGTGTCTCCTGTAGCGAGAGAGGTAGGTGTTTAATTCATGACAGAGGTTGTACGCCTGATAGTAAGCAGTATGTGTACCGAGTTTGGTTGCAGTCGGTCCACTACTTTAGGAGGAGGTGGAGGAAGATGGCTCGCATGGTATTGCAGTAATTCAAGAAAATCGTAGTTTATGTCTTCGTGTCTTCTGTAGCGTGAGTGGTAGGTGTTTAATTCATGACAGCGGTACTTCGACTGATAGTAAGCAGTATGTGTACCGAGTTTGGTTGCAGTCGGTCCACTCCTTTAGTAGGAGGTGCAGGAAGCTGGCTCGCATGATTTTGCAGTAATTCAAGAATACCGTAGTTTTCGACTTCGTGTCTCCTGTAGCGTGAATGGTAGGTGTTTTTTAATCATGACAGCGGTTGTTAGCCTGATAGTAAGCAGTATGTGTACCGAGTTTGGTTGCAGTCGGTCCACTATTTTAGGAGGAGGTACAGGAAGATGGCTAGCATGATTTTGCAGTAATTCAAGATTATCGTAGTTTACGACTTCATGTCTCCTGTAGCGTGAGTGGTAGGTGTTTAATTCATGACAGCGGTTGTTCGCCTGGTAGTAAGCAGTATGTGTACCGAGTTTGGTTGCAGTCGGTCCACTACTTTAGGAGGAGGTGCTGGAAGATCGCTCGCATGGTTTTGCAGTATTTCAAGAAGATCGTAGTTTACGACTTCGTGTCTCCTGTAGCGTGAGTGGTAGGTGTTTAATTCATGACAGCGGTTGTACGCCTGATAGTAAGCAGTATGTGTACCGAGTTTGGTTGCAGTCGGTCCACTACTTTAGGAGGAGGTGGAGGAAGATGGCTCGCATGGTATTGCAGTAATTCAAGAAAATCGTAGTTTATGTCTTCGTGTCTTCTGTAGCGTGAGTGGTAGGTGTTTAATTCATGACAGCGGTACTTCGACTGATAGTAAGCAGTATGTGTACCGAATTTGGTTGCAGTCGGTCCACTCCTTTAGTAAGAGGTGCAGGAAGCTGGCTCACATGATTTTGCAGTAATTCAAGAATACCGTAGTTTTCGACTTCGTGTCTCCTGTAGCGTGAATGGTAGGTGTTTTTTAATCATGACAGCGGTTGTTAGCCTGATAGTAAGCAGTATGTGTACCGAGTTTGGTTGCAGTCGGTCCACTACTTTAGGAGGAGGTACAGGAAGATGGCTAGCATGATTTTGCAGTAATTCAAGATTATCGTAGTTTACGACTTCATGTCTCCTGTAGCGTGAGTGGTAGGTGTTAAATTCATGACAGCGGTTGTTCGCCTGGTAGTAAGCAGTATGTGTACCGTGTTTGGTTGCAGTCGGTCCACTACTTTAGGAGGAGGTGCTAGAAGATCGCTCGCATGGTTTTGCAGTATTTCAAGAAGATCGTAGTTTACGACTTCGTGTCTCCTGTAGCGTGAGTGGTAGGTGTTTAATTCATGACAGCGGTTGTTCGCGTGATAGTAAGCAGTATGTGTACCGAGATTGGTTGCAGTCGGTCCACTACTTTAGGAGGAGGTGCAGGAAGATGGCTCGCATGGTTTTGAAGTAATTCAAGAATTTCGTAGTTTACGACTTCGTGTCTCCTGTAGCGAGAGTGGTAGGTGTTTAATTCATGACAGCGGTTCTTCGACTGATAGTAAGCAGTATGTGTACCGAGTTTGGTTGCAGTCGGTCCACTACATTAGGAGGAGGTGCAGGATGATTGCTTGCATGGTTTTGCAGTAATTCAAGAATATTGTAGTTTATGACTTCGTGTCTCCTGTTGCGTGAGTTGTAGATGTTTAATTCATGGCAGCGGTTGTTCGCCTGATAGTAAGCAGTATGTGTTCCGAGATTGGTTGCAGTCGGTCCACTACTTTAGGAGGAGGTGCAGGAAGATGGCTCGCATGGATTTGCAGTATTTCAAGAATATCGTAGTTTTCGACTTCGTGTCTCCTGTAGCGTGAGTGGTAGGTTTTTAATTCATGACAGCAGTTGATCGCCTGATAGTAAGCAGTATGTGTACCGAGTTTGGTTGCAGTCGGTCCACTACAGGAGGAGGAGGTGCAGGAAGATGGCTCGAATGGTCTTGCAGTAATTGGAGAATATCGTAGTTTACGACTTCGTGTCTCCTGTAACGTGAGTGGTAGGTGTTTAATTCATGACAGCGGTTGTTCGCCTTATAGTAAGCAGGATGTGTACCGAGTTTGGTTGCAGTCGGTCCATACTTTAGGATGAGGTGCAGGAAGATGTCTCGCATGGTTTTGCAGTAATTCAAGAATATCGTAGTTTACGACTTCGTGTCTGCTGTAGCGTGAGTGGTAGGTGTTTCATTCATGACAGCGGATGTTCGCCTGATAGTAAGCTGTATGTGTTCCGAGTTTGGTTGCAGTCGGTCCACTACTTTAGGAGGAAGTGCAGGAAGATGGCTCGCATGGATTTGCAGTAATTCAAGAATATCGTAGTTTACGACTTCGTGTCTCCTATAGCGTGAGTTGGTGTTTAATTCATGACAGCGGTTGTTAGACTGATAGTAAGCAGTATGTGTACTGAGTTTGGTTGCAGTCGGTCCACTACTTTAGGAGGAGGTGCAGGAAGATGGCTCGCATGGTTTTGAAGTAATTCAAGAATTTCGTAGTTTACGACTTCGTGTCTCCTGTAGCGAGAGTGGTAGGTGTTTAATTCATGACAGCGGTTGTTCGCGTGATAGTAAGCAGTATGTGTACCGAGTTTGGTTGCAGTCGGTCCACTACTTTAGGAGGAGGTGCAGGAAGATGGCTCGCATGGTTTTGAAGTAATTCAAGAATTTCGTAGTTTACGACTTCGTGTCTCCTGTAGCGAGAGTGGTAGGTGTTTAATTCATGACAGCGGTTGTACGCCTGATAGTAAGCAGTATGTGTACCGAGTTTGGTTGCAGTCGGTCCACTACTTTAGGAGGAGGTGGAGGAAGATGGCTCGCATGGTATTGCAGTAATTCAAGAAAATCGTAGTTTATGTCTTCGTGTCTTCTGTAGCGTGAGTGGTAGGTGTTTAATTCATGACAGCGGTACTTCGACTGATAGTAAGCAGTATGTGTACCGAGTTTGGTTGCAGTCGGTCCACTCCTTTAGTAGGAGGTGCAGGAAGCTGGCTCACATGATTTTGCAGTAATTCAAGAATACCGTAGTTTTCGACTTTGTGTCTCCTGTAGCGTGAATGGTAGGTGTTTTTTAATCATGACAGCGGTTGTTAGCCTGATAGTAAGCAGTATGTGTTCCGAGATTGGTTGCAGTCGGTCCACTACTTTAGGAGGAGGTGCAGGAAGATGGCTCGCATGGATTTGCAGTATTTCAAGAATATCGTAGTTTACGACTTCGTGTCTCCTGTAGCGTGAGTGGTAGGTTTTTAATTCATGACTGCAGTTGATCGCCTGATAGTAAGCAGTATGTGTACCGAGTTTGGTTGCAGTCGGTCCACTACAGGAGGAGGAGGTGCAGGAAGATGGCTCGAATGGTCTTGCAGTAATTGGAGAATATCGTAGTTTACGACTTCGTGTCTCCTGTAACGTGAGTGGTAGGTGTTTAATTCATGACAGCGGTTGTTCGCCTTATAGTAAGCAGGATGTGTACCGAGTTTGGTTGCAGTCGGTCCATACTTTAGGATGAGGTGCAGGAAGATGTCTCGCATGGTTTTGCAGTAATTCAAGAATATCGTAGTTTACGACTTCGTGTCTGCTGTAGCGTGAGTGGTAGGTGTTTCATTCATGACAGCGGATGTTCGCCTGATAGTAAGCTGTATGTGTTCCGAGTTTGGTTGCAGTCGGTCCACTACTTTAGGAGGAGGTGCAGGAAGATGGCTCGCATGGATTTGCAGTAATTCAAGAATATCGTAGTTTACGACTTCGTGTCTCCTATAGCGTGAGTTGGTGTTTAATTCATGACAGCGGTTGTTAGACTGATAGTAAGCAGTATGTGTACTGAGTTTGGTTGCAGTCGGTCCACTACTTTAGGAGGAGGTGCAGGAAGATGGCTCGCATGGTTTTGATGTAATTCAAGAATTTCGTAGTTTACGACTTCGTGTCTCCTGTAGCGAGAGTGGTAGGTGTTTAATTCATGACAGCGGTTGTACGCCTGATAGTAAGCAGTATGTGTACCGAGTTTGGTTGCAGTCGGTCCACTACTTTAGGAGGAGGTGGAGGAAGATGGCTCGCATGGTTTTGCAGTAATTCCTGAAAATCGTAGTTTATGTCTTCGTGTCTTCTTTAGCGTGAGTGGTAGGTGTTTAATTCATGACAGCGGTTGTTCGCCTGATAGAAAGCAGTATGTGTACCAAGTTTGGTTGCTGTCGGTCCACTACTTTAGGAGGAGGTGCAAAAAGATGGCTCGCATGGTTTTGCAGTAATTCAAGAATATTGTAGTTTATGACTTCGTGTCTCCTGTAGCGTGAGTTGTAGATGTTTAATTCATGGCAGCGGTTGTTTGCCTGATAGTAAACAGTATGTGTTCCGAGTTTGGTTGCAGTCAGTCCACTACTTTAGGAGGAGGTGCAGGAAGATGGCTAGCATGGTTTTGCAGTAATTCAAGATTATCGTAGTTTACGACGTCGTGTCTCCTGTAGCGTGAGTGGTAGGTGTTTAATTCATGACAGCGGTTGTTCGCCTGATAGTAAGCAGTATGTGTACCGAGTTTCGTTGCAGTCGGTCCACTACTTTAGGAGGAGGTGCTGGAAGACGGCTCGGATGGATTAGCAGTATTTCAAGAATATCGTAGTTTACGACTTCGTGTCTCCTGTAGCGTGAGTGGTAGGCGTTTAATTCATGACAGCGGTTGTTCGCGTGATAGTAAGCAGTATGTGTACCGAGTTTGGTTGCAGTCGGTCCACTACTTTAGGAGGAGGTGCAGGAAGATGGCTCGCATGGTTTTGAAGTAATTCAAGAATCTCGTAGTTTACGACTTCGTGTCTCCTGTAGCGAGAGAGGTAGGTGTTTAATTCATGACAGCAGTTGTACGCCTGATAGTAAGCAGTATGTGTACCGAGTTTGGTTGCAGTCGGTCCACTACTTTAGGAGGAGGTGGAGGAAGATGGCTCGCATGGTATTGCAGTAATTCAAGAAAATCGTAGTTTATGTCTTCGTGTCTTCTGTAGCGTGAGTGGTAGGTGTTTAATTCATGACAGCGGTACTTCGACTGATAGTAAGCAGTATGTGTACCGAGTTTGGTTGCAGTCGGTCCACTCCTTTAGTAGGAGGTGCAGGAAGCTGGCTCGCATGGGTTTGCAGTAATTCATGAATACCGTAGTTTTCGACTTCGTGTCTCCTGTAGCGTGAATGGTAGGTGTTTTTTAATCATGACAGCGGTTGTTAGCCTGATAGTAAGCAGTATGTGTACCGAGTTTGGTTGCAGTCGGTCCACTACTTTAGGAGGAGGTACAGGAAGTTGGCTAGCATGATTTTGCAGTAATTCAAGATTATCGTAGTTTACGACTTCGTGTCTCCTGTAGCGTGAGTGGTAGGTGTTTAATTCATAACAGCGGTTGTTCGCCTGGTAGTAAGCAGTATGTGTACCGAGTTTGGTTGCAGTCGGTCCACTACTTTAGGAGGAGGTGCAGGATGATTGCTTACATGGTTTTGCAGTAATTCAAGAATATCGTAGTTTACGACTTCGTGTCTCCTGTAGCGTGAGTGGTAGGTTTTTAAATCATGACAGCGGTTGTTCGCCTGATAGAAAGCAGTATGTGTACCAAGTTTGGTTGCTGTCGGTCCACTACTTTAGGAGGAGGTGCAAAAAGATGGCTCGCATGGTTTTGCAGTAATTCAAGAATATTGTAGTTTATGACTTCGTGTCTCCTGTAGCGTGAGTTGTAGATGTTTAATTCATGGCAGCGGTTGTTCGCCTGATAGTAAGCAGTATGTGTTCCGAGTTTGGTTGCAGTCGGTCCACTACTTTAGGAGGAGGTGCAGGAAGATGGCTCGCATGGATTTGCAGTAATTCAAGAATATCGTAGTTTACGACTTCGTGTCTCCTGTAGCGTGAGAGGTAGGTGTTTAATTGATTACAGCAGTAGATCGCCTGATAGTAAGCAGTATGTGTACCGAGTTTGGTTGCAGTAGGTCCACTACAGGAGGAGGAGGTGCAGGAAGATGGCTCGCATGGTCTTGCAGTAATTGGAGAATATCGTAGTTTACGACTTCGTGTCTCCTGTAACGTGAGTGGTAGGTGTTTAATTCATGACAGCGGTTGTTCGCCTTATAGTAAGCAGGATGTGTACCGAGTTTGGTTGCAGTCGGTCCATACTTTAGGATGAGGTGCAGGAAGATGTCTCGCATGGTTTTTCAGTAATTCAAGAATATCGTAGTTTACGACTTCGCGTCTGCTGTAGCGTGAGTGGTAGGAGTTCCTTCATGACAGCGGATGTTCGCCTGATAGTAAGCTGCATGTGTTCCGAGTTTGGTTGCAGTCGGTCCACTACTTTAGGAGGAGGTGCAGGAAGATGGCTCGCATGGATTTGCAGTAATTCAAGAATATCGTAGTTTACGACTTCGTGTCTCCTGTAGCGTGAGTGGTAGGTGTTTAATTCATGACAGCGGTTGTTAGACTCATAGTAAGCAGTATGTGTACCGAGTTTGGTTGCAGTCGGTCCACTACTTTAGGAGGAGGTGCAGGAAGATGGCTCGCATGGTTTTGAAGTAATTCAAGAATTTCGTAGTTTACGACTTCGTGTCTCCTGTAGCGAGAGTGGTAGGTGTTTAATTCATGACAGCGGTTGTACGCCTGATAGTAAGCAGTATGTGTACCGAGTTTGGTTGCAGTCGGTCCACTACTTTAGGAGGAGGTGGAGGAAGATGGCTCGTATGGTTTTGCAGTAATTCCTGAAAATCGTAGTTTATGTCTTCGTGTCTTCTGTAGCGTGAGTGGTAGGTGTTTAATTCATGACAGCGGTTCTTCGACTGATAGTAAGCAGTATGTGTACCGAGTTTGGTTGCAGTCGGTCCACTACTTTAGGAGGAGGTGCAGGATGATTGCTTGCATGGTTTTGCAGTAATTCAAGAATATCGTAGTTTACGACTTCGTGTCTCCTGTAGCGTGAGTGGTAGGTTTTTAATTCATGACAGCGGTTGTTCGCCTGATAGAAAGCAGTATGTGTACCAAGTTTGGTTGCTGTCGGTCCACTACTTTAGGAGGAGGTGCAAAAAGATGGCTCGCATGGTTTTGCAGTAATTCAAGAATATTGTAGTTTATGACTTCGTGTCTCCTGTAGCGTGAGTTGTAGATGTTTAATTCATGGCAGCGGTTGTTTGCCTGATAGTAAGCAGTATGTGTTCCGAGTTTGGTTGCAGTCGGTCCACTACTTTAGGAGGAGGTGCAGGAAGATGGCTCGCATGGATTTGCAGTAATTCAAGAATATCGTAGTTTACGACTTCGTGTCTCCTGTAGCGTGAGAGGTAGGTGTTTAATTGATTACAGCAGTTGATCGCCTGATAGTAAGCAGTATGTGTACCGAGTTTGGTTGCAGTCGGTCCACTACAGGAGGAGGAGGTGCAGGAAGATAGCTCGCATGGTCTTGCAGTAATTGGAGAATATCGTAGTTTACGACTTCGTGTCTCCTGTAACGTGAGTGGTAGGTGTTTAATTCATGACAGCGGTTGTTCGCCTTATAGTAAGCAGGATGTGTACCGAGTTTGGTTGCAGTCGGTCCACACTTTAGGATGAGGTGCAGGAAGATGTCTCGCATGGTTTTGCAGTAATTCAAGAATATCGTAGTTTACGACTTCGTGTCTGCTGTAGCGTGAGTGGTAGGTGTTTCATTCATGACAGCGGATGTTCGCCTGATGGTAAGCTGTATGTGTTCCGAGTTTGGTTGCAGTCGGTCCACTACTTTAGGAGGAGGTGCAGGAAGATGGCTCGCATGGATTTGCAGTAATTCAAGAATATCGTAGTTTACGACTTCGTGTCTCCTGTAGCGTGAGTGGTAGTTGTTTAATTCATGACAGCGGTTGTTCGCCTGATAGTAATCAGTATGTGTACCGAGTTTGGTTGCAGTCTGTCCACTACTTTAGGAGGAGGTGCAGGATGATTGCTTGCATGTTTTTGCAGTAATTCAAGAATATCGTAGTTTACGACTTCGTGTCTCCTGTAGCGTGAGTGGTAGGTGTTTAATACATGACAGCGGTTGTTCGCCTGATAGAAAGCAGTATGTGTACCAAGTTTGGTTGCTGTCGGTCCACTACTTTAGGAGGAGGTGCAAAAAGATGGCTCGCATGGTTTTGCAGTGAATCAAGAATATTGTAGTTTACGACTTCGTGTCTCCTGTAGCGTGAGTTGTAGATGTTTAATTCATGGCAGCGGTTGTTCGTCTGATAGTAAGCAGTATGTGTTCCGAGTTTGGTTGCAGTCGGTCCACTACTTTAGGAGGAGGTGCAGGAAGATGGCTCGCATGGATTTGCAGTAATTCAAGAATATCGTAGTTTTCGACTCCGTGTCTCCTGTAGCGTGAGT
Organism: Locusta migratoria; assembly: GCA_026315105.1. Classification (NCBI taxonomy): domain Eukaryota; kingdom Metazoa; phylum Arthropoda; class Insecta; order Orthoptera; family Acrididae; genus Locusta; species Locusta migratoria. The sequence goes on along the minus strand of CM048752.1, from coordinate 4,654,607 downwards.
GGTAGGTGTTTAATTCATGACAGCGCAACTTTGCCTGATAGTAAGAGGTATGTGTACCGAGTTTGGTTGCAGTCGGTCCACTACTTTAGGAGGAGATACAGGAAGATGTCTCGCTTGGTTTTGCACTAATTCAAGATTATCGTAGTTTATAACTTCGTGTCTCCTGTAGCGTGAGTGGTAGGTGTTTAATTGATTACAGCGGTTGTTCGCCTGATAGTAAGCAGTACGTTACCGAGTTGGGTTGCAGTCGGTTCACTACTTTAGGAGGAGGTGCAGGAAGATGGCTCGCCTGGTTTTGCAGTAATTCAAGATTATCGTAGTTTACGACTTCATGTCTCCTGCAGCGTGAGTGATAGGTGTTTAATTCATGACAGCGATTGTTCGCCTGATAGTAAGCAGTATGTGTACCGAGTTTGGTTGCAGTCGGTCCACTACTGGATGAGGAGGTGCAGGAAGATGGCTCGCATTGTTTAGCAGTAATTCGAGAATATCGAAGTTTACGACTTCGTGTCTCCTGTAGCGTGAGTGGTAGGTGTTTAATTCATGACAGCGGTTGTTCGCCTTATAGTAAGCAGGATGTGTACCGAGTTTGGTTGCAGTCGGTCCACTACTTTAGGAGGAGGTGCAGGAAGATGGCACGCATGGTTTTGCAGTAATTCAAGAGTATCGTAGTTTACGACTTCGTGTCTCCTGTTGTGTGAGTGGTAGGTGTTTAATTCATGACAGCGGTTGTTCTCCTGATAGTAAGCAGGATGTGTACCGAGTTTGGTTGCAGTCGGTCCACTACTTTAGGAGGAGGTGCAGGAAGATTGCTCGCATGGTTTTGAAGTAATTCAAGAATCTCGTAGTTTACGACTTCGTGTCTCCTGTAGCGAGAGAGGTAGGTGTTTAATTCATGACAGCGGTTGTACGCCTGATAGTAAGCAGTATGTGTACCGAGTTTGGTTGCAGTCGGTCCACTACTTTAGGAGGAGGTGGAGGAAGATGGCTCGCATGATATTGCAGTAATTCAAGAAAATCGTAGTTTATGTCTTCGTGTCTTCTGTAGCGTGAGTGGTAGGTGTTTAATTCATTACAGCGGTACTTCGACTGATAGTAAGCAGTATGTGTACCGAGTTTGGTTGCAGTCGGTCCACTTCTTTAGTAGGAGGTGCAGGAAGCTGGCTCGCATGGTTTTGCAGTAATTCAAGAATACCGTAGTTTCCGACTTCGTGTCTCCTGTAGCGTGAGTGGTAGGTGTTTAATTCATGACAGCGGTTGTTAGCCTGATAGTAAGGAGTATGTGTACCGAGTTTGGTTGCAGTCGGTCCACTGCTTTAGGAGGAGGTGCAGGAAGATGGCTAGCATGATTTTGCAGTAATTCAAGATTATCGTAGTTTACGACTTCGTGTCTCCAGTAGCGTGAGTGGTAGGTGTTTAATTCATGACAGCGGTTGTTCGCCTGATAGTAAGCAGTATGTGTACCGAGTTTGGTTGCAGTCGGTCCACTACTTCAGGAGGAGGTGGAGGAAGATGTCTCGCATGGTTTTGCAGTAATTCCTGAAAATCGTAGTTTATGTCTTCGTGTCTTCTGTAGCGTGAGTGTTAGGTGTTTAATTCATGACTGCGGTTCTTCGACTGATAGTAAGCAGTATGTGTACCGAGTTTGGTTGCAGTCGGTCCACTACTTTAGGAGAAGGTGCAAAAAGATGGCTCGCATGGTTTTGCAGTAATTCAAGAATATTGTAGTTTACGACTTCGTGTCTCCTGTAGCGTGAGTTGTAGATGTTTAATTCATGGCAGCGGTTGTTCGCCTGATAGTAAGCAGTATGTGTTTCGAGTTTGGTTGCAGTCGGTCCACTACTTTAATAGGAGGTGCAGGAAGATGGCTCGCATGGATTTGCAGTAATTCAAGAATATCGTAGTTTACGACTTCGTGTCTCCTGTAGCGTGAGAGGTAGGTGTTTAATTGATTACAGCAGTTGATCGCCTGATAGTAAGCAGTATGTGTACCGAGTTTGGTTGCAGTCGGTCCACTACAGGAGGAGGAGGTGCAGGAAGATATCTCGCATGGTTTTGCAGTAATTGGAGAATATCGTAGTTTACGACTTCGTGTCTCCTGTAACGTGAGTGGTAGGTGTTTAATTCATGACAGCGGTTGTTCGCCTTATAGTAAGCAGGATGTGTACCGAGTTTGGTTGCAGTCGGTCCACTACTTTAGGAAGTGGTGCAGGAAGATGTCTCGCATGGTTTTGCAGTAATTCAAGAATATCGTAGTTTACGACTTCGTGTCTCCTGTAGCGTGAGTGGTAGGTGTTTAATTCATGACAGCGGTTGTTCGCCTGATAGTAAGCAGTATGTGTACCGAGTTTGGTTGCAGTCGGTCCACAACTTTAGGAGGAGGTGCAGGAAGATGGCTCGCATGGTTTTGCAGTAATTCAAGAGTATCGTAGTTTACGACTTCGTGTATCCTGTAGTGTGAGTTGTAGGTGTTTAATTCATGACAGCGGTTGTTCGCCTGATAGTAAGCAGTATGTAAACTGAATTTGGTTGCAGTCGGTCCACTATTTTAGGAAGGGGTGCAGGTAGATGGTTCGTATGGTTTTGCAGTAATTCAAGAATATCGTAGTTTACGACTTTGTGTCTCCTGTAGCGTGAGAGGTAGGTGTTTAATTGATTACAGCAGTTGATCGCCTGATAGTAAGCAGTATGTGTACCGAGTTTGGTTGCAGTCGGTCCACTACAGGAGGAGGAGGTGCAGGAAGATCCTCGCATGGTTTTGCAGTAATTGGAGAATATCATAGTTTACGACATCGTGTCTCCTGTAGCGTGAGTGGTAGGTGTTTAATTCATGACAGCGGTTGTTCGCCTTATAGTAAGCAGGATGTGTACCGAGTTTGGTTGCAGTCGGTCCACTACTTTAGGAGGAGGTGCAGGAAGATGGCTCGCATGGTTTTGCAGTAATTCAAGAGTATCGTAGTTTACGACTTCGTGTATCCTGTAGTGTGAGTGGTAGGTGTTTAATTCATGACAGCGGTTGTTCGCCTGATAGTAGGCAGTATGTGTACCGAATTTGGTTGCAGTCGGTCCACTACTTTAGGAGGACGTGCAGGAAGATGGCTCGCATGGTTTTGCAGTAACTCAAGAATATCGTAGTTTACGACTTCGTGTCTCCTGTAGCGTGGGTGGTAGGTGTTTAATTCATGACAGCGGTTGTTCGCCTGATAGTAAGCAGTATGTGTACCGAGTTTGGTTGTAGTCGGTCCACTACTTTAGGAGGCGGTGCAGGAAGATGGCTCGCATGGTTTTGCAGTATTTCAAGAATATCGTAGTTTACGACTTCGTGTCTCCTGTAGCGTGAGTGGTAGGTGTTTAATTCTTGACAGCGGTTGTTCGCCTGATAGTAAGCAGTATGAGAACCGAGTTTGGTTGCAGTCGGTCCACTACTGGATGAGGAGGTGCAGGAAGATGGCTCGCATGGTTTAGCAGTAATTCGAGAATATCGTAGTTTACGACTTCGTGTCTCCTGTAGCGTGAGTGGTAGGTGTTTAATTCATGACAGCGGTTTTTCGCCTTATAGTAAGCAGGATGTGTACCGAGTTTGGTTGCAGTCGGTCCACTACTTTAGAAGGAGGTGCAGGAAGATGGCTCGCATGGCTTTGCAGTAATTCAAGAGTATCGTAGTTTACGACTTCGTGTCTCCTGTAGTGTGAGTGGTAGGTGTTCAATTCATGACAGCGGTTGTTCGCCTGATAGTAAGCAGTATGTGTACCGAGTTTGGTTGCAGTCGGTCCACTTCTTTAGTAGGAGGTGCAGGAAGATGGCTCGCATGGTTTTGCAGTAATTCAAGAATACCGTAGTTTTCGACTTCGTGTCTCCTGTATCGTGAGTGAAAGGTGTCTAATTCATGACAGCGGTTGTTAGCCTGATAGTAAGCAGTATGTGTACCGAGTTTGGTTGCAGTCGGTCCACTACTTTAGGAGGAGGTGCAGGAAAATGGCTAGCATGGTTTTGCAGTAATTCAAGAACATCGTAGTTTACGACTTCGTGTCTCCTGTAGCGTGAGTAGTAGGTGTTTAATTCATGACAGCGGTTGTTCGCCTGATAGTAAGCAGTATGTGTACCGAGTTTGATTGCAGTCGGTCCACTACTTTAGGAGGAGGTGCTGGAAGATGGCTCGCATGGTTTTGCAGTATTTCAAGAATATCGTAGTTTACGACTTCGTGTCTCCTGTAGCGTGAGTGGTAGGTGTTTAATTCATGACAGCGGGTGTTCGCGTGATCGTAAGCAGTATGTGTACCGAGTTTGGTTGCAGTCGGTCCACTACTTTAGGAGGAGGTGCAGGAAGATGGCTCGCATGGTTTTGAAGTAATTCAAGAATCTCGTAGTTTACGACTTCGTGTCTCCTGTAGCGAGAGTGGTAGGTGTTTAAATGATGACAGCGGTTGTTCGCCTGATAGTAAGCAGTATGTGTACCGAGGTTGGTTGCAATCGGTCCACTACTTTAGGAGGAGGTGGAGGAAGATGGCTCGCATGGTTTCGCAGTAATTCAAGAATATCGTAGTTTATGTCTTCGTGTCTTCTGTAGCGTGAGTGGTAGGAGTTTAATTCATGACAGCGGTTCTTCGACTGATAGTAAGCAGTTTGTGTACCGAGTGTGGTTGCAGTCGGTCCACTACTGAAGGAGGAGGTGCAGGAAGATGGCTCGCATGGTTTTGCAGTAAATCGAGAATATCGTAGTTTACGAATTCGTGTCTCCTGTAGCGTGAGTGGTAGGTGTTTAATTCATGACAGCGGTTTTTCGCCTTATAGTATGCTGGATGTGTACCGAGTTTGGCTGCAGTCGGTCCACAACTTTAGGAGGAGGTGCAGGAAGATGGCTCGCATGGTTTTGCAGTAATTAAAGAGTACCGTAGTTTACGACTTCGTGTATCCTGTAGTGTGAGTGGTAGGTGTTTAATTCATGACAACGGTTGTTCGCCTGATAGTACGCAGTATGTGTACCGAGTTTGGTTGCAGTCGGTCCACTACTTTAGGAGGAGGTGGAGGAAGATGGCTCGCATGGTTTTGCAGTAATTCAAGAAAATCGTAGTTTATGTCTTTGTGTCTTCTGTAGCGTGAGTGGTAGGTGTTTAATTCATGACAGCGGTTCTTCGACTGATAGTAAGCAATATGTGTACCAAGTTTGGTTGCAGTCGGTGGACTACTTAGGAGGACGTGCAGGAAGATGGCTCGCATGGTTTTTCAGTAATTCAAGAATATCGTTGTTTACGACTTCGTGTCCCCTGTAGCGTGAGTGGTAGGTGTTTAATTCATGACAGCGCATATTTGCCTGATAGTAGGAGGTATGTGTACTGAGTTTGGTTGCAGTCGGTCCACTACTTTAAGAGGAGGTACAGGAAGATGGCTCGCTTGGTTTTGCACTAATTCAAGAATATCGTAGTTTATGACTTCGTGTCTCCAGTAGCGTGAGTGGTAGGTGTTTAATTGATTACAGCGGTTGTTCGCCTGATAGTAAGCAGTATGTTACCGAGTTTGGTTGCAGTCGGTCCACTACTTTAGGAGGAGGTGCAGGAAGATGGCTCGCCTGGTTTTGCAGTAATTCAAGAATATCGTAGTTTACGACTTCATGTCTCCTGTAGCGTGAGTGGTAGGTGTTTAAATCATGACAGCGATTGTTCGCCTGATAGTAAGCAGTATGTGTACCGAGTTTGGTTGCAGTCGGTCCACTACTAGATGAGGAGGTGCAGGAAGATATCTCGCATTGTTTAGCAGTAATTCGAGAATATCGCAGTTTACGACTTCGTGTCTCCTGTAGCGTGAGTGGTAGGTGTTTAATTCATGACAGCGCATATTTGCCTGATAGTAAGAGGTATGTGTACTGAGTTTGGTTGCAGTCGGTCCACTACTTTAAGAGGAGGTACAGGAAGATGGCTCGCTTGGTTTTGCACTAATTCAAGAATATCGTAGTTTATGACTTCGTGTCTCCAGTAGCGTGAGTGGTAGGTGTTTAATTGATTACAGCGGTTGTTCGCCTGATAGTAAGCAGTATGTTACCGAGTTTGGTTGCAGTCGGTCCACTACTTTAGGAGGAGGTGCAGGAAGATGGCTCGCCTGGTTTTGCAGTAATTCAAGAATATCGTAGTTTACGACTTCATGTCTCCTGTAGCGTGAGTGGTAGGTGTTTAATTCATGACAGCGATTGTTCGCCTGATAGTAAGCAGTATGTGTACCGAGTTTGGTTGCAGTCGGTCCACTACTAGATGAGGAGGTGCAGGAAGATGTCTCGCATTGTTTAGCAGTAATTCGAGAATATCGCAGTTTACGACTTCGTGTCTCCTGTAGCGTGAGTGGTAGGTGTTTAATTCATGACAGCGGTTGTTCGCCTTATAGTAAGCAGGATGTGTACCGAGTTTGGTTGCAGTCGGTCCACTACTTTAGGAGGAGCTGCAGGAAGACTGCTCGCATGGTTTTGCAGTAATTCAAGAGTATCGTAGTTTACGACTTCGTGTCTCCTGTAGTGTGAGTGGTAGGTGTTTAATTCATGACAGCGGTTGTTCGCCTGATAGTAAGCAGTATGTGTACCGAGTTTGGTTGCAGTCGGTCCACTTCTTTAGTAGGAGGTGCAGGAAGATGGCTCGCATGGTTTTGCAGTAATTCAAGAATACCGTAGTTTTCGACTTCGTGTCTCCTGTAGCGTGAGTGGTAGGTGTTTAATTCATGACAGCGGTTGTTAGCCTGATAGTAAACAGTATGTGTACCGAGTTTGGTTGCAGTCGGTCCACTACTTTAGGAGGAGGTGCAGGAAGATGGCTAGCATGGTTTTGCAGTAATTCAAGATTATCGTAGTTTACGACGTCGTGTCTCCTGTAGCGTGAGTGGTAGGTGTTTAATTCATGACAGCGGTTGTTCGCCTGATAGTAAGCAGTATGTGTACCGAGTTTGGTTGCAGTCGGTCCACTACTTTAGGAGGAGGTGCTGGAAAACGGCTCGCATGGATTTGCAGTATTTCAAGAATATCGTAGTTTACGACTTCGTGTCTCCTGTAGCGTGAGTGGTAGGTGTTTAATTCATGACAGCGGTTGTTCTCCTGATAGTAAGCAGTATGTGTACCGAGTTTGGTTGCAGTCGGTCCACTACTTTAGGAGGAGGTGGAGGAAGATGGCTCGCATGGTATTGCAGTAATTCAAGAAAATCGTAGTTTATGTCTTCGTGTCTTCTGTAGCGTGAGTGGTAGGTGTTTAATTCATGACAGCGGTACTTCGACTGATAGTAAGCAGTATGTGTACCGAGTTTGGATGCAGTCGGTCCACTTCTTTAGTAGGAGGTGCAGGAAGCTGGTTCGCATGGTTTTGCAGTAATTCAAGAATACCGTAGTTTTCGACTTCGTGTCTCCTGTAGCGTGAATGGTAGGTGTTTAATTCATGACAGCGGTTGTTAGCCTGATAGTAAGCAGTATGTGTACCGAGTTTGGTTGCAGTCGGTCCACTACTTTAGGAGGAGGTGCAGGAAGATGGCTAGCATGATTTTGCAGTAATTCAAGATTATCGTAGTTTACGACTTCGTGTCTCCTGTAGCGTGAGTGGTAGGTGTTTAATTCATGACAGCGGTTGTTCGCCTGATAGTAAGCAGTATGTGTACCGAGTTTGGTTGCAGTCGGTCCACTACTTTAGGAGGAGGTGCTGGAAGATCGCTCGCATGGTTTTGCAGTATTTCAAGAAGATCGTAGTTTACGACTTCGTGTCTCCTGTAGCGTGAGTGGTAGGTGTTTAATTCATGACAGCGGTTGTTCGCGTGATAGTAAGCAGTATGTGTACCGAGTTTGGTTGCAGTCGGTCCACTACTTTAGGAGGAGGTGCAGGAAGATGGCTCGCATGGTTTTGAAGTAATTCAAGAATTTCGTAGTTTACGACTTCGTGTCTCCTGTAGCGAGAGTGGTAGGTGTTTAATTCATGACAGCGGTTGTACGCCTGATAGTAAGCAGTATGTGTACCGAGTTTGGTTGCAGTCGGTCCACTACTTTAGGAGGAGGTGGAGGAAGATGGCTCGCATGGTTTTGCAGTAATTCCTGAAAATCGTAGTTTATGTGTTCGTGTCTTCTGTAGCGTGAGTGGTAGATGTTTAATTCATGACAGCGCATCTTTGCCTGATAGTAAGAGGTATGTGTACTGAGTTTGGTTGCAGTCGGTCCACTACTTTAAGAGGAGGTACAGGAAGATGGCTCGCTTGGTTTTGCACTAATTCAAGAATATCGTAGTTTATGACTTCGTTTCTCCAGTAGCGTGAGTGGTAGGTGTTTAATTGATTACAGCGGTTGTTCGCCTGATAGTAAGCAGTATGTTACCGAGTTTGGTTGCAGTCGGTCCACTACTTTAGGAGGAGGTGCAGGAAGATGGCTCGCCTGGTTTTGCAGTAATTCAAGAATATCGTAGTTTACGACTTCATGTCTCCTGTAGCGTGAGTGGTTGGTGTTTAATTCATGACAGCGATTGTTCGCCTGATAGTAAGCAGTATGTGTACCGAGTTTGGTTGCAGTCGGTCCACTACTAGATGAGGAGGTGCCGGAAGATGTCTCGCATTGTTTAGCAGTAATTCGAGAATATCGCAGTTTACGACTTCGTGTCTCCTGTAGCGTGAGTGGTAGGTGTTTAATTCATGACAGCGGTTGTTCGCCTTATAGTAAGCAGGATGTGTACCGAGTTTGGTTGCAGTCGGTCCACTACTTTAGGAGGAGCTGCAGGAAGACTGCTCGCATGGTTTTGCAGTAATTCAAGAGTATCGTAGTTTACGACTTCGTGTCTCCTGTAGTGTGAGTGGTAGGTGTTTAATTCATGACAGCGGTTGTTCGCCTGATAGTAAGCAGTATGTGTACCGAGTTTGGTTGCAGTCGGTCCACTTCTTTAGTAGGAGGTGCAGGAAGATGGCTCGCATGGTTTTGCAGTAATTCAAGAATACCGTAGTTTTCGACTTCGTGTCTCCTGTAGCGTGAGTGGTAGGTGTTTAATTCATGACAGCGGATGTTAGCCTGATAGTAAACAGTATGTGTACCGAGTTTGGTTGCAGTCGGTCCACTACTTTAGGAGGAGGTGCAGGAAGATGGCTAGCATGGTTTTGCAGTAATTCAAGATTATCGTAGTTTACGACGTCGTGTCTCCTGTAGCGTGAGTGGTAGGTGTTTAATTCATGACAGCGGTTGTTCGCCTGATAGTAAGCAGTATGTGTACCGAGTTTGGTTGCAGTCGGTCCACTACTTTAGGAGGAGGTGCTGGAAAAGGGCTCGCATGGATTTGCAGTATTTCAAGAATATCGTAGTTTACGACTTCGTGTCTCCTGTAGCGTGAGTGGTAGGTGTTTAATTCATGACAGCGGTTGTTCTCCTGATAGTAAGCAGTATGTGTACCGAGTTTGGTTGCAGTCGGTCCACTACTTTAGGAGGAGGTGGAGGAAGATGGCTCGCATGGTATTGCAGTAATTCAAGAAAATCGTAGTTTATGTCTTCGTGTCTTCTGTAGCGTGAGTGGTAGGTGTTTAATTCATGACAGCGGTACTTCGACTGATAGTAAGCAGTATGTGTACCGAGTTTGGATGCAGTCGGTCCACTTCTTTAGTAGGAGGTGCAGGAAGCTGGTTCGCATGGTTTTGCAGTAATTCAAGAATACCGTAGTTTTCGACTTCGTGTCTCCTGTAGCGTGAATGGTAGGTGTTTAATTCATGACAGCGGTTGTTAGCCTGATAGTAAGCAGTATGTGTACCGAGTTTGGTTGCAGTCGGTCCACTACTTTAGGAGGAGGTGCAGGAAGATGGCTAGCATGATTTTGCAGTAATTCAAGATTATCGTAGTTTACGACTTCGTGTCTCCTGTAGCGTGAGTGGTAGGTGTTTAATTCATGACAGCGTTTGTTCGCCTGATAGTAAGCAGTATGTGTACCGAGTTTGGTTGCAGTCGGTCCACTACTTTAGGAGGAGGTGCTGGAAGATCGCTCGCATGGTTTTGCAGTATTTCAAGAAGATCGTAGTTTACGACTTCGTGTCTCCTGTAGCGTGAGTGGTAGGTGTTTAATTCATGACAGCGGTTGTTCGCGTGATAGTAAGCAGTATGTGTACCGAGTTTGGTTGCAGTCGGTCCACTACTTTAGGAGGAGGTGCAGGAAGATGGCTCGCATGGTTTTGAAGTAATTCAAGAATTTCGTAGTTTACGACTTCGTGTCTCCTGTAGCGAGAGTGGTAGGTGTTTAATTCATGACAGCGGTTGTACGCCTGATAGTAAGCAGTATGTGTACCGAGTTTGGTTGCAGTCGGTCCACTACTTTAGGAGGAGGTGGAGGAAGATTGCTCGCATGGTTTTGCAGTAATTCCTGAAAATCGTAGTTTATGTCTTCGTGTCTTCTGTAGCGTGAGTGGTAGATGTTTAATTCATGACAGCGCATCTTTGCCTGATAGTAAGAGGTATGTGTACTGAGTTTGGTTGCAGTCGGTCCACTACTTTAAGAGGAGGTACAGGAAGATGGCTCGCTTGGTTTTGCACTAATTCAAGAATATCGTAGTTTATGACTTCGTGTCTCCAGTAGCGTGAGTGGTAGGTGTTTAATTGATTACAGCGGTTGTTCGCCTGATAGTAAGCAGTATGTTACCGAGTTTGGTTGCAGTCGGTCCACTACTTTAGGAGGAGGTGCAGGAAGATGGCTCGCCTGGTTTTGCAGTAATTCAAGAATATCGTAGTTTACGACTTCATGTCTCCTGTAGCGTGAGTGGTTGGTGTTTAATTCATGACAGCGATTGTTCGCCTGATAGTAAGCAGTATGTGTACCGAGTTTGGTTGCAGTCGGTCCACTACTAGATGAGGAGGTGCAGGAAGATGTCTCGCATTGTTTAGCAGTAATTCGAGAATATCGCAGTTTACGACTTCGTGTCTCCTGTAGCGTGAGTGGTAGGTGTTTAATTCATGACAGCGGTTGTTCGCCTTATAGTAAGCAGGATGTGTACCGAGTTTGGTTGCAGTCGGTCCACTACTTTAGGAGGAGCTGCAGGAAGACTGCTCGCATGGTTTTGCAGTAATTCAAGAGTATCGTAGTTTACGACTTCGTGTCTCCTGTAGTGTGAGTGGTAGGTGTTTAATTCATGACAGCGGTTGTTCGCCTGATAGTAAGCAGTATGTGTACCGAGTTTGGTTGCAGTCGGTCCACTTCTTTAGTAGGAGGTGCAGGAAGATGGCTCGCATGGTTTTGCAGTAATTCAAGAATACCGTAGTTTTCGACTTCGTGTCTCCTGTAGCGTGAGTGGTAGGTGTTTAATTCATGACAGCGGTTGTTAGCCTGATAGTAAACAGTATGTGTACCGAGTTTGGTTGCAGTCGGTCCACTACTTTAGGAGGAGGTGCAGGAAGATGGCTAGCATGGTTTTGCAGTTATTTCGAGATTATCGTAGTTTACGACGTCGTGTCTCCTGTAGCGTGAGTGGTAGGTGTTTAATTCATGACAGCGGTTGTTCGCCTGATAGTAAGCAGTATGTGTACCGAGTTTGGTTGCAGTCGGTCCACTACTTTAGGAGGAGGTGCTGGAAGATCGCTCGCATGGTTTTGCAGTATTTCAAGAAGATCGTAGTTTACGACTTCGTGTCTCCTGTAGCGTGAGTGGTAGGTGTTTAATTCATGACAGCGGTTGTTCGCGTTATAGTAAGCAGTATGTGTACCGAGTTTGGTTGCAGTCGGTCCACTACTTTAGGAGGAGGTGGAGGAAGATGGCTCGCATGGTTTTGCAGTAATTCCTGAAAATCGTAGGTTATGTCTTCGTGTCTTCTGTAGCGTGAGAGGTAGATGTTTAATTCATGACAGCGGTTCTTCGACTGATAGTAAGCAGTATGTGTACCGAGTTTGGTTGCAATCGGTCCACTACTTTGGGAGGAGGTGCAGGATGATTGCTTGCATGGTTTTGCAGTAATTCAAGAATATCGTAGTTTACGACTTCGTGTCTCCTGTAGCGTGAGTGGTAGGTGTTTAATTCAAGACAGCGGTTGTTCGCCTGATAGAATGCAGTATGTGTACCAAGTTTGGTTGCTGTCGGTCCACTACTTTAGGAGGAGGTGCAAAAAGATGGCTCGCATGGTTTTGCAATAATTCAAGAATATTGTAGTTTACGACTTCGTGTCTCCTGTAGCGTGAGTTGTAGATGTTTAATTCATGGCAGCGGTTGTTCGCCTGATAGTAAGCAGTATGTGTTCCGAGTTTGGTTGCAGTCGGTCCACTACTTTAATAGGAGGTGCAGGAAGATGGCTCGCATGGATTTGCTGTAATTCAAGAATATCGTAGTTTACGACTTCGTGTCTCCTGTAGCGTGAGAGGTAGGTGTTTAATTGATTACAGCAGTTGATCGCCTTATAGTAAGCAGTATGTGTACCGAGTTTGGTTGCAGTCGGTCCACTACAGGAGGAGGAGGTGCAGGAAGATGGCTCGCATGGTTTTGCAGTAATTGGAGAATATCGTAGTTTACGACTTCGTGTCTCCTGTAACGTGAGTGGTAGGTGTTTAATTCATGACAGCGGTTGTTCGCCTTATAGTAAGCAGGATGTGTACCGAGTTTGGTTGCAGTCGGTCCACTACTTTAGGAAGTGGTGCAGGAAGATGTCTTGCATGGTTTTGCAGTAATTCAAGAATATCGTAGTTTACGACTTCGTGTCTCCTGTAGCGTGAGTGGTAGGTGTTTAATTCATGACAGCGGTTGTTCGCCTGATAGTAAGCAGTATGTGTACCGAGTTTGGTTGCAGTCGGTCCACAACTTTAGGAGGAGGTGCAGGAAGATGGCTCGCATGGTTTTGCAGTAATTCAAGAGTATCGTAGTTTACGACTTCGTGTATCCTGTAGTGTGAGTGGTAGGTGTTTAATTCATGACAGCGGTTGTTCGCCTGATAGTAGGCAGTATGTGTACCGAATTTGGTTGCAGTCGGTCCACTACTTTAGGAGGACGTGCAGGAAGATGGCTCGCATGGTTTTGCAGTAATTCAAGAATATCGTAGTTTACGACTTCGTGTCTCCTGTAGCGTGGGTGGTAGGTGTTTAATTCATGACAGCGGTTGTTCGCCTGATAGTAAGCAGTATGTGTACCGAGTTTGGTTGTAGTCGGTCCACTACTTTAGGAGGCGGTGCAGGAAGATGGCTCGCATGGTTTTGCAGTATTTCAAGAATATCGTAGTTTACGACTTCGTGTCTCCTGTAGCGTGAGTGGTAGGTGTTTAATTCATGACAGCGGTTGTTCGCCTGATAGTAAGCAGTATGAGTACCGAGTTTGGTTGCAGTCGGTCCACTACTGGATGAGGAGGTGCAGGAAGATGGCTCGCATGGTTTTGCAGTAATTCGAGAATATCGTAGTTTACGACTTCGTGTCTCCTGTAGCGTGAGTGGTAGGTGTTTAATTCATGACAGCGGTTTTTCGCCTTATAGTGAGCAGGATGTGTACCGAGTTTGGTTGCAGTCGGTCCACTACTTTAGAAGGAGGTGCAGGAAGATGGCTCGCATGGTTTTGCAGTAATTCAAGAACATCGTAGTTTACGACTTCGTGTCTCCTGTAGCGTGAGTAGTAGGTGTTTAATTCATGACAGCGGTTGTTCGCCTGATAGTAAGCAGTATGTGTACCGAGTTTGATTGCAGTCGGTCCAATACTTTAGGAGGAGGTGCTGGAAGATGGCTCGCATGGTTTTGCAGTATTTCAAGAATATCGTAGTTTACGACTTCGTGTCTCCTGTAGCGTGAGTGGTAGGTGTTTAATTCATGACAGCGGGTGTTCGCGTGATCGTAAGCAGTATGTGTACCGAGTTTGGTTGCAGTCGGTCCACTACTTTAGGAGGAGGTGCAGGAAGATGGCTCGCATGGTTTTGAAGTAATTCAAGAATCTCGTAGTTTACGACTTCGTGTCTCCTGTAGCGAGAGTGGTAGGTGTTTAAATCATGACAGCGGTTGTTCGCCTGATAGTAAGCAGTATGTGTACCGAGGTTGGTTGCAATCGGTCCACTACTTTATGAGGAGGTGGAGGAAGATGGCTCGCATGGTTTCGCAGGAATTCAAGAATATCGTAGTTTATGTCTTCGTGTCTTCTGTAGCGTGAGTGGTAGGTGTTTAATTCATGACAGCGGTTCTTCGACTGATAGTAAGCAGTATGTGTACCGAGTTTGGTTGCAGTCGATCGACTACTTTTGGAGGAGGTGCAGGAAGATGTATCGCATGGTATTGCAATAATTCAAGAATATCGTAGTTTACGACTTCGTGTCTCCTGTAGCGTGAGTGGTAGGTGTTTAATTGATTCCAGCGGTTGTTCGCCTGATAGTAAGCAGTATGTGTACCGAGTGTGGTTGCAGTCGGTCCACTACTGGAGGAGAAGGTGCAGGAAGATGGCTCGCATGGTTTTGCAGTAATTCGAGAATATCGTAGTTTACGAATTCGTGTCTCCTGTAGCGTGAGTGGTAGGTGTTTAATTCATGACAGCGGTTTTTCGCCTTATAGTATGCTGGATGTGTACCGAGTTTGGTTGCAGTCGGTCCACAACTTTAGGAGGAGGTGCAGGAAGATGGCTCGCATGGTTTTGCAGTAATTCAAGAGTACCGTAGTTTACGACTTCGTGTATCCTGTAGTGTGAGTGGTAGGTGTTTAATTCATGACAACGGTTGTTCGCCTGATAGTACGCAGTATGTGTACCGAGTTTGGTTGCAGTCGGTCCACTACTTTAGGAGGAGGTGGAGGAAGATGGCTCGCATGGTTTAGCAGTAATTCAAGAAAATCATAGTTTATGTCTTCGTGTCTTCTGTAGCGTGAGTGGTAGGTGTTTAATTCATGACAGCGGTTCTTCGACTGATAGTAAGCAGTATGTGTACCGAGTTTGGTTGCAGTCGGTCCACTACTTTAGGAGGAGGTGCAGGAAGATGGCTCGCATGGTTTTGAAGTAATTCAAGAATCTCGTAGTTTACGACTTCGTGTCTCCTGTAGCGAGAGTGGTAGGTGTTTAATTCATGACAGCGGTTTTTCGCCTTATAGTATGCTGGATGTGTACCGAGTTTGGTTGCAGTCGGTCCACAACTTAAGGAGGAGGTGCAGGAAGATGGCTCGCATGGTTTTGCAGTAATTCAAGAGTACCGTAGTTTACGACTTCGTGTATCCTGTAGTGTGAGTGGTAGGTGTTTAATTCATGACAACGGTTGTTCGCCTGATAGTACGCAGTATGTGTACCGAGTTTGGTTGCAGTCGGTCCACTACTTTAGGAGGAGGTGTAGGAAGATGGCTCGCATGGTTATGCAGTAATTCAAGAGTATCGTAGTTTACGACTTCGTGTATCCTGTAGTGTGAGTGGTAGGTGTTTAATTCATGACAGCGGTTGTTCGCCTGATAGTAAGCAGTATGTAAACTGAATTTGGTTGCAGTCGGTCCACTATTTTAGGAAGGGGTGCAGGAAGATGGTTCGTATGGTTTTGCAGTAATTCAAGAATATCGTAGTTTACGACTTTGTGTCTCCTGTAGCGTGAGAGGTAGGTGTTTAATTGATTACAGCAGTTGATCGCCTGATAGTAATCAGTATGTGTACCGAGTTTGGTTGCAGTCGGTCCACTACAGGAGGAGGAGGTGCAGGAAGATCCTCGCATGGTTTTGCAGTAATTGGAGAATATCATAGTATACGACATCGTGTCTCCTGTAGCGTGAGTGGTAGGTGTTTAAATCATGACAGCGGTTGTTCGCCTTATAGTAAGCAGGATGTGTACCGAGTTTGGTTGCAGTCGGTCCACTACTTTAGGAGGAGGTGCAGGAAGATGGCTCGCATGGTTTTGCAGTAATTCAAGAGTATCGTAGTTTACGACTTCGTGTATCCTGTAGTGTGAGTGGTAGGTGTTTAATTCATGACAGCGGTTGTTCGCCTGATAGTAGGCAGTATTTGTACCGAATTTGGTTGCAGTCGGTCCACTACTTTAGGAGGACGTGCAGGAAGATGGCTCGCATGGTTTTGCAGTAATTCAAGAATATCGTAGTTTACGACTTCGTGTCTCCTGTAGCGTGGGTGGTAGGTGTTTAATTCATGACAGCGGTTGTTCGCCTGATAGTAAGCAGTATGTGTACCGAGTTTGGTTGTAGTCGGTCCACTACTTTAGGAGGCGGTGCAGGAAGATGGCTCGCATGGTTTTGCAGTATTTCAAGAATATCGTAGTTTACGACTTCGTGTCTCCTGTAGCGTGAGTGGTAGGTGTTTAATTCATGACAGCGGTTGTTCGCCTGATAGTAAGCAGTATGAGTACCGAGTTTGGTTGCAGTCGGTCCACTACTGGATGAGGAGGTGCAGGAAGATGGCTCGCATGGTTTTGCAGTAATTCGAGAATATCGTAGTTTACGACTTCGTGTCTCCTGTAGCGTGAGTGGTAGGTGTTTAATTCATGACAGCGGTTTTTCGCCTTATAGTGAGCAGGATGTGTACCGAGTTTGGTTGCAGTCGGTCCACTACTTTAGAAGGAGGTGCAGGAAGATGGCTCGCATGGCTTTGCAGTAATTCAAGAGTATCGTAGTTTACGACTTCGTGTCTCCTGTAGTGTGAGTGGTAGGTGTTCAATTCATGACAGCGGTTGTTCGCCTGATAGTAAGCAGTATGTGTACCGAGTTTGGTTGCAGTCGGTCCACTTCTTTAGTAGGAGGTGCAGGAAGATGGCTCGCATGGTTTTGCAGTAATTCAAGAATACCGTAGTTTTCGACTTCGTGTCTCCTGTATCGTGAGTGAAAGGTGTCTAATTCATGACAGCGGTTGTTAGCCTGATAGTAAGCAGTATGTGTACCGAGTTTGGTTGCAGTCGGTCCACTACTTTAGGAGGAGGTGCAGGAAGATGGCTAGCATGGTTTTGCAGTAATTCAAGAACATCGTAGTTTACGACTTCGTGTCTCCTGTAACGTGAGTAGTAGGTGTGTAATTCATGACAGCGGTTGTTCGCCTGATAGTAAGCAGTATGTGTACCGAGTTTGATTGCAGTCGGTCCAATACTTTAGGAGGAGGTGCTGGAAGATGGCTCGCATGGTTTTGCAGTATTTCAAGAATATCGTAGTTTACGACTTCGTGTCTCCTGTAGCGTGAGTGGTAGGTGTTTAATTCCTGACAGCGGTTGTTCGCGTGATCGTAAGCAGTATGTGTACCGAGTTTGGTTGCAGTCGGTCCACTACCTTAGGAGGAGGTGCAGGAAGATGGCTCGCATGGTTTTGAAGTAATTCAAGAATCTCGTAGTTTACGACTTCGTGTCTCCTGTAGCGAGAGTGGTAGGTGTTTAAATCATGACAGCGGTTGTTCGCCTGATAGTAAGCAGTATGTGTACCGAGGTTGGTTGCAATCGGTCCACTACTTTATGAGGAGGTGGAGGAAGATGGCTCGCATGGTTTCGCAGTAATTCAAGAATATCGTAGTTTATGTCTTCGTGTCTTCTGTAGCGTGAGTGGTAGGTGTTTAATTCATGACAGCGGTTCTTCGACTGATAGTAAGCAGTATGTGTACCGAGTTTGGTTGCAGTCGATCGACTACTTTTGGAGGAGGTGCAGGAAGATGTATCGCATGGTATTGCAATAATTCAAGAATATCGTAGTTTACGACTTTGTGTCTCCTGTAGCGTGAGAGGTAGGTGTTTAATTGATTACAGCAGTTGATCGCCTGATAGTAATCAGTATGTGTACCGAGTTTGGTTGCAGTCGGTCCACTACAGGAGGAGGAGGTGCAGGAAGATCCTCGCATGGTTTTGCAGTAATTGGAGAATATCATAGTATACGACATCGTGTCTCCTGTAGCGTGAGTGGTAGGTGTTTAATTCATGACAGCGGTTGTTCGCCTTATAGTAAGCAGGATGTGTACCGAGTTTGGTTGCAGTCGGTCCACTACTTTAGGAGGAGGTGCAGGAAGATGGCTCGCATGGTTTTGCAGTAATTCAAGAGTATCGTAGTTTACGACTTTGTGTATCCTGTAGTGTGAGTGGTAGGTGTTTAATTCATGACAGCGGTTGTTCGCCTGATAGTAGGCAGTATTTGTACCGAATTTGGTTGCAGTCGGTCCACTACTTTAGGAGGACGTGCAGGAAGATGGCTCGCATGGTTTTGCAGTAATTCAAGAATATCGTAGTTTACGACTTCGTGTCTCCTGTAGCGTGGGTGGTAGGTGTTTAATTCATGACAGCGGTTGTTCGCCTGATAGTAAGCAGTATGTGTACCGAGTTTGGTTGTAGTCGGTCCACTACTTTAGGAGGCGGTGCAGGAAGATGGCTCGCATGGTTTTGCAGTATTTCAAGAATATCGTAGTTTACGACTTCGTGTCTCCTGTAGCGTGAGTGGTAGGTGTTTAATTCATGACAGCGGTTGTTCGCCTGATAGTAAGCAGTATGAGTACCGAGTTTGGTTGCAGTCGGTCCACTACTGGATGAGGAGGTGCAGGAAGATGGCTCGCATGGTTTTGCAGTAATTCGAGAATATCGTAGTTTACGACTTCGTGTCTCCTGTAGCGTGAGTGGTAGGTGTTTAATTCATGACAGCGGTTTTTCGCATTATAGTGAGCAGGATGTGTACCGAGTTTGGTTGCAGTCGGTCCACTACTTTAGAAGGAGGTGCAGGAAGATGGCTCGCATGGCTTTGCAGTAATTCAAGAGTATCGTAGTTTACGACTTCGTGTCTCCTGTAGTGTGAGTGGTAGGTGTTCAATTCATGACAGCGGTTGTTCGCCTGATAGTAAGCAGTATGTGTACCGAGTTTGGTTGCAGTCGGTCCACTTCTTTAGTAGGAGGTGCAGGAAGATGGCTCGCATGGTTTTGCAGTAATTCAAGAATACCGTAGTTTTCGACTTCGTGTCTCCTGTATCGTGAGTGAAAGGTGTCTAATTCATGACAGCGGTTGTTAGCCTAATAGTAAGCAGTATGTGTACCGAGTTTGGTTGCAGTCGGTCCACTACTTTAGGAGGAGGTGCAGGAAGATGGCTAGCATGGTTTTGCAGTAATTCAAGAACATCGTAGTTTACGACTTCGTGTCTCCTGTAGCGTGAGTAGTAGGTGTGTAATTCATGACAGCGGTTGTTCGCCTGATAGTAAGCAGTATGTGTACCGAGTTTGATTGCAGTCGGTCCAATACTTTAGGAGGAGGTGCTGGAAGATGGCTCGCATGGTTTTGCAGTATTTCAAGAATATCGTAGTTTACGACTTCGTGTCTCCTGTAGCGTGAGTGGTAGGTGTTTAATTCCTGACAGCGGTTGTTCGCGTGATCGTAAGCAGTATGTGTACCGAGTTTGGTTGCAGTCGGTCCACTACTTTAGGAGGAGGTGCAGGAAGATGGCTCGCATGGTTTTGAAGTAATTCAAGAATCTCGTAGTTTACGACTTCGTGTCTCCTGTAGCGAGAGTGGTAGGTGTTTAAATCATGACAGCGGTTGTTCGCCTGATAGTAAGCAGTATGTGTACCGAGGTTGGTTGCAATCGGTCCACTACTTTATGAGGAGGTGGAGGAAGATGGCTCGCATGGTTTCGCAGTAATTCAAGAATATCGTAGTTTATGTCTTCGTGTCTTCTGTAGCGTGAGTGGTAGGTGTTTAATTCATGACAGCGGTTCTTCGACTGATAGTAAGCAGTATGTGTACCGAGTTTGGTTGCAGTCGATCGACTACTTTTGGAGGAGGTGCAGGAAGATGTATCGCATGGTATTGCAATAATTCAAGAATATCGTAGTTTACGACTTCGTGTCTCCTGTAGCGTGAGTGGTAGGTGTTTAATTGATTCCAGCGGTTGTTCGCCTGATAGTAAGCAGTATGTGTACCGAGTGTGGTACAGTCGGTCCACTACTGGAGGAGAAGGTGCAGGAAGATGGCTCGCATGGTTTTGCAGTAATTCGAGAATATCGTAGTTAACGAATTCGTGTCTCCTGTAGCGAGAGTGGTAGGTGTTTAATTCATGACAGCGGTTTTTCGCCTTATAGTATTCTGGATGTGTACCGAGTTTGGTTGCAGTCGGTCCACAACTTTAGGAGGAGGTGCAGGAAGATGGCTCGCATGGTTTTGCAGTAATTCAAGAGTACCGTAGTTTACGACTTCGTGTATCCTGTAGTGTGAGTGGTAGGTGTTTAATTCATGACAACGGTTGTTCGCCTGATAGTACGCAGTATGTGTACCGAGTTTGGTTGCAGTCGGTCCACTACTTTAGGAGGAGGTGGAGGAAGATGGCTCGCATGGTTTAGCAGTAATTCAAGAAAATCGTAGTTTATGTCTTCGTGTCTTCTGTAGCGTGAGTGGTAGGTGTTTAATTCATGACAGCGGTTCTTCGACTGATAGTAAGCAGTATGTGTACCGAGTTTGGTTGCAGTCGGTCCACTACTTTAGGAGGAGGTGCAGGATGATTGCTTGCATGGTTTTGCAGTAATTCAAGAATATCGTAGTTTACGACTTCGTGTCTCCTGTAGCGTGAGTGGTAGGTGTTTATTTCATGACAGCGGTTGTTCGCCTGATAGAAAGCAGTATGTGTACCAAGTTTGGTTGCAGTCGGTGCACTACTTTAGGAGGACGTGCAGGAAGATGGCTCGCATGGTTTTTCTGTAATTCAAGAATATCGTTGTTTACGACTTCGTGACTCCTGTAGCGTGAGTGGTAGGTGTTTAATTCATGACAGCGCATCTTTGCCTGATAGTAAGAGGTATGTGTACCGAGTTTGGTTGCAGTCGGTCCACTACTTTAGGAGGAGGTACAGGAAGATGGCTCGCTTGGTTTTGCACTAATTGAAGAATATCGTAGTTTATGACTTCGTGTGTCCAGTAGCGTGAGTGGTAGGTGTTTAATTGATTACAGCGGTTGTTCGCCTGATAGTAAGCAGTATGTTACCGAGTTTGGTTGCAGTCGGTCCACTACTTTAGGAGGAGGTGCAGGAAGATGGCTCTCCTGGTTTTGCAGTAATTCAAGAATATCGTAGTTTACGACTTCATGTCTCCTGTAGCGTGAGTGGTAGGTGTTTAATTCATGACAGCGATTGTTCGCCTGATAGTAAGCAGTATGTGTACCGAGTTTGGTTGCAGTCGGTCCACTACTAGATGAGGAGGTGCAGGGAGATGTCTCGCATTGTTTAGCAGTAATTAGAGAATATCGCAGTTTACGACTTCGTGTCTCCTGTAGCGTGAGTGGTAGGTGTTTAATTCATGACAGCGGTTGTTCGCCTTATAGTAAGCAGGATGTGTACCGAGTTTGGTTGCAGTCGCTCCACTACTTTAGGAGGAGCTGCAGGAAGATTGCTCGCATGGTTTTGCAGTAATTCAAGAGTATCGTAGTTTACGACTTCGTGTCTCCTGTAGTGTGAGTGGTAGGTGTTTAATTCATGACAGCGGTTGTTCGCCAGATAGTAAGCAGTATGTGTACCGAGTTTGGTTGCAGTCGGTCCACTTCTTTAGTAGGAGGTGCAGGAAAATGGCTCGCATGGTTTTGCAGTAATTCAAGAATACCGTAGTTATCGACTTCGTGTCTCCTGTAGCGTGAGTGGTAGGTGTTTAATTCATGACAGCGGCTGTTAGCCTGATAGTAAACAGTATGTGTACCGAGTTTGGTTGCAGTCGGTCCACTACTTTAGGAGGAGGTGCAGGAAGATGGCTAGCATGGTTTTGCAGTAATTCAAGATTATCGTAGTTTACGACGTCGTGTCTCCTGTAGCGTGAGTGGTAGGTGTTTAATTCATGACAGCGGTTGTTCGCCTGATAGTAAGCAGTGTGTGTACCGAGTTTGGTTGCAGTCGGTCCACTACTTTAGGAGGAGGTCCTGGAAGACGGCTCGCATGGATTTGCAGTATTTCAAGAATATAGTAGTTTACGACTTCGTGGCTCCTGTAGCGTGAGTGGTAGGTGTTTAATTCATGACAGCGGTTGTTCGCGTGATAGTAAGCAGTATGTGTACCGAGTTTGATTGCAGTCGGTCCACTACTTTAGGAGGAGGTGCAGATAGATTGCTCGCATATTTTTGAAGTAATTCAAGAATCTCGTAGTTTACGACTTCGTGTCTCCTGTAGCGAGAGAGGTAGGTGTTTAATTCATGACAGCGGTTGTACACCTGATAGTAAGCAGTATGTGTACCGAGTTTGGTTGCAGTCGGTCCACTACTTTAGGAGGAGGTGGAGGAAGATGGCTCGCATGGTATTGCAGTAATTCAAGAAAATCGTAGTTTATGTCTTCGTGTCTTCTGTAGCGTGAGTGGTAGGTGTTTAATTCATGACAACGGTACTTCGACTGATAGTAAGCAGTATGTGTACCGAGTTTGCTTGCAGTCGGTCCACTTCTTTAGTATGAGGTGCAAGAAGGCGGCTCGCATGGTTTTGCAGTAATTCAAGAATACCGTAGTTTACGACTTCGTGTCTCCTGTAGCGTGAGTGGTAGGTGTTTAATTCATGACAGCGGTTGTTCGCCTGATAGTAAGCAGTATGTGTACCGAGTTTGGTTGCAGTCGGTCCACTACTTTAGGAGGAGGTGCAGGAAGGTGGCTCGCATGGTTTTGAAGTAATTCAAGAATTTCGTAGTTTACAACTTCGTGTCTCCTGTAGCGAGTGTGGTAGGTGTTTAATTCATGACAGCGGTAGTACGCCTGATAGTAAGCAGTATGTGTACCGAGTTTGGTTGCAGTCGGTCCACTACTTTAGGAGGAGGTGGAGGAAGATGGCTCGCATGGTTTTGCAGTAATTCCTGAAAATCGTAGTTTATGTCTTCGTGTCTTCTGTAGCGTGAGTGGTAGGTGGTTAATTCATGACAGCGGTTCTTCGACTGATAGTTTTCAGTATGTGTACCGAGTTTGGTTGCAGTCGGTCCACTACTTTAGGAGGAGGTGCAGGATGATTGCTTGCATGGTTTTGCAGTAATTCAAGAATATCGTAGTTTACGACTTCGTGTCTCCTGTAGCGTGAGTGGTAGGTGTTTAATTCATGACAGCGGTTGTTCGCCTGATAGAAAGCAGTATGTGTACCAAGTTTGGTAGCTGTCGGTCCACTACTTTAGGAGGAGGTGCAAAAAGATGGCTCGCATGATTTTGCAGTAATTCAAGAATATTGTAGTTTACGACTTCGTGTCTCCTGTAGCGTGAGTTGTAGATGTTTATTTCATGGCAGCGGTTTTTCGCCTGATAGTAAGCAGTATGTGTTCCGAGTTTGGTTGCAGTCGGTCCACTACTTTAGGAGGAGGTGCAGCAAGATGGCTCGAATGGATTTGCAGTAATTCAAGAATATCGTAGTTTACGACTTCGTGTCTCCTGTAGCGTGAGAGGTAGGGGTTTAATTGATTACAGCAGTTGATCGCCTGATAGTAAGCCGTATGTGTACCGAGTTTGGTTGCAGCCGGTCCACAACAGGAGGAGGAGGTGCAGGAAGATGGCTCGCATGGTTTTGCAGTAATTGGAGAATATCGTAGTTTACGACTTCGTGTCTCCTGTAGCGTGAGTCGTAGGTGTTTAATTCATGACAGCGGTTGTTCGCCTTATAGTAAGCAGGATGTGTACCGAGTTTGGTGTCAGTCGGTCCACTACTTTAGGATGAGGTGCAGGAAGATGGCTCGCATGGTTTTGCAGTAATTCAAGAATATCGTAGTTTACGACTTCGTGTATGCTGTAGCGTGAGTGGTAGGTGTTTCATTCATGACAGCGGATGTTCGCCTGATAGTATGCAGTATGTGTTCCGAGTTTGGTTGCAGTCGGTCCACTACTTTAGGAGGAGGTGCAGGAAGATTGCTCGCATGGATTTGCAGTAATTCAAGAATATCGTAGTTTACGACTCCGTGTCTCCTGTAGCGTTAGTGGTAGGTGTTTAATTCATGACAGCCGTTGTTCGCCTTATAGTAAGCAGTATGTGTACCGAGTTTGGTTGCAGTCGGTCCAATACTTTAGGAGGAGGTCCCGGAAGATGACTCGCATGGTTTTGCAGTAATTCAAGAATATCGTAGTTTACGACTTCGTGTCTCCTGTAGCGTGAGTGGTAGGTGTTTAATTCATGACAGCGGTTGTTCGCCTGATAGTAAGCAGTATGTGTACCGAGTTTGGTTGCAGTCGGTCCACAACTTTAGGAGGAGGTGCAGGAAGATGGCTCGCATGGTTTTGCAGTAATTCAAGAGTATCGTAGTTTACGACTTCGTGTATCCTGTAGTGTGAGTGGTAGGTGTTTAATTCATGACAGCGGTTGTTCGCCTGATAGTAAGCAGTATGTGTACTGAATTTGGTTGCAGTCGGTCCACTATTTTAGGAAGGGGTGCAGGAAGATGGTTCGTATGGTTTTGCAGTAATTCAAGAATATCGTAGTTTACGACTTCGTGTCTCCTGTAGCGTGAGAGGTAGGTGTTTATTTGATTACAGCAGTTGATCGCCTGATAGTAAGCAGTATGTGTACCGAGTTTGGTTGCAGTCGGTGCACTACTTTAGGAGGACGTGCAGGATGATGGCTCGCATGCTTTTGCAGTAATTCGAGAATATCATAGTTTACGACTTCGTGTCTCCTGTAGCGTAGTGGTAGGTGTTTAATTCATGACAGCGGTTCTTTGCCTGATAGTAAGAAGTATGTGTACCGAGTTTGGTTGCAGTCGGTCCACTACTTTAGGAGGAGGTGCAGGAAGATAGCTCGCATGGTTTTGCAGTATTTCAAGAGTATCGTAGTTTACGACTTCGTGTCTCCTGTAGCGTGGGTGGTAGGTGTTTAATTCATGACAGCGGTTTTTCGCCTGATACTAAGCAGTATGTGTACCGAGTTTGGTTGTAGTCGGTCCACTACTTTAGGAGGCGGTGCAGGATGATGGCTCGCAGGGTTTTGCAGTATTTCAAGAATATCGTAGTTTACGACTTCGTGTCTCCTGTAGCGTAAATGGTAGGTGTTTAATTCATGACAGCGGATGTTCGCCTGATAGTAAGCAGTATTTGTAGCGAGTTTGGTTGCAGTCTGTGCACTACTTTAGGAGGACGTGCAGGAAGATGGCTCGCATGGTTTTGCAGTAATTCAAGAATATCGTAGATTACAACTTCGTGTCTCCTGTAGCGTGAGTGGTAGGTGTTTAATTGATTACAGCGGTTGTTCGGCTGATAGTAAGCAGTATGTGAACCGAGTTTGGTTGCAGTCGGTCCACTACGTTAGGAGGAGGTGCAGGAAGATGGCTAGCATGGTTTTGCAGTAATTCAAGAATCTCGTAGTTTACGACTTCGGGTCTCCTGTAGCGTGAGTGGTAGGTGTTTCATTCATGACAGCGGTTGTTCGCCTGATAGTAAGCAGTATGTGTACCGAGTTTGGTTGCAGTCGGTGCACTACTTTAGGAGGACGTGCAGGATGATGGCTCGCATGCTTTTGCAGTAATTCGAGAATATCATAGTTTACGACTTCGTGTCTCCTGTAGCGTAGTGGTAGGTGTTTAATTCATGACAGCGGTTCTTTGCCTGATAGTAAGAAGTATGTCTACCGAGTTTGGTTGCAGTCGGTCCACTACTTTAGGAGGAGGTACAGGAAGATGGTTTGCTTGGTTTTGCACTAATTCAAGAATCTCGTAGTTTACGACTTCGTGGCTCCTGTAGCGTGAGTGGTAGGTGTTTCATTGATTACAGCGGTTGTTCGCCTGATAGTAAGCAGTATGTGTACCGAGTTTGGTTGCAGTCGGTCCACTACTTTAGGAGGAGGTGCAGGAAGATGGCTCGCATGGTTTTGCAGTAATTCAAGAATATAGTAGTTTACGAATTCGTGTCTCCTGTAGCGTGAGTGGTAGGTGTTTAATTCATGACAGCGGTTGTTCGCCTGATAGTATGCAGTATGAGTACCGAGTTTGGTTGCAGTCGTTCCACTACTGGATGACGAGGTGCAGGAAGATGGCTCGCATGGTTTTGCAGTAATTCGAGAATATCGTAGTATACGACTTCGTGTCTCCTGTAGCGTGAGTGGTAGGTGTTTAATTCATGACAGCGGTTGTTCGCCTTATAGTAAGCAGGATGTGTACCGAGTTTGGTTGCAGTCGGTCCACTACTTTAGGAGGAGGTGCAGGAAGATGGCTAGCATGGTTTTGCAGTAATTCAAGAGTATCGTAGTTTACGACTTCGTGTCTCCTGTAGTGTGAGTGGTAGGTGTTCAATTCATGACAGCGGTTGTTCGCCTGATAGTAAGCAGTATGTGTACCGAGTTTGGTTGCAGTCGGTCCACTTCTTTAGTAGGAGGTGCTGGAAGATGGCTCGCATGGTTTTGCAGTAATTCCAGAATACCGTAGTTTTCGACTTCGTGTCTCCTGTATCGTGAGTGAAAGGTGTTTAATTCATGACAGCGGTTGTTAGCCTGAAAGTAAGCAGTATGTGTACCGAGTTTGGCTGCAGTCGGTCCACTACTTTAGGAGGAGGTGCAGGAAGATGGCTAGCATGGTTATGCAGTAATTCAAGAATATCGTAGTTTACAACTTCGTGTCTCCTGTAGCGTGTGTAGTAGGTGTTTAATTCTCGACAGCGGTTGTTCGCCTGATAGTAAGCAGTATGTGTACCGAGTTTGGTTGCAGTCGGTCCACTACTTTAGGAGGAGGTGCTGGAAGATGGCTCGCATGGTTTTGCAGTATTTCAAGAATATCGTAGTTTACGACTTCGTGTCTCCTGTAGCGTGAGTGGTAGGTGTTTAATTCATGACAGCGGTTGTTCGCGTGATCGTAAGCAGTATGTGTACCGAGTTTGGTTGCAGTCGGTCCACTACTTTAGGAGGAGGTGCAGGAAGATGGCTCGCATGGTTTTGAAGTAATTCAAGAATCTCGTAGTTTACGACTTCGTGTCTCCTGTAGCGAGAGTGGTAGGTGTTTAATTCATGACAGCGGTTGTTCGCCTGATAGTAAGCAGTATGTGTACCGAGTTTGGTTGCAGTCGGTCCACTACTTTAGGAGGAGGTGCAGGAAGATGTCTTGCATGGTTTTGCAATAATTCTAGAATATCGTAGTTTACAACTTCCTGTCTCCTGTAGCGTGAGTGGTAGGTGTTTAATTGATTACAGCGGTTGTTCGCCTGATAGTAAGCAGTATGTGTACCGAGTTTGGTTGCAGTCGGTCCACTACTGGAGGAGGAGGTGCAGGAAGATGGCTCGCATGGTTTTGCAGTAATTCGGGAATGTCGTAGTTTACGAATTCGTGTCTCCTGTAGCGTGAGTGGTAGGTGTTTAATTCATGACAGCGGTTCTTCGACTGATAGTAAGCAGTATGTGTACCGAGTTTGGTTGCATTCGGTCCACTACTTTTGGAGGAGGTGCAGGAAGATGTCTTGCATGGTTTTGCAATAATTCTAGAATATCGTAGTTTACGACTTCCTGTCTCCTGTAGCGTGAGTGGTAGGTGTTTAATTGATTACAGCGGTTGTTCGCCTGATAGTAAGCAGTATGTGTACCGAGTTTGGTTGCAGTCGGTCCACTACTGGAGGAGGAGGTGCAGGAAGATGGCTCGCATGGTTTTGCAGTAATTCGGGAATGTCGTAGTTTACGAATTCGTGTCTCCTGTAGCGTGAGTGGTAGGTGTTTAATTCATGACAGCGGTTCTTCGACTGATAGTAAGCAGTATGTGTACCGAGTTTGGTTGCAGTCGGTCAACTACTTTAGGAGGAGGTGCAGTAAGGTGGCTCGCATGGTTTTGCAGTAATTCAAGAATATCGTAGTTTACGACTTCGTGTCTCCTGTAACGTGAGTGGTAGGTGTTTAATTCATGACAGCGGTTGTTCGCCTGATAGTAAGCAGTATGTGTACCGAGTTTGGTTGCAGTCGGTCCACTACTGGAGTAGGAGGTGCAGGAAGATGGCTCGCATGGTTTTGCAGTAATTTGAGAATATCGTAGTTTACGACATCGTGTCTCCTGTAGCGTGAGTGGTGGGTGTTTAATTCATGACAGCGGTTGTTCGCCTCATAGTAGGCAGGATGTGTACCGAGTTTGGTTGCAGTCGGTCCACCACCACAGGAGGAGGTGCAGGAAGATGGCTCGCATGGTTTTGCAGTAATTCAAGGGTATCGTAGTTTACGACTTCGTGTATCCTGTAGTGTGAGTGGTAGGTGTTTAATTCATGACAGCGGATGTTCGCCTGATAGTAAGCAGTATTTGTACCGAGTTTGGTTGCAGTCTGTGCACTACTTTAGGAGGAGGTGCAGGAAGATGGCTCGCATGGTTTTGCAGTAATTCAAGAATATCGTAGATTACAACTTCGTGTCTCCTGTAGCGTGAGTGGTAGGTGTTTAATTGATTACAGCGGTTGTTCGGCTGATAGTAAGCAGTATGTGAACCGAGTTTGGTTGCAGTCGGTCCACTACGTTAGGAGGAGGTGCAGGAAGATGGCTAGCATGGTTTTGCAGTAATTCAAGAATCTCGTAGTTTACGACTTCGGGTCTCCTGTAACGTGAGTGGTAGGTGTTTCATTCATGACAGCGGTTGTTCGCCTGATAGTAAGCAGTATGTGTACCGAGTTTGGTTGCAGTCGGTGCACTACTTTAGGAGGACGTGCAGGATGATGGCTCGCATGCTTTTGCAGTAATTCGAGAATATCATAGTTTACGACTTCGTGTCTCCTGTAGCGTAGTGGTAGGTGTTTAATTCATGACAGCGGTTCTTTGCCTGATAGTAAGAAGTATGTGTACCGAGTTTGGTTGCAGTCGGTCCACTACTTTAGGAGGAGGTACAGGAAGATGGTTTGCTTGGTTTTGCACTAATTCAAGAATCTCGTAGTTTACGACTTCGTGGCTCCTGTAGCGTGAGTGGTAGGTGTTTCATTGATTACAGCGGTTGTTCACCTGATAGTAAGCAGTATGTGTACCGAGTTTGGTTGCAGTCGGTCCACTACTTTAGGAGGAGGTGCAGGAAGATGGCTCGCATGGTTTTGCAGTAATTCAAGAATATAGTAGTTTACGAATTCGTGTCTCCTGTAGCGTGAGTGGTAGGTGTTTAATTCATGATAGCGGTTGTTCGCCTGATAGTATGCAGTATGAGTACCGAGTTTGGTTGCAGTCGTTCCACTACTCGATGACGAGGTGCAGGAAGATGGCTCGCATGGTTTTGCAGTAATTCGAGAATATCGTAGTATACGACTTCGTGTCTCCTGTAGCGTGAGTGGTAGGTGTTTAATTCATGACAGCGGTTGTTCGCCTTATAGTAAGCAGGATGTGTACCGAGTTTGGTTGCAGTCGGTCCACTACTTTAGGAGGAGGTGCAGGAAGATGGCTAGCATGGTTTTGCAGTAATTCAAGAGTATCGTAGTTTACGACTTCGTGTCTCCTGTAGTGTGAGTGGTAGGTGTTCAATTCATGACAGCGGTTGTTCGCCTGATAGTAAGCAGTATGTGTACCGAGTTTGGTTGCAGTCGGTCCACTTCTTTAGTAGGAGGTGCTGGAAGATGGCTCGCATGGTTTTGCAGTAATTCCAGAATACCGTAGTTTTCGACTTCGTGTCTCCTGTATCGTGAGTGAGAGGTGTTTAATTCATGACAGCGGTTGTTAGCCTGAAAGTAAGCAGTATGTGTACCGAGTTTGGCTGCAGTCGGTCCACTACTTTAGGAGGAGGTGCAGGATGATGGCTAGCATGGTTTTGCAGTAATTCAAGAATATCGTAGTTTACAACTTCGTGTCTCCAGTAGCGTGTGTAGTAGGTGTTTAATTCATGACAGCGGTTGTTCGCCTGATAGTAAGCAGTATGTGTACCGAGTTTGGTTGCAGTCGGTCCACTACTTTAGGAGGAGGTGCTGGAAGATGGCTCGCATGGTTTTGCAGTATTTCAAGAATATCGTAGTTTACGACTTCGTGTCTCCTGTAGCGTGAGTGGTAGGTGTTTAATTCATGACAGCGGTTGTTCGCGTGATCGTAAGCAGTATGTGTACCGAGTTTGGTTGCAGTCGGTCCACTACTTTAGGAGGAGGTGCAGGAAGATGACTCGCATGGTTTTGAAGTAATTCAAGAATCTCGTAGTTTACGACTTCGTGTCTCCTGTAGCGAGAGTGGTAGGTGTTTAATTCATGACAGCGGTTGATCGCCTGATAGTAAGCAGTATGTGTACCGAGTTTGGTTGCAGTCGGTCCACTACTTTAGGAGGAGGTGGAGGAAGATGGCTCGCATGGTTTTGCAGTAATTCAAGAATGTCGTAGTTTATGTCTTCGTGTCTTCTGTAGCGTGAGTGGTAGGTGTTTAATTGATTACAGCGGTTGTTCGCCTGATAGTAAGCAGTATGTGTACCGAGTTTGGTTGCAGTCGGTCCACTACTTTAGGAGGATGTGCAGGAAGATGGCTCGCATTGTTTTGCAGTTATTCAAGAATATCGTAGTTTACTACCTCGTGTCTCCTGTAGCGTGAGTGGTAGGTGTTTAATACATGACAACGGTTGTTCGCCTGATAGTAAGCAGTATGTGTACCGAGTTTGGTTGCAGTCGGTACACTACTGGAGGAGGAGGTGCAGGAAGATGGCTCGCATGGTTTTGCAGTAATTCGGGAATGTCGTAGTTTACGAATTCGTGTCTCCTGTAGCGTGAGTGGTAGGTGTTTAATTCATGACAGCGGTTCTTCGACTGATAGTAAGCAGTATGTGTACCGAGTTTGGTTGCAGTCGGTCAACTACTTTAGGAGGAGGTGCAGTAAGGTGGCTCGCATGGTTTTGCAGTAATTCAAGAATATCGTAGTTTACGACTTCGTGTCTCCTGTAACGTGAGTGGTAGGTGTTTAATTCATGACAGCGGTTGTTCGCCTGATAGTAAGCAGTATGTGTACCGAGTTTGGTTGCAGTCGGTCCACTACTGGAGTAGGAGGTGCAGGAAGATGGCTCGCATGGTTTTGCAGTAATTTGAGAATATCGTAGTTTACGACTTCGTGTCTCCTGTAGCGTGAGTGGTGGGTGTTTAATTCATGACAGCGGTTGTTCGCCTTATAGTAGGCAGGTTGTGTACCGAGTTTGGTTGCAGTCGGTATACCACCACAGGAGGAGGTGCAGGAAGATGGCTCGCATGGTTTTGCAGTAATTCAAGGGTATCGTAGTTTACGACTTCGTGTATCCTGTAGTGTGAGTGGTAGGTGTTTAATTCATGACAGCGGTTGTTCGCCTGATAGTAAGCAGTACGTGTACCGAGTTTGGTTGCAGTCGGCCCACTACTTTAGGAGGTCGTGCAGGAAGATGGCTCGCATGGTTCTGCTGTAAATCGAGAATATCGTAGTTTACGACTTCGTGTCTCCTGTAGCGTGAGTGGTAGATGTTTAGTTCATGACTGAGGTTGTTCGCCGGATAGTAAGCAGTATGTGTACCGAGTTTGGTTGCAGTCGGTCCACTACTTTAGGAGGACGTGCAGGAAGATTGCTCGCATGTTTTTGCAGTAATTCAAGATTATCGTAGTTTACGACTTCGTGTCTCCTGCTGCGTGAGAGGTAGGTGTTTAATTAATGACAGCGGTTCTTTGCCTGATAGTAAGCAGTATGTGTACCGAGTTTGGTTGCAGTCTGTCCACTACTTTAGGAGAAGGTACAGGAAGAACGCTCGCTTGGTTTTGCACTTATTCAAGAATATCGTAGTTTATGACTTCGTGTCTCCTGTAGCGTGAGTGGTAGGTGTTTAATTGATTACAGCGGTTGTTCGCCTGATAGTAAGCAGTATGTGTACCGAGTTTAGTTGCAGTCGGTCCACTACTTTAGGAGGAGGTGCAGGAAGATGGCTCGCATGGTTTTGCAGTAATTCAAGAGTATCGTAGTTTACGATTTCGTGTATCCTGTAGTGTGAGTGGTAGGTGTTTCATTCATGACAGCGGTTGTTCGCCTGATAGTGAGCAGTATGTGTACCGAATTTGGTTGCAGTCGGTCCAATATTTTAGGAAGGGGTGCAGGATGATGGTTCGTATGGTTTTGCAGTAATTCAAGAATATCGTAGTTTACGACTTCGTGTCTCCTGTAGCGTGAGAGGTAGTTGTTTAATTGATTACAGCGGTTGTTCGCCTGATACTAAGCAGTATGTGTACCGAGTTTGGTTGCAGTCGGTGCAATACTTTAGGAGGACGTGCAGGAAGATTGCTCGCATGGTTTTGCAGTAATTCAAGAATATCGTAGTTTACGACTTCGTGTCTCCTGTAGCGTGAGTGGTGGGTGTTTAATTCATGACAGCGGTTGTTCGCCTTATAGTAAGCAGGATGTGTACCGAGTTTGGTTGCAGTCGGTCCACTACTTCAGGAGGAGGTGCAGGAAGATGGCTCGCATGGTTTTGCAGTAATTCAAGAGTATCGTAGTTTACGACTTGGTGTCTCCTGTAGTGTGAGTGGTAGGTGTTTAATTCATGACAGCGGTTGTTAGCCTGATAGTAAGCAGTATGTGTACCGCGTTTGGTTGCAGTCGGTCCACTTCTTTAGTAGGAGGTGCAGGAAGATTGCTCGCATGGTTTTGCAGTAATTCAAGAATACCGTAGTTTTCGACTTCGAGTCTCCTGTAGCGTGAGTGAAAGGTGTTTAATTCATGACAGCGGTTGTTAGCCTGAAAGTAAGCAGTATGTGTACCGAGTTTGGCTGCAGTCGGTCCACTACTTTAGGAGGAGGTGCAGGAAGATGGCTAGCATGGTTTTGCAGTAATTCAAGAATATCGTAGTTTACAACTTCGTGTCTCCTGTAGCGTGTGTAGTAGGTGTTTAATTCATGACAGCGGTTGTTCGCCTGATAGTAAGCAGTATGTGTACCGAGTTTGGTTGCAGTCGGTCCACTACTTTAGGAGGAGGTGCTGGAAGATGGCTCGCATGGTTTTGCAGTATTTCAAGAATATCGTAGTTTACGACTTCGTGTCTCCTGTAGCGTGAGTGGTAGGTGTTTAATTCATGACAGCGGTTGTTCGCGTGATCGTAAGCAGTATGTGTACCGAGTTTGGTTGCAGTCGGTCCACTACTTTAGGAGGAGGTGCAGGAAGATGACTCGCATGGTTTTGAAGTAATTCAAGAATCTCGTAGTTTACGACTTCGTGTCTCCTGTAGCGAGAGTGGTAGGTGTTTAATTCATGACAGCGGTTGATCGCCTGATAGTAAGCAGTATGTGTACCGAGTTTGGTTGCAGTCGGTCCACTACTTTAGGAGGAGGTGGAGGAAGATGGCTCGCATGGTTTTGCAGTAATTCAAGAATGTCGTAGTTTATGTCTTCGTGTCTTCTGTAGCGTGAGTGGTAGGTGTTTAATTCATGACAGCGGTTCTTCGACTGATAGTAAGCAGTATGTGTACCGAGTTTGGTTGCATTCGGTCCAATACTTTTGGAGGAGGTGCAGGAAGATGTCTTGCATGGTTTTGCAATAATTCTAGAATATCGTAGTTTACGACTTCCTGTCTCCTGTAGCGTGAGTGGTAGGTGTTTAATTGATTACAGCGGTTGTTCGCCTGATAGTAAGCAGTATGTGTACCGAGTTTGGTTGCAGTCGGTCCACTACTTTAGGAGGATGTGCAGGAAGATGGCTCGCATTGTTTTGCAGTTATTCAAGAATATCGTAGTTTACTACCTCGTGTCTCCTGTAGCGTGAGTGGTAGGTGTTTAATACATGACAGCGGTTGTTCGCCTGATAGTAAGCAGTATGTGTACCGAGTTTGGTTGCAGTCGGTACACTACTGGAGGAGGAGGTGCAGGAAGATGGCTCGCATGGTTTTGCAGTAATTCGGGAATGTCGTAGTTTACGAATTCGTGTCTCCTGTAGCGTGAGTGGTAGGTGTTTAATTCATGACAGCGGTTCTTCGACTGATAGTAAGCAGTATGTGTACCGAGTTTGGTTGCAGTCGGTCAACTACTTTAGGAGGAGGTGCAGTAAGGTGGCTCGCATGGTTTTGCAGTAATTCAAGAATATCGTAGTTTACGACTTCGTGTCTCCTGTAACGTGAGTGGTAGGTGTTTAATTCATGACAGCGGTTGTTCGCCTGATAGTAAGCAGTATGTGTACCGAGTTTGGTTGCAGTCGGTCCACTACAGGAGTAGGAGGTGCAGGAAGATGGCTCGCATGGTTTTGCAGTAATTTGAGAATATCGTAGTTTACGACTTCGTGTCTCCTGTAGCGTGAGTCGTGGGTGTTTAATTCATGACAGCGGTTGTTCGCCTTATAGTAGGCAGGTTGTGTACCGAGTTTGGTTGCAGTCGGTATACCACCACAGGAGGAGGTGCAGGAAGATGGCTCGCATGGTTTTGCAGTAATTCAAGGGTATCGTAGTTTACGACTTCGTGTATCCTGTAGTGTGAGTGGTAGGTGTTTAATTCATGACAGCGGTTGTTCGCCTGATAGTAAGCAGTACGTGTACCGAGTTTGGTTGCAGTCGGCCCACTACTTTAGAAGGTCGTGCAGGAAGATGGCTCGCATGGTTCTGCTGTAAATCGAGAATATCGTAGTTTACGACTTCGTGTCTCCTGTAGCGTGAGTGGTAGATGTTTAATTCATGACTGAGGTTGTTCGCCGGATAGTAAGCAGTATGTGTACCGAGTTTGGTTGCAGTCGGTCCACTACTTTAGGAGGACGTGCAGGAAGATTGCTCGCATGTTTTTGCAGTAATTCAAGATTATCGTAGTTTACGACTTCGTGTCTCCTGCTGCGTGAGAGGTAGGTGTTTAATTAATGACAGCGGTTCTTTGCCTGATAGTAAGCAGTATGTGTACCGAGTTTGGTTGCAGTCTGTCCACTACTTTAGGAGGAGGTACAGGAAGAACGCTCGCTTGGTTTTGCACTTATTCAAGAATATCGTAGTTTATGACTTCGTGTCTCCTGTAGCGTGAGTGGTAGGTGTTTAATTGATTACAGCGGTTGTTCGCCTGATAGTAAGCAGTATGTGTACCGAGTTTAGTTGCAGTCGGTCCGCTACTTTAGGAGGAGGTGCAGGAAGATTGCTCGCATGGTTTTGCAGTAATTCAAGAGTATCGTAGTTTACGATTTCGTGTATCCTGTAGTGTGAGTGGTAGGTGTTTCATTCATGACAGCGGTTGTTCGCCTGATAGTGAGCAGTATGTGTACCGAATTTGGTTGCAGTCGGTCCAATATTTTAGGAAGGGGTGCAGGAAGATGGTTCGTATGGTTTTGCAGTAATTCAAGAATATCGTAGTTTACGACTTCGTGTCTCCTGTAGCGTGAGAGGTAGTTGTTTAATTGATTACAGCGGTTGTTCGCCTGATACTAAGCAGTATGTGTACCGAGTTTGGTTGCAGTCGGTGCAATACTTTAGGAGGACGTGCAGGAAGATTGCTCGCATGGTTTTGCAGTAATTCAAGAATATCGTAGTTTACGACTTCGTGTCTCCTGTAGCGTGAGTGGTGGGTGTTTAATTCATGACAGCGGTTGTTCGCCTTATAGTAAGCAGGATGTGTACCGAGTTTGGTTGCAGTCGGTCCACTACTTTAGGAGGAGGTGCAGGAAGATGGCTCGCATGGTTTTGCAGTAATTCAAGAATGTCGTAGTTTATGTCTTCGTGTCTTCTGTAGCGTGAGTGGTAGGTGTTTAATTCATGACAGCGGTTCTTCGACTGATAGTAAGCAGTATGTGTACCGAGTTTGGTTGCATTCGGTCCACTACTTTTGGAGGAGGTGCAGGAAGATATCTTGCATGGTTTTGCAGTAATTCAAGAATATCGTAGTTTACGACTTCGTGTCTCCTGTAGCGTGAGTGGTGGGTGTTTAATTCATGACAGCGGTTGTTCGCCTTATAGTAGGCAGGATGTGTACCGAGTTTGGTTGCAGTCGGTCCACCACCACAGGAGGAGGTGCAGGAAGATGGCTCGCATGGTTTTGCAGTAATTCAAGGGTATCGTAGTTTACGACTTCGTGTATCCTGTAGTGTGAGTGGTAGGTGTTTAATTCATGACAGCGGATGTTCGCCTGATAGTAAGCAGTACGTGTACCGAGTTTGGTTGCAGTCGGCCCACTACTTTAGGAGGACGTGCAGGAAGATGGCTCGCATGGTTCTGCTGTAAATCGAGAATATCGTAGTTTACGACTTCGTGTCTCCTGTAGCGTGAGTGGTAGATGTTTAATTCATGACTGAGGTTGTTCGCCGGATAGTAAGCAGTATGTGTACCGAGTTTGGTTGCAGTCGGTCCACTACTTTAGGAGGACGTGCAGGAAGATTGCTCGCATGTTTTTGCAGTAATTCAAGATTATCGTAGTTTACGACTTCGTGTCTCCTGCAGCGTGAGAGGTAGGTGTTTAATTAATGACAGCGGTTCTTTGCCTGATAGTAAGCAGTATGTGTACCGAGTTTGGTTGCAGTCTGTCCACTACTTTAGGAGGAGGTACAGGAAGAACGCTCGCTTGGTTTTGCACTTATTCAAGAATATCGTAGTTTATGACTTCGTGTCTCCTGTAGCGTGAGTGGTAGGTGTTTAATTGATTACAGCGGTTGTTCGCCTGATAGTAAGCAGTATGTGTACCGAGTTTAGTAGCAGTCGGTCCACTACTTTAGGAGGAGGTGCAGGAAGATGGCTCGCATGGTTTTGCAGTAATTCAAGAGTATCGTAGTTTACGATTTCGTGTATCCTGTAGTGTGAGTGGTAGGTGTTTAATTCATGACAGCGGTTGTTCGCCTGATAGTGAGCAGTATGTGTACCGAATTTGGTTGCAGTCGGTGCAATATTTTAGGAAGGGGTGCAGGAAGATGGTTCGTATGGTCTTGCAGTAATTCAAGAATATCGTAGTTTACGACTTCGTGTCTCCTGTAGCGTGAGAGGTAGTTGTTTAATTG
Organism: Locusta migratoria; assembly: GCA_026315105.1. NCBI lineage: Eukaryota > Metazoa > Arthropoda > Insecta > Orthoptera > Acrididae > Locusta > Locusta migratoria. The sequence continues at coordinate 4,617,996 of CM048752.1, read as the reverse complement.
ATTACAGCGGTTGTTCGCCTGATACTAAGCAGTATGTGTACCGAGTTTGGTTGCAGTCGGTGCAATACTTTAGGAGGAGGTGCAGGAAGATGGCTAGCATGGTTTTGCAGTAATTCAAGAATATCGTAGTTTACGACTTCGTGTCTCCTGTAGCGTGAGTAGTAGGTGTTTAATTCATGACAGCGGTTGTTCGCCTGATAGTAAGCAGTATGTGTACCGAGTTTGGTTGCAGTCGGTCCACTACTTTAGGAGGAGGTGCTGGAAGATGGCTCGCATGGTTTTGCAGTATTTCAAGAATATCGTAGTTTACGACTTCGTGTCTCCTGTAGCGTGAGTGGTAGGTGTTTAATTCATGACAGCGGTTGTTCGCGTGATCGTAAGCAGTATGTGTACCGAGTTTGGTTGCAGTCGGTCCACTACTTTAATAGGAGGTGCAGGAAGATGGCTCGCATGGTTTTGCAGTAATTCAAGAATATCGTAGTTTATGTCTTCGAGTCTTCTGTAGCGTGAGTGGTAGGTGTTTAATTCATGATAGCGATTCTTCGACTGATAGTAAGCAGTATGTGTATCGAGTTTGGTTGCAGTCGGTCCACTACTTTTGGAGGAGGTGCAGGAAGATGTCTTGCATGGTTTTGCAATAATTCAAGAATATCGTAGTTTACGACTTCGTGTCTCCTGTAGTGTGAGTGGTAGGTGTTTAATTGATTACTGCGGTTGTTCGCCTGATAGTAAGCAGTATGTGTACCGAGTTTGGTTGCAGTCGGTCCACTAGTTTAGGAGGATGTGCAGGAAGATGGCTCGCATTGTTTTGCAGTAATTCAAGAATATCGTACTTTACGACTTCGTGTCTCCTGTAGCGTGAGTGGTAGGTTTTTAATACATGACAGCGGTTTTTCGCCTGATAGTAAGCAGTATGTGTACCGAGTTTGGTTGCAGTCGGTCCACTACTGGAGGAGGAGGTGCAAGAAGATGGCTCGCATGGTTTTGCAGTAATTCGAGAATATCGTAGTTTACGACTTCGTGTCTCCTGTAGCGTGAGTGGTAGGTGTTTAATACATGACACCGGTTGTTCGCCTGATAGTACGCAGTATGTGTACCGAGTTTGGTTGCAGTCGGTCCATTACTTTAGGAGGAGGTGCAGGAAGGTGGCTCGCATGGTTTTGCAGTAATTCAAGAATATCGTAGTTTACGACTTCGTGTCTCCTGTAGCGTGAGTGGTGGGTGTTTAATTCATGACAGCGGTTGTTCGCCTTATAGTAGGCAGGATGTGTACCGAGTTTGCTTGCAGTCGGTCCACCACTACAGGAGGAGGTGCAGGAAGATGGCTCGCATGGTTTTGCAGTAATTCAAGAGTATCTTAGTTTACGACTTCGTGTATCCTGTAGTGTGAGTGGTAGGTGTTTAATTCATGACAGCGGTTGTTCGCCTGATAGTAAGCAGTAAGTGTACCAAGATTAGTTGCAGTCGGTCCACTACTTTAGGAGGACGTGCAGGAAGATGGCTCGCATGGTTCTGCAGTAATTCGAGAATATCGTAGTTTACGACTTCGTGTCTCCTGTAGCGTGTGTGGTAGGTGTTTAATTCATGACAGAGGTTGTTTGCCTGATAGTAAGCAGTATGTGTACCGAGTTTGGTTGCAGTCGGTCCATTACTTTAGGGGGACGTGCGGAAGATTGATCGCATGTTTTTGCAGTAATTCAAGAATATCGTAGTTTACGACTTCGTGTCTCCTGTAGCGTGAGAGGTAGGTGTTTAATTCATGACAGCGGTTCTTTGCCTGATAGTAAGCCGTATGGGTACCGAGTTTGGTTGCAGTCGGTCCACTACTTTAGGAGGAGGTGGAGGAAGATGGCTCGCATGGTTTTGCAGTAATTCAAGAGTAACGTAGTTTACGACTTCGTGTATCCTGTAGTGTGAGTGGTAGGTGTTTTATTCATGACAGCGGTAGTTCGCCTGATAGAAAGCAGTATGTGTACCGAATTTGGTTGCAGTCGGTCCACTATTTTAGGAAGGGGTGCAAGAAGATGGTTCGTATGGTTTTGCAGTAATTCAAGAATATCGTAGTTTACGACTTCGTGTCTCCTGTAGCGTGAGAGGTAGGTGTTTAATTGATTACAGCGGTTGTTCGCCTGATAGTAAGCAGTATGTGTACCGAGTTTGGTTGCAGTCGGTGCACTACTTTAGGAGGACGTGCAGGAAGATGGCTCGCATGGTTTTGCAGTAATTCAATAATATCGTAGTTTACGACTTCGTGTCTCCTGTAGCGTGAGTGGTAGGTGTTTAATTCATGACAGCGGTTGTTCGCCTTATAGTACGCAGGATGTGTACCGAGTTTGGTTGCAGTCGGTCCACTACTTTAGGAGGAGGTGCTGGAAGATTGCTTGCATGGTTTTGCAGTATTTCAAGAATATCGTAGTTTACGACTTCGTGTCTCCTGTAGCGTGAGTGGTAGGTGTTTAATTGATTACAGCGGTTGTTCGCCTGATAGTAAGCAGTATGTGTACCGAGTTTGGTTGCAGTCGGTCCACTACTTTAGGAGGACGTGCAGGAAGATGGCTCGCATGGTTTTGCAGTAATTCAAGAATATCGTAGTTTACGACTTCATGTCTCCTGTAGCGTGAGTGGTAGGTGTTTAATTCATGACAGCGGTTGTTCGCCTGATAGTAAGCAGTGTGTGTACCGAGTTTGGTTGCAGTCGGTCCACTACTGGAGGAGGAGGTGCAGGAAGATGGCTCGCATGTTTTTGCAGTAATTCGAGAATATCGTAGTTTACGACTTCGTGTCTCCTGTAGCGTAAGTGGTAGGTGTTTAATTCATGACAGCGGTTGTTCGCCTTATAGTAAGCAGGATATGTACCGAATTTGGTTGCAGTCGGTCCACTACTTTAGGAGGAGGTGCAGGAAGATGGCTCGCATGGTTTTGCAGTAATTCAAGAGTATCGTAATTTACTACTTCGTGTCTCCTGTACTGTGAGTGGTAGGTGTATAATTCATGACAGCGGTTGTTCGCCTGATAGTAAGCAGTATGTGTACCGAGTTTGGTTGCAGTCGGTCCACTACTTTAGGAGGAGGTGCAGGAAGATGGCTCGCTTGATTTTGCAGTAATCCTGTATCGTAGTTTATGTCTTCGTGTCTTCCGTAGCGTGAGTGGTAGGTGTTTAATTCATGACAGCGTTTGTTCGCCTGATATCAAGCAGTATGTGTACCGAGTTTAGTTGCAGTCGGTCCACTACTGGAGGAGGAGGTGCAGGAAGATAGATCGCATGGTTTTGCAGTAATTCGAGAATATCGTAGTTTACGACTTCGTGTCTCCTGTAGCGTGAGTGGTAGGTGTTTAATTCATGACAGCGGTTTTTCGCCTTATAGTAAGCAGTATGTGTACCGAGTTTGGTTGCAGTCGGTCCACTACTTTAGGAGGAGGTGCAGGAAGATGGCTCGCATGGTTTTGTTGTAATTCAAGAATATCGTAGTTTACGACTTCGTGTCTCCTGTAGCGTGAGTGATAGGTGTTTAATTAATGACAGCGGTTCTTTGCCTGATAGTAAGCAGTATGTGTACCGTGTTTGGTTGCAGTCGGTCCACTACTTTAGGAGGAGGTACAGGAAGATAGCTCGCTTGGTTTTGCACTAATTCAAGAATATCGTAGTTTATGATTTCGTGTCTCCTGTAGCGTGAGTGGTAGGTGTTTAATTGATTACAGCGGTTGTTCGCCTGATAGTAAGCAGTATGTGTACCGAGTTTGGTTGCAGTCGGTCCACTACTTTAGGAGGAGGTGCAGGAAGATGTCTCGCATGGTTTTGCAGTAATTGAAGAATATCGTAGTTTACGACTTCATGTCTCCTGTAGCGTGAGTGGTAGGTGTTTAATTCATGACAGCGGTTGTTCGCCTGATAGTAAGCAGTGTGTGTACCGAGTTTGGTTGCAGTCGGTCCACTACTGGAGGAGGAGGTGCAGGAAGATGGCTCGCATTGTTTTGCAGTAATTCGAGAATATCGTAGTTTACGACATCGTGTCTCCTGTAGCGTGAGTGGTAGGTGTTTAATTCATGACAGCGGTTGTTCGCCTGATAGTACGCAGTATGTGTACCGAGTTTGGTTGCAGTCGGTCCACTACTGGAGGAGGAGGAAGATGGCTCGCATGGTTTTGCAGTAATTCAAGAGTATCGTAGTTTACGACTTCGGGTCTCCTGTAGCGTAAGTGGTAGGAGTTTAATTCATGACAGCGGTTGTTAGCCTGATAGTAAGCAGTATGTGTACCGAGTTTGGTTGCAGTCGGTCAACTACTTTAGGAGGAGGTGCAATAAGATGGCTTGCATGGATTTGCAGTAATTCAAGAATATCGTAGTTTACGACTACGTGTCTCCTGTAGCGTGAGTGGTAGGTGTTTAATTCATGACAGCGGTTGTTCGCCTGATAGTATGCAGTATGTGTACCGAGTTTGGTTGCAGTCGGTCCACTACTTTAGGAGGAGGTCCTGGAAGATGGCTCGCATGGGTTTGCAGTATTTCAAGAATATCGTAGTTTACGACTTCGTGTCTCCTGTAGCGTGAGTGGTAGGTGTTTAATTCATGACAGCGGTTGTTCGCGTGATAGTAAGCAGTATGTGTACCGAGTTTGGTTGCAGTCGGTCCACTACTTTAAGAGGAGGTGCAGGAAGATGGCTCACATGGTTTTGCAGTAATTCAAGAATATTGTAGTTTAGGTCTTCGTGTCTTCTGTAGCGTGAGTGGTAGGTGTTTAATTCATGACAGCGTTTCTTCGACTGATAGTAAGCAGTATTTGTACCGAGTTGTGTTGCAGTCGGTAAACTACTTTAGGAGGAGGTGCAGGAAGATGGCTCGCATGGTTTTGTAGTAATTCAAGAATATCGTAGTTTACGACCTCGCGTCTCCTGTAGCGTGAGTGGTAGGTGTTTAATTGATGACAGCGGTTGTACGCCTGATAGTAAGCAGTATGTGTACCGAGTTTGGTTGCAGTGGGTCCACTACTTTAGGAGGAGGTGCAGGAAGGTGGCTTGCATGGTTTTGCAGTAATTCAAGATTATCGTAGTTTACGACTTCGTGTCTCCTGTAGCGTGAGTGGTAGGTGTTTAATTCATGACAGCGGTTGTTCGCGTGATAGTAAGCAGTATGTGTACCGAGTTTGGTTGCAGTCGGTCAACTTCTTTAGGAGGAGGTGCAGGAAGATGGCTCGCATGGTTTTGCAGTAATTCAAGAATATCGTAGTTTACCTCTTCATGTCTCCTGTAGAGTGAGTGGTAGGTGTATAATTCATGACAGCGGTTGTTCGCCTGATAGTAAGCAGTATGTGTACCGAGTTTGGTTGCAGTGGGTCCACTACTTTAGGAGGAGGAGCAGGAAGATGTCTCGCATGGTTTTGCAGTAATTCAAGAATATCGTAGTTTACGACTTCATGTCTCCTGTAGCGTGAGTGGTAGGTGTTTAATTCATGACAGCGGTTGTTCGCCTGATAGTAAGCAGTATGTGTACCGAGTTTGGTTGCAGTCGGTCCACTACTGGAGGAGGAGGTGCAGGAAGATGGCTCGCATGGTTTTGCAGTAATTCGAGAATATCGTAGTTTACGACTTCGTGTCTCCTGTAGCGAGAGTGGTAGGTGTTATATACATTACAGCGGTTGTTCGCCTTATAGTAAGAAGGATGTGTACCGAGTTGGGTTGCAGTCGGTCCACTACTTTAGGAGGAGGTGCAGGAAGATGGCTCGCAGGGTTTTGCAGTAATTCAAGAGTATCGTAGTTTACGACTTCGTGTATCGTGTAGTGTGAGTGGTAGGTGTTTAATTAATGACAGCGGTTGTTCGCCTGATAGTAAGCAGTATGTGTACCGAGATTGATTGCAGTCGGTCCACTACATTAGGAGGAGGTGCAGGAAGGTGGTTCGCATGGTTTTGCAGTAATTCAAGAGTATCGTAGTTTACGACTTCGTGTCTCCTGTTGCGTGAGTGGTAGGTGTTTAATTCATGAAAGCGGTTGTTCGCCTGATAGTAAGCAGTATGTGTACTGAGTTTGGTTGCAGTCGGTCCACTACTTTAGGAGGACGTGCAGGAAGATGGCTCGCATGGTTTTTCAGTAATTCAAGAATATCGTAGTTTACGACTTCGTGTCTCCTGTAGCGTAAGTGGTAGGTGTTTAATACATGACAGCAGTTGTTTGCCTGATAGTAAGCAGTATGTGTACCGAGTTTGGTAGCAGTCGGTCTACTACTTTAGGAGGAGGTACAGGAGGATGGCTCGCTTGGTTTTGCACTAATTCAAGAATATCGTAGTTTATGACATCGTACCTCCTGCAGCCTGAGTGGTAGGTGTTTAATTGACTACAGCGGTTGTTCGCCTGATTTAAGCAGAATGTGTACCGAGTTTGGTTGCAGTCGGTCCACTTCTTTAGGAGGAGGTGCAGGAAGATGGCTCGCATTGTTTTGTAGTAATTCAAGAATATCGTAGTTTACGACTTCGTGTCTCCTGTAGCGTGAGTGGTAGGTGTTTAATACATGACAGCGGTTGTTCGCCTGATATTAAGCAGTATGTGTACCGAGTTTGGTTGCAGTCGGTCCACTACTGGAGGAGGAGGTGCAGGAAGATAGCTCGCATGGTTTTGCAGTAATTCGAGAATATCGTAGTTTACGACTTAATGTCTCCTGTACCGTGAGTGGTAGGTGTTTAATTCATGACAGCGGTTGTTCGCCTTATAGGAAGAAGGATGTGTACCGAGTTTGGTTGCAGTCGGTCCTATACTTTAGGAGGAGGTGCAGGAAGATTGCTCGCATGGATTTGAAGTAGTTCAAGAGTATCGTAGTTTACTACTTCGTGTCTCCTGTAGTGTGAGTGGTAGGTGTTTAATTCATGACAGCGGTTGTTCGCCTGATAGTAAGCAGTATGTGTACCGAGTTTGGTTGCAGTCGGTCCACTTCTTTAGGAGGAGGTGCAGGAAGATTGCTCGCATTGTTTTGTAGTAATTCAAGAATATCGTAGTTTACGACTTCGTGTCTCCTGTAGCGTGAGTGGTAGGTGTTTAATACATGACAGCGGTTGTTCGCCTGATATTAAGCAGTATGTGTACCGAGTTTGGTTGCAGTCGGTCCACTACTGGAGGATGAGGTGCAGGAAGATAGCTCGCATGGTTTTGCAGTAATTCGAGAATATCGTAGTTTACGACTTAATGTCTCCTGTAGCGTGAGTGGTTGGTGTTTAATTCATGACAGCGGTTTTTCGCCTTATAGTAAGCAGGATGTGTACCGAGTTTGGTTGCAGTCGGTCCACAACTTTAGGAGGAGGTGCAGGAAGATGGCTCGCATGGTTTTGCAGTAATTCAAGAGTATAGTAGCTTACGACTTAGTGTATCCTGTAGTGTGAGTGGTAGGTGTTTAAATCATGACAGCGGTTGTTCGCCTGATAGTACGCAGTATGTGTACCGAGTTTGGTTGCAGTCGGTCCACTACTTTAGGAGGAGGTGCAGGAAGATGGCTCGCATACTTTTGCAGTAATTCAAGAATATCGTAGTTTACGACTTCGTGTCTCCTGTAGCGTGAGTGGTAGGTTTTTAATTCATGACAGCGGTTGTTCGCCTGATAGTAAGCAGTATGTGTACCGTGTTTGGTTGCAGTCGGTCCACTACTGGAGTAGGAGGTGCAGGAAGATGGCTCGCATGGTTTTGGAGTAATTCGAGAATATCGTAGTTTACGACTTCGTGCCTCCTGTAGCGTGAGTGGTAGGTGTTTAATTCATGACAGCGGTTGTTCGCCTGATAGTAAGCAGTATGTGTACCGAGTTTGGTTGCAGTCGGTCCACTTCTTTAGGAGGAGGTGCAGGAAGATGGCTCGCATTGTTTTGTAGTAATTCAAGAATATCGTAGTTTACGACTTCGTGTCTCCTGTAGCGTGAGTGGTAGGTGTTTAATACATGACAGCGGTTGTTCGCCTGATATTAAGCAGTATGTGTACCGAGTTTGGTTGCAGTCGGTCCACTACTGGAGGAGGAGGTGCAGGAAGATAGCTCGCATGGTTTTGCAGTAATTCGAGAATATCGTAGTTTACGACTTAATGTCTCCTGTAGCGTGAGTGGTAGGTGTTTAATTCATGACAGCGGTTTTTCGCCTTATAGTAAGCAGGATGTGTACCGAGTTTGGTTGCAGTCGGTCCACAACTTTAGGAGGAGGTGCAGGAAGATGGCTCGCATGGTTTTGCAGTAATTCAAGAGTATAGTAGCTTACGACTTAGTGTATCCTGTAGTGTGAGTGGTAGGTGTTTAAATCATGACAACGGTTGTTCGCCTGATAGTACGCAGTATGTGTACCGAGTTTGGTTGCAGTCGGTCCACTACTTTAGGAGGAGGTGCAGGAAGATGGCTCGCATACTTTTGCAGTAATTCAAGAATATCGTAGTTTACGACTTCGTGTCTCCTGTAGCGTGAGTGGTAGGTTTTTAATTCATGACAGCGGTTGTTCGCCTGATAGTAAGCAGTATGTGTACCGTGTTTGGTTGCAGTCGGTCCACTACTGGAGTAGGAGGTGCAGGAAGATGGCTCGCATGGTTTTGGAGTAATTCGAGAATATCGTAGTTTACGACTTCGTGCCTCCTGTAGCGTGAGTGGTAGGTGTTTCATTCATGACAGCGGTTGTTCGCCTTATAGTAAGCAGGTGTGTACCGAGTTTGGCTGCAGTCGGTCAACTAATTTAGGAGGAGGTGCAGGAAGATGGCTCGCATGGTTTTGCAGTAATTCAAGAATATCGTAGTTTACGACTTCATGTCTCCTGTAGCGTGAGTGGTAGGTGTTTAATTCATGACAGCGGTTGTTCGCCTGATAGTTCGCAGTATGTGTACCGAGTTTGGTTGCAGTCGGTCCACTACTTGAGGAGGAGGTGCTGGAAGATGGCTCGCATGGGTTTGCAGTATTTCAAGAATATCGTAGTTTACGACTTCGTGTCTCCTGTAGCGTGAGTGGTAAGTGTTTTATTCATGACAACGGTTGTTCGCGTGATAGTAAGCAGTATGTGTACCGAGTTTGGTTGCAGTCGGTCCACTACTTTAGGAGGAGGTGCAGGAAGATGGCTCGCATGGTTTTGCAGTAATTCAAGAATATCGTAGTTTATGTCTTCGTGTCTTCTGTAGCGTTAGTGGTAGGTGTTTAATTCATGACAGCGGTTCTTCGACTGATAGTAAGCAGTGTGTGTAACGAGTTTGGTTGCAGTCGGTCCACTACTTTAGGAGGAGGTGCAGGAAGATGGCTCGCATGGTTTTTCAGTAATTCAAGAATATCGTAGTTTACGACCTCGTGTCTCTTGTAGCGTGAGTGTTAGGTGTTTAATTGCTGACAGCGGTTGTTCGCATGATAGTAAGCAGTATGTGTACCGAGTTTGGTTCCAGTGGGTACACTACTTTAGGAGGAGGTGCAGGAAGGTATGTTGCATGGTTTTGCAGTAATTCAAGATTATAGTAGATTACGACTTCGTGTCTCCTGTAGCGTGAGTGGTAGGTGTTGTATTCATGACAGCGGTTGTTCGCCTTATAGTAAGAAGGATGTGTACCGAGTTTGGTTGCAGTCGGTCCACTACTTTAGGAGGAGGTGCAGGAAGATGGCTCGCATGGTTTTGCAGTAATTCAAGAGTATCGTAGTTTACGACTTCGTGTATCCTGTAGTGTGAGTGGTAGGTGTTTAATTCATGACAGCTGTTGTTCGCCTGATAGTAAGCAGTATGTATACCGAGTTTGGTTGCAGTCGGTCCACTACTTTAGGAGGAGGTGCAGGAAGATAGCTCGCATGGTTTTGCAGTAATTCGAGAATATCGTAGTTTACGACTTCGTGTCTCCTGTAGCGTGAGTGGTAGGTGTTATATCCATGACAGCGGTTGTTCGCCTTATAGTAAGAAGGATGTGTACCGAGTTTGGTTGCAGTCGGTCCACTACTTTAGGAGGAGGTGCAGGAAGATGGCTCGCATGGTTTTGCAGTAATTCAAGAGTATCGTAGTTTACGACTTCGTGTATCCTGTAGTGTGAGTGGTAGGTGTTTAATTCATGACAGCTGTTGTTCGCCTGATAGTAAGCAGTATGTATACCGAGTTTGGTTGCAGTCGGTCCACTACTTTAGGAGGAGGTGCAGGAAGATAGCTCGCATGGTTTTGCAGTAATTCGAGAATATCGTAGTTTACGACTTCGTGTCTCCTGTAGCGTGAGTGGTAGGTGTTATATCCATGACAGCGGTTGTTCGCCTTATAGTAAGAAGGATGTGTACCGAGTTTGGTTGCAGTCGGGCCACTACTTTAGGAGGAGGTGAAGGAAGGTGGCTCGCATGGTTTTGCAGTAATTCAAGAGTATCGTAGTTTACGACTTCGTGTATCCTGTAGTGTGAGTGGTAGGTGTTTAATTCATGACAGCTGTTGTTCGCCTGATAGTAAGCAGTATGTATACCGAGTTTGGTTGCAGTTGGTCCACTACTTTAGGAGGAGGTGCAGGAAGATTGCTCGCATGGTTTTGCAGTAATTCGAGAATATCGTAGTTTACGACTTCGTGTCTCCTGTAGCGAGAGTGGTAGGTGTTATATTCATGACAGCGGTTGTTCGCCTTATAGTAAGAAGGATGTGTACCGAGTTTGGTTGCAGTCGGTCCACTACTTTAGGAGGAGGTGAAGGAAGGTGGCTCACATGGTTTTGCAGTAATTCAAGAGTATCGTAGTTTACGACTTCGTGTATCCTGTAGTGTGAGTGGTAGGTGTTTAATTCATGACAGCTGTTGTTCGCCTGATAGTAAGCAGTATGTATACCGAGTTTGGTTGCAGTCGGTCCACTACTTTAGGAGGAGGTGCAGGAAGGTGGTTCGCATGGTTTTGCAGTAATTCAAGACTATCGTAGTTTACGACTTCGTGTCTCCTGTTGCGTGAGTGGTAGGTGTTTAATTCATGACAGCGGTTGTTCGCCTGATAGTAAGCAGTATGTGTACCGAGATGGTTGCAGTGGGTCCACTACTTTCGGAGGAAGTGCCGGAAGATGGCTCGCATGGTTTTGCAGTATTTCAAGAATATCGTAGTTTACGACTTCGTGTCTCCTGTAGCGTGAGTGGTAGGTGTTTAATTCATGACAGCGGTTGTTCGCCTGATAGTAAGCAGTATGTGTACCGAGTTTGGTTGCCGTCGGTCCACTACTTTAGGAGGAGGTGCAGGACGATGGCTCGCATTGTTTTGCAGTAATTCAAGAATATCGTAGTATACGACTTCATGTCTCCTGTATCGTGAGTGGTAGGTGTTTAATTCATGACAGGGGTTGTTCGCCTTATAGTAAGAAGGATGTGTACCGAGTTTGGTTGCAGTCGGTCCAATACTTTAGGAGGAGGTGCAGGAAGATGGCTCGCATGGATTTGCAGTAGTTCAAGAATATCGTAGTTTACGACTTCGGGTCTCCTGTAGCGTGAGTGGTAGGTGTTTAATTCATGACAGCGGTTGTTAGCCTGATAGTAAGCAGTATGCGTACCGAGTTTGGTTGCAGTCGGTCCACTACTTTAGAAGGAGGTGCAAGAAGATGGCTCGCATGGTTTTGCAGTAATTCAAGAATATCGTAGTTTACGACTTCGTGTCTCCTGTAGCGTGAGTGGTAGGTGTTTAATTCTTGACAGCGGTTGTTCGCCTGATAGTAAGCAGTATGTGTACCGAGTTTGGTTGAAGTCGGTCCACTACTTTAGGAGGAGGTGCAGGAAGATGGCTCGCATGGTTTTTCAGTAATTCAAGAGTATCGTAGTTTAAGACTTCGTGTCTCCAGTAGCGTGAGTGGTAGGTGTTTAATTCATGACAGCGGTTGTTCGCATGATAGTAAGCAGTATGTGTACCGAGTTTGGTTGCAGTCGGTCCACTACTTTAGGAGGAGGTGCAGGAAGATGGCTCCCATGGTTTTGCAGTAATTCAAGAATATCGTAGTTTACGACTTCGTGTCTCCTGTAGCGAGAGTGGTAGGTGTTTAATTCATGACAGCTGTTTTTCGCCTGATAGTAAGCAGTATGTGTACCGAGTTTGGTTGCAGTCGGTCCACTACTTTAGAAGGAGGTGCAGGAAGATTGCTCGCATGGTTTTGCAGTAATTCAAGAATATCGTAGTTTATGCCTTCGTGTCTTCTGTAGCGTGAATGGTAGGTGTTTAATTCATGACAGCGGTTCATCGACTGATAGTAAGCAGTATGTGTACCGAGTTTGGTTGCAGTCGGTCCACTTCTTTAGGAGGAAGTGCAGGAAGATGGCTTGAATGGTTTTGCAGTAATTCAAGATTATCGTAGTTTACGACTTCGTGTCTCCTGTAGCGTGAGTGGTAGGTGTTTAATTCATGACAGCGGTTGTTAGCCTGATAGTAAGCCGTATGTGTACCGAGTTTGGTTGCAGTCGGTCCACTACTTTAGGAGGAGGTGCAGGAAGATGGCTCGCATGGTTTTGCAGTAAATCAAGAGTATCGTAGTCTACGACTTCGTGTCTCCTGTAGCGTGAGTGGTAGGTGTTTAATTCATGACAGCGGTTGTTCGCCTGACAGTAAGCAGTATGCGTACCGAGTTTGGTTGCAGTCGGTCCACTACTTTAGGAGGAGGTGCTGGAAGATGGCTTGCATGGTTTTGCAGTATTTCAAGAATATTGTAGTTTACGACTTCGTGTCTCCTGTAGCATGAGTGGTAGGTGTTTAATTGATTACAGCGGTTGTTCGCCTGATAGTAAGCAGTATGTGTACCGAGTTTGGTTGCAGTCGGTCCACTACTTTAAAAGGAGGAGCAGGAAGATAGCTCGCATGATTTTGCAGTAATTCAAGAATATCGTAGTTTCCGACTTCATGTCTCCTGTAGCGTGAGTGGTAGGTGTTTAATTCATGACAGAGGTTGTTCGCCTGATAGTAAGCAGTATGTGTACAGAGTTTGGTTGCAGTCGGTCCACTTCTTTAGGAGGAGGTGCAGGAAGATTGCTCGCATGGTTTTGCAGTAATTCAAAAGTATCGTAGTTTACGACTTCGTGTCTCCTGTAGCGTGAGTGGTAGGTGTTTAATTCATGACAGCGGTTGTTAGACTGATAGTTAGTAGTATGTGTACCGAGGTTGGTTGCAGTCGGTCCACTACTTTAGGAGGAGGTGCAGGAAGATAGCTCGCATGGTTTTGCAGTATTTCAAGAGTATCGTAGTTTACTACTTCGTGTCTCCTGTAGCGTGAGTGGTAGGTGTTTAATTCATGACAGCGGTTGTTCGCCTGATAGTAAGCAGTATGTGTACCGAGTTTGGTTGCAGTCGGTCCACTTCTTTAGGAGGAGGTGCAGGAAGATGGCTCGCATGGTTTTGCAGTAATTCAAGAGTATCGTAGTTTATGACTTCGGGTCTCCTGTAGCGTAAGAGGTAGGTGTTTATTTCATGACAGCGGTTGTTCGCCTGATAGTGAGCAGTATGTGTACCGAGTTTGGTTGCAGTCGGTCCATTACTTTAGGAGGAGGTGCTGGAAGATGGCTCGCATGGGTTTGCAGTATTTCAAGAATATCGTAGTATACGACTTCGTGTCTCCTGTAGCGTGAGTGGTAGGTGTTTAATTCATGACAGCGGTTGTTCGCATGATAGTAAGCAGTATGTGTACCGAGTTTGGTTGCAGTCGGTCCACTACTTTAGGAGGAGGTGCAGGAAGATGACTCGCATGGTTTTGCAGTGATTCAAGAATATCGTAGTTTATGTCTTCGTGTCTTCTGTAGCGTGAGTGGTAGGTGTTTAATTCATGACAGCGGTTCTTCGACTGATAGTAAGCAGTATGTGTAACGAGTTTGGTTGCAGTCGGTCCACTACTTTAGGAGGAGGTGCAGGAAGATGGCTCGCATGGTTTTGCAGTAATTCAAGAATATCGTAGTTTACGACCTCGTGTCTCTTGTAGCGTGAGTGTTAGGTGTTTAATTGATGACAGCGGTTGTTCGCCTGATTGTAAGCAGTATGTGTACCGAGTTTGGTTGCAGTCGGTCCACTTCTTTAGGAGGAGGTGCAGGAAGATGGCTCGCATGGTTTTGCAGTAATTCAAGAGTATCGTAGTTTACGACTTCGGGTCTCCTGTAGCGTGAGTGGTAGGTGTTTAATTCATGACAGCGGTTGTTAGCCTGATAGTAAGCAGTATGCGTACCGAGTTTGGTTGCAGTCGGTCCAATACTTTAGAAGGAGGTGCAAGAAGATGGCTCGCATGGTTTTGCAGTAATTCAAGAATATCGTAGTTTACGATTTCGTGTCTCCTGTAGCGTGAGTGGTAGGTGTTTAATTCTTGACAGCGGTTGTGCGCCTGATAGTAAGCAGTATGTGTACCGAGTTTGGTTGAAGTCGGTCCACTACTTTAGGAGGAGGTGCAGGAAGATGGCTCGCATGGTTTTTCAGTAATTCAAGATTATCGTAGTTTAAGACTTCGTGTCTCCAGTAGCGTGAGTGGTAGGTGTTTAATTCATGACAGCGGTTGTTCGCATGATAGTACGCAGTATGTGTACCGAGTTTGGTTGCAGTCGGTCCACTACTTTAGGAGGAGGTGCAGGAAGATGGCTCCCATGGTTTTGCAGTAATTCAAGAATATCGTAGTTTACGACTTCGTGTCTCCTGTAGCGAGAGTGGTAGGTGTTTAATTCATGACAGCTGTTTTTCGCCTGATAGTAAGTAGTATGTGTACCGAGTTTGGTTGCAGTCGGTCCACTACTTTAGAAGGAGGTGCAGGAAGATTGCTCGCATGGTTTTGCAGTAATTCAAGAATATCGTAGTTTATGCCTTCGTGTCTTCTGTAGCGTGAATGGTAGGTGTTTAATTCATGACAGCGGTTCTTCGACTTATAGTAAGCAGTATGTGTACCGAGTTTGGTTGCAGTCGGTCCACTTCTTTAGGAGGAGGTGCAGGATGATGGCTTGAATGGTTTTGCAGTAATTCAAGATTATCGTAGTTTACGACTTCGTGTCTCCTGTAGCGTGAGTGGTAGGTGTTTAATTCATGACAGCGGTTGTTCGCCTGATAATAAGTAGTATGTGTACCGAGTTTGGTTGCAGTCGGTCCACTACTTTAGGAGGAGGTGCAGGAAGATGGCTCGCAGGGTTTTGCAGTAATTCAAGAGTATCGTAGTTTACGACTTCGTGTATCGTGTAGTGTGAGTGGTAGGTGTTTAATTAATGACAGCGGTTGTTCGCCTGATAGTAAGCAGTATGTGTACCGAGATTGATTGCAGTCGGTCCACTACATTAGGAGGAGGTGCAGGAAGGTGGTTCGCATGGTTTTGCAGTAATTCAAGAGTATCGTAGTTTACGACTTCGTGTCTCCTGTTGCGTGAGTGGTAGGTGTTTAATTCATGAAAGCGGTTGTTCGCCTGATAGTAAGCAGTATGTGTACTGAGTTTGGTTGCAGTCGGTCCACTACTTTAGGAGGACGTGCAGGAAGATGGCTCGCATGGTTTTTCAGTAATTCAAGAATATCGTAGTTTACGACTTCGTGTCTCCTGTAGCGTAAGTGGTAGGTGTTTAATACATGACAGCAGTTGTTTGCCTGATAGTAAGCAGTATGTGTACCGAGTTTGGTAGCAGTCGGTCTACTACTTTAGGAGGAGGTACAGGAGGATGGCTCGCTTGGTTTTGCACTAATTCAAGAATATCGTAGTTTATGACATCGTACCTCCTGCAGCGTGAGTGGTAGGTGTTTAATTGATTACAGCGGTTGTTCGCCTGATTTAAGCAGAATGTGTACCGAGTTTGGTTGCAGTCGGTCCACTACTTTAGGAGGAGGTGCAGGAAGATGGCTCGCATGGTTTTGCAGTAATTCAAGAATATCGTAGTTTACGACTTCATGTCTCCTGTACCGTGAGTGGTAGGTGTTTAATTCATGACAGCGGTTGTTCGCCTTATAGGAAGAAGGATGTGTACCGAGTTTGGTTGCAGTCGGTCCTATACTTTAGGAGGAGGTGCAGGAAGATTGCTCGCATGGATTTGAAGTAGTTCAAGAGTATCGTAGTTTACTACTTCGTGTCTCCTGTAGTGTGAGTGGTAGGTGTTTAATTCATGACAGCGGTTGTTCGCCTGATAGTAAGCAGTATGTGTACCGAGTTTGGTTGCAGTCGGTCCACTTCTTTAGGAGGAGGTGCAGGAAGATGGCTCGCATTGTTTTGTAGTAATTCAAGAATATCGTAGTTTACGACTTCGTGTCTCCTGTAGCATGAGTGGTAGGTGTTTAATACATGACAGCGGTTGTTCGCCTGATATTAAGCAGTATGTGTACCGAGTTTGGTTGCAGTCGGTCCACTACTGGAGGAGGAGGTGCAGGAAGATAGCTCGCATGGTTTTGCAGTAATTCGAGAATATCGTAGTTTACGACTTAATGTCTCCTGTAGCGTGAGTGGTAGGTGTTTAATTCATGACAGCGGTTTTTCGCCTTATAGTAAGCAGGATGTGTACCGAGTTTGGTTGCAGTCGGTCCACAACTTTAGGAGGAGGTGCAGGAAGATGGCTCGCATGGTTTTGCAGTAATTCAAGAGTATAGTAGCTTACGACTTAGTGTATCCTGTAGTGTGAGTGGTAGGTGTTTAAATCATGACAGCGGTTGTTCGCCTGATAGTACGCAGTATGTGTACCGAGTTTGGTTGCAGTCGGTCCACTACTTTAGGAGGAGGTGCAGGAAGATGGCTCGCATGGTTTTGCAGTAATTCAAGAATATCGTAGTTTACGACTTCGTGTCTCCTGTAGCGTGAGTGGTAGGTTTTTAATTCATGACAGCGGTTGTTCGCCTGATAGTAAGCAGTATGTGTACCGTGTTTGGTTGCAGTCGGTCCACTACTGGAGTAGGAGGTGCAGGAAGATGGCTCGCATG
Organism: Locusta migratoria; assembly: GCA_026315105.1. NCBI lineage: Eukaryota > Metazoa > Arthropoda > Insecta > Orthoptera > Acrididae > Locusta > Locusta migratoria. Next base: position 4,601,189 of record CM048752.1, on the reverse strand, counting down.
GTTTTGGAGTAATTCGAGAATATCGTAGTTTACGACTTCGTGCCTCCTGTAGCGTGAGTGGTAGGTGTTTAATTCATGACAGCGGTTGTTCGCCTGATAGTAAGCAGTATGTGTACCGAGTTTGGTTGCAGTCGGTCCACTTCTTTAGGAGGAGGTGCAGGAAGATGGCTCGCATTGTTTTGTAGTAATTCAAGAATATCGTAGTTTACGACTTTGTGTCTCCTGTAGCGTGAGTGGTAGGTGTTTAATACATGACAGCGGTTGTTCGCCTGATATTAAGCAGTATGTGTACCGAGTTTGGTTGCAGTCGGTCCACTACTGGAGGAGGAGGTGCAGGAAGATAGCTCGCATGGTTTTGCAGTAATTCGAGAATATCGTAGTTTACGACTTAATGTCTCCTGTAGCGTGAGTGGTAGGTGTTTAATTCATGACAGCGGTTTTTCGCCTTATAGTAAGCAGGATGTGTACCGAGTTTGGTTGCAGTCGGTCCACAACTTTAGGAGGAGGTGCAGGAAGATGGCTCGCATGGTTTTGCAGTAATTCAAGAGTATAGTAGCTTACGACTTAGTGTATCCTGTAGTGTGAGTGGTAGGTGTTTAAATCATGACAGCAGTTGTTCGCCTGATAGTACGCAGTATGTGTACCGAGTTTGGTTGCAGTCGGTCCACTACTTTAGGAGGAGGTGCAGGAAGATGGCTCGCATACTTTTGCAGTAATTCAAGAATATCGTAGTTTACGACTTCGTGTCTCCTGTAGCGTGAGTGGTAGGTTTTTAATTCATGACAGCGGTTGTTCGCCTGATAGTAAGCAGTATGTGTACCGTGTTTGGTTGCAGTCGGTCCACTACTGGAGTAGGAGGTGCAGGAAGATGGCTCGCATGGTTTTGGAGTAATTCGAGAATATCGTAGTTTACGACTTCGTGCCTCCTGTAGCGTGAGTGGTAGGTGTTTCATTCATGACAGCGGTTGTTCGCCTTATAGTAAGCAGGTGTGTACCGAGTTTGGCTGCAGTCGGTCAACTAATTTAGGAGGAGGTGCAGGAAGATGGCTCGCATGGTTTTGCAGTAATTCAAGAATATCGTAGTTTACGACTTCATGTCTCCTGTAGCGTGAGTGGTAGGTGTTTAATTCATGACAGCGGTTGTTCGCCTGATAGTTCGCAGTATGTGTACCGAGTTTGGTTGCAGTCGGTCCACTACTTTAGGAGGAGGTGCAGGAAGATGGCTCGAATGGATTTGCAGTAATTCAAGATTATCGTAGTTTACTACTTCGTGACTCCTGTAGTGTGAGTGGTAGGTGTTTAATTCATGACAGCGGTTGTTCGCCTGATAGTAAGCAGTATGAGTACCGAGTTTGGTTGCAGTCGGTCCACTACTTGAGGAGGAGGTGCTGGAAGATGGCTCGCATGGGTTTGCAGTATTTCAAGAATATCGTAGTTTACGACTTCGTGTCTCCTGTAGCGTGAGTGGTAAGTGTTTTATTCATGACAACGGTTGTTCGCGTGATAGTAAGCAGTATGTGTACCGAGTTTGGTTGCAGTCGGTCCACTACTTTAGGAGGAGGTGCAGGAAGATGGCTCGCATGGTTTTGCAGTAATTCAAGAATATCGTAGTTTATGTCTTCGTGTCTTCTGTAGCGTTAGTGGTAGGTGTTTAATTCATGACAGCGGTTCTTCGACTGATAGTAAGCAGTGTGTGTAACGAGTTTGGTTGCAGTCGGTCCACTACTTTAGGAGGAGGTGCAGGAAGATGGCTCGCATGGTTTTTCAGTAATTCAAGAATATCGTAGTTTACGACCTCGTGTCTCTTGTAGCGTGAGTGTTAGGTGTTTAATTGCTGACAGCGGTTGTTCGCATGATAGTAAGCAGTATGTGTACCGAGTTTGGTTCCAGTGGGTACACTACTTTAGGAGGAGGTGCAGGAAGGTATGTTGCATGGTTTTGCAGTAATTCAAGATTATAGTAGATTACGACTTCGTGTCTCCTGTAGCGTGAGTGGTAGGTGTTTAATTCATGACAGCGGTTCTTCGACTGATAGTAAGCAGTATGTGTACCGAGTTTGGTTACAGTCGGTCCACTTCTTTAGGAGGAGGAGCAGGAAGATGGCTCGCATGGTTTTGCAGTAATTCAAGAGTATCGTAGTTTATCTCTTCATGTCTCCTGCAGCGTGAGTCGTAGGTGTTTAATTCATGACAGCGGTTGTTCGCCTGATAGTAAGCAGTATGTGCACCGAGTTTGGTTGCAGTCGGTCCACTAATGGAGGAGGAGGTGCAGGAAGATGGCTCGCATGGATTTGCAGTAATTCGAGAATGTCGTAGTTTACGACTTCGTGTCTCCTGTAGCGAAAGTGGTAGGTGTTGTATTCATGACAGCGGTTGTTCGCCTTATAGTAAGAAGGATGTGTACCGAGTTTGGTTGCAGTCGGTCCACTACTTTAGGAGGAGGTGCAGGAAGATGGCTCGCATTGTTTTGCAGTAATTCAAGAGTATCGTAGTTTACGACTTCGTGTATCCTGTAGTGTGAGTGGTAGGTGTTTAATTCATGACAGCTGTTGTTCGCCTGATAGTAAGCAGTATGTATACCGAGTTTGGTTGCAGTCGGTCCACTACTTTAGGAGGAGGTGCAGGAAGATAGCTCGCATGGTTTTGCAGTAATTCGAGAATATCGTAGTTTACGACTTCGTGTCTCCTGTAGCGTGAGTGGTAGGTGTTATATCCATGACAGCGGTTGTTCGCCTTATAGTAAGAAGGATGTGTACCGAGTTTGGTTGCAGTCGGGCCACTACTTTAGGAGGAGGTGAAGGAAGGTGGCTCGCATGGTTTTGCAGTAATTCAAGAGTATCGTAGTTTACGACTTCGTGTATCCTGTAGTGTGAGTGGTAGGTGTTTAATTCATGACAGCTGTTGTTCGCCTGATAGTAAGCAGTATGTATACCGAGTTTGGTTGCAGTCGGTCCACTACTTTAGGAGGAGGTGCAGGAAGATTGCTCGCATGGTTTTGCAGTAATTCGAGAATATCGTAGTTTACGACTTCGTGTCTCCTGTAGCGAGAGTGGTAGGTGTTATATTCATGACAGCGGTTGTTCGCCTTATAGTAAGAAGGATGTGTACCGAGTTTGGTTGCAGTCGGTCCACTACTTTAGGAGGAGGTGAAGGAAGGTGGCTCGCATGGTTTTGCAGTAATTCAAGAGTATCGTAGTTTACGACTTCGTGTATCCTGTAGTGTGAGTGGTAGGTGTTTAATTCTTGACAGCGGTTGTTCGCCTGATAGTAAGCAGTATGTGTACCGAGTTTGGTTGAAGTCGGTCCACTACTTTAGGAGGAGGTGCAGGAAGATGGCTCGCATGGTTTTTCAGTAATTCAAGAGTATCGTAGTTTAAGACTTCGTGTCTCCAGTAGCGTGAGTGGTAGGTGTTTAATTCATGACAGCGGTTGTTCGCATGATAGTAAGCAGTATGTGTACCGAGTTTGGTTGCAGTCGGTCCACTACTTTAGGAGGAGGTGCAGGAAGATGGCTCCCATGGTTTTGCAGTAATTCAAGAATATCGTAGTTTACGACTTCGTGCCTCCTGTAGCGAGAGTGGTAGGTGTTTAATTCATGACAGCTGTTTTTCGCCTGATTGTAAGCAGTATGTGTACCGAGTTTGGTTGCAGTCGGTCCACTACTTTAGAAGGAGGTGCAGGAAGATTGCTCGCATGGTTTTGCAGTAATTCAAGAATATCGTAGTTTATGCCTTCGTGTCTTCTGTAGCGTGAATGGTAGGTGTTTAATTCATGACAGCGGTTCTTCGACTGATAGTAAGCAGTATGTGTACCGAGTTTGGTTGCAGTCGGTCCACTTCTTTAGGAGGAAGTGCAGGAAGATGGCTTGAATGGTTTTGCAGTAATTCAAGATTATCGTAGTTTACGACTTCGTGTCTCCTGTAGCGTGAGTGGTAGGTGTTTAATTCATGACAGCGGTTGTTAGCCTGATAGTAAGCCGTATGTGTACCGAGTTTGGTTGCAGTCGGTCCACTACTTTAGGAGGAGGTGCAGGAAGATGGCTCGCATGGTTTTGCAGTAAATCAAGAGTATCGTAGTCTACGACTTCGTGTCTCCTGTAGCGTGAGTGGTAGGTGTTTAATTCATGACAGCGGTTGTTCGCCTGATAGTAAGCAGTATGCGTACCGAGTTTGGTTGCAGTCGGTCCACTACTTTAGGAGGAGGTGCTGGAAGATGGCTTGCATGGTTTTGCAGTATTTCAAGAATATTGTAGTTTACGACTTCGTGTCTCCTGTAGCATGAGTGGTAGGTGTTTAATTGATTACAGCGGTTGTTCGCCTGATAGTAAGCAGTATGTGTACCGAGTTTGGTTGCAGTCGGTCCACTACTTTAAAAGGAGGAGCAGGAAGATAGCTCGCATGATTTTGCAGTAATTCAAGAATATCGTAGTTTCCGACTTCATGTCTCCTGTAGCGTGAGTGGTAGGTGTTTAATTCATGACAGAGGTTGTTCGCCTGATAGTAAGCAGTATGTGTACAGAGTTTGGTTGCAGTCGGTCCACTTCTTTAGGAGGAGGTGCAGGAAGATTGCTCGCATGGTTTTGCAGTAATTCAAAAGTATCGTAGTTTACGACTTCGTGTCTCCTGTAGCGTGAGTGGTAGGTGTTTAATTCATGACAGCGGTTGTTAGACTGATAGTTAGTAGTATGTGTACCGAGGTTGGTTGCAGTCGGTCCACTACTTTAGGAGGAGGTGCAGGAAGATAGCTCGCATGGTTTTGCAGTATTTCAAGAGTATCGTAGTTTACTACTTCGCGTCTCCTGTAGCGTGAGTGGTAGGTATTTAATTCATGACAGCGGTTGTTCGCCTGATAGTAAGCAGTATGTGTACCGAGTTTGGTTGCAGTCGGTCCACTTCTTTAGGAGGAGGTGCAGGAAGATGGCTCGCATGGTTTTGCAGTAATTCAAGAGTATCGTAGTTTATGACTTCGGGTCTCCTGTAGCGTAAGAGGTAGGTGTTTATTTCATGACAGCGGTTGTTCGCCTGATAGTGAGCAGTATGTGTACCGAGTTTGGTTGCAGTCGGTCCATTACTTTAGGAGGAGGTGCTGGAAGATGGCTCGCATGGGTTTGCAGTATTTCAAGAATATCGTAGTATACGACTTCGTGTCTCCTGTAGCGTGAGTGGTAGGTGTTTAATTCATGACAGCGGTTGTTCGCATGATAGTAAGCAGTATGTGTACCGAGTTTGGTTGCAGTCGGTCCACTACTTTAGGAGGAGGTGCAGGAAGATGACTCGCATGGTTTTGCAGTGATTCAAGAATATCCTAGTTTATGTCTTCGTGTCTTCTGTAGCGTGAGTGGTAGGTGTTTAATTCATGACAGCGGTTCTTCGACTGATAGTAAGCAGTATGTGTAACGAGTTTGGTTGCAGTCGGTCCACTACTTTAGGAGGAGGTGCAGGAAGATGGCTCGCATGGTTTTGCAGTAATTCAAGAATATCGTAGTTTACGACCTCGTGTCTCTTGTAGCGTGAGTGTTAGGTGTTTAATTGATGACAGCGGTTGTTCGCCTGATTGTAAGCAGTATGTGTACCGAGTTTGGTTGCAGTCGGTCCACTTCTTTAGGAGGAGGTGCAGGAAGATGGCTCGCATGGTTTTGCAGTAATTCAAGAGTATCGTAGTTTACGACTTCGGGTCTCCTGTAGCGTGAGTGGTAGGTGTTTAATTCATGACAGCGGTTGTTAGCCTGATAGTAAGCAGTATGCGTACCGAGTTTGGTTGCAGTCGGTCCACTACTTTAGAAGGAGGTGCAAGAAGATGGCTCGCATGGTTTTGCAGTAATTCAAGAATATCGTAGTTTACGATTTCGTGTCTCCTGTAGCGTGAGTGGTAGGTGTTTAATTCTTGACAGCGGTTGTGCGCCTGATAGTAAGCAGTATGTGTACCGAGTTTGGTTGAAGTCGGTCCACTACTTTAGGAGGAGGTGCAGGAAGATGGCTCGCATGGTTTTTCAGTAATTCAAGAGTATCGTAGTTTAAGACTTCGTGTCTCCAGTAGCGTGAGTGGTAGGTGTTTAATTCATGACAGCGGTTGTTCGCATGATAGTAAGCAGTATGTGTACCGAGTTTGGTTGCAGTCGGTCCACTACTTTAGGAGGAGGTGCAGGAAGATGGCTCCCATGGTTTTGCAGTAATTCAAGAATATCGTAGTTTACGACTTCGTGTCTCCTGTAGCGAGAGTGGTAGGTGTTTAATTCATGACAGCTGTTTTTCGCCTGATAGTAAGTAGTATGTGTACCGAGTTTGGTTGCAGTCGGTCCACTACTTTAGGAGGACGTGCAGGAAGATGGCTCGCATGGTTTTGCAGTAATTCAAGAATATCGTAGTTTATGCCTTCGTGTCTTCTGTAGCGTGAATGGTAGGTGTTTAATTCATGACAGCGGTTCTTCGACTGATAGTAAGCAGTATGTGTACCGAGTTTGGTTGCAGTCGGTCCACTTCTTTAGGAGGAGGTGCAGGAAGATGGCTTGAATGGTTTTGCAGTAATTCAAGATTATCGTAGTTTACGACTTCGTGTCTCCTGTAGCGTGAGTGGTAGGTGTTTAATTCATGACAGCGGTTGTTAGCCTGATAGTAAGCCGTATGTGTACCGAGTTTGGTTGCAGTCGGTCCACTACTTTAGGAGGAGGTGCAGGAAGATGGCTCGCATGGTTTTGCAGTAAATCAAGAGTATCGTAGTTTACGACTTCGTGTCTCCTGTAGCGTGAGTGGTAGGTGTTTAATTCATGACAGCGGTTGTTCGCCTGATAGTAAGCAGTATGCGTACCGAGTTTGGTTGCAGTCGGTCCACTACTTTAGGAGGAGGTGCTGGAAGATGGCTTGCATGGTTTTGCAGTATTTCAAGAATATTGTAGTTTACGACTTCGTGTCTCCTGTAGCATGAGTGGTAGGTGTTTAATTGATTACAGCGGTTGTTCGCTTGATAGTAAGCAGTATGTGTACCGAGTTTGGTTGCAGTCGGTCCACTACTTTAAAAGGAGGTGCAGGACGATGGCTCGCATTGTTTTGCAGTAATTCAAGAATATCGTAGTTTACGACTTCATGTCTCCTGTAGCGTGAGTGGTAGGTGTTTAATTCATGACAGGGGTTGTTCGCCTTATAGTAAGAAGGATGTGTACCGAGTTTGGTTGCAGTCGGTCCAATACTTTAGGAGGAGGTGCAGGAAGATGGCTCGCATGGATTTGCAGTAGTTCAAGAGTATCGTAGTTTACGACTTCGGGTCTCCTGTAGCGTGAGTGGTAGGTGTTTAATTCATGACAGCGGTTGTTAGCCTGATAGTAAGCAGTATGCGTACCGAGTTTGGTTGCAGTCGGTCCACTACTTTAGAAGGAGGTGCAAGAAGATGGCTCGCATGGTTTTGCAGTAATTCAAGAATATCGTAGTTTACGACTTCGTGTCTCCTGTAGCGTGAGTGGTAGGTGTTTAATTCTTGACAGCGGTTGTTCGCCTGATAGTAAGCAGTATGTGTACCGAGTTTGGTTGAAGTCGGTCCACTACTTTAGGAGGAGGTGCAGGAAGATGGCTCGCATGGTTTTTCAGTAATTCAAGAGTATCGTAGTTTAAGACTTCGTGTCTCCAGTAGCGTGAGTGGTAGGTGTTTAATTCATGACAGCGGTTGTTCGCATGATAGTAAGCAGTATGTGTACCGAGTTTGGTTGCAGTCGGTCCACTACTTTAGGAGGAGGTGCAGGAAGATGGCTCCCATGGTTTTGCAGTAATTCAAGAATATCGTAGTTTACGACTTCGTGTCTCCTGTAGCGAGAGTGGTAGGTGTTTAATTCATGACAGCTGTTTTTCGCCTGATAGTAAGCAGTATGTGTACCGAGTTTGGTTGCAGTCGGTCCACTACTTTAGAAGGAGGTGCAGGAAGATTGCTCGCATGGTTTTGCAGTAATTCAAGAATATCGTAGTTTATGCCTTCGTGTCTTCTGTAGCGTGAATGGTAGGTGTTTAATTCATGACAGCGGTTCTTCGACTGATAGTAAGCAGTATGTGTACCGAGTTTGGTTGCAGTCGGTCCACGTCTTTAGGAGGAGGTGCAGGAAGATGGCTTGAATGGTTTTGCAGTAATTCAAGATTATCGTAGTTTACGACTTCGTGTCTCCTGTAGCGTGAGTGGTAGGTGTTTAATTCATGACAGCGGTTGTTAGCCTGATAGTAAGCCGTATGTGTACCGAGTTTGGTTGCAGTCGGTCCACTACTTTAGGAGGAGGTGCAGGAAGATGGCTCGCATGGTTTTGCAGTAAATCAAGAGTATGGTAGTTTACGACTTCGTGTCTCCTGTAGCGTGAGTGGTAGGTGTTTAATTCATGACAGCGGTTGTTCGCCTGATAGTAAGCAGTATGCGTACCGAGTTTGGTTGCAGTCGGTCCACTACTTTAGGAGGAGGTGCTGGAAGATGGCTTGCATGGTTTTGCAGTATTTCAAGAATATTGTAGTTTACGACTTCGTGTCTCCTGTAGCATGAGTGGTAGGTGTTTAATTGATTACAGCGGTTGTTCGCCTGATAGTAAGCAGTATGTGTACCGAGTTTGGTTGCCGTCGGTCCACTTCTATAGGAGGAGGTGCAGGAAGGTGGTTCGCATGGTTTTGCAGTAATTCAAGACTATCGTAGTTTACGACTTCGTGTCTCCTGTTGCGTGAGTGGTAGGTGTTTAATTCATGACAGCGGTTGTTCGCCTGATAGTAAGCAGTATGTGTACCGAGATGGTTGCAGTGGGTCCACTACTTTAGGAGGAAGTGCCGGAAGATGGCTCGCATGGTTTTGCAGTATTTCAAGAATATCGTAGTTTACGACTTCGTGTCTCCTGTAGCGTGAGTGGTAGGTGTTTAATTCATGACAGCGGTTGTTCGCCTGATAGTAAGCAGTATGTGTACCGAGTTTGGTTGCCGTCGGTCCACTACTTTAGGAGGAGGTGCAGGACGATGGCTCGCATTGTTTTGCAGTAATTCAAGAATATCGTAGTTTACGACTTCATGTCTCCTGTAGCGTGAGTGGTAGGTGTTTAATTCATGACAGGGGTTGTTCGCCTTATAGTAAGAAGGATGTGTACCGAGTTTGGTTGCAGTCGGTCCAATACTTTAGGAGGAGGTGCAGGAAGATGGCTCGCATGGATTTGCAGTAATTCAAGAATATCGTAGTTTACGACTTCGTGTCTCCTGTAGCGTGAGTGGTAGGTGTTTAATTCTTGGCAGCGGTTGTTCGCCTGATAGTAAGCAGTATGTGTACCGAGTTTGGTTGAAGTCGGTCCACTACTTTAGGAGGAGGTGCAGGAAGATGGCTCGCATGGTTTTTCAGTAATTCAAGAGTATCGTAGTTTAAGACTTCGTGTCTCCAGTAGCGTGAGTGGTAGGTGTTTAATTCATGACAGCGGTTGTTCGCATGATAGTAAGCAGTATGTGTACCGAGTTTGGTTGCAGTCGGTCCACTACTTTAGGAGGAGGTGCAGGAAGATGGCTCCCATGGTTTTGCAGTAATTCAAGAATATCGTAGTTTACGACTTCGTGTCTCCTGTAGCGAGAGTGGTAGGTGTTTAATTCATGACAGCTGTTTTTCGCCTGATAGTAAGCAGTATGTGTACCGAGTTTGGTTGCAGTCGGTCCACTACTTTAGAAGGAGGTGCAGGAAGATTGCTCGCATGGTTTTGCAGTAATTCAAGAATATCGTAGTTTATGCCTTCGTGTCTTCTGTAGCGTGAATGGTAGGTGTTTAATTCATGACAGCGGTTCTTCGACTGATAGTAAGCAGTATGTGTACCGAGTTTGGTTGCAGTCGGTCCACTTCTTTAGGAGGAGGTGCAGGAAGATGGCTTGAATGGTTTTGCAGTAATTCAAGATTATCGTAGTTTACGACTTCGTGTCTCCTGTAGCGTGAGTGGTAGGTGTTTAATTCATGACAGCGGTTGTTAGCCTGATAGTAAGCCGTATGTGTACCGAGTTTGGTTGCAGTCGGTCCACTACTTTAGGAGGAGGTGCAGGAAGATGGCTCGCATGGTTTTGCAGTAAATCAAGAGTATCGTAGTTTACGACTTCGTGTCTCCTGTAGCGTGAGTGGTAGGTGTTTAATTCATGACAGCGGTTGTTCACCTGATAGTAAGCAGTATGCGTACCGAGTTTGGTTGCAGTCGGTCCACTACTTTAGGAGGAGGTGCTGGAAGATGGCTTGCATGGTTTTGCAGTATTTCAAGAATATTGTAGTTTACGACTTCGTGTCTCCTGTAGCATGAGTGGTAGGTGTTTAATTGATTACAGCGGTTGTTCGCCTGATAGTAAGCAGTATGTGTACCGAGTTTGGTTGCAGTCGGTCCACTACTTTAAAAGGAGGAGCAGGAAGATAGCTCGCATGATTTTGCAGTAATTCAAGAATATCGTAGTTTCCGACTTCATGTCTCCTGTAGCGTGAGTGGTAGGTGTTTAATTCATGACAGAGGTTGTTCGCCTGATAGTAAGCAGTATGTGTACAGAGTTTGGTTGCAGTCGGTCCACTTCTTTAGGAGGAGGTGCAGGAAGATGGCTCGCATGGTTTTGCAGTAATTCAAAAGTATCGTAGTTTACGACTTCGTGTCTCCTGTAGCGTGAGTGGTAGGTGTTTAATTCATGACAGCGGTTGTTAGACTGATAGTTAGTAGTATGTGTACCGAGGTTGGTTGCAGTCGGTCCACTACTTTAGGAGGAGGTGCAGGAAGATAGCTCGCATGGTTTTGCAGTATTTCAAGAGTATCGTAGTTTACTACTTCGTGTCTCCTGTAGCGTGAGTGGTAGGTGTTTAATTCATGACAGCGGTTGTTCGCCTGATAGTAAGCAGTATGTGTACCGAGTTTGGTTGCAGTCGGTCCACTTCTTTAGGAGGAGGTGCAGGAAGATGGCTCGCATGGTTTTGCAGTAATTCAAGAGTATCGTAGTTTATGACTTCGGGTCTCCTGTAGCGTAAGAGGTAGGTGTTTATTTCATGACAGCGGTTGTTCGCCTGATAGTGAGCAGTATGTGTACCGAGTTTGGTTGCAGTCGGTCCATTACTTTAGGAGGAGGTGCTGGAAGATGGCTTGCATGGGTTTGCAGTATTTCAAGAATATCGTAGTATACGACTTCGTGTCTCCTGTAGCGTGAGTGGTAGGTGTTTAATTCATGACAGCGGTTGTTCGCATGATAGTAAGCAGTATGTGTACCGAGTTTGGTTGCAGTCGGTCCACTACTTTAGGAGGAGGTGCAGGAAGATGACTCGCATGGTTTTGCAGTGATTCAAGAATATCGTAGTTTATGTCTTCGTGTCTTCTGTAGCGTGAGTGGTAGGTGTTTAATTCATGACAGCGGTTCTTCGACTGATAGTAAGCAGTATGTGTAACGAGTTTGGTTGCAGTCGGTCCACTACTTTAGGAGGAGGTGCAGGAAGATGGCTCGCATGGTTTTGCAGTAATTCAAGAATATCGTAGTTTACGACCTCGTGTCTCTTGTAGCGTGAGTGTTAGGTGTTTAATTGATGACAGCGGTTGTTCGCCTGATAGTAAGCAGTATGTGTACCGAGTTTGGTTGCAGTGGGTCCTCTACTTTAGGAGGAGGTGCAGGAAGGTATCTTGCATGGTTTTGCAGTAATTCAAGATTATCGTAGTTTACGACTTCGTGTCTCCTGTAGCGTGAGTGGTAGGTGTTTAATTCATGACAGCGGTTGTTCGCGTGATAGTAAGCAGTATGTGTACCGAGTTTGGTTGCAGTCGGTCCACTTCTTTAGGAGGAGGTGCAGGAAGATGGCTCGCATGGATTTGCAGTAGTTCAAGAGTATCGTAGTTTACTACTTCGTGTCTCCTGTAGTGTGAGTGGTAGGTGTTTAATTCATGACAGCGGTTGTTCGCGTGATAGTAAGCAGTATGTGTACCGAGTTTGGTTGCAGTCGGTCCACTTCTTTAGGAGGAGGTGCAGGAAGATGGCTCGCATGGTTTTGCAGTAATTCAAGAGTATCGTAGTTTACGACTTCGGGTCTCCTGTAGCGTGAGTGGTAGGTGTTTAATTCATGACAGCGGTTGTTCGCGTGATAGTAAGCAGTATGTGTACCGAGTTTGGTTGCAGTCGGTCCACTTCTTTAGGAGGAGGTGCAGGAAGATGGCTCGCATGGATTTGCAGTAGTTCAAGAGTATCGTAGTTTACTACTTCGTGTCTCCTGTAGCGTGAGTGGTAGGTGTTTAATTCATGACAGCGGTTGTTCGCCTGATAGTAAGCAGTATGTGTACCGAGTTTGGTTGCAGTCGGTCCACTTCTTTAGGAGGAGGTGCAGGAAGATGGCTCGCATGGTTTTGCAGTAATTCAAGAGTATCGTAGTTTACGACTTCGGGTCTCCTGTAGCGTGAGTGGTAGGTGTTTAATTCTTGACAGCGGTTGTTCGCCTGATAGTAAGCAGTATGTGTACCGAGTTTGGTTGAAGTCGGTCCACTACTTTAGGAGGAGGTGCAGGAAGATGGCTCGCATGGTTTTTCAGTAATTCAAGAGTATCGTAGTTTAAGACTTCGTGTCTCCAGTAGCGTGAGTGGTAGGTGTTTAATTCATGACAGCGGTTGTTCGCATGATAGTAAGCAGTATGTGTACCGAGTTTGGTTGCAGTCGGTCCACTACTTTAGGAGGAGGTGCAGGAAGATGGCTCCCATGGTTTTGCAGTAATTCAAGAATATCGTAGTTTACGACTTCGTGTCTCCTGTAGCGAGAGTGGTAGGTGTTTAATTCATGACATCTGTTTTTCGCCTGATAGTAAGCAGTATGTGTACCGAGTTTGGTTGCAGTCGGTCCACTACTTTAGAAGGAGGTGCAGGAAGATTGCTCGCATGGTTTTGCAGTAATTCAAGAATATCGTAGTTTATGCCTTCGTGTCTTCTGTAGCGTGAATGGTAGGTGTTTAATTCATGACAGCGGTTCTTCGACTGATAGTAAGCAGTATGTGTACCGAGTTTGGTTGCAGTCGGTCCACTTCTGTAGGAGGAGGTGCAGGAAGATGGCTTGAATGGTTTGGCAGTAATTCAAGTTTATCGTAGTTTACGACTTCGTGTCTCCTGTAGCGTGAGTGGTAGGTGTTTAATTCATGACAGCGGTTGTTAGCCTGATAGTAAGCCGTATGTGTACCGAGTTTGGTTGCAGTCGGTCCACTACTTTAGGAGGAGGTGCAGGAAGATGGCTCGCATGGTTTTGCAGTAAATCAAGAGTATCGTAGTTTACGACTTCGTGTCTCCTGTAGCGTGAGTGGTAGGTGTTTAATTCATGACAGCGGTTGTTCGCCTGATAGTAAGCAGTATGCGTACCGAGTTTGGTTGCAGTCGGTCCACTACTTTAGGAGGAGGTGCTGGAAGATGGCTTGCATGGTTTTGCAGTATTTCAAGAATATTGTAGTTTACGACTTCGTGTCTCCTGTAGCATGAGTGGTAGGTGTTTAATTGATTACAGCGGTTGTTCGCTTGATAGTAAGCAGTATGTGTACCGAGTTTGGTTGCAGTCGGTCCACTACTTTAAAAGGAGGAGCAGGAAGATAGCTCGCATGATTTTGCAGTAATTCAAGAATATCGTAGTTTCCGACTTCATGTCTACTGTAGCGTGAGTGGTAGGTGTTTAATTCATGACAGAGGTTGTTCGCCTGATAGTAAGCAGTATGTGTACAGAGTTTGGTTGCAGTCGGTCCACTTCTTTAGGAGGAGGTGCAGGAAGATGGCTCGCATGGTTTTGCAGTAATTCAAAAGTATCGTAGTTTACGACTTCGTGTCTCCTGTAGCGTGAGTGGTAGGTGTTTAATTCATGACAGCGGTTGTTAGACTGATAGTTAGTAGTATGTGTACCGAGGTTGGTTGCAGTCGGTCCACTACTTTAGGAGGAGGTGCAGGAAGATAGCTCGCATGGTTTTGCAGTATTTCAAGAGTATCGTAGTTTACTACTTCGTGTCTCCTGTAGCGTGAGTGGTAGGTGTTTAATTCATGACAGCGGTTGTTCGCCTGATAGTAAGCAGTATGTGTACCGAGTTTGGTTGCAGTCGGTCCACTTCTTTAGGAGGAGGTGCAGGAAGATGGCTCGCATGGTTTTGCAGTAATTCAAGAGTATCGTAGTTTATGACTTCGGGTCTCCTGTAGCGTAAGAGGTAGGTGTTTATTTCATGACAGCGGTTGTTCGCCTGATAGTAAGCAGTATGTGTACCGAGTTTGGTTGCAGTCGGTCCATTACTTTAGGAGGAGGTGCTGGAAGATGGCTTGCATGGGTTTGCAGTATTTCAAGAATATCGTAGTATACGACTTCGTGTCTCCTGTAGCGTGAGTGGTAGGTGTTTAATTCATGACAGCGGTTGTTCGCATGATAGTAAGCAGTATGTGTACCGAGTTTGGTTGCAGTCGGTCCACTACTTTAGGAGGAGGTGCAGGAAGATGACTCGCATGGTTTTGCAGTGATTCAAGAATATCGTAGTTTATGTCTTCGTGTCTTCTGTAGCGTGAGTGGTAGGTGTTTAATTCATGACAGCGGTTGTTCGCCTGATAGTAAGCAGTATGTGTAACGAGTTTGGTTGCAGTCGGTCCACTACTTTAGGAGGAGGTGCAGGAAGATGGCTCGCATGGTTTTGCAGTAATTCAAGAATATCGTAGTTTACGACCTCGTGTCTCTTGTAGCGTGAGTGTTAGGTGTTTAATTGCTGACAGCGGTTGTTCGCCTGATAGTAAGCAATATGTGTACCGAGTTTGGTTGCAGTGGGTCCACTACTTTAGGAGGAGGTGCAGGAAGGTATCTTGCATGGTTTTGCAGTAATTCAAGATTATCGTAGTTTACGACTTCGTGTCTCCTGTAGCGTGAGTGGTAGGTGTTTAATTCATGACAGCGGTTGTTCGCGTGATAGTAAGCAGTATGTGTACCGAGTTTGGTTGCAGTCGGTCCACTTCTTTAGGAGGAGGTGCAGGAAGATGGCTCGCATGGATTTGCAGTAGTTCAAGAGTATCGTAGTTTACTACTTCGTGTCTCCTGTAGCGTGAGTGGTAGGTGTTTAATTCATGACAGCGGTTGTTCGCCTGATAGTAAGCAGTATGTGTACCGAGTTTGGTTGCAGTCGGTCCACTTCTTTGGGAGGAGGTGCAGGAAGATGGCTCGCATGGTTTTGCAGTAATTCAAGAGTATCGTAGTTTACGACTTCGGGTCTCCTGTAGCGTGAGTGGTAGGTGTTTAATTCATGACAGCGGTTGTTAGCCTGATAGTAAGCAGTATGCGTACCGAGTTTGGTTGCAGTCGGTCCACTACTTTAGAAGGAGGTGCAAGAAGATGGCTCGCATGGTTTTGCAGTAATTCAAGAATATCGTAGTTTACGACTTCGTGTCTCCTGTAGCGTGAGTGGTAGGTGTTTAATTCTTGACAGCGGTTGTTCGCCTGATAGTAAGCAGTATGTGTACCGAGTTTGGTTGAAGTCGGTCCACTACTTTAGGAGGAGGTGCAGGAAGATGGCTCGCATGGTTTTTCAGTAATTCAAGAGTATCGTAGTTTAAGACTTCGTGTCTCCAGTAGCGTGAGTGGTAGGTGTTTAATTCATGACAGCGGTTGTTCGCATGATAGTAAGCAGTATGTGTACCGAGTTTGGTTGCAGTCGGTCCACTACTTTAGGAGGAGGTGCAGGAAGATGGCTCCCATGGTTTTGCAGTAATTCAAGAATATCGTAGTTTACGACTTCGTGTCTCCTGTAGCGAGAGTGGTAGGTGTTTAATTCATGACATCTGTTTTTCGCCTGATAGTAAGCAGTATGTGTACCGAGTTTGGTTGCAGTCGGTCCACTACTTTAGAAGGAGGTGCAGGAAGATTGCTCGCATGGTTTTGCAGTAATTCAAGAATATCGTAGTTTATGCCTTCGTGTCTTCTGTAGCGTGAATGGTAGGTGTTTAATTCATGACAGCGGTTCTTCGACTGATAGTAAGCAGTATGTGTACCGAGTTTGGTTGCAGTCGGTCCACTTCTTTAGGAGGAGGTGCAGGAAGATGTCTTGAATGGTTTGGCAGTAATTCAAGATTATCGTATTTTACGACTTCGTGTCTCCTGTAGCGTGAGTGGTAGGTGTTTAATTCATGACAGCGGTTGTTAGCCTGATAGTAAGCCGTATGTGTACCGAGTTTGGTTGCAGTCGGTCCACTACTTTAGGAGGAGGTGCAGGAAGATGGCTCGCATGGTTTTGCAGTAAATCAAGAGTATCGTAGTTTACGACTTCGTGTCTCCTGTAGCGTGAGTGGTAGGTGTTTAATTCATGACAGCGGTTGTTCGCCTGATAGTAAGCAGTATGCGTACCGAGTTTGGTTGCAGTCGGTCCACTACTTTAGGAGGAGGTGCTGGAAGATGGCTTGCATGGTTTTGCAGTATTTCAAGAATATTGTAGTTTACGACTTCGTGTCTCCTGTAGCATGAGTGGTAGGTGTTTAATTGATTACAGCGGTTGTTCGCTTGATAGTAAGCAGTATGTGTACCGAGTTTGGTTGCAGTCGGTCCACTACTTTAAAAGGAGGAGCAGGAAGATAGCTCGCATGATTTTGCAGTAATTCAAGAATATCGTAGTTTCCGACTTCATGTCTCCTGTAGCGTGAGTGGTAGGTGTTTAATTCATGACAGAGGTTGTTCGCCTGATAGTAAGCAGTATGTGTACAGAGTTTGGTTGCAGTCGGTCCACTTCTTTAGGAGGAGGTGCAGGAAGATGGCTCGCATGGTTTTGCAGTAATTCAAAAGTATCGTAGTTTACGACTTCGTGTCTCCTGTAGCGTGAGTGGTAGGTGTTTAATTCATGACAGCGGTTGTTAGACTGATAGTTAGTAGTATGTGTACCGAGGTTGGTTGCAGTCGGTCCACTACTTTAGGAGGAGGTGCAGGAAGATAGCTCGCATGGTTTTGCAGTATTTCAAGAGTATCGTAGTTTACTACTTCGTGTCTCCTGTAGCGTGAGTGGTAGGTGTTTAAATCATGACAACGGTTGTTCGCCTGATAGTAAGCAGTATGTGTACCGAGTTTGGTTGCAGTCGGTCCACTTCTTTAGGAGGAGGTAAAGGAAGATGGCTCGCATGGTTTTGCAGTAATTCAAGAGTATCGTAGTTTATGACTTCGGGTCTCCTGTAGCGTAAGAGGTAGGTGTTTATTTCATGACAGCGGTTGTTCGCCTGATAGTAAGCAGTATGTGTACCGAGTTTGGTTGCAGTCGGTCCATTACTTTAGGAGGAGGTGCTGGAAGATGGCTCGCATGGGTTTGCAGTATTTCAAGAATATCGTAGTATACGACTTCGTGTCTCCTGTAGCGTGAGTGGTAGGTGTTTAATTCATGACAGCGGTTGTTCGCATGATAGTAAGCAGTATGTGTACCGAGTTTGGTTGCAGTCGGTCCACTACTTTAGGAGGAGGTGCAGGAAGATGGCTCGCATGGTTTTGCAGTGATTCAAGAATATCATAGTTTATGTCTTCGTGTCTTCTGTAGCGTGAGTGGTAGGTGATAATTCATGTCAGCGGTTCTTCGACTGATAGTAAGCAGTATGTGTAACGAGTTTGGTTGCAGTCGGTCCACTACTTTAGGAGGAGGTGCAGGAAGATGGCTCGCATGGTTTTGCAGTAATTCAAGAATATCGTAGTTTACGACCTCGTGTCTCTTGTAGCGTGAGTGTTAGGTGTTTAATTGATGACAGCGGTTGTTCGCCTGATAGTAAGCAGTATGTGTACCGAGTTTGGTTGCAGTGGGTCCACTACTTTAGGAGGAGGTGCAGGAAGGTATCTTGCATGGTTTTGCAGTAATTCAAGATTATCGTAGTTTACGACTTCGTGTCTCCTGTAGCGTGAGTGGTAGGTGTTTAATTCATGACAGCGGTTGTTCGCGTGATAGTAAGCAGTATGTGTACCGAGTTTGGTTGCAGTCGGTCCACTACTTTAGGAGGAGGTGCAGGAAGATGGCTCGCATGGTTTTGCAGTAATTCAAGAGTATCGTAGTTTACGACATCGTGTATCCTGTAGTGTGAGTGGTAGGTGTTTAATTCATGACAGCGGTTGTTCGCCTGATAGTAAGCAGTATGTATACCGAGTTTGGTTGCAGTCGGTCCACTACTTTAGGAGGACGTGCAGGAAAATGGCTCGCATGGTTTTGCAGTAATTCAAGAATATCGTAGTTTACGACTTCGTGTCTCCTGTTGCGTGAGTGGTAGGTGTTTAATTCATGACAGCGGTTGTTCGCCTGATAGTAAGCAGTATGTGTACCGAGTTGGTTGCAGTGGGTCCACTACTTTAGGAGGTGGTGCAGGAAGATGTCTCGCATGGTTTTGCAGTATTTCAAGAATATCGTAGTTTACGACTTCGTGTCTCCTGTAGCGTGAGTGGTAGGTGTTTAATTCATGACAGCGGTTGTTCGCCTGATAGTAAGCAGTATGTGTACTGAGTTTGGTTGCAGTCGGTCCACTACTTTAGGAGGACGTGCAGGAAGATGGCTCGCATGGTTTTGTAGTAATTCAAGAATATCGTAGTTTACGACTTCGTGTCTCCTGTAGCGTGAGTGGTAGGTGTTTAATTCATAACAGCGGTTCTTTGCCTGATAGTAAGCAGTATGTGTACCGAGTTTGGTAGCAGTCGGTCTACTACTTTAGGAGGAGGTACAGGAAGATGTCTCGCTTGGCTTTGCACTAATTCAAGAATATCGTAGTTTATGAGTTCGTGTCTCCTGTAGCGTGAGTGGTAGGTGTTTAATTGATTACAGCGGTTGTTCGCCTGATAGTAAGCAGTATGTGTACCGAGTTTGGTTGCCGTCGGTCCACTACTTTAGGAGGAGGTGCAGGAAGATGGCTCGCATGGTTTTGCAGTAATTAAAGAGTATCGTAGTTTACGACTTCGTGTCTCCTGTAGCATGAGTGGAAGGTGTTAAATTCATGACAGCGGTTGTTTGACTGATAGTAAGCAGTATGTGTACCGAGTTTGGTTGCAGTCGGTCCACTACTTTAGGAGGAGGTGCAGGAAGATGGCTCGCATGGTTTTGCAGTAATTCAAGAATATCGTAGTTAACGACTTCGTGTCTCCTGTAGCGTAATTGGTAGGTGTTTAATTTATGACAGCGGTTGTTCGCCTGATAGTAAGAAGTATGTGTACCGAGTTTGGTTGCAGTCAGTCCACTAGTTTAGTAGGAGGTGCAGGAAGATGGCTCCCATTGATTTGCAGTAATTCAAGAATATCGTAGTTTACGACTTGGTGTCTCCTGTAGCGTGAGTGGTAGGTTTTTTAATTCATGACAGCGGTTGTTCACCTGATAGTAAGCAGTATGTGTGCCGTGTATGGTTGCAATCGGTCCACTACTTACGGAGGAGGTGCAGGAAGATGGCTCGCATGGTTTTGCAGTAATTGAAGAATATCGTAGTTTACGACTTCGTGTTTCCTGCAGCGTGAGTGATAGGTGTTTAATTCATGACTGCGGTTGTTCGCCTGATAGTAAGCAGTATGTGTATCGAGTTTGGTTGTAGTCGGTCCACTACTGGAGGAGAAGGTGCAGGAAGATGGCTCGCATTGATTTGCAGTAATTCAAGAATATCGTAGTTTACGACTTCGTGTCTCCTGTAGCGTGAGTGGTAGGTGTTTAATTCATGACTGCGGTTGTTCGCCTGATAGTACGCAGTATGTGTACCGAGTTTGGTTGCAGTCGGTCCACTACTTTAGGAGGAGGTGCAGGAAGATGGCTCGCATGGTTTTGCAGTAATTCAAGAATATGGTAGTTTACGACTTCGTGTCTCCTGTAGCGTGAGTGATAGGTGTTTAATTCATGACTGCGGTTGTTCGCCTGATAGTAAGCAGTATGTGTACCGAGTTTGGTTGTAGTCGGTCCACTACTGCAGGAGGAGGTGCAGGAAGATGGCTCGTATGGTTTTGCAGTAATTCAAGAATATCGTAGTTTACGACTTCGTGTCTCCTGTAGCGTAAGTTGTAGGTGTTTAATTTATGACAGCGGTTGTTCGACTGATAGTAAGCAGTATGTGTACCGATTTTGGCTGCAGTCGGTCCACTACTGGTGGAGGAGGTGCAGGAAGATGGCTCGCTTGGGTTTGTAGTAATTCAAGAATATCGTAGTTTACAACTTTGTGTCTCCTGTAGCGTGAGTGGTAGGTGTTCAATTCACGACAGCGATTGTTCGCCTGATACTAGGCAGTATGTGTACCGAGTTTGGTTGCAGTCGGTCCAATACTTTAGGAGGAGGTGCAGGAAGATGGCTCCCATGGTTTTGCAGTAATTCAAGAATATCGTAGTTTACGACTTCGTGTCTCCTGTAGCGTAAGTGGTAGGTGTTTAATTTATGACAGCGGTTGTTCGCCTGATAGTATGCAGTATGTGTACCGAGTTTGGTTGCAGTCGGTCCACTTCTTTAGGAGGAGGTGCAGGAAGATGGCTCGCATGGATTTGCAGTAGTTCAAGAGTATCGTAGTTTACTACTTCGTGTCTCCTGTAGCGTGAGTGGTAGGTGTTTAATTCATGACAGCGGTTGTTCGCCTGATAGTAAGCAGTATGTGTACCGAGTTTGGTTGCAGTCGGTCCACTTCTTTAGGAGGAGGTGCAGGAAGATGGCTCGCATGGTTTTGCAGTAATTCAAGAGTATCGTAGTTTACGACTTCGGGTCTCCTGTAGCGTGAGTGGTAGGTGTTTAATTCATGACAGCGGTTGTTATCCTGATAGTAAGCAGTATGCGTACCGAGTTTGGTTGCAGTCGGTCCACTACTTTAGAAGGAGGTGCAAGAAGATGGCTCGCATGATTTTGCAGTAATTCAAGAATATCGTAGTTTACGACTTCGTGTCTCCTGTAGCGTGAGTGGTAGGTGTTTAATTCTTGACAGCGGTTGTTCGCCTGATAGTAAGCAGTATGTGTACCGAGTTTGGTTGAAGTCGGTCCACTACTTTAGGAGGAGGTGCAGGAAGATGGCTCGCATGGTTTTTCAGTAATTCAAGAGTATCGTAGTTTAAGACTTCGTGTCTCCAGTAGCGTGAGTGGTAGGTGTTTAATTCATGACAGCGGTTGTTCGCATGATAGTAAGCAGTATGTGTACCGAGTTTGGTTGCAGTCGGTCCACTACTTTAGGAGGAGGTGCAGGAAGATGGCTCCCATGGTTTTGCAGTAATTCAAGAATATCGTAGTTTACGACTTCGTGTCTCCTGTAGCGAGAGTGGTAGGTGTTTAATTCATGACATCTGTTTTTCGCCTGATAGTAAGCAGTATGTGTACCGAGTTTGGTTGCAGTCGGTCCACTACTTTAGAAGGAGGTGCAGGAAGATTGCTCGCATGGTTTTGCAGTAATTCAAGAATATCGTAGTTTATGCCTTCGTGTCTTCTGTAGCGTGAATGGTAGGTGTTTAATTCATGACAGCGGTTCTTCGACTGATAGTAAGCAGTATGTGTACCGAGTTTGGTTGCAGTCGGTCCACTTCTTTAGGAGGAGGTGCAGGAAGATGTCTTGAATGGTTTGGCAGTAATTCAAGATTATCGTAGTTTACGACTTCGTGTCTCCTGTAGCGTGAGTGGTAGGTGTTTAATTCATGACAGCGGTTGTTAGCCTGATAGTAAGCCGTATGTGTACCGAGTTTGGTTGCAGTCGGTCCACTACTTTAGGAGGAGGTGCAGGAAGATGGCTCGCATGGTTTTGCAGTAAATCAAGAGTATCGTAGTTTACGACTTCGTGTCTCCTGTAGCGTGAGTGGTAGGTGTTTAATTCATGACAGCGGTTGTTCGCCTGATAGTAAGCAGTATGCGTACCGAGTTTGGTTGCAGTCGGTCCATTACTTTAGGAGGAGGTGCTGGAAGATGGCTCGCATGGGTTTGCAGTATTTCAAGAATATCGTAGTATACGACTTCGTGTCTCCTGTAGCGTGAGTGGTAGGTGTTTAATTCATGACAGCGGTTGTTCGCATGATAGTAAGCAGTATGTGTACCGAGTTTGGTTGCAGTCGGTCCACTACTTTAGGAGGAGGTGCAGGAAGATGGCTCGCATGGTTTTGCAGTGATTCAAGAATATCATAGTTTATGTCTTCGTGTCTTCTGTAGCGTGAGTGGTAGGTGATAATTCATGACAGCGGTTCTTCGACTGATAGTAAGCAGTATGTGTAACGAGTTTGGTTGCAGTCGGTCCACTACTTTAGGAGGAGGTGCAGGAAGATGGCTCGCATGGTTTTGCAGTAATTCAAGAATATCGTAGTTTACGACCTCGTGTCTCTTGTAGCGTGAGTGTTAGGTGTTTAATTGATGACAGCGGTTGTTCGCCTGATAGTAAGCAGTATGTGTACCGAGTTTGGTTGCAGTGGGTCCACTACTTTAGGAGGAGGTGCAGGAAGGTATCTTGCATGGTTTTGCAGTAATTCAAGATTATCGTAGTTTACGACTTCGTGTCTCCTGTAGCGTGAGTGGTAGGTGTTTAATTCATGACAGCGGTTGTTCGCGTGATAGTAAGCAGTATGTGTACCGAGTTTGGTTGCAGTCGGTCCACTACTTTAGGAGGAGGTGCAGGAAGATGTCTCGCATGGTTTTGCAGTAATTCAAGAGTATCGTAGTTTACGACATCGTGTATCCTGTAGTGTGAGTGGTAGGTGTTTAATTCATGACAGCGGTTGTTCGCCTGATAGTAAGCAGTATGTATACCGAGTTTGGTTGCAGTCGGTCCACTACTTTAGGAGGACGTGCAGGAAAATGGCTCGCATGGTTTTGCAGTAATTCAAGAATATCGTAGTTTACGACTTCGTGTCTTCTGTAGCGTGAGTGGTAGGTGTTTAATTCATGACAGCGGTTGTTCGCCTGATAGTGAACAGTATGTGTACCGAGTTTGGTTGCAGTCGGTCCACTACATTAGGAGGAGGTGCAGGAAGGTGGTTCGGATGGTTTTGCAATATTTCAAGACTATCGTAGTTTACGACTTCGTGTCTCCTGTTGCGTGAGTGGTAGGTGTTTAATTCATGACAGCGGTTGTTCGCCTGATAGTAAGCAGTATGTGTACCGAGTTGGTTGCAGTGGGTCCACTACTTTAGGAGGTGGTGCAGGAAGATGTCTCGCATGGTTTTGCAGTATTTCAAGAATATCGTAGTTTACGACTTCGTGTCTCCTGTAGCGTGAGTGGTAGGTGTTTAATTCATGACAGCGGTTGTTCGCCTGATAGTAAGCAGTATGTGTACTGAGTTTGGTTGCAGTCGGTCCACTACTTTAGGAGGACGTGCAGGAAGATGGCTCGCATGGTTTTGTAGTAATTCAAGAATATCGTAGTTTACGACTTCGTGTCTCCTGTAGCGTGAGTGGTAGGTGTTTAATTCATAACAGCGGTTCTTTGCCTGATAGTAAGCAGTATGTGTACCGAGTTTGGTAGCAGTCGGTCTACTACTTTAGGAGGAGGTACAGGAAGATGTCTCGCTTGGCTTTGCACTAATTCAAGAATATCGTAGTTTATGAGTTCGTGTCTCCTGTAGCGTGAGTGGTAGGTGTTTAATTGATTACAGCGGTTGTTCGCCTGATAGTAAGCAGTATGTGTACCGAGTTTGGTTGCCGTCGGTCCACTACTTTAGGAGGAGGTGCAGGAAGATGGCTCGCATGGTTTTGCAGTAATTAAAGAGTATCGTAGTTTACGACTTCGTGTCTCCTGTAGCATGAGTGGAAGGTGTTAAATTCATGACAGCGGTTGTTTGACTGATAGTAAGCAGTATGTGTACCGAGTTTGGTTGCAGTCGGTCCACTACTTTAGGAGGAGGTGCAGGAAGATGGCTCGCATGGTTTTGCAGTAATTCAAGAATATCGTAGTTAACGACTTCGTGTCTCCTGTAGCGTAATTGGTAGGTGTTTAATTTATGACAGCGGTTGTTCGCCTGATAGTAAGAAGTATGTGTACCGAGTTTGGTTGCAGTCAGTCCACTAGTTTAGTAGGAGGTGCAGGAAGATGGCTCCCATTGATTTGCAGTAATTCAAGAATATCGTAGTTTACGACTTGGTGTCTCCTGTAGCGTGAGTGGTAGGTTTTTTAATTCATGACAGCGGTTGTTCACCTGATAGTAAGCAGTATGTGTGCCGTGTATGGTTGCAATCGGTCCACTACTTACGGAGGAGGTGCAGGAAGATGGCTCGCATGGTTTTGCAGTAATTGAAGAATATCGTAGTTTACGACTTCGTGTTTCCTGCAGCGTGAGTGATAGGTGTTTAATTCATGACTGCGGTTGTTCGCCTGATAGTAAGCAGTATGTGTATCGAGTTTGGTTGTAGTCGGTCCACTACTGGAGGAGAAGGTGCAGGAAGATGGCTCGCATTGATTTGCAGTAATTCAAGAATATCGTAGTTTACGACTTCGTGTCTCCTGTAGCGTGAGTGGTAGGTGTTTAATTCATGACTGCGGTTGTTCGCCTGATAGTACGCAGTATGTGTACCGAGTTTGGTTGCAGTCGGTCCACTACTTTAGGAGGAGGTGCAGGAAGATGGCTCGCATGGTTTTGCAGTAATTCAAGAATATGGTAGTTTACGACTTCGTGTCTCCTGTAGCGTGAGTGATAGGTGTTTAATTCATGACTGCGGTTGTTCGCCTGATAGTAAGCAGTATGTGTACCGAGTTTGGTTGTAGTCGGTCCACTACTGCAGGAGGAGGTGCAGGAAGATGGCTCGTATTTTTTTTGCAGTAATTCAAGAATATCGTAGTTTACGACTTCGTGTCTCCTGTAGCGTAAGTTGTAGGTGTTTAATTTATGACAGCGGTTGTTCGACTGATAGTAAGCAGTATGTGTACCGAGTTTGGCTGCAGTCGGTCCACTACTGGTGGAGGAGGTGCAGGAAGATGGCTCGCTTGGGTTTGTAGTAATTCAAGAATATCGTAGTTTACAACTTTGTGTCTCCTGTAGCGTGAGTGGTAGGTGTTCAATTCATGACAGCGATTGTTCGCCTGATACTAGGCAGTATGTGTACCGAGTTTGGTTGCAGTCGGTCCAATACTTTAGGAGGAGGTGCAGGAAGATGGCTCCCATGGTTTTGCAGTAATTCAAGAATATCGTAGTTTACGACTTCGTGTCTCCTGTAGCGTAAGTGGTAGGTGTTTAATTTATGACAGCGGTTGTTCGCCTGATAGTATGCAGTATGTGTACCGAGTTTGGTTGCAGTCAGTCCACTAGTTTAGGAGAAGGTGCAGGAAGATGGCTCCCATGGTTTAGCAGTAATTCAAGAATATCGTAGTTTACGACTTCGTGTCTCCTGCAGCGTGAGTGGTAGGTGTTTAATTCATGACAGCGGTTGTTTGCCTGATAGTAAGCAGTATGTGTACCGAGTTTGGTTGCAGTCGGTCCACTACTTTAGTAGGAGGTGCAGGAAGATGGCTCGCATGGTTTTGCAGTAATTCAAGATTATCGTAGTTTACGACTTCGTGTCTCCTGTAGCGTAAGTGGTAGGTGTTTAATTTATGACAGCGGTTGTTCGCCTGATAGTAAGCAGTATGTGTACCGAGTTTGGTTGCAGTCAGTATACTAGTTTAGTAGGAGGTGCAGGAAGATGGCTCCCATTGATTTGCAGTAATTCAAGAATATCGTAGTTTACGACTTGGTGTCTCCTGTAGCGTGAGTGGTAGGTGTTTAATTCATGACTGCGGTTGTTCGCCTGATAGTACGCAGTATGTGTACCGAGTTTGGTTGCAGTCGGTCCACTACTTTAGGAGGAGGTGCAGGAAGATGGCTCGCATGGTTTTGCAGTAATTCAAGAATATGGTAGTTTACGACTTCGTGTCTCCTGTAGCGTGAGTGATAGGTGTTTAATTCATGACTGCGGTTGTTCGCCTGATAGTAAGCAGTATGTGTACCGAGTTTGGTTGTAGTCGGTCCACTACTGCAGGAGGAGGTGCAGGAAGATGGCTCGTATGGTTTTGCAGTAATTCAAGAATATCGTAGTTTACGACTTCGTGTCTCCTGTAGCGTAAGTTGTAGGTGTTTAATTTATGACAGCGGTTGTTCGACTGATAGTAAGCAGTATGTGTACCGAGTTTGGCTGCAGTCGGTCCACTACTGGTGGAGGAGGTGCAGGAAGATGGCTCGCTTGGGTTTGTAGTAATTCAAGAATATCGTAGTTTACGACTTTGTGTCTCCTGTAGCGTGGGTGGTAGGTGTTCAATTCATGACAGCGATTGTTCGCCTGATACTAGGCAGTATGTGTACCGAGTTTGGTTGCAGTCGGTCCAATACTTTAGGAGGAGGTGCAGGAAGATGGCTCCCATGGTTTTGCAGTAATTCAAGAATATCGTAGTTTACGACTTCGTGTCTCCTGTAGCGTAAGTGGTAGGTGTTTAATTTATGACAGCGGTTGTTCGCCTGATAGTATGCAGTATGTGTACCGAGTTTGGTTGCAGTCAGTCCACTAGTTTAGGAGAAGGTGCAGGAAGATGGCTCCCATGGTTTAGCAGTAATTCAAGAATATCGTAGTTTACGACTTCGTGTCTCCTGTAGCGTAAGTGGTAGGTGTTTAATTTATGACAGCGGTTGTTCGCCTGATAGTATGCAGTATGTGTACCGAGTTTGGTTGCAGTCGGTCCACTACTTTAGTAGGAGGTGCAGGAAGATGGCTCGCATGGTTTTGCAGTAATTCAAGATTATCGTAGTTTACGACTTCGTGTCTCCTGTAGCATAAGTGGTAGGTGTTTAATTTATGACAGCGGTTGTTCGCCTGATAGTAAGCAGTATGTGTACCGAGTTTGGTTACAGTCAGTATACTAGTTTAGTAGGAGGTGCAGGAAGATGGCTCCCATTGATTTGCAGTAATTCAAGAATATCGTAGTTTACGACTTCGTGTCTCCTGCAGCGTGAGTGGAAGGCGTTTAATTCATGTCGGCGGTTGTTCGCCTGATAGTAAGCAGTATGTGTGCCGTGTATGGTTGCAATCGGTCCACTACTTACGGATTAGGTGCAGGAAGATGGCTCTCATGGTTTTGCAGTAATTGAAGAATATCGTAGTTTACGACTTCGTGTTTCCTGCAGCGTGAGTGGAAGGTGTTTAATTCATGTCAGCGGTTGTTCGCCTGATAGTAAGCAGTATGTGTACCCAGATTGGTTGCAGTCGGTCCATTACTGGAGGAGAAGGTGCAGGAAGATGGCTCGCATTGATTTGCAGTAATTCAAGAATATCGTAGTTTACGACTTCGTGTCTCCTGTAGCGTGTGTGGTAGGTGTTTAATTCATGACTGCGGTTGTTCGCCTGATAGTACGCAGTATGTGTACCGAGTTTGGTTGCAGTCGGTCCACTACTTTAAGAGGAGGTGCAGGAAGATGGCTCGCATGGTTTTGCAGTTATTCAAGAATATGGTAGTTTACGACTTCGTGTCTCCTGTAGCGTGAGTGATAGGTGTTTAATTCATGACTGCGGTTGTTCGCCTGATAGTAAGCAGTATGTGTACCGAGTTTGGTAGTAGTCGGTCCACTACTGGAGGAGGAGGTGCAGGAAGATGGCTCGCATGGTTTTGCAGTATTTCAAGAATATCGTAGTTTACGACTTCGTGTCTCCTGTAGCGTAAGTTGTAGGTGTTTAATTTATGACAGCGGTTGTTCGACTGATAGTAAGCAGTATGTGTACCGAGTTTGGTTGCAGTCGGTCCACTACTGGAGGAGGAGGTGCAGGAAGATGGCTCGCATGGTTTTGCAGTAATTCAAGAATATCGTAGTTTACGACTTCGTGTCTCCTGTAGCGTGAGTGGTAGGTGTTCAATTCATGACAGCGATTGTTCGCCTGATAGTAGGCAGTATGTGTACCGAGTTTGGTTGCAGTCGGTCCACTACTTTAGGAGGAGGTGCAGGAAGATGCCTCGCATGGTTTCGCAGTAATTCAAGAATATCATGGTTTACGACTTCGTGTCTCCTGTAGCGTAAGTGGTAGGTGTTTAATTTATGACAGCGGTTGTTCGCCTGATAGTAAGCAGTATGTGTACCGAGTTTGGTTGCAGTCGGTCCACTACTTTAGGAGGAGGTGCAGGAAGATTGCTTGCATGGTTTTGCAGTAGATCAATAATATCGTAGTTTACGACTTCGTGTCTCCTGTAGCGTGAGTGGTAGGTGTTTAATTCATGACAGCTGTTGTTCGCCTGATAGTAAGCAGCATCTGTACCGAGATTGTTTGCAGTCGGTCCACTACTTTAGGAGGAGGTGCAGGAAGATGGCTCGCATGGTTTTGCAGTAATTCAAGAATATCGTAGTTTACGACTTCGTGTCTCCTGTAGCGTGAGTGGTAGGTGTTTAATTCATGACTGCGGTTTTTCGCCTGATAGTAAGCAGTATGTGTACCGAGTTTGGTTGTAGTCGGTCCACTACTGCAGGAGGGGGTGCAGGAAGATGGCTCGCATGGTTTTGCAGTAATTCAAGAATATCGTAGTTTACGACTTCGTGTCTCCTGTAGCGTAAGTTGTAGGTGTTTAATTTATGACAGTGGTTGTTCGCCTGATAGTAAGCTGTATGTGTAAAGAGTTTGGTTGCAGTCGGTCCACTACTTTAGGAGGAGGTGCAGGAAGATGGCTCGCATAATTTTGCAGTAATTCAAGAATATCGTAGTTTACGACTTCGTGTCTCCTGTAGCGTAAGTGGTAGGTGTTTAATTTATGACGGCGGTTGTTCGCCTGATAGTAAGCAGTATGTGTACCGAGTTTGGTTGCAGTCCGTCCACTAGTTTAGGAGGAGGTGCAGGAAGATGGCTCGCATGGTTTTGCAGTTATTCAAGACTATCGTAGTTTACGACTTCGTGTCTCCTGCAGCATGAGTGGTAGGTGTTTAATTCATGACAGCTGTTGTTCGCCTGATGGTAAGCAGTATGTGTACCGAGTTTGTTTGCAGTCGGTCCACTACTTTAGGAGGAGGTGCAGGAAGATAGCTCGCATGGTTTTGCAGTAATTCAAGATTATCGTAGTTTACGACTTCGTGTCTCCTGTAGCGTGAGTGGTAGGTGTTTAATTCATGACAGCGGTTGTTCGCCTGATAGTAAGCAGTATGTGTACCGAGTTTGGTTGTAGTCGGTCCACTACTGGAGGAGGAGGTGCAGGAAGATTGCTCGCATGGTTTTGCAGTAATTCAAGAATATCGTAGTTTACGACTTCGTGTCTCCTGTAGCGTGAGTGGTAGGTGTTTAATTCATGACAGCGGTTGTTCGACTGATAGTAAGCAGTATGTGTACAGATTTTGGTTGCAGTCGGTCCACTACTGGAGGAGGAGGTGCAGGAAGATGGCTAGCATGGTTTTGCAGTAATTCAAGAATATCGTTGTTTACGACTTCGTGTCTTCTATAGCGTGAGTGGTAGGTGTTTAATTCATGACAGCGGTTGTTCGCCTGATAGTAACCAGTATGTGTACCGAGTTTGGTTGCAGTCGGTCCACTACTTTAGGAGGAGGTGCAGGAAGATGGCTCGCATGGTTTTGCAGTAATTCAAGAATATCGTAGATTACGACTTCGTGTCTCCTGTAGCGTAAGTGGTAGGTGTTTAATTTATGACAGCGGTTGTTTGCCTGATAGTAAGCAGTATGTGTACCGAGTTTGGTTGCAGTCGGTCCACTACTTTAGGAGGAGGTGCAGGAAGATGTCTCGCATGGTTTTGCAGTAATTCAAGAATATCGTAGTTTACGACTTCGTGTCTCCTGTAGCGTGAGTGGCAGGTGTATAATTCATGACTGCGGCTGTTCGCCTGATAGTAAGCAGTATGTGTACCGAGTTTGGTTGCAGTCGGTACACTACTTTAGGAGGAGGTGCAGGAAGATTGCTCGCATGGGTTTGCTGTAGTTCAAGAATATCGTAGTTTACGACTTCGTGTCTCCTATAGCGTGAGTGGTAGGTGTTTAATTCATGACAGCTGTTGTTCGCCTGATAGTAAGCAGTATGTGTACCGAGTTTGGTTGCAGTCGGTCCACTACTTTAGGAGGTGGTGCAGGAAGATGGCTCGCATGGTTTTGCAGTAATTCAAGATTATCGTAGTTTACGACTTCATGTCTCCTGTAGCGTGAGTGGTAGGTGTTTAATTCATGACAGCGGTTGTTCGCCTGATAGTAAGCAGTATGTGTACCGAGTTTGGTTGCAGTCGGTCCAATACTTTAGGAGAAGGTGCAGGATGATGGCTCGCATTGTTTTTACAGTAATTCAAGAACATCGTAGTTTTCGACTTCTTGTCTCCTGTAGCGTGAGTGGTAGGTGTTTAATTCATGACAGCGGATGTTCGCCTGATAGTAAGCAGTATGTGTACCGAGTTTGGTTGCAGTCGGTCCACTACTGGAGGAGGAGGTGCAGGAAGATGGCTCGCATGGTTTTGCAGTAATTCAAGAATATCGTAGTTTACGACTTCGTGTATCCTGTAGCGTGAGTGGTAGGTGTTTAATTCATGACTGCGGTTGTTCGCCTGATAGTAAGCAGTATGTGTACCGAGTTTGGTTGTAGTCGGTCCACTACTGGAGGAGGAGGTGGAGGAAGATGGCTCGCATGGTTTTGCAGTAATTCAAGAATATCGTAGTTTACGACTTCGTGTCTCCTGTAGCGTAAGTTGTAGGTGTTTAATATATAACAGCGGTTGTTCGACTGATAGTAAGCAGTATGTGTACCGAGTTTGGTTGCAGTCGGTCCACTACTGGAGGAGGAGGTGCAGGAAGATGGCTCGCATGGTTTTGCAGTAATTCAAGAATATCGTAGTTTACGACTTCGTGTCTCCTGTAGCGTGAGTGGTAGGTGTTTAATTCATGACAGCGGTTTTTCGCCTGATAGTAACCAGTATGTGTACCGAGTTTGGTTGCAGTCGGTCCACTACTTTAGGAGGAGGTGCAGGAAGATGGCTCGCATGGTTTTGCAGTAATTCAAGAATATCGTAGTTTACGACTTCGTGTCTCCTGTAGCGTAAGTGGTAGGTGTTTAATTTATGACAGCGGTTGTTCGCCTGATAGTAAGCAGTATGTGCACCGAGTTTGGTTGCAGTCAGTCCACTAGTTTAGGAGGAGGTGCAGGAAGACGGCTCGCATGGTTTTGCAGTTATTCAAGACTATCGTAGTTTACGACTTCGTGTCTCCTGCAGCATGAGTGGTAGGTGTTTAATTCTGACAGCGGTTGTTTGCCTGATAGTAAGCAGTATGTGTACCGAGTTTGGTTGCAGTCGGTCCACTACTTTAGGAGGAGGTGCAGGAAGATGTCTCGCATGGTTTTGCAGTAATTAAAAAATATCGTAGTTTACGACTTCGTGTCTCCTGCAGCATGTGTGGTAGGTGTTTAATTCTGACAGCGGTTGTTTGCCTGATAGTAACCAGTATGTGTACCGAGTTTGGTTGCAGTCGGTCCACTACTTTAGGAGGTGGTGCAGGAAGATGGCTCGCATGGTTTTGCAGTAATTCAAGATTATCGTAGTTTACGACTTCATGTCTCCTGTAGCGTGAGTGGTAGGTGTTTAATTCATGACTGCGGTTGTTCGCCTCATAGTAAGCAGTATGTGTATCGAGTTTGGTTGTAGTCGGTCCACTACTGGAGGAGGAGGTGCAGGAAGATGGCTCGCATGGTTTTGCAGTAATTCCAGAATATCGTAGTTTACGACTTCATGTCTCCTGTAGCGTGAGTGGTAGGTGTTTAATTCATGACTGCGGTTGTTCGCCTGATAGTAAGCAGTATGTGTATCGAGTATGGTTGTAGTCGGTCCACTACTGGAGGAGGAGGTGCAGGAAGATGGCTCGCATGGTTTTTCAGTAATTCAAGAATATTGTAGTTTACGACTTCGTGTCTCCTGTAGCGTGAGTGGTAGGTGTTTAATTCATGACAGCGGTTGTTCGCCTGATAGTAATCAGTTTGTGTACCGAGTTTGGTTGCAGTCGGTCCATTACTTTAGGAGGAGGTGCAGGAAGATGGCTTGCATTGCTTTTGCAGTAGTTCAGGAATATCGTTGTTTACGAATTCGTGTCTCCTGTAGCGTGAGTGGAAGGTGTTAAATTCATGACAGCGGTTGTTCGCCTGATAGTAAGCAGTATGTGTGCCGAGTTTGGTTGCAGTCGGTCCACTA
Organism: Locusta migratoria; assembly: GCA_026315105.1. Taxonomy (NCBI): domain Eukaryota; kingdom Metazoa; phylum Arthropoda; class Insecta; order Orthoptera; family Acrididae; genus Locusta; species Locusta migratoria. The sequence goes on along the minus strand of CM048752.1, from coordinate 4,569,194 downwards.
CTTTAGGAGGAGGTGCAGGAAGACGGCTCGCATGGTTTTGCAGTAATTTAAGAATATCGTAGTTAACGACTTCGTGTCTCCTGTAGCGTAAGTGGTAGGTGTTTAATTTTTGACAGCGGTTGTTCGCCTGATAGTAACCAGTATGTGTACCGAGTTTGGTTGCAGTCATTCCACTAGTTTAGTTGGAGGTGCAGGGAGATGGCTCCCATTGTTTTGCAGTAATTGAAGAATATCGTAGTTTACGACTTGGTGTCTCCTGTAACGTGAGTGGTAGATTTTTTAATTCATGACAGCGGTTGTTCACCTGATAGTAAGCAGTATGTGTACCGTGTATGGTTGCAATCGGTCCACTACTTAAGGAAGAGGTGCAGGAAGATGGCTCGCATGGTTTTGCAGTAATTGAAGAATATCGTAGTTTACGACTTCGTGTCTCCTGCAGCGTGAGTGGAAGGTGTTTAATTCATGTCAGCGGTTGTTCGCCTGATAGTAAGCAGTATGTGTACCAAGTTTGGTTGCAGTCGGTCCACTACTGGAGGAGAAGGTGCAGGAAGATGGCTCGCATTGATTTGCAGTAATTCAAGAATATCGTAGTTTACGACTTCGTGTCTCCTGTAGCGTGAGTGGTAGGTGTTTAATTCATGACTGCGGTTGTTCGCCTGATAGTAAGCAGTATGTGTACCGAGTTTGGTTGCAGTCGGTCCACTACTTTAGGAGGAGGTGCAGGAAGATGGCTCGCATGGTTTTGCAGTAATTCAAGAATATCGTAGTTCACGACTTCGTGTATCCTGTAGCGTGAGTGGTAGGTGTTTAATTCATGACTGCGGTTGTTCGCCTGATAGTAAGCAGTATGTGTACCGAGTTTGGTTGTAGTCGGTCCACTACTGGAGGATTAGGTGCAGGAAGATGGCTCGCATGGTTTTGCAGTAATTCAAGAATATCGTAGTTTACGACTTCGTGTCTCCTGTAGCGTAAGTTGTAGGTGTTTAATATATGACAGCGGTTGTTCGACTGATAGTAAGCAGTATGTGTACCGAGTTTGGTTGCAGTCGGTCCACTACTGGAGGAGGAGGTGCTGGAAGATGGCTCGCATGGTTTTGCAGTAATTCAAGAATATCGTAGTTTACGACTTCGTGTCTCCTGTAGCGTGAGTGGTAGGTGTCTAATTCATGACAGCGATTGTACGCCTGATAGTAACCAGTATGTGTACCGAGTTTGGTTGCAGTCGGTCCACTACTTTAGGAGGAGGTGCAGGAAGATGGCTCGCATGGTTTTGCAGTAATTCAAGAATATCGTAGTTTACGACTTCGTGTCTCCTGTAGCGTAAGTGGTAGGTGTTTAATTTATGACAGCGGTTGTTCGCCTGATAGTAAGCAGTATGTGTACCGAGTTTGGTTGCAGTCAGTCCACTAGTTTAGGAGGAGGTGCAGGAAGATGGCTCGCATGGTTTTGCAGTTATTCAAGACTATCGTAGTTTACGACTTCGTGTATCCTGCAGCATGAGTGGTAGGTGTATAATTCTGACAGCGGTTGTTTGCCTGATAGTAAGCAGTATGTGTACCGAGTTTGGTTGCAGTCGGTCCACTACTTTAGGAGGAGGTGCAGGAAGATGTCTCGCATGGTTTTGCAGTAATTCATGAATATCGTAGTTTACGACTTCGTGTCTCCTGTAGCGTGAGTGGCAGGTGAATAATTAATGACAGCGGCTGTTCGCCTGATAGTAAGCAGTATGTGTACCGAGTTTGGTTACAGTCGGGCCACTACTTTAGGAGGAGGTGCAGGAAGATGGCTCGCATGGTTTTGCGGTAGTTCAAGAATATCGTAGTTTACGACTTCGTGTCTCCTGTAGCGTGAGTGGTAGGTGTTTAATTCATGACAGCTGTTGTTCGCCTGATAGTAAGCAGTATGTGTACCGAGTTTGGTTGCAGTCGGTCCACTACTTTAGGAGGAGGTGCAGGAAGATGGCTCGCATGGTTTTGCAGTAATTCAAGATTATCGTAGTTTACGACATCGTGTTTCCTGTAGCGTAAGTGGTAGGTGTTTAATTCATGACAGCGGTGTTCGCCTGATAGTAAGCAGTATGTGTACCGAGGTTGTTTGCAGTCGGTCCACTACTGGAGGAGGAGGTGCAGGAAGATGGCTCGCATGGTTTTGCAGTAATTCAAGAATATCGTAGTTTACGACTTCGTGTCTCCTGTAGCGTAAGTTGTAGGTGTTTAATATATAACAGCGGTTGTTCGACTGATAGTAAGCAGTATGTGTACCGAGTTTGGTTGCAGTCGGTCCACTACTGGAGGAGGAGGTGCAGGAAGATGGCTCGCATGGTTTTGCAGTAATTCAAGAATATCGTAGTTTACGACTTCGTGTCTCCTGTAGCGTGAGTGGTAGGTGTTTAATTCATGACAGCGGTTTTTCGCCTGATAGTAACCAGTATGTGTACCGAGTTTGGTTGCAGTCGGTCCACTACTTTAGGAGGAGGTGCAGGAAGATGGCTCGCATGGTTTTGCAGTAATTCAAGAATATCGTAGTTTACGACTTCGTGTCTCCTGTAGCGTAAGTGGTAGGTGTTTAATTTATGACAGCGGTTGTTCGCCTGATAGTAAGCAGTATGTGCACCGAGTTTGGTTGCAGTCAGTCCACTAGTTTAGGAGGAGGTGCAGGAAGACGGCTCGCATGGTTTTGCAGTTATTCAAGACTATCGTAGTTTACGACTTCGTGTCTCCTGCAGCATGAGTGGTAGGTGTTTAATTCTGACAGCGGTTGTTTGCCTGATAGTAAGCAGTATGTGTACCGAGTTTGGTTGCAGTCGGTCCACTACTTTAGGAGGAGGTGCAGGAAGATGTCTCGCATGGTTTTGCAGTAATTAAAAAATATCGTAGTTTACGACTTCGTGTCTCCTGCAGCATGTGTGGTAGGTGTTTAATTCTGACAGCGGTTGTTTGCCTGATAGTAACCAGTATGTGTACCGAGTTTGGTTGCAGTCGGTCCACTACTTTAGGAGGTGGTGCAGGAAGATGGCTCGCATGGTTTTGCAGTAATTCAAGATTATCGTAGTTTACGACTTCATGTCTCCTGTAGCGTGAGTGGTAGGTGTTTAATTCATGACTGCGGTTGTTCGCCTCATAGTAAGCAGTATGTGTATCGAGTTTGGTTGTAGTCGGTCCACTACTGGAGGAGGAGGTGCAGGAAGATGGCTCGCATGGTTTTGCAGTAATTCCAGAATATCGTAGTTTACGACTTCATGTCTCCTGTAGCGTGAGTGGTAGGTGTTTAATTCATGACTGCGGTTGTTCGCCTGATAGTAAGCAGTATGTGTATCGAGTATGGTTGTAGTCGGTCCACTACTGGAGGAGGAGGTGCAGGAAGATGGCTCGCATGGTTTTTCAGTAATTCAAGAATATTGTAGTTTACGACTTCGTGTCTCCTGTAGCGTGAGTGGTAGGTGTTTAATTCATGACAGCGGTTGTTCGCCTGATAGTAATCAGTTTGTGTACCGAGTTTGGTTGCAGTCGGTCCATTACTTTAGGAGGAGGTGCAGGAAGATGGCTTGCATTGCTTTTGCAGTAGTTCAGGAATATCGTTGTTTACGAATTCGTGTCTCCTGTAGCGTGAGTGGAAGGTGTTAAATTCATGACAGCGGTTGTTCGCCTGATAGTAAGCAGTATGTGTACCGAGTTTGGTTGCAGTCGGTCCACTACTTTAGGAGGAGGTGCAGGAAGACGGCTCGCATGGTTTTGCAGTAATTTAAGAATATCGTAGTTAACGACTTCGTGTCTCCTGTAGCGTAAGTGGTAGGTGTTTAATTTTTGACAGCGGTTGTTCGCCTGATAGTAACCAGTATGTGTACCGAGTTTGGTTGCAGTCATTCCACTAGTTTAGTTGGAGGTGCAGGGAGATGGCTCCCATTGTTTTGCAGTAATTGAAGAATATCGTAGTTTACGACTTGGTGTCTCCTGTAACGTGAGTGGTAGATTTTTTAATTCATGACAGCGGTTGTTCACCTGATAGTAAGCAGTATGTGTACCGTGTATGGTTGCAATCGGTCCACTACTTAAGGAAGAGGTGCAGGAAGATGGCTCGCATGGTTTTGCAGTAATTGAAGAATATCGTAGTTTACGACTTCGTGTCTCCTGCAGCGTGAGTGGAAGGTGTTTAATTCATGTCAGCGGTTGTTCGCCTGATAGTAAGCAGTATGTGTACCAAGTTTGGTTGCAGTCGGTCCACTACTGGAGGAGAAGGTGCAGGAAGATGGCTCGCATTGATTTGCAGTAATTCAAGAATATCGTAGTTTACGACTTCGTGTCTCCTGTAGCGTGAGTGGTAGGTGTTTAATTCATGACTGCGGTTGTTCGCCTGATAGTAAGCAGTATGTGTACCGAGTTTGGTTGCAGTCGGTCCACTACTTTAGGAGGAGGTGCAGGAAGATGGCTCGCATGGTTTTGCAGTAATTCAAGAATATCGTAGTTCACGACTTCGTGTATCCTGTAGCGTGAGTGGTAGGTGTTTAATTCATGACTGCGGTTGTTCGCCTGATAGTAAGCAGTATGTGTACCGAGTTTGGTTGTAGTCGGTCCACTACTGGAGGATTAGGTGCAGGAAGATGGCTCGCATGGTTTTGCAGTAATTCAAGAATATCGTAGTTTACGACTTCGTGTCTCCTGTAGCGTAAGTTGTAGGTGTTTAATATATGACAGCGGTTGTTCGACTGATAGTAAGCAGTATGTGTACCGAGTTTGGTTGCAGTCGGTCCACTACTGGAGGAGGAGGTGCTGGAAGATGGCTCGCATGGTTTTGCAGTAATTCAAGAATATCGTAGTTTACGACTTCGTGTCTCCTGTAGCGTGAGTGGTAGGTGTCTAATTCATGACAGCGATTGTACGCCTGATAGTAACCAGTATGTGTACCGAGTTTGGTTGCAGTCGGTCCACTACTTTAGGAGGAGGTGCAGGAAGATGGCTCGCATGGTTTTGCAGTAATTCAAGAATATCGTAGTTTACGACTTCGTGTCTCCTGTAGCGTAAGTGGTAGGTGTTTAATTTATGACAGCGGTTGTTCGCCTGATAGTAAGCAGTATGTGTACCGAGTTTGGTTGCAGTCAGTCCACTAGTTTAGGAGGAGGTGCAGGAAGATGGCTCGCATGGTTTTGCAGTTATTCAAGACTATCGTAGTTTACGACTTCGTGTATCCTGCAGCATGAGTGGTAGGTGTATAATTCTGACAGCGGTTGTTTGCCTGATAGTAAGCAGTATGTGTACCGAGTTTGGTTGCAGTCGGTCCACTACTTTAGGAGGAGGTGCAGGAAGATGTCTCGCATGGTTTTGCAGTAATTCATGAATATCGTAGTTTACGACTTCGTGTCTCCTGTAGCGTGAGTGGCAGGTGAATAATTAATGACAGCGGCTGTTCGCCTGATAGTAAGCAGTATGTGTACCGAGTTTGGTTACAGTCGGGCCACTACTTTAGGAGGAGGTGCAGGAAGATGGCTCGCATGGTTTTGCGGTAGTTCAAGAATATCGTAGTTTACGACTTCGTGTCTCCTGTAGCGTGAGTGGTAGGTGTTTAATTCATGACAGCTGTTGTTCGCCTGATAGTAAGCAGTATGTGTACCGAGTTTGGTTGCAGTCGGTCCACTACTTTAGGAGGAGGTGCAGGAAGATGGCTCGCATGGTTTTGCAGTAATTCAAGATTATCGTAGTTTACGACATCGTGTTTCCTGTAGCGTAAGTGGTAGGTGTTTAATTCATGACAGCGGTGTTCGCCTGATAGTAAGCAGTATGTGTACCGAGGTTGTTTGCAGTCGGTCCACTACTGGAGGAGGAGGTGCAGGAAGATGGCTCGCATGGTTTTGCAGTAATTCAAGAATATCGTAGTTTACGAATTCGTGTCTCCTGTAGCGTGAGTGGTAGGTGTTGAATTCATGACAGCGGTTGTTCGCCTGATAGTAAGCAGTATGTGTACCCAGTTTGGTTGCAGTCAGTCCACTAGTTTAGGAGGAGGTGCAGGAAGATGACTCGCATGGTTTTGCAGTAATTCAAGAATATCGTAGTTTACGACTACGTGTCTCCTGTAGCGTGAGTGGAAGGTGTTAAATTCATGACAGCGGTTGTTCGCCTGATAGTAAGCAGTATGTTTACCGAGTTTTGTTGCAGTCGGTCCACTACTTTAGGAGGAGGTGCAGGAAGATGGCTCGCATGGTTTTGCAGTAATTCAAGAATATCGTAGTTCACGACTTCGTGTATCCTGTAGCGTGAGTGGTAGGTGTTTAATTCATGACTGCGGTTGTTCGCCTGATAGTAAGCAGTATGTGTACCGAGTTTGGTTGTAGTCGGTCCACTACTGGAGGATTAGGTGCAGGAAGATGGCTCGCATGGTTTTGCAGTAATTCAAGAATATCGTAGTTTACGACTTCGTGTCTCCTGTAGCGTAAGTTGTAGGTGTTTAATATATGACAGCGGTTGTTCGACTGATAGTAAGCAGTATGTGTACCGAGTTTGGTTGCAGTCGGTCCACTACTGGAGGAGGAGGTGCTGGAAGATGGCTCGCATGGTTTTGCAGTAATTCAAGAATATCGTAGTTTACGACTTCGTGTCTCCTGTAGCGTGAGTGGTAGGTGTCTAATTCATGACAGCGATTGTACGCCTGATAGTAACCAGTATGTGTACTGAGTTTGGTTGCAGTCGGTCCACTACTTTAGGAGGAGGTGCAGGAAGATGGCTCGCATGGTATTGCAGTAATTCAAGAATATCGTAGTTTACGACTTCGTGTCTCCTGTAGCGTAAGTGGTAGGTGTTTAATTTATGACAGCGGTTGTTCGCCTGATAGTAAGCAGTATGTGTACCGAGTTTGGTTGCAGTCAGTCCACTAGTTTAGGAGGAGGTGCAGGAAGATGGCTCGCATGGTTTTGCAGTTATTCAAGACTATCGTAGTTTACGACTTCGTGTATCCTGCAGCATGAGTGGTAGGCGTATAATTCTGACAGCGGTTGTTTGCCTGATAGTAAGCAGTATGTGTACCGAGTTTGGTTGCAGTCGGTCCACTACTTTAGGAGGAGGTGCAGGAAGATGTCTCGCATGGTTTTGCAGTAATTCATGAATATCGTAGTTTACGACTTCGTGTCTCCTGTAGCGTGAGTGGCAGGTGAATAATTAATGACAGCGGCTGTTCGCCTGATAGTAAGCAGTATGTGTACCGAGTTTGGTTACAGTCGGGCCACTACTTTAGGAGGAGGTGCAGGAAGATGGCTCGCATGGTTTTGCAGTAGTTCAAGAATATCGTAGTTTACGACTTCGTGTCTCCTGTAGCGTGAGTGGTAGGTGTTTAATTCATGACAGCTGTTGTTCGCCTGATAGTAAGCAGTATGTGTACCGAGTTTGGTTGCAGTCGGTCCACTACTTTAGGAGGAGGTGCAGGAAGATGGCTCGCATGGTTTTGCAGTAATTCAAGATTATCGTAGTTTACGACATCGTGTTTCCTGTAGCGTAAGTGGTAGGTGTTTAATTCATGACAGCGGTGTTCGCCTGATAGTAAGCAGTATGTGTACCGAGGTTGTTTGCAGTCGGTCCACTACTGGAGGAGGAGGTGCAGGAAGATGGCTCGCATGGTTTTGCAGTAATTCAAGAATATCGTAGTTTACGAATTCGTGTCTCCTGTAGCGTGAGTGGTAGGTGTTGAATTCATGACAGCGGTTGTTCGCCTGATAGTAAGCAGTATGTGTACCGATTTTGGTTGCAGTCAGTCCACTAGTTTAGGAGGAGGTGCAGGAAGATGGCTCGCATGGTTTTGCAGTAATTCAAGAATATCGTAGTTTACGACTTCGTGTCTCCTGTAGCGTAAGTGGTAGGTGTTTAATTTATGACAGCGGTTGTTCGCCTGATTGTAAGCAGTATGTGTACCCAGTTTGGTTGCAGTCAGTCCACTAGTTTAGGAGGAGGTGCAGGAAGATGGCTCGCATGGTTTTGCAGTAATTCAAGAATATCGTAGTTTACGCCTTCGTGTCTCCTGTAGCGTGAGTGGAAGGTGTTAAATTCATGACAGCGGTTGTTCGCCTGATAGTAAGCAGTATGTTTACCGAGTTTTGTTGCAGTCGGTCCACTACTTTAGGAGGAGGTGCAGGAAGATGGCTCGCATGGTTTTGCAGTAATTTAAGAATATCGTAGTTAACGACTTCGTGTCTCCTGTAGCGTAAGTGGTAGGTGTTTAATTTATGACAGCGGTTGTTCGCCTGATAGTAAGCAGTATGTGTACCGAGTTTGGTTGCAGTCAGTCCACTAGTTTAGTAGGAGGTACAGGAAGATGGCTCGCATGGTTTTGCAGTAATTGAAGAATATCGTAGTTTACGACTTCGTGTCTCCTGCAGCGTGAGTGGAAGGTGTTTAATTCATGTCAGCGGTTGTAAGCCTGATAGTAAGCAGTATGTGTACCAAGTTTGGTTGCAGTCGGTCCACTACTGGAGGAGAAGGTGCAGGAAGATGGCTCACATTGATTTGCAATAATTCAAGAATATCGTAGTTTACGACTTCGTGTCTCCTGTAGCGTGAGTGGTAGGTGTTTAAATCATGACTGCGGTTGTTCGCCTGATAGTAAGCAGTATGTGTACCGATTTTGGTTGCAGTCGGTCCACTACTTTAGGAGGAGGTGCAGGAAGATGGCTCGCATGGTTTTGCAGTAATTCAAGAATATCGTAGTTTATGACTTCGTGTCTCCTGTAGTGTGAGTGGTAGGTGTTTAATACATGACTGCGGTTGTTCGCCTGATAGTAAGCAGTATGTGTACTGAGTTTGGTTGTAGTCGGTCCACTACTGGAGGAGGAGGTGCAGGAAGATGGCTCGCATGTTTTTGCAGTAATTCAAGAATATCGTAGTTTACGACTTCGTGTCACCTGTAGCGTGAGTGGTAGGTGTTTAATTCATGACAGCTGTTGTTCGCCTGATAGTAAGCAGTATGTGTACCGAGTTTGTCTGCAGTCGGTCCACTACTTTAGGAGGAGGAGCAGGAAGATGGCTCGCATGGTTTTGCAGTAATTCAAGATTATCGTAGTTTACGACTTCGTGTCTCCTGTAGCGTGAGTGGTAGGTGTTTAATTCATGACAGCGGTTGTTCGCCTGATAGTAAGCAGTATGTGTACCCAGTTTGGTTGTAGTCGGCCCACTACTGGAGGAGGAGGTGCAGGATGATGGCTCGCATGGTTTTGCAGTAATTCAAGAATATCGTAGTTTACGACTTCGTGTCTCCTGTAGCGTGAGTGGTAGGTGTTGAATTCATGACAGCGGTTGTTCGACTGATAGTAAGCAGTATGTGTACCGATTTTGGTTGCAGTCGGTCCACTACTGGAGGAGGAGGTGCAGGAAGATGGCTCGCATGGTTTTGCAGTAATTCAAGAATATCGTATTTTACGACTTCGTGTCTCCTGCAGCGTGAGTGGTAGGTGATTAATTCATGACAGCGGTTGTTTGCCTGATAGTAAGCAGTATGTGTACCGAGTTTGATGCAGTCGGTACACGACTTTAGGAGGAGGTGCAAAAAGATTTCTCGCATGGGTTTGCAGTAGTTCAAGAACATCGTAGTTTACGACTTCGTGTCTCCTATAGCGTGAGTGGTAGGTGTTTAATTCATGACAGCTGTTGTTCGCCTGATAGTAAGCAGTATGTGTACCGAGTTTGGTTGCAGTCGGTCCACTACTTTAGGAGGTGGTGCAGGAAGATGGCTCGCATGGTTTTGCAGTAATTCAAGATTATCGTAGTTTACGAATTCATGTCTCCTGTAGCGTGAGTGGTAGGTGTTTAATTCATGACAGCGGTTGTTCGCCTGATAGTAAGCAGTATGTGTACCGAGTTTGGTTGCAGTCGGTCCAATACTTTAGGAGAAGGTGCAGGATGATGGCTCGCATTGTTTTTACAGTAATTCAAGAATATCGTAGTTTTCGACTTCTTGTCTCCTGTAGCGTGAGTGGTAGGTGTTTAATTCATGACAGCGGTTGTTCGCCTGATAGTAAGCAGTATGTGTACCGAGTTTGGTTGCAGTCGGTCCACTACTGGAGGAGGAGGTGCAGGAAGATTGCTCGCATTGGTTTGCAGCAATTCATGAATATCGTAGTTTACGACTTCGTGTCTCCTGTAGCGTGAGTGGTAGGTGTTTAATTCATGACTGCGGTTGTTCGCCTGATAGTAAGCAGTATGTGTATCGAGTTTGGTTGTAGTCGGTCCACTACTGGAGGAGGAGGTGCAGGAAGATGGCTCGCATGGTTTTGCAGTAATTCGAGAATATCGTAGTTTACGACTTCGTGTCTCCTGTAGCGTGAGTGGAAGGTGTTTAATTCATGACAGCGGTTGTTCGACTGATAGTAAGCAGTATGTGTACCGAGTTTGGTTGCTGTCGGTCCACTACTGGAGGAGGAGGTGCAGGAAGATGGCTCGCATGCTTTTGCAGTAATTCAAGAATATTGTAGTTTACGACTTCGTGTCTCCTGTAGCGTTAGTGGTAGGTGTTTAATTCATGACAGCGGTTGTTCGCCTGATATTAAGCAGTTTGTGTACCCAGTTTGGTTGCAGTCGGTCCATTACTTTAGGAGGAGGTGCAGGAAGATGGCTTGCATTGCTTTTGCAGTAATTCAAGAATATCGTAGTTTACGAATTCGTGTCTCCTGTAGCGTGAGTGGAAGGTGTTAAATTCATGACAGCGGTTGTTCGCCTGATAGTAAGCAGTATGTGTACCGAGTTTGGTTGCAGTCGGTCCACTACTTTAGGAGGAGGTGCAGGAAGATGGCTCGCATGGTTTTGCAGTAATTCAAGATTATCGTAGTTAACGACTTCGTGTCTCCTGTAGCGTAAGTGGTAGGTGTTTAATTTATGACGGCGGTTGTTCGCCTGATAGTAAGCAGTATGTGTACCGAGTTTGTTTGCAGTCATTCCACTAGTTTAGTAGGAGGTGCAGGATGATGGCTCCCATTGTTTTGCAGTAATTCAAGAATATCGTAGTTTACGACTTGGTGTCTCCTGTAGCGTGAGTGATAGATTTTTTAATTCATGACAGCGGTTGTTCGCCTGATAGTAAGCAGTATGTGTACCGTGTATGGTTGCAATCGGTCCACTACTTAAGGAGGAGGTGCAGGAAGATGGCTCGCATGGTTTTGCAGTAATTGAAGAATATCGTAGTTTACGACTTCGTGTCTCCTGCAGCGTGAGTGGAAGGTGTTTAATTCATGTCAGCGGTTGTTCGCCTGATAGTAAGCAGTATGTGTACCAAGTTTGGTTGCAGTCGGTCCACTACTGGAGGAGAAGGTGCAGGAAGATGGCTCGCATTGATTTGCAGTAATTCAAGAATATCGTAGTTTACGACTTCGTGTCTCATGTAGCGTGAGTGGTAGGTGTTTAATTCATGACTGCGGTTGTTCGCCTGATAGTAAGCAGTATGTGTACCGAGTTTGGTTGCAGTCGGTCCACTACTTTAGGAGGAGGTGCAGGAAGATGGCTCGCATGGTTTTGCAGTAATTCAAGAATATCGTAGTTCACGACTTCGTGTATCCTGTAGCGTGAGTGGTAGGTGTTTAATTCATGACAGCGGTTGTTCGCCTGATAGTAAGCAGTATGTGTACCGAGTTTGGTTGTAGTCGGTCCACTACTGGAGGAGGAGATGCAAGAAGATGGCTCGCATGGTTTTGCAGTAATTCAAGAATATCGTAGTTTACGACTTCGTGTCTCCTGTAGCGTGAGTGGTAGGTGTTGAATTCATGACAGCGGTTGTTCGACTGATAGTAAGCAGTATGTGTACCGATTTTGGTTGCAGTCGGTCCACTACTGGAGGAGGATGTGCAGGAAGATGGCTCGCATGGTTTTGCTGTAATTCAAGATTATCGCAGTTTACGACTTCGTGTCTTCTGTAGCGTGAGTGGTAGGTGTTTAATTCATGACAGCGGCTGTTCGCCTGATAGTAACCAGTATGTGTACCGAGTTTGGTTGCAGTCGGTCCACTACTTTAGGAGGAGGTGCAGGAAGATGGCTCGCATGGTTTTGCAGTAATTCAAGAATATCGTAGATTACGACTTCGTGTCTTCTGTAGCGTAAGTGGTAGGTGTTTAATTTATGACAGCGGTTGTTCGTCTGATAATAAGCAGTATGTGTAGCGAGTTTGGTTGCAGTCAGTCCACTATTTTAGGAGGAGGTGCAGGAAGTTGGCTCGCAAGGTTTTGCAGTAATTCAAGAATATCGTATTTTACGACTTTGTGTCTCCTGCAGCGTGAGTGGTAGGTGATTAATTCATGACAGCGGTTCTTTGCCTGATAGTAAGCAGTATGTGTACCGAGTTTGGTTGCAGTCGGTCCACTACTTTAGGAGGAGGTGCAGGAAGATGTCTCGCATGGTTTTGCAGTAATTCAAGAATATCGTAGTTTACGACTTCGTGTCTCCTGTAGCGTGAGTGCCAGGTGTATAATTCATGACTGCGGCTGTTCGCCTGATAGTAAGCAGTATGTGTACCGAGTTTGGTTGCAGTCGGTACACGACTTTAGGAGGAGGTGCAAAAAGATTGCTCGCATGGGTTTGCAGTAGTTCAAGAATATCGTAGTTTACGACTTCGTGTCTCCTATAGCGTGAGTGGTAGGTGTTTAATTCATGACAGCTGTTGTTCGCCTGATAGTAAGCAGTATGTGTACCGAGTTTGGTTGCAGTCGGTCCACTACTTTAGGAGGTGGTGCAGGATGATGGCTCGCATGGTTTTGCAGTAATTCAAGATTATCGTAGTTTACGACTTCATGTCTCCTGTAGCGTGAGTGGTAGGTGTTTAATTCATGACAGCGGTTGTTCGCCTGATAGTAAGCAGTATGTTTACCGAGTTTTGTTGCAGTCGGTCCACTACTTTAGGAGGAGGTGCAGGAAGATGGCTCGCATGGTTTTGCAGTAATTTAAGAATATCGTAGTTAACGACTTCGTGTCTCCTGTAGCGTAAGTGGTAGGTGTTTAATTTATGACAGCGGTTGTTCGCCTGATGGTAAGCAGTATGTGTGCCGTGTATGGTTGCAATCGGTCCACTACTTAAGGAGGAGGTGCAGGAAGATTGCTCGCATGGTTTTGAAGTAATTGAAGAATTTCGTAGTTTACGACTTCGTGTCTCCTGCAGCGTGAGTGGAAGGTGTTTAATTCATGTCAGCGGTTGTTCGCCTGATAGTAAGCAGTATGTGTACCAAGGTTGGTTGCAGTCGGTCCACTACTGGAGGAGAAGGTGCAGGAAGATGGCTCGCATTAATTTGCAGTAATTCAAGAATATCGTAGTTTACGACTTCGTTTCTCCTGTAGCGTGAGTGGTAGGTGTTTAATTCATGACTGCGGTTGTTCGCCTGATAGTAAGCAGTATGTGTACCGATTTTGGTTGCAGTCGGTCCACTACTTTAGGAGGAGGTGCAGGAAGATGGCTCGCATGGTTTTGCAGTAATTCAAGAATATCGTAGTTTACGACTACGTGTCTCCTGTAGTGTGAGTGGTAGGTGTTTAATACATGACTGCGGTTGTTCGCCTGATGGTAAGCAGTGTGTGTACCGAGTTTGGTTGTAGTCGGTCCACTACTGGAGGAGGAGGTGCAGGAAGATGGCTCGCATGTTTTTGCAGTAATTCAAGAATATCGTAGTTTACGACTTCGTGTCACCTGTAGCGTGAGTGTTAGGTGTTTAATTCATGACAGCTGTTGTTCGCCTGATAGTAAGCAGTATGTGTACCGAGTTTGTTTGCAGTCGGTCCACTACTTTAGGAGGAGGTGCAGGAAGATGGCTCGCATGGTTTTGCAGTAATTCAAGATTATCGTAGTTTACGACTTCGTGTCTCCTGTAGCGTGAGTGGTAGGTGTTTAATTCATGACAGCGGTTGTTCGCCTGATAGTAAGCAGTATGTGTACCGAGTTTGGTTGTAGTCGGTCCACTACTGGAGGAGGAGATGCAGGAAGATGGCTCGCATGGTTTTGCAGTAATTCAAGAATATCGTAGTTTACGACTTCGTGTCTCCTGTAGCGTGAGTGGTAGGTGTTGAATTCATGACAGCGGTTGTTCGACTGATAGTAAGCAGTATGTGTACCGATTTTGGTTGCAGTCGGTCCACTACTGGAGGAGGAGGTGCAGGAAGATGGCTCGCATGGTTTTGCAGTAATTCAAGAATATCGTAGTTTACGACTTCGTGTCTTCTGTAGCGTGAGTGGTAGGTGTTTAATTCATGACAGCGGTTGTTCGCCTGATAGTAACCAGTATGTGTACCGAGTTTGGTTGCAGTCGGTCCAATACTTTAGGAGGAGGTGCAGGAAGATGGCTCGCATGGTTTTGCAGTAATTCAAGAATATCGTAGATTACGACTTCGTGTCTCCTGTAGCGTAAGTGATAGGTGTTTAATTTATGACAGCGGTTGTTCGTCTGATAATAAGCAGTATGTGCAGCGAGTGTGGTTGCAGTCAGTCCACTATTTTAGGAGGAGGTGCAGGAAGTTGGCTCGCAAGGTTTTGCAGTAATTCAAGAATATCGTATTTTACGACTTCGTGTCTCCTGCAGCGTGAGTGATAGGTGATTAATTCATGACAGCGGTTGTTTGCCTGATAGTAAGCAGTATGTGTACCGAGTTTGGTTGCAGTCGGTCCACTACTTTAGGAGGAGGTGCAGGAAGATGTCTCGCATGGTTTTGCAGTAATTCAAGAATATCGTAGTTTACGACTTCGTGTCTCCTGTAGCGTGAGTGGCAGGTGTATAATTCATGACTGCGGCTGTTCGCCTGATAGTAAGCAGTATGTGTACCGAGTTTGGTTGCAGTCGGTACACGACTTTAGGAGGAGGTGCAAAAAGATTGCTCGCATGGGTTTTGCAGTAGTTCAAGAATATCGTAGTTTACGACTTCGTGTCTCCTATAGCGTGAGTGGTAGGTGTTTAATTCATGACAGCTGTTGCTCGCCTGATAGTAAGCAGTGTGTGTACCGAGTTTGGTTGCAGTCGGTCCACTACTTTAGGAGGTGGTGCAGGAAGATGGCTCGCATGGTTTTGCAGTAATTCAAGATTATCGTAGTTTACGACTTCATGTCTCCTGTAGCGTGAGTGGTAGGTGTTTAATTCATGACAGCGGTTGTTCGCCTGATAGTAAGCAGTATGTGTACCGAGTTTGGTTGCAGTCGGTCCAATACTTTAGGAGAAGGTGCAGGATGATGGCTCGCATTGTTTTTACAGTAATTCAAGAATATCGTAGTTTTCGACTTCTTGTCTCCTGTAGCGTGAGTGGTAGGTGTTTAATTCATGACAGCGGTTGTTCGCCTGATAGTAAGCAGTATGTGTACCGAGTTTGGTTGCAGTCGGTCCACTACTGGAGGAGGAGGTGCAGGAAGATGGCTCGCATTGGTTTGCAGCAATTCATGAATATCGTAGTTTACGACTTCGTGTCTCCTGTAGCGTGAGTGGTAGGTGTTTAATTCATGACTGCGGTTGTTCGCCTGATAGTAAGCAGTATGTGTATCGAGTTTGGTTGTAGTCGGTCCACTACTGGAGGAGGAGGTGCAGGAAGATGGCTCGCATGGTTTTGCAGTAATTCGAGAATATCGTAGTTTACGACTTCGTGTCTCCTGTAGCGTGAGTGGAAGGTGTTTAATTCATGACAGCGGTTGTTCGACTGATAGTAAGCAGTATGTGTACCGAGTTTGGTAGCTGTCGGTCCACTACTGGAGGAGGAGGTGCAGGAAGATGGCTCGCATGGTTTTGCAGTAATTCAAGAATATTGTAGTTTACGACTTCGTGTCTCCTGTAGCGTTAGTGGTCGGTGTTTAATTCATGACAGCGGTTGTTCGCCTGATATTAAGCAGTTTGTGTACCGAGTTTGGTTGCAGTCGGTCCATTACTTTAGGAGGAGGTGCAGGAAGATGGCTTGCATTGCTTTTGCAGTAATTTAAGAATATCGTGGTTTACGAATTCGTGTCTCCTGTAGCGTGAGTGGAAGGTGTTAAATTCATGACAGCGGTTGTTCGCCTGATAGTAAGCAGTATGTGTACCGAGTTTGGTTGCAGTCGGTCCACTACTTTAGGAGGAGGTGCAGGAAGATGGCTCGCATGGTTTTGCAGTAATTCAAGATTATCGTAGTTAACGACTTCGTGTCTCCTGTAGCGTAAGTGGTAGGTGTTTAATATATGACAGCGGTTGTTCGCCTGATAGTAAGCAGTATGTGTACCGAGTTTGGTTGCAGTCATTCCACTAGTTTAGTAGGAGGTGCAGGATGATGGCTCCCATTGTTTTGCAGTAATTCAAGAATATCGTAGTTTACGACTTGGTGTCTCCTGTAGCGTGAGTGATAGATTTTTTAATTCATGACAGCGGTTGTTCGCCTGATAGTAAGCAGTATGTGTACCGTGTATGGTTGAAATCGGTCATCTACTTAAGGAGGAGCTTCAGGAAGATGGCTCGCATGGTTTTGCAGTAATTGAAGAATATCGTAGTTTACGACTTCGTGTCTCCTGCAGCGTGAGTGGAAGGTGTTTAATTCATGTCAGCGGTTGTTCGCCTGATAGTAAGCAGTATGTGTACCAAGTTTGGTTGCAGTCGGTCCACTACTGGAGGAGAAGGTGCAGGAAGATGGCTCGCATTGATTTGCAGTAATTCAAGAATATCGTAGTATACGACTTCGTGTCTACTGTAGCGTGAGTGGTAGGTGTTTAATTCATGACTGCGGTTGTTCGCCTGATAGTAAGCAGTATGTGTACCGAGTTTGGTTGCAGTCGGTCCAATACTTTAGGAGGAGGTGCAGGAAGATGGCTCGCATGGTTTTGCAGTAATTCAAGAATATCGTAGTTTACGACTTCGTGTATCCTGTAGCGTGAGTGGTAGGTGTTTAATTCATGACTGCGGTTGTTCGCCTGATAGTAAGCAGTATGTGTACCGAGTTTGGTTGTAGTCGGTCCACTGCTGGAGGAGGAGGTGCAGGAAGATGGCTCGCATGGTTTTGCAGTAATTCAAGAATATCGTAGTTTACGACTTCGTGTCTCCTGTAGCGTAAGTTGTAGGTGTTTAATTTATGACAGCGGTTGTTCGACTGATAGTAAGCAGTATGTGTACCGAGTTTGGTTGCAGTCGGTCCACTACTGGAGGAGGAGGTGCAGGAAGATGGCTCGCATGGTTTTGCAGTAATTCAAGAATATCGTAGTTTACGACTTCGTGTCTCCTGTAGCGTGAGTGGTGGGTGTTTAATTCATGACAGCGGTTTTTCGCCTGATAGTAACCAGTATGTGTACCGAGTTGGGTTGCAGTCGGTCCACTACTTTAGGAGGAGGTGCAGGAAGATTGCTCGCATGGTTTTGCAGTAATTCAAGAATATCGTAGTTTACGACTTCGTGTCTCCTGTAGCGTAAGTGGTAGGTGTTTAATTTATGACAGCGTTTGTTCGCCTGATAGTAAGCAGTATGTGTACCGAGTTTGGTTGCAGTCAGTCCACTAGTTTAGGAGGAGGTGCAGGAAGATGGCTCGCATGGTTTTAAAGTTATACAAGACTATCGTAGTTTACGACTTCATGTCTCTTGTAGCGTGAGTGGTAGGTGTTTAATTCATGACAGCGGTTGTTCGCCTGATAGTAAGCAGTATGTTTACCGAGTTTTGTTGCAGTCGGTGCACTACTTTAGGAGGAGGTGCAGGAAGATGGCTCGCATGGTTTTGCAGTAATTGAAGAATATCGTAGTTTACGACTTCGTGTCTCCTGCAGCGTGAGTGGAAGGTGTTTAATTCATGTCAGCGGTTGTTCGCCTGATAGTAAGCAGTATGTGTACCAAGTTTGGTTGCAGTCGGTCCACTACTGGAGGAGAAGGTGCAGGAAGATGGCTCGCATTGATTTGCAGTAATTCAAGAATATCGTAGTATACGACTTCGTGTCTACTGTAGCGTGAGTGGTAAGTGTTTAATTCATGACTGCGGTTGTTCGCCTGATAGTAAGCAGTATGTGTACCGAGTTTGGTTGCAGTCGGTCCAATACTTTAGGAGGAGGTGCAGGAAGATGGCTCGCATGGTTTTGCAGTAATTCAAGAATATCGTAGTTTACGACTTCGTGTATCCTGTAGCGTGAGTGGTAGGTGTTTAATTCATGACTGCGGTTGTTCGCCTGATAGTAAGCAGTATGTGTACCGAGTTTGGTTGTAGTCGGTCCACTACTGGAGGAGGAGGTGCAGGAAGATGGCTCGAATGGTTTTGCAGTAATTCAAGAATATCGTAGTTTACGACTTCGTGTCTCCTGTAGCGTAAGTTGTAGGTGTTTAATTTATGACAGCGGTTGTTCGACTGATAGTAAGCAGTATGTGTACCGAGTTTGGTTGCAGTCGGTTTACTACTGGAGGAGGAGGTGCAGGAAGATGGCTCGCATGGTTTTGCAGTAATTCAAGAATATCGTAGTTTACGACTTCGTGTCTCCTGTAGCGTGAGTGGTGGGTGTTTAATTCATGACAGCGGTTTTTCGCCTGATAGTAACCAGTATGTGTACCGAGTTGGGTTGCAGTCGGTCCACTACTTTAGGAGGAGGTGCAGGAAGATGGCTCGCATGGTTTTGCAGTAATTCAAGAATATCGTAGTTTACGACTTCGTGTCTCCTGTAGCGTAAGTGGTAGGTGTTTAATTTATGACAGCGTTTGTTCGCCTGATAGTAAGCAGTATGTGTACCGAGTTTGGTTGCAGTCAGTCCACTAGTTTAGGAGGAGGTGCAGGAAGATGGCTCGCATGGTTTTGCAGTTATTCAAGACTATCGTAGTTTACGACTTCGTGTCCCCTGCAGCATGAGTGGTAGGTGTTTAATTCTGACAGCTTTTGTTTGCCTGATAGTAAGCAGTATGTGTACCGAGTTTGGTTGCAGTCGGTCCACTACTTTAGGAGGAGGTGCAGGAAGATGTCTCGCATGGTTTGCAGTAATTAAAAAATATCGTAGTTTACGACTTCGTGTCTCCTGTAGCGTGAGTGGCATGTGAATAATTAATGACAGCGGCTGTTCGCCTGATAGTAAGAAGTATGTGCACCGAGTTTGGTTACAGTCGGGCCACTACTTTAGGAGGAGGTGCAGGAAGATGGCTCGCATGGTTTTGCAGTAGTTCAAGAATATCGTAGTTCACGACTTCGTGTCTCTTGTAGCGTGAGTAGTAGGTGTTTAATTCATGACAGCTGTTGTTCGCCTGATAGTAAGCAGTATGTGTACCGAGTTTGGTTGCAGTCTGTCCACTACTTTAGGAGGAGGTGCAGGAAGATGTCTCGCATGGTTTTGCAGTAATTCAAGAATATCGTAGTTTACGACTTCGTGTCTCCTGTAGCGTAAGTTGTAGGTGTTTAATTTATGACAGCGGTTGTTCGACTGATAGTAAGCAGTATGTGTACCGAGTTTGGTTGCAGTCGGTCCACTACTGGAGGAGGAGGTGCAGGAAGATGGCTCGCATGGTTTTGCAGTAATTCAAGAATATCGTAGTGTACGACTTCGTGTCTCCTGTAGCGTAAGTGGTAGGTGTTTAATTTATGACAGCGGTTGTTCGCCTGATAGTAAGCAGTATGTGTACCGAGTTTGGTTGCAGTCAGTCCACTAGTTTAGGAGGAGGTGCAGGAAGATGGCTCGCATGGTTTTGCAGTTATTCAAGACTATCGTAGTTTACGAGTTCGTGTCTCCTGCAGCATGAGTGGTAGGTGTATAATTCTGACAGCGGTTGTTTGCCTGATAGTAAGCAGTATGTGTACCGAGTATGGTTGCAGTCGGTCCACTACTTTAGGAGGAGGTGCAGGAAGATGACTCGCATGGTTTTGCAGTAATTCTAGAATATCGTAGTTTACGACTTCGTGTCTCCTGTAGCGTGAGTGGCAGGTGAATAATTAATGACAGCGGCTGTTCGCCTGATAGTAAGCAGTATGTGTACCGAGTTTGGTTACAGTCGGGCCACTACTTTAGGAGGAGGTGCAGGAAGATGGCTCGCATGGCTTTCCAGTAATTCAAGATTATCGTAGTTTACGACATCGTGTTTCCTGTAGCGTGAGTGGTAGGTGTTTAATTCATGACAGCGGTGTTCGCCTGATAGTAAGCAGTATGTGTACCGAGGTTGGTTGCAGTCGGTCCACTACTAAAGGAGGAGGTGCAGGAAGATGGCTCGCATGGTTTTGCAGTAATTCAAGAATATCGTAGTTTACGAATTCTTGTGTCCTGTAGCGTGAGTGGTAGGAGTTGAATTCATGACAGCGGTTGTTCGCCTGATAGTAAGCAGTATGTGTACCGATTTTGTTTGCAGTCAGTCCACTAGTTTAGGAGGAGGTGCAGGAAGATGGCTCGCATGGTTTTGCAGTAATTCAAGAATATCGTAGTTTACGACTTCGTGTCTCCTGTAGCGTAAGTGGTAGGTGTTTAATTTATGACAGCGGTTGTTCGCCTTATTGTAAGCAGTATGTGTACCCAGTTTGGTTGCAGTCAGTCCACTAGTTTAGGAGGAGGTGCAGGAAGATGGCTCGCATGGTTTTGCAGTAATTCAAGAATATCGATGTTTACGACTTCGTGTCTCCTACAGCGTGAGAGGTAGGTGTTAACTTCATGACAGCGGTTGTTTGTCTGATAGTAAGCAGTATGTGTACCGATTTTGGTTGCAGTCGGTCCACTACTGGAGGAGGATGTGCAGGAAGATGGCTCGCATGGTTTTGCTGTAATTCAAGATTATCGCAGTTTACGACTTCGTGTCTTCTGTAGCGTGAGTGGTAGGTGTTTAATTCATGACAGCGGCTGTTCGCCTGATAGTAACCAGTATGTGTACCGAGTTTGGTTGCAGTCGGTCCACTACTTTAGGAGGAGGTGCAGGAAGATGGCTCGCATGGTTTTGCAGTAATTCAAGAATATCGTAGATTACGACTTCGTGTCTTCTGTAGCGTAAGTGGTAGGTGTTTAATTTATGACAGCGGTTGTTCGTCTGATAATAAGCAGTATGTGTAGCGAGTTTGGTTGCAGTCAGTCCACTATTTTAGGAGGAGGTGCAGGAAGTTGGCTCGCAAGGTTTTGCAGTAATTCAAGAATATCGTATTTTACGACTTTGTGTCTCCTGCAGCGTGAGTGGTAGGTGATTAATTCATGACAGCGGTTCTTTGCCTGATAGTAAGCAGTATGTGTACCGAGATTGGTTGCAGTCGGTCCACTACTTTAGGAGGAGGTGCAGGAAGATGTCTCGCATGGTTTTGCAGTAATTCAAGAATATCGTAGTTTACGACTTCGTGTCTCCTGTAGCGTGAGTGCCAGGTGTATAATTCATGACTGCGGCTGTTCGCCTGATAGTAAGCAGTATGTGTACCGAGTTTGGTTGCAGTCGGTACACGACTTTAGGAGGAGGTGCAAAAAGATTGCTCGCATGGGTTTGCAGTAGTTCAAGAATATCGTAGTTTACGACTTCGTGTCTCCTATAGCGTGAGTGGTAGGTGTTTAATTCATGACAGCTGTTGTTCGCCTGATAGTAAGCAGTATGTGTACCGAGTTTGGTTGCAGTCGGTCCACTACTTTAGGAGGTGGTGCAGGATGATGGCTCGCATGGTTTTGCAGTAATTCAAGATTATCGTAGTTTACGACTTCATGTCTCCTGTAGCGTGAGTGGTAGGTGTTTAATTCATGACAGCGGTTGTTCGCCTGATAGTAAGCAGTATGTTTACCGAGTTTTGTTGCAGTCGGTCCACTACTTTAGGAGGAGGTGCAGGAAGATGGCTCGCATGGTTTTGCAGTAATTTAAGAATATCGTAGTTAACGACTTCGTGTCTCCTGTAGCGTAAGTGGTAGGTGTTTAATTTATGACAGCGGTTGTTCGCCTGATGGTAAGCAGTATGTGTGCCGTGTATGGTTGCAATCGGTCCACTACTTAAGGAGGAGGTGCAGGAAGATTGCTCGCATGGTTTTGAAGTAATTGAAGAATTTCGTAGTTTACGACTTCGTGTCTCCTGCAGCGTGAGTGGAAGGTGTTTAATTCATGTCAGCGGTTGTTCGCCTGATAGTAAGCAGTATGTGTACCAAGGTTGGTTGCAGTCGGTCCACTACTGGAGGAGAAGGTGCAGGAAGATGGCTCGCATTAATTTGCAGTAATTCAAGAATATCGTAGTTTACGACTTCGTTTCTCCTGTAGCGTGAGTGGTAGGTGTTTAATTCATGACTGCGGTTGTTCGCCTGATAGTAAGCAGTATGTGTACCGATTTTGGTTGCAGTCGGTCCACTACTTTAGGAGGAGGTGCAGGAAGATGGCTCGCATGGTTTTGCAGTAATTCAAGAATATCGTAGTTTACGACTACGTGTCTCCTGTAGTGTGAGTGGTAGGTGTTTAATACATGACTGCGGTTGTTCGCCTGATGGTAAGCAGTGTGTGTACCGAGTTTGGTTGTAGTCGGTCCACTACTGGAGGAGGAGGTGCAGGAAGATGGCTCGCATGTTTTTGCAGTAATTCAAGAATATCGTAGTTTACGACTTCGTGTCACCTGTAGCGTGAGTGTTAGGTGTTTAATTCATGACAGCTGTTGTTCGCCTGATAGTAAGCAGTATGTGTACCGAGTTTGTTTGCAGTCGGTCCACTACTTTAGGAGGAGGTGCAGGAAGATGGCTCGCATGGTTTTGCAGTAATTCAAGATTATCGTAGTTTACGACTTCGTGTCTCCTGTAGCGTGAGTGGTAGGTGTTTAATTCATGACAGCGGTTGTTCGCCTGATAGTAAGCAGTATGTGTACCGAGTTTGGTTGTAGTCGGTCCACTACTGGAGGAGGAGATGCAGGAAGATGGCTCGCATGGTTTTGCAGTAATTCAAGAATATCGTAGTTTACGACTTCGTGTCTCCTGTAGCGTGAGTGGTAGGTGTTGAATTCATGACAGCGGTTGTTCGACTGATAGTAAGCAGTATGTGTACCGATTTTGGTTGCAGTCGGTCCACTACTGGAGGAGGAGGTGCAGGAAGATGGCTCGCATGGTTTTGCAGTAATTCAAGAATATCGTAAATTACGACTTCGTGTCTTCTGTAGCGTGAGTGGTAGGTGTTTAATTCATGACAGCGGTTGTTCGCCTGATAGTAACCAGTATGTGTACCGAGTTTGGTTGCAGTCGGTCCAATACTTTAGGAGGAGGTGCAGGAAGATGGCTCGCATGGTTTTGCAGTAATTCAAGAATATCGTAGATTACGACTTCGTGTCTCCTGTAGCGTAAGTGATAGGTGTTTAATTTATGACAGCGGTTGTTCGTCTGATAATAAGCAGTATGTGCAGCGAGTGTGGTTGCAGTCAGTCCACTATTTTAGGAGGAGGTGCAGGAAGTTGGCTCGCAAGGTTTTGCAGTAATTCAAGAATATCGTATTTTACGACTTCGTGTCTCCTGCAGCGTGAGTGATAGGTGATTAATTCATGACAGCGGTTGTTTGCCTGATAGTAAGCAGTATGTGTACCGAGTTTGGTTGCAGTCGGTCCACTACTTTAGGAGGAGGTGCAGGAAGATGTCTCGCATGGTTTTGCAGTAATTCAAGAATATCGTAGTTTACGACTTCGTGTCTCCTGTAGCGTGAGTGGCAGGTGTATAATTCATGACTGCGGCTGTTCGCCTGATAGTAAGCAGTATGTGTACCGAGTTTGGTTGCAGTCGGTACACGACTTTAGGAGGAGGTGCAAAAAGATTGCTCGCATGGGTTTTGCAGTAGTTCAAGAATATCGTAGTTTACGACTTCGTGTCTCCTATAGCGTGAGTGGTAGGTGTTTAATTCATGACAGCTGTTGCTCGCCTGATAGTAAGCAGTGTGTGTACCGAGTTTGGTTGCAGTCGGTCCACTACTTTAGGAGGTGGTGCAGGAAGATGGCTCGCATGGTTTTGCAGTAATTCAAGATTATCGTAGTTTACGACTTCATGTCTCCTGTAGCGTGAGTGGTAGGTGTTTAATTCATGACAGCGGTTGTTCGCCTGATAGTAAGCAGTATGTGTACCGAGTTTGGTTGCAGTCGGTCCAATACTTTAGGAGAAGGTGCAGGATGATGGCTCGCATTGTTTTTACAGTAATTCAAGAATATCGTAGTTTTCGACTTCTTGTCTCCTGTAGCGTGAGTGGTAGGTGTTTAATTCATGACAGCGGTTGTTCGCCTGATAGTAAGCAGTATGTGTACCGAGTTTGGTTGCAGTCGGTCCACTACTGGAGGAGGAGGTGCAGGAAGATGGCTCGCATTGGTTTGCAGCAATTCATGAATATCGTAGTTTACGACTTCGTGTCTCCTGTAGCGTGAGTGGTAGGTGTTTAATTCATGACTGCGGTTGTTCGCCTGATAGTAAGCAGTATGTGTATCGAGTTTGGTTGTAGTCGGTCCACTACTGGAGGAGGAGGTGCAGGAAGATGGCTCGCATGGTTTTGCAGTAATTCGAGAATATCGTAGTTTACGACTTCGTGTCTCCTGTAGCGTGAGTGGAAGGTGTTTAATTCATGACAGCGGTTGTTCGACTGATAGTAAGCAGTATGTGTACCGAGTTTGGTAGCTGTCGGTCCACTACTGGAGGAGGAGGTGCAGGAAGATGGCTCGCATGGTTTTGCAGTAATTCAAGAATATTGTAGTTTACGACTTCGTGTCTCCTGTAGCGTTAGTGGTCGGTGTTTAATTCATGACAGCGGTTGTTCGCCTGATATTAAGCAGTTTGTGTACCGAGTTTGGTTGCAGTCGGTCCATTACTTTAGGAGGAGGTGCAGGAAGATGGCTTGCATTGCTTTTGCAGTAATTTAAGAATATCGTGGTTTACGAATTCGTGTCTCCTGTAGCGTGAGTGGAAGGTGTTAAATTCATGACAGCGGTTGTTCGCCTGATAGTAAGCAGTATGTGTACCGAGTTTGGTTGCAGTCGGTCCACTACTTTAGGAGGAGGTGCAGGAAGATGGCTCGCATGGTTTTGCAGTAATTCAAGATTATCGTAGTTAACGACTTCGTGTCTCCTGTAGCGTAAGTGGTAGGTGTTTAATATATGACAGCGGTTGTTCGCCTGATAGTAAGCAGTATGTGTACCGAGTTTGGTTGCAGTCATTCCACTAGTTTAGTAGGAGGTGCAGGATGATGGCTCCCATTGTTTTGCAGTAATTCAAGAATATCGTAGTTTACGACTTGGTGTCTCCTGTAGCGTGAGTGATAGATTTTTTAATTCATGACAGCGGTTGTTCGCCTGATAGTAAGCAGTATGTGTACCGTGTATGGTTGAAATCGGTCATCTACTTAAGGAGGAGCTTCAGGAAGATGGCTCGCATGGTTTTGCAGTAATTGAAGAATATCGTAGTTTACGACTTCGTGTCTCCTACAGCGTGAGTGGAAGGTGTTTAATTCATGTCAGCGGTTGTTCGCCTGATAGTAAGCAGTATGTGTACCAAGTTTGGTTGCAGTCGGTCCACTACTGGAGGAGAAGGTGCAGGAAGATGGCTCGCATTGATTTGCAGTAATTCAAGAATATCGTAGTATACGACTTCGTGTCTACTGTAGCGTGAGTGGTAGGTGTTTAATTCATGACTGCGGTTGTTCGCCTGATAGTAAGCAGTATGTGTACCGAGTTTGGTTGCAGTCGGTCCAATACTTTAGGAGGAGGTGCAGGAAGATGGCTCGCATGGTTTTGCAGTAATTCAAGAATATCGTAGTTTACGACTTCGTGTATCCTGTAGCGTGAGTGGTAGGTGTTTAATTCATGACTGCAGTTGTTCGCCTGATAGTAAGCAGTATGTGTACCGAGTTTGGTTGTAGTCGGTCCACTGCTGGAGGAGGAGGTGCAGGAAGATGGCTCGCATGGTTTTGCAGTAATTCAAGAATATCGTAGTTTACGACTTCGTGTCTCCTGTAGCGTAAGTTGTAGGTGTTTAATTTATGACAGCGGTTGTTCGACTGATAGTAAGCAGTATGTGTACCGAGTTTGGTTGCAGTCGGTCCACTACTGGAGGAGGAGGTGCAGGAAGATGGCTCGCATGGTTTTGCAGTAATTCAAGAATATCGTAGTTTACGACTTCGTGTCTCCTGTAGCGTGAGTGGTGGGTGTTTAATTCATGACAGCGGTTTTTCGCCTGATAGTAACCAGTATGTGTACCGAGTTGGGTTGCAGTCGGTCCACTACTTTAGGAGGAGGTGCAGGAAGATTGCTCGCATGGTTTTGCAGTAATTCAAGAATATCGTAGTTTACGACTTCGTGTCTCCTGTAGCGTAAGTGGTAGGTGTTTAATTTATGACAGCGTTTGTTCGCCTGATAGTAAGCAGTATGTGTACCGAGTTTGGTTGCAGTCAGTCCACTAGTTTAGGAGGAGGTGCAGGAAGATGGCTCGCATGGTTTTAAAGTTATACAAGACTATCGTAGTTTACGACTTCATGTCTCCTGTAGCGTGAGTGGTAGGTGTTTAATTCATGACAGCGGTTGTTCGCCTGATAGTAAGCAGTATGTTTACCGAGTTTTGTTGCAGTCGGTGCACTACTTTAGGAGGAGGTGCAGGAAGATGGCTCGCATGGTTTTGCAGTAATTGAAGAATATCGTAGTTTACGACTTCGTGTCTCCTGCAGCGTGAGTGGAAGGTGTTTAATTCATGTCAGCGGTTGTTCGCCTGATAGTAAGCAGTATGTGTACCAAGTTTGGTTGCAGTCGGTCCACTACTGGAGGAGAAGGTGCAGGAAGATGGCTCGCATTGATTTGCAGTAATTCAAGAATATCGTAGTATACGACTTCGTGTCTACTGTAGCGTGAGTGGTAAGTGTTTAATTCATGACTGCGGTTGTTCGCCTGATAGTAAGCAGTATGTGTACCGAGTTTGGTTGCAGTCGGTCCAATACTTTAGGAGGAGGTGCAGGAAGATGGCTCGCATGGTTTTGCAGTAATTCAAGAATATCGTAGTTTACGACTTCGTGTATCCTGTAGCGTGAGTGGTAGGTGTTTAATTCATGACTGCGGTTGTTCGCCTGATAGTAAGCAGTATGTGTACCGAGTTTGGTTGTAGTCGGTCCACTACTGGAGGAGGAGGTGCAGGAAGATGGCTCGAATGGTTTTGCAGTAATTCAAGAATATCGTAGTTTACGACTTCGTGTCTCCTGTAGCGTAAGTTGTAGGTGTTTAATTTATGACAGCGGTTGTTCGACTGATAGTAAGCAGTATGTGTACCGAGTTTGGTTGCAGTCGGTCCACTACTGGAGGAGGAGGTGCAGGAAGATGGCTCGCATGGTTTTGCAGTAATTCAAGAATATCGTAGTTTACGACTTCGTGTCTCCTGTAGCGTGAGTGGTGGGTGTTTAATTCATGACAGCGGTTTTTCGCCTGATAGTAACCAGTATGTGTACCGAGTTGGGTTGCAGTCGGTCCACTACTTTAGGAGGAGGTGCAGGAAGATGGCTCGCATGGTTTTGCAGTAATTCAAGAATATCGTAGTTTACGACTTCGTGTCTCCTGTAGCGTAAGTGGTAGGTGTTTAATTTATGACAGCGTTTGTTCGCCTGATAGTAAGCAGTATGTGTACCGAGTTTGGTTGCAGTCAGTCCACTAGTTTAGGAGGAGGTGCAGGAAGATGGCTCGCATGGTTTTGCAGTTATTCAAGACTATCGTAGTTTACGACTTCGTGTCCCCTGCAGCATGAGTGGTAGGTGTTTAATTCTGACAGCTTTTGTTTGCCTGATAGTAAGCAGTATGTGTACCGAGTTTGGTTGCAGTCGGTCCACTACTTTAGGAGGAGGTGCAGGAAGATGTCTCGCATGGTTTGCAGTAATTAAAAAATATCGTAGTTTACGACTTCGTGTCTCCTGTAGCGTGAGTGGCATGTGAATAATTAATGACAGCGGCTGTTCGCCTGATAGTAAGAAGTATGTGCACCGAGTTTGGTTACAGTCGGGCCACTACTTTAGGAGGAGGTGCAGGAAGATGGCTCGCATGGTTTTGCAGTAGTTCAAGAATATCGTAGTTCACGACTTCGTGTCTCTTGTAGCGTGAGTAGTAGGTGTTTAATTCATGACAGCTGTTGTTCGCCTGATAGTAAGCAGTATGTGTACCGAGTTTGGTTGCAGTCTGTCCACTACTTTAGGAGGAGGTGCAGGAAGATGTCTCGCATGGTTTTGCAGTAATTCAAGAATATCGTAGTTTACGACTTCGTGTCTCCTGTAGCGTAAGTTGTAGGTGTTTAATTTATGACAGCGGTTGTTCGACTGATAGTAAGCAGTATGTGTACCGAGTTTGGTTGCAGTCGGTCCACTACTGGAGGAGGAGGTGCAGGAAGATGGCTCGCATGGTTTTGCAGTAATTCAAGAATATCGTAGTGTACGACTTCGTGTCTCCTGTAGCGTAAGTGGTAGGTGTTTAATTTATGACAGCGGTTGTTCGCCTGATAGTAAGCAGTATGTGTACCGAGTTTGGTTGCAGTCAGTCCACTAGTTTAGGAGGAGGTGCAGGAAGATGGCTCGCATGGTTTTGCAGTTATTCAAGACTATCGTAGTTTACGAGTTCGTGTCTCCTGCAGCATGAGTGGTAGGTGTATAATTCTGACAGCGGTTGTTTGCCTGATAGTAAGCAGTATGTGTACCGAGTATGGTTGCAGTCGGTCCACTACTTTAGGAGGAGGTGCAGGAAGATGACTCGCATGGTTTTGCAGTAATTCTAGAATATCGTAGTTTACGACTTCGTGTCTCCTGTAGCGTGAGTGGCAGGTGAATAATTAATGACAGCGGCTGTTCGCCTGATAGTAAGCAGTATGTGTACCGAGTTTGGTTACAGTCGGGCCACTACTTTAGGAGGAGGTGCAGGAAGATGGCTCGCATGGCTTTCCAGTAATTCAAGATTATCGTAGTTTACGACATCGTGTTTCCTGTAGCGTGAGTGGTAGGTGTTTAATTCATGACAGCGGTGTTCGCCTGATAGTAAGCA
Source organism: Locusta migratoria (assembly GCA_026315105.1). Taxonomy (NCBI): domain Eukaryota; kingdom Metazoa; phylum Arthropoda; class Insecta; order Orthoptera; family Acrididae; genus Locusta; species Locusta migratoria. The sequence continues at coordinate 4,540,369 of CM048752.1, read as the reverse complement.
GTATGTGTACCGAGGTTGGTTGCAGTCGGTCCACTACTAAAGGAGGAGGTGCAGGAAGATGGCTCGCATGGTTTTGCAGTAATTCAAGAATATCGTAGTTTACGAATTCTTGTGTCCTGTAGCGTGAGTGGTAGGAGTTGAATTCATGACAGCGGTTGTTCGCCTGATAGTAAGCAGTATGTGTACCGATTTTGGTTGCAGTCAGTCCACTAGTTTAGGAGGAGGTGCAGGAAGATGGCTCGCATGGTTTTGCAGTAATTCAAGAATATCGTAGTTTACGACTTCGTGTCTCCTGTAGCGTAAGTGGTAGGTGTTTAATTTATGAAAGCGGTTGTTCGCCTTATTGTAAGCAGTATGTGTACCCAGTTTGGTTGCAGTCAGTCCACTAGTTTAGGAGGAGGTGCAGGAAGATGGCTCGCATGGTTTTGCAGTAATTCAAGAATATCGATGTTTACGACTTCGTGTCTCCTACAGCGTGAGAGGTAGGTGTTAACTTCATGACAGCGGTTGTTTGTCTGATAGTAAGCAGTATGTGTACCGAGTTTGGTTGCAGTCGGTCCATTACTTTAGGAGGAGGTGCAGGAAGATGTCTCGCATGGTTTTGCAGTAATTCAAGAATATCGTAGTTTACGACTTCGTGTCTCCTGTAGCGTGAGTGGCAGGTGTATAATTCATGACAGCGGCTGTTCGCCTGATAGTAAGCAGTATGTGTACCGAGTTTGGTTGCAGTCAGTCCACTACTTTAGGAGGAGGTGCAGGAAGATTGCTCGCATGGTTTTGCAGTAGTTCAAGAATATCGTAGTTTACGACCTCGTGTCTCCTGTAGCGTGAGTGGAAGGTGTTAAATTCATGACAGCGGTTGTTCGCCTGATAGTAGGCAGTATGTGTACCGAGTTTGGTTGCAGTCGGTCCACTACTTTAGGAGAAGGTGCAGGAAGATGGCTCGCATGGTTTTGCAGTAATTCAAGATTATCGTAGTTTACGACTTCGTGTCTCCTGTAGCGTGAGTGAAAGGTGTTCAATTCATGACAGCGGTTGTTCCCCTGATAGTAAGCAGTATGTGTACCGAGTTTGGTTGCAGTCGGTCCACTACTGGAGGAGGAGGTGCAGGAAGATGGCTCGCATTGGTTTGCAGCAATTCAAGAATATCGTAGTTTACGACTTCGTGTCTCCTGTAGCGTGAGTGGTAGGTGTTTAATGCATGACTGCGGTTGTTCGCCTGATAGTAAGCAGTATGTGTACCGAGTTTGGTTGTAGTCGGTCCACTACTGGAGGAGGAGATGCAGGAAGATGGCTCGCATGGATTTGCAGTAATTCAAGAATATCGCAGTTTACGACTTCGTGTCTCCTGTAGCGTGAGTGGTAGGTGTTTTATTCATGACAGCGGTTGTTCGACTGATAGTAAGCAGTATTTGTACCGAGTTTGGTTGCAGTCGGTCCACTACTGAAGGAGGAGGTGCAGGAAGATGGCACGCATGGTTTTGCAGTAATTCAAGAATATTGTAGTTTACGACTTCGCGTCTCCTGTAGCGTGAGTGGTGGGTGTTTAATTCATGACAGCGGTTGTTCGCCTGATACTAAGCAGTAGGTGTACCGAGTTTGGTTGCAGTCGGTCCACTACTGGAGGAGGAGGTGCAGGAAGATGGCTCGCATTGTTTTGCAGTAATTCAAGAATATCGTAGTTTACGACTTGGTGTATCCTGTAGCGTGAGTGGTAGGTTTTTTAATTCATGACAGCGGTTGTTCGCCTGATAGTATGCAGTATGTGTACCGTGTATGGTTGCAATCGGTCCACTACTTAAGGAAGAGGTGCAGGAAGATGGCTCGCATGGTTTTGCAGTAATGGAAGAATATCGTAGTTTACGACTTCGTGTCTCCTGCAGCGTGAGTGGAAGGTGTTTAATTCAAGTCAGCGGTTGATCGCCTGATAGTAAGCAGTATGTGTACCAAGTTTGGTTGCAGTCGGTCCACTACTGGAGGAGGAGGTGCAGGAAGATGGCTCGCATGGTTTTGCAGTAATTCAAGAGTATCGTAGTTTACGACTTCGTGTCTCCTGTAGCGAGAGTTGTAGGTGTTTAATTCATGACTGCGGTTGTTCGCCTGATAGTAAGCAGTAAGTGTACCGAATTTGGTTGTAGTCGGTCCACTACTGGAGGAGGAGGTGCAGGAAGATGGCTCGAATGGTTTTGCAGTAATTCAGGAATATCGTAGTTTACGACTTCGTGTCTCCTGTAGCGTGAGTGGTAGGTGTTTTATTCATGACAGCGGTTGTTCGACTGATAGTAAGCAGTATGTGTACCGAGTTTGGTTGCAGTCGGTCCACTAGTTGTGGAGGAGGTGCAGGACGATGGCTCGCATGGTTTGGCAGGAATTCAAGAATATCGTAGTTTACGACTTCGTGTCTCCTGTAGCGTGAGTGGTAGGTGTTTAATTCATGACAGCGGTTGTTCGCCTGATAGTAAGCAGTATGTGTACCGAGTTTGGTTGCAGTCGGTCCACTACTTCAGGAGGAGGTGCAGGAAGATGGCTCGCATGGTATTGCAGTAATTCAAGAATATCGTAGTTTACGACGTCGTGTCTCCTGTAGCGTGAGTGGAAGGTGTTAAATTCATGACAGCGGTTGTTCGCCTGATAGTAAGCAGTATGTGTACCGAGTTTGGTTGCAGTCGGTCCACTACTTTAGGAGGAGGTGCAGGAAGATGGCTCGCATGGTTTTGCAGTAATTCAAGGATATCGTAGTTTACGACTTCGTGTCTCATGTAGCGTAAGTGGTAGGTGTTTAAATTATGACAGCGGTTGTTCGCCTGATAGCAAGCAGAATGTGTACCGAGTTTGGTTGCAGTCAGTCCAATAGTTTAGGAGGAGGTGCAGGAAGATGGCTCGCATGGTTTTGCAGTAATTCAAGAATATCGAAGTTTACGACTTTGTGTCTCCTGCAGCGTGAGTGGTAGGTGTTTAATTCATGACAGCGGTTGTTCGCCTGATAGTAAGCAGTATGTGTACCGAGTTTGGTTGCAGTCGGTCCAATACTTTAGGAGGAGGTGCAGGATGATGGCTCGCATGGTTTTTACAGTAATTCAAGAATATCGTAGTTTTCGACTTCTTGTCTCCTGTAGCGTGAGTGGTAGATGTTTAATTCATGACAACGGTTGTTCGCCTGATAGTAAGCAGTATGTTTACCGAGTTTGGTTGCAGTCGGTCCATTACTGGAGGAGGAGGTGCAGGAGGATGGCTCGCATTGGTTTGCAGCAATTCAAGAATATCGTAGTTTACGACTTCGTGTCTCCTGTAGCGTGAGCGGTAGGTGTTTAATTCATGACTGCGGTTGTTCGCCTGATAGTTAGCAGTATGTGTACCGAGTTTGGTTGTAGTCGGTCCACTACTGGAGGAGGAGGTGCAGGAAGATGGCTCGCATGGTTTTGCAGTAATTCAAGAATATCGTAGTTTACGACTTCGTGTCTCCTGTAGCGTGAGTGGTAGGTGTTTAATTCATGACAGCGGTTGTTCGCCTGATAGTAAGCAGTAGGTGTACCGAGTTTGGTTGCAGTCGGTGCACTACTGGAGGAGGAGGTGCAGGAAGATTGCTCGCATTGTTTTGCAGTAATTCAAGAATATCGTAGTTTACGACTTGGTGTCTCCTATAGCGTGAGTGGTACGTTTTTTAATTCAGGACAGCGGTTGTTCGCCTGATAGTAAGCAGTATGTGTACCGTGTATGGTTGCAATCGGTCCACTACTTAAGGAGGAGGTGCAGGAAGATGGCTCGCATGGTTTTGCAGTAATTGAAGAATATCGTAATTTATGACTTCGTGTCTCCTGCAGCGTGAGTGGAAGGTGTGTAATTCATGACAGCGGTTGTTCGCCTGATAGTAAGCAGTATGTGTACCGAGTTTGGTTGCACTCGGTCCACTACTTTAGGAGGAGGTGCAGGAAGATGGCTCGCATGGTTTTAAAGTAATTCAAGAATATCGTAGTTTACGACGTCGTGTCTCCTGTAGCGTGAGTGGAAGTTGTTAAATTCATGACAGCGGTTGTTCGCCTGATACTAAGCAGTAGGTGTACCGAGTTTGGTTGCAGTCGGTCCACTACTGGAGGAGGAGGTGCAGGAAGATGGCTCGCATTGTTTTGCAGTAATTCAAGAATATCGTAGCTTACGACTTGGTGTATCATGTAGCATGAGTGGTAGGTTTTTTAATTCATGACAGCGGTTGTTCGCCTGATAGTATGCAGTATGTGTACCGTGTATGGTTGCAATCGGTCCACTACTTTAGGAGGAGGTGCAGGAAGATGGCTCGCATGGTTTTGCAGTAATTTAAGAATATCGTAGTTTACGACTTCGTGTCTCCTGCAGCGTGAGTGGAAGGTGTTTAATTCAAGTCAGCGGTTGTTCGCCTGATAGTAAGCAGTATGTGTACCAAGTTTGGTTGCAGTCGGTCCACTACTGGAGGAGAAGGTGCAGGAAGATGGCTCGCATGGTTTTGCAGTAATTCAAGAATATCGTAGTTTACGACTTCGTGTCTCCTGTAGCGAGAGTTGTAGGTGTTTAATTCATGACTGCGGTTGTTCGCCTGATAGTAAGCAGTAAGTGTACCGAATTTGGTTGTAGTCGGTCCACTACTGGAGGAGGAGGTGCAGAAAGATGGCTCGCATGGTTTTGCAGTAATTCAAGAATATCGTAGTTTACGACTTCGTGTCTCCTGTAGCGTGAGTGGTAGGTGTTTTATTCATGACAGCGGTTGTTCGACTGATAGTAAGCAGTATGTGTACCGAGTTTGGTTGCAGTCGGTCCACTAGTTGTGGAGGAGGTGCAGGACGATGGCTCGCATGATTTGGCAGGAATTCAAGAATATCGTAGTTTACGACTTCGTGTCTCCTGTAGCGTGAGTGGTAGGTGTTTAATTCATGACAGCGGTTGTTCGCCTGATAGTAAGCAGTATGTGTACCGAGTTTGGTTGCAGTCGGTCCACTACTTCAGGAGGAGGTGCAGGAAGATGGCTCGCATGGTATTGCAGTAATTCAAGAATATCGTAGTTTACGACGTCGTGTCTCCTGTAGCGTGAGTGGAAGGTGTTAAATTCATGACAGCGGTTGTTCGCCTGATAGTAGGCAGTATGTGTACCAAGTTTGGTTGCAGTCGGTCCACTACTTTAGGAGGAGGTGCAGGAAGATGGCTCGCATGGTTTTGCAGTAATTCAAGAATATCGTAGTTTACGACTTCGTGTCTCATGTAGCGTAAGTGGTAGGTGTTTAATTTTTTGACAGCGGTTGTTCGCCTGATAGCAAGCAGAATGTGTACCGAGTTTGGTTGCAGTCAGTCCAATAGTTTAGGAGGAGGTGCAGGAAGATGGCTCGCATGGTTTTGCAGTAATTCAAGAATATCGTAGTTTACGACTTCGTGTCTCCTGCAGCATGAGTGGTAGGTGTTTAATTCATGACAGCGGTTGTTTGCCTGATAGTAAGCAGTATGTGTACCGAGTTTGGTTGCAGTCGGTCCACTACTTCAGGAGGAGGTGCAGGAAGATGGCTCGCATGGTATTGCAGTAATTCAAGAATATCGTAGTTTACGACGTCGTGTCTCCTGTAGCGTGAGTGGAAGGTGTTAAATTCATGACAGCGGTTGTTCGCCTGATAGTAAGCAGTATGTGTACCGAGTTTGGTTGCAGTCGGTCCACTACTTTAGGAGGAGGTGCAGGAAGATGGCTCGCATGGTTTTGCAGTAATTCAAGGATATCGTAGTTTACGACTTCGTGTCTCATGTAGCGTAAGTGGTAGGTGTTTAATTTATGACAGCGGTTGTTCGCCTGATAGCAAGCAGAATGTGTACCGAGTTTGGTTGCAGTCAGTCCACTACTGGAGGAGGAGGTGCAGGAAGATGGCTCGCATTGTTTTGCAGTCATTCAAGAATATCGTAGCTTACGACTTGGTGTATCATGTAGCGTGAGTGGTAGGTTTTTTAATTCATGACAGCGGTTGTTCGCCTGATAGTATGCAGTATGTGTACGTGTATGGTTGCAATCGGTCCACTACTTTAGGAGGAGGTGCAGGAAGATGGCTCGCATGGTTTTGCAGTAATTGAAGAATATCGTAGTTTACGACTTCGTGTCTCCTGCAGCGTGAGTGGAAGGTGTTTAATTCAAGTCAGCGGTTGTTCGCCTGATAGTAAGCAGTATGTGTACCAAGTTTGGTTGCAGTCGGTCCACTACTGGAGGAGAAGGTGCAGGAAGATGGCTCGCATGGTTTTGCAGTAATTCAAGAATATCGTAGTTTACGACTTCGTGTCTCCTGTAGCGAGAGTTGTAGGTGTTTAATTCATGACTGCGGTTGTTCGCCTGATAGTAAGCAGTAAGTGTACCGAATTTGGTTGTAGTCGGTCCACTACTGGAGGAGGAGGTGCAGGAAGATGGTTCGCATGGTTTTGCAGTAATTCAAGAATATCGTAGTTTACGACTTCGTGTCTCCTGTAGCGTGAGTGGTAGGTGTTTTATTCATGACAGCGGTTGTTCGACTGATAGTAAGCAGTATGTGTACCGAGTTTGGTTGCAGTCGGTCCACTAGTTGTGGAGGAGGTGCAGGACGATGGCTCGCATGGTTTGGCAGGAATTCAAGAATATCGTAGTTTACGACTTCGTGTCTCCTGTAGCGTGAGTGGTAGGTGTTTAATTCATGACAGCGGTTGTTCGCGTGATAGTAAGCAGTATGTGTACCGAGTTTGGTTGCAGTCGGTCCACTACTTCAGGAGGAGGTGCAGGAAGATGGCTCGCATGGTATTGCAGTAATTCAAGAATATCGTAGTTTACGACGTCGTGTCTCCTGTAGCGTGAGTGGAAGGTGTTAAATTCATGACAGCGGTTGTTCGCCTGATAGTAAGCAGTATGTGTACCGAGTTTGGTTGCAGTCGGTCTATTACTTTAGGAGGAGGTGCAGGAAGATGGCTCGCATGGTTTTGCAGTAATTCAAGAATATCGTAGTTTACGACTTCGTGTCTCATGTAGCGTAAGTGGTAGGTGTTTAATTTTTTGACAGCGGTTGTTCTCCTGATAGCAAGCAGAATGTGTACCGAGTTTGGTTGCAGTCAGTCCAATAGTTTAGGAGGAGGTGCAGGAAGATGGCTCGCATGGTTTTGCAGTAATTCAAGAATATCGTATTTTACGACTTCGTGTCTCCTGCAGCATGAGTGGTAGGTGTTTAATTCATGACAGCGGTTGTTTGCCTGATAGTAAGCAGTATGTGTACCGAGTTTGGTTGCAGTCGGTCCACTACTTTAGGAGGAGGTGCAGGAAGATATCTCGCAAGGTTTTGCAGTATTTCAAGAATATCGTAGTTTACGACTTCGTGTCTCCTTTAGCATGAGTGGTAGGTGTTTAATTCATGACAGCGGTTGTTCGCCTGATAGTAAGCAGTATTTGTACCGAGTTTGGTTGCAGTCGGTCCACTACTGAAGGAGGAGGTGCAGGAAGATGGCACGCATGGTTTTGCAGTAATTCAAGAATATTGTAGTTTACGACTTCGCGTCTCCTGTAGCGTGAGTGGTAGGTGTTTAATTCATGACAGCGGTTGTTCGCCTGATACTAAGCAGTATGTGTACCGAGTTTGGTTGCAGTCGGTCCAATACTTTAGGAGGAGGTGCAGGAAGATATCTCGCAAGGATTTGCAGTAATTCAAGAATATCGTAGTTTACGACTTCGTGTCTCCTTTAGCGTGAGTGGTAGGTGTTTAATTCATGACAGCGGTTGTTCGCCAGGTAGTAAGCAGTATGTGTACCGAGTTTGGTTGCAGTCGGTCCACTACTTTAGGAGGAGGTGCAGGAAGATGGCTCGCATGGTTTTGCAGTAATTCAAGAATATCGTAGTTTACGACTTCGTGTCTCCTGTAGCGTGAGTGGTAGGTGTTTAATTCATCACAGCGGGTGTTCGCCTGATAGTAAGCAGTATGTGTACCGAGTTTGGTTGCAGTCGGTCCACTGCTTTAGGAGGAGGTGCAGGAATATTGCTCGCATGGTTTTGCAGTATTTCAAGAATATCCTAGTTTACGACTTCGTGTCTCCTGTAGCTTGAGTGGTAGGTGTTTAAATCATGACTGCGGTTGTTCGCCTGATAGTAAGTAGTATGTGTACCTAAATTTGTTGTAGTCGGTCCACTACTGGAGGAGGAGGTGCAGGAAGATGGCTCGCATGGTTTTGCAGTAATTAAAGAATATCGTAGTTTACGACTTCGTGTCTCCTGTAGCGTGAGTGGTAGGTGTTTATTTCATGACAGCGGTTGTTCGCCTGATAATAAGCAGTATGTGTACAGAGTTTGGTTGCAGTCGGTCCACTACTGGAAGAGGAGGTGCAGGAAGATGGCTCGCATGGTTTTGCAGTAATTCAAGAATATCGTAGTTTACGACTTCGTGTCTCCTGTAGCGTGAGTGTTAGGTGTTTAATTCATGACTGCGGTTGTTCGCCTGATAGTAAGCAGTATGTGTACCGAGTTTGGTTGCAGTCGGTCCAATACTTTAGGAGGAGGTGCAGGATGATGGCTCGCATGGTTTTTACAGTAATTCAAGAATATCGTAGTTTACGACTTCTTGTCTCCTGTAGCGTGAGTGGTAGGTGTTTAATTCATGACAGCGGTTATTCGCGTGATAATAAGCAGTACGTGTACCGAGTTTCGTTGCAGTCGGTCCACTACTGGAGGAGGAGGTGCTGGAAGATTGCTCGCATTGTTTTGCAGCAATTCAAGAATATCGTAGTTTACGACTTCGTGTCTCCTGTAGCGTGAGTGGTAGGTGTTTAATTCATGACCGCGGGTGTTCGCCTGATGGTAAGCAGTATGTGTACCGTGTTTGGTTGTAGTCGGTCCACTACTGGAGGAGGAGGTGCTGGAAGATGGCTCGCATTGTTTTGCAGTAATTCAAGAATATCGTAGTTTACGACTTCGTGTCTCCTGCAGCCTGAGTGGTAGGTGTTTAATTCATGACAGCGGTTGTTTGCCTGATAGTAAGCAGTATGTGTACCGAGTTCGGTTGCAGTCGGTCCACTACTTTAGGAGGAGGTGCAGGAAGATGTCTCGCAAGGTTTTGCAGTAATTCAAGAATATCGTAGTTTACGACTTCGTGTCTCCTTTAGCGTGAGTGGTAGGTGTTTAATTCATGACAGCGGTTGTTCGCCAGGTAGTAAGCAGTATGTGTACCGAGTTTGGTTTTCAGTCGGTCCACTACTTTAGGAGGAGGTGCAGGAAGATGGCTCGCATGGTTTTGCAGTAATTCAAGAATATCGTAGTTTACGACTTCGTGTCTCCTGTAGCGTGAGTGGTAGGTGTTTATTTCATGACAGCGGTTGTTCGCCTGATAATAAGCAGTATGTGTACAGAGTTTGGTTGCAGTCGGTCCACTACTGGAAGAGGAGGTGCAGGAAGATGGCTCGCATGGTTTTGCAGTAATTCAAGAATATCGTAGTTTACGACTTCGTGTCTCCTGTAGCGTGAGTGTTAGGTGTTTAATTCATGACTGCGGTTGTTCGCCTGATAGTAAGCAGTATGTGTACCGAGTTTGGTTGCAGTCGGTCCAATACTTTAGGAGGAGGTGCAGGATGATTGCTCGCATGGTTTTTACAGTAATTCAAGAATATCGTAGTTTACGACTTCTTGTCTCCTGTAGCGTGAGTGGTAGGTGTTTAATTCATGACAGCGGTTATTCGCCTGATAATAAGCAGTACGTGTACCGAGTTTCGTTGCAGTCGGTCCACTACTGGAGGAGGAGGTGCTGGAAGATTGCTCGCATTGTTTTGCAGCAATTCAAGAATATCGTAGTTTACGACTTCGTGTCTCCTGTAGCGTGAGTGGTAGGTGTTTAATTCATGACCGCGGGTGTTCGCCTGATGGTAAGCAGTATGTGTACCGTGTTTGGTTGTAGTCGGTCCACTACTGGAGGAGGAGGTGCTGGAAGATGGCTCGCATTGTTTTGCAGTAATTCAAGAATATCGTAGTTTACGACTTCGTGTCTCCTGCAGCCTGAGTGGTAGGTGTTTAATTCATGACAGCGGTTGTTTGCCTGATAGTAAGCAGTATGTGTACCGAGTTCGGTTGCAGTCGGTCCACTACTTTAGGAGGAGGTGCAGGAAGATGTCTCGCAAGGTTTTGCAGTAATTCAAGAATATCGTAGTTTACGACTTCGTGTCTCCTTTAGCGTGAGTGGTAGGTGTTTAATTCATGACAGCGGTTGTTCGCCAGGTAGTAAGCAGTATGTGTACCGAGTTTGGTTTTCAGTCGGTCCACTACTTTAGGAGGAGGTGCAGGAAGATGGCTCGCATGGTTTTGCAGTAATTCAAGAATATCGTAGTTTACGACTTCGTGTCTCCTGTAGCGTGAGTGGTAGGTGTTTAATTCATCACAGCGGGTGTTCGCCTGATAGTAAGCAGTAGGTGTACCGAGTATGGTTGCAGTCGGTCCACTACTTTAGGAGGAGGTGCAGGAATATTGCTCGCATGGTTTTGCAGTATTTCAAGAATATCGTAGTTTACGACTTCGTGTCTCCTGTAGCTTGAGTGGTAGGTGTTTAAATCATGACTGCGGTTGTTCGCCTGATAGTAAGTAGTATGTGTACCTAAATTTGTTGTAGTTGGTCCACTACTGGAGGACGAGGTGCAGGAAGATGGCTCGCATGGTTTTGCAGTAATTAAAGAATATCGTAGTTTACGACTTCGTGTCTCCTGTAGCGTGAGTGGTAGGTGTTTATTTCATGACAGCGGTTGTTCGCCTGATAGTAAGCAGTATGTGTACCGAGTTTGGTTGCAGTCGGTCCACTACTGGAAGAGGAGGTGCAGGAAGATGGCTCGCATGGTTTTTACAGTAATTCAAGAATATCGTAGTTTACGACTTCTTGTCTCCTGTAGCGTGAGTGGTAGGTGTTTAATTCATGACAGCGGTTATTCGCCTGTTAGTAAGCAGTATGTGTACCGAGTTTCGTTGCAGTCGGTCCACTACTGGAGGAGGAGGTGCTGGAAGATTGCTCGCATTGTTTTGCAGCAATTCAAGAATATCGTAGTTTACGACTTCGTGTCTCCTGTAGCGTGATTGGTAGGTGTTTAATTCATGACCGCGGTTGTTCGCCTGATAGTAAGCAGTATGTGTACCGAGTTTGGTTGTAGTCGGTCCATTACTGGAGGAGGAGGTGCTGGAAGATGGCTCGCATTGTTTTGCAGTTATTCAAGAATATCGTAGTTTACGACTTCGTGTCTCCTGCAGCGTGAGTGGTAGGTGTTTAATTCATGAACACGGTTGTTTGCCTGATAGTAAGCAGTATGTGTACCGAGTTTGGTTGCAGTCGGTCCACTACTTTAGGAGGAGGTGCAGGAAGATGTCTCGCAAGGTTTTGCAGTAATTCAAGAATATCGTAGTTTACGACTTCGTGTCTCCTTTAGCGTGAGTGGTAGGTGTTTAATTCATGACAGCGGTTGTTCGCCAGGTAGTAAGCAGTATGTGTACCGAGTTTGGTTGCAGTCGGTCCACTACTGGTGGAGGAGGTGCAGGACGATGGCTCGCATGGTTTTGCAGGAATTCAAGAATATCGTAGTTTACGACTACGTGTCTCCTGTAGCGTGAGTGGTAGGTGTTTAATACATGACAGCGGTTGTTCGCCTGATAGTAAGCAGTATGTGTACCGAGTTTGGTTGCAGTCGGTCCACTACTTTAGGAGGAGGTGCAGGAAAATTGCTCGCATGGTATTGCAGTAATTCAAGAATATCGTAGTTTACGACGTCGTGTCTCCTGTAGCGTGAGTGGAAGGTGTTAAATTCATGACAGCGGTTGTTCGACTGATAGTAAGCAGTATGTGTACCGAGTTTGGTTGCAGTCGGTCCACTACTTTAGGAGGAGGTGCAGGAAGATGGCTCGCATGGTTTTGCAGTAATTCAAGAATATCGTAGTTTACGACGTCGTGTCTCCTGTAGCGTGAGTGGAAGGTGTTAAATTCATGACAGCGGTTGTTCGCCTGATAGTAAGCAGTATGTGTACCGAGTTTGGTTGCAGTTGGTCCAATACTTTAGGAGGAGGTGCAGGGAGATATCTCGCAAGGTTTTGCATTAATTCAAGAATATCGTAGTTTACGACTTCGTGTCTCCTTTAGCGTGAGTGGTAGGTGTTTAATTCATGACAGCGGTTGTTCGCCTGGTAGTAAGCAGTATGTGTACCGAGTTTGGTTGCAGTCGGTCCACTACTGGAAGAGGAGGTGCAGGAAGATGGCTCGCATGGTTTTCCAGTAATTCAAGAATATCGTAGTTTACGACTTCGTGTCTCCTGTAGCGTGAGTGGTAGGTGTTTAAATCATGACTGCGGTTGTTCGCCTGATAGTAAGTAGTATGTGTACCTAAATTTGTTGTAGTCGGTCCACTACTGGAGGAGGAGGTGCAGGAAGATGGCTCGCATGGTTTTGCAGTAATTAAAGAATATCGTAGTTTACGACTTCGTGTCTCCTGTAGCGTGAGTGGTAGGTGTTTATTTCATGACAGCGGTTGTTCGCCTGATAGTAAGCGGTATGTGTACCGAGTTTGGTTGCAGTCGGTCCACTACTGGAAGAGGAGGTGCAGGAAGATGGCTCGCATGGTTTTGCAGTAATTCAAGAATATCGTAGTTTACGACTTCGTGTCTCCTGTAGCGTGAGTGGTAGGTGGTTAATTCATGACTGCGGTTGTTCGCCTGATAGTAAGCAGTATGTGTACCGAGTTTGGTTGCAGTCGGTCCAATACTTTAGGAGGAGGTGCAGGATGATGGCTCGCATGGTTTTTACAGTAATTCAAGAATATCGTAGTTTACGACTTCTTGTCTCCTGTAGCGTGAGTGGTAGGTGTTTAATTCATGACAGCGGTTATTCGCCTGATAGTAAGCAGTATGTGTACCGAGTTTCGTTGCAGTCGGTCCACTACTTTAGGAGGAGGTGCAGGAAGATGTCACGCAAGGTTTTGCAGTAATTCAAGAATATCGTAGTTTACGACTTCGTGTCTCCTTTAGCGTGAGTGGTAGGTGTTTAATTCATGACAGCGGTTGTTCGCCAGGTAGTAAGCAGTATGTGTACCGAGTTTGGTTTTCAGTCGGTCCACTACTTTAGGTGGAGGTGCAGGAAGATGGCTCGCATGGTTTTGCAGTAATAAAAAAATATCGTAGTTTACGACTTCGTGTCTCCTGCAGTTAGTGGTAGGTGTTTTATTCATGACAGCGGTTGTTCGACTGATAGTAAGCAGTATGTGTACCGAGTTTGGTTGCAGTCGGTCCACTACTGGTGGAGGAGGTGCAGGACGATGGCTCGCATGGTTTTGCAGGAATTCAAGAATATCGTAGTTTACGACTACGTGTATCCTGTAGCGTGAGTGGTAGGTGTTTAATTCATGACAGCGGTTGTTCGCCTGATAGTAAGCAGTATGTGTACCGAGTTTGGTTGCAGTCGGTCCACTACTTTAGGAGGAGGTGCAGGAAGATGGCTCGCATGGTTTTGCAGTAATTCAAGAATATCGTAGTTTACGACGTCGTGTCTCCTGTAGCGTGAGTGGAAGGTGTTAAATTCATGACAGCGGTTGTTCGCCTGATAGTAAGCAGTATGTGTACCGAGTTCGGTTGCAGTCGGTCCAATACTTTAGGAGGAGGTGCAGGATGATGGCTCGCATTGTTTTTACAGTAATTCAAGAATATCGTAGTTTTCGACTTCTTGTCTCCTGTAGCGTGAGTGGTAGGTGTTTAATTCATGACAACGGTTGTTCGCCTGATAGTAAGCAGTATGTGTACCGAGTTTGGTTGCAGTCGGTCCACTACTGGAGGAGGGGGTGCAGGAAAATGGCTCGCATTGGTTTGCAGCAATTCAAGAATATCGTAGTTTATGACTTCGTGTCTCCTGTAGCGTGAGTGGTAGGTGTTTAATTCATGACTGCGGTTGTTCGCCTGATAGTTAGCAGTATGTGTACCGAGTTTGGTTGTAGTCGGTCCACTACTGGAGGAGGAGGTGCAGGAAGATGGCTCGCATGGTTTTGCAGTAATTCAAGAATATCGTAGTTTACGACTTCGTGTCTCCTGTAGCGTGAGTGGTAGGTGTTTTATTCATGACAGCGGTTGTTCGACTGATAGTAAGCAGTATGTGTACCGAGTTTGGTTGCAGTCGGTCCACTACTTTAGGAGGAGGTGCAGGAAGATGGCTCGCATGGTTTTGCAGTAATTCAAAAATATCGTAGTTTACGACGTCGTGTCTCCTGTAGCGTGAGTGGAAGGTGTTAAATTCATGACAGCGGTTGTTCGCCTGATAGTAAGCAGTATGTGTACCGAGTTTGGTTGCAGTCGGTCCACTACTTTAGGAGGAGGTGCAGGAAGATGTCTCGCATGGTTTTGCAGTAATTCAAGAATATCGTAGTTTACGACTTCGTGTCTCCTGTAGCGTAAGTGGTAGGTGTTTAATTTATGACAGCGGTTGTTCGCCTGATAGCAAGCAGAATGTGTACCGACTTTGGTTGCAGTCAGTCCACTAGTTTAGGAGGAGGTGCAGGAAGATGGCTCGCATGGTTTTATGTAATTCAAGAATATCGTAGTTTACGACTTCGTGTCTCCTGCAGCGTGAGTGGTAGGTGTTTAATTCATGACAGCGGTTGTTTGCCTGATGGTAAGCAGTATGTGTACCGAGTTTGGTTGCAGTCGGTCCAATACTTTAGGAGGAGGTGCAGGGAGATATCTCGCAAGGTTTTGCAGTAATTCAAGAATATCGTAGTTTACGACTTCATGTCTCCTTTAGCGTGAGTGGTAGGTGTTTAATTCATGACAGCGGTTGTTCGCCAGGTAGTAAGCAGTATGTGTACCGAGTTTGGTTGCAGTCGGTCCACTACTGGAAGAGGAGGTGCAGGATGATGGCTCGCATGGTTTTGCAGTAATTCAAGAATATCGTAGTTTACGACTTCGTGTCTCCTGTAGCGTGAGTGGTAGGTGTTTAAATCATGACTGCGGTTGTTCGCCTGATAGTAAGCAGTATGTGTACCTAAATTTGTTGTAGTCGATCCACTACTGGAGGAGGAGGTGCAGGAAGATGGCTCGCATGGTTTTGCAGTAATTCAAGAATATCGTAGTTTACGACTTCGTGTCTCCTGTAGCGTGAGTGGTAGGTGTTTAATTCATGACTGCGGTTGTTCGCCTGATAGTAAGCAGTATGTGTACCGAGTTTGGTTGCAGTCGGTCCAACACTTTAGGAGGAGGTGCAGGATGATGGCTCGCATGATTTTTACAGTAATTCAAGAATATCGTAGTTTACGACTTCTTGTCTCCTGTAGCGTGTGTGGTAGGTGTTTAATTCATGACCGCGGTTATTCGCCTGATAGTAAGCAGTATGTGTACCGAGTTTCGTTGCAGTCGGTCCACTACTGGAGGAGGAGGTGTAGGAAGATTGCTCGCATTATTTTGCAGCAATTCAAGAATATCGTAGTTTACGACTTCGTGTCTCCTGTAGCGTGAGTGGTAGGTGTTTAATTCATGACTGCGGTTGTTCGCCTGATAGTAAGCAGTATGTGTACCGAGTTTGGTTGTAGTCGGTCCATTACTGGAGGAGGAGGTGCTGGAAGATGGCTGGCATGGTTTTGCAGTAATTCAAGAATATCATAGTTTACGACTTCGTGTCTCCTGCAGCGTGAGTGGTAGGTGTTTAATTCATAAGAGCGGTTGTTTGCCTAATAGTAAGCAGTATGTGTACCGATTTTGGTTGCAGTCGGTCCACTACTTTAGGAAGAGGTGCAGGAACATGTCTCGCAAGGTTTTGCAGTAATTCAAGAATATCGTAGTTTACGACTTCGTGTCTCCTTTAGCGTGAGTGGTAGGTATTTAATTCATGACAGCGGTTGTTCGCCAGGTAGTAAGCAGTATGTGTACCGAGTTTGGTTGCAGTCGGTCCACTACTTTAGGAGGAGGTGCAGGAAGATGGCACGCATGGTTTTGCAGTAATTCAAGAATATCGTAGTTTACGACTTCGTGTCTCCTGTAGCGTGAGTGGTAGGTGTTTAATTCATCACAGCGGTTGTTCGCCTGATGGTAAGCAGTAGGTGTACAGAGTATGGTTGCAGTCGGTCCACTACTTTAGGAGGAGGTGCAGGAAGATTGGTCGCATGGTTTTGCAGTATTTCAAGAATATCGTAGTTTACGACTTCGTGTCTCCTGTAGCGTGAGTGGTAGGTGTTTAATTCATGACAGCGGTTGTTCGCCTGATAGTAAGCAGTAGGTGTACCGAGTTTGGTTGCAGTCGGTCCACAACTGGAGGAGGAGGTGCTGGAAGATAGCTCGCATTGTTTTGCAGTAATTCAAGAATATCGTAGTTTACGACTTCGTGTCTCCTGCAGCGTGAGTGGAAGGTGTTTAATTGATGTCAGCGGTTGTTCGCCTGATAGTAAGCAGTATGTGTACCAAGTTTGGTTGCAGTCTGTACACTACTGGAGGAGAAGGTGCAGGAAGAGGGCTCGCATTGATATGCAGTAATTCAAGAATATCGTAGTTTACGACTTCGTGTCTCCTGTAGCGCGAGTGGTAGGTGTTTAATTCATGACAGCGGTTGTTCGCTTGATAGTAAGCAGTATGTGTACCGAGTTTTGTTGCAGTCGGTCCACTACTTTAGGAGGAGGTGCAGGAAGATGGCTCGCATGGTTTTGCAGTAATTCAAGAATATCGTAGTTTACGACTTTGTGTTTCCTGTAGCGTGAGTGGTAGGTGTTTAATTCATGACAGCGGTTGTTCGCGTGATAGTAAGCAGTATGTGTACCGAGTTTGGTTGCAGTCGGTCCAATACTTTAGGAGGAGGTGCAGGAAGATTGCTCGCATGGTTTTGCAGTAATTCAAGAAAATCGTAGTTTACGACTTCTTGTCTCCTGTAGCGTGAGTGGTAGGTGTTTAATTCATGACAGCGGTTGTTCACCTGATAGTAAGAAGTATGTGTACCGAGTTTGGTTGCAGTCGGTCCACTACTGGCGGAGGAGGTGCAGGAAGATGTCTCGCATTGTTTGGCAGCAATTCAAGAATATCGTAGTTTACGAATTCGTGTCTCCTGTAGCGTGAGTGGTAGGTGTTTGAATCATGACTGCGGTTGTTCGCCTTATAGTAAGCAGTATGTGTACCTAAATTTGTTGTAGTCGGTCCACTACTGGAGGAGGAGGTGCAGGAAGATGGCTCGCATGGTTTTGGTGTAATTCAAGAATATCGTAGTTTACGACTTCGTGTCTCCTGTAGCGTGAGTGGTAGGTGTTTAATTCATGACAGCGGTTGTTCGCCTGATAGTAAGCAGTATGTGTACCGAGATTGGTTGCAGTCGGTCCACTACTGGAGGAGGAGGTGCACTAAGATTGCTCGCATGGTTTTGCAGTAATTCAAGAATATCGTAGTTTACGACTTCGTGTCTCCTGTAGCGTGAGTGGTAGGTGTTTAATTCATGACAGCGGTTGTTCGCCTGATAGTACGCAGTATGTGTACCGAGTTTGGTTGCAGTCGGTTTAATACTTTAGGAGGAGGTGCAGGATGATGTCTCGCATGGTTTTTACAGTAATGCAAGGCTATCGTATTTTACGACTTCTTGTCTCCTGTTACGTGAGTGGTAGGTGTTTAATTCATGACAGCGGTTATTCGCCTAATAGTAATCAGTATGTGTACCGAGTTTCGTTGCAGTCGGTCCACTACTGGAGGAGGAGGTGCAGGAAGATTGCTCGCATTGTTTTGCAGCAATTCAAGAATATCGTAGTTTACGACTTCGTGTCCTGTAGCGTGAGTGGTAGGTGTTTAATTCATGACTGCGGTTGTTCGCCTGATAGTAAGCAGTATGTGTACCGAGTTTGGTTGTAGTCGGTCCACTACTGGAGGAGGAGGTGCAGGAAGATGGCTCGCATGGTTTTGCAGTAATTCAAGAATATCGCAGTTTACGACTTCGTGTCTCCTGTAGCGTGAGTGGTAGGTGTATC
The DNA here is from genome assembly GCA_026315105.1 of Locusta migratoria. Classification (NCBI taxonomy): domain Eukaryota; kingdom Metazoa; phylum Arthropoda; class Insecta; order Orthoptera; family Acrididae; genus Locusta; species Locusta migratoria. The sequence goes on along the minus strand of CM048752.1, from coordinate 4,522,441 downwards.
ATGACAGCGGCTGTTCGCCTGATAGTAAGCAGTATGTGTACCGAGTTTGGTTGCAGTCGGTCCACTACTGGAGGAGAAGGTGCAGGAAGATGGCTCGCATTGATTTGCAGTAATTCAAGAACATCGTAGTTTACGACTTCGTGTCTCCTGTAGCGCGAGTGGTAGGTGTTTAATTCATGACAGCGGATGTTCGCTTGATAGTAAGCAGTATGTGTACCGAGTTTGGTTGCAGTCGGTCCACTACTTCAGGAGGAGGTGCAGGAAGATGGCACGCATGGTTTTGCAGTATTTCAAGAATATCGTAGTTTACGACTTTGTGTTTCCTGTAGCGTGAGTGGTAGGTGTTTAATTCATGAGAGCGGTTGTTCGCGTGATAGTAAGCAGTATGTGTACCGAGTTTGGTTGCAGTCGGTCCAATACTTTAGGAGGAGGTGCAGGAAGATGGCTCGCATGGTTTTGCAGTAATTCAAGAATATCGTAGTTTACGACTTGTTGTCTCCTGTAGCGTGAGTGGTAGGTGTTTAATTCATGACAGCGGTTATTCGCCTGATAGTAAGCAGTATGTGTACCGAGTTTCGTTGCAGTCGGTCCACTACTGGAGGAGGAGGTGCAGGAAGATTGCTCGCATTGTTTTGCAGCAATTCAAGAATATCGTAGTTTACGACTTCGTGTCTCCTGTAGCGCGAGTGGTAGGTGTTTAATTCATGACAGCGGATGTTCGCTTGATAGTAAGCAGTATGTGTACCGAGTTTGGTTGCAGTCGGTCCACTACTTCAGGAGGAGGTGCAGGAAGATGGCACGCATGGTTTTGCAGTATTTCAAGAATATCGTAGTTTACGACTTTGTGTTTCCTGTAGCGTGAGTGGTAGGTGTTTAATTCATGAGAGCGGTTGTTCGCGTGATAGTAAGCAGTACGTGTACCGAGTTTGGTTGCAGTCGGTCCAATACTTTAGGAGGAGGTGCAGGAAGATGGCTCGCATGGTTTTGCAGTAATTCAAGAATATCGTAGTTTACGACTTGTTGTCTCCTGTAGCGTGAGTGGTAGGTGTTTAATTCATGACAGCGGTTATTCGCCTGATAGTAAGCAGTATGTGTACCGAGTTTCGTTGCAGTCGGTCCACTACTGGAGGAGGAGGTGCAGGAAGATTGCTCGCATTGTTTGCAGCAATTCAAGAATATCGTAGTTTACGACTTCGTGTCTCCTGTAGCGTGAGTGGTAGGTGTTTAATTCATGACTGCGGTTGTTCGCCTGATAGTAAGCAGTATGTGTACCGAGTTTGGTAGTAGTCGGTCCACTACTGGAGGAGGAGGTGCAGGAAGATGGCTCGCATGGTTTTTCAGTAAGTCAAGAATATGGTAGTTTACGACTTCGTGTCTCCTGCAGCGTGAGTGGAAGGTGTTTAATTCATGTCAGCGGTTGTTCGCCTGATAGTAAGCAGTGTGTGTACCGAGTTTGGTTGCAGTCGGTCAACTACTTTAGGAGGAGGTGCAGGAAGATGGCTCGCATGGTTTTGCAGTAATTCAAGAATATCGTAGTTTACGACTTCGTGTCTCCTGTAGCGTGAGTGGTAGGTGTATAATTCATGACAGCGGCTGTTCGCCTGATAGTAAGCTGTATGTGTACCGAGTTTGGTTGCAGTCGGTCCAATACTTTAGGAGGAGGTGCAGGAAGATGGCTCGCATGGTTTTGCAGTAATTCAAGAATATCGTAGTTTACGACTTCTTGTCTCCTGTAGCGTGAGAGGTAGGTGTTTAATTCATGACAGTGGTTGTTCGCCTGATAGTAAGCAGTATCTGTACCGAGTTTGGTTGCAGTCGGTCCACTACTGGAGGAGGAGGTGCAGGAAGATATCTCGCATTATTTTGCAGCAATTCAAGAATATCGTAGTTTACGACTTCGTGTCTCCTGTAGCGTTAGTGTTAGGTGTTTAATTCATGGCTGCGGTTGTTCGCCTGATAGTAAGCAGTATGTGTACCGAGTTTGGTTGCAGTCGGTTCACTACTGGAGGAGGAGGTGCAGGAAGATGGCTCGCATGGTTTTGCAGTAATTCAAGAATATCGTAGCTTACGACTTCGTGTCTCCTGTAGCGTGAGTGGTAGGTGTTTAATTCATGACTGCGGTTGTTCGCCTGATAGTACGCAGTATGTGTACCGAGTTTGGTTGCAGTCGGTTTAATACTTTAGGAGGAGGTGCAGGATGATGTCTCGCATGGTTTTTACAGTAATGCAAGGCTATCGTATTTTACGACTTCTTGTCTCCTGTTACGTGAGTGGTAGGTGTTTAATTCATGACAGCGGTTATTCGCCTAATAGTAATCAGTATGTGTACCGAGTTTCGTTGCAGTCGGTCCACTACTGGAGGAGGAGGTGCAGGAAGATTGCTCGCATTGTTTTGCAGCAATTCAAGAATATCGTAGTTTACGACTTCGTGTCCTGTAGCGTGAGTGGTAGGTGTTTAATTCATGACTGCGGTTGTTCGCCTGATAGTAAGCAGTATGTGTACCGAGTTTGGTTGTAGTCGGTCCACTACTGGAGGAGGAGGTGCAGGAAGATGGCTCGCATGGTTTTGCAGTAATTCAAGAATATCGTAGTTTACGACTTCGTGTCTCCTGCAGCGTGAGTGGAAGGTGTTTAATTCATGTCAGCGGTTGTTCGCCTGATAGTAAGCAGTATGTGTACCGAGTTTGGTTGCAGTCGGTCGACTACTTTTGGAGGAGGTGTAGGAAGATGGCTCGCATGGTTTTGCAGTAATTCAAGAATATCGTAGTTTACGACTACGTGTCTCCTGTAGCGTGAGTGGTAGGTGTATAATTCATGACAGCGGTTGTTCGCCTGATAGTAAGCAGTATGTGTACCGAGTTTGGTTGCAGTCGGTCCAATACTTTAGGAGGAGGTGCAGGAAGGTGGCTCGCTTGGTTTTGCAGTAATTCAAGAATATCGTAGTTTACGACTTCTTGTCTCCTGTAGAGTGAGTGGTAGGTGTTTAATTCATGACAGCGGTTGTTCGCCTGATAGTAAGCAGTATGTGTACCGAGTTTGGTTGCAGTCGGTCCACTACTGGAGGAGGAGGTGCAGGAAGATATCTCGCATTGTTTTGCAGCAATTCAAGAATATCGTAGTTTACGACTTCGTGTCTCCTGTAGCGTTAGTGTTAGGTGTTTAATTCATGACAGCTGTTGTTCGCCTGATAGTAAGCAGTATGTGTACCGAGTTTGGTTGCAGTCGGTCCACTACTGGAGGAGGTGGTGCAGGAAGATGGTTCGCATGGTTTTGCAGTAATTCAAGAATATCGTAGCTTACGACTTCGTGTCTCCTGTAGCGTGAGTGGTAGGTGTTTAATTCATGACTGCGGTTGTTCGCCTGATAGTAAGCAGTATGTGTACCGAGTTTGGTAGTAGTCGGTCCACTACTGGAGGAGGAGGTGCAGGAAGATGGCTCGCATGGTTTTTCAGTAAGTCAAGAATATGGTAGTTTACGACTTCGTGTCTCCTGCAGCGTGAGTGGAAGGTGTTTAATTCATGTCAGCGGTTGTTCGCCTGATAGTAAGCAGTATGTGTACCGAGTTTGGTTGCAGTCGGTCAACTACTTTAGGAGGAGGTGCAGGAAGATGGCTCGCATGGTTTTGCAGTAATTCAAGAATATCGTAGTTTACGACTTCGTGTCTCCTGTAGCGTGAGTGGTAGGTGTATAATTCATGACAGCGGCTGTTCGCCTGATAGTAAGCTGTATGTGTACCGAGTTTGGTTGCAGTCGGTCCAATACTTTAGGAGGAGGTGCAGGAAGATGGCTCGCATGGTTTTGCAGTAATTCAAGAATATCGTAGTTTACGACTTCTTGTCTCCTGTAGCGTGAGAGGTAGGTGTTTAATTCATGACAGTGGTTGTTCGCCTGATAGTAAGCAGTATCTGTACCGAGTTTGGTTGCAGTCGGTCCACTACTGGAGGAGGAGGTGCAGGAAGATATCTCGCATTATTTTGCAGTAATTCAAGAATATCGTAGTTTACGACTTCGTGTCTCCTGCAGCGTGAGTGGAAGGTGTTTAATTCATGTCAGCGGTTGTTCGCCTGATAGTAAGCAGTATGTGTACCGAGTTTGGTTGCAGTCGGTCCAATACTTTAGGAGGAGGTGCAGGAAGATGGCTCGCATGGTTTTGCAGTAATTCAAGAATATCGTAGTTTACGACTTCGTGTCTCCTGTAGCGTGAGTGGTAGGTGTATCATGACAGCGGCTGTTCGCCTGATAGTAAGCAGTATGTGTACCGAGTTTGGTTGCAGTCGGTCCACTACTGGAGGAGAAGGTGCAGGAAGATGGCTCGCATTGATTTGCAGTAATTCAAGAACATCGTAGTTTACGACTTCGTGTCTCCTGTAGCGTGAGTGGTAGGTGTTTAATTCATGACTGCGGTTGTTCGCCTGATAGTAAGCAGTATGTGTACCGAGTTTGGTTGCAGTCGGTCCACTACTTCAGGAGGAGGTGCAGGAAGATGGCACGCATGGTCTTGCAGTAATTCAAGAATATCGTAGTTTACGACTTTGTGTTTCCTGTAGCGTGAGTGGTAGGTGTTTAATTCATGACAGCGGTTGTTCGCGTGATAGTAAGCAGTATGTGTACCGAGTTTGGTTGCAGTCGGTCCAATACTTTAGGAGGAGGTGCAGGAAGATGGCTCGCATGGTTTTGCAGTAATTCAAGAATATCGTAGTTTACGACTTCTTGTCTCCTGTAGCGTGAGTGGTAGGTGTTTAATTCATGACAGCGGTTATTCGCCTGATAGTAAGCAGTATGTGTACCGAGTTTCGTTGCAGTCGGTCCACTACTGGAGGAGGAGGTGCAGGAAGATTGCTCGCATTGTTTTGCAGTAATTCAAGAATATCGTAGTTTACGACTTCGTGTCTCCTGTAGGGTGAGTGGTAGGTGTTTAATTCATGACTGCGGTTGTTCGCCTGATAGTAAGCAGTATGTGTACCGAGTTTGGTAGTAGTCGGTCTACTACTGGAGGAGGAGGTGCAGGAAGATGGCTCGCATGGTTTTTCAGTAAGTCAAGAATATGGTAGTTTACGACTTCGTGTCTCCTGCAGCGTGAGTGGAAGGTGTTTAATTCATGTCAGCGGTTGTTCGCCTGATAGTAAGCAGTATGTGTACCGAGTTTGGTTGCAGTCGGTCGAATACTTTAGGAGGAGGTGCAGGAAGATGGCTCGCATGGTTTTGCAGTAATTCAAGAATATCGTAGTTTACGACTTCGTGTCTCCTGTAGCGTGAGTGGTAGGTGTATAATTCATGACAGCGGCTGTTCGCCTGATAGTAAGCTGTATGTGTACCGAGTTTGGTTGCAGTCGGTCCAATACTTTAGGAGGAGGTGCAGGAAGATGGCTCGCATGGTTTTGCAGTAATTCAAGAATATCGTAGTTTACGACTTCTTGTCTCCTGTAGCGTGAGTGGTAGGTGTTTAATTCATGACAGTGGTTGTTCGCCTGATAGTAAGCAGTATCTGTACCGAGTTTGGTTGCAGTCGGTCCACTACTGGAGGAGGAGGTGCAGGAAGATATCTCGCATTATTTTGCAGCAATTCAAGAATATCGTAGTTTACGACTTCGTGTCTCCTGTAGCGTTAGTGTTAGGTGTTTAATTCATGACTGCGGTTGTTCGCCTGATAGTAAGCAGTATGTGTACCGAGTTTGGTTGCAGTCGGTTCACTACTGGAGGAGGAGGTGCAGGAAGATGGCTCGCATGGTTTTGCAGTAATTCAAGAATATCGTAGCTTACGACTTCGTGTCTCCTGTAGCGTGAGTGGTAGGTGTTTAATTCATGACTGCGGTTGTTCGGCTGATAGTAAGCAGTATGTGTACCGAGTTTGGCTGTAGTCGGTCCACTACTGGAGGAGGAGGTGCAGGAAGATGGCTCGCATGGTTTTGCAGTAATTCAAGAATATCGTAGTTTACGACTTCGTGTCTCCTGCAGCGTGAGTGGAAGGTGTTTAATTCATGTCAGCGGTTGTTCGCCTGATAGTAAGCAGTATGTGTACCGAGTTTGGTTGCAGTCGGTCCACTACTTTAGGAGGAGGTGTAGGAAGATGGCTCGCATGGTTTTGCAGTAATTCAAGATTATCGTAGTTTACGACTTCGAGTCTCCTGTAGCGTGAGTGGTAGGTGTATAATTCATGACAGCGGCTGTTCGCCTGATTGTAAGCAGTATGTTTACCGAGTTTGGTTGCAGTCGGTCTACTACTTTAGGAGGAGGTGCAGGAAGATGGCTCGCATGGTTTTGCAGTAATTCAAGAATATCGTAGTTTACGACTTCGTGTCTCCTGTAGCGTGAGTGGTAGGTGTATAATTCATGACAGCGGCTGTTCGCCTGATAGTAAGCAGTATGTGTACCGAGTTTGGTAGCAGTCGGTCCACTACTGGAGGAGAAGGTGCAGGAAGATGGCTCGCATTGATTTGCAGTAATTCAAGAATATCGTAGTTTACGACTTCGTGTCTCCTGTAGCGCGAGTGGTAGGTGTTTAATTTATGACAGCGGCTGTTCGCTTGATAGTAAGAAGTATGTGAACCGAGTTTGGTTGCAGTCGGTCCACTACTTTAGGAGGAGGTGCAGGAAGATGAATCGCATGGTTTTGCAGTAATTCAAGAATATCGTAGTTTACGACTTCTAGACTCCTGTAGCGTGAGTGGTAGGTGTTTAATTCATGACAGCGGTTGTTCACCTGATAGTAAGCAGTATGTGTACCGAGTTTCGTTGCAGTCGGTCCACTACTGGAGGAGGAGGTGCAGGAAGATGTCTCGCATTGTTTTGCAGCAATTCAAGAATATCGTAGTTTACGACTTCGTGTCTCCTGTAGCGTGAGTGGTAGGTGTTTATTTCATGACAGGGGTTGTTCGTCTGATAGTAAGCAGTATGTGTACCGAGCTTGGTTGCAGTCGGTCGACTACTTTAGGAGGAGGTGCAGGAAGATGGCTCGCATGGTTTTGCAGTAATTCAAGAATATCGTAGTTTACCACTTCGTGTCTCCTGTAGCGTGAGTGGTAGGTGTATAATTCATGACAGCGGCTGTTCGCCTGATAGTAAGCTGTATGTGTACCGAGTTTGGTTGCAGTCGGTCCACTACTGGAGGAGGAGGTGCAGGAAGATTGCTCGCATTGTTTTGCAGCAATTCAAGAATATCGTAGTTTACGACTTCGTGTCTCCTGTACCGTGAGTGGTAGGTGTTTAATTCATGACTGCGGTTGTTCGCCTGATAGTAAGCAGTATGTGTACCGAGTTTGGTTGTAGTCGGTCCACTACTGAAGGAGGAGGTGCAGGAAGATGGCTCGCATGGTTTTGCAGTAATTCAAGAATATGGTAGTTTACGACTTCGTGTCTCCTGCAGCGTGAGTGGAAGGTGTTTAATTCATGTCAGCGGTTGTTCGCCTGATAGTAAGCAGTATGTGTACCGAGTTTGGTTGCAGTCGGTCGACTACTTTAGGAGGAGGTGCAGGAAGATGGCTCGCATGGTTTTGCAGTAATTCAAGAATATCGTAGTTTACCACTTCGTGTCTCCTGTAGCGTGAGTGGTAGGTGTATAATTCATGACAGCGGCTGTTCGCCTGATAGTAAGCTGTATGTGTACCGAGTTTGGTTGCAGTCGGTCCAATACTTTAGGAGGAGGTGCAGGAAGATGGCTCGCATGGTTTTGCAGTAATTCAAGAATATCGTAGTTTACGACTTCTTGTCTCCTGTAGCGTGAGTGGTAGGTGTTTAATTCTGACAGTGGTTGTTCGCCTGATAGTAAGCAGTATCTGTACCGAGTTTGGTTGCAGTCGGTCCACTACTGGAGGAGGAGGTGCAGGAAGATATCTCGCATTATTTTGCAGCAATTCAAGAATATCGTAGTTTACGACTTCGTGTCTCCTGTAGCGTTAGTGTTAGGTGTTTAATTCATGACTGCGGTTGTTCGCCTGATAGTAAGCAGTATGTGTACCGAGTTTGGTTGCAGTCGGTCCACTACTGGAGGAGGAGGTGCAGGAAGATGGCTCGCATGGTTTTGCAGTAATTCAAGAATAACGTAGCTTACGACTTCGTGTCTCCTGTAGCGTGAGTGGTAGGTGTTTAATTCATGACTGCGGATGTTCGCCTGATAGTAAGCAGTATGTGTACCGAGTTTGGTTGTAGTCGGTCCACTACTGGAGGAGGAGGTGCAGGAAGATGGCTCGCATGGTTTTGCAGTAATTCAAGAATATCGTAGTTTAAGACTTCGTGTCTAATGCAGCGTGAGTGGAAGGTGTTTAATTCATGTCAGCGGTTGTTTGCCTGATAGTAAGCAGTATGTGTACCGAGTTTGGTTGCAGTCGGTCCACTACTTTAGGAGGAGGTGTAGGAAGATGGCTCGCATGGCTTTGCAGTAATTCAAGATTATCGTAGTTTACGACTTCGTGTCTCCTGTAGCGTGAGTGGTAGGTGTATAATTCATGACAGCGGCTGTTCGCCTGATAGTAAGCAGTATGTTTACCGAGTTTGGTTGCAGTTGGTCTACTACTTTAGGAGGAGGTGCAGGAAGGCTGGCTCGCATGGTTTTGCAGTAATTTAAGAATATCGTAGTTAACGACTTCGTGTCTCCTGTAGCGTGAGTGGTAGGTGTATAATTCATGACAGCGGCTGTTCGCCTGATAGTAAGCAGTATGTGTACCGAGTTTGGTTGCAGTCGGTCCACTACTGGAGGAGAAGGTGCAGGAAGATGGCTCGCATTGATTTGCAGTAATTCAAGAATATCGTAGTTTACGACTTCGTGTCTCCTGTAGCGCGAGTGGTAGGTGTTTAATTCATGAAAGCGGCTGTTCGCTTGATAGTAAGAAGTATGTGTACCGAGTTTGGTTGCAGTCGGTCCACTACTTTAGGAGGAGGTGCAGGAAGATGGCTCGCATGGTTTTGCAGTAATTCAAGAATATCGTAGTTTACGACTTTGTGTTTCCTGTAGCGTGAGTGGTAGGTGTTTAATTCATGACAGCGGTTGTTCGCGTGATAGTAAGCAGTATGTGTACCGAGTTTAGTTGCAGTCGGTCCAATACTTTAGGAGGAGGTGCAGGAAGATGGCTCGCATGGTTTTGCAGTAATTCAAGAATATCGTAGTTTACGACTTCTTGACTCCTGTAGCGTGAGTGGTAGATGTTTAATTCATGACAGCGGTTGTTCACCTGTTAGTAAGCAGTATGTGTACCGAGTTTCGTTGCAGTCGGTCCACTACTGGAGGAGGAGGTGCAGGAAGATGTCTCGCATTGTTTTGAAGCAATTCAAGAATATCGTAGTTTACGACTTCGTGTCTCCTGTAGCGTGAGTGGTAGGTGTTTATTTCATGACAGGGGTTGTTCGCCTGATAGTAAGCAGTATGTGTACCGAGTTTGGTTGCAGTCGGTCCACTACTGGAGGAGGAGGTGCAGGAAGATTGCTCGCATTGTTTTGCAGCAATTCAAGAATATCGTAGTTTACGACTTCGTGTCTCCTGTAGCGTGAGTGGTAGGTGTTTAATTCATGACTGCGGTAGTTCGCCTGATAGTAAGCAGTATGTGTACCGAGTTTGGTTGTAGTCGGTCCACTACTGGAGGAGGAGGTGCAGGAAGATGGCTCGCATGGTTTTGCAGTAATTCAAGAATAACGTAGCTTACGACTTCGTGTCTCCTGTTGCGTGAGTGGTAGGTGTTTAATTCATGACTGCGGTTGTTCGCCTGATAGTAAGCAGTACGTGTACCGAGTTTGGTTGTAGTCGGTCCACTACTGGAGGAGGAGGTGCAGGAAGATGGCTCGCATGGTTTTGCAGTAATTCAAGAATATCGTAGTTTACGACTTCGTGTCTCCTGCAGCGTGAGTGGAAGGTGTTTAATTCATGTCAGCGGTTGTTCGCCTGATAGTAAGCAGTATGTGTACCGAGTTTGGTTGCAGTCGGTCCACTACTTTAGGAGGAGGTGTAGGAAGATGGCTCGCATGGTTTTGCAGTAATTCAAGATTATCGTAGTTTACGACTTCGTGTCTCCTGTAGCGTGAGTGGTAGGTGTATAATTCATGACAGCGGCTGTTCTCCTGATAGTAAGCAGTATGTTTACCGAGTTTGGTTGCAGTCGGTCTACTACTTTAGGAGGAGGTGCAGGAAGATGGCTCGCATGGTTTTGCAGTAATTCAAGAATATCGTAGTTTACGACTTCGTGTCTCCTGTAGCGTGAGTGGTAGGAGTATAATTCATGACAGCGGCTGTTCGCCTGATAGTAAGCAGTATGTGTACCGAGTTTGGTTGCAGTCGGTCCACTACTGGAAGAGAAGGTGCAGGAAGATGGCTCGCATTGATTTGCAGTAATTCAAGAATATCGTAGTTTACGACTTCGTGTCTCCTGCAGCGTGAGTGGAAGGTGTTTAATTCATGACAGCGGCTGTTCGCTTGATAGTAAGCAGTATGTGTACCGAGTTTGGTTGCAGTCGGTCCACTACTTTAGGAGGAGGTGCAGGAAGATGGCTTGCATGGTTTTGCAGTTATTCAAGAATATCGTAGTTTACGACTTTGTGTTTCCTGTAGCGTGAGTGGTAGGTGTTTAATTCATGACAGCGGTTGTTCGCGTGATAGTAAGCAGTATGTGTACCGAGTTTGGTTGCAGTCGGTCCAATACTTTAGGAGGAGGTGCAGGAAGATGGCTCGCATGGTTTTGCAGTAATTCAAGAATATCGTAGTTTACGACTTCTTGACTCCTGTAGCGTGAGTGGTAGGTGTTTAATTCATGACAGCGGTTGTTCACCTGATAGTAAGCAGTATGTGTAACGAGTTTCGTTGCAGTCGGTCCACTACTGGAGGAGGAGGTGCAGGAAGATGTCTCGCATTGTTTTGCAGCAATTCAAGAATATCGTAGTTTACGACTTCGTGTCTCCTGTAGGGTGAGTGGTAGGTGTTTATTTCATGACAGCGATTGTTCGCCTGTTAGTAAGCAGTATGTGTACCGAGTTTGGTTGCAGTCGGTCCACTACTGGAGGAGGACGTGCAGGAAGATAGCTCGCATGGTTTTGCAGTAATTCAAGAATATCGTAGTTTATGACTTCGTGTCTCCTGTAGCGTGAGTGGTAGGTGTTTAATTCATGACAGCGGTTGTTCGCCTGATTGTAAGCAGTATGTTTACCGAGTTTGGTTGCAGTCGGTCTACTACTTTAGGAGGAGGTGCAGGAAGATGGCTCGCATGGTTTTGCAGTAATTCAAGAATATCGTAGTTTACGACTTCGTGTCTCCTGTAGCGTGAGTGGTAGGTGTATAATTCATGACAGCGGCTGTTCGCCTGATAGTAAGCAGTATGTGTACCGAGTTTGGTAGCAGTCGGTCCACTACTGGAGGAGAAGGTGCAGGAAGATGGCTCGCATTGATTTGCAGTAATTCAAGAATATCGTAGTTTACGACTTCGTGTCTCCTGTAGCGCGAGTGGTAGGTGTTTAATTTATGACAGCGGCTGTTCGCTTGATAGTAAGAAGTATGTGAACCGAGTTTGGTTGCAGTCGGTCCACTACTTTAGGAGGAGGTGCAGGAAGATGAATCGCATGGTTTTGCAGTAATTCAAGAATATCGTAGTTTACGACTTCTAGACTCCTGTAGCGTGAGTGGTAGGTGTTTAATTCATGACAGCGGTTGTTCACCTGATAGTAAGCAGTATGTGTACCGAGTTTCGTTGCAGTCGGTCCACTACTGGAGGAGGAGGTGCAGGAAGATGTCTCGCATTGTTTTGCAGCAATTCAAGAATATCGTAGTTTACGACTTCGTGTCTCCTGTAGCGTGAGTGGTAGGTGTTTATTTCATGACAGGGGTTGTTCGTCTGATAGTAAGCAGTATGTGTACCGAGCTTGGTTGCAGTCGGTCGACTACTTTAGGAGGAGGTGCAGGAAGATGGCTCGCATGGTTTTGCAGTAATTCAAGAATATCGTAGTTTACCACTTCGTGTCTCCTGTAGCGTGAGTGGTAGGTGTATAATTCATGACAGCGGCTGTTCGCCTGATAGTAAGCTGTATGTGTACCGAGTTTGGTTGCAGTCGGTCCACTACTGGAGGAGGAGGTGCAGGAAGATTGCTCGCATTGTTTTGCAGCAATTCAAGAATATCGTAGTTTACGACTTCGTGTCTCCTGTACCGTGAGTGGTAGGTGTTTAATTCATGACTGCGGTTGTTCGCCTGATAGTAAGCAGTATGTGTACCGAGTTTGGTTGTAGTCGGTCCACTACTGAAGGAGGAGGTGCAGGAAGATGGCTCGCATGGTTTTGCAGTAATTCAAGAATATGGTAGTTTACGACTTCGTGTCTCCTGCAGCGTGAGTGGAAGGTGTTTAATTCATGTCAGCGGTTGTTCGCCTGATAGTAAGCAGTATGTGTACCGAGTTTGGTTGCAGTCGGTCGACTACTTTAGGAGGAGGTGCAGGAAGATGGCTCGCATGGTTTTGCAGTAATTCAAGAATATCGTAGTTTACCACTTCGTGTCTCCTGTAGCGTGAGTGGTAGGTGTATAATTCATGACAGCGGCTGTTCGCCTGATAGTAAGCTGTATGTGTACCGAGTTTGGTTGCAGTCGGTCCAATACTTTAGGAGGAGGTGCAGGAAGATGGCTCGCATGGTTTTGCAGTAATTCAAGAATATCGTAGTTTACGACTTCTTGTCTCCTGTAGCGTGAGTGGTAGGTGTTTAATTCTGACAGTGGTTGTTCGCCTGATAGTAAGCAGTATCTGTACCGAGTTTGGTTGCAGTCGGTCCACTACTGGAGGAGGAGGTGCAGGAAGATATCTCGCATTATTTTGCAGCAATTCAAGAATATCGTAGTTTACGACTTCGTGTCTCCTGTAGCGTTAGTGTTAGGTGTTTAATTCATGACTGCGGTTGTTCGCCTGATAGTAAGCAGTATGTGTACCGAGTTTGGTTGCAGTCGGTCCACTACTGGAGGAGGAGGTGCAGGAAGATGGCTCGCATGGTTTTGCAGTAATTCAAGAATAACGTAGCTTACGACTTCGTGTCTCCTGTAGCGTGAGTGGTAGGTGTTTAATTCATGACTGCGGATGTTCGCCTGATAGTAAGCAGTATGTGTACCGAGTTTGGTTGTAGTCGGTCCACTACTGGAGGAGGAGGTGCAGGAAGATGGCTCGCATGGTTTTGCAGTAATTCAAGAATATCGTAGTTTAAGACTTCGTGTCTAATGCAGCGTGAGTGGAAGGTGTTTAATTCATGTCAGCGGTTGTTTGCCTGATAGTAAGCAGTATGTGTACCGAGTTTGGTTGCAGTCGGTCCACTACTTTAGGAGGAGGTGTAGGAAGATGGCTCGCATGGCTTTGCAGTAATTCAAGATTATCGTAGTTTACGACTTCGTGTCTCCTGTAGCGTGAGTGGTAGGTGTATAATTCATGACAGCGGCTGTTCGCCTGATAGTAAGCAGTATGTTTACCGAGTTTGGTTGCAGTTGGTCTACTACTTTAGGAGGAGGTGCAGGAAGATGGCTCGCATGGTTTTGCAGTAATTTAAGAATATCGTAGTTAACGACTTCGTGTCTCCTGTAGCGTGAGTGGTAGGTGTATAATTCATGACAGCGGCTGTTCGCCTGATAGTAAGCAGTATGTGTACCGAGTTTGGTTGCAGTCGGTCCACTACTGGAGGAGAAGGTGCAGGAAGATGGCTCGCATTGATTTGCAGTAATTCAAGAATATCGTAGTTTACGACTTCGTGTCTCCTGTAGCGCGAGTGGTAGGTGTTTAATTCATGAAAGCGGCTGTTCGCTTGATAGTAAGAAGTATGTGTACCGAGTTTGGTTGCAGTCGGTCCACTACTTTAGGAGGAGGTGCAGGAAGATGGCTCGCATGGTTTTGCAGTAATTCAAGAATATCGTAGTTTACGACTTTGTGTTTCCTGTAGCGTGAGTGGTAGGTGTTTAATTCATGACAGCGGTTGTTCGCGTGATAGTAAGCAGTATGTGTACCGAGTTTAGTTGCAGTCGGTCCAATACTTTAGGAGGAGGTGCAGGAAGATGGCTCGCATGGTTTTGCAGTAATTCAAGAATATCGTAGTTTACGACTTCTTGACTCCTGTAGCGTGAGTGGTAGATGTTTAATTCATGACAGCGGTTGTTCACCTGTTAGTAAGCAGTATGTGTACCGAGTTTCGTTGCAGTCGGTCCACTACTGGAGGAGGAGGTGCAGGAAGATGTCTCGCATTGTTTTGAAGCAATTCAAGAATATCGTAGTTTACGACTTCGTGTCTCCTGTAGCGTGAGTGGTAGGTGTTTATTTCATGACAGGGGTTGTTCGCCTGATAGTAAGCAGTATGTGTACCGAGTTTGGTTGCAGTCGGTCCACTACTGGAGGAGGAGGTGCAGGAAGATTGCTCGCATTGTTTTGCAGCAATTCAAGAATATCGTAGTTTACGACTTCGTGTCTCCTGTAGCGTGAGTGGTAGGTGTTTAATTCATGACTGCGGTAGTTCGCCTGATAGTAAGCAGTATGTGTACCGAGTTTGGTTGTAGTCGGTCCACTACTGGAGGAGGAGGTGCAGGAAGATGGCTCGCATGGTTTTGCAGTAATTCAAGAATAACGTAGCTTACGACTTCGTGTCTCCTGTTGCGTGAGTGGTAGGTGTTTAATTCATGACTGCGGTTGTTCGCCTGATAGTAAGCAGTACGTGTACCGAGTTTGGTTGTAGTCGGTCCACTACTGGAGGAGGAGGTGCAGGAAGATGGCTCGCATGGTTTTGCAGTAATTCAAGAATATCGTAGTTTACGACTTCGTGTCTCCTGCAGCGTGAGTGGAAGGTGTTTAATTCATGTCAGCGGTTGTTCGCCTGATAGTAAGCAGTATGTGTACCGAGTTTGGTTGCAGTCGGTCCACTACTTTAGGAGGAGGTGTAGGAAGATGGCTCGCATGGTTTTGCAGTAATTCAAGATTATCGTAGTTTACGACTTCGTGTCTCCTGTAGCGTGAGTGGTAGGTGTATAATTCATGACAGCGGCTGTTCTCCTGATAGTAAGCAGTATGTTTACCGAGTTTGGTTGCAGTCGGTCTACTACTTTAGGAGGAGGTGCAGGAAGATGGCTCGCATGGTTTTGCAGTAATTCAAGAATATCGTAGTTTACGACTTCGTGTCTCCTGTAGCGTGAGTGGTAGGAGTATAATTCATGACAGCGGCTGTTCGCCTGATAGTAAGCAGTATGTGTACCGAGTTTGGTTGCAGTCGGTCCACTACTGGAAGAGAAGGTGCAGGAAGATGGCTCGCATTGATTTGCAGTAATTCAAGAATATCGTAGTTTACGACTTCGTGTCTCCTGCAGCGTGAGTGGAAGGTGTTTAATTCATGACAGCGGCTGTTCGCTTGATAGTAAGCAGTATGTGTACCGAGTTTGGTTGCAGTCGGTCCACTACTTTAGGAGGAGGTGCAGGAAGATGGCTTGCATGGTTTTGCAGTTATTCAAGAATATCGTAGTTTACGACTTTGTGTTTCCTGTAGCGTGAGTGGTAGGTGTTTAATTCATGACAGCGGTTGTTCGCGTGATAGTAAGCAGTATGTGTACCGAGTTTGGTTGCAGTCGGTCCAATACTTTAGGAGGAGGTGCAGGAAGATGGCTCGCATGGTTTTGCAGTAATTCAAGAATATCGTAGTTTACGACTTCTTGACTCCTGTAGCGTGAGTGGTAGGTGTTTAATTCATGACAGCGGTTGTTCACCTGATAGTAAGCAGTATGTGTAACGAGTTTCGTTGCAGTCGGTCCACTACTGGAGGAGGAGGTGCAGGAAGATGTCTCGCATTGTTTTGCAGCAATTCAAGAATATCGTAGTTTACGACTTCGTGTCTCCTGTAGGGTGAGTGGTAGGTGTTTATTTCATGACAGCGATTGTTCGCCTGTTAGTAAGCAGTATGTGTACCGAGTTTGGTTGCAGTCGGTCCACTACTGGAGGAGGACGTGCAGGAAGATAGCTCGCATGGTTTTGCAGTAATTCAAGAATATCGTAGTTTATGACTTCGTGTCTCCTGTAGCGTGAGTGGTAGGTGTTTAATTCATGACAGCGGTTGTTCGCCTGATAGTAAGCAGTATGTGTACCGAGTTTGGTTGCAGTCGGTCTAATACTTTAGGAGGAGGTGCAGGATGATGGCTCCCATGATTTTTACAGTAATTCAAGAATATCGTAGTTTACGACTTCTTGTCTCCTGTAGCGTGAGTGGTTGGTGTTTAATTCATGACAGCGGTTATTCGCCTGATAGTAAGCAGTATGTGTACCGAGTTTCGTTGCAGTCGGTCCACTACTGGAGGAGGAGGTGCAGGAAGATTGCTCGCATTGTTTTGCAGCAATTCAAGAATATCGTAGTTTACGACTTCGTGTCTCCTGTAGCGTGAGTGGTAGGTGTTTAATTCATGACTGCGGTTGTTCGCCTGATAGTAAGCAGTATGTGTACCGAGTTTCGTTGCAGTCGGTCCACTACTTTAGGTGGAGGTGCAGGAAGATGGCTCGCATGGTTTTGCAATAATAAAAGAATATCGTAGTTTACGACTTCGTGTCTCCTGCAGTGAGTGGTAGGTGTTTAATTCATGACAGCGGTTGTTCGCGTGATAGTAAGCAGTATGTGTACCGAGTTTGGTTGCAGTCGGTCCAATACTTTAGGAGGAGGTGCAGGAAGATGGCTCTAAGGTTTTGCAGTAATTCAAGAATATCGTAGTTTACGACTTCTTGACTCCTGTAGCGTGAGTGGTAGGTGTTTAATTCATGACAGCGGTTGTTCACCTGATAGTAAGCAGTATGTGTACCGAGTTTCGTTGCAGTCGGTCCACTACTTTAGGAGGAGGTGTAGGAAGATGGCTCGCATGGCTTTGCAGTAATTCAAGATTATCGTAGTTTACGACTTCGTGTCTCCTGTAGCGTGAGTGGTAGGTGTATAATTCATGACAGCGGCTGTTCGCCTGATAGTAAGCAGTATGTGTACCGAGTTTGGTTGCAGTCGGTCCACTACTGGAGGAGAAGGTGCAGGAAGATGGCTCGCATTGATTTGCAGTAATTCAAGAATATCGTAGTTTACGACTTCGTGTCTCCTGTAGCGCGAGTGGTAGGTCTTTAATTCATGACAGCGGCTGTTCGCTTGATAGTAAGAAGTATGTGTACCGAGTTTGGTTGCAGTCGGTCCACTACTTTAGGAGGAGGTGCAGGAAGATTGCTCGCATGGTTTTGCAGTAATTCAAGAATATCGTAGTTTACGACTTTGTGTTTCCTGTAGCGTGAGTGGTAGGTGTTTAATTCATGACAGCGGTTGTTCGCGTGATAGTAAGCAGTATGTGTACCGAGTTTGGTTGCAGTCGGTCCAATACTTTAGGAGGAGGTGCAGGAAGATGGCTCGCATGGTTTTGCAGTAATTCAAGAATATCGTAGTTTAGACTTCTTGACTCCTGTAGCGTGAGTGGTAGGTGTTTAATTCATGACAGCGGTTGTTCACCTGATAGTAAGCAGTATGTGTACCGAGTTTCGTTGCAGTCGGTCCACTACTGGAGGAGGAGGTGCAGGAAGATGTCTCGCATTGTTTTGAAGCAATTCAAGAATATCGTAGTTTACGACTTCGTGTCTCCTGTAGCGTGAGTGGTAGGTGTTTATTTCATGACAGGGGTTGTTCGCCTGATAGTAAGCAGTATGTGTACCGAGTTTGGTTGCAGTCGGTCCACTACTGGAGGAGGAGGTGCAGGAAGTTTGCTCGCATTGTTTTGCAGCAATTCAAGAATATCGTAGTTTACGACTTCGTGTCTCCTGTAGCGTGAGTGGTAGGTGTTTAATTCATGACTGCGGTTCTTCGCCTGATAGTAAGCAGTATGTGTACCGAGTTTGGTTGTAGTCGGTCCACTACTGGAGGAGGAGGTGCAGGAAGATGGCTCGCATGGTTTTGCAGTAATTCAAGAATATCGTAGTTTACGACTTCGTGTCTCCTGCAGCGTGAGTGGAAGGTGTTTAATTCATGTCAGCGGTTGTTCGCCTGATAGTAAGCAGTATGTGTACTGAGTTTGGTTGCAGTCGGTCCACTACTTTAGGAGGAGGTTTAGGAAGATGGCTCGCATGGTTTTGCAGTAATTCAAGATTATCGTAGTTTACGACTTCGTGTCTCCTGTAGCGTGAGTGGTAGGTGTATAATTCATGACAGCGGCTGTTCGCCTGATAGTAAGCAGTATGTTTACCGAGTTTGGTTGCAGTCGGTCTACTACTTAAGGAGGAGGTGCAGGAAGATGTCTCGCATGGTTTTGCAGTAATTCAAGAATATCGTAGTTTACGACTTCGTGTCTCCTGTAGCGTGAGTGGTAGGTGTATAATTCATGACAGCGGCTGTTCGCCTGATAGTAAGCAGTATGTGTACCGAGTTTGGTTGCAGTCGGTCCACTACTGGAAGAGAAGGTGCAGGAAGATGGCTCGCATTGATTTGCAGTAATTCAAGAATATCGTAGTTTACGACTTCGTGTCTCCTGCAGCGTGAGTGGAAGGTGTTTAATTCATGACAGCGGCTGTTCGCTTGATAGTACGCAGTATGTGTACCGAGTTTGGTTGCAGTCGGTCCACTACTTTAGGAGGAGGTGCAGGAAGGTGGCTCGCATGGTTTTGCAGTAATTCAAGAATATCGTAGTTTACGACTTCGTGTCTCCTGCAGCGTGAGTGGAAGGTGTTTAATTCATGTCAGCGGTTGTTCGCCTGATAGTAAGCAGTATGTGTACCGAGTTTGGTTGCAGTCGGTCCACTACTTTAGGAGGAGGTTTAGGAAGATGGCTCGCATGGTTTTGCAGTAATTCAAGAATATCGTAGTTTACGACTTCGTGTCTCCTGCAGCGTGAGTGGAAGGTGTTTAATTCATGTCAGCGGTTGTTCGCCTGATAGTAAGCAGTATGTGTACCGAGTTTGGTTGCAGTCGGTCCACTACTTTAGGAGGAGGTTTAGGAAGATGGCTCGCATGGTTTTGCAGTAATTCAAGATTATCGTAGTTTACGACTTCGTGTCTCCTGTAGCGTGAGTGGTAGGTGTATAATTCATGACAGCGGCTGTTCGCCTGATAGTAAGCAGTATGTTTACCGAGTTTGGTTGCAGTCGGTCTACTACTTAAGGAGGAGGTGCAGGAAGATGTCTCGCATGGTTTTGCAGTAATTCAAGAATATCGTAGTTTACGACTTCGTGTCTCCTGTAGCGTGAGTGGTAGGTGTATAATTCATGACAGCGGCTGTTCGCCTGATAGTAAGCAGTATGTGTACCGAGTTTGGTTGCAGTCGGTCCACTACTGGAGGAGGAGGTGCAGGAAGTTTGCTCGCATTGTTTTGCAGCAATTCAAGAATATCGTAGTTTCCGACTTCGTGTCTCCTGTAGCGTGAGTGGTAGGTGTTTAATTCATGACTGCGGTTCTTCGCCTGATAGTAAGCAGTATGTGTACCGAGTTTGGTTGTAGTCGGTCCACTACTGGAGGAGGAGGTGCAGGAAGATGGCTCGCATGGTTTTGCAGTAATTCAAGAATATCGTAGTTTACGACTTCGTGTCTCCTGCAGCGTGAGTGGAAGGTGTTTAATTCATGTCAGCGGTTGTTCGCCTGATAGTAAGCAGTATGTGTACCGAGTTTGGTTGCAGTCGGTCCACTACTTTAGGAGGAGGTTTAGGAAGATGGCTCGCATGGTTTTGCAGTAATTCAAGATTATCGTAGTTTACGACTTCGTGTCTCCTGTAGCGTGAGTGGTAGGTGTATAATTCATGACAGCGGCTGTTCGCCTGATAGTAAGCAGTATGTGTACCGAGTTTGGTTGCAGTCGGTCTACTACTTTAGGAGGAGGTGCAGGAAGATGGCTCGCATGGTTTTGCAGTAATTCACGAATATCGTAGTTTACGACTTCGTGTCTCCTGTAGCGTGAGTGGTAGGTGTATAATTCATGACAGCGGCTGTTCGCCTGATAGTAAGCAGTATGTGTACCGAGTTTGGTTGCAGTCGGTCCACTACTGGAAGAGAAGGTGCAGGAAGATGGCTCGCATTGATTTGCAGTAATTCAAGAATATCGTAGTTTACGACTTCGTGTCTCCTGCAGCGTGAGTGGAAGGTGTTTAATTCATGACAGCGGCTGTTCGCTTGATAGTAAGCAGTATGTGTACCGAGTTTGGTTGCAGTCGGTCCACTACTTTAGGAGGAGGTGCAGGAAGGTGGCTCGCATGGTTTTGCAGTTATTCAAGAATATCGTAGTTTACGACTTTGTGTTTCCTGTAGCGTGAGTGGTAGGTGTTTAATTCATGACAGCGGTTGTTCGCGTGATAGTAAGCAGTATGTGTACCGAGTTTGGTTGCAGTCGGTCCAATACTTTAGGAGGAGGTGCAGGAAGATGGCTCGCATGGTTTTGCAGTAATTCAAGAATATCGTAGTTTACGACTTCTTGACTCCTGTAGCGTGAGTGGTAGGTGTTTAATTCATGACAGCGGTTGTTCACCTGATAGTAAGCAGTATGTGTACCGAGTTTCGTTGCAGTCGGTCCACTACTGGAGGAGGAGGTGCAGGAAGATATCTCGCATTGTTTTGAAGCAATTAAAGAATATCGTAGTTTACGACTTCGTGTCTCCTGTAGCGTGAGTGGTAGGTGTTTATTTCATGACAGGGGTTGTTCGCTTGATAGTATGCAGTATGTGTACCGAGTTTGGTTGCAGTCGGTCCACTACTGGAAGAGGAGGTGCAGGAAGTTTGCTCGCATTGTTTTGCAGCAATTCAAGAATATCGTAGTTTACGACTTCGTGTCTCCTGTAGCGTGAGTGGTAGGTGTTTAATTCATGACTGCGGTTCTTCGCCTGATAGTAAGCAGTATGTGTACCGAGTTTGGTTGTAGTCGGTCCACTACTGGAGGAGGAGGTGCAGGAAGATGGCTCGCATGGTTTTGCAGTAATTCAAGAATATCGTAGTTTACGACTTCGTGTCTCCTGCAGCGTGAGTGGAAGGTGTTTAATTCATGTCAGCGGTTGTTCGCCTGATAGTAAGCAGTATGTGTACCGAGTTTGGTTGCAGTCGGTCCACTACTTTAGGAGGAGGTTTAGGAAGATGGCTCGCATGGTTTTGCAGTAATTCAAGATTATCGTAGTTTACGACTTCGTGTCTCCTGTAGCGTGAGTGGTAGGTGTATAATTCATGACAGCGGCTGTTCGCCTGATAGTAAGCAGTATGTTTACCGAGTTTGGTTGCAGTCGGTCTACTACTTAAGGAGGAGGTGCAGGAAGATGTCTCGCATGGTTTTGCAGTAATTCAAGAATATCGTAGTTTACGACTTCGTGTCTCCTGTAGCGTGAGTGGTAGGTGTATAATTCATGACAGCGGCTGTTCGCCTGATAGTAAGCAGTATGTGTACCGAGTTTGGTTGCAGTCGGTCCACTACTGGAAGAGAAGGTGCAGGAAGATGGCTCGCATTGATTTGCAGTAATTCAAGAATATCGTAGTTTACGACTTCGTGTCTCCTGCAGCGTGAGTGGAAGGTGTTTAATTCATGACAGCGGCTGTTCGCTTGATAGTAAGCAGTATGTGTACCGAGTTTGGTTGCAGTCGGTCCACTACTTTAGGAGGAGGTGCAGGAAGGTGGCTCGCATGGTTTTGCAGTTATTCAAGAATATCGTAGTTTACGACTTTGTGTTTCCTGTAGCGTGAGTGGTAGGTGTTTAATTCATGACAGCGGTTGTTCGCGTGATAGTAAGCAGTATGTGTACCGAGTTTGGTTGCAGTCGGTCCAATACTTTAGGAGGAGGTGCAGGAAGATGGCTCGCATGGTTTTGCAGTAATTCAAGAATATCGTAGTTTACGACTTCTTGACTCCTGTAGCGTGAGTGGTAGGTGTTTAATTCATGACAGCGGTTGTTCACCTGATAGTAAGCAGTATGTGTACCGAGTTTCGTTGCAGTCGGTCCACTACTGGAGGAGGAGGTGCAGGAAGATGTCTCGCATTGTTTTGCAGCAATTCAAGAATATCGTAGTTTACGACTTCGTGTCTCCTGTAGGGTGAGTGGTAGGTGTTTATTTCATGACAGCGTTGTTCGCCTGATAGCAAGCAGTATGTGTACCGAGTTTGGTTGCAGTCGGTCCACTACTGGAGGAAGACGTGCAGGAAGATGGCTCGCATGGTTTTGCAGTAATTCAAGAATATCGTAGTTTACGACATCGTGTCTCCTGTAGCGTGAGTGGTAGGTGTTTAATTCATGACAGCGGTTGTTCGCCTGATAGTAAGCAGTATGTGTACCGAGTTTGGTTGCAGTCGGTCCAATACTTTAGGAGGAGGTGCAGGATGATGGCTCCCATGATTTTTACAGTAATTCAAGAATATCGTAGTTTACGACTTCTTGTCTCCTGTAGCGTGAGTGGTTGGTGTTTAATTCATGACAGCGGTTATTCGCCTGATAGTAAGCAGTATCTGTACCGAGTTTGGTTGCAGTCGGTCCACTACTGGAGGAGGAGGTGCAGGAAGATATCTCGCATTATTTTGCAGCAATTCAAGAATATCGTAGTTTACGACTTCGTGTCTCCTGTAGCGTTAGTGTTAGGTGTTTAATTCATGACTGCGGTTGTTCGCCTGATAGTAAGCAGTATGTGTACCGAGTTTGGTTGCAGTCGGTCCACTACTGGAGGAGGAGGTGCAGGAAGATGGCTCGCATGGTTTTGCAGTAATTCAAGAATAACGTAGCTTACGACTTCGTGTCTCCTGTAGCGTGAGTGGTAGGTGTTTAATTCATGACTGCGGTTGTTCGCCTGATAGTAAGCAGTACGTGTACCGAGTTTGGTTGTAGTCGGTCCACAACTGGAGGAGGAGGTGCAGGAAGATGGCTCGCATGGTTTTGCAGTAATTCAAGAATATCGTAGTTTAAGACTTCGTGTCTAATGCAGCGTGAGTGGAAGGTGTTTAATTCATGTCAGCGGTTGTTCGCCTGATAGTAAGCAGTATGTGTACCGAGTTTGGTTGCAGTCGGTCCACTACTTTAGGAGGAGGCGTAGGAAGATGGCTCGCATGGCTTTGCAGTAATTCAAGATTATCGTAGTTTACGACTTCGTGTCTCCTGTAGCGTGAGTGGTAGGTGTATAATTCATGACAGCGGCTGTTCGCCTGATAGTAAGCAGTATGTGTACCGAGTTTGGTTGCAGTCGGTCCACTACTGGAGGAGAAGGTGCAGGAAGATGGCTCGCATTGATTTGCAGTAATTCAAGAATATCGTAGATTACGACTTCGTGTCTCCTGTAGCGCGAGTGGTAGGTGTTTAATTCATGACAGCGGCTGTTCGCATGATAGTAAGAAGTATGTGTACCGAGTTTGGTTGCAGTCGGTCCACTACTTTAGGAGGAGGTGCAGGAAGATGGCTCGCATGGTTTTGCAGTAATTCAAGAATATCGTAGTTTACGACTTTGTGTTTCCTGTAGCGTGAGTGGTAGGTGTTTAATTCATGACAGCGGTTGTTCGCGTGATAGTAAGCAGTATGTGTACCGAGTTTGGTTGCAGTCGGTCCAATACTTTAGGAGGAGGTGCAGGAAGATGGCTCGCATGGTTTTGCAGTAATTCAAGAATATCGTAGTTTAGACTTCTTGACTCCTGTAGCGTGAGTGGTAGGTGTTTAATTCATGACAGCGGTTGTTCACCTGATAGTAAGCAGTATGTGTACCGAGTTTCGTTGCAGTCGTTCCACTACTGGAGGAGGTGGTGCAGGAAGATGTCTCGCATTGTTTTGAAGCAATTCAAGAATATCGTAGTTTACGACTTCGTGTCTCCTGTAGCGTGAGTGGTAGGTGTTTATTTCATGACAGGGGTTGTTCGCCTGATAGTAAGCAGTATGTGTACCGAGTTTGGTTGCAGTCGGTCCACTACTGGAGGAGGAGGTGCAGGAAGTTTGCTCGCATTGTTTTGCAGCAATTCAAGAATATCGTAGTTTACGACTTCGTGTCTCCTGTAGCGTGAGTGGTAGGTGTTTAATTCATGACTGCGGTTCTTCGCCTGATAGTAAGCAGTATGTGTATCGAGATTGGTTGTAGTCGGTCCACTACTGGAGGAGGAGGTGCAGGAAGATGGCTCGCATGGTTTTGCAGTAATTCAAGAATATCGTAGTTTACGACTTCGTGTCTCCTGCAGCGTGAGTGGAAGGTGTTTAATTCATGTCAGCGGTTGTTCGCCTGATAGTAAGCAGTATGTGTACCGAGTTTGGTTGCAGTCGGTCAACTACTTTAGGAGGAGGTTTAGGAAGATGGCTCGCATGGTTTTGCAGTAATTCAAGATTATCGTAGTTTACGACTTCGTGTCTCCTGTAGCGTGAGTGGTAGGTGTATAATTCATGACAGCGGCTGTTCGCCTGATAGTACGCAGTATGTTTACCGAGTTTGGTTGCAGTCGGTCTACTACTTTAGGAGGAGGTGCAGGAAGATGGCTCGCATGGTTTTGCAGTAATTCAAGAATATCGTAGTTTACGACTTCGTGTCTCCTGTAGCGTGAGTGGTAGGTGTATAATTCATGTCAGCGGCTGTTCGCCTGATAGTAAGCAGTATGTGTACCGAGTTTGGTTGCAGTCGGTCCACTACTGGAAGAGAAGGTGCAGGAAGATGGCTCGCATTGATTTGCAGTAATTCAAGAATATCGTAGTTTACGACTTCGTGTCTCCTGCAGCGTGAGTGGAAGGTGTTTAATTCATGACAGCTGCTGTTCGCTTGATAGTAAGCAGTATGTGTACCGAGTTTGGTTGCAGTCGGTCCACTACTTTAGGAGGAGGTGCAGGAAGGTGGCTCGCATGGTTTTGCAGTTATTCAAGAATATCGTAGTTTACGACTTTGTGTTTCCTGTAGCGTGAGTGGTAGGTGTTTAATTCATGACAGCGGTTGTTCGCGTGATAGTAAGCAGTATGTGTACCGAGTTTGGTTGCAGTCGGTCCAATACTTTAGGAGGAGGTGCAGGAAGATGGCTCGCATGGTTTTGCAGTAATTCAAGAATATCGTAGTTTACGACTTCTTGACTCCTGTAGCGTGAGTGGTAGGTGTTTAATTCATGACAGCGGTTGTTCACCTGATAGTAAGCAGTATGTGTACCGAGTTTCGTTGCAGTCGGTCCACTACTGGAGGAGGAGGTGCAGGAAGATGTCTCGCATTGTTTTGCAGCAATTCAAGAATATCATAGTTTACGACTTCGTGTCTCCTGTAGGGTGAGTGGTAGGTGTTTATTTCATGACAGCGGTTGTTCGCCTGATAGCAAGCAGTATGTGTACCGAGTTTGGTTGCAGTCGGTCCACTACTGGAGGAGGACGTGCAGGAAGATGGTTCGCATGGTTTTGCAGTAATTCAAGAATATCGTAGTTTACGACTTCGTGTCTCCTGTAGCGTGAGTGGTAGGTGTTTAATTCATGACAGCGGTTGTTCGCCTGATAGTAAGCAGTATGTGTACCGAGTTTGGTTGCAGTCGGTCCAATACTTTAGGAGGAGGTGCAGGATGATGGCTCCCATGATTTTTACAGTAATTCAAGAATATCGTAGTTTACGACTTCTTGTCTCCTGTAGCGTGAGTGGTTGGTGTTTAATTCATGACAGCGGTTATTCGCCTGATAGTAAGCAGTATGTGTACCGAGTTTCGTTGCAGTCGGTCCACTGCTGGAGGAGGAGGTGCAGGAAGATTGCTCGCATTGTTTTGCAGCAATTCAAGAATATCGTAGTTTACGACTTCGTGTCTCCTGTAGCGTGAGTGGTAGGTGTATAATTCATAACAGCGGCTGTTCGCCTGATAGTAAGCAGTATGTGTACCGAGTTTGGTTGCAGTCGGTCCAATACTTTAGGAGGAGGTGCAGGAAGATGGCTCGCATGGTTTTGCAGTAATTCAAGAATATCGTAGTTTACGACTTCTTGTTTCCTGTAGCGTGAGTGGTAGGTGTTTAATTCATGACAGTGGTTGTTCGCCTGATAGCAAGCAGTATGTGTACCGAGTTTGGTTGCAGTCGGTCCACTACTGGAGGAGGAGGTGCAGGAAGATATCTCGCATTGTTTTGCAGCAATTCAAGAATATCGTAGTTTACGACTTCGTGTCTCCTGTAGCGTTAGTGTTAGGTGTTTAATTCATGACTGCGGTTGTTCGCCTGATAGTAAGCAGTATGTGTACCGAGTTTGGTAGCAGTCGGTCCTCTACTTTAGGAGGAGGTGCAGGAAGATTGCTCCCATGATTTTGCAGTAATTCAAGAATATCGTAGTTTACGACTTCGTGTCTCCTGCAGCGTGAGTGGTAGGTGTATAATTCATGACAGCGGCTGTTCGCCTGATAGAAAGCAGTATGTGTACCGAG
This sequence comes from Locusta migratoria, assembly GCA_026315105.1. Taxonomy (NCBI): domain Eukaryota; kingdom Metazoa; phylum Arthropoda; class Insecta; order Orthoptera; family Acrididae; genus Locusta; species Locusta migratoria. Next base: position 4,496,182 of record CM048752.1, on the reverse strand, counting down.
TTTGGTTGCAGTCGGTCCAATACTTTAGGAGGAGGTGCAGGAAGATGGCTCGCATGGTTTTGCAGTAATTCAAGAATATCGTAGCTTACGACTTCGTGTCTCCTGTAGCGTGAGTGGTAGGTGTTTAATTCATGACAGCGGTTGTTCGCCTGATAGTAAGCAGTATGTGTACCGGGTTTGGTTGCAGTCGGTTTACTACTGGAGGAAGAGGTGCAGGAAGATGGCTCGCATGGTTTTGCAGTAATTCAAGAATATCGTAGTTTACGACTTCGTGTCTCCTGTAGCGTGAGTGGTAGGTGTTTAATTCATGACAGCGGTTGTTCGCCTGATACTAAGCAGTATGTGTACCGAGTTTGGTTGCAGTCGGTCCAATACTTTAGGACGAGGTGCAGGATGATGGCTCGCATGGTTTTTACAGTAATTCAAAAATATCGTAGTTTACGACATCTTGTCTCCTGTAGCGTGAGTGGTAAGTGTTTCATTCATGACAGCGGTTACTCGCCTGATAGTAAGCAGTATGTGTACCGAGTTTGGTTGCAGTCGGTCCACTACTGGAGGAGGAGGTGCAGGAAGATTGCTCGCATTGTTTTGCAGCAATTCAAGAATATCGTAGTTTACGACTTCGTGTCTCTTGTAGCGTGAGTGGTAGGTGTTTAATTCATGACTGCGGTTATTCGCCTGATTGAAAGCAGTATGTGTATCGAGTTTGGTTGTAGTCGGTCCACTACTGGAGGAGGAGGTGCAGGAGGATGGCTGGCATGGTTTTGGAGTAATTCAAGAATATCGTAGTTTACGACTTCGTGTCTCCTGTAGCGTGAGTGGTAGGTGTTTAATTCATGACAGCGGTTTCGCCTGATAGTAAGCAGTATGTGTACCGAGTATGGTTGCAGTCGGTCCACTACTGGAGGAGGAGGTGCTGGAAGATGGCTCGCATGGTTTTGCAATAATTCTAGAATATCGTAGTTTACGACTTCGTGTCTCCTGTAGCGTGAGTGGTAGGTGTTTAATTCATGACAGCAGTTGTTCGCCTGATAGTACGCAGTATGTGTACCGAGTTTTGTTGAAGTCGGACCACTACTTTAGGAGGAGTTGCAGGAAGATGGCTCGCATCGTTTTGCAGTAATTCAAGAATATCGTAGTTTACGACTTCGTGTCTCCTGTAGCGTGAGTGGAAGGTGTTAAATTCATGACAGCGGTTGTTCGCCTGATAGTAAGCAGTATGTGTACCGAGTTTGGTTGCAGTCGGTCCATTACTTTAGGAGGAGGTGCAGGAAGATGGCTCGCATGGTTTAGCAGTAATTCAAGAATATCGTAGTTTACGACTTCGTGTCTCCTGTAGCGTAAGTGGTAAGTGTTTAATTTACGACAGCAGTTGTTCGCCTGATAGTAAGCAGTACGTGTACCGAGTTTGGTTGCAGTCGGTCCAATACTTTAGGAGGAGGTGCAGGATGATGGCTGGCATGGTTTTTACAGTAATTCAAGAATATCGTAGTTTACGACTTCTTGTCTCCTGTAGCGTGAGTGGTAGGTGTTTAATTCATGACAGCGGTTATTCGCCTGATAGTAAGCAGTATGCGTACCGAGTTGCGTTGCAGTCGGTCAACTACTGGAGGAGGAGGTGCAGGAAGATTGCTCGCATTGTTTTGCAGTAATTCATGAATATCGTAGGTTACGACTTCGTGTCTCCTGTAGCGTGAGTGGTAGGTGTTTAATTCATGACTGCGGTTGTTCGCCTGATAGTAAGCAGTATGTGTACCGAGTTTAGTTGTAGTCGGTCCACAACTGGAGGAGGAGGTGCAGGAAGATGGCTCGCATGGTTTTGCAGTAATTCAAGAATATCGTAGTTTACGACTTCGTGTCTCCTGCAGCGTGAGTGGAAGGCGTTTAATTCATGTCGGCGGTTGTTCGCCTGATAGTAAGCAGTATGTGTACCAAGTTAGGTTGCAGTCGGTCCACTACTGGAGGAGAAGGAGCAGGAAGATGGGTCGCATTGATTTGCAGTAATTCAAGAATATCGTAGTTTACGACTTCGTGTCTCATGTAGCGTGAGTGGTAGGTGTTTAATTCATGACAGCGGTTGTTCGCCTGATAGTAAGCAGTATGTGTACCGAGTTTGGTTGCAGTCGGTCCACTACTTTAGGAGGAGGTGCAGGAAGATAGCTCGCATGGTTTTGCAGTAATTCAAGAATATCGTAGTTTTCGACTTCGTGTCTCCTGTAGCGTGAGTGGTAGGTGTTTAAATCATGACAGCGGTTGTTCGCGTGATAGTAAGCAATATGTGTACCGAGTTTGGTTGCAGTCGGTCCAATACTTTAGGAGGAGGTGCAGGAAGATGGCTCGCATGGTTTTGCAGTAATTCAAGATTATCGTAGTTTACGACTTCTTGTCTCCTGTAGCGCGAGTGGTAGGTGTTTAATTCATGACAACGGTTATTCGCCTGATAGTAAGCAGTATGTGTACCGAGTTTCGGTGCAGTCGGTCCACTACTGGAGGAGGAGGTGCAGGAAGATTGCTCGCATTGTTTTGCAGCAATTCAAGAATATCGTAGTTTACGACTTCGTGTCTCCTGTAGCGTGAGTGGTAGGTGTTTAATTCATGACTGCGGTTGTTCGCCTGATAGTAAGCAGTATGTGTATCGAGTTTGGTTGTAGTCGGTCCACTACTGGAGGAGGAGGTGCAGGAAGATGGCTCGCATGGTTTTGGAGTAATTCAAGAATATCGTAGTTTACGACTTCGTGTCTCCTGTAGCGTGAGTGGTAGGTGTTTAATTCATGACAGCGGTTGTTCGCCTGATAGAAAGCAGAATGTGTACCGAGTATGGTTGCAGTCGGTCCACTACTGGAGGAGGAGGTGCAGGAAGATGGCTCGCATGGTTTTGCAGTAATTCAAGAATATCGTAGTTTACGACTTCGAGTCTCCTGTAGCGTGAGTGGTAGGTGTTTAATTCATGACAGCGGTTGTTCGCCTGATAGTAAGCAGTATGTGTACCGAGTTTTGTTGCAGTCGGTCCACTACTTTAGGAGGTGGTGCAGGAAGATGTCTCGCATTGTTTTGCAGTAATTCAAGAATATCGTAGTTTACGACGTCGTGTCTCCTGTAGCGAGAGTGGTAGGTGTTTAATTCATTACAGCAGTTGTTCGCCTGATAGAACGCAGTATGTGTACCGAGTTTTGTTGCAGTCGGTCCAATACTTTAGGAGGAGTTGCAGGAAGATGGCTCGCATGGTTTTGCAGTAATTCAAGAGTATCGTAGTTTACGACTTCGTGTCTCCTGTAGCGTGAGTGGAAGGTGTTAAATTCATGACAGCGGTTGTTCGCCTGTTAGTAAGCAGTATGTGTACCGAGTTTGGTTGTAGTCGGTCCACTACTGGAGGAGGAGGTGCAGGAAGATGGCTCGCATTGTTTTGCAGTAATTCAAGAATATGGTAGTTTACGACTTCGTGTCTCCTGCAGCGTGAGTGGAAGGTGTTTAATTCATGTCAGCGGTTGTTCGCCTGATAGTAAGCAGTATGTGTACCGAGTTTGGTTGCAGTCGGTCGACTACTTTAGGAGGAGGTGCAGGAAGATGGCTCGCATGGTTTTGCAGTAATTCAAGAATATCGTATTTACGACTTCGTGTCTCCTGTAGCGTTAGTGTTAGGTGTTTAATTCATGACTGCGGTTGTTCGCCTGATAGTAAGCAGTATGTGTACCGAGTTTGGTTGCAGTCGGTCCACTACTGGAGGAGGAGGTGCAGGAAGATGGCTCGCATGGTTTTGCAGTAATTCAAGAATAACGTAGCTTACGACTTCGTGTCTCCTGTAGCGTGAGTGGTAGGTGTTTAATTCATGACTGCGGTTGTTCGCCTGATAGTAAGCACTATGTGTACCGAGTTTGGTTGTAGTCGGTCCACTACTGGAGGAGGAGGTGCAGGAAGATGGCTCGCATGGTTTTGCAGTAATTCAAGAATATCGTAGTTTACGACTTCGTGTCTCCTGAAGCGTGAGTGGAAGGTGTTCAATTCATGTCAGCGGTTGTTCGCCTGATAGTAAGCAGTATGTGTACCGAGTTTGGTTGCAGTCGGTCCACTACTTTAGGAGGAGGTGTAGGAAGATGGCTCGCATGGTTTTGCAGTAATTCAAGAATATCGTAGTTTACGACTTCGTGTCCCCTGTAGCGTGAGTGGTAGGTGTATAAATCATGACAGCGGCTGTTCGCCTGATAGTAAGCAGTATGTGTACCGAGTTTGGTTGCAGTCGGTCCACTACTGGAGGAGAAGGTGCAGGAAGATGGCTCGCATTGATTTGCAGTAATTCAAGAATATCGTAGTTTACGACTTCGTGTCTCCTGCAGCGTGAGTGGAAGGTGTTTAATTCATGACAGCGGCTGTTCGCTTGATAGTAAGCAGTATGTGTACCGAGTCTGGTTGCAGTCGGTCCACTACTTTAGGAGGAGGTGCAGGAAGATGGCTCGCATGGTTTTGCAGTTATTCAAGAATATCGTAGTTTACGACTTTGTGTTTCCTGTAGCGTGAGTGGTAGGTGTTTAATTCATGACAGCGGTTGTTCGCGTGATAGTAAGCAGTATGTGTACCGAGTTTGGTTGCAGTCGGTCCAATACTTTAGGAGGAGGTGCAGGAAGATGGCTCGCATGGTTTTGCAGTAATTCAAGAATATCGTAGTTTACGACTTCTTGACTCCTGTAGCGTGAGTGGTAGGTGTTTAATTCATGACAGCGGTTGTTCACCTGATAGTAAGCAGTATGTGTACCGAGTTTCGTTGCAGTCGGTCCACTACTGGAGGAGGAGATGCAGGAAGATGTCTCGCATTGTTTTGCAGCAATTCAAGAATATCGTAGTTTACGACTTCGTGTCTCCTGTAGGGTGAGTGGTTGGTGTTTATTTCATGACAGCGGTTGTTCGCCTGATAGTAAGCAGTATGTGTACCGAGTTTGGTTGCAGTCGGTCCACTACTGGAGGAGGACGTGCAGGAAGATGGCTCGCATGGTTTTGCAGTAATTCAAGAATATCGTAGTTTACGACTTCGTGTCTCCTGTAGCGTGAGTGGTAGGTGTTTAATTCATGACAGCGGTTGTTCGCCTGATAGTAAGCAGTATGTGTACCGAGTTTGGTTGCAGTCGGTCCAATACTTTAGGAGGAGGTGCAGGATGATGGCTCCCGTGATTTTTACAGTAATTCAAGAATATCGTAGTTTACGACTTCTTGTCTCCTGTAGCGTGAGTGGTTGGTGTTTAATTCATGACTGCGGTTGTTCGCCTGATAGTAAGCAGTATGTGTACCGAGTTTGGTTGTAGTCGGTCCACTACTGGAGGAGGAGGTGAAGGAAGATGGCTCGCATGGTTTTGCAGTATTTCAAGAATATCGTAGTTTACGACTTCGTGTCTCCTGCAGCGTGAGTGGTAGGTGTATAATTCATGACAGCGGCTGTTCGCCTGATAGTAAGCAGTATGTTTACCGAGTTTGGTTGCAGTCGGTCCAATACTTTAGGAGGAGGTGCAGGATGATGGCTCCCGTGATTTTTACAGTAATTCAAGAATATCGTAGTTTACGACTTCTTGTTTCCTGTAGCGTGAGTGGTAGGTGTTTAATTCATGACTGCGGTTGTTCGCCTGATTGAAAGCAGTATGTGTATCGAGTTTGGTTGTAGTCGGTCCACTACTGGAGGAGGAGGTGCAGGAAGATGGCTGGCATGGTTTTGGAGTAATTCAAGAACATCGTAGTTTACGACTTCGTGTCTCCTGTAGCGTGAGTGGTAGGTGTTTAATTCATGACAGCGGTTTCGCCTGATAGTAAGCAGTATGTGTACCGAGTATGGTTGCAGTCGGTCCACTACTGGAGGAGGAGGTGCTGGAAGATGGCTCGCATGGTTTTGCAATAATTCTAGAATATCGTAGTTTACGACTTCGTGTCTCCTGTAGCGTGAGTGGTAGGTGTTTAATTCATGACAGCAGTTGTTCGCCTGATAGTACGCAGTATGTGTACCGAGTTTTGTTGAAGTCGGACCACTACTTTAGGAGGAGTTGCAGGAAGATGGCTCGCATCGTTTTGCAGTAATTCAAGAATATCGTAGTTTACGACTTCGTGTCTCCTGTAGCGTGAGTGGAAGGTGTTAAATTCATGACAGCGGTTGTTCGCCTGATAGTAAGCAGTATGTGTACCGAGTTTGGTTGCAGTCGGTCCACTACTTTAGGAGGAGGTGCAGGAAGATGGCCCGCATGGTTTAGCAGTAATTCAAGAATATCGTAGTTTACGACTTCGTGTCTCCTGTAGCGTAAGTGGTAAGTGTTTAATTTACGACAGCAGTTGTTCGCCTGATAGTAAGCAGTATGTGTACCGAGTTTGGTTGCAGTCGGTCCAATACTTTAGGAGGAGGTGCAGGATGATGGCTGGCATGGTTTTTACAGTAATTCAAGAATATCGTAGTTTACGACTTCTTGTCTCCTGTAGCGTGAGTGGTAGGTGTTTAATTCATGACAGCGGTTATTCGCCTGATAGTAAGCAGTATGCGTACCGAGTTGCGTTGCAGTCGGTCAACTACTGGAGGAGGAGGTGCAGGAAGATTGCTCGCATTGTTTTGCAGTAATTCAAGAATATCGTAGGTTACGACTTCGTGTCTCCTGTAGCGTGAGTGGTAGGTGTTTAATTCATGACTGCGGTTGTTCGCCTGATAGTAAGCAGTATGTGTACCGAGTTTGGTTGCAGTCGGTCCACTACTTTAGGAGGAGGTGCAGGAAGATGGCCCGCATGGTTTAGCAGTAATTCAAGAATATCGTAGTTTACGACTTCGTGTCTCCTGTAGCGTAAGTGGTAAGTGTTTAATTTACGACAGCAGTTGTTCGCCTGATAGTAAGCAGTATGTGTACCGAGTTTAGTTGTAGTCTGTCCACAACTGGAGGAGGAGGTGCAGGAAGATGGCTCGCATGGTTTTGCAGTAATTCAAGTATATCGTAGTTTACGACTTCGTGTCTCCTGCAGCGTGAGTGGAAGGCGTTTAATTCATGTCGGCGGTTGTTCGCCTGATAGTAAGCAGTATGTGTACCAAGTTAGGTTGCAGTCGGTCCACTACTGGAGGAGAAGGAGCAGGAAGATGGGTCGCATTGATTTGCAGTAATTCAAGAATATCGTAGTTTACGACTTCGTGTCTCATGTAGCGTGAGTGGTAGGTGTTTAATTCATGACAGCGGTTGTTCGCCTGATAGTAAGCAGTATGTGTACCGAGTTTGGTTGCAGTCGGTCCACTACTTTAGGAGGAGGTGCAGGAAGATGGCTCGCATCGTTTTGCAGTAATTCAAGAATATCGTAGTTTACGACTTCGTGTCTCCTGTAGCGTGAGTGGTAGGTGTTTAATTCGTGACAGCGGTTGTTCGCGTGATAGTAAGCAATATGTGTACCGAGTTTGGTTGCAGTCGGTCCAATACTTTAGGAGGAGGTGCAGGAAGATGGCTCGCATGGTTTTGCAGTAATTCAAGAATATCGTAGTTTACGACTTCTTGTCTCCTGTAGCGTGAGTGGTAGGTGTTTAATTCATGACAACGGTTATTCGCCTGATAGTAAGCAGTATGTGTACCGAGTTTCGGTGCAGTCGGTCCACTACTGGAGGAGGAGGTGCAGGAAGATTGCTCGCATTGTTTTGCAGCAATTCAAGAATATCGTAGTTTACGACTTCGTGTCTCCTGTAGCGTGAGTGGTAGGTGTTTAATTCATGACTGCGGTTGTTCGCCTGATAGTAAGCAGTATGTGTATCGAGTTTGGTTGTAGTCGGTCCACTACTGGAGGAGGAGGTGCAGGAAGATGGCTCGCATGGTTTTGGAGTAATTCAAGAATATCGTAGTTTACGACTTCGTGTCTCCTGTAGCGTGAGTGGTAGGTGTTTAATTCATGACAGCGGTTGTTCGCCTGATAGAAAGCAGTATGTGTACCGAGTATGGTTGCAGTCGGTCCACTACTGGAGGAGGAGGTGCAGGAAGATGGCTCGCATGGTTTTGCAGTAATTCAAGAATATCGTAGTTTACGACTTCGAGTCTCCTGTAGCGTGAGTGGTAGGTGTTTAATTCATGACAGCGGTTGTTCGCCTGATAGTAAGCAGTATGTGTACCGAGTTTTGTTGCAGTCGGTCCACTACTTTAGGAGGAGGTGCAGGAAGATGTCTCGCATTGTTTTGCAGTAATTCAAGAATATCGTAGTTTACGACGTCGTGTCTCCTGTAGCGAGAGTGGTAGGTGTTTAATTCATGACAGCAGTTGTTCGCCTGATAGTACGCAGTATGTGTACCGAGTTTTGTTGCAGTCGGTCCACTACTTTAGGAGGAGTTGCAGGAAGATGGCTCGCATGGTTTTGCAGTAATTCAAGAATATCGTAGTTTACGACTTCGTGTCTCCTGTAGCGTGAGTGGAAGGTGTTAAATTCATGACAGCGGTTGTTCGCCTGATAGTAAGCAGTATGTAAACCGAGTTTGGTTGTAGTCGGTCCACTACTGGAGGAGGAGGTGCAGGAAGATGGCTCGCATTGTTTTGCAGTAATTCAAGAATATGGTAGTTTACGACTTCGTGTCTCCTGCAGCGTGAGTGGAAGGTGTTTAATTCATGTCAGCGGTTGTTCGCCTGATAGTAAGCAGTATGTGTACCGAGTTTGGTTGCAGTCGGTCGACTACTTTAGGAGGAGGTGCAGGAAGATGGCTCGCATGGTTTTGCAGTAATTCAAGAATATCGTAGTTTACGACTTCGTGTCTCCTGTAGCGTTAGTGTTAGGTGTTTAATTCATGACTGCGGTTGTTCGCCTGATAGTAAGCAGTATGTGTACCGAGTTTGGTTGCAGTCGGTCCACTACTGGAGGAGGAGGTGCAGGAAGATGGCTCGCATGGTTTTGCAGTAATTCAAGAATAACGTAGCTTACGACTTCGTGTCTCCTGTAGCGTGAGTGGTAGGTGTTTAATTCATGACTGCGGTTGTTCGCCTGATAGTAAGCACTATGTGTACCGAGTTTGGTTGTAGTCGGTCCACTACTGGAGGAGGAGGTGCAGGAAGATGGCTCGCATGGTTTTGCAGTAATTCAAGAATATCGTAGTTTACGACTTCGTGTCTCCTGAAGCGTGAGTGGAAGGTGTTCAATTCATGTCAGCGGTTGTTCGCCTGATAGTAAGCAGTATGTGTACCGAGTTTGGTTGCAGTCGGTCCACTACTTTAGGACGAGGTGTAGGAAGATGGCTCGCATGGTTTTGCAGTAATTCAAGATTATCGTAGTTTACGACTTCGTGTCTCCTGTAGCGTAAGTGGTAGGTGTATAATTCATGACAGCGGCTGTTCGCCTGATAGTAAGCAGTATGTTTACCGAGTTTGGTTGCAGTCGGTCTACTACTTTAGGAGGAGGTGCAGGAAGATGGCTCGCATGGTTTTGCAGTAATTCAAGAATATCGTAGTTTACGACTTCGTGTCCCCTGTAGCGTGAGTGGTAGGTGTATAAATCATGACAGCGGCTGTTCGCCTGATAGTAAGCAGTATGTGTACCGAGTTTGGTTGCAGTCGGTCCACTACTGGAGGAGAAGGTGCAGGAAGATGGCTCGCATTGATTTGCAGTAATTCAAGAATATCGTAGTTTACGACTTCGTGTCTCCTGCAGCGTGAGTGGAAGGTGTTTAATTCATGACAGCGGCTGTTCGCTTGATAGTAAGCAGTATGTGTACCGAGTTTGGTTGCAGTCGGTCCACTACTTTAGGAGGAGGTGCAGGAAGATGGCTCGCATGGTTTGCAGTTATTCAAGAATATCGTAGTTTACGACTTTGTGTTTCCTGTAGCGTGAGTGGTAGGTGTTTAATTCATGACAGCGGTTGTTCGCGTGATAGTAAGCAGTATGTGTACCGAGTTTGGTTGCAGTCGGTCCAATACTTTAGGAGGAGGTGCAGGAAGATGGCTCGCATGGTTTTGCAGTAATTCAAGAATATCGTAGTTTACGACTTCTTGACTCCTGTAGCGTGAGTGGTAGGTGTTTAATTCATGACAGCGGTTGTTCACCTGATAGTAAGCAGTATGTGTACCGAGTTTCGTTGCAGTCGGTCCACTACTGGAGGAGGAGGTGCAGGAAAATGTCTCGCATTGTTTTGCAGCAATTCAAGAATATCGTAGTTTACGACTTCGTGTCTCCTGTAGGGTGAGTGGTAGGTGTTTATTTCATGACAGCGGTTGTTCGCCTGATAGTAAGCAGTATGTGTACCGAGTTTGGTTGCAGTCGGTCCACTACTGGAGGAGGACGTGCAGGAAGATGGCTCGCATGGTTTTGCAGTAATTCAAGAATATCGTAGTTTACGACTTCGTGTCTCCTGTAGCGTGAGTGGTAGGTGTTTAATTCATGACAGCGGTTGTTCGCCTGATAGTAAGCAGTATGTGTACCGAGTTTGGTTGCAGTCGGTCCAATACTTTAGGAGGAGGAGCAGGATGATGGCTCCCGTGATTTTTACAGTAATTCAAGAATATCGTAGTTTACGACTTCTTGTCTCCTGTAGCGTGAGTGGTTGGTGTTTAATTCATGACTGCGGTTGTTCGCCTGATAGTAAGCAGTATGTGTACCGAGTTTGGTTGTAGTCGGTCCACTACTGGAGGTGGAGGTGAAGGAAGATGGCTCGCATGGTTTTGCAGTAATTCAAGAATATCGTAGTTTACGACTTCGTGTCTCCTGCAGCGTGAGTGGTAGGTGTATAATTCATGACAGCGGCTGTTCGCCTGATAGTAAGCAGTATGTTTACCGAGTTTGGTTGCAGTCGGTCTACTACTTTAGGAGGAGGTGCAGGAAGATGGCTCGCATGGTTTTGCAGTAATTCAAGAATATCGTAGTTTACGACTTCGTGTCTCCTGTAGCGTGAGTGGTAGTTGTATAATTCATGACAGCGGCTGTTCGCCTAATAGTAAGCAGTATGTGTACCGAGTTTGGTTGCAGTCGGTCCAATACTTTAGGAGGAGGTGCAGGAAGATGGCTCGCATGGTTTTGCAGTAATTGAAGAATATCGTAGTTTACGACTTCTTGTTTCCTGTAGCGTGAGTGGTAGGTGTTTAATTCATGACAGTGGTTGTTCGCCTGATAGTAAGCAGTATGTGTACCGAGTTTGGTTGCAGTCGGTCCACTACTGGAGGAGGAGGTGCAGGAAGATATCTCGCATTATTTTGCAGCAATTCAAGAATATCGTAGTTTACGACTTCGTGTCTCCTGTAGCGTTAGTGTTAGGTGTTTAATTCATGACTGCGGTTGTTCGCCTGATAGTAAGCAGTATGTGTACCGAGTTTGGTTGCAGTCGGTAAACTGTTTTAGGAGGAGGTGCAGGAAGATTGCTCGCATGATTTTGCAGTAATTTAAGAATATCGTAGTTTACGACTTCGTGTCTCCTGCAGCGTGAGTGGTAGGTGTATAATTCATGTCAGCGGCTGTTCGCCTGATAGTAAGCAGTATGTGTACCGAGTTTGGTTACAGTCGGTCCAATACTTTAGGAGGAGGTGCAGGAAGATGGCTCGCATGGTTTTGCAATAATTCAAGAATATCGTAGCTTACGACTTCGTGTCTCCTGTAGCGTGAGTGGTAGGTGTTTAATTCATGACTGCGGTTGTTCGCCTGATAGTAAGCAGTATGTGTACCGTGTTTGGTTGCAGTCGGTTTACTACTGGAGGAAGAGGTGCAGGAAGATGGCTCGCATGGTTTTGCAGTAATTCAAGAATATCGTAGTTTACGACTTCGTGTCTCCTGTAGCGTGAGTGGTAGGTGTTTAATTCATGACAGCGGTTGTTCGCCTGATACTAAGCAGTATGTGTACCGAGTTTGGTTGCAGTCGGTCCAATACTTTAGGACGAGGTGCTGGATGATGGCTCGCATGGTTTTTACAGTAATTCAAGAATATCGTAGTTTACGACTTCTTGTCTCCTGTAGCGTGAGTGGTAGGTGTTTAATTCATGACAGCGGTTATTCGCCTGATAGTAAGCAGTATGTGTACCGAGTTTGGTTGCAGTCGGTCCACTACTGGAGGAGGAGGTGCAGGAAGGTTGCTCGCATTGTTTTGCAGCAATTCAAGAATATCGTAGTTTACGACTTCGTGTCTCCTGTAGCGTGAGTGGTAGGTGTTTAATTCATGACTGCGGTTGTTCGCCTGATAGAAAGCAGTATGTGTATCGAGTTTGGTTGTAGTCGGTCCACTACTGGAGGAGGAGGTGCAGGAGGATGGCTGGCATGGTTTTGGAGTAATTCAAGAATATCGTAGTTTACGACTTCGTGTCTCCTGTAGCGTGAGTGGTAGGTGTTTAATTCATGACAGCGGTTTCGCCTGATAGTAAGCAGTATGTGTACCGAGTATGGTTGCAGTCGGTCCACTACTGGAGGAGGAGGTGCTGGAAGATGGCTCGCATGGTTTTGCAATAATTCTAGAATATCGTAGTTTACGACTTCGTGTCTCCTGTAGCGTGAGTGGTAGGTGTTTAATTCAAGACAGCAGTTGTTCGCCTGATAGTACGCAGTATGTGTACCGAGTTTTGTTGCAGTCGGTCCACTACTTTAGGAGGAGTTGCAGGAAGATGGCTCGCATGGTTTTTCAGTAATTCAAGAATATCGTAGTTTACGACTTCGTGTCTCCTGTAGCGTGAGAGGAACGTGTTAAATTCATGACAGCGGTTGTTCGCCTGATAGTAAGCAGTATGTGTACCGAGTTTGGTTGCAGTCGGTCCACTACTTTAGGAGGAGGTGCAGGAAGGTGGCTCGCATGGTTTAGCAGTAATTCAAGAATATCGTAGTTTACGACTTCGTGTCTCCTGTAGCGTAAGTGGTAAGTGTTTAATTTACGACAGCAGTTGTTCGCCTGATAGTAAGCAGTATGTGTACCGAGTTTGGTTGCAGTCGGTCCAATACTTTAGGAGGAGGTGCAGGATGATGGCTGGCATGGTTTTTACAGTAATTCAAGAATATCGTAGTTTACGACTTCTTGTCTCCTGCTGCGTGAGTGGTATTTGTTTAATTCATGACAGCGGTTATTCGCCTGATAGTAAGCAGTATGCGTACCGAGTTTCGTTGCAGTCGGTCAACTACTGGAGGAGGAGGTGCAGGAAGATTGCTCGCATTGTTTTGCAGCATTTCAAGAATATCGTAGGTTACGACTTCGTGTCTCCTGTAGCGTGAGTGGTAGGTGTTTAATTCATGACTGCGGTTGTTCGCCTGATAGTAAGCAGTATGTGTACCGAGTTTAGTTGTAGTCGGTCCACAACTGGAGGAGGAGGTGCAGGAAGATGGCTCGCATGGTTTTGCAGTAATTCAAGAATATCGTAGTTTACGACTTCGTGTCTCCTGCAGCGTGAGTGGAAGGCGTTTAATTCATGTCGGCGGTTGTTCGCCTGATAGTAAGCAGTATGTGTACCAAGTTAGGTTGCAGTCGGTCCACTACTGGAGGAGAAGGAGCAGGAAGATGGGTCGCATTGATTTGCAGTAATTCAAGAATATCGTAGTTTACAACTTCGTGTCTCATGTAGCGTGAGTGGTAGGTGTTTAATTCATGACAGCGGTTGTTCGCGTGATAGTAAGCAATATGTGTACCGAGTTTGGTTGCAGTCGGTCCAATACTTTAGGAGGAGGTGCAGGAAGATGGCTCGCATTGTTTTGCAGTAATTCAAGAATATCGTAGTTTACGACTTCGTGTCTCCTGTAGCGTGAGTGGTAGGTGTTTAATTCATGACAGCGGTTATTCGCCTGATAGTAAGCAGTATGTGTACCGAGTTTGGTTGCAGTCGGTCCACTACTGGAGGAAGAGGTGCAGGAAGATTGCTCGCATTGTTTTGCAGCAATTCAAGAATATCGTAGTTTACGACTTCGTGTCTCCTGTAGCGTGAGTGGTAGGTGTTTAATTCATGACTGCGGTTGTTCGTCTGATAGTAAGCAGTATGTGTATCGAGTTTGGTTGTAGTCGGTCCACTACTGGAGGAGGAGGTGCAGGAAGATGGCTCGCATGGTTTTGGAGTAATTCAAGAATATCGTAGTTTACGACTTCGTGTCTCCTGTAGCGTGAGTGGTAGGTGTTTAATTCATGACAGCGGTTGTTCGCCTGATAGTAAGCAGTATGTGTACCGAGTATGGGTGCAGTCGGTCCACTACTGGAGGAGGAGGTGCAGGAAGATGTCTCGCATGGTTTTGCAGTAATTCAAGAATATCGTAGTATACGACTTCGAGTCTCCTGTAGCGTGAGTGGTAGGTGTTTAATTCATGACTGCGGTTGTTCGCCTGATAGAAAGCAGTATGTGTATCGAGTTTGGTTGTAGTCGGTCCACTACTGGAGGAGGAGGTGCAGGAGGATGGCTGGCATGGTTTTGGAGTAATTCAAGAATATCGTAGTTTACGACTTCGTGTCTCCTGTAGCGTAAGTGGTAGGTGTTTAATTCATGACAGCGGTTGTTCGCCTGATAGTAAGCAGTATGTGTACCGAGTTTGGTTGCAGTCGGTCCACTACTTTAGGAGGAGGTGCAGGAAGATGGCTCGCATGGTTTAGCAGTAATTCAAGAATATCGTAGTTTACGACTTCGTGTCTCCTGTAGCGTAAGTGGTAAGTGTTTAATTTACGACAGCAGTTGTTCGCCTGATAGTAAGCAGTATGTGTACCGAGTTTGGTTGCAGTCGGTCCAATACTTTAGGAGGAGGTGCAGGATGATGGCTGGCATGGTTTTTACAGTAATTCAAGAATATCGTAATTTACGACTTCTTGTCTCCTGTAGCGTGAGTGGTAGGTGTTTAATTCATGACAGCGGTTATTCGCCTGATAGTAAGCAGTATGCGTACCGAGTTTCGTTGCAGTCGGTCAACTACTGGAGGAGGAGGTGCAGGAAGATTGCTCGCATTGTTTTGCAGCATTTCAAGAATATCGTAGGTTACGACTTCGTGTCTCCTGTAGCGTGAGTGGTAGGTGTTTAATTCATGACTGCGGTTGTTCGCCTGATAGTAAGCAGTATGTGTACCGAGTTTAGTTGTAGTCGGTCCACAACTGGAGGAGGAGGTGCAGGAAGATGGCTCGCATGGTTTTGCAGTAATTCAAGAATATCGTAGTTTACGACTTCGTGTCTCCTGCAGCGTGAGTGGAAGGCGTTTAATTCATGTCGGCGGTTGTTCGCCTGATAGTAAGCAGTATGTGTACCAAGTTAGGTTGCAGTCGGTCCACTACTGGAGGAGAAGGAGCAGGAATCTGGGGCGCATTGATTTGCAGTAATTCAAGAATATCGTAGTTTACGACTTCGTGTCTCATGTAGCGTGAGTGGTAGGTGTTTAATTCATGACAGCGGTTGTTCGCCTGATAGTAAGCAGTATGTGTACCGAGTTTGGTTGCAGTCGGTCCACTACTTTAGGAGGAGGTGCAGGAAAATGGCTCGCATGGTTTTGCAGTAATTCAAGAATATCGTAGTTTACGACTTCGTGTCTCCTGTAGCGTGAGTGGTAGGTGTTTAATTCATGACAGCGGTTGTTCGCGTGATAGTAAGCAATATGTGTACCGAGTTTGGTTGCAGTCGGTCCAATACTTTAGGAGGAGGTGCAGGAAGATGGCTCGCATGGTTTTGCAGTAATTCAAGAATATCGTAGTTTACGACTTCTTGTCTCCTGTAGCGTGAGTGGTAGGTGTTTAATTCGTGACAGCGGTTATTCGCCTGATAGTAAGCAGTATGTGTACCGAGTTTGGTTGCAGTCGGTCCACTACTGGAGGAGGAGGTGCAGGAAGATTGCTCGCATTGTTTTGCAGCAATTCAAGAATATCGTAGTTTACGACTTCGTGTCTCCTGTAGCGTGAGTGGTAGGTGTTTAATTCATGACTGCGGTTGTTCGTCTGATAGTAAGCAGTATGTGTATCGAGTTTGGTTGTAGTCGGTCCACTACTGGAGGAGGAGGTGCAGGAAGATGGCTCGCATGGTTTTGGAGTAATTCAAGAATATCGTAGTTTACGACTTCGTGTCTCCTGTAGCGTGAGTGGTAGGTGTTTAATTCATGACAGCGGTTGTTCGCCTGATAGAAAGCAGTATGTGTACCGAGTATGGTTGCAGTCGGTCCACTACTGGAGGAGGAGGTGCAGGAAGATGTCTCGCATGGTTTTGCAGTAATTCAAGAATATCGTAGTTTACGACTTCGAGTCTCCTGTAGCGTGAGTGGTAGGTGTTTATTTCATGACAGCGGTTGTTCGCCTGATAGTAAGCAGTATGTGTACCGAGTTTAGTTGCAGTCGGTCCACTACTTTAGGAGGAGGTGCAGGAAGATGTCTCGCATTGTTTTGCAGTAATTCAAGAATATCGTTGTTTACGACGTCGTGTCTCCTGTAGCGAGAGTGGTAGGTGTTTAATTCATGACAGCAGTTGTTCGCCTGATAGTACGCAGTATGTGTACCGAGTTTTGTTGCAGTCGGTCCACTACTTTAGGAGGAGTTGCAGGAAGATGGCTCGCATGGTTTTGCAGTAATTCAAGAATATCGTAGTTTACGACTTCGTGTCTCCTGTAGCGTGAGTGGAAGGTGTTAAATTCATGACAGCGGTTGTTCGCCTGATAGTAACCAGTATGTGTACCGAGTTTGGTTGTAGTCGGTCCACTACTGGAGGAGGAGGTGCAGGAAGATGGCTCGCATGGTTTTGCAGTAATTCAAGAATATGGTAGTTTACGACTTCGTGTCTCCTGCAGCGTGAGTGGAAGGTGTTTAATTCATGTCAGCGGTTGTTCGCCTGATAGTAAGCAGTATGTGTACCGAGTTTGGTTGCAGTCGGTCGACTACTTTAGGAGGAGGTGCAGGAAGATGGCTCGCATGGTTTTGCAGTAATTCAAGAATATCATAGTTTACGACTTCGTGTCTCCTGTAGCGTTAGTTTTAGGTGTTTAATTCATGACTGCGGTTGTTCGCCTGATAGTAAGCAGTATGTGTACCGAGTTTGGTTGCAGTCGGTCCACTACTGGAGGAGGAGGTGCAGGAAGATGGCTCGCATGGTTTTGCAGTAATTCAAGAATAACGTAGCTTACGACTTCATGTCTCCTGTAGCGTGAGTGGTAGGTGTTTAATTCATGACTGCGGTTGTTCGCCTGATAGTAAGCACTATGTGTACCGAGTTTGGTTGTAGTCGGTCCACTACTGGAGGAGGAGGTGCAGGAAGATGGCTCGCATGGTTTTGCAGTAATTCAAGAATATCGTAGTTTACGACTTCGTGTCTCCTGCAGCGTGAGTGGAAGGTGTTTAATTCATGTCAGCGGTTGTTCGCCTGATAGTAAGCAGTATGTGTACCGAGTTTGGTTGCAGTCGGTCCACTACTTTAGGAGGAGGTGTAGGAAGATGGCTCGCATGGTTTTGCAGTAATTCAAGATTATCGTAGTTTACGACTTCGTGTCTCCTGTAGCGTGAGTGGTAGGTGTATAATTCATGACAGCGGCTGTTCGCCTGATAGTAAGCAGTATGTTTACCGAGTTTGGTTGCAGTCGGTCTACTACTTTAGGAGGAGGTGCAGGATGATGGCTCGCATGGTTTTGCAGTAATTCAAGAATATCGTAGTTTACGACTTCGTGTCTCCTGTAGCGTGAGTGGTAGGTGTATAATTCTTGACAGCGGCTGTTCGCTTGATAGTAAGCAGTATGTGTACCGAGTTTGGTTGCAGTCGGTCCAATACTTTAGGAGGAGGTGCAGGAAGATGGCTCGCATGGTTTTGCAGTTATTCAAGAATATCGTAGTTTACGACTTCTTGTTTCCTGTTGCGTGAGTGGTAGGTGTTTAATTCATGACAGTGGTTGTTCGCCTGATAGTAAGCAGTATGTGTACCGAGTTTGGTTGCAGTCGGTCCACTACTGGAGGAGGAGGTGCAGGAAGATATCTCGCATTATTTTGCAGCAATTCAAGAATATCGTAGTTTACGACTTCGTGTCTCCTGTAGCGTTAGTGTTAGGTGTTTAATTCATGACTGCGGTTGTTCGCCTGATAGTAAGCAGTATGTGTACCGAGTTTGGTTGCAGTCGGTAAACTACTTTAGGAGGAGGTGCAGGAAGATTGCTCGCATGATTTTGCAGTAATTCAAGAATATCGTAGTTTACGACTTCGTGTCTCCTGCAGCGTGAGTGGTAGGTGTATAATTCATGACAGCGGCTGTTCGCCTGATAGTAAGCAGTATGTGTACCGAGTTTGGTTGCAGTCGGTCCAATACTTTAGGAGGAGGTGCAGGAAGAAGGCTCGCATGGTTTTGCAGTAATTCAAGAATATCGTAGTTTACGACTTCTTGACTCCTGTAGCGTGAGTGGTAGGTGTTTAATTCATGACAGCGGTTATTCACCTGATAGTAAGCAGTATGTGTACCGAGTTTCGTTGCAGTCGGTCCACTACTGGAGGAGGAGGTGCAGGAAGATGTCTCGCATTGTTTTGCAGCAATTCAAGAATATCGTAGTTTACGACTTCGTGTCTCCTGTAGGGTGAGTGGTAGGTGTTTATTTCATGACAGCGGTTGTTCGCCTGATAGTAAGCAGTATGTGTACCGAGTTTGGTTGCAGTCGGTCCACTACTGGAGGTGGACGTGCAGGAAGATGGCTCGCATGGTTTTGCAGTAATTCAAGAATATCGTAGTTTACGACTTCGTGTCTCCTGTAGCGTGAGTGGTAGGTGTATAATTCATGACAGCGGTTGTTCGCCTGATAGTAAGCAGTATGTGTACCGAGTTTGGTTGCAGTCGGTCCAATACTTTAGGAGGAGGTGCAGGATGATGGCTCCCATGATTTTTACAGTAATTCAAGAATATCGTAGTTTACGACTTCTTGTCTCCTGTAGCGTGAGTGGTTGGTGTTTAATTCATGACAGCGGTTATTCGCCTGATAGTAAGCAGTATGTGTACCGAGTTTGGTTGCAGTCGGTCCACTACTGGAGGAGGAGGTGCAGGAAGATTGCTCGCATTGTTTTGCAGCAATTCAAGAATATCGTAGTTTACGACTTCGTGTCTCCTGTAGCGTGAGTGGTAGGTGTTTAATTCATGACTGCGGTTGTTCGCCTGATAGTAAGCAGTATGTGTACCGAGTTTGGTTGCAGTCGGTCGACAACTTTAGGAGGAGGTGCAGGAAGATGGCTCGCATGGTTTTGCAGTAATTCAAGAATATCGTAGTTTACGACTTCGTGTCTGCTGTAGCGTGAGTGTTAGGTGTATAATTCATGACAGCGGCTGTTCGCCTGATAGTAAGCAGTATGTGTACCGAGTTTGGTTACAGTCGGTCCAATACTTTAGGAGGAGGTGCAGGAAGATGGCTCGCATGGTTTTGCAGTAATTCAAGAATATCGTAGTTTACGACTTCTTGTTTCCTGTAGCGGGAGTGGTAGGTGTTTAATTCATGACAGTGGTTGTTCGCCTGATAGTAAGCAGTATGTGTACCGAGTTTGGTTGCAGTCGGGCCACTACTGGAGGAGGAGGTGCAGGAAGATATCTCGCATTATTTTGCAGCAATTCAAGAATATCGTAGTTTACGACTTCGTGTCTCCTGTAGCGTTAGTGTTAGGTGTTTAATCCATGACTGCGGTTGTTCGCCTGATAGTAAGCAGTATGTGTACCGAGTTTGGTCGCAGTCGGTCCACTACTTTAGGAGGAGGTGCAGGAAGATTGCTCGCATGGTTTTGCAGTAATTTAAGAATATCGTAGTTTACGACTTCGTGTCTCCTGCAGCGTGAGTGGTAGGTGTATAATTCATGACAGCGGCTGTTCGCCTGATAGTAAGCAGTATGTGTACCGAGTTTGGTAGCAGTCGGTCCAATACTTTAGGAGGAGGTGCAGGAAGATGGCTCGCATGGTTTTGCAGTAATTCAAGAATATCGTAGTTTACGACGTCGTGTCTCCTGTAGCGAGAGTGGTAGGTGTTTAATTCATGACAGCAGTTGTTCGCCTGATAGTACGCAGTATGTGTACCGAGTTTTGTTGCAGTCGGTCCACTACTTTAGGAGGAGTTGCAGGAAGATGGCTCGCATGGTTTTGCAGTAATTCAAGAATATCGTAGTTTACGACTTCGTGTCTCCTGTAGCGTGAGTGGAAGGTGTTAAATTCATGACAGCGGTTGTTCGCCTGATAGTAAGCAGTATGTGTACCGAGTTTGGTTGCAGTCGGTCCAATACTTTAGGAGGAGGTGCAGGATGATGGCTCCCATGATTTTTACAGTAATTCAAGAATATCGTAGTTTACGACTTCTTGTCTCCTGTAGCGTGAGTGGTTGGTGTTTAATTCATGACAGCGGTTATTCGCCTGATAGTAAGCAGTATGTGTACCGAGTTTGGTTGCAGTCGGTCCACTACTGGAGGAGGAGGTGCAGGAAGATTGCTCGCATTGTTTTGCAGCAATTCAATAATATCGTAGTTTACGACTTCGTGTCTCCTGTAGCGTGAGTGGTAGGTGTTTAATTCATGACTGCGGTTGTTCGCCTGATAGTAAGCAGTATGTGTACCGAGTTTGGTTGTAGTCGGTCCACTACTGGAGGAGGAGGTGTAGGAAGATGGCTCGCAAGGTTTTGCAGTAATTCAAGAATATCGT
This sequence comes from Locusta migratoria, assembly GCA_026315105.1. NCBI lineage: Eukaryota > Metazoa > Arthropoda > Insecta > Orthoptera > Acrididae > Locusta > Locusta migratoria. Next base: position 4,475,681 of record CM048752.1, on the reverse strand, counting down.
AGTTTACGACTTCGTGTCTCCTGCAGCGTGAGTGGAAGGTGTTTAATTCATGTCAGCGGTTGTTCGCCTGATAGTAAGCAGTATGTGTACTGAGTTTGGTTGCAGTCGGTCGACAACTTTAGGAGGACGTGCAGGAAGATGGCTCGCATGGTTTTGCAGTAATTCAAGAATATCGTAGTTTACGACTTCGTGTCTCCTGTAGCGTGAGTGTTAGGTGTATAATTCATGACAGCGGCTGTTCGCCTGATAGTAAGCAGTATGTGTACCGAGTTTGGTTACAGTCGGTCCAATACTTTAGGAGGAGGTGCAGGAAGATGGCTCGCATGGTTTTGCAGTAATTCAAGAATATCGTAGTTTACGACTTCTTGTTTCCTGTAGCGGGAGTGGTAGGTGTTTAATTCATGACAGTGGTTGTTCGCCTGATAGTAAGCAGTATGTGTACCGAGTTTGGTTGCAGTCTGGCCACTACTGGAGGAGGAGGTGCAGGAAGATATCTCGCATTATTTTGCAGCAATTCAAGAATATCGTAGTTTACGACTTCGTGTCTCCTTTAGCGTTAGTGTTAGGTGTTAAATTCATGACAGCGGTTGTTCGCCTGATAGTAAGCAGTATGTGTACCGGGTTTGGTCGCAGTCGGTCCACTACTTTAGGAGGAGGTGCAGGAAGATTGCTCGCATGGTTTTGCAGTAATTTAAGAATATCGTAGTTTACGACTTCGTGTCTCCTGCAGCGTGAGTGGTAGGTGTATAATTCATGACAGCGGCTGTTCGCCTGATAGTAAGCAGTATGTGTACCGAGTTTGGTAGCAGTCGGTCCAATACTTTAGGAGGAGGTGCAGGAAGATGGCTCGCATGGTTTTGCAGTAATTCAAGAATATCGTAGTTTACGACGTCGTGTCTCCTGTAGCGAGAGTGGTAGGTGTTTAATTCATGACAGCAGTTGTTCGCCTGATAGTACGCAGTATGGGTACCGAGTTTTGTTGCAGTCGGTCCACTACTTTAGGAGGAGTTGCAGGAAGATGGCTCGCATGGTTTTGCAGTAATTCAAGAATATCGTAGTTTACGACTTCGTGTCTCCTGTAGCGTGAGTGGAAGGTGTTAAATTCATGACAGCGGTTGTTCGCCTGATAGTAAGCAGTATGTGTACCGAGTTTGGTTGTAGTCGGTCCACTACTGGAGGAGGAGGTGCAGGAAGATGGCTCGCATGGTTTTGCAGTAATTCAAGAATATGGTAGTTTACGACTTCGTGTCTCCTGCAGCGTGAGTGGAAGGTGTTTAATTCATGTCAGCGGTTGTTCGCCTGATAGTAAGCAGTATGTGTACCGAGTTTGGTTGCAGTCGGTCGACTACTTTAGGAGGAGGTGCAGGAAGATGGCTCGCATGGTTTTGCAGTAATTCAAGAATATCGTAGTTTACGACTTCGTGTCCCCTGTAGCGTTAGTGTTAGGTGTTTAATTCATGACTGCGGTTGTTCGCCTGATAGTAAGCAGTATGTGTACCGAGTTTGGTTGCAGTCGGTCCACTACTGGAGGAGGAGGTGCAGGAAGATGGCTCGCATGGTTTTGCAGTAATTCAAGAATAACGTAGCTTACGACTTCGTGTCTCCTGTAGCGTGAGTGGTAGGTGTTTAATTCATGACTGCGGTTGTTCGCCTGATAGTAAGCACTATGTGTACCGAGTTTGGTTGTAGTCGGTCCACTACTGGAGGAGGAGGTGCAGGAAGATGGCTCGCATGGTTTTGCAGTAATTCAAGAATATCGTAGTTTACGACTTCGTGTCTCCTGCAGCGTGAGTGGAAGGTGTTTAATTCCTGTCAGCGGTTGTTCGCCTGATAGTAAACAGTATGTGTACCGAGTTTGGTGCAGTCGGTCCACTACTTTAGGAGGAGGTGTAGGAAGATGGCTCGCATGGTTTTGCAGTAATTCAAGATTATCGTAGTTTACGACTTCGTGTCTCCTGTAGCGTGAGTGGTAGGTGTATAATTCATGACAGCGTCTGTTCGCCTGATAGTAAGCAGTATGTTTACCGAGTTTGGTTGCAGTCGGTCTACTACTTTAGGAGGAGGTGCAGGAAGATGGCTCGCATGGTTTTGCAGTAATTCAAGAATATCGTAGTTTACGACTTCGTGTCTCCTGTAGCGTGAGTGGTAGGTGTATAATTCTTGACAGCGGCTGTTCGCCTGATAGTAAGCAGTATGTGTACCGAGTTTGGTTGCAGTCGGTCCACTACTGGAGGAGAAGGTGCAGGAAGATGGCTCGCATTGATTTGCAGTAATTCAAGAATATCGTAGTTTACGACTTCGAGTCTCTTGCAGCGTGAGTGGAAGGTGTTTAATTCATGACAGCGGCTGTTCGCTTGATAGTAAGCAGTATGTGTACCGAGTTTGGTTGCAGTCGGTCCACTACTTTAGGAGGAGGTGCAGGAAGATGGCTCGCATGGTTTTGCAGTTATTCAAGAATATCGTAGTTTACGACTTTGTGTTTCCTGTAGCGTGGGTGGTAGGTGTTTAATTCATGACAGCGGTTGTTCGCGTGATAGTAAGCAGTATGTGTACCGAGTTTGGTTGCAGTCGGTCTAATACTTTAGGAGGAGGTGCAGGAAGATGGCTCGCATGGTTTTGCAGTAATTCAAGAATATCGTAGTTTACGACTTCTTGACTCCTGTAGCGTGAGTGGTAGGTGTTTAATTCATGACAGCGGTTATTCACCTGAGAGTAAGCAGTATGTGTACCGAGTTTCGTTGCAGTCGGTCCACTACTTTAGGAGGAGGTGCAGGAAGATTGCTCGCATGGTTTTGCAGTAATTTAAGAATATCGTAGTTTACGACTTCGTGTCTCCTGCAGCGTGAGTGGTAGGTGTATAATTCATGACAGCGGCTGTTCGCCTGATAGTAAGCAGTATGTGTACCGAGTTTGGTTGCAGTCGGTCCAATACTTTAGGAGGAGGTGCAGGAAGATGGCTCGCATGGTTTTGCAGTAATTCAAGAATATCGTAGTTTACGACGTCGTGTCTCCTGTAGCGAGAGTGGTAGGTGTTTAATTCATGACAGCAGTTGTTCGCCTGATAGTACGCAGTATGTGTACCGAGTTTTGTTGCAGTCGGTCCACTACTTTAGGAGGAGTTGCAGGAAGATGGCTCGCATGGTTTTGCAGTAATTCAAGAATATCGTAGTTTACGACTTCGTGTCTCCTGTAGCGTGAGTGGAAGGTGTTAAATTCATGACAGCGGTTGTTCGCCTGATAGTAAGCAGTATGTGTACCGAGTTTGGTTGCAGTCGGTCCACTACTGGAGGAGGAGGTGCAGCAAGATGGCTCGCATGGTTTTGCAGTAATTCAAGAATATGGTAGTTTACGACTTCGTGTCTCCTGCAGCGTGAGTGGAAGGTGTTTAATTCATGTCAGCGGTTGTTCGCCTGATAGAAAGCAGTATGTGTACCGAGTTTGGTTGCAGTCGGTCGACTACTTTAGGAGGAGGTGCAGGAAGATGGCTCGCATGGTTTTGCAGTAATTCAAGAATATCGTAGTTTACGACTTCGTGTCTCCTGTAGCGTTAGTGTTAGGTGTTTATTTCATGACAGCGGTTGTTCGCCTGATAGTAAGCAGTATGTGTACCGAGTTTGGTTGCAGTCGGTCCACTACTGGAGGAGGACGTGCAGGAAGATGGATCGCATGGTTTTGCAGTAATTCAAGAATATCGTAGTTTACGACTTCGTGTCTCCTGTAGCGTGAGTGGTAGGTGTTTAATTCATGACAGCGGTTGTTCGCCTGATAGTAAGCAGTATGTGTACCGAGTTTGGTTGCAGTCGGTCCAATACTTTAGGAGGAGGTGCAGGATGATGGCTCCCATGATTTTTACAGTAATTCAAGAATATCGTAGTTTACGACTTCTTGTCTCCTGTAGCGTGAGTGGTTGGTGTTTAATTCATGACAGCGGTTATTCGCCTGATTGTAAGCAGTATGTGTACCGAGTTTGGTTGCAGTCGGTCCACTACTGGAGGAGGAGGTGCAGGAAGATTGCTCGCATTGTTTTGCAGCAATTCAAGAATATCGTAGTTTACGACTTCGTGTCTCCTGTAGGGTGAGTGGTAGGTGTTTAATTAATGACTGCCTTTGTTTGCCTGATAGTAAGCAGTATGTGTACCGAGTTTGGTTGTAGTCGGTCCACTACTGGAGGAGGAGGTGAAGGAAGATGGCTCGCATGGTTTTGCAGTAATTCAAGAATATCGTAGTTTACGACTTCGTGTCTCCTGCAGCGTGAGTGGAAGGTGTTTAATTCATGTCAGCGGTTGTTCGCCTGATAGTAAGCAGTATGTGTACCGAGTTTGGTTGCAGTCGGTCGACTACTTTAGGAGGAGGTGCAGGAAGATGGCTCGCATGGTTTTGCAGTAATTCAAGAATATCGTAGTTTACGACTTCGTGTCTCCTGTAGCGTGAGTGTTAGGTGTATAATTCATGACAGCGGCTGTTCGCCTGATAGTAAGCAGTATGTGTACCGAGTTTGGTTGCAGTCGGTCCAATACTTTAGGAGGAGGTGCAGGAAGATGGCTCGCATGGTTTTGCAGTAATTCAAGAATATCGTAGTTTACGACTTCTTGTTTCCTGTAGCGTGAGTGGTAGGTGTTTAATTCATGACAGTGGTTGTTCGCCTGATAGTAAGCAGTATGTGTACCGAGTTTGGTTGCAGTCGGTCTACTACTGGAGGAGGAGGTGCAGGAAGATATCTCGCATTATTTTGCAGCAATTCAAGAATATCGTAGTTTACGACTTCGTGTCTCCTGTAGCGTTAGTGTTAGGTGTTTAATTCATGACTGCGGTTGTTCGCCTGATAGTAAGCAGTATGTGTACCGAGTTTGGTTGCAGTCGGTCCACTACTTTAGGAGGAGGTGCAGGAAGATTGCTCGCATGGTTTTGCAGTAATTTAAGAATATCGTAGTTTACGACTTCGTGTCTCCTGCAGCGTGAGTGGTAGGTGTATAATTCATGACAGCGGCTGTTCGCCTGATAGTAAGCAGTATGTGTACCGAGTTTGGTTGCAGTCGGTCCAATACTTTAGGAGGAGGAGCAGGAAGATGGCTCGCATGGTTTTGCAGTAATTCAAGAATATCGTAGCTTACGACTTCGTGTCTCCTGTAGCGTGAGTGGTAGGTGTTTAATTCATGACTGCGGTTGTTCGCCTGATAGTAAGGAGTATGTGTACCGGGTTTGGTTGCAGTCGGTTTACTACTGGAGGAGGAGGTGCAGGAAGATGGCTCGCATAGTTTTGCAGTAATTCAAGAATATCGTAGTTTACGACTTCGTGTCTCCTGTAGCGTGAGTGGTAGGTGTTTAATTCATGACAGCGGTTGTTCGCCTGATAGTAAGCAGTATGTGTACCGAGTATGGTTGCAGTCGGTCCACTACTGGAGGAGGAGGTGCAGGAAGATTGCTCGCATTGTTTTTCAGCAATTCAAGAATATCGTAGTTTACGACTTCGTGTCTCCTGTAGCGTGAGTGGTAGGTGTTTAATTCATGACTGCGGTTGTTCGCCTGATAGAAAGCAGTATGTGTATGGAGTTTGGTTGTAGTCGGTCCACTACTGGAGGAGGAGGTGCTGGAAGATGGCTCGCATGGTTTTGCAATAATTCTAGAATATCGTAGTTTACGACTTCGTGTCTCCTGTAGCGCGAGTTGTAGGTGTTTAATTCATGACAGCAGTTGTTCGCCTGATAGTACGCAGTATGTGTACCGAGTTTTGTTGCAGTCGGTCCACTACTTTAAGAGGAGTTGCAGGAAGATGGCTCGCATGGTTTTGCAGTAATTCAAGAATATCGTAGTTTACGACTTCGTGTCTCCTGTAGCGTGAGTGGAAGGTGTTAAATTCATGACAGCGGTTGTTCGCCTGATAGTAAGCAGTATGTGTACCGAGTTTGGTTGCAGTCGGACCACTACTTTAGGAGGAGGTGCAGGAAGATGGCTCGCATGGTTTTGCAGTAATTCAAGAATATCGTAGTTTACGACTTCGTGTCTCCTGTAGCGTAAGTGGTAAGTGTTTAATTTACGACAGCAGTTGTTCGCCTGATAGTAAGCAGTATGTGTACCGAGTTTGGTTGCAGTCGGTCCAATACTTTAGGAGGAGGTGCAGAATGATGGCTGGCATGGTTTTTACAGTAATTCAAGAATATCGTAGTTTACGACTTCGTGTCTCCTGTAGCGTGAGTGGTAGGTGTTTAATTCATGACAGCGGTTGTTCGCGTGATAGTAAGCAATATGTGTACCGAGTTTGGTTGCAGTCGGTCCAATACTTTAGGAGGAGGTGCAGGATGATGGCTCCCGTGATTTTTACAGCAATTCAAGAATATCGTAGTTTACGACTTCTTGTCTCCTGTAGCGTGAGTGGTAGGTGTTTAATTCATGACAGCGGTTATTCGCCTGATAGTAAGCAGTATGTGTACCGAGTTTCGGTGCAGTCGGTCCACTACTGGAGGAGGAGGTGCAGGAAGATTGCTCGCATTGTTTTGCAGCAATTGAAGAATATCGTAGTTTACGACTTCGTGTCTCCTGTAGCGTGAGTGGTAGGTGTTTAATTCATGACTGCGGTTGTTCGCCTGATAGTAAGCTGTATGTGTATCGAGTTTGGTTGTAGTCGGTCCACTACTGGAGGAGGAGGTGCAGGAAGATGGCTCGCATGGTTTTGGAGTAATTCAAGAATATCGTAGTTTACGACTTCGTGTCTCCTGTAGCGTGAGTGGTAGGTGTTTAATTCATGACAGCGGTTGTTCGCCTGATAGAAAGCAGTATGTGTACCGAGAATGGTTGCAATCGGTCCACTACTGGAGGAGGAGGTGCAGGAAGATGGCTCGCATGGTTTTGCAGTAATTCAAGAATATCGTAGTTTACGACTTCGAGTCTCCTGTAGCGTGAGTGGTAGGTGTTTAATTCATGACAGCGGTTTTTCGCCTGATAGTAAGCAGTATGTGTACCGAGTTTTGTTGCAGTCGGTCCACTACTTTAGGAGGAGGTGCAGGAAGATGTCTCGCATTGTTTTGCAGTAATTCAAGAATATCGTAGTTTACGACGTCGTGTCTCCTGTAGCGAGAGTGGTAGGTGTTTAATTCATGACAGCAGTTATTCGCCTGATAGTACGCAGTATGTTTACCGAGTTTTGTTGCAGTCGGTCCACTACTTTAGGAGGAGTTGCAGGAAGATGGCTCGCATGGTTTTGCAGTAATTCAAGAATATCGTAGTTTACGACTTCGTGTCTCCTGTAGCGTGAGTGGAAGGTGTTAAATTCATGACAGCGGTTGTTCGCCTGATAGTAAGCAGTATGTGTACCGAGTTTGGTTGTAGTCGGTCCACTACTGGAGGAGGAGGTGCAGGAAGATGGCTCGCATGGTTTTGCAGTAATTCAAGAATATGGTAGTTTACGACTTCGTGTCTCCTGCAGCGTGAGTGGAAGGTGTTTAATTCATGTCAGCGGTTGTTCGCCTGATAGTAAGCAGTATGTGTACCGAGTTTGGTTGCAGTCGGTCGACTACTTTAGGAGGAGGTGCAGGAAGATGGCTCGCATGCTTTTGCAGTAATTCAAGAATATCGTAGTTTACGACTTCGTGTCTCCTGTAGCGTTAGTGTTAGGTGTTTAATTCATGACTGCGGTTGTTCGCCTGATAGTAAGCAGTATGTTTATCGAGTTTGGTTGCAGTCGGTCTACTACTTTAGGAGGAGGTGCAGGAAGATGGCTCGCATGGTTTTGCAGTAATTCAAGAATATCGTAGTTTACGACTTCGTGTCTCCTGTAGCGTGAGTGGTAGGTGTATAATTCATGACAGCGGCTGTTCGCCTGATAGTAAGCAGTATGTGTACCGAGTTTGGTTGCAGTCGGTCCACTACTGGAGGAGAAGGTGCAGGAAGATGGCTCGCATTGATTTGCTGTAATTCAAGAATATCGTAGTTTACGACTTCGTGTCTCCTGCAGCGTGAGTGGAAGGTGTTTAATTCATGACAGCGGCTGTTCGCTTGATAGTAAGCAGTATGTGTACCGAGTTTGGTTGCAGTCGGTCCGCTACTTTAGGAGGAGGTGCAGGAAGATGGCTCGCATGGTTTTGCAGTTATTCAAGAATATCGTAGTTTACGATTTCGTGTCTCCTGTAGCGTTAGTGTTAGGTGTTTAATTCATGACTGCGGTTGTTCGCCTGATAGTAAGCAGTATGTGTACCGAGTTTGGTTGCAGTCGGTCCACTACTGGTGGAGGAGGTGCAGGAAGATGGCTCGCATGGTTTTGCAGTAATTCAAGAATGACGTAGCTTACGACTTCGTGTCTCCTGTAGCGTGAGTGGTAGGTGTTTAATTCATGACTGCGGTTGTTCGCCTGATAGTAAGCACTATGTGTACCGAGTTTTTTTGTAGTCGGTCCACTACTGGAGGAGGAGGTGCAGGAAGATGGCTCGCATGGTTTTGCAGTAATTCAAGAATATCGTAGTTTACGACTTCGTGTCTCCTGCAGCGTGAGTGGAAGGTGTTTAATTAATGTCAGCGGTTGTTCGCCTGATAGTAAGCAGTATTTGTACCGAGTTTGGTTGCAGTCGGTCCATACTTTACGAGGAGGTGTAGGAAGATGGCTCGCATGGTTTTGCAGTAATTCAAGATTATCGTAGTTTACGACTTCGTGTCTCCTGTAGCGTGAGTGGTAGGTGTTTAATTCATGACAGCGGTTGTTCGCGTGATAGTAAGCAGTATGTGTACCGAGTTTGGTTGCAGTCGGTCCGCTACTTTAGGAGGAGGTGCAGGAAGATGGCTCGCGTGGTTTTGCAGTTATTCAAGAATATCGTAGTTTACGACTTCGTGTCTCCTGTAGCGTTAGTGTTAGGTGTTTAATTCATGACTGCGGTTGTTCGCCTGATAGTAAGCAGTATGTGTACCGAGTTTGGTTGCAGTCGGTCCACTACTGGTGGAGGAGGTGCAGGAAGATGGCTCGCATGGTTTTGCAGTAATTCAAGAATGACGTAGCTTACGACTTCGTGTCTCCTGTAGCGTGAGTGGTAGGTGTTTAATTCATGACTGCGGTTGTTCGCCTGATAGTAAGCACTATGTGTACCGAGTTTTTTTGTAGTCGGTCCACTACTGGAGGAGGAGGTGCAGGAAGATGGCTCGCATGGTTTTGCAGTAATTCAAGAATATCGTAGTTTACGAATTCGTGTCTCCTGCAGCGTGAGTGGAAGGTGTTTAATTAATGTCAGCGGTTGTTCGCCTGATAGTAAGCAGTATGTGTACCGAGTTTGGTTGCAGTCGGTCCACTACTTTACGAGGAGGTGTAGGAAGATGGCTCGCATGGTTTTGCAGTAATTCAAGATTATCGTAGTTTACGACTTCGTGTCTCCTGTAGCGTGAGTGGTAGGTGTATAATTCATGACAGCGGCTGTTCGCCTGATAGTAAGCAGTATGTGTACTGAGTTTGGTTGCAGTCGGTCCAATACTTTAGGAGGAGGTGCAGGAAGATGGCTCGCATGGTTTTGCAGTAATTCAAGAATATCGTAGTTTACGACTTCTTGACTCCAGTAGCGTGAGTGGTAGGTGTTTAATTCATGACAGCGGTTATTCACCTGATAGTAAGCAGTATGTGTACCGAGTTTCGTTGCAGTCGGTCCACTACTGGAGGAGGAGGTGCAGGAAGATGTCTCGCATTGTTTTGCAGCAATTCAAGAATATCGTAGTTTACGACTTCGTGTCTCCTGTAGGGTGAGTGGTAGGTGTTTATTTCATGACAGCGGTTGTTCGCCTGATAGTAAGCAGTATGTGTACCGAGTTTGGTTGCAGTCGGTCCACTACTTTAGGAGGAGGTGCAGGAAGATGGCTTGCATGGTTTTGCAGTTATTCAAGAATATCGTAGTTTACGACTTTGTGTTTCCTGTAGCGTGAGTGGTAGGTGTTTAATTCATGACAGCGGTTGTTCGCGTGATAGTAAGCAGTATGTGTACCGAGTTTGGTTGCAGTCGGTCCAATACTTTAGGAGGAGGTGCAGGAAGATGGCTCGCATGGTTTTGCAGTAATTCAAGAATATCGTAGTTTACGACTTCTTGTCTCCTGTAGCGTGAGTGGTTGGTGTTTAATTCATGACAGCGGTTATTCGCCTGATAGTAAGCAGTATGTGTACCGAGTTTCGTTGCAGTCGGTCCACTACTTTAGGAGGAGGTGCAGGAAGATGGCTCGCATGGTTTTGCAGTAATTCAAGAATATCGTAGTTTACGACTTCGTGTCTCCTGTAGCGTGAGTGTTAGGTGTATAATTCATGACAGCGGCTGTTCGCCTGATAGTAAGCAGTATGTGTACCGAGTTTGGTTGCAGTCGGTCGACTACTTTAGGAGGAGGTGCAGGAAGATGGCTCGCATGGTTTTGCAGTAATTCAAGAATATCGTAGTTTACGACTTCTTGTTTCCTGTAGCGTGAGTGGTAGGTGTTTAATTCATGACAGTGGTTGTTCGCCTGATAGTAAGCAGTATGTTTACCGAGTTTGGTTGCAGTCGGTCCACTACTGGAGGAGGAGGTGCAGGAAGATATCTCGCATTATTTTGCAGCAATTCAAGAATATCGTAGTTTACGACTTCGTGTCTCCTGTAGCGTTAGTGTTAGGTGTTTAATTCATGACTGCGGTTGTTCGCCTGATAGTAAGCAGTATGTGTACCGAGTTTGGTTGCAGTCGGTCCACTACTTTAGGAGGAGGTGCAGGAAGATTGCTCGCATGGTTTTGCAGTAATTTAAGAATATCGTAGTTTACGACTTCGTGTCTCCTGCAGCGTGAGTGGTAGGTGTATAATTCATGACAGCGGCTGTTCGCCTGATAGTAAGCAGTATGTGTACCGAGTTTGGTTGCAGTCGGTCCAATACTTTAGGAGGAGGTGCAGGAAGATGGCTCGCATGGTTTTGCAGTAATTCAAGAATATCGTAGCTTACGACTTCGTGTCTCCTGTAGCGTGAGTGGTAGGTGTTTAATTCATGACTGCGGTTGTTCGCCTGATAGTAAGGAGTATGTGTACCGGGTTTGGTTGCAGTCGGTTTACTACTGGAGGAGGAGGTGCAGGAAGATGGCTCGCATGGTTTTGCAGTAATTCAAGAATATCGTAGTTTACGACTTCGTGTCTCCTGTAGCGTGAGTGGTAGGTGTTTAATTCATGACAGCGGTTGTTCGCCTGATACTAAGCAGTATGTGTACCGAGTTTGGTTGCAGTCGGTCCAATACTTTAGGACGAGGTGCAGGATGATGGCTCGCATGGTTTTTACAGTAATTCAAGAATAAAGTAGTTTACGACTTCTTGTCTCCTGTAGCGTGAGTGGTAGGTGTTTAATTCATGACAGCGGTTATTCGCCTGATAGTAAGCAGTATGTGTACCGAGTTTGGTTGCAGTCGGTCCACTACTGGAGGAGGAGGTGCAGGAAGATTGCTCGCATTGTTTTGCAGCAATTCAAGAATATCGTAGTTTACGACTTCGTGTCTCCTGTAGCGTGAGTGGTAGGTGTTTAATTCATGACTGCGGTTGTTCGCCTGATAGAAAGCAGTATGTGTATGGAGTTTGGTTGTAGTCGGTCCACTACTGGAGGAGGAGGTGCAGGAAGATTGCTGGCATGGTTTTGGAGTAATTCAAGAATATCGTAGTTTACGACTTCGTGTCTCCTGTAGCGTGAGTGGTAGGTGTTTAATTCATGACAGCGGTTTCGCCTGATAGTAAGCAGTATGTGTACCGAGTATGGTTGCAGTCGGTCCACTACTGGAGGAGGAGGTGCTGGAAGATGCCTCGCATGGTTTTGCAATAATTCTAGAATATCGTAGTTTACGACTTCGTGTCTCCTGTAGCGTGAGTTGTAGGTGTTTAATTCATGACAGCAGTTGTTCGCCTGATAGTACGCAGTATGTGTACCGAGTTTTGTTGCAGTCGGTCCACTACTTTAAGAGGAGTTGCAGGAAGATGGCTCGCATGGTTTTGCAGTAATTCAAGAATATCGTAGTTTACGACTTCGTGTCTCCTGTAGCGTGAGTGGAAGGTGTTAAATTCATGACAGCGGTTGTTCGCCTGATAGTAAGCAGTATGTGTACCGAGTTTGGTTGCAGTCGGTCCACTACTTTAGGAGGAGGTGCAGGAAGATGGCTCACATGGTTTAGCAGTAATTCAAGAATATCGTAGTTTACGACTTCGTGTCTCCTGTAGCGTGAGTGGTAGGTGTATAATTCATGACAGCGGTTGTTCGCGTGATAGTAAGCAGTATGTGTACCGAGTTTGGTTGCAGTCGGTCCAATACTTTAGGAGGAGGTGCAGGAAGATGGCTCGCATGGTTTTGCAGTAATTCAAGAATATCGTAGTTTACGACTTCTTGTCTCCTGTAGCGTGAGTGGTAGGTGTTTAATTCATGACAGCGGTTATTCGCCTGATAGTAAGCAGTATGTGTACCGAGTTTCGGTGCAGTCGGTCCACTACTGGAGGAGGAGGTGCAGGAAGATTGCTCGCATTGTTTTGCAGCAATTCAAGAATATCGTAGTTTACGACTTCGTGTCTCCTGTAGCGTGAGTGGTAGGTGTTTAATTCATGACTGCGGTTGTTCGCCTGATTGTAAGCAGTATGTGTACCGAGTATGGTTGCAGTCGGTCCACTACTGGAGGAGGAGGTGCAGGAAGATGGCTCGCATGGTTTTGCAGTAATTCAAGAATATCGTTAGTTTACGACTTCGTGTCTCCTGTAGCGTGAGTGGTAGGTGTTTAATTCATGACAGCGGTTGTTCGCCTGATAGTAAGCAGTATGTGTACCGAGTTTTGTTGCAGTCGGTCCACTACTTTAGGAGGAGGTGCAGGAAGATGTCTCGCATTGTTTTGCAGTAATTCAAGAATATCGTAGTTTACGACGTCGTGTCTCCTGTAGCGAGAGTGGTAGGTGTTTAATTCATGACAGCAGTTGTTCGCCTGATAGTACGCAGTATGTGTACCGAGTTTTGTTGCAGTCGGTCCACTACTTTAGGAGGAGTTGCAGGAAGATGGCTCGCATGGTTTTGCAGTAATTCAAGAATATCGTAGTTTACGACTTCGTGTCTCCTGTAGCGTGAGTGGAAGGTGTTAAATTTATGACAGCGGTTGTTCGCCTGATAGTAAGCAGTATGTGTACCGAGTTTGGTTGCAGTCGGTCCACTACTTTAGGAGGAGGTGCAGGAAGATGGCTCGCATGGTTTAGCAGTAATTCAAGAATATCGTAGTTTACGACTTCGTGTCTCCTGTAGCGTAAGTGGTAAGTGTTTAATTTACGACAGCGGTTGTTCGCCTGATAGTAAGCAGTATGTGTACCGAGTTTGGTTGCAGTCGGACCAATACTTTAGGAGGAGGTGCAGGATGATGGCTCGCATGGTTTTTACAGTAATTCAAGAATATCGTAGTTTACGCCTTCTTGTCTCCAGTAGCGTGAGTGGTAGGTGTTTAATTCATGACAGCGGTTATTCGCCTGATAGTAAGCAGTATGTGTACCGAGTTTCGTTGCAGTCGGTCAACTACTGGTGGAGGAGATGCAGGAAGATTTCTCGCATTGTTTTGCAGCAATTCAAGAATATCGTAGGTTACGACTTCGTGTCTCCTGTAGCGTGAGTGGTAGGTGTTTAATTCATGACTGCGGTTGTTCGCCTGATAGTAAGCAGTATGTGTACCGAGTTTAGTTGTAGTCGGTCCACAACTGGAGGAGGCGGTGCAGGAAGATGGCTCGCATGGTTTTGCAGTAATTCAAGAATATAGTAGTTTACGACTTCGTGTCTAATGCAGCGTGAGTGGAAGGCGTTTAATTCATGTCAGCGGTTATTCGCCTGATAGTGAGCAGTATGTGTACCAAGTTAGGTTGCAGTCGGTCCACTACTGGAGGAGAAAGAGCAGGAAGATGGGTCGCATTGATTTGCAGTAACTCAAGAATATCGTAGTTTACGACTTCGTGTCTCATGTAGCGTGAGTCGTAGGTGTTTAATTCATGACAGCGGTTGTTCGCCTGATAGTAAGCAGTATGTGTACCAAGTTAGTTTGCAGTCGGTCCACTACTGGAGGAGAAGGAGCAGGAAGATGGGTCGCATTGATTTGCAGTAATTCAAGAATACCGTAGTTTACGACTTCGTGTCTCATGTAGCGTGAGTGGTAGGTGTTTAATTCATGTCAGCGGGTGTTCGCCTGATAGTAAGCAGTATGTGCACCGAGTTTGGTTGCAGTCGGTCCACTACTTTAGGAGGAGGTGCAGGAAGATTGCTCGCATGGTCTTGCAGTAATTCAAGAATATCGTAGTTTACGACTTCGTGTCTCCTGTAGCGTGAGTGGTAGGTGTTTAATTCATGACTGCGGTTGTTCGCCTGATTGTAAGCAGTATGTGTACCGAGTATGGTTGCAGTCGGTCCACTACTGGAGGAGGAGGTGCAGGAAGATGGCTCGCATGGTTTTGCAGTAATTCAAGAATATCGTAGTTTACGACTTCGTGTCTCCTGTAGCGTGAGTGGTAGGTGTTTAATTCATGACAGCGGCTGTTCGCCTGATAGTAAGCAGTATGTGTACCGAGTTTGGTTGCAGTCGGTCCACTACTTTAGGAGGAGGTGCAGGAAGATGGCTCGCATGGTTTTGCAGTAATTCAAGAATATCGTAGTTTACGACTTCGTGTCTCCTGTAGCGTAAGTGGTAAGTGTTTAATTTACGACAGCGGTTGTTCGCCTGATAGTAAGCAGTATGTGTACCGAGTTTGGTTGCAGTCGGTCCAATACTTTAGGAGGAGGTGCAGGAAGATGGCTCGCATGGTTTTGCAGTAATTCAATAATATCGTAGTTTACGACTTCGTGTCTCCTGTAGCGTGAGTGGTAGGTGTTTAATTCATGACAGCGGTTATTCGCCTGATAGTAAGCAGTATGTGTACCGAGTTTCGTTGCAGTCGGTCAACTACTGGTGGAGGAGATGCAGGAAGATTTCTCGCATTGTTTTGCAGCAATTCAAGAATATCATAGGTTACGACTTCGTGTCTCCTGTAGCGTGAGTGGTAGGTGTTTAATTCATGACTGCGGTTGTTCGCCTGATAGTAAGCAGTATGTGTACCGAGTTTAGATGTAGTCGGTCCACAACTGGAGGAGGAGGTGCAGGAAGATGGCTCGCATGGTTTTGCAGTAATTCAAGAATATCGTAGTTTACGACTTCGTGTCTAATGCAGGGTGAGTGGAAGGCGTTTAATTCATGTCAGCGGTTATTCGCCTGATAGTGAGCAGTATGTGTACCAAGTTAGGTTGCAGTCGGTCCACTACTGGAGGGGAAAGAGCAGGAAGATGGGTCGCATTGGTTTGCAGTAACTCAAGAATATCGTAGTTTACGACTTCGTGTCTCATGTAGCGTGAGTCGTAGGTGTTTAATTCATGACAGCGGTTGTTAGCCTGATAGTAAGCAGTATGTGTACCGAGTTTGGTTGCAGTCGGTCCACTACTTTAGGAGGAGGTGCAGGAAGATGTCTCGCATTGTTTTGCAGTAATTCAAGAATATCGTAGTTTACGACGTCGTGTCTCCTTTAGCGAGAGTGGTAGGTGTTTAATTCATGACAGCAGTTGTTCGCCTGATAGTACGCAGTATGTGTACCGAGTTTTGTTGCAGTCGGTCCACTACTTTAGGAGGAGTTGCAGGAAGATGGCTCGCATGGTTTTGCAGTAATTCAAGAATATCGTAGTTTACGACATCGTGTCTCCTGTAGCGTGAGTGGAAGGTGTTAAATTTATGACAGCGGTTGTTCGCCTGATAGTAAGCAGTATGTGTACCGAGTTTGGTTGCAGTCGGTCCACTACTTTAGGAGGAGGTGCAGGAAGATGGCTCGCATGGTTTAGCAGTAATTCAAGAATATCGTAGTTTACGACTTCGTGTCTCCTGTAGCGTAAGTGGTAAGTGTTTAATTTACGACAGCGGTTGTTCGCCTGATAGTAAGCAGTATGTGTACCGAGTTTGGTTGCAGTCGGTCCAATACTTTAGGAGGAGGTGCAGGATGATGGCACGCATGGTTTTTACAGTAATTCAAGAATATCGTAGTTTACGCCTTCTTGTCTCCAGTAGCGTGAGTGGTAGGTGTTTAATTCATGACAGCGGTTATTCGCCTGATAGTAAGCAGTATGTGTACCGAGTTTCGTTGCAGTCGGTCAACTACTGGCGGAGGAGATGCAGGAAGATTTCTCGCATTGTTTTGCAGCAATTCAAGAATATCGTAGGTTACGACTTCGTGTCTCCTGTAGCGTGAGTGGTAGGTGTTTAATTCATGACTGCGGTTGTTCGCCTGATAGTACGCAGTATGTGTACCGAGTTTAGTTGTAGTCGGTCCACAACTGGAGGAGGAGGTGCAGGAAGATGGCTCGCATGGTTTTGCAGTAATTCAAGAATATCGTAGTTTACGACTTCGTGTCTAATGCAGCGTGAGTGGAAGGCGTTTAATTCATGTCAGCGGTTATTCGCCTGATAGTGAGCAGTATGTGTACCAAGTTAGGTTGCAGTCGGTCCACTACTGGAGGAGAAAGAGCAGGAAGATTGGTCGCATTGATTTGCAGTAACTCAAGAATATCGTAGTTTACGACTTCGTGTCTCATGTAGCGTGAGTCGTAGGTGTTTAATTCATGACAGCGGTTGTTAGCCTGATAGTAAGCAGTATGTGTACCGAGTTTGGTTGCAGTCGGTCCACTACTTTAGGAGGAGGTGCAGGAAGATTGCTCGCATGATTTTGCAGTAATTCAAGACTATCGTAGTTTACGACTTCGTGTCTCCTGCAGCGTGAGTGGAAGGCGTTTAATTCATGTCGGCGGTTGTTCGCCTGATAGTAAGCAGTATGTGTACCAAGTTAGGTTGCAGTCGGTCCACTACTGGAGGAGAAGGAGCAGGAAGATGGGTCGCATTTATTTGCAGTAATTCAAGAATACCGTAGTTTACGACTTCGTGTCTCATGTAGCGTGAGTGGTAGGTGTTTAATTCATGTCAGCGGTTGTTCGCCTGATAGTAAGCAGTATGTGTACCGAGTTTGGTTGCAGTCGGTCCATTACTTTAGGAGGAGGTGCAGGAAGATGGCTCGCATGGTCTTGCAGTAATTCAAGAATATCGTAGTTTACGAATTCGTGTCTCCTGTAGCGTGAGTGGTAGGTGTTTAATTCATGACTGCGGTTGTTCGCCTGATTGTAAGCAGTATGTGTACCGAGTATGGTTGCAGTCGGTCCACTACTGGAGGAGGAGGTGCAGGAAGATGGCTCGCATGGTTTTGCAGTAATTCAAGAATATCGTAGTTTACGACTTCGTGTCTCCTGTAGCGTGAGTGGTAGGTGTTTAATTCATGACAGCGGTTGTTCGCCTGATAGTAAGCAGTATGTGTACCGAGTTTTGTTGCAGTCGGTCCACTACTTTAGGAGGAGGTGCAGGAAGATGTCTCGCATTGTTTTGCAGTAATTCAAGAATATCGTAGTTTACGACATCGTGTCTCCTGTAGCGTGAGTGGAAGGTGTTAAATTCATGACAGCGGTTGTTCGCCTGATAGTAAGCAGTATGTGTACCGAGTTTGGTTGCAGTCGGTCCACTACTTTAGGAGGAGGTGCAGGAAGATGGCTCGCATGGTTTTGCAGTAATTCAAGAATATCGTAGTTTACGACTTCGTGTCTCCTGTAGCGTAAGTGGTAAGTGTTTAATTTACGACAGCGGTTGTTCGCCTGATAGTAAGCAGTATGTGTACCGAGTTTGGTTGCAGTCGGTCCAATACTTTAGGAGGAGGTGCAGGAAGATGGCTCGCATGGTTTTGCAGTAATTCAATAATATCGTAGTTTACGACTTAGTGTCTCCTGTAGCGTGAGTGGTAGGTGTTTAATTCATGACAGCGGTTATTCGCCTGATAGTAAGCAGTATGTGTACCGAGTTTCGTTGCAGTCGGTCAACTACTGGTGGAGGAGATGCAGGAAGATTTCTCGCATTGTTTTGCAGCAATTCAAGAATATCGTAGGTTACGACTTCGTGTCTCCTGTAGCGTGAGTGGTAGGTGTTTAATTCATGACTGCGGTTGTTCGCCTGATAGTATGCAGTATGTGTACCGAGTTTAGTTGTAGTCGGTCCACAACTGGAGGAGGAGGTGCAGGAAGATGGCTCGCATGGTTTTGCAGTAATTCAAGAATATCGTAGTTTACGACTTCGTGTCTCCTGCAGCGTGAGTGGAAGGCGTTTAATTCATATCAGCGGTTGTTCGCCTGATAGAAAGCAGTATGTGTACCAAGTTAGGTTGCAGTCGGTCCACTACTGGAGGAGAAGGAGAAGGAAGATGGATCGCATTGATTTGCAGTAATTCAAGAATATCGTAGTTTACGACTTCGTGTCTCATGTAGCGTGAGTGGTAGGTGTTTAATTCATGACAGCGGTTGTTCGCCTGATAGTAAGCAGTATGTGTACCGAGTTTGGTTGCAGTCGGTCCACTACTTTAGGAGGAGGTGCAGGAAGATGGCTCGCATGGTTTTGCAGTAATTCAATAATATCGTAGTTTACGACTTCGTGTCTCCTGTAGCGTGAGTGGTAGGTGTTTAATTCATGACAGCGGTTGTTCGCGTGATAGTAAGCAGTATGTGTAACGAGTTTCGGTGCAGTCGGTCCACTACTGGAGGAGGAGGTGCAGGAAGATTGCTCGCATTGTTTTGCAGCAATTCAAGAATATCGTAGTTTACGACTTCGTGTCTCCTGTAGCGTGAGTGGTAGGTGTTTAACTCATGACTGCGGTTGTTCGCCTGATAGTAAGCAGTATGTGTATCGAGTTTGGTTGTAGTCGGTCCACTACTGGAGGAGGAGGTGCAGGAAGATGGCTCGCATGGTTTTGGAGTAATTCAAGAATATCGTAGTTTACGACTTCGTGTCTCCTGTAGCGTGAGTGGTAGGTGATTAATTCATGACAGTGGTTGTTCGCTTGATAGCAAGCAGTATGTGTACCGAGTATGGTTGCAGTCGGTCCACTACTGGAGGAGGAGGTGCAGGAAGATGGCTCGCATGGTTTTGCAGTAATTCAAGAATATCGTAGTTTACGACTTCGTGTCTCCTGTAGCGTGAGTGGTAGGTGTTTAATTCATGACAGCGGTTGTTCGCCTGATAGTAAGCAGTATGTGTACCGAGTTTTGTTGCAGTCGGTCCACTACTTTAGGAGGAGGTGCAGGAAGATGGCTCGCATGGTTTTGAAGTAAATCAAGAATATCGTAGTTTACGACTTCGTGTCTCCTGTAGCGTGAGTGGATGGTGTTAAATTCATGACAGCGGTTGTTCGCCTGATAGTAAGCAGTATGTGTACCGAGTTTCGTTGCAGTCGGTCCACTACTTTAGGAGGAGGTGCAGGAAGATGGCTCGCATGGTTTTGCAGTAATTCAAGAACATCGTAGTTTACCACTTCGTGTCTCCTGTAGCGTAAGTGGTAGGTGTTTAATTTATGACAGCGGTTGTTCGCCTGATAGTAAGCAGTATGTGTACCGAGTTTGGTTGCAGTCGGTCCAATACTTTAGGAGGAGGTGCAGGATGATGGCTCGCATGGTTTTTACAGTAATTCAAGAATACCGTAGTTTAAGACTTCGTGTCTCCTTTAGCGTGAGCTGAAGGTGTTAAATTCATGACAGCGGTTGTTCGCCTGATAGTAAGCAGTATGTGTACCAAGTTAGGTTGCAGTCGGTCCACTACTGGAGGAGAAGGTGCAGGAAGATGGCTCGCATTGATTTGCAGTAATTCAAGAATATCGTAGTTTACGACTTCGCTTCTCCTGTAGCGTGAGTGGTAGGTGTTTAATTCATGACAGCGGTTGTTCGCCTGATAGTAAGCAGTATGTGTACCGAGTTTGGTTGCAGTCAGTCCACTACTTTAGGAGGAGGTGCAGGAAGATGGCTCGCATGGTTTTGCAGTAATTCAAGAATTTCGTAATTTACGACTTCGTGTCTCCTGTAGCGTGAGTGGTAGGTGTTTAATTCATGACTGCGGTTGTTCGCCTGATAGTAAGCAGTATGTGTACCGAGTTTGGTTGCAGTCGGACCACTACTTTAGGAGGAGGTGCAGGAAGATGGCTCGCATGGGTTTGCAGTAATTCAAGAATATCGTAGTTTACGACTTCGTGTCTCCTGTAGCGTAAGTGTTAGGTGTTTAATTTATGTCAGCGGTTGTTCGCCTGATTGTAAGCAGCATGTGTACCGAGTTTGGTTGCAGTCGGTGCAATACTTTAGGAGGAGGTGCAGGATGATGGCTCGCATGGTTTTTACAGTAATTCAAGAATATCGTAGTTTACGACTTCGTGTCTCCTGTAGCGTGAGTGGAAGGTGTTAAATTCATGACAGCGGTTGTTCGCCTGATAGTAAGCAGTATGTGTACCGAGTTTGGTTTTAGTCGGTCCACTACTTTAGGAGGAGGAGCAGGAAGATGGCTCGCATGGTTTTGCAGTAATTCAAGAATATCGTAGTTTACGACTTCGTGTCTCCTGTAGCGTGAGTGGTAGGTGTTTAATTTATGACAGCGGTTGTTCGCCTGATAGTAAGCAGTATGTGTTCCGAGTTTGGTTCCAGTCGGTCCAATACTTTAGGAGGAGGTGCAGGATGATGACTCGCATGGTTTTTACAGTAATTCAAGAATATCGTAGTTTACGATTTCTTGTCTCCTGTAGCGTGAGTGGTAGGTGTTTAATTCATGACAGCGGTTATTCGCCTGATAGTAAGCAGTATGTGTACCGAGTTTCGTTGCAGTCGGTCTACTACTGGAGGAGGAGGTGCAGGAATATTGCTCGCATTGTTTTGCAGCAATTCAAGAATATCGTAGTTTACGACTTCGTGTCTCCTGTAGCGTGAGTGGTAGGTGTTTAATTCAAGACTGCGGTTGTTCGCCTGATAGTAAGCAGTATGTGTACCGAGTTTGGTTGTAGTCGGTCCATTACTGAAGGAGGAGGTGCAGGAAGATGGATCGCATGGTTTTGCAGTAATTCAAGAATATCGTAGTTTACGACTTCGTGTATCCTGTAGCGTGAGTGGAAGGTGTTTAATTCATGTCAACGGTTGTTCGCCTGATAGTAAGCAGTATGTGTACCGAGTTTTGTTGTAGTCGGTCCACTACTGGAGGAGGAGGCGCAGGATGATGGCTCGCATGGTTTTTTGAAATTCAAGAATATCGTAGTTTAAGACTTCGTGTCTCCTGTAGCGTGAGTGGTAGGTGTTTAATTCATGACAGCGGTTGTTCGCCTGATAGTAAGCAGTATGTGTATCGAGTTTGGTTGTAGTCGGTCCACTACTGGAGGAGGAGGTGCAGGAAGATGGCTCGCATGGTTTTGCAGTAATTCAAGAATATCGTAGTTTACGACTTCGTGTATCCTGTAGCGTGAGTGGTAGGTGTTTAATTCATGACAGCGGTTGTTCGCCTGATAGTAAGCAGTATGTGTACCGTGTTTGGTTGCAGTCAGTCCAGTACTGGAGTAGGAGGTGCAGGAAAATGGCTCGCATGGTTTTGCAGTAATTCAAGAATTTCGTAGTTTACGACATCGTGTCGCCTGTAGCGTGAGTGGTAGCTGTTTAATTCATGACAGCGGTTGTTCGCCTGATGGTAAGCAGTATGTGTACCGAGTTTGGTTGCAGTCGGTCCACTAGTTTAGGAGGAGGTGCAGGAAGATGGCTCGCATGGTTTTGCAGTAATTCAAGAATATCGTAGTTTATGACGTCGTGTCTCCTGTAGCGAGAGTGGTAGGTGTTTAATTCATGACAGCAGTTTTTCGCCTGATAGTAAGCAGTATGTGTACCGAGTTTTGTTGCAGTCGGTCCACTACTTTAGGAGGAGTTGCAGGAAGATGGCTCGCATGGTTTTGCAGTAATTCAAGAATATCGTAGTTTACGACTTCGTGTCTCCTTTAGCGTGGCTGGAAGGTGTTAAATTCATGA
This sequence comes from Locusta migratoria, assembly GCA_026315105.1. Taxonomy (NCBI): domain Eukaryota; kingdom Metazoa; phylum Arthropoda; class Insecta; order Orthoptera; family Acrididae; genus Locusta; species Locusta migratoria. The sequence goes on along the minus strand of CM048752.1, from coordinate 4,453,799 downwards.
CAGCGGTTATTCGCCTGATAGTAAGCAGTATGTGTACCGAGTTTCGTTGCAGTCGGTCCAATACTTTAGGAGGAGGTGCAGGAAGATGGCTCGCATGGTTTTGCAGTAATTCAAGAATATCGTAGTTTACGACTTCGTGTCTCCTGTAGCGTAAGTGGTAGGTGTTTAATTTATGACAGCGGTTGTTCGCCTGATAGTAAGCAGTATGTGTACCGAGTTTGGTTGAAGTCGGTCCAATACTTTAGGAGGAGGTACAGGATGATGGCTCGCATGGTTTTTACAGTAAATCAAGAATATCGTAGTTTACTACTTCTTGTCTCCTGTAGCGTGAGTGTTAGGAGTTTAATTCATGACAGCGGTTATTCGCCTGATAGTAAGCAGTATGTGTGCCGAGTTTCGTTGCAATCGGTCTACTAATGGAGGAGGAGGTGCAGGAATATTGCTCGCATTGTTTTGCAGCAATTCAAGAATATCGTAGTTTACGACTTCGTGTCTCCTGTAGCGTGAGTGGTAGGTGTTTCATTCAAGACTGCGGTTGTTCGCCTGATCGTAAGCAGTATGTGTACCGAGTTTGGTTGTAGTCGGTCCACTACTGAAGGAGGAGGTGCAGGAAGATGGCTCGCATGGTTTTGCAGTAATTCAAGAATATCGTAGTTTACGACTTCGTGTATCCTGTAGCGTGAGTGGAAGGTGTTTAATTCATGTCAGCGGTTGTTCGCCTGATAGTAAGCAGTATGTGTACCTAGTTTGGTTGCAGTCGGTCCACTACTGGATGAGACGTTGCAGGTAGATTGCTCGCATTGATTTGCAGTGATACAAGAATATCGTAGTTTACGACTTCGTGTCTCCTGTAGCGTGAGTGGTAGGTGTTTAATTCATGACAGCGGTTGTTCGCGTGATAGTAAGCAGTATGTGTACCGAGTTTGGTTGCAGTCGGTCCAATACTTTAGGAGGAGGTGCAGGAAGATGGCTCGCATGGTTTTGCAGTAATTCAAGAATATCGTAGTTTACGACTTCTTGTCTCCTGTAGCGTGAGTGGTAGGTGTTTAATTCATGACAGTGGTTGTTCGCCTGATAGAAAGCAGTATGTGTACCGACATTGGTTGCAGTCGGTCCACTACTGGAGGAGGAGGTGCAGGAAGATGTCTCGCATTGTTTTGCAGCAATTCAAGAATATCGTAGTTTACGACTTCGTGTCTCCTGTAGCGTGAGTGGTAGGTGTTTAATTCATGACTGCGGTTGTTCGCCTGATAGTAAGCAGTATGTGTACCGAGTTTTGTTGTAGTCGGTCCACTACTGGAGGAGGAGGCGCAGGATGATGGCTCGCATGGTTTTTTGAAATTCAAGAATATTGTAGTTTAAGACTTCGTGTCTCCTGTAGCGTGAGTGGTAGGTGTTTAATTCATGACAGCGGTTGTTCGCCTGATAGTAAGCAGTATGTGTATCGAGTTTGGTTGTAGTCGGTCCACTACTGGAGGAGGAGGTGCAGGAAGATGGCTCGCATGGTTTTGCAGTAATTCAAGAATATCGTAGTTTACGACTTCGTGTATCCTGTAGCGTGAGTGGTAGGTGTTTAATTCATGACAGCGGTTGTTCGCCTGATAGTAAGCAGTATGTGTACCGTGTTTGGTTGCAGTCAGTCCAGTACTGGAGGAGGAGGTGCAGGAAGATGGCTCGCATGGTTTTGCAGTAATTCAAGAATTTCGTAGTTTACGACATCGTGTCGCCTGTAGCGTGAGTGGTAGCTGTTTAATTCATGGCAGCGGTTGTTCGCCTGATAGTAAGCAGTATGTGTACCGAGTTTGGTTGCAGTCGGTCCACTACTTTAGGAGGAGGTGCAGGAAGATGGCTCGCATGGTTTTGCAGTAATTCAAGAATATCGTAGTTTATGACGTCGTGTCTCCTGTAGCGAGAGTGGTAGGTGTTTAATTCATGACAGCAGTTTTTCGCCTGATAGTAAGCAGTATGTGTACCGAGTTTTGTTGCAGTCGGTCCACTACTTTAGGCGGAGTTGCAGGAAGATGGCTCGCATGGTTTTGCAGTAATTCAAGAATATCGTAGTTTACGACTTCGTGTCTCCTTTAGCGTGAGTGGAAGGTGTTAAATTCATGACAGCGGTTATTCGCCTGATAGTGAGCAGTATGTGTACCGAGTTTCGTTGCAGTCGGTCCAATACTTCAGGAGGAGGTGCAGGAAGATGGCTCGCATGGTTTTGCAGTAATTCAAGAATATCGTAGTTTACGACTTCGTGTCTCCTGTAGCGTAAGTTGTAGGTGTTTAATTTATGACAGCGGTTGTTCGCCTGATAGTAAGCAGTATGTGTACCGAGTTTGGTTGAAGTCGGTCCAATACTTTAGGAGGAGGTACAGGATGATGGCTCGCATGGTTTTTACAGTAAATCAAGAATATCGTAGTTTACTACTTCTTGTCTCCTGTAGCGTGAGTGTTAGGAGTTTAATTCATGACAGCGGTTATTCGCCTGATAGTACGCAGTATGTGTACCGAGTTTCGTTGCAGTCGGTCCACTACTAGAGGAGGAGGTGCAGGAAGATTGCTCGCATTGTTTTGCAGCAATTCAAGAATATCGTAGTTTACGACTTCGTGTCTTCTGTAGCGTGAGTGGTAGGTGTTTAATTCATGACTGCGGTTGTTCGCCTGATAGTAAGCAGTATGTGTACCGAGTTTGGTTGTAGTCGTCCACTACTGGAGGAGGAGGTGCAGGAAGATGGCTCGCATGGTTTTCCAGTAATTCAAGAATATCGTAGTTTACGACTTCGTGTCTCCTGCAGCGTGAGTGGAAGGTGTTTAATTCATGTCAGCCGTTGTTCGCCTGATAGTAAGCAGTATGTGTACCAAGTTTGGTTGCAGTCGGTCCACTACTGGAGGAGAAGGTGCAGGAAGATGGCTCGCATTGATTTGCAGTAATTCAAGAATATCGTAGTTTACGACTTCGTGTCTCCTTAAGCGTGAGTGGTAGGTGTTTAATTCATGACAGCGGTTTTTCGCCTGATAGAAAGCAGTATGTGTACCGAGTTTGGTTGCAGTCGGTCCACTACTGGAGGAGGAGGTGCAGGAGGATGTCTCGCATTGTTTTGCAGCAATTCAAGAATATCGTAGTTTACGACTTCGTGTCTCCTGTAGCGTGAGTGGTAGGTGTTTAATTCAAGACTGCGGTTGTTCGCCTGATCGTAAGCAGTATGTGTACCGAGTTTGGTTGTAGTCGGTCCACTACTGAAGGAGGAGGTGCAGGAAGATGGCTCGCATGGTTTTGCAGTAATTCAAGAATATCGTAGTTTACGACTTCGTGTATCCTGTAGCGTGAGTGGAAGGTGTTTAATTCATGTCAGCGGTTGTTCGCCTGATAGTAAGCAGTATGTGTACCTAGTTTGGTTGCAGTCGGTCCACTACTGGATGAGACGTTGCAGGTAGATTGCTCGCATTGATTTGCAGTAATACAAGAATATCGTAGTTTACGACTTCGTGTCTCCTGTAGCGTGAGTGGTAGGTGTTTAATTCATGACAGCGGTTGTTCGCGTGATAGTAAGCAGAATGTGTACCGAGTTTGGTTGCAGTCGGTCCAATACTTTAGGAGGAGGTGCAGGAAGATGGCTCGCATGGTTTTGCAGTAATTCAAGAATATCGTAGTTTACGACTTCTTGTCTCCTGTAGCGTGAGTGGTAGGTGTTTAATTCATGACAGTGGTTGTTCGCCTGATAGAAAGCAGTATGTGTACCGACATTGGTTGCAGTCGGTCCACTACTGGAGGAGGAGGTGCAGGAAGATGTCTCGCATTGTTTTGCAGCAATTCAAGAATATCGTAGTTTACGACTTCGTGTCTCCTGTAGCGTGAGTGGTAGGTGTTTAATTCATGACTGCGGTTGTTCGCCTGATTGTAAGCAGTATGTGTACCGAGTTTTGTTGTAGTCGGTCCACTACTGGAGGAGGAGGCGCAGGATGATGGCTCGCATGGTTTTTTGAAATTCAAGAATATCGTAGTTTAAGACTTCGTGTCTCCTGTAGCGTGAGTGGTAGGTGTTTAATTCATGACAGCGGTTGTTCGCCTGATAGTAAGCAGTATGTGTATCGAGTTTGGTTGTAGTCGGTCCACTACTGGAGGAGGAGGTGCAGGAAGATGTCTCGCATGGTTTTGCAGTAATTCAAGAATATCGTAGTTTACGACTTCGTGTATCCTGTAGCGTGAGTGGTAGGTGTTTAATTCATGACAGCGGTTGTTCGCCTGGTAGTAAGCAGTATGTGTACCGTGTTTGGTTGCAGTCAGTCCAGTACTGGAGGAGGAGGTGCAGGAAGATGGCTCGCATGGTTTTGCAGTAATTCAAGAATTTCGTAGTTTACGACATCGTGTCGTCTGTAGCGTGAGTGGTAGCTGTTTAATTCATGACAGCGGTTGTTCGCCTGATAGTAAGCAGTATGTGTACCGAGTTTGGTTGCAGTCGGTCCACTACTTTAGGAGGAGGTGCAGGAAGATGGCTCGCATGGTTTTGCAGTAATTCAAGAATATCGTAGTTTATGACGTCGTGTCTCCTGTAGCGAGAGTGGTAGGTGTTTAATTCATGACAGCAGTTTTTTGCCTGATAGTAAGCAGTATGTGTACCGAGTTTTGTTGCAGTCGGTCCACTACTTTAGGAGGAGTTGCAGGAAGATTGCTCGCATGGTTTTGCAGTAATTCAAGAATATCGTAGTTTACGACTTCGTGTCTCCTTTAGCGTGAGTGGAAGGTGTTAAATTCATGACAGCGGTTATTCGCCTGATAGTAAGCAGTATGTGTACCGAGTTTCGTTGCAGTCGGTCCAATACTTTAGGAGGAGGTGCAGGAAGATGGCTCGCATGGTTTTGCAGTAATTCAAGAATATCGTAGTTTACGACTTCGTGTCTCCTGTAGCGTAAGTGGTAGGTGTTTAATTTATGACAGCGGTTGTTCGCCTGATAGTAAGCAGTATGTGTACCGAGTTTGGTTGAAGTCGGTCCAATACTTTAGGAGGAGGTACAGGATGATGGCTCGCATGGTTTTTACAGTAAATCAAGAATATCGTAGTTTACTACTTCTTGTCTCCTGTAGCGTGAGTGTTAGGAGTTTAATTCATGACAGCGGTTATTCGCCTGATAGTACGCAGTATGTGTACCGAGTTTCGTTGCAGTCGGTCCACTACTAGAGGAGGAGGTGCAGGAAGATTGCTCGCATTGTTTTGCAGCAATTCAAGAATATCGTAGTTTACGACTTCGTGTCTTCTGTAGCGTGAGTGGTAGGTGTTTAATTCATGACTGCGGTTGTTCGCCTGATAGTAAGCAGTATGTGTACCGAGTTTGGTTGTAGTCGTCCACTACTGGAGGAGGAGGTGCAGGAAGATGGCTCGCATGGTTTTCCAGTAATTCAAGAATATCGTAGTTTACGACTTCGTGTCTCCTGCAGCGTGAGTGGAAGGTGTTTAATTCATGTCAGCCGTTGTTCGCCTGATAGTAAGCAGTATGTGTACCAAGTTTGGTTGCAGTCGATCCACTACTGGAGGAGAAGGTGCAGGAAGATGGCTCGCATTGATTTGCAGTAATTCAAGAATATCGTAGTTTACGACTTCGTGTCTCCTTAAGCGTGAGTGGTAGGTGTTTAATTCATGACAGCGGTTTTTCGCCTGATAGAAAGCAGTATGTGTACCGAGTTTGGTTGCAGTCGGTCCACTACTGGAGGAGGAGGTGCAGGAGGATGTCTCGCATTGTTTTGCAGCAATTCAAGAATATCGTAGTTTACGACTTCGTGTCTCCTGTAGCGTGAGTGGTAGGTGTTTAATTCATGACAGCGGTTGTTCGCCTGATAGTAAGCAGTATGTGTACCGAGTTTGGTTGCAGTCGGTCCATTACTGGAGGAGGAGGTGCAGGAAGATGGCTCGCATGGTTTTGCAGTAATTCAAGAGTATCGTAGTTTACGACTTCGTGTCTCCTGTAGCGTGAGTGGAAGGTGTTAAATTCATAACAGCGGTATTCGCCTGATCGTAAGCAGTATGTGTACCGAGTTTCGTTGCAGTCGGTCCACTACTTTAGGAGGAGGAGCAGGAAGATGGCTCGCATGGTTTTGCAGTAATTCAAGAATATCGTAGTTTACGACTTCGTGTCTCCTGTAGCGTAAGTGGTAGGTGTTTAATTTATGACAGCGGTTGTTCGCCTGATAGTAAGGAGTATGTGTACCGAGTTTGGTTGCAGTCGGTCCACTACTTTAGGTGGAGGTGCAGGAAGATGGCTCTCATGGTTTTGCAGTAATTCAAGAGTATCGTAGTTTACGACTTCGTGTCTCCTGTAGCGTCTGTGGTAGGTGTTTAAATCATGACAGCGGTTGTTCGCGTGATAGTAAGCAGTATGTGTACCGAGTTTGGTTGCAGTCGGTCCACTAGTTTAGGAGGAGGTGCAGGAAGATTGCTCGCATGGTTTTGCAAGAATATCGTAGTTTACGACTTCTTGTCTCCTGTAGCGTGTGTGGTAGGTGTTTAATTCATGACAGCGGTTGTTCGCCTGATAGAAAGCAGTATGTGTACCGAGGTTGGGTTCAGTCGGTCCACTACTGGAGGAGGAGGTGCAGGAAGATGTCTCGCATTGTTTTGCAGCAATTCAAGAATATCGTAGTTTACGACTTCGTGTCTCCTGTAGCGTAAGTGGTAGGTGTTTAATTCATGACTGCGTTTGTTCGCGTGATAGTAAGCAGTATGTGTACCGAGTTTTGTTGTAGTCGGTTCACTACTGGAGGAGGAGGTGCAGGATGATGCCTCGCATGGTTTTGCAGTAATTCAAGAATATCGTAGTTTACGACTTCGTGTCTCCTGTAGCGTGAGTGGTAGGTGTTTAATTCATGACAGCGGTTGTTCGCCTGATAGTAAGCAACATGTGTACCGACTTTGGTTGCAGTCGGTCCACTACTGGAGGAGGAGGTGCAGGAAGATGTCTCGCATTGTTTTGCAGCAATTCAAGAATATCGTAGTTTACGACTTCGTGTCTCCTGCAGTGTAAGTGGTAGGTGTTTAAATCATGACAGCGGTTGTTCGCCTGATAGAAAGCAGTATGTGTACCGAGGTTGGGTTCAGTCGGTCCACTACTGGAGGAGGAGGTGCAGGAAGATGTCTCGCATTAATTTGCAGCAATTCAAGAATATCGTAGTTTACGACTTCGTGTCTCCTGTAGCGTGAGTGGTAGGTGTTTAATTCATGACAGCGGTTGTTCGCCTGATAGTAAGCAGTATGTGTACCGAGTCTGGTTGCAGTCGGTCCAATACTTTAGGAGGAGGTGCAGGATGATGGCTCGCATGGTTTTTACAGTAATTCAAGAATATCGTAGTTTACGACTTCTTGTCTCCTGTAGCGTGAGGGGTAGGTGTTTAATTCAAGACAGCGGTTGTTCGCCTGATAGTAAGCAGTATGTGTACCGAGTTTGGTTGCAGTCGGTCCAATACTTTAGGAGGAGGTGCAGGAAGATGGCTCGCATGGTTTTGCAGTAATTCAAGAATATCGTAGTTTACAACTTCGTGTCTCCTGTAGCTTGAGTGGTAGGTGTTTAATTCATGACAGCGGTTGTTCGCCTGATAGTAAGCAGTATGTGTACCGAGTTTTGTTGTAGTCGGTCCACTACTGGAGGAGGAGGTGCAGGATGATGGCTCACATGGTTTTGCAGTAATTCAAGAATATCGTGGTTTACGGCTTCGTGTCTCCTGTAGCGTGAGTGGTAGGTGTTTAATTCATGACAGCGGTTGTTCGCCTGATAGTAAGCAGTATGTGTACGGAGTTTGGTTGCAGTCGGTCCACTACTGGAGTTGGAGGTGCAGGAAGATGGCTCGCATGGTTTTGCAGTAATTCAAGAATATCGTAGTTTACGACTTCGTGTCTCCTGTAGCGTGAGTGGAAGTTGTTAAATTCATGACAGCGGTTGTTCGCCTGATAGTACGCAGAATGTGTACCGAGTTTGGTTGTAGTCGGTCCACTACTTTAGGAGGAGGTGCAGGAAGATGGCTCGCATGATTTTGCAGTATTTCAACAGTATCGTAGTTTACGAAGTCGTGTCTCCTGCAGCGTGAGTGGTAGGTGTTTAATTCATGACAGCGGTTGTTTGCCTGATAGTAAGCAGTATGTGTACCGAGTTTGGTTGCAGTCAGTCCACTACTTTAGGAGGAGGTGTAGGAAGATTTCTCGCATGGTTTTGCAGTAATTCAAGAATATCGTAGTTTACGACTTCGTGTCTCCTGTAGCGTGAGTGGTAGGTGTTTAATTCATGACAGCGGTTGTTCGCCAGGTGGTAAGCAGTATGTGTACCGAGATTGGTTGCAGTCGGTCCACTACTTTAGGAGGAGGTGCAGGAAGATGTCTCGCATGGTTTTGCAGTAATTCAAGAATATCGTAGTTTACGACTTCGTTTCTCCTGTAGCGTGAGTGGTAGGTGTTTAATTCATCACAGCGGTTGTTCGCCTGATAGTAAGCAGTATGTGTACCGAGTTTGGTTGCAGTCGGTCCACTACTTTAGGAGGAGGTGCAGGAAGATTGCTCGCATGGTTTTTCAGTAATTCAAGAATATCGTAGTTTGCGACTTCCTGTCTCCTGTTGCGTGAGTGGTAGGTGTTTAATTCATAACAGCGGTTGTTCGCGTGATAGTAAGCAGTATGTGTACCGAGTTTGGTTGCAGTCGGTCCACTACTGGAGGAGGAGGTGCAGGAAGATATAACGCATTGGTTTGCAGCAATTCAAGAATATCGTAGTTTACGACTTCGTGTCTCCTGTAGCGTGAGTGGTAGGTGTTTAATTCATGACTGCGGTTGTTCGCCTGTTTGTAAGCAGTATGTGTACCGAGTTTGGTTGTAGTCGGTCCACTACTGGAGGAGGAGGTGCAGGAAGATGGCTCGCATGGTTTTGCAGTAATTCAAGAATCTCGTAGTTTACGACTTCATGTCTCCTCTAACGTGAGTGGGGGTGTTTAATTCATGACAGCGGTTTTTCGCCTGATAGTAAGCAGTATGTGTACCGAGTTTGGTTGCAGTCGGTCCAGTACTGGAGGAGGAGGTGCAGGAAGATTGCTCGCGTTGATTTGCAGTATTTCAAGAATATCGTAGTTTACGACTTCGTGTCTCCTGTAGCGTGTGTGGTAGGTGTTTAATTCATGACAGCGGTTGTTCGCCTGATAGTAAGCAGTATGTGTACCGAGTTTGGTTGCAACCGCTCCACTACTTTAGCAGGAGGTGCAGGAAGATGGCTCGCATGGTTTTGCAGTAATTGAAGGATATCGTAGTTTACGACTTCGTGTCTCCTGCAGCGTGCGTGGTAGGTGTTTAATTCATGACAGCGGTTGTTCGCCAGATAGTAAGCAGTATGTGTACCGAGTTTGGTTGCAGTCGGTCCACTACTTTAGGAGGAGGTGCAGGAAGATGGCTCGTATGGTTTTGCAGTAATTCAAGTATATCGTAGTTTACGACTTCGTGTCTCCTGCAGCGTGAGTGGAAGGTGTTAAATTCATGACAGCGGTTGTTCGCCTGATAGTAAGCAGTATGTGTACGGAGTTTGGTTGCAGTCGGTCCACTACTGGAGTTGGAGGTGCAGGAAGATGGCTCGCATGGTTTTGCAGTAATTCAAGAATATCGTAGTTTACGACTTCGTGACTCATGTAGCGTTAGTGGAAGGTGTATAATTCATGACAGCGGCTGTTCGCCTGATAGTATGAAGTATGTGTACCGAGTTTGGGTGCAGTCGGTCCACTACTGGAGGAGGAGGTGCAGGAAGATGGCTCGCATGGTTTTTCAGTAATTCAAGAATATCGTAGTTTACGACTTCGTGTCTCCTGTAACGTGAGTGGTAGGTGTTTAAATCATCACAGCGGTTGTTCAGCTGATAGTAAGCAGTAGGTGTACCGAGTTTGGTTACAGTCGGTCCACTACTTTAGGAGGAGGTGCAGGAAGATGGCTCGCATGGTTTTGCAGTAATTCAAGAATATCGTAGTTTACGACTTCGTGTCTCCTGCAGCCTGAGTGGAAGGTGTTAAATTCATGACAGCGGTTGTTTGCCTGATAGTAAGCAGTATGTGTACTGAGTTTGGTTGCACTCGGTCCACTACTGGAGGAGGAGGTGCCGGAAGATTGCTCGCGTTGATTTGCAGTATTTCAGGAATACCGTAGTTTACGACTTCGTGTCTCCTGCAGCGTGAGTGGTAGGTGTATAATTCATGACAGCGGTTGTTCGCCTGATAGTAAGCAGTATGTGTACCGAGTTTGGTTGCAGTCGGTCCACTACTGGAGGAGAAGGTGCAGGAAGATGGCTCGCATGGTTTTGCAGTATTTCAAGTATATCGTAGTTTACGACTTCGTGTCTCCTGCAGCGTGAGTGGAAGGTGTTAAATTCATGACAGCGGTTGTTCGCCTGATAGTAAGCAGTATGTGTACCGAGTTTGGTTACAGTTGGTCCATTACTTTAGGAGGAGGTGCAGGAAGATTGCTCGCATGGTTTTGCAGTAGTTCAAGAATATCGTAGTTTACGACTTCGTGTCTCCTGCAGCGTGAGTGGAAGGTGTTAAATTCATGACAGCGGTTGTTCGCCTGATAGTAAGCAGTATGTGTACCTAGTTTGGTTGCAGTTGGTCCACTACTGGAGGAGGAGGTGCTGGAAGATTGCTCGCGTTGATTTGCAGTATTTCAAGAATATCGTAGTTTACGACTTCGTGTCTCCTGTAGCGTGAGTGGTAGGTGTTTAATTCATGACAGCGGTTGTTCGCCTGATAGAAAGCAGTATGTGTACCGAGGTTGGGTTCAGTCGGTCCACTACTGGAGGAGGAGGTGCAGGAAGATGTCTCGCATTAATTTGCAGCAATTCAAGAATATCGTAGTTTACGACTTCGTGTCTCCTGTAGCGTGAGTGGTAGGTGTTTAATTCATGACAGCGGTTGTTCGCCTGATAGTAAGCAGTATGTGTACCGAGTCTGGTTGCAGTCGGTCCAATACTTTAGGAGGAGGTGCAGGATGATGGCTCGCATGGTTTTTACAGTAATTCAAGAATATCGTAGTTTACGACTTCTTGTCTCCTGTAGCGTGAGGGGTAGGTGTTTAATTCAAGACAGCGGTTGTTCGCCTGATAGTAAGCAGTATGTGTACCGAGTTTGGTTGCAGTCGGTCCAATACTTTAGGAGGAGGTGCAGGAAGATTGCTCGCATGGTTTTGCAGTAATTCAAGAATATCGTAGTTTACAACTTCGTGTCTCCTGTAGCTTGAGTGGTAGGTGTTTAATTCATGACAGCGGTTGTTCGCCTGATAGTAAGCAGTATGTGTACCGAGTTTTGTTGTAGTCGGTCCACTACTGGAGGAGGAGGTGCAGGATGATGGCTCACATGGTTTTGCAGTAATTCAAGAATATCGTAGTTTACGGCTTCGTGTCTCCTGTAGCGTGAGTGGTAGGTGTTTAATTCATGACAGCGGTTGTTCGCCTGATAGTAAGCAGTATGTGTACGGAGTTTGGTTGCAGTCGGTCCACTACTGGAGTTGGAGGTGCAGGAAGATGGCTCGCATGGTTTTGCAGTAATTCAAGAATATCGTAGTTTACGACTTCGTGTCTCCTGTAGCGTGAGTGGAAGTTGTTAAATTCATGACAGCGGTTGTTCGCCTGATAGTACGCAGAATGTGTACCGAGTTTGGTTGTAGTCGGTCCACTACTTTAGGAGGAGGTTCAGGAAGATGGCTCGCATGATTTTGCAGTATTTCAACAGTATCGTAGTTTACGAAGTCGTGTCTCCTGCAGCGTGAGTGGTAGGTGTTTAATTCATGACAGCGGTTGTTTGCCTGATAGTAAGCAGTATGTGTACCGAGTTTGGTTGCAGTCAGTCCACTACTTTAGGAGGAGGTGTAGGAAGATTTCTCGCATGGTTTTGCAGTAATTCAAGAATATCGTAGTTTACGACTTCGTGTCTCCTTTTGCGTGAGTGGTAGGTGTTTAATTCATGACAGCGGTTGTTCGCGTGATAGTAAGCAGTATGTGTACCGAGTTCGGTTGCAGTCGGTCCACTACTGGAGGAGGAGGTGCAGGAAGATATATCGCATTGTTTTGCATCAATTCAAGAATATCGTAGTTTACGACTTCGTGTCTCCTGTAGCGTGAGTGGTAGGTGTTTAATTCATGACTGCGGTTGTTCTCCTGATAGTAAGCAGTATGTGTACCGAGTTTGGTTGTAGTCGGTCCACTACTGGAGGAGGAGGTGCAGGAAGATTGTTCGCATGGTTTTGCAGTAATTCAAGAATATCGTAGTTTACGACTTCATGTCTCCTGTAGCGTGAGTGGTAGGTGTTTAATTCATCACAGCGGTTGTTCGCCTGATAGTAAACAGTATGTGTACCGAGTTTGGTTGCAGTCGGTCCACTACTTTAGGAGGAGGTGCAGGAAGATTGCTCGCATGGTTTTTCAGTAATTCAAGAATATCGTAGTTTGCGACTTCGTGTCTCCTGTTGCGTGAGTGGTAGGTGTTTAATTCATGACAGCGGTTGTTCGCATGATAGTAAGCAGAATGTGTACCGAGTTTGGTTGCAGTCGGTCCACTACTGGAGGAGGAGGTGCAGGAAGATATATCGCATTGGTTTGCAGCAATTCAAGAATATCGTAGTTTACGACTTCGTGTCTCCTGTAGCGTGAGTGGTAGGTGTTTAATTCATGACTGCGGTTGTTCGCCTGTTAGTAAGCAGTATGTGTACCGAGTTTGGTTGTAGTCGGTCCACTACTGGAGGAGGAGGTGCAGGAAGATGGCTCGCATGGTTTTGCAGTAATTCAAGAATATCGTAGTTTACGACTTCATGTCTCCTCTAGCGTGTGTGGTAGGTGTTTAATTCATGACAGCGGTATTTCGCCTGATAGTAAGCAGTATGTGTACCGAGTTTGGTTGCAGTCGGTCCACTACTGGAGGAGGAGGTGCAGGAAGATTGCTCGCGTTGTTTTGCAGTGTTTCAAGAATATCGTAGTTTACGACTTCGTGTCTCCTGTAGCGTGTGTGGTCGGTGTTTAATTCATGACAGCGGTTGTTCGCCTGATAGTAAGCAGTATGTGTACCTAGTTTGGTTGCAGTCGGTCCACTACTTTAGGAGGAGGTGCAGGAAGATGGCTCGCATGGTTTTGCAGTAATTGAAGGATATCGTAGTTTACGACTTAGTGTCTCCTGCAGCGTGCGTTGTAGGTGTTTAATTCATGACAGCGGTTGTTCGCCAGATAGTAAGCAGTATGTGTACCGAGTTTGGTTGCAGTCGGTCCACTACTTTAGGAGGAGGTGCAGGAAGATGGCTCGTATGGTTTTGCAGTAATTCAAGAATATCGTAGTTTACGACTTCGTGTCTCATGTAGCGTTAGTGGTAGGTGTATAATTCATGACAGCGGCTATTCGCCTGATAGTATGCAGTATGTGTACCGAGTTTGGTTGCAATCGCTCCACTACTTTACCAGGAGGTGCAGGAAGATTGCTCGCATGGTTTTGCAGTAATTGAAGAATATCAAAGTTTACGACTTCGTGTCTCCTGCAGCGTGCGTGGTAGGTGTTTAATTCATGACAGCGGTTGTTCGCCAGATAGTAAGCAGTATGTGTACCGAGTTTGGTTGCAGTCGGTCCACTACTTTAGGAGGAGGTGCAGGAAGATGGCTCGCATGATTTTGCAGTATTTCAACAATATCGTAGTTTACGAAGTCGTGTCTTCTGCAGCGTGAGTGGTAGGTGTTTAATTCATGACAGCGGTTGTTTGCCTGATAGTAAGCAGTATGTGTACCGAGTTTGGTTGCAGTCAGTCCACTACTTTAGGAGGAGGTGTAGGAAGATTTCTCGCATGGTTTTGCAGTAATTCAAGAATATCGTAGTTTACGACTTCGTGTCTCCTGTAGCGTGAGTGGTAGGTGTTTAATTCATGACAGCGGTTGTTCGCCAGGTGGTAAGCAGTATGTGTACCGAGATTGGTTGCAGTCGGTCCACTACTTTAGGAGGAGGTGCAGGAAGATGTCTCGCATGGTTTTGCAGTAATTCAAGAATATCGTAGTTTACGACTTCGTTTCTCCTGTAGCGTGAGTGGTAGGTGTTTAATTCATCACAGCGGTTGTTCGCCTGATAGTAAGCAGTATGTGTACCGAGTTTGGTTGCAGTCGGTCCACTACTTTAGGAGGAGGTGCAGGAAGATTGCTCGCATGGTTTTTCAGTAATTCAAGAATATCGTAGTTTGCGACTTCCTGTCTCCTGTTGCGTGAGTGGTAGGTGTTTAATTCATAACAGCGGTTGTTCGCGTGATAGTAAGCAGTATGTGTACCGAGTTTGGTTGCAGTCGGTCCACTACTGGAGGAGGAGGTGCAGGAAGATATATCGCATTGGTTTGCAGCAATTCAAGAATATCGTAGTTTACGACTTCGTGTCTCCTGTAGCGTGAGTGGTAGGTGTTTAATTCATGACTGCGGTTGTTCGCCTGTTTGTAAGCAGTATGTGTACCGAGTTTGGTTGTAGTCGGTCCACTACTGGAGGAGGAGGTGCAGGAAGATGGCTCGCATGGTTTTGCAGTAATTCAAGAATCTCGTAGTTTACGACTTCATGTCTCCTCTAGCGTGAGTGGGGGTGTTTAATTCATGACAGCGGTTTTTCGCCTGATAGTAAGCAGTATGTGTACCGAGTTTGGTTGCAGTCGGTCCAGTACTGGAGGAGGAGGTGCAGGAAGATTGCTCGCGTTGATTTGCAGTATTTCAAGAATATCGTAGTTTACGACTTCGTGTCTCCTGTAGCGTGTGTGGTAGGTGTTTAATTCATGACAGCGGTTGTTCGCCTGATAGTAAGCAGTATGTGTACCGAGTTTGGTTGCAACCGCTCCACTACTTTAGCAGGAGGTGCAGGAAGATGGCTCGCATGGTTTTGCAGTAATTGAAGGATATCGTAGTTTACGACTTCGTGTCTCCTGCAGCGTGCGTGGTAGGTGTTTAATTCATGACAGCGGTTGTTCGCCTGATAGTAAGCAGTAGGTGTACCGAGATTGGTTACAGTCGGTCCAATACTTTAGGAGGAGGTGCAGGAAGATGGCTCGCATGATTTTGCAGTAATTCAAGACTATCGTAGTTTACGACTTCGTGTCTCCTGCAGAGTGAGTGGAAGGTGTATAATTCATGACAGCGGTTGTTCGCCTGATAGTAAGCAGTATGTGTACCGAGTTTGGTTGCAGTCGGTCCACTACTTTAGGAGGAGGTGCAGGAAGATGGCTCGCATGGTTTTGCAGTAATTCAAGAATATCGTAGTTTACGACTTCGTGTCTCCTGTAGCGTGAGTGGTAGGTGTATAATTCATGACAGCGGCTGTTCGCCTGATAGTATGCAGTATGTGTACCGAGTTTGGTTGCAGTCGGTCCACTACTGGAGCACGAGGTGCAGGAAGATGGCTCGCATGGTTTTGCAGTAATTCAAGAGTATCGTAGTTTACGACTTCGTGCCTCCTGTAGCGTGAGTGGTAGGTGTTTAATTCATGACAGCGGTTGTTCGCCTGATAGTAAGCAGTATGTGTACCGAGTTTGGTTGCAGTCGGTCCACTACTTTAGGAGGAGGTGTAGGAAGATTTTTCGCATGGTTTTGCAGTAATTCAAGAATATCGTAGTTTACGACTTCGTGTCTCCTGTAGCGTGAGTGGTAGGTGTTTAATTCATGACAGCGGTTGTTCGCCAGGTTGTAAGCAGTATGTGTACCGAGTTTGGTTGTAGTCGGTCCACTACTTTAGGAGGAGGTGCAGAAAGATGTCTCGCATGGTTTTGCAGTAATTCAAGAATATCGTAGTTTACGACTTCGTTTCTCCTGTAGCGTGAGTGGTAGGTGTTTAATTCATCACAGTGGTTGTTCGCCTGATAGTACGCAGTATGTGTACCGAGTTTGGTTGCAGTCGGTCCACTACTTTAGGAGGAGGTACAGGATGATTGCTCGCATGGTTTTTCAGTAATTCAAGAATATCGTAGTTTGCGACTTCCTGTCTCCTGTTGCGTGACTGGTAGGTGTTTAATTCATGACAGAGGTTGTTCGCGTGATAGTAAGCAGTATGTGTACCGAGTTTGGTTGCAGTCGGTCCACTACTTTAGGAGGAGGTGCAGGAAGATTGGTCGCATGGTTTTGCAGTGATTCAAGAATATCAAAGTTTTCGATGTCGTGTCTCCTGTAGCGAGAGTGGAAGGTGTTAAATTCATGACAGCGGTTGTTCGCCTGATAGTAAGCAGTATGTGTACCGAGTTTGGTTGCAGTCGGTCTACTACTTTAGGAGGAGGTGCAGGAAGATTGCTCGCATGGTTTTGCAGTAATTCAAGAGTATCGTAGTTTACGACTTCGTGTCTCCTGTAGCGTGAGTGGTAGGTGTTTAATTCATGACAGCGGTTGTTCGCCAGATAGTAAGCAGTATGTGTACCGAGTTTGGTTGCAGTCAGTCCACTACTGGAGGAGTAGGTGCAGGAAGATTGCTCGCGTTGATTTGCAGTATTTCAAGAATATCGTAGTTTACGACTTCGTGTCTCCTGTAGCGTGAGTGGTAGGTGTTTAATTCATGACAGCGGTTGTTCGCCTGATAGTAAGCAGTATGTGTACCGAGTTTGGTTGCAACCGCTCCACTACTTTAGCAGGAGGTGCAGGAAGATGGCTCGCATGGTTTTGCAGTAATTGAAGGATATCGTAGTTTACGACTTCGTGTCTCCTGCAGCGTACGTGGTAGGTGTTTAATTCATGACAGCGGTTGTTCGCCAGATAGTAAGCAGTATGTGTACCGAGTTTGGTTGCAGTCGGTCCACTACTTTAGGAGGAGGTGCAGGAAGATGGCTCGTATGGTTTTGCAGTAATTCAAGAATATCGTAGTTTACGACTTCGTGTCTCCTGTAGCGTGAGTGGTAGGTGTTTAATTCATGACAGCGGTTGTTCGCCAGATTGTAAGCAGTATGTGTACCAAGTTTGGTTGCAGTCGGTCCACTACTGGAGGAGGAGGTGCAGGAAGATTGCTCGCGTTGATTTGCAGTATTTCAAGAATATCGTAGTTCCCGACTTCGTGTCTCCTGTAGCGTGAGTGGTAGGTGTTTAATTCATGACAGTGGTTGTTCGCCTGATAGTAAGCAGTATGTGTACCGAGTGTGGTTGCAACCGCTCCACTACTTTAGCAGGAGGTGCAGGAAGATGGCTCGCATGGTTTTGCAGTAATTGAAGGATATCGTAGTTTACGACTTCGTGTCTCCTGCAGCGTGCGTGGTAGGTGTTTAATTCATGACAGCGGTTGTTCGCCAGATAGTAAGCAGTATGTGTACCGAGTTTGGTTGCAGTCGGTCCACTACTTTAGGAGGAGGTGCAGGAAGATTGCTCGCATGGTTTTGCAAGAATATCGTAGTTTACTACTTCTTGTCTCCTGTAGCGTGTGTGGTAGGTGTTTAATTCATGACAGCGGTTGTTCGCCTGATAGAAAGCAGTATGTGTACCGAGGTTGGGTTCAGTCGGTCCACTACTGGAGGAGGAGGTGCAGGAAGATGTCTCGCATTGTTTTGCAGCAATTCAAGAATATCGTAGTTTACGACTTCGTGTCTCCTGTAGCGTAAGTGGTAGGTGTTTAATTCATGACTGCGTTTGTTCGCGTGATAGTAAGCAGTATGTGTACCGAGTTTTGTTGTAGTCGGTTCACTACTGGAGGAGGAGGTGCAGGATGATGCCTCGCATGGTTTTGCAGTAATTCAAGAATATCGTAGTTTACGACTTCGTGTCTCCTGTAGCGTGAGTGGTGGGTGTTTAATTCATGACAGCGGTTGTTCGCCTGATAGTAAGCAACATGTGTACCGACTTTGGTTGCAGTCGGTCCACTACTGGAGGAGGAGGTGCAGGAAGATGTCTCGCATTGTTTTGCAGCAATTCAAGAATATCGTAGTTTACGACTTCGTGTCTCCTGCAGTGTAAGTGGTAGGTGTTTAAATCATGACAGCGGTTGTTCGCCTGATAGAAAGCAGTATGTGTACCGAGGTTGGGTTCAGTCGGTCCACTACTGGAGGAGGAGGTGCAGGAAGATGTCTCGCATTAATTTGCAGCAATTCAAGAATATCGTAGTTTACGACTTCGTGTCTCCTGTAGCGTGAGTGGTAGGTGTTTAATTCATGACAGCGGTTGTTCGCCTGATAGTAAGCAGTATGTGTACCGAGTCTGGTTGCAGTCGGTCCAATACTTTAGGAGGAGGTGCAGGATGATGGCTCGCATGGTTTTTACAGTAATTCAAGAATATCGTAGTTTACGACTTCTTGTCTCCTGTAGCGTGAGGGGTAGGTGTTTAATTCAAGACAGCGGTTGTTCGCCTGATAGTAAGCAGTATGTGTACCGAGTTTGGTTGCAGTCGGTCCAATACTTTAGGAGGAGGTGCAGGAAGATGGCTCGCATGGTTTTGCAGTAATTCAAGAATATCGTAGTTTACAACTTCGTGTCTCCTGTAGCTTGAGTGGTAGGTGTTTAATTCATGACAGCGGTTGTTCGCCTGATAGTAAGCAGTATGTGTACCGAGTTTTGTTGTAGTCGGTCCACTACTGGAGGAGGAGGTGCAGGATGATGGCTCACATGGTTTTGCAGTAATTCAAGAATATCGTAGTTTACGGCTTCGTGTCTCCTGTAGCGTGAGTGGTAGGTGTTTAATTCATGACAGCGGTTGTTCGCCTGATAGTAAGCAGTATGTGTACGGAGTTTGGTTGCAGTCGGTCCACTACTGGAGTTGGAGGTGCAGGAAGATGGCTCGCATGGTTTTGCAGTAATTCAAGAATATCGTAGTTTACGACTTCGTGTCTCCTGTAGCGTGAGTGGAAGTTGTTAAATTCATGACAGCGGTTGTTCGCCTGATAGTACGCAGAATGTGTACCGAGTTTGGTTGTAGTCGGTCCACTACTTTAGGAGGAGGTGCAGGAAGATGGCTCGCATGATTTTGCAGTATTTCAACAGTATCGTAGTTTACGAAGTCGTGTCTCCTGCAGCGTGAGTGGTAGGTGTTTAATTCATGACAGCGGTTGTTTGCCTGATAGTAAGCAGTATGTGTACCGAGTTTGGTTGCAGTCAGTCCACTACTTTAGGAGGAGGTGTAGGAAGATTTCTCGCATGGTTTTGCAGTAATTCAAGAATATCGTAGTTTACGACTTCGTGTCTCCTTTTGCGTGAGTGGTAGGTGTTTAATTCATGACAGCGGTTGTTCGCGTGATAGTAAGCAGTATGTGTACCGAGTTCGGTTGCAGTCGGTCCACTACTGGAGGAGGAGGTGCAGGAAGATATATCGCATTGTTTTGCATCAATTCAAGAATATCGTAGTTTACGACTTCGTGTCTCCTGTAGCGTGAGTGGTAGGTGTTCAATTCATGACTGCGGTTGTTCTCCTGATAGTAAGCAGTATGTGTACCGAGTTTGGTTGTAGTCGGTCCACTACTGGAGGAGGAGGTGCAGGAAGATTGTTCGCATGGTTTTGCAGTAATTCAAGAATATCGTAGTTTACGACTTCATGTCTCCTGTAGCGTGAGTGGTAGGTGTTTAATTCATCACAGCGGTTGTTCGCCTGATAGTAAACAGTATGTGTACCGAGTTTGGTTGCAGTCGGTCCACTACTTTAGGAGGAGGTGCAGGAAGATTGCTCGCATGGTTTTTCAGTAATTCAAGAATATCGTAGTTTGCGACTTCGTGTCTCCTGTTGCGTGAGTGGTAGGTGTTTAATTCATGACAGCGGTTGTTCGCATGATAGTAAGCAGAATGTGTACCGAGTTTGGTTGCAGTCGGTCCACTACTGGAGGAGGAGGTGCAGGAAGATATATCGCATTGGTTTGCAGCAATTCAAGAATATCGTAGTTTACGACTTCGTGTCTCCTGTAGCGTGAGTGGTAGGTGTTTAATTCATGACTGCGGTTGTTCGCCTGTTAGTAAGCAGTATGTGTACCGAGTTTGGTTGTAGTCGGTCCACTACTGGAGGAGGAGGTGCAGGAAGATGGCTCGCATGGTTTTGCAGTAATTCAAGAATATCGTAGTTTACGACTTCATGTCTCCTCTAGCGTGTGTGGTAGGTGTTTAATTCATGACAGCGGTATTTCGCCTGATAGTAAGCAGTATGTGTACCGAGTTTGGTTGCAGTCGGTCCACTACTGGAGGAGGAGGTGCAGGAAGATTGCTCGCGTTGTTTTGCAGTATTTCAAGAATATCGTAGTTTACGACTTCGTGTCTCCTGTAGCGTGTGTGGTCGGTGTTTAATTCATGACAGCGGTTGTTCGCCTGATAGTAAGCAGTATGTGTACCTAGTTTGGTTGCAGTCGGTCCACTACTTTAGGAGGAGGTGCAGGAAGATGGCTCGCATGGTTTTGCAGTAATTGAAGGATATCGTAGTTTACGACTTAGTGTCTCCTGCAGCGTGCGTTGTAGGTGTTTAATTCATGACAGCGGTTGTTCGCCAGATAGTAAGCAGTATGTGTACCGAGTTTGGTTGCAGTCGGTCCACTACTTTAGGAGGAGGTGCAGGAAGATGGCTCGTATGGTTTTGCAGTAATTCAAGAATATCGTAGTTTACGACTTCGTGTCTCATGTAGCGTTAGTGGTAGGTGTATAATTCATGACAGCGGCTGTTCGCCTGATAGTATGCAGTATGTGTACCGAGTTTGGTTGCAATCGCTCCACTACTTTACCAGGAGGTGCAGGAAGATTGCTCGCATGGTTTTGCAGTAATTGAAGAATATCAAAGTTTACGACTTCGTGTCTCCTGCAGCGTGCGTGGTAGGTGTTTAATTCATGACAGCGGTTGTTCGACAGATAGTAAGCAGTATGTGTACCGAGTTTGGTTGCAGTCGGTCCACTACTTTAGTAGGAGGTGCAGGAAGATGGCTCGCATTATTTTGCAGTATTTCAACAATATCGTAGTTTACGAAGTCGTGTCTCCTGCAGCGTGAGTGGTAGGTGTTTAATTCATGACAGCGGTTGTTTGCCTGATAGTAAGCAGTATGTGTACCGAGTTTGGTTGCAGTCAGTCCACTACTTTAGGAGGAGGTGTAGGAAGATTTCTCGCATGGTTTTGCAGTAATTCAAGAATATCGTAGTTTACGACTTCGTGTCTCCTGTAGCGTGAGTGGTAGGTGTTTAATTCATGACAGCGGTTGTTCGCCAGGTGGTAAGCAGTATGTGTACCGAGATTGGTTGCAGTAAGTCCACTACTTTAGGAGGAGGTGCAGGAAGATGTCTCGCATGGTTTTGCAGTAATTCAAGAATATCGTAGTTTACGACTTCGTTTCTCCTGTAGCGTGAGTGGTAGGTGTTTAATTCATCACAGCGGTTGTACGCCTGATAGTAAGCAGTATGTGTACCGAGTTTGGTTGCAGTCGGTCCACTACTTTAGGAGGAGGTGCAGGAAGATTGCTCGCATGGTTTTTCAGTAATTCAAGAATATCGTAGTTTGCGACTTCCTGTCTCCTGTTGCGTGAGTGGTAGGTGTTTAATTCATAACAGCGGTTGTTCGCGTGATAGTAAGCAGTATGTGTACCGAGTTTGGTTGCAGTCGGTCCACTACTGGAGGAGGAGGTTCAGGAAGATATATCGCATTGGTTTGCAGCAATTCAAGAATATCGTAGTTTACGACTTCGTGTCTCCTGTAGCGTGAGTGGTAGGTGTTTAATTCATGACTGCGGTTGTTCGCCTGTTTGTAAGCAGTATGTGTACCGAGTTTGGTTGTAGTCGGTCCACTACTGGAGGAGGAGGTGCAGGAAGATGGCTCGCATGGTTTTGCAGTAATTCAAGAATCTCGTAGTTTACGACTTCATGTCTCCTCTAGCGTGAGTGGGGGTGTTTAATTCATGACAGCGGTTTTTCGCCTGATAGTAAGCAGTATGTGTACCGAGTTTGGTTGCAGTCGGTCCACTACTTTAGGAGGAGGTGCAGGAAGATGGCTCGCATGGTTTTGCAGTAATTGAAGGATATCGTAGTTTACGACTTCGTGTCTCCTGCAGCGTGCGTGGTAGGTGTTTAATTCATGACAGCGGTTGTTCGCCAGATAGTAAGCAGTATGTGTACCGAGTTTGGTTGCAGTCGGTCCACTACTTTAGGAGGAGGTGCAGGAAGATGGCTCGTATGGTTTTGCAGTAATTCAAGAATATCGTAGTTTACGACTTCGTGACTCATGTAGCGTTAGTGGAAGGTGTATAATTCATGACAGCGGCTGTTCGCCTGATAGTATGAAGTATGTGTACCGAGTTTGGGTGCAGTCGGTCCACTACTGGAGGAGGAGGTGCAGGAAGATGGCTCGCATGGTTTTTCAGTAATTCAAGAATATCGTAGTTTACGACTTCGTGTCTCCTGTAACGTGAGTGGTAGGTGTTTAAATCATCACAGCGGTTGTTCGGCTGATAGTAAGCAGTATGTGTACCGAGTTTGGTTGCAGTCAGTCCATTACTTTAGGAGGAGGTGCAGGAAGATGGCTCGCATGGTTTTGCAGTATTTCAAGAATATCGTAGTTTTCGACTTCGTGTCTCCTGTAGCGTGAGTGGTAGGTGTTTAATTCATGACAGCGGTTGTTCGCCTGATAGTAAGCAGTAGGTGTACCGAGTTTGGTTACAGTCGGTCCACTACTTTAGGAGGAGGTGCAGGAAGATGGCTCGCATGGTTTTGCAGTAATTCAAGAATATCGTAGTTTACGACTTCGTGTCTCCTGCAGCCTGAGTGGAAGGTGTTAAATTCATGACAGCGGTTGTTTGCCTGATAGTAAGCAGTATGTGTACTGAGTTTGGTTGCACTCGGTCCACTACTGGAGGAGGAGGTGCCGGAAGATTGCTCGCGTTGATTTGCAGTATTTCAGGAATACCGTAGTTTACGACTTCGTGTCTCCTGCAGCGTGAGTGGTAGGTGTATAATTCATGACAGCGGTTGTTCGCCTGATA
This sequence comes from Locusta migratoria, assembly GCA_026315105.1. Classification (NCBI taxonomy): domain Eukaryota; kingdom Metazoa; phylum Arthropoda; class Insecta; order Orthoptera; family Acrididae; genus Locusta; species Locusta migratoria. Next base: position 4,430,917 of record CM048752.1, on the reverse strand, counting down.
GTAAGCAGTATGTGTACCGAGTTTGGTTGCAGTCGGTCCACTACTGGAGGAGAAGGTGCAGGAAGATGGCTCGCATGGTTTTGCAGTATTTCAAGTATATCGTAGTTTACGACTTCGTGTCTCCTGCAGCGTGAGTGGAAGGTGTTAAATTCATGACAGCGGTTGTTCGCCTGATAGTAAGCAGTATGTGTACCGAGTTTGGTTACAGTTGGTCCATTACTTTAGGAGGAGGTGCATGAAGATTGCTCGCATGGTTTTGCAGTAGTTCAAGAATATCGTAGTTTACGACTTCGTGTCTCCTGCAGCGTGAGTGGAAGGTGTTAAATTCATGACAGCGGTTGTTCGCCTGATAGTAAGCAGTATGTGTACCTAGTTTGGTTGCAGTTGGTCCACTACTGGAGGAGGAGGTGCTGGAAGATTGCTCGCGTTGATTTGCAGTATTTCAAGAATATCGTAGTTTACGACTTCGTGTCTCCTGTAGCGTGAGTGGTAGGTGTTTAATTCATGACAGCGGTTGTTCGCCTGATAGTAAGCAGTATGTGTACCGAGTTTGGTTGCAATCATTCCACTACTTTAGGTGGAGGTGCAGGAAGATGGCTCGCATGGTTATGCAGTAATTGAAGAATATAAAAGTTTACGACTTCGTGTCTCCTGCAGCATGCGTGGTAGGTGTTTAATTCATGACAGCGGTTGTTCGCCAGATAGTAAGCAGTATGTGTACCGAGTTTGGTTGCAGTCGGTCCACTACTTTAGGAGGAGGTGCTGGAAGATGGCTCGCATGGTTTTGCAGTATTTCAAGAATATCGTAGTTTACCACTTCGTGTCTCCTGTAGCGTGAGTGGTAGGTTTGTAATTCATGACAGCGGTTGTTCGCCTGATAGTAAGCAGTAGGTGTACCGAGATTGGTTACAGTCGGTCCACTACTTTAGGAGGAGGTGCAGGAAGATGGCTCGCATGATTTTGCAGTAATTCAAGACTATCGTAGTTTACGACTTCGTGTCTCCTGCAGAGTGAGTGGAAGGTGTATAATTCATGACAGCGGTTGTTCGCCTGATAGTAAGCAGTATGTGTACCGAGTTTGGTTGCAGTCGGTCCACTACTTTAGGAGGAGGTGCAGGAAGATGGCTCGCATGGTTTTGCAGTAATTCAAGAATATCGTAGTTTACGACTTCGTGTCTCCTGTAGCGTGAGTGGTAGGTGTATAATTCATGACAGCGGCTGTTCGCCTGATAGTATGCAGTATGTGTACCGAGTTTGGTTGCAGTCGGTCCACTACTGGAGCACGAGGTGCAGGAAGATGGCTCGCATGGTTTTGCAGTAATTCAAGAATATCGCAGTTTACGACTTCGTGTCTCCTGTAGCGTGAGTGGTAGGTGTTTAATTCATGACAGCGGTTGTTCGCCTGATAGTAACCAGTATGTGTACCGATTTTTTTGCAGTCGGTCCACTACTTTAGGATGAGGTGCAGGAAGATGACTCGCATGGTTTTGCAGTAATTCAAGAGTATCGTAGTTTACGACTTCGTGCCTCCTGTAGCGTGAGTGGTAGGTGTTTAATTCATGACAGCGGTTGTTCGCCTGATAGTAAGCAGTATGTGTACCGAGTTTGGTTGCAGTCGGTCCACTACTTTAGGAGGAGGTGTAGGAAGATTTTTCGCATGGTTTTGCAGTAATTCAAGAATATCGTAGTTTACGACTTCGTGTCTCCTGTAGCGTGAGTGGTAGGTGTTTAATTCATGACAGCGGTTGTTCGCCAGGTTGTAAGCAGTATGTGTACCGAGTTTGGTTGTAGTCGGTCCACTACTTTAGGAGGAGGTGCAGAAAGATGTCTCGCATGGTTTTGCAGTAATTCAAGAATATCGTAGTTTACGACTTCGTTTCTCCTGTAGCGTGAGTGGTAGGTGTTTAATTCATCACAGTGGTTGTTCGCCTGATAGTACGCAGTATGTGTACCGAGTTTGGTTGCAGTCGGTCCACTACTTTAGGAGGAGGTACAGGAAGATTGCTCGCATGGTTTTTCAGTAATTCAAGAATATCGTAGTTTGCGACTTCCTGTCTCCTGTTGCGTGACTGGTAGGTGTTTAATTCATGACAGAGGTTGTTCGCGTGATAGTAAGCAGTATGTGTACCGAGTTTGGTTGCAGTCGGTCCACTACTTTAGGAGGAGGTGCAGGAAGATTGGTCGCATGGTTTTGCAGTGATTCAAGAATATCAAAGTTTTCGATGTCGTGTCTCCTGTAGCGAGAGTGGAAGGTGTTAAATTCATGACAGCGGTTGTTCGCCTGATAGTAAGCAGTATGTGTACCGAGTTTGGTTGCAGTCGGTCTACTACTTTAGGAGGAGGTGCAGGAAGATTGCTCGCATGGTTTTGCAGTAATTCAAGAGTATCGTAGTTTACGACTTCGTGTCTCCTGTATCGTGAGTGGTAGGTGTTTAATTCATGACAGCGGTTGTTCGCCAGATAGTAAGCAGTATGTGTACCGAGTTTGGTTGCAGTCAGTCCACTACTGGAGGAGGAGGTGCAGGAAGATTGCTCGCGTTGATTTGCAGTATTTCAAGAATATCGTAGTTTACGACTTCGTGTCTCCTGTAGCGTGAGTGGTAGGTGTTTAATTCATGACAGCGGTTGTTCGCCTGATAGTAAGCAGTATGTGTACCGAGTTTGGTTGCAACCGCTCCACTACATTAGCAGGAGGTGCAGGAAGATGGCTCGCATGGTTTTGCAGTAATTGAAGGATATCGTAGTTTACGACTTCGTGTCTCCTGCAGCGTACGTGGTAGGTGTTTAATTCATGACAGCGGTTGTTCGCCAGATAGTAAGCAGTATGTGTACCGAGTTTGGTTGCAGTCGGTCCACTACTTTAGGAGGAGGTGCAGGAAGATGGCTCGTATGGTTTTGCAGTAATTCAAGAATATCGTAGTTTACGACTTCGTGTCTCCTGTAGCGTGAGTGGTAGGTGTTTAATTCATGACAGCGGTTGTTCGCCAGATTGTAAGCAGTATGTGTACCAAGTTTGGTTGCAGTCGGTCCACTACTGGAGGAGGAGGTGCAGGAAGATTGCTCGCGTTGATTTGCAGTATTTCAAGAATATCGTAGTTTCCGACTTCGTGTCTCCTGTAGCGTGAGTGGTAGGTGTTTAATTCATGACAGTGGTTGTTCGCCTGATAGTAAGCAGTATGTGTACCGAGTGTGGTTGCAACCGCTCCACTACTTTAGCAGGAGGTGCAGGAAGATGGCTCGCATGGTTTTGCAGTAATTGAAGGATATCGTAGTTTACGACTTCGTGTCTCCTGCAGCGTGCGTGGTAGGTGTTTAATTCATGACAGCGGTTGTTCGCCAGATAGTAAGCAGTATGTGTACCGAGTTTGGTTGCAGTCGGTCCACTACTTTAGGAGGAGGTGCAGGAAGATGGCTCGTATGGTTTTGCAGTAATTCAAGAATATCGTAGTTTACGACATCGTGTCTCCTGTAGCGTGAGTGGTAGGTGTTTAAATCATCACAGCGGTTGTTCGGCTGATAGTAAGCAGTATGTGTACCGAGTTCGGTTGCAGTCGGTAAATTACTTTAGGAGGAGGTGCAGGAAGATGCCTCGCATGGTTTTGCAGTATTTCAAGAATTTCGTAGTTTACGACTTCGAGTCTCCTGTAGCGTGAGTGGTAGGTGTTTAATTCATGACAGCGGTTGTTCGCCTGATAGTAAGCAGTAGGTGTACCGAGTTTGGTTACAGTCGGTCCACTACTTTAGGAGGAGGTGCAGGAAGATGGCTCGCATGGTTTTGCAGTAATTCAAGAATATCGTAGTTTACGACTTCGTGTCTCCTGCAGCGTGAGTGGAAGGTGTTAAATTCATGACAGCGGTTGTTCGCCTGATAGTAAGCAGTATGTGTACTGAGTTTGGTTGCACTCGGTCCACTACTGGAGGAGGAGGTGCAGGAAGATTGCTCGCATTGATTTGCAGTATTTCAAGAATACCGTAGTTTACGACTTCGTGTCTCCTACAGCGTGAGTGGTAGGTGTATAATTCATGACAGCGGCTGTTCGCCTGATAGTAAGCAGTATGTGTACCAAATTTGGTTGCAGTCGGTCCACTACTTTAGGAGGAGGTGCAGGAAGATGTCCCGTATGGTTTTGCAGTAATTCAAGAATATCGTAGTTTACGACTTCGTGTCTCCTGTAGCGTGAGTGGAAGGTGTTAAATTCATGACAGCGGTTGTTCGCCTGATAGTAAGCAGTATGTGTACCGATTTTGGTTGCAGTCCGTCCACTACTGGAGGAGAAAGTGCAAGAAGATGGCTCGCATGGTTTTGCAGTATTTCAAGAATATCGTAGTTTACGACTTCGTGTCTTCTGTTGCGTGCGTGGTAGGTGTTTAATTCATGACAGCGGTTGTTCGCCAGATAGTAAGCAGTAGGTGTCCCGAGTTTGGTTACAGTCGGTCCACTACTTTAGGAGGAGGTGCAGGAAGATGGCTCGCATGATTTTGCAGTAATTCAAGACTATCGTAGTTTACGACTTCGTGTCTCCTGCAGCGTGAGTGGAAGGTGTTAAATTCATGACAGCGGTTGTTCGCCTGATAGTAAGCAGTATGTGTACCGAGTTTTGTTGCAGTCGGTCCACTACTGGAGGAGGAGGTGCAGGAAGATTGCTCGCGTTGATTTGCAGTATTTCAAGAATACCGTAGTTTACGACTTCGTGTCTCCTGCAGCGTGAGTGGTAGGTGTATAATTCATGACAGCGGTTGTTCGCCTGATAGTAAGCAGTATGTGTACCGAGTTTGGTTGCAGTCGGTCCACTACTTTAGGAGGAGGTGCAGGAAGATGGCTCGCATGGTTTTGCAGTAATTCAAGAATATCGTAGTTTACGACTTCACGTCTCCTGTAGCGTGAGTGGTAGGTGTATAATTCATGACAGCGGCTGTTCGCCTGATAGTATGCAGTATGTGTACCGAGTTTGGTTGCAGTCGGTCCACTACTGGAGCACGAGGTGCAGGAAGATGGCTCGCATGGTTTTGCAGTAATTCAAGAATATCGTAGTTTACGACTTCGTGTCTCCTGTAGCGTGAGTGGTAGGTGTTTAATTCATGACAGCGGTTGTTCGCCTGATAGTAAGCAGTATGTGTACCGATTTTTTTGCAGTCGGTCCACGACTTTAGGATGAGGTGCAGGAAGATGACTCGCATGGTTTTGCAGTAATTCAAGAGTATCGTAGTTTACGACTTCGTGCCTCCTGTAGCGTGAGTGGTAGGTGTTTAATTCATGACAGCGGTTGTTCGCCTGATAGTAAGCAGTATGTGTACCGAGTTTGGTTGCAGTCGGTCCACTACTTTAGGAGGAGGTGTACGAAGATTTCTCGCATGGTTTTGCAGTAATTCAAAAATATCGTAGTTTACGACTTCGTTTCTCCTGTAGCGTGAGTGGTAGGTGTTTAATTCATCACAGCGGTTGTTCGCCTGATAGTATGCAGTATGTGTACCGAGTTTGGGTGCAGTCGGTCCACTACTGGAGGAGGAGGTGCAGGAAGATGGCTCGTATGATTTTGCAGTAATTCAAGAATATCGTAGTTTACGACTTCGTGTCTCATGTAGCGTTAGTAGTAGGTGTATAATTCATGACTGCGGCTGTTCGCCTGATAGTAAGCAGTATGTGTACCGAGTTTGGGTGCAGTCGGTCCACTACTGGAGGAGGAGGTGCAGGAAGATGGCTCGCATGGTTTTTCAGTAATTCAAGAATATCGTAGTTTACGACTTCGTGTCTCCTGTATCGTGAGTGGTAGGTGTTTAAATCATCACAGCGGTTGTTCGCCTGATAGTAAGCAGTATGTGTACCGAGTTTGGTTGCAGTCGGTCCACTACTTTAGGAGGAGGTGCAGGAAGATGGCTCGCATGGTTTTGCAGTAATTCAAGAATATCGTAGTTTACGACTTCGAGTCTCCTGTAGCGTGAGTGGTAGGTGTTTAATTCATGACAGCGGTTGTTCGCCTGATAGTAAGCAGTATGTGTACCGAGTTTGGTTGCAGTCGGTCCACTACTTTAGGAGGAGGTGTACGAAGATGTCTCGCATGGTTTTGCAGTAATTCAAGAATATCGTAGTTTACGACTTCGTGTCTCCTGTAGCGTGAGTGGAAGGTGTTAAATTCATGACAGCGGTTGTTCGCCTGATAGTAAGCAGTATGTGTACCGAGTTTGGTTGCAGTCAGTCCACTACTGGAGGAGAAGGTGCAGGAAGATGGCTCGCATGGTTTTGCAGTATTTCAAGAATATCGTAGTTTACGACTTCGTGTCTCCTGTAGCGTGAGTGGTAGGTGTTTAATTCATGACAGCGGTTGTTCGCCTGATAGTAAGCAGTATGTGTACCGAGTTTGGTTGCAATCGCTCCACTACTTTAGGAGGAGGTGCAGGAAGATGGCTCGCATGGCTTTGCAGTAATTGAAGAATATCAAAGTTTACGACTTCGTGTCTCCTGCAGCGTGCGTGGTAGGTGTTTAATTCATGACAGCGGTTGTTTGCCAGATAGTAAGCAGTATGTGTACCGAGTTTGGTTGCAGTCAGTCCACTACTGGAGGAGGAGGTGCAGGAAGATTGCTCGCGTTGATTTGCAGTATTTCAAGAATACCGTAGTTTACGACTTCGTGTCTCCTGCAGCGTGAGTGGTAGGTGTATAATTCATGACAGCGGTTGTTCGCCTGATAGTAAGCAGTATGTGTACCGAGTTTGGTTGCAGTCGGTCTACTACTTTAGGAGGAGGTGCAGGAAGATGGCTCGCATGGTTTTGCAGTAATTCAAGAATATCGTAGTTTACGACTTCGTGTCTCCTGTAGCGTGAGTGGTAGGTGTATAATTCATGACAGCGGCTGTTCGCCTGATAGTATGCAGTATGTGTACCGAGTTTGGTTGCAGTCGGTCCACTACTGGAGCACGAGGTGCAGGAAGATGGCTCGCATGGTTTTGCAGTAATTCAAGAGTATCGTAGTTTACGACTTCGTGCCTCCTGTAGCGTGAGTGGTAGGTGTTTAATTCATGACAGCGGTTGTTCGCCTGATAGTAAGCAGTATGTGTACCGAGTTTGGTTGCAGTCGGTCCACTACTTTAGGAGGAGGTGCAGGAAGATTGCTCGCATGGTTTTGCAGTAATTCAAGAATATCGTAGTTTACGACTTCGTGTCTCCTGCAGCGTGAGTGGAAGGTGTTAAATTCATGACAGCGGTTGTCGCCTGATAGTAAGCAGTATGTGTACCGAGTTTGGTTGCAGTCGGTCCACTACTTTAGGAGGAGGTGTAGGAAGATGGCTCGCATGGTTTTGCAGTAATTCAAGAATATCGTAGTTTACGACTTCGTGTCTCCTGTAGCGTGAGTGGTAGGTGCATTATTCATGACAGCGGTTTTCGCCGGATAGTAAGCACTATGTGTACCGAGATTGGTTGCAATCGGTCCACTTCCTTATGAAGAGGTGCAGGAAGATGGCTCGCATGGTTTTGCAGTAATTCAAGCATATCGTAGTTTACGATTTCGTGTCTCCTGTAGCGTGAGTGGTAGGTGTTTAATTCATAACAGCGGTTGTTCGCCTGATAGTTATCAGTATGTGTACCGAGTTTGGTTGCAGTCGGTCCAATACTTTAGGAGGAGGTGCAGGATGATGTCTCCCATGGTTTTGCAGTAATTCAAGAATATCGTAGTTTAAGACTTCGTGTCTCATGTAGCGTGAGTGGTAGGTGTATAATTCATGACAGCGGCTGTTCGCCTGATAGTAAGCAGTGTGTGTACCGAGTTTGGTTGCAGTAGGTCCACTACTTGAGGACGAGGTGCAGGAAGATAGCTCGCATGGTTTTGCAGTATTTCAAGAATATCGTAGTTTACGACTTCGTGTCTCCTGTAGCGTGAGTGGTAGGTGTTTAATTCATGACAGCGGTTGTTTGCCTGATAGTAAGCAGTAGGTGTACCGAGTTTGGTTGCAGTCGGTCCACTACTTTAGGAGGAGGTGCAGGAAGATGTCTCGCATGGTTTTGCAGTAATTCAAGATTATCGTAGTTTACGACTTCGTGTGTCCTGCAGCGTGAGTGGAAGGTGTTAAATTCATGACAGCGGTTGTACGCCTGATATTAAGCAGTATGTGTACCGAGTATGGTTGCAGTCGCTCCACTACTGGAGGAGGAGGTCCAGGAAGATTGCTCGCGTTGATTTGCAGTATTTCAAGAATATCGTAGTTTACGACTTCGTGTCTCCTGTATCGTGAGTGGTAGGTGTATAATTCATGACAGCGGTTGTTCGCCTGATAGTATGCAGTAGGTGTACCGAGTTTGGTTGCAGTCGGTCCACTAGTTTAGGAGGAGGTGCAGGAAGATGGCTCGCATGGTTTTGCAGTAATTCCAGGATATCGTAGTTTACGACTTCGTGTCTCCTGTAGCGTGAGTGGTACGTGTTTAATTCATGACAGCGGTTGTTTGCCTGATAGTACGCAGTGTGTGTACGGAGTTTGGTTGCAGTCGGTCCACTACTTTAGGAGGAGGTGCAGGAAGATGTCTCGCATGGTTTTGCAGTAATTCAACAATATCGTAGTTTACGACTTCGTGTCTCCTGTAGCATGAGTGGTAGGTGTTTAATTCATGACAGCGGCTGTTCGCCTGATAGTAAGCAGTATGTGTACCGAGTTTGGTTGCAGTCGGTCCACTACTGGAGGAGGAGGTGCAGGAAGATGGCTCGCATGGTTTTGCAGTAATTCAAGAATATCGCAGTATACGACTTCGTGTCTCCTGTAGCGTGAGTGGTAGGTGTTTAATTCATGACAGCGGTTGTTCGCCTGATAGTAAGCAGTATGTGTACCGAGTTTGGTTGCAGTCGGTCCACTACTTTAGGAGGAGGTGCAGGAAGATGTCTCGCATTGTTTTGCAGTAATTCAAGAATATCGTAGTTTACGACTTAGTGTCTCCTGTAGCGTGAGTGGTAGGTGTTTAATTCATGACAGCGGTTGATCGCCAGATAGTAAGCAGTATGTGTACCGAGTTTGGTTGCAGTCGGTCCATTACTTTAGGAGGAGGTGCAGGAAGATGGCTCGCATGGTTTTGTAGTAATTCAAGAATATCGTAGTTTACGACTTTGTGTCTCATGTAGCGTGAGTGGTAGGTGTTTAATTCATGACACCGGTTGTTCGGCTGATAGTAAGCAGTATGTGTACCGAGTTTGGTTGCAGTCGGTCCACTACTTTAGGAGGAGGTGCAGGAAGATGGCTCGCATGGTTTTGCAGTATTTCAAGAATATCGTAGTTTACGACATCGTGTCTCCTGTAGCGTGAGTGGTAGGTGTATAATTCATGACAGCGGCTGTTCGCCTGATAGTAAGCAGTATTTGTACCGAGTTTGGTTGCAGTCGGTCCACTACTGGAGGAGGAGGTGCAGGAAGATGGCTCGCATGGTTTTGCAGTAATTCAAGAATATCGTAGTTTACGACTTCGTGTCTCCTGTAGCGTGAGTGGTAGGTGTTTAATTCATGACAGCGGTTGTTCGCCTGATAGTAAGCAGTATGTGTACCGAGTTTGGTTGCAGTCGGTCCACTACTTTAGGAGGAGGTGCAGGAAGATGGCTCGCATGGTTTTGCAGTATTTCAAGAGTATCGTAGTTTACGACTTCGTGTCTCCTGTAGCGTGAGTGGTAGGTGTTGAATTCATGACAGCGGTTGTTCGCCTGATAGTAAGCAGTATGTGTACCGAGTTTGGTTGCAGTCGGTCCACTACTTTAGGAGGAGGTGCAGCAAGATTGCTCGCATGGTTTTGCAGTAATTCAAGAATATCGTAGTTTACGACTTCGTGTCTCCTGCAGCGTGAGTGGAAGGTGTTAAATTTATGACAGCGGTTGTTCGCCTGATAGAAAGCAGTATGTGTACCGAGTTTGGTTGCAGTCGGTACACTACTGGAGGAGGAGGAGCAGGAAGATTGCTCGCGTTGATTTGCAGTATTTCAAGAATATCATAGTTTACGATTTCGTGTCTCCTGTAGCGTGAGTGGTAGGTGTTTAATTCAGGACGGCGGTTGTTCGCCTGATAGTAAGCAGTATGTGTACCGAGTTTGGTTGCAATCGGTCCACTACTTTAGGAGGAGGTGCAGGAAGATGGCTCTCATGGTTTTGCAGTAATTCAAGAATATCGTAGTTTACGACTTCGAGTCTCCTGTAGCGTGAGTGGTAGGTGCTTAATTCATGACAGCGCTTATTCGCCTGATAGTAAGCAGTATGTGTACCGAGTTTGGTTGCAGTCGGTCCACTAGTATACGAGGAGGTGCAGGAAGATGGCTCGCATGGTTTTGCAAGAATATCGTAGTTTACGACTTAATGTGTCCTGTAGCGTGAGTGGTAGGTGTTTAATTCATGACAGCTGTTGTTTGCCTGATAGTAAGCAGTATGTGTACCGAGTTTGGTTGCAGTCGGTCCAATACTTTAGGAGGAGGTGCAGGAAGATGTCTCGCATGGTTTTGCAGTAATTCAAGAATATCGTAGTTTACGACTTCGTGTCTCCTGTAGCGTGAGTGGTAGGTGTTTAATTCATGACAGCGGTTGATCGTCAGATAGTAAGCAGTATGTGTACCGAGTTTGGTTGCAGTCGGTCCACTACTTTAGGAGGAGGTGCAGGAAGATGGCTCGCATGGTTTTGCAGTAATTCAAGAATATCGTAGTTTACGACTTTGTGTCTCATGTAGCGTGAGTGGTAGGTGTTTAATTCATGACAGCGGTTGTTCGCCTGATAGTAAGCAGTATGTGTACCGCGTTTGGTTGCAGTCGGTCCACTACTTTATGGAGGAGGTGCAGGAAGATGGCTCGCATGATTTTGCAGTATTTCAAGAATATCGTAGTTTACGACTTCGTGTCTCCTGTAGCGTGAGTGGTAGGTGTATAATTCATTACAGCGGCTGTTCGCCTGATAGTAAGCAGTATGTGTACCGAGTTTGGTTGCAGTCGGTCCACTACTTTAGGAGGAGGTGCAGGAAGATGGCTCGCATGGTTTTGCAGTAATTCAAGAATATCGTAGTTTACGACTTCGTGTCTCCTGTAGCGTGAGTGGTAGGAGTTTTATTCATGACAGCGGTTGTACGCCTGATAGTAAGCAGTATGTGTACCGAGTTTGGTTGCAGTCGGTCCACTACTTTAGGAGGAGGTGCAGGAAGAAGGCTCGCATGGTTTTGCAGTATTTCAAGAGTATCGTATATTTACGACTTCGCGTCTCCTGTAGCGTGAGTGGTAGGTGTTTAAATTATGACAGCGGTTGTTCGCCTGATAGTAAGCAGTATGTGTACCGAGTTTGGTTGCAGTCGGTCCACTACTTTAAGAGGAGGTGCAGGGAGATTGCTCGCATGGTTTTGCAGTAATTCAAGAATATCGTAGTTTACAACTTCGTGTCTCCTGCAGCGTGAGTGGAAGGTGTTAAATTTATGACAGCGGTTATTCGCCTGATAGTAAGCAGTATGTGTACCGAGTTTGGTTGCAGTCGGTCTACTACTGGAGGAGGAGGTGCAGGACGATTGCTCGCGTTGATTTGCAGTATTTCAAGAATATCATAGTTTACGACTTCGTGTCTCCTGTAGCGTGAGTGGTAGGTGTTTAATTCATGACAGCGGTTATTCGCCTGATAGTAAGCAGTATGTGTACCGAGTTTGGTTGCAGTCGGTCCACTACTTTGGGAGGAGGTGCAGGAAGATGGCTCGCATGGTTTTGCAGTAATTCAAGAATATCGTAGTTTACGACTTCGAGTCTCCTTTAGCGTGAGTGGTAGGTGCTTAATTCATGACAGCGGTTTTCGCCTGATAGTAAGCAGTATGTGTACCGAGATTGGTTTAATCGGTACAATACTTTAGGAGGAGGTGCAGGAAGATGGCTCGCATGGTTTTGCAGTAATTCAAGCATATCGTAGTTTACGACTTCGTGTCTCCTGTAGCGTGAGTGGTAGGTGTTTAATTCATAACAGCTGTTGTTCGCCTGATAGTAAGCAGTATGTGTACCGAGTTTGGTTGCAGTCGGTACACTACTTTAGGAGGAGGTGCAGGAAGATGGCTCGCTAGGTTTTGCAGTAATTCAACAATATCGTAGTTTACGACTTCGTGTCTCATGTAGCGTGAGTGGTGGGTGTATAATTCATGACAGCGGCTGTTCGCCTGATAGTGAGCAGTATGCGTACCGAGTTTGGTTGCAGTAGGTCCACTACTTTAGGAGGAGGTGCAGGAAGATGGCTCGCATGATTTTGCAGTAATTCAAGAATATCGTAGTTTACGACTACGTGTCTCCTGTAGCGTGAGTGATAGGTGTTTATTTCATCACAGCGGTTGTTCGCCTGATTGTAAGCAGTATGTGTTCCGAGTTTGGTTGCAGTCGGTCCACTACTTTAGGAGGAGGTGCAGGAAAATGGCTCGCATGGTTTTTCAGTATTTAAAGAATATCGTAGTTTACGACTTCGTGTCTCCTGTAGCGTGAGTGGTAGGTGTTTAGTTCATCACAGCGGTTGTTCGCCTGATTGTAAGCAGTATGTGTTCCGAGTTTGGTTGCAGTCGGTCCACTACTTTAGGAGGAGGTGCAGGAAGATGTCTCGCATGGTTTTGCAGTAATTCAAGATTACGTAGTTTTCGACTTCGTGTGTCCTGCAGCGTGAGTGGAAGGTGTTAAATTCATGACAGCGGTTGTACGCCTGATATTAAGCAGTATGTGTACCGAGTATGGTTGCAGTCGCTCCACTACTGGAGGAGGAGGTCCAGGAAGATTGCTCGCGTTGATTTGCAGTATTTCAAGAATATCGTAGTTTACGACTTCGTGTCTCCTGTATCGTGAGTGGTAGGTGTATAATTCATGACAGCGGTTGTTCGCCTGATAGTATGCAGTAGGTGTACCGAGTTTGGTTGCAGTCGGTCCACTAGTTTAGGAGGAGGTGCAGGAAGATGGCTCGCATGGTTTTGCAGTAATTCCAGGATATCGTAGTTTACGACTTCGTGTCTCCTGTAGCGTGAGTGGTACGTGTTTAATTCATGACAGCGGTAGTTTGCCTGATAGTACGCAGTATGTGTACCGAGTTTGGTTGCAGTCGGTCCACTACTTTAGGAGGAGGTGCAGGAAGATGTCTCGCATGGTTTTGCAGTAATTCAACAATATCGTAGTTTACGACTTCGTGTCTCCTGTAGCATGAGTGGTAGGTGTTTAATTCATGACAGCGGTTGATCGCCAGATAGTAAGCAGTATGTGTACCGAGTTTGGTTGCAGTCGGTCCACTACTTTAGGAGGAGGTGCAGGAAGATTGCTCGCATGGTTTTGCAGTATTTCAAGAATATCGTAGTTTACAACTTCGTGTCTCCTGTAGCGTGAGTAGTAGGTGTATAATTCATGACAGCGGCTGTTCGCCTGATAGTAAGCAGTATGTGTACCGAGTTTGGTTGCAGTCGGTCCACTACTGGAGGAGGAGGTGCAGGAAGATGGCTCGCATGGTTTTGCAGTTATTCAAGAATATCGCAGTATACGACTTCGTGTCTCCTGTAGCGTGAGTGGTAGGTGTTTAATTCATGACAGCGGTTGTTCGCCTGATAGTAAGCAGTATGTGTACCGAGTTTGGTTGCAGTCGGTCCACTACTTTAGGAGGAGGTGCAGGAAGATGTCTCGCATTGTTTTGCAGTAATTCAAGAATATCGTAGTTTACGACTTAGTGTCTCCTGTAGCGTGAGTGGTAGGTGTTTAATTCATGACAGCGGTTGATCGCCAGATAGTAAGCAGTATGTGTACCGAGTTTGGTTGCAGTCGGTCCATTACTTTAGGAGGAGGTGCAGGAAGATGGCTCGCATGGTTTTGTAGTAATTCAAGAATATCGTAGTTTACGACTTTGTGTCTCATGTAGCGTGAGTGGTAGGTGTTTAATTCATGACACCGGTTGTTCGGCTGATAGTAAGCAGTATGTGTACCGAGTTTGGTTGCAGTCGGTCCACTACTTTAGGAGGAGGTGCAGGAAATGGCTCGCATGGTTTTGCAGTATTTCAAGAATATCGTAGTTTACGACATCGTGTCTCCTGTAGCGTGAGTGGTAGGTGTATAATTCATGACAGCGGCTGTTCGCCTGATAGTAAGCAGTATTTGTACCGAGTTTGGTTGCAGTCGGTCCACTACTGGAGGAGGAGGTGCAGGAAGATGGCTCGCATGGTTTTGCAGTAATTCAAGAATATCGTAGTTTACGACTTCGTGTCTCCTGTAGCGTGAGTGGTAGGTGTTTAATTCATGACAGCGGTTGTTCGCCTGATAGTAAGCAGTATGTGTACCGAGTTTGGTTGCAGTCGGTCCACTACTTTAGGAGGAGGTGCAGGAAGATGGCTCGCATGGTTTTGCAGTATTTCAAGAGTATCGTAGTTTACGACTTCGTGTCTCCTGTAGCGTGAGTGGTAGGTGTTGAATTTATGACAGCGGTTGTTCGCCTGATAGTAAGCAGTATGTGTACCGAGTTTGGTTGCAGTCGGTCCACTACTTTAGGAGGAGGTGCAGCAAGATTGCTCGCATGGTTTTGCAGTAATTCAAGAATATCGTAGTTTACGACTTCGTGTCTCCTGCAGCGTGAGTGGAAGTTGTTGAATTTATGACAGCGGTTGTTCGCCTGATAGAAAGCAGTATGTGTACCGAGTTTGGTTGCAGTCGGTACACTACTGGAGGAGGAGGAGCAGGAAGATTGCTCGCGTTGATTTGCAGTATTTCAAGAATATCATAGTTTACGACTTCGTGTTTCCTGTAGCGTGAGTGGTAGGTGTTTAATTCAGGACGGCGGTTGTTCGCCTGATAGTAAGCAGTATGTGTACCGAGTTTGGTTGCAATCGGTCCACTACTTTAGGAGGAGGTGCAGGAAGATGGCTCGCATGGTTTTGCAGTAATTCAAGAATATCGTAGTTTACGACTTCGACTCTCCTGTAGCGTGAGTGGTAGGTGTTTAATTCATCACAGCGGTTGTTCGCCTGATAGTAAGCAGTATGTGTACCGAGTTTGGTTGCAGTCGGTCCACTACTGGAGGAGGAGGTGCAGGAAGATTGCTCGCATGATTTTGCAGTAATTCAAGAATATCGTAGTTTACGACTTCGAGTCTCCTGTAGCGTGAGTGGTAGGTGCTTAATTCATGACAGCGCTTATTCGCCTGATAGTAAGCAGTATGTGTACCGAGTTTGGTTGCAGTCGGTCCACTAGTATACGAGGAGGTGCAGGAAGATGGCTCGCATGGTTTTGCAAGAATATCGTAGTTTACGACTTAATGTGTCCTGTAGCGTGAGTGGTAGGTGTTTAATTCATGACAGCTGTTGTTTGCCTGATAGTAAGCAGTATGTGTACCGAGTTTGGTTGCAGTCGGTCCAATACTTTAGGAGGAGGTGCAGGAAGATGTCTCGCATGGTTTTGCAGTAATTCAAGAATATCGTAGTTTACGACTTCGTGTCTCCTGTAGCGTGAGTGGTAGGTGTTTAATTCATGACAGCGGTTGATCGCCAGATAGTAAGCAGTATGTGTACCGAGTTTGGTTGCAGTCGGTCCACTACTTTAGGAGGAGGTGCAGGAAGATGGCTCGCATGGTTTTGCAGTAATTCAAGAATATCGTAGTTTACGACTTTGTGTCTCATGTAGCGTGAGTGGTAGGTGTTTAATTCATGACAGCGGTTGTTCGCCTGATAGTAAGCAGTATGTGTACCGCGTTTGGTTGCAGTCGGTCCACTACTTTATGGAGGAGGTGCAGGAAGATGGCTCGCATGATTTTGCAGTATTTCAAGAATATCGTAGTTTACGACTTCGTGTCTCCTGTAGCGTGAGTGGTAGGTGTATAATTCATTACAGCGGCTGTTCGCCTGATAGTAAGCAGTATGTGTACCGAGTTTGGTTGCAGTCGGTCCACTACTTTAGGAGGAGGTGCAGGAAGATGGCTCGCATGGTTTTGCAGTAATTCAAGAATATCGTAGTTTACGACTTCGTGTCTCCTGTAGCGTGAGTGGTAGGAGTTTTATTCATGACAGCGGTTGTACGCCTGATAGTAAGCAGTATGTGTACCGAGTTTGGTTGCAGTCGGTCCACTACTTTAGGAGGAGGTGCAGGAAGAAGGCTCGCATGGTTTTGCAGTATTTCAAGAGTATCGTATATTTACGACTTCGCGTCTCCTGTAGCGTGAGTGGTAGGTGTTTAAATTATGACAGCGGTTGTTCGCCTGATAGTAAGCAGTATGTGTAGCGAGTTTGGTTGCAGTCGGTCCACTACTTTAAGAGGAGGTGCAGGGAGATTGCTCGCATGGTTTTGCAGTAATTCAAGAATATCGTAGTTTACGACTTCGTGTCTCCTGCAGCGTGAGTGGAAGGTGTTAAATTTATGACAGCGGTTATTCGCCTGATAGTAAGCAGTATGTGTACCGAGTTTGGTTGCAGTCGGTCTACTACTGGAGGAGGAGGTGCAGGACGATTGCTCGCGTTGATTTGCAGTATTTCAAGAATATCATAGTTTACGACTTCGTGTCTCCTGTAGCGTGAGTGGTAGGTGTTTAATTCATGACAGCGGTTATTCGCCTGATAGTAAGCAGTATGTGTACCGAGTTTGGTTGCAGTCGGTCCACTACTTTGGGAGGAGGTGCAGGAAGATGGCTCGCATGGTTTTGCAGTAATTCAAGAATATCGTAGTTTACGACTTCGAGTCTCCTTTAGCGTGAGTGGTAGGTGCTTAATTCATGACAGCGGTTTTCGCCTGATAGTAAGCAGTATGTGTACCGAGATTGGTTTAATCGGTCCAATACTTTAGGAGGAGGTGCAGGAAGATGGCTCGCATGGTTTTGCAGTAATTCAAGCATATCGTAGTTTACGACTTCGTGTCTCCTGTAGCGTGAGTGGTAGGTGTTTAATTCATAACAGCTTTTGTTCGCCTGATAGTAAGCAGTATGTGTACCGAGTTTGGTTGCAGTCGGTACACTACTTTAGGAGGAGGTGCAGGAAGATGGCTCGCTAGGTTTTGCAGTAATTCAACAATATCGTAGTTTACGACTTCGTGTCTCATGTAGCGTGAGTGGTGGGTGTATAATTCATGACAGCGGCTGTTCGCCTGATAGTAAGCAGTATGCGTACCGAGTTTGGTTACAGTAGGTCCACTACTTTAGGAGGAGGTGCAGGAAGATGGCTCGCATGATTTTGCAGTAATTCAAGAATATCGTAGTTTACGACTACGTGTCTCCTGTAGCGTGAGTGGTAGGTGTTTAGTTCATGACAGCGGTTGTTCGCCTGATAGTAAGCAGTAGGTGTACCGAGTTTTGTTGCAGTCGGTCCACTACATTAGGAGGAGGTGCAGGAAGATGGCTCGCATGGTCTTGCAGTAATTCAAGAATATCGTAGTTTACGACTTCGTGTCTCCTGCAGCGTGAGTGGAAGGTGTTAAAATCAATGCAGCGGTTGTACGCCTGATAGTAAGCAGTATGTGTACCGAGTTTGGTTGCAGTCGCTCTACTACTGGAGGAGGAGGTGCAGGAAAATTGCTCGCGTTGATTTGCAGTAATTCAAGAATATCGTAGTTTACGACTTCGTGTCTCTTGTAGCGTGAGTGGTAGGTGTTTCATTCGTGACCGCGGATGTTCGCCTGATAGAAAGCAGTATGTGTACCGAGTTTGTTTGCAATCGGTCCACTACTTTAGGAGGAGGTGCAGGAAGATGGCTCGCATGGTTTTGCAGTAATTCAGGAATATCGTGGTTTACGACTTCGTGTCTCCTGTAGCGTAAGTGGTAGGTGTTTAATTCGTAATAGCGGTTGTTCGCCTGATAGTAAGCCGTATGTGTACCGAGTTTGGTTGCAGTCGGTCCACTACTTTAGGAGGAGGTGCAGTAAGATGGCTCGCATGGTATTGCAGTAATTCAAGAATATCCTAGTATACGACTTCGTGTATCCTGTAGCGTGAGGGGTAGGTGTATAATTCATGACAGCGGTTGTTCGCCTGATAGTAAGCAGTATGTGTACCGAGTTTGGTTGCAGTCGGTCCACTAGTTTAGGAGGAGGTGCAGGACGATGGCTCGCATGGATTTGCAAGAATATCGTAGTTTACGAGTTAATGTGTCCTGTAGCGTGAGTGGTAGGTGTTTTATTCATGACAGCTGTTGTTTGCCTTATAGTAAGCAGTATGTGTACCGAGTTTGGTTGCTGTCGGTCCACTACTTTAGGAGGAGGTGCAGGAAGATTGCTCGCATGGTTTTGCAGTAATTCCATAATATCGTGGTTTACGACTTCGTGTCTCCTGTAGCGTGAGTGGTAGGTGTTTAATTCATGACAGCGGTTGATCGCCAGATAGTAAGCAGTATGTGTACCGAGTTTGGTTGCAGTCGGTCCACTACTTTAGGAGGAGGTGCAGGAAGATTGCTCGCATGGTTTTGCAGTATTTCAAGAATATCGTAGTTTACAACTTCGTGTCTCCTGTAGCGTGAGTAGTAGGTGTATAATTCATGACACCGGCTGTTCGCCTGATAGTAAGCAGTATGTGTACCGAGTTTGGTTGCAGTCGGTCCACTACTGGAGGAGGAGGTGCAGGAAGATGGCTCGCATGGTTTTGCAGTTATTCAAGAATATCGCAGTATACGACTTCGTGTCTCCTGTAGCGTGAGTGGTAGGTGTTTAATTCATGACAGCGGTTGTTCGCCTGATAGTAAGCAGTATGTGTACCGAGTTTGGTTGCAGTCGGTCCACTACTTTAGGAGGAGGTGCAGGAAGATGTCTCGCATTGTTTTGCAGTAATTCAAGAATATCGTAGTTTACGACTTAGTGTCTCCTGTAGCGTGAGTGGTAGGTGTTTAATTCATGACAGCGGTTGATCGCCAGATAGTAAGCAGTATGTGTACCGAGTTTGGTTGCAGTCGGTCCATTACTTTAGGAGGAGGTGCAGGAAGATGGCTCGCATGGTTTTGTAGTAATTCAAGAATATCGTAGTTTACGACTTTGTGTCTCATGTAGCGTGAGTGGTAGGTGTTTAATTCATGACACCGGTTGTTCGGCTGATAGTAAGCAGTATGTGTACCGAGTTTGGTTGCAGTCGGTCCACTACTTTAGGAGGAGGTGCAGGAAGATGGCTCGCATGGTTTTGCAGTATTTCAAGAATATCGTAGTTTACGACATCGTGTCTCCTGTAGCGTGAGTGGTAGGTGTATAATTCATGACAGCGGCTGTTCGCCTGATAGTAAGCAGTATTTGTACCGAGTTTGGTTGCAGTCGGTCCACTACTGGAGGAGGAGGTGCAGGAAGATGGCTCGCATGGTTTTGCAGTAATTCAAGAATATCGTAGTTTACGACTTCGTGTCTCCTGTAGCGTGAGTGGTAGGTGTTTAATTCATGACAGCGGTTGTTCGCCTGATAGTAAGCAGTATGTGTACCGAGTTTGGTTGCAGTCGGTCCACTACTTTAGGAGGAGGTGCAGGAAGATGGCTCGCATGGTTTTGCAGTATTTCAAGAGTATCGTAGTTTACGACTTCGTGTCTCCTGTAGCGTGAGTGGTAGGTGTTGAATTTATGACAGCGGTTGTTCGCCTGATAGTAAGCAGTATGTGTACCGAGTTTGGTTGCAGTCGGTCCACTACTTTAGGAGGAGGTGCAGCAAGATTTCTCGCATGGTTTTGCAGTAATTCAAGAATATCGTAGTTTACGACTTCGTGTCTCCTGCAGCGTGAGTGGAAGGTGTTAAATTTATGACAGCGGTTGTTCGCCTGATAGAAAGCAGTATGTGTACCGAGTTTGGTTGCAGTCGGTACACTACTGGAGGAGGAGGAGCAGGAAGATTGCTCGCGTTGATTTGCAGTATTTCAAGAATATCATAGTTTACGACTTCGTGTTTCCTGTAGCGTGAGTGGTAGGTGTTTAATTCAGGACGGCGGTTGTTCGCCTGATAGTAAGCAGTATGTGTACCGAGTTTGGTTGCAATCGGTCCACTACTTTAGGAGGAGGTGCAGGAAGATGGCTCGCATGGTTTTGCAGTAATTCAAGAATATCGTAGTTTACGACTTCGACTCTCCTGTAGCGTGAGTGGTAGGTGTTTAATTCATCACAGCGGTTGTTCGCCTGATAGTAAGCAGTATGTGTACCGAGTTTGGTTGCAGTCGGTCCACTACTGGAGGAGGAGGTGCAGGAAGATTGCTCGCACGATTTTGCAGTAATTCAAGAATATCGTAGTTTACGACTTCGAGTCTCCTGTAGCGTGAGTGGTAGGTGCTTAATTCATGACAGCGCTTATTCGCCTGATAGTAAGCAGTATGTGTACCGAGTTTGGTTGCAGTCGGTCCACTAGTATACGAGGAGGTGCAGGAAGATGGCTCGCATGGTTTTGCAAGAATATCGTAGTTTACGACTTAATGTGTCCTGTAGCGTGAGTGGTAGGTGTTTAATTCATGACAGCTGTTGTTTGCCTGATAGTAAGCAGTATGTGTACCGAGTTTGGTTGCAGTCGGTCCAATACTTTAGGAGGAGGTGCAGGAAGATGTCTCGCATGGTTTTGCAGTAATTCAAGAATATCGTAGTTTACGACTTCGTGTCTCCTGTAGCGTGAGTGGTAGGTGTTTAATTCATGACAGCGGTTGATCGCCAGATAGTAAGCAGTATGTGTACCGAGTTTGGTTGCAGTCGGTCCACTACTTTAGGAGGAGGTGCAGGAAGATGGCTCGCATGGTTTTGCAGTAATTCAAGAATATCGTAGTTTACGACTTTGTGTCTCATGTAGCGTGAGTGGTAGGTGTTTAATTCATGACAGCGGTTGTTCGCCTGATAGTAAGCAGTATGTGTACCGCGTTTGGTTGCAGTCGGTCCACTACTTTATGGAGGAGGTGCAGGAAGATGGCTCGCATGATTTTGCAGTATTTCAAGAATATCGTAGTTTACGACTTCGTGTCTCCTGTAGCGTGAGTGGTAGGTGTATAATTCATTACAGCGGCTGTTCGCCTGATAGTAAGCAGTATGTGTACCGAGTTTGGTTGCAGTCGGTCCACTACTTTAGGAGGAGGTGCAGGAAGATGGCTCGCATGGTTTTGCAGTAATTCAAGAATATCGTAGTTTACGACTTCGTGTCTCCTGTAGCGTGAGTGGTAGGAGTTTTATTCATGACAGCGGTTGTACGCCTGATAGTAAGCAGTATGTGTACCGAGTTTGGTTGCAGTCGGTCCACTACTTTAGGAGGAGGTGCAGGAAGAAGGCTCGCATGGTTTTGCAGTATTTCAAGAGTATCGTATATTTACGACTTCGCGTCTCCTGTAGCGTGAGTGGTAGGTGTTTAAATTATGACAGCGGTTGTTCGCCTGATAGTAAGCAGTATGTGTAGCGAGTTTGGTTGCAGTCGGTCCACTACTTTAAGAGGAGGTGCAGGGAGATTGCTCGCATGGTTTTGCAGTAATTCAAGAATATCGTAGTTTACGACTTCGTGTCTCCTGCAGCGTGAGTGGAAGGTGTTAAATTTATGACAGCGGTTATTCGCCTGATAGTAAGCAGTATGTGTACCGAGTTTGGTTGCAGTCGGTCTACTACTGGAGGAGGAGGTGCAGGACGATTGCTCGCGTTGATTTGCAGTATTTCAAGAATATCATAGTTTACGACTTCGTGTCTCCTGTAGCGTGAGTGGTAGGTGTTTAATTCATGACAGCGGTTATTCGCCTGATAGTAAGCAGTATGTGTACCGAGTTTGGTTGCAGTCGGTCCACTACTTTGGGAGGAGGTGCAGGAAGATGGCTCGCATGGTTTTGCAGTAATTCAAGAATATCGTAGTTTACGACTTCGAGTCTCCTTTAGCGTGAGTGGTAGGTGCTTAATTCATGACAGCGGTTTTCGCCTGATAGAAAGCAGTATGTGTACCGAGATTGGTTTAATCGGTCCAATACATTAGGAGGAGGTGCAGGAAGATGGCTCGCATGGTTTTGCAGTAATTCAAGCATATCGTAGTTTACGACTTCGTGTCTCCTGTAGCGTGAGTGGTAGGTGTTTAATTCATAACAGCTTTTGTTCGCCTGATAGTAAGCAGTATGTGTACCGAGTTTGGTTGCAGTCGGTACACTACTTTAGGAGGAGGTGCAGGAAGATGGCTCGCTAGGTTTTGCAGTAATTCAACAATATCGTAGTTTACGACTTCGTGTCTCATGTAGCGTGAGTGGTGGGTGTATAATTCATGACAGCGGCTGTTCGCCTGATAGTAAGCAGTATGCGTACCGAGTTTGGTTACAGTAGGTCCACTACTTTAGGAGGAGGTGCAGGAAGATGGCTCGCATGATTTTGCAGTAATTCAAGAATATCGTAGTTTACGACTACGTGTCTCCTGTAGCGTGAGTGATAGGTGTTTATTTCATCACAGCGGTTGTTCGCCTGATTGTAAGCAGTATGTGTTCCGAGTTTGGTTGCAGTCGGTCCACTACTTTAGGAGGAGGTGCAGGAAAATGGCTCGCATGGTTTTTCAGTATTTAAAGAATATCGTAGTTTACGACTTCGTGTCTCCTGTAGCGTGAGTGGTAGGTGTTTAGTTCATGACAGCGGTTGTTCGCCTGATAGTAAGCAGTAGGTGTACCGAGTTTTGTTGCAGTCGGTCCACTACATTAGGAGGAGGTGCAGGAAGATGGCTCGCATGGTCTTGCAGTAATTCAAGAATATCGTAGTTTACGACTTCGTGTCTCCTGCAGCGTGAGTGGAAGGTGTTAAAATCAATGCAGCGGTTGTACGCCTGATAGTAAGCAGTATGTGTACCGAGTTTGGTTGCAGTCGCTCTACTACTGGAGGAGGAGGTGCAGGAAAATTGCTCGCGTTGATTTGCAGTAATTCAAGAATATCGTAGTTTACGACTTCGTGTCTCTTGTAGCGTGAGTGGTAGGTGTTTCATTCGTGACCGCGGATGTTCGCCTGATAGAAAGCAGTATGTGTACCGAGTTTGTTTGCAATCGGTCCACTACTTTAGGAGGAGGTGCAGGAAGATGGCTCGCATGGTTTTGCAGTAATTCAGGAATATCGTGGTTTACGACTTCGTGTCTCCTGTAGCGTAAGTGGTAGGTGTTTAATTCGTAATAGCGGTTGTTCGCCTGATAGTAAGCCGTATGTGTACCGAGTTTGGTTGCAGTCGGTCCACTACTTTAGGAGGAGGTGCAGTAAGATGGCTCGCATGGTATTGCAGTAATTCAAGAATATCCTAGTATACGACTTCGTGTATCCTGTAGCGTGAGGGGTAGGTGTATAATTCATGACAGCGGTTGTTCGCCTGATAGTAAGCAGTATGTGTACCGAGTTTGGTTGCAGTCGGTCCACTAGTTTAGGAGGAGGTGCAGGACGATGGCTCGCATGGATTTGCAAGAATATCGTAGTTTACGAGTTAATGTGTCCTGTAGCGTGAGTGGTAGGTGTTTTATTCATGACAGCTGTTGTTTGCCTTATAGTAAGCAGTATGTGTACCGAGTTTGGTTGCTGTCGGTCCACTACTTTAGGAGGAGGTGCAGGAAGATTGCTCGCATGGTTTTGCAGTAATTCCATAATATCGTGGTTTACGACTTCGTGTCTCCTGTAGCGTGAGTGGTAGGTGCATAATTCATGACAGCGGTTGTTCGCCTGTTAGTAAGCAGTATGTGTACCGAATTTGGTCGCAGTCGGTCCACTACTTTAGGAGGAGGTGCAGGAAGATGGCTCGCATGGTTTTGCAGTTTTTCAAGAATATCGTAGTTTACGACTTTATGTCTCCTGTAGCGTCAGTGGTAGGTGTATAATCCATGACAGCGGCTATTCGCCTGATAGTAAGCAGTATGTGTACCGAGTTTGGTTGCAGTCTGTCCACTACTGGAAGAGGAGGTGCAGGAAGATGGCTCGCATGGTTTGCAGTAATTCAAGAATATCGTAGTTTAAGACTTCGTGTCTCCTGTAGCGTGAGTGGTAGGTGTTTAGTACATGACAGCGGTTGTTCGCCTGATAGTAAGCAGTTTGTGTACCGAGTTTGGTTGCAGTCGGTCCACTACTTTAGGAGGAGGTGCAGGAAGATGGCTCGCATGGTTTTGCAGTAATTCAAGAATATCGTAGTTTACGACTTCGTGTCTCCTGTAGCGTGAGTGGTAGGTGTTTAATTCATTGACAGCGGTTGTTCGCCTGATAGTAAGCAGTATGTGTACCGAGTTTGGTTGCAGTCAGTCGACTACTTTAGGAGGAGGTGCAGGAAGATGGCTCGCATGGTTTTGCAGTAATTCAAGAATATCGTAGTTTACGACTTCGTGTCTCCTGTAGCGTGAGTGGTAGGTGTATAATTCATGACAACGGCTATTCGCCTAATAGTAAGCAGTATGTGTACCGAGTTTGGTTGCAGTCGGTCCACTACTGCAGGAGGAGGTGCAGGAAGATTGCTCGCATGGTTTGCAGTAATTAAAGATTATCGTAGTTTACGACTTCGTGTCTCCTGTAGCGTGAGTGGTAGGTGTTTAGTACATGACAGCGGTTGTTCGCCTGATAGTAAGCAGTATGTGTACCGAGTTTGGATGCAATCGGTCCACTACTTTAGGAGGAGGTGCAGGAAGATGGCTCGCATGGTTTTGCAGTAATTCAAGAATATCGTAGTTTACGACTTCGTGTCTCCAGTAGCGTGAGTGGTAGGTGTATAACTCCTTACAGCGGTTGTTCGCCTGATAGTAAGCAGTATGTGTACCGAGTTTGGTTGCAGTCGGTCCACTACTGGAGGAAGAGGTGCAGGAAGATTGTTCGCATGGTTTTGCAGTATTTCAAGAATTTCGTAGTTTACGACTTCGTGTCTCATGTAGCGTCAGTGGTAGGTGTATAATTAATGACAGCGGCTGTTCGCCTGATAGAAAGCAGTATGTGTACCGAGTTTGATTGCAGTCGGTCCACTACTGGAGGAGGAGGTGCAGGAAGATATCTCGCATGGTTTTGCAGTAATTCAAGAATATCGTAGTTTACGACTTCGTGTCTCCTGTAGCGTGAGTGGTAGGTGTTTAATTCATGACAACGGTTGATCGCCAGATAGTAAGCAGTATGTGTACCGAGTTTGGTTGCTGTCGGTCCACTACTTTAGGAGGAGGTGCAGGAAGATGGCTCGCATGGTTTTGCAGTAATTCCATAATATCGTGGTTTACGACTTCGTGTCTCCTGTAGCGTGAGTGGTAGGTGTATAATTCATGACAGCGGCTATTCGCCTGATAGTAAGCAGTATGTGTACAGAGTTTGGTTGCAGTCGGTCCACTACTGGAGGAGGAGGTGCAGGAAGATGGCTCGCATGGTTTGCAGTTATTCAAGAATATCGTAGTTTACGACTTCGAGTCTCCTGTACCGTGAGTGGTAGGTGTTTAGTACATGACAGCGGTTGTTCGCCTGATAGTAAGCAGTATGTGTACTGAGTTTGGTTGGAGTCGGTCCACTACTTTAGGAGGAGGTGCAGCAAGATGGCTCGCATGGTTTTGCAGTAATTCAAGAATATCGTAGTTTACGACTTCGTGTCTCCTGTAGCGTGAGTGGTAGGTGTTTAATTCATTGACAGCGGTTGTTCGCCTGATAGTAAGCAGTATGTGTACCGAGTTTGGTTGCAGTCGGTCGACTACTTTAGGAGGAGGTGCAGGAAGATGGCTCGCATGGTTTTGCAGTAATTCAAGAATATCGTAGTTTACGACTTCGTGTCTCCTGCAGCGTGAGTGGAAGGTGTTAAATTCATGACAGCGGTTGTTCGCCTGATAGTAAGCAGTATGTGTACCGAGTTTGTTTGCAGTCGGTCCACTACTGGAGGAGGAGGTGCAGGAAGATTGCTCGCGTTGATTTGCTGTATTTCAAGAATATCGTAGTTTACGACTTCGTGTCTCCTGTAGCGTGAGTGGTAGGTGTATAATTCATGACAGCGGCTATTCGCCTGATAGTAAGCAGTATGCGTACCGAGTTTGGATGCTGTCGGTCCACTACTGGAGGAGGAGGTGCAGGAAGATGGCTCGCATGGTTTGCAGTAATTCAAGAATATCGTAGTTTACGACTTCGTGTCTCCTGTAGCGTGAGTGGTAGGTGTTTAGTACATGACAGCGGTTGTTCGCCTGATAGTAAGCAGTACGTGTACCGAGTTTGGATGCAGTCGGTCCACTACTTTAGGAGGAGGTGCAGGAAGATGGCTCGCATGGTTTTGCAGTAATTCAAGCATATCGTAGTTTACGACTTCGTGTCTCCTGTAGCGTGAGTGGTAGGTGTTTAATTCATTGACAGCGGCTGTTCGCCTGATAGTAAGCAGTATGTGTACCGAGTTTGGTTGCAGTCGGTCCACTACTTTAGGAGGAGGTGCAGGAAGATAGCTCGCATGGTTTTCCAGTAATTCAAGAATATCGTAGTTTACGACTTCGTGTCTCATGCAGCGTGAGTGGAAGGTGTTAAATTCATGACAGCGGTTGTTCGCCTGATAGTAAGCAGTATGTGTACCGAGTTTGTTTGCAGTCGGTCCACTACTGGAGGAGGAGGTGCAGGAAGATTGCTCGCGTTGATTTGCTGTATTTCAAGAATATCGTAGTTTACGACTTTGTGTCTCCTGTAGCGTGAGTGGTAGGTGTTTAATTCATGACAGCGGTTGTTCGCCTGATACTAAGCAGTATAAGTACCGAGTTTGGTTGCAGTCGGTCCACTACTTTAGGAGGAGGTGCAGGAAGATTGCTCGCATGGTTTTGCAGTAATTCAAGAATATCGTAGTTTACGACTTCGTGTCTCCTGTAGCGTGGGTGGTAGGTGTTTAATTCAAGACAGCGCTGTTTCGGCAGATAGTAAGCAGTATGTGTACCGAGTTTGGTTGCAGTCGGTCCACTACTTTAGGAGGAGGTGCAGGAAGATGGCTCGCATGGTTTTGCAGTAATTCAAGAATATCGTAGTTTACGACTTCGTGTCTCCTGTACCGTGAGTAGAAGGTGTTTAATTCATGACAGCGGTTGTTCGCCTGATAGTAAGCAGTATGTGTACCGAGTTTGGTTGCAGTCGGTCCACTACTTTAGGAGGTGGTGCAGGAAGATATCTCGCATGGTTTTGCAGTAATTCAGGAATATCGTAGTTTACGACTTCGTGTCTCCTGTAGCGTGAGTGGTAGGTGTTTAATTCCTTACAGCGGTTGTTCGCCTGATAGTAAGCAGTATGTGTACCGAGTTTGGTTGCAGTCGGTCCACTACTGGAGGAGGAGTTGCAGGGAGATTGTTCGCATGGTTTTGCAGTATTTCAAGAATGTCGTAGTTTACGACTTCGTGTCTCCTGTACCGTCAGTGGTAGGTGTATAATTCATGACAGCGGCTATTCGCCTGATTGTAAGCACTATGTGTACCGAGTTTGGTTGCAGTCGGTCCACTACTGGAGGAGGAGGTGCAGGAAGATATCTCGCATGGTTTTGCAGTAATTCAAGAATATCGTAGTTTACGACTTCGTGTCTCCTGTAGCGTGAGTGGTAGGTGTTTAATACATGACAGCGTTTGTTCGCCTGATAGTAAGCAGTATGTGTACCGAGTTTGGTTGCAGTCGGTCCAATACATTAGGAGGGGGTGCAGGAAGATAGCTCGCATGGTTTTGAAGTATTTCAAGAATATCGTAGTTTACAACTTCGTGTCTCCTGTAGCGTGAGTGGTAGGTGTTTAATTCATTTACAGCGGTTGTTCGCCTGATAGTAAGCAGTATGTGTACCGAGTTTGGTTGCAGTCGGTCCATTACTTTAGGAGGAGGTGCAGGAAGATAGCTCGCATGGTTTTGCAGTAATTCAAGAATATCGTAGTTTACGACTTCGTGTCTCCTGCAGCGTGAGTGGAAGGTGTTTAATTCATGACAGCGGTTGTTCGCCAGATAGTCAGCAGTATGTGTACCGAGTTTGGTTGCAGTCGGTCCAATACTGGAGGAGGAGGTGCAGGAAGATTGCTCGTGATGATTTGCAGTATTTCAAGAATATCGTAGTTTACGACTTTGTGTCTCCTGTAGCGTGAGTGGTAGGCGTTTAATTCATGACAGCGGTTGTTCTCCTGATGGTAAGCAGTATGTGTACCGAGTTTGGTTGCAGTCGGTCAACTACTTTAGGAGGAGGTGCAGGAAGATAGCTCGAATGGTTTTGCAGTAATACAAGAATATCGTAGTTTACGACTTCGAGTCTCCTGTAGCGTGTGTGCTAGGTGCTTAATTCATGACAGCGGTTTTCGCCTGATAGTAAGCAGTATGTGTACCGAGTTTGGTTGCAATCGGTCTACTACTTTAGGAGGAGGTGCAGGAAGATGGTTCGCATTGTTTTGCAGTAATTCAAGGATATCGTAGTTCACGACTTCGTGTCTCCTGTAGCGTGAGTTGTAGGTGTTTAATTCATTGACAGCGGTTGTTCGCCTGATAGTAAGCAGTATGTGTACCGAGTTTGGTTGCAGTCGGTCCACTACTTTAGGAGGAGGTGCAGGAAGATAGCTCGCATGGTTTTGCAGTAATTCAAGAATATCGTAGTTTACGACTTCGTGTCTCCTGCAGCGTGAGTGGAAGGTGTTAAATTCATGACAGCGGTTGTTCGCCTGATAGTAAGAAGTATGTGTACCGAGTTTGTTTGCAGTCGGTCCACTACTGGAGGAGGAGGTGCAGGAAGATTGCTCGCGTTGATTTGCTGTATTTCAAGAATATCGTAGTTTACGACTTTGTGTCTCCTGTAGCGTGAGTGGTAGGTGTTTAATTCATGACAGCGGTTGTTCGCCTGATACTAAGCAGTATAAGTACCGAGTTTGGTTGCAGTCGGTCCACTACTTTAGGAGGAGGTGCAGGAAGCTGTCTCGCATGGTTTTGCAGTAATTCAAGAATATCGTAGTTTACGACTTCGTGTCTCCTGTAGCGTGGGTGGTAGGTGTTTAATTCATCACAGCGGTTGTTCGCCAGATAGTAAGCAGTATGTGTACCGAGTTTGGTTGCAGTCGGTCCACTACTTTAGGAGGAGGTGCAGGAAGATGGCTCGCATGGTTTTGCAGTAATTCAAGAATATCGTAGTTTACGACTTCGTGTCTCCTGTACCGTGAGTGGAAGGTGTTTAATTCATGCTAGCGGTTGTTCGCCTGATAGTAAGCAGTATGTGTACCGAGTTTGGTTGCAGTCGGTCCACTACTTTAGGAGGAGGTGCAGGAAGATGTCTCGCATGGTTTTGCAGTATTTCAAGAATATCGTAGTTTACGACTTCGTGTCTCCTGTAGCGTGAGTGGTAGGTGTTTAATTCCTTACAGCGGTTGTTCCCCTGATAGTAAGCAGTATGTGTACCGAGTTTGGTTGCAGTCGGTCCACTACTGGAGGAGGAGGTGCAGGAAGATTGTTCGCATGGTTTTGCAGTATTTCAAGAATGTCGTAGTTTACGACTTCGTGTCTCCTGTAGCGTCAGTGGTAGGTGTATAATTCATGACAGCGGCTATTCGCCTGATAGTAAGCAGTATGTGTACCGAGTTTGGTTGCAGTCGGTCCACTACTGGAGGAGGAGGTGCAGGAAGATATCTCGCTTGGTTTTGCAATAATTCAAGAATATCGTAGTTTACGACTTCGTGTCTCCTGTAGCGTGAGTGGTAGGTGTTTAATACAAGACAGAGTTTGTTCGCCTGATAGTAAGCAGTATGTGTACCGAGTTTGGTTGCAGTCGGTCCAATACCTTAGGAGGGGGTGCAGGAAGATAGCTCGCATGGTTTTGAAGTATTTCAAGAATATCGTAGTTTACGACTTCGTGTCTCATGTAGCGTGAGTGGTAGGTGTTTAATTCATTGACAGCGGTTGTTCGCCTGATAGTAAGCAGTATGTGTACCGAGTTTGGTTGCAGTCGGTCCACTACTTTAGGAGGAGGTGCAGGAAGATAGCTCGCATGGTTTTGCAGTAATTCAAGAATATCGTAGTTTACGACTTCGTGACTCCTGCAGCGTGAGTGGAAGGTGTTTAATTCATGACAGCGGTTGTTCGCCTGATAGTAAGCAGTATGTGTACCGAGTTTGGTTGCAGTCGGTCCACTACTTTAGGGGGAGGTGCAGGAAGATAGCTCGCATGGTTTTGCAGTAATTCAAGAATATCGTAGTTTACGACTTCGTGTCTCCTGCAGCGTGAGTGGAAGGTGTTTAATTCATGACAGCGGTTGTTCGCCAGATAGTAAGCAGTATGTGTACCGAGTTTGGTTGCAGTCGGTCCACTACTGGAGGAGGAGGTGCAGGAAGATTGCTCGCGATGATTTGCAGTATTTCAATAATATCGTAGTTTACGACTTTG
The DNA here is from genome assembly GCA_026315105.1 of Locusta migratoria. Classification (NCBI taxonomy): domain Eukaryota; kingdom Metazoa; phylum Arthropoda; class Insecta; order Orthoptera; family Acrididae; genus Locusta; species Locusta migratoria. Next base: position 4,400,749 of record CM048752.1, on the reverse strand, counting down.
TGTCTCCTGTAGCGTGAGTGGTAGGCGTTTAATTCATGACAGCGGTTGTACGCCTGATAGTAAGCAGTATGTGTACCGAGTTTGGTTGCAGTCGGTCCACTACTTTAGGAGGAGGTGCAGGAAGATGGCTCGCATGGTTTTGCAGTATTTCAAGAGTATCGTAGTTTACGACTTCGTGTCTCCTGCAGCGTAAGTGGAAGGTGTTAAATTTATGACAGCGGTTGTTCGCCTGATAGTAAGCAGTATGTGTACCGAGTTTGGTTGCAGTTGGTCTACTACTGGAGGAGGAGGTGCAGGAAGATTGCTCGCGTTGATTTGCAGTATTTCAAGAATATCATAGTTTACGACTTCGTGTCTCCTGTAGCGTGAGTGGTAGGTGTTTAATTCATGACAGCGGTTATTCGCCTGATAGTAAGCAGTATGTGTACCGAGTTTGGTTGCAGTCGGTCCAATACTTTAGGAGGAGGTGCAGGAAGACGGCTCGCATGGTTTTGCAATAATTCAAGAATATCGTAGTTTACGACTTCGAGTCTCCTTTAGCGTGAGTGGTAGGTGTTTAATTCATAACAGCGGTTGTTCGCCTGGTAGTAAGCAGTATGTGTACCGAGTTTGGTTGCAGTCGGTACAATACTTTAGAAGGAGGTGCAGGAAGATGGCTCGCATGGTTTTGCAGTAATTCAAGAATATCGTAGTTTACGACTTCGTGTCTCATATAGCGTGAGTGGTAGGTGTATAATTCATGACAGCGGCTGTTCGCTGATAGTAAGCAGTATGTGTACCGAGTTTGGTTGCAGTAGGTCCACTACTTTAGGAGGAGGTGCAGGAAGATGGCTCGCATGGTTTTGCAGTAATTCAAGAATATCGTAGTTTACGACTTCGTGTCTCCTGTAGCGTGAGTGGTAGGTGTTTCATTCATGACCGCGGATGTTCGCCTGATAGAAAGCAGTATGTGTACCGAGTTTGGTAGCAATCGGTCCACTACTTTAGGAGGAGGTGCAGGTAGATGGCTCGCATGGTTTTGCAGTAATTCAAGAATATCGTAGTTTACGACTTCGTGTCTCCTGTACCATGAGTGGAAGGTGTTTAATTCATGACAGCGGTTGTTCACTTGATAGTAAGCAGTATGTGTACCGAGTTTGGTTGCAGTCGGTCCACTACTTTAGGAGGAGGTGCAGGAAGATGGCTCGCATGGTTTTTCAGTATTTAAAGAATATCGTAGTTTACGACTTCGTGTCTCCTGTAGCGTGAGTGGTAGGTGTTTAGTTCATGACAGCGGTTGTTCGCCTGATAGTAAGCAGTAGGTGTACCGAGTTTGGTTGCAGTCAGTCCACTACATTAGGAGGAGGTGCAGGAAGATGGCTCGCATGGTTTTGCAGTAATTCAAGAATATCGTAGTTTACGACTTCGTGTCTCCTGCAGCGTGAGTGGAAGGTGTTAAATTCATGACAGCGGTTGTACGCCTGATAGTAAGAAGTATGTGTACCGAGTTTGGTTGCAGTCGCTCCACTACTGGAGGAGGAGGTGCCGGAAAATTGCTCGCGTTGATTTGCAGTATTTCAAGAATATCGTAGTTTACGACTTCGTGTCTCCTGTAGCGTGAGTGGTAGGTGTTTCATTCATGACCGCGGATGTTCGCCTGATAGAAAGCAGTATGTGTACCGAGTTTGGTTGCAATCGGTCCACTACTTTAGGAGGAGGTGCAGGTAGATAGCTCGCATGGTTTTGCAGTAATTCAAGAATATCGTAGTTTACGACTTCGTGTCTCCTGTACCATGAGTGGAATGTGTTTAATTCATGACAGCGGTTGTTCGCCAGACAGCAAGCAGTATGTGTACCGAGTTTGGTTGCAGTCGGACCACTACTTTAGGAGGAGGTGCAGGAAGATGGCTCGCATGGTTTTGCAGTAATTCATGAATATCGTAGTTTACGACTTCGTGTCTCCTGTACCGTGAGTGGAAGGTGTTTAATTCATGACAGCAGTTGTTCGCCTGATAGTAAGCAGTATGTGTACCGAGTTTGGTTGCAGTCGGTCCACTACTTTAGGAGGAGGTGCAGGAAGATGTCTCGTATGGTTTTGTTTTAATTCAAGAATATCGTAGTTTACGACTTCGTGTCTCCTGTAGCGTGAGTGGTAGGTGTTTAATTCCTTACAGTGGTTGTTCGCCTGATAGCGAGCAGTATGTGTACCGAGTTTGGTTGCAGTCGGTCCACTACTGGAGGAGGAGGTGCAGGAAGATGGTTCGCATTGTTTTGCAGTATTTCAAGAATATCGTAGTTTACGACTTCGTGTCTCCTGTAGCGTCAGTGGTAGGTGTATAATTCATGACAGCGGCTATTCGCCTGATAGTAAGCAGTATGTGTACCGAGTTTGGTTGCAGTCGGTCCACTACTGGAGGAGGAGGTGCAGGAAGATGTCTCGCATGGTTTTGCAGTAATTCAAGAATATCGTAGTTTACGACTTCGTGTCTCCTGCAGTGTGAGTGGTAGGTGTTTAATACATGACAGCGGTTGTTCGCCTGATAGTAAGCAGTACGTGTACCGAGTTTGGTTGCAGTCGGTCCACTACTTTAGGAGGGGGTGCAGGAAGATGGCTCGCATGGTTTTGAAGTGTTTCAAGAATATCATAGTTTACGACTTCGTGTCTCCTGTAGCGTGAGTGGTAGGTGTTTAATTCATTGACAGCGGTTGTTCGCCAGATAGTAAGCAGTATGTCTACCGAGTTTGGTTGCAGTCGGTCCACTACTGGAGGAGGAGGTGCAGGAAGATTGCTCGCGATGATTTGCAGTATTTCAAGAATATCGTAGTTTACGACTTTGTGTCTCCTGTAGCGTGAGTGGTAGGCGTTTAATTCATGACAGCGGTTGTACGCCTGATAGTATGCAGTATGTGTACCGAGGTTGGTTGCAGTCGGTCCACTACTTTAAGAGGAGGTGCAGGAAGATGGCTCGCATGGTTTTGCAGTATTTCAAGAGTATCGTAGTTTACGACTTCGTGTCTCCTGTAGCGTGAGTGGTAGGTGTTTAAATTATGACAGCGGTTGTTCGCCTGATAGTAAGCAGTATGTGTACCGAGTTTGGTTGCAGTCGGTCCACTACTTTAAGAGGAGGTGCAGGAAGATTGCTCGCATGGTTTTGCGGTAATTCAAGAATATCGTAGTTTACGACTTCGTGTCTCCTGCAGCGTGAGTGGAAGGTGGTAAATTTATGACAGCGTTTGTTCGCCTGATAGTAAGCAGTATGTGTACCGAGTTTGGTTGTAGTCGGTCTACTACTGGAGGAGGAGGTGCAGGAAGATTGCTCGCGTTGATTTGCAGTATTTCAAGAATATCATAGTTTACGACTTCGTGTCTCCTGTAGCGTGAGTGGTAGGTGTTTAATTCATGACAGCGGTTATTCGCCTGATAGTAAGCAGTATGTGTACCGAGTTTGGTTGCAGTCGGTCCAGTACTTTAGGAGGAGGTGCAGGAAGATGGCTCGCATGGTTTTGCAGTAATTGAAGAATATCGTAGTTTACGACTTCGAGTCTCCTTTAGCGTGAGTGGTAGGTGCTTAATTCATGACTGTGGATTTCGCCTGATAGTAAGCAGTATGTGTACCGAGATTGGTAGCAATCGGTCCACTACTTTAGGAGGAGGTGCAGGAAGATGGCTCGCATGGTTTTGCAGTAATTCAAGCATATCGTAGTTTACGACTTCGTGTCTCCTGTAGCGTGAGTGGTAGGTGTTTAATTCATAACAGCGGTTGTTCGCCTGATAGTAAGCAGTATGTGCACCGAGTTTGGTTGCAGTCGGTACACTACTTTAGGAGGAGGTGCAGGAAGATGGCTCGCATGGTTTTGCAGTAATTCAAGAATTTCGTAGTTTACGACTTCGTGTCTCATGTAGCGTGAGTGGTAGGTGTATAATTCATGACAGCGGCTGTTCGCCTGATAGTAAGCAGTATGTGTACCGAGTTTGGTTGCAGTAGGTCCACTACTTTAGGAGGAGGTGCAGGAAGATGGCTCGCAAATGTTTGCAGTAATTCAAGAATATCGTAGTTTACGACTACGTGTCTCCTGTAGCGTGAGTGGTAGGTGTTTATTTCATCACAGCGGTTGTTCGCCTTATTGTAAGCAGTATGTGTACCGAGTTTGGTTGCAGTCGGTCCACTACTTTAGGAGGAGGTGCAGGAAGATGGCTCGCATGGTTTTTCAGTATTTAAAGAATATCGTAGTTTACGACTTCGTGTCTCCTGTAGCGTGAGTGGTAGGTGTTTAGTTCATGACAGAGGTTGTTCGCCTGATAGTAAGCAGTAGGTGTACCGAGTTTGGTTGCAGTCAGTCCACTACATTAGGAGGTGGTGCAGGAAGATGGCTCGCATGGTTTTGCAGTAATTCAAGAATATCGTGGTTTACGACTTCGTGTCTCCTGCAGCGTGAGTGGAAGGTGTTAAATTCATGACAGCGGTTGTACGCCTGATAGTAAGCAGTATGTGTACCGAGTTTGGTTGCAGTCGCTCCACTACTGGAGGAGGAGGTGCAGGAAAATTGCTCGCGTTGATTTGCAGTATTTCAAGAATATCGTAGTTTACGACTTCGTGTCTCCTGTAGCGTGAGTGGTAGGTGTTTCATTCATGACCGGGGATGTTCGCCTGATAGAAAGCAGTATGTGTACCGAGTTTGGTTGCAGTCGGTCCACTACTTTAGGAGGAGGTGCAGGAAGATGGCTCGCATGGTTTTGCAGTAATTCAAGAATATCGTAGTTTACGACATCGTGTCTCCTGTAGCGTAAGTGGTAGGTGTTTAATTCATGATAGCGGTTGTTCGCCTGATAGTAAGCCGTATGTGTACCGAGTTTGGTTGCAGCCGGTCCACTACTTTAGGAGGAGGTGCAGCAAGATGTCTCTCATGGTTTTGCAGTAATTCAACAATATCGTAGTTTACGACTTCGTGACCCTGTTGCGTGAGTGGTAGGTGTATAATTCATGACAGCGGTTGTTCGCCTGATAGTAAGCAGTAGGTGTACCGAGTTTGGTTGCAGTCGGTACACTACTGGAGGAGCAGGTGCAGTAAGATGGCTCGCATGGTATTGCAGTAATTCAAGAATATCCTAGTTTACGACTTCGTGTCTCCTGTAGCGTGAGGGGTAGGTGTATAATTCATGACAGCGGTTGTTCGCCTGATAGTAAGCAGTATGTGTACCGAGTTTGGTTACAGTCGGTCCACTAGTTTAGGAGGAGGTGCAGGAAGATGGCTCGCATGGTTTTGCAAGGATATCGTAGTTTACGACTTAATGTGTCCTGTAGCGTGAGTGGTAGGTGTTTAATTCAAAACAGCTGTTGTTTGCCTGATAGTAAGCAGTATGTGTACCGAGTTTGGTTGCAGTCGGTCCACTACTGTAGGAGGAGGTGCAGGAAGATGTCTCGCATGGTTTTGCAGTAATTCAAGAATATCGTAGTTTACGACTTCGTGTCTCCTGTAGCGTGAGTGGTAGGTGTTTATTCATGACAGCGGTTGATCGCCAGATAGTAAGCAGTATGTGTACCGAGTTTGGTTGCTGTCGGTCTACTACTTTAGGAGGATGTGCAGGAAGATGGGTCGCATGGTTTTGCAGTAATTCCATAATATCGTGGTTTACGACTTCGTGTCTCCTGTAGCGTGAGTGGTAGGTGTATAATTCATGACAGCGGTTGTTCGCCTGATAGTAAGCAGTATGTGTACCGAATTTGGTTGCAGTCGGTCCACTACTTTAGGAGGAGGTGCAGGAAGATGGCTCGGATGGTTTTGCAGTAATTCAAGAATATCGTAGTTTACGACTTCGTGTCTCCTGCAGCGTGAGTGGAAGGTGTTAAATTCATGACAGCGGTTGTTCTCCTGATAGTAAGCAGTATGTGTACCGAGTTTGTTTGCAGTCGGTCCACTACTGGAGGAGGAGGTGCAGGAAGATTGCTCGCGTTGATTTGCTGTATTTCAAGAATATCGTAGTTTACGACTTCGTGTCTCCTGTATCGTGAGTGGTAGGTGTATAATTCATGACAGCGGCTATTCGCCTGATAGTAAGCAGTATGTGTGCCGAGTTTGGGATCAGTCGGTCCACTACTGGAGGAGGAGGTGCAGGAAGATGGCTCGCATGGTTTGCAGTAATTCAAGAATATCGTAGTTTACGACTTCGTGTCTCCTGCAGCGTGAGTGGAAGGTGTTTAATTCATGACAGCGGTTGTTCGCCAGATAGTATGCAGTATGTGTACCGAGTTTGGTTGCAGTCGGTTCAATACTAGAGGAGGAGGTGCAGGAAGATTGCTCGCGATGATTTGCAGTATTTCAAGAATATCGTAGTTTACGACTTTGTGTCTCCTGTAGCGTCAGTGGTAGGCGTTTAATTCATGACAGCAGTTGTTCGCCTGATGGTAAGCAGTATGTGTGCCGAGTTTGGTTGCAGTCGGTCAACTACTTTGGGAGGAGGTGCAGGAAGATTGCTCGAATGGTTTTGCAGTAATACAAGAATTTCGTAGTTTACGACTTCGAGTCTCCTGTAGCGGGAGTGCTAGGTGCTTAATTCATGACAGCGGTTTTCGCCTGATAGTAAGCAGTATGTGTACCGAGTTTGGTTGCAATCGGTCTACTACCTTAGGAGGACGTGCAGGAAGATTGTTCGCATGGTTTTGCAGTAATTCAAGCATATCGTAGTTTACGACTTCGTGTTTCCTGTAGCGTGAGTGGTAGGTGTTTAATTCGTGACAGCGGTTGTTCGCCTGATAGTAAGCAGTATGTGTACCAAGTTTGGTTGCAGTCGGTCCCTACTTTAGGAGGAGGTGCTGGAAGATGGCTCGCATGGTTTTGCAGCAATTCAAGAATATCGTAGTTTACGAATTCGTGTCTCCTGTAGCGTTAGTGGTAGGTGTATAATTCTTGACAGCGGTTGTCCCCCTGATAGTAAGCATTAGGTGTACCGAGGTTGGTTGCAGTCGGGCCACTAGTTTAGGAGGAGGTGCAGGAAGGTGGCTCGCATGGTTTTGCAATAATTCAAGAATATCGTAGTTTACGACTTCGAGTCTCCTTTAGCGTGAGTGGTAGGTGTTTAATTCATAACAGCGGTTGTTCGCCTGGTAGTAAGCAGTATGTGTACCGAGTTTGGTTGCAGTCGGTACAATACTTTAGAAGGAGGTGCAGGAAGATGGCTCGCATGGTTTTGCAGTAATTCAAGAATATCGTAGTTTACGACTTCGTGTCTCCTGTACCATGAGTGGAAGGTGTTTATTTCATGACAGCGGTTGTTCGCCTGATAGTAAGCAGTATGTGTACCGAGTTTGGTTGCAGTCGGTCCACTACTTTAGGAGGAGGTGCAGGAAGGTGTCTCGCATGGTTTTGCAGTAATTCAAGAATATCGTAGTTTACGACTTCGTGTCTCCTGTAGCGTGGGTGGTAGGTGTTTAATTCATAACAGCGGTTGTTCGCCTGGTAGTAAGCAGTATGTCTACCGAGTTTGGTTGCAGTCGGTACAATACTTTAGAAGGGGGTGCAGGAAGATGGCTCGCATGGTTTTGCAGTAATTCAAGAATATCGTAGTTTACGACTTCGTGTCTCATGTAGCGTGAGTGGTAGGTGTTTAATTCATAACAGCGGTTGTTCGCCTGGTAGTAAGCAGTATGTGTACCGAGTTTGGTTGCAGTTGGTCTACTACTGGAGGAGGAGGTGCAGGAAGATTGCTCGCGTTGATTTGCAGTATTTCAAGAATATCATAGTTTACGACTTCGTGTCTCCTGTAGCGTGAGTGGTAGGTGTTTAATTCATGACAGCGGTTATTCGCCTGATAGTAAGCAGTATGTGTACCGAGTTTGGTTGCAGTCGGTCCAATACTTTAGGAGGAGGTGCAGGAAGATGGCTCGCATGGTTTTGCAATAATTCAAGAATATCGTAGTTTACGACTTCGAGTCTCCTTTAGCGTGAGTGGTAGGTGTTTAATTCATAACAGCGGTTGTTCGCCTGGTAGTAAGCAGTATGTGTACCGAGTTTGGTTGCAGTCGGTACAATACTTTAGAAGGAGGTGCAGGAAGATGGCTCGCCTGGTTTTGCAGTAATTCAAGAATATCGTAGTTTACGACTTCGTGTCTCATGTAGCGTGAGTGGTAGGTGTATAATTCATGACAGCGGCTGTTCGCTGATAGTAAGCAGTATGTGTACCGAGTTTGGTTGCAGTCGCTCCACTACTGGAGGAGGAGGTGCAGGAAAATTGCTCGCGTTGATTTGCAGTATTTCAAGAATATCGTAGTTTACGACTTCGTGTCTCCTGTAGCGTGAGTGGTAGGTGTTTCATTCATGACCGGGGATGTTCGCCTGATAGAAAGCAGTATGTGTACCGAGTTTGGTTGCAGTCGGTCCACTACTTTAGGAGGAGGTGCAGGAAGATGGCTCGCATGGTTTTGCAGTAATTCAAGAATATCGTAGTTTACGACATCGTGTCTCCTGTAGCGTAAGTGGTAGGTGTTTAATTCATGATAGCGGTTGTTCGCCTGATAGTAAGTCGTATGTGTACCGAGTTTGGTTGCAGTCGGTCCACTACTTTAGGAGGAGGTGCAGCAAGATGTCTCTCATGGTTTTGCAGTAATTCAACAATATCGTAGTTTACGACTTCGTGACCCTGTTTCGTGAGTGGTAGGTGTATAATTCATGACAGCGGTTGTTCGCCTGATAGTAAGCAGTAGGTGTACCGAGTTTGGTTGCAGTCGGTGCACTAGTTTAGGAGGAGGTGTCGGAAGATGGCTCGCATGGTTTTGCAGTAATTCCAGGATATCATTGTTTACGACTTCGTGTCTCCTGTAGCGTGAGTGGTAGGTGTTTAATTCATGACAGCGGTTGTTTGCCTGATAGTAAGCAGAATGTGTACCGAGTTTGGTTGCAGTCGGTACACTACTGGAGGAGGAGGTGCAGTAAGATGGCTCGCATGGTATTGCAGTAATTCAAGAATATCCTAGTTTACGACTTCGTGTCTCCTGTAGCGTGAGGGGTAGGTGTATAATTCATGACAGCGGTTGTTCGCCTGATAGTAAGCAGTATGTGTACCGAGTTTGGTTGCAGTCGGTCCACTAGTTTAGGAGGAGGTGCAGGAAGATGGCTCGCATGGTTTTGCAAGAATATCGTAGTTTACGACTTAATGTGTCCTGTAGCGTGAGTGGTAGGTGTTTAATTCATAACAGCTGTTGTTTGCCTGATAGTAAGCAGTATGTGTACCGAGTTTGGTTGCAGTCGGTCCACTACTGTAGGAGGAGGTGCAGGAAGATGTCTCGCATGGTTTTGCAGTAATTCAAGAATATCGTAGTTTACGACTTCGTGTCTCCTGTAGCGTGAGTGGTAGGTGTTTAATTCATGACAGCGGTTGATCGCCAGATAGTAAGCAGTATGTGTACCGAGTTTGGTTGCTGTCGGTCTACTACTTTAGGAGGATGTGCAGGAAGATGGGTCGCATGGTTTTGCAGTAATTCCATAATATCGTGGTTTACGACTTCGTGTCTCCTGTAGCGTGAGTGGTAGGTGTATAATTCATGACAGCGGTTGTTCGCCTGATAGTAAGCAGTATGTGTACCGAATTTGGTTGCAGTCGGTCCACTACTTTAGGAGGAGGTGCAGGAAGATGGCTCGGATGGTTTTGCAGTAATTCAAGAATATCGTAGTTTACGACTTCGTGTCTCCTGCAGCGTGAGTGGAAGGTGTTAAATTCATGACAGCGGTTGTTCACCTGATAGTAAGCAGTATGTGTACCGACTTTGTTTGCAGTCGGTCCACTACTGGAGGAGGAGGTGCAGGAAGATTTCTCGCGTTGATTTGCTGTATTTCAAGAATATCGTAGTTTACGACTTCGTGTCTCCTGTATCGTGAGTGGTAGGTGTATAATTCATGACAGCGGCTATTCGCCTGATAGTAAGCAGTATGTGTACCGAGTTTGGGATCAGTCGGTCCACTACTGGAGGAGGAGGTGCAGGAAGATGGCTCGCATGGTTTGCAGTAATTCAAGAATATCGTAGTTTACGACTTCGTGTCTCCTGCAGCGTGAGTGGAAGGTGTTTAATTCATGACAGCGGTTGTTCGCCAGATAGTATGCAGTATGTGTACCGAGTTTGGTTGCAGTCGGTTCAATACTAGAGGAGGAGGTGCAGGAAGATTGCTCGCGATGATTTGCAGTATTTCAAGAATATCGTAGTTTACGACTTTGTGTCTCCTGTAGCGTCAGTGGTAGGCGTTTAATTCATGACAGCAGTTGTTCGCCTGATGGTAAGCAGTATGTGTGCCGAGTTTGGTTGCAGTCGGTCAACTACTTTGGGAGGAGGTGCAGGAAGATTGCTCGAATGGTTTTGCAGTAATACAAGAATTTCGTAGTTTACGACTTCGAGTCTCCTGTAGCGAGAGTGCTAGGTGCTTAATTCATGACAGCGGTTTTCGCCTGATAGTAAGCAGTATGTGAACCGAGTTTGGTTGCAATCGGTCTACTACCTTAGGAGGACGTGCAGGAAGATTGTTCGCATGGTTTTGCAGTAATTCAAGCATATCGTAGTTTACGACTTCGTGTTTCCTGTAGCGTGAGTGGTAGGTGTTTAATTCGTGACAGCGGTTGTTCGCCTGATAGTAAGCAGTATGTGTACCGAGTTTGGTTGCAGTCGGTCCCTACTTTAGGAGGAGGTGCTGGAAGATGGCTCGCATGGTTTTGCAGCAATTCAAGAATATCGTAGTTTACGACTTCGTGTCTCCTGTAGCGTTAGTGGTAGGTGTATAATTCTTGACAGCGGTTGTCCCCCTGATAGTAAGCAGTAGGTGTACCGAGGTTGGTTGCAGTCGGGCCACTAGTTTAGGAGGAGGTGCAGGAAGGTGGCTCGCATGGTTTTTCAGTAATTCAAGAATATCGTAGTTTACGACGTCATGTCTCCTGCAGCGTGAGTGGAAGGTGTTAAATTCATGACAGCGGTTGTTCGCCTGATAGTAAGCAGTATGTGTACCGAGTTTGTTTGCATTCGGTACACTACTGGAGGAGAAGATGCAGGAAGATTGCTCGCGTTGAATTGCTGTATTTCAAGAATATCGTAGTTTACGACTTTGTGTCTCCTGTAGCGTGAGTGGAAGGTGTTTCATTCATGACCGCGCATGTTCGCCTGATAGAAAGCAGTATGTGTACCGAGTTTGGTTGCAGTCGGTCCAATACTTTAGGAGGAGGTGCAGGAAGATGGCTCGCATGGTTTTGCAATAATTCAAGAATATCGTAGTTTACGACTTCGAGTCTCCTTTAGCGTGAGTGGTAGGTGTTTAATTCATAACAGCGGTTGTTCGTCTGGTAGTAAGCAGTATGTGTACCGAGTTTGGTTGCAGTCGGTACAATACTTTAGAAGGAGGTGCAGGAAGATGGCTCGCATGGTTTTGCAGTAATTCAAGAATATCGTAGTTTACGACTTCGTGTCTCCTGTACCATGAGTGGAAGGTGTTTATTTCATGACAGCGGTTGTTCGCCTGATAGTAAGCAGTATGTGTACCGAGTTTGGTTGCAGTCGGTCCACTACTTTAGGAGGAGGTGCAGGAAGATGTCTCGCATGGTTTTGCAGTAATTCAAGAATATCGTAGTTTACGACTTCGTGTCTCCTGTAGCGTGGGTGGTAGGTGTTTAATTCATAACAGCGGTTGTTCGCCTGGAAGTAAGCAGTATGTGTACCGAGTTTGGTTGCAGTCGGTACAATACTTTAGAAGGGGGTGCAGGAAGATGGCTCGCATGGTTTTGCAGTAATTCAAGAATATCGTAGTTTACGACTTCGTGTCTCATGTAGCGTGAGTGGTAGGTGTTTAATTCATAACAGCGGTTGTTCGCCTGGTAGTAAGCAGTATGTGTACCGAGTTTGGTTGCAGTTGGTCTACTACTGGAGGAGGAGGTGCAGGAAGATTGCTCGCGTTGATTTGCAGTATTTCAAGAATATCATAGTTTACGACTTCGTGTCTCCTGTAGCGTGAGTGGTAGGTGTTTAATTCATGACAGCGGTTATTCGCCTGATAGTAAGCAGTATGTGTACCGAGTTTGGTTGCAGTCGGTCCAATACTTTAGGAGGAGGTGCAGGAAGATGGCTCGCATGGTTTTGCAATAATTCAAGAATATCGTAGTTTACGACTTCGAGTCTCCTTTAGCGTGAGTGGTAGGTGTTTAATTCATAACAGCGGTTGTTCGCCTGGTAGTAAGCAGTATGTGTACCGAGTTTGGTTGCAGTCGGTACAATACTTTAGAAGGAGGTGCAGGAAGATGGCTCGCATGGTTTTGCAGTAATTCAAGAATATCGTAGTTTACGACTTCGTGTCTCCTGTACCATGAGTGGAAGGTGTTTATTTCATGACAGCGGTTGTTCGCCTGATAGTAAGCAGTATGTGTACCGAGTTTGGTTGCAGTCGGTCCACTACTTTAGGAGGAGGTGCAGGAAGATGTCTCGCATGGTTTTGGAGTAATTCAAGAATATCGTAGTTTACGACTTCGTGTCTCCTGTAGCGTGGGTGGTAGGTGTTTAATTCATAACAGCGGTTGTTCGCCTGGTAGTAAGCAGTATGTGTACCGAGTTTGGTTGCAGTCGGTACAATACTTTAGAAGGGGGTGCAGGAAGATGGCTCGCATGGTTTTGCAGTAATTCAAGAATATCGTAGTTTACGACTTCGTGTCTCATGTAGCGTGAGTGGTAGGTGTTTAATTCATAACAGCGGTTGTTCGCCTGGTAGTAAGCAGTATGTGTACCGAGTTTGGTTGCAGTTGGTCTACTACTGGAGGAGGAGGTGCAGGAAGATTGCTCGCGTTGATTTGCAGTATTTCAAGAATATCATAGTTTACGACTTCGTGTCTCCTGTAGCGTGAGTGGTAGGTGTTTAATTCATGACAGCGGTTATTCGCCTGATAGTAAGCAGTATGTGTACCGAGTTTGGTTGCAGTCGGTCCAATACTTTAGGAGGAGGTGCAGGAAGATGGCTCGCATGGTTTTGCAATAATTCAAGAATATCGTAGTTTACGACTTCGAGTCTCCTTTAGCGTGAGTGGTAGGTGTTTAATTCATAACAGCGGTTGTTCGCCTGGTAGTAAGCAGTATGTGTACCGAGTTTGGTTGCAGTCGGTACAATACTTTAGAAGGAGGTGCAGGAAGATGGCTCGCCTGGTTTTGCAGTAATTCAAGAATATCGTAGTTTACGACTTCGTGTCTCATGTAGCGTGAGTGGTAGGTGTATAATTCATGACAGCGGCTGTTCGCTGATAGTAAGCAGTATGTGTACCGAGTTTGGTTGCAGTAGGTCCACTACTTTAGGAGGAGGTGCAGGAAGATGGCTCGCATTGTTTTGCAGTAATTCAAGAATATCGTAGTTTACGACTTCGTGTCTCCTGTAGCGTGAGTGGTAGGTGTTTCATTCATGACCGCGGATGTTCGCCTGATAGAAAGCAGTATGTGTACCGAGTTTGGTTGCAATCGGTCCACTACTTTAGGAGGAGGTGCAGGTAGATGGCTCGCATGGTTTTGCAGTAATTCAAGAATATCGTAGTTTACGACTTCGTGTCTCCTGTACCATGAGTGGAAGGTGTTTAATTCATGACAGCGGTTGTTCACTTGATAGTAAGCAGTATGTGTACCGAGTTTGGTTGCAGTCGGTCCACTACTTTAGGAGGAGGTGCAGGAAGATGGCTCGCATGGTTTTTCAGTATTTAAAGAATATCGTAGTTTACGACTTCGTGTCTCCTGTAGCGTGAGTGGTAGGTGTTTAGTTCATGACAGCGGTTGTTCGCCTGATAGTAAGCAGTAGGTGTACCGAGTTTGGTTGCAGTCAGTCCACTACATTAGGAGGAGGTGCAGGAAGATGGCTCGCATGGTTTTGCAGTAATTCAAGAATATCGTAGTTTACGACTTCGTGTCTCCTGCAGCGTGAGTGGAAGGTGTTAAATTCATGACAGCGGTTGTACGCCTGATAGTAAGAAGTATGTGTACCGAGTTTGGTTGCAGTCGCTCCACTACTGGAGGAGGAGGTGCAGGAAAATTGCTCGCGTTGATTTGCAGTATTTCAAGAATATCGTAGTTTACGACTTCGTGTCTCCTGTAGCGTGAGTGGTAGGTGTTTCATTCATGACCGCGGATGTTCGCCTGATAGAAAGCAGTATGTGTACCGAGTTTGGTTGCAGTCGGTCCACTACTTTAGGAGGAGGTGCAGGAAGATGGCCCGCATGGTTTTTTAGTATTTAAAGAATATCGTAGTTTACGACTTCGTGTCTCCTGTAGCGTGAGTGGTAGGTGTTTAGTTCATGACAGCGGTTGTTCGCCTGATAGTAAGCAGTAGGTGTACCGAGTTTGGTTGCAGTCAGTCCACTACTGGAGGAGGAGGTGCAGGAAGATGGCTCGCATGGTTTTGCAGTAATTCAAGAATATCGTAGTTTACGACTTCGTGTCTCCTGTACCGTGAGTGGAAGGTGTTTAATTCATGACAGCGGTTGTTCGCCTGATAGTAAGCAGTATGTGTACCGAGTTTGGTTGCAGTCGGTCCACTACTTTAGGAGGAGGTGCAGGAAGATGTCTCGTATGGTTTTGTTTTAATTCAAGAATATCGTAGTTTACGACTTCGTGTCTCCTGTAGCGTGAGTGGTAGGTGTTTAATTCCTTACAGTGGTTGTTCGCCTGATAGTAAGCAGTATGTGTACCGAGTTTGGTTGCAGTCGGTCCACTACTGGAGGAGGAGGTGCAGGAAGATGGTTCGCATTGTTTTACAGTATTTCAAGAATATCGTAGTTTACGACTTCGTGTCTCCTGTAGCGTCAGTGGTAGGTGTATAATTCATGACAGCGGTTATTCGCCTGATAGTAAGCAGTATGTGTACCGAGTTTGGTTGCAGTCGGTCCACTACTGGAGGAGGAGGTGCAGGAAGATGTCTCGCATGGTTTTGCAGTAATTCAAGAATATCGTAGTATACGACTTCGTGTCTCCTGCAGTGTGAGTGGTAGGTGTTTAATACATGACAGCGGTTGTTCGCCTGATAGTAAGCAGTACGTGTACCGAGTTTGGTTGCAGTCGGTCCATTACTTTAGGAGGGGGTGCAGGAAGATGGCTCGCATGGTTTTGAAGTGTTTCAAGAATATCGTAGTTTACGACTTCGTGTCTCCTGTAGCGTGAGTGGTAGGTGTTTAATTCATTGACAGCGGTTGTTCGCCAGATAGTAAGCAGTATGTCTACCGAGTTTGGTTGCAGTCGGTCCACTACTGGAGGAGGAGGTGCAGGAAGATTGCTCGCGATGATTTGCAGTATTTCAAGAATATCGTAGTTTACGACTTTGTGTCTCCTGTAGCGTGAGTGGTAGGCGTTTAATTCATGACAGCGGTTGTACGCCTGATAGT
Organism: Locusta migratoria; assembly: GCA_026315105.1. Lineage (NCBI taxonomy): Eukaryota > Metazoa > Arthropoda > Insecta > Orthoptera > Acrididae > Locusta > Locusta migratoria. The sequence continues at coordinate 4,385,403 of CM048752.1, read as the reverse complement.
AAGCAGTATGTGTACCGAGGTTGGTTGCAGTCGGTCCACTACTTTAGGAGGAGGTGCAGGAAGATGGCTCGCATGGTTTTGCAGTATTTCAAGAGTATCGTAGTTTACGACTTCGTGTCTCCTGTAGCGTGAGTGGTAGGTGTTTAAATTATGACAGCGGTTGTTCGCCTGATAGTAAGCAGTATGTGTACCGAGTTTGGTTGCAGTCGGTCCACTACTTTAAGAGGAGGTGCAGGAAGATTGCTCGCATGGTTTTGCGGTAATTCAAGAATATCGTAGTTTACGACTTCGTGTCTCCTGCAGCGTGAGTGGAAGGTGGTAAATTTATGACAGCGGTTGTTCGCCTGATAGTAAGCAGTATGTGTACCGAGTTTGGTTGTAGTCGGTCTACTACTGGAGGAGGAGGTGCAGGAAGATTGCTCGCGTTGATTTGCAGTATTTCAAGAATATCATAGTTTACGACTTCGTGTCTCCTGTAGCGTGAGTGGTAGGTGTTTAATTCATGACAGCGGTAATTCGCCTGATAGTAAGCAGTATGTGTACCGAGTTTGGTTGCAGTCGGTCCAGTACTTTAGGAGGAGGTGCAGGAAGATGGCTCGCATGGTTTTGCAGTAATTGAAGAATATCGTAGTTTACGACTTCGAGTCTCCTTTAGCGTGAGTGGTAGGTGCTTAATTCATGACTGTGGATTTCGCCTGATAGTAAGCAGTATGTGTACCGAGATTGGTTGCAATCGGTCCACTACTTTAGGAGGAGGTGCAGGAAGATGGCTCGCATGGTTTTGCAGTAATTCAAGCATATCGTAGTTTACGACTGCGTGTCTCCTGTAGCGTGAGTGGTAGGTGTTTAATTCATAACAGCGGTTGTTCGCCTGATAGTAAGCAGTATGTGCACCGAGTTTGGTTGCAGTCGGTGCACTAGTTTAGGAGGAGGTGTCGGAAGATGGCTCGCATGGTTTTGCAGTAATTCCAGGATATCATTGTTTACGACTTCGTGTCTCCTGTAGCGTGAGTGGTAGGTGTTTAATTCATGACAGCGGTTGTTTGCCTGATAGTAAGCAGAATGTGTACCGAGTTTGGTTGCAGTCGGTACACTACTGGAGGAGGAGGTGCAGTAAGATGGCTCGCATGGTATTGCAGTAATTCAAGAATATCCTAGTTTACGACTTCGTGTCTCCTGTAGCGTGAGGGGTAGGTGTATAATTCATGACAGCGGTTGTTCGCCTGATAGTAAGCAGTATGTGTACCGAGTTTGGTTGCAGTCGGTCCACTAGTTTAGGAGGAGGTGCAGGAAGATGGCTCGCATGGTTTTGCAAGAATATCGTAGTTTACGACTTAATGTGTCCTGTAGCGTGAGTGGTAGGTGTTTAATTCATAACAGCTGTTGTTTGCCTGATAGTAAGCAGTATGTGTACCGAGTTTGGTTGCAGTCGGTCCACTACTGTAGGAGGAGGTGCAGGAAGATGTCTCGCATGGTTTTGCAGTAATTCAAGAATATCGTAGTTTACGACTTCGTGTCTCCTGTAGCGTGAGTGGTAGGTGTTTAATTCATGACAGCGGTTGATCGCCAGATAGTAAGCAGTATGTGTACCGAGTTTGGTTGCTGTCGGTCTACTACTTTAGGAGGATGTGCAGGAAGATGGGTCGCATGGTTTTGCAGTAATTCCATAATATCGTGGTTTACGACTTCGTGTCTCCTGTAGCGTGAGTGGTAGGTGTATAATTCATGACAGCGGTTGTTCGCCTGATAGTAAGCAGTATGTGCACCGAGTTTGGTTGCAGTCGGTACACTACTTTAGGAGGAGGTGCAGGAAGATGGCTCGCATGGTTTTGCAGTAATTCAAGAATTTCGTAGTTTACGACTTCGTGTCTCATGTAGCGTGAGTGGTAGGTGTATAATTCATGACAGCGGCTGTTCGCCTGATAGTAAGCAGTATGTGACCGAGTTTGGTTGCAGTAGGTCCACTACTTTAGGAGGAGGTGCAGGAAGATGGCTCGCAAAATTTTGCAGTAATTCAAGAATATCGTAGTTTACGACTACGTGTCTCCTGTAGCGTGAGTGGTAGGTGTTTATTTCATCACAGCGGTTGTTCCTCTTATTGTAAGCAGTATGTGTACCGAGTTTGGTTGCAGTCGGTCCACTACTTTAGGAGGAGGTGCAGGAAGATGGCTCGCATGGTTTTTCAGTATTTAAAGAATATCGTAGTTTACGACTTCGTGTCTCCTGTAGCGTGAGTGGTAGGTGTTTAGTTCATGACAGAGGTTGTTCGCCTGATAGTAAGCAGTAGGTGTACAGAGTTTGGTTGCAGTCAGTGCACTACATTAGGAGGTGGTGCAGGAAGATGGCTCGCATGGTTTTGCAGTAATTCAAGAATATCGTGGTTTACGACTTCGTGTCTCCTGCAGCGTGAGTGGAAGGTGTTAAATTCATGACAGCGGTTGTACGCCTGATAGTAAGCAGTATGTGTACCGAGTTTGGTTGCAGTCGCTCCACTACTGGAGGAGGAGGTGCAGGAAAATTGCTCGCGATGATTTGCAGTATTTCAAGAATATCGTAGTTTACGACTTCGTGTCTCCTGTAGCGTGAGTGGTAGGTGTTTCATTCATGACCGGGAATGTTCGCCTGATAGAAAGCAGTATGTGTACCGAGTTTGGTTGCAGTCGGTCCACTACTTTAGGAGGAGGTGCAGGAAGATGGCTCGCATGGTTTTGCAGTAATTCAAGAATATCGTAGTTTACGACATCGTGTCTCTGTTGCGTGAGTGGTAGGTGTATAATTCATGACAGCGGTTGTTCGCCTGATAGTAAGCAGTAGGTGTACCGAGTTTGGTTGCAGTCGGTGCACTAGTTTAGGAGGAGGTGTCGGAAGATGGCTCGCATGGTTTTGCAGTAATTCCAGGATATCATTGTTTACGACTTCGTGTCTCCTGTAGCGTGAGTGGTAGGTGTTTAATTCATGACAGCGGTTGTTTGCCTGATAGTAAGCAGAATGTGTACCGAGTTTGGTAGCAGTCGGTACACTACTGGAGGAGGAGGTGCAGTAAGATGGCTCGCATGGTATTGCAGTAATTCAAGAATATCCTAGTTTACGACTTCGTGTCTCCTGTAGCGTGAGGGGTAGGTGTATAATTCATGACAGCGGTTGTTCGCCTGATATTAAGCAGTATGTGTACCGAGTTTGGTTGCAGTCGGTCCACTAGTTTAGGAGGAGGTGCAGGAAGATGGCTCGCATGGTTTTGCAAGAATATCGTAGTTTACGACTTAATGTGTCCTGTAGCGTGAGTGGTAGGTGTTTAATTCATAACAGCTGTTGTTTGCCTGATAGTAAGCAGTATGTGTACCGAGTTTGGTTGCAGTCGGTCCACTACTGTAGGAGGAGGTGCAGGAAGATGTCTCGCATGGTTTTGCAGTAATTCAAGAATATCGTAGTTTACGACGTCGTGTCTCCTGTAGCGTGAGTGGTAGGTGTTTAATTCATGACAGCGGTTGATCGCCAGATAGTAAGCAGTATGTGTACCGAGTTTGGTTGCTGTCGGTCTACTACTTTAGGAGGATGTGCAGGAAGATGGGTCGCATGGTTTTGCAGTAATTCCATAATATCGTGGTTTACGACTTCGTGTCTCCTGTAGCGTGAGTGGTAGGTGTATAATTCATGACAGCGGTTGTTCGCCTGATAGTAAGCAGTATGTGTACCGAATTTGGTTGCAGTCGGTCCACTACTTTAGGAGGAGGTGCAGGAAGATGGCTCGGATGGTTTTGCAGTAATTCAAGAATATCGTAGTTTACGACTTCGTGTCTCCTGCAGCGTGAGTGGAAGGTGTTAAATTCATGACAGCGGTTGTTCACCTGATAGTAAGCAGTATGTGTACCGAGTTTGTTTGCAGTCGGTCCACTACTGGAGGAGGAGGAGGTGCAGGAAGGTTGCTCGCGTTGATTTGCTGTATTTCAAGAATATCGTAGTTTACGACTTCGTGTCTCCTGTATCGTGAGTGGTAGGTGTATAATTCATGACAGCGGCTATTCGCCTGATAGTAAGCAGTATGTGTACCGAGTTTGGGATCAGTCGGTCCACTACTGGAGGAGGAGGTGCAGGAAGATGGCTCGCATGGTTTGCAGTAATTCAAGAATATCGTAGTTTACGACTTCGTGTCTCCTGCAGCGTGAGTGGAAGGTGTTTAATTCATGACAGCGGTTGTTCGCCAGATAGTATGCAGTATGTGTACCGAGTTTGGTTGCAGTCGGTTCAATACTAGAGGAGGAGGTGCAGGAAGATTGCTCGCGATGATTTGCAGTATTTCAAGAATATCGTAGTTTACGACTTTGTGTCTCCTGTAGCGTCAGTGGTAGGCGTTTAATTCATGACAGCAGTTGTTCGCCTGATGGTAAGCAGTATGTGTGCCGAGTTTGGTTGCAGTCGGTCAACTACATTGGGAGGAGGTGCAGGAAGATTGCTCGAATGGTTTTGCAGTAATACAAGAATTTCGTAGTTTACGACTTCGAGTCTCCTGTAGCGAGAGTGCTAGGTGCTTAATTCATGACAGCGGTTTTCGCCTGATAGTAAGCAGTATGTGTACCGAGTTTGGTTGCAATCGGTCTACTACCTTAGGAGGACGTGCAGGAAGATTGTTCGCATGGTTTTGCAGTAATTCAAGCATATCGTAGTTTACGACTTCGTGTTTCCTGTAGCGTGAGTGGTAGGTGTTTAATTCGTGACAGCGGTTGTTCGCCTGATAGTAAGCAGTATGTGTACCGAGTTTGGTTGCAGTCGGTCCCTACTTTAGGAGGAGGTGCTGGAAGATGGCTCGCATGGTTTTGCAGTAATTCAAGAATATCGTAGTTTACGACTTCGTGTCTCCTGTAGCGTTAGTGGTAGGTGTATAATTCTTGACAGCGGTTGTCCCCCTGATAGTAAGCAGTAGGTGTACCGAGGTTGGTTGCAGTCGGGCCACTAGTTTAGGAGGAGGTGCAGGAAGGTGGCTCGCATGGTTTTTCAGTAATTCAAGAATATCGTAGTTTACGACTTCATGTCTCCTGCAGCGTGAGTGGAATGTGTTAAATTCATGACAGCGGTGTTTCGCCTGATAGTAAGCAGTATGTGTACCGAGTTTGTTTGCAGTCGGTACACTACTGGAGGAGAAGATGCAGGAAGATTGCTCGCGTTGAATTGCTGTATTTCAAGAATATCGTAGTTTACGACTTTGTGTCTCCTGTAGCGTGAGTGGATGGTGTTTAATTCATGACAGCGGTTGTTCGCCTGATAGTAAGCAGTATAAGTACCGAGTTTGGTTGCAGTCGGTCCACTACTTTAGGAGGAGGTGCAGGAAGATGTCTCGCATGGTTTTGCAGTAATTCAAGAATATTGTAGTTTACGACATCGTGTCTCCTGTAGCGTGGGTGGTAGGTGTTTAATTCATGACAGCGGTTGTTCGCCTGATAGTAAGCAGTATGTGAACCGAGTTTGGTTGCAGTCGGTCCACTACTTTAGGAGGAGGTGCAGGAAGATGTCTCGCATGGTTTTGCAGTAATTCAAGAATATCGTAGTTTACGACTTCGTGTCTCCTGTAGCGTCAGTGGTAGGTGTATAATTCATGACAGCGGCTATTCGCCTGATAGTAAGCAGTATGTGTACCGAGTTTGGTTGCAGTCGGTCCACTACTGGAGGAGGAGGTGCAGGAAGATGTCTCGCATGGTTTTGCAGTTATTCAAGAATATAGTAGTTTACGACTTCGTGTCTCCTGTAGCGTGAGTGGTAGGTGTTTAATACATGGCAGCGGTTGTTCGCCTGATAGTAAGCAATATGTGTACCGAGTTTGGTTGCAGTCGGTCCACTACTTTAGGAGGGGGTGCAGGAAGATGGCTCGCATGGTTTTGAAGTGTTTCAAGAATATCGTAGTTTACTACTCCGTGTCTCCTGTAGCGTGAGTGGTAGGTGTTTAATTCATTGACAGCGGTTGTTCGCCTGATAGTAAGCAGTATGTGTACCGAGTTTGGTTGCAGTCGGTCCACTACTTTAGGAGGAGGTGCAGGAAGATAGCTTGTATGGTTTTGCAGTAATTCAAGAATATCGTAGTTTACGACTTCCTGTCTCCTGCAGCATGAGTGGAAGGTGTTTAATTCATGACAGCGGTTGTTCGCCAGATAGTAAGCAGTATGTGTACCGAGTTTGGTTGCAGTCGGTCCACTACTGGAGGAGGAGGTGCAGGAAGATTGCTCGAATGGTTTTGCAGTAATACAAGAATATCATAGTTTACGACTTCGTGTTTCGTGTAGCGTGAGTGGTTGGTGTTTAATTCATGACAGCGGTTGTCCCCCTGATAGTAAGCAGTAGGTGTACCGAGGTTGGTTGCAGCCGGGCCACTAGTTTAGGAGGAGGTGCAGGAAGGTGGCTCACATGGTTTTTCAGTAATTCAAGAATATCGTAGTTTACGACTTCGTGTCTCCTGCAGCGTGAGTGGAAGGTGTTAAATTCATGACAGCGGTTGTTCGCCTGATAGTAAGCAGTATGTGTACCGAGATTCTGCAGTCGATCCACTACTGGAGGAGGAGGTGCAGGAAGATTGCTCGCGTTGATTTGCTGTATTTCAAGAATATCGTAGTTTACGACTTTGTGTCTCCTGTAGCGTGAGTTGTAGGTGTTTAATTCATGACAGCGGTTGTTCGCCTGATAGTAAGCAGTATGTGTACCGAGTTTGGATGCAGTCGGTCCAATACTTTAGGAGGAGGTGCAGGAAGATGGCTCGCATGGTTTTGCAGTAATTCAAGATTATCGTAGTTTACGACTTCGTGTCTCCTGTACCGTGAGTGGAAGGTGTTTAATTCATGACAGCGGTTGTTCGCCTGATAGAAAGCAGTATGTGTACCGAGTTTGGTTGCAGTCGGTCCACTACTTTAGGAGGAGGTGCAGGAAGATGTCTCGCATGGTTTTGCAGTTATTCAAGAATATCGTAGTTTACGACTTCGTGTCTCCTGTAGCGTGAGTGGTAGGTGTTAAATTCCTTACAGCGGTTGTTCGCCTGATAGTAAGCAGTATGTGTACCGAGTTTGGTTGCAGTCGGTCAACTACTGGAGGAGGAGGTGCAGGAAGATGTTTCACATGGTTTTGCAGTATTTCAAGAATATCGTAGTTTACGACTTCGTGTCTCCTGTAGCGTCAGTGGTAGGTGTATAATTCATGACAGCGGCTATTCGCCTGATAGTAAGCAGTATGTGTACCGAGTTTGGTTGCAGTCGGTCCACTACTTTAGGAGGAGGTGCAGGAAGATGTCTCGCATGGTTTTGCAGTAATTCAAGAATATCGTAGTTTACGACTTCGTGTCTCCTGTAGCGTGAGTGGTAGGTGTTTAATTCCTTAGAGCGGTTTTTCGCCTGATAGTAAGCTGTATGTGTACCGAGTTTGGTTGCAGTCGGTCCACTACTGGAGGAGGAGGTGCAGGAAGATGGTTCGCATGGTTTTGCAGTATTTCAAGAATATCGTAGTTTACGACTTCATGTCTCCTGTAGCGTCAGTGGTAGGTGTATAATTCATGACAGCGGCTATTCGCCTGATAGTAAGCAGTATGTGTACCGAGTTTGGTTGCAGTCGGTCCACTACTTTAGGAGGAGGTGCAGGAAGATAGCTCGCATGGTTTTGCAGTAATTCAAGAATATCGTAGTTTACGACTTCGTGTCTCCTGCAGCGTGAGTGGAAGGTGTTTAATTCATGACAGCGGTTGTTCGCCAGATAGTAAGCAGTATGTGTACCGAGTTTGGTTGCAGTCGGTCCACTACTGGAGGAGGAGGTGCAGGAAGATTGCTCGCGATGATTTGCAGTATTTCAAGAATATCGTAGTTTACGACTTTGTGTCTCCTGTAGCGTGAGTGGTAGGCGTTTAATTCATGACAGCGGTTGTTCGCCTGATGGTAGGCAGTATGTGTACCGAATTTGGTTGCAGTCGGTCAACTACATTAGGAGGAGGTGCAGGAAGATTGCTCGAATGGTTTTGCAGTAAGTCAAGAATATCGTAGTTTACGACTTCGAGTCTCCTGTAGCGTGAGTGCTAGGTGCTTAATTCATGACAGCGGTTTTTGCCTGATAGTAAGCAGTATGTGTGCCGAGTTTGGATGCAATCGGTCTACTACTTTAGGAGGAGGTGCAGGAAGATGGTTCGCATGGTTTTGCAGTAATTCAAGCATATCGTAGTTTACGACTTCGTGTTTCCTGTAGCGTGTGTGGTTGGTGTTTAATTCATGACAGCGGTTGTTCGCCTGATAGTAAGCAGTATGTGTACCGAGTTTGGTTGCAGTCGGTCCCTACTTTAGGAGGAGGTGATGGAAGATGACTCGCATGGTTTTGCAGTAATTCAAGAATATCGTAGTTTACGACTTCGTGTCTCCTGTAGCGTTAGTGGTAGGTGTATAATTCTTGACAGCGGTTGTCCCCCTGATAGTAAGCAGTAGGTGTACCGAGGTTGGTTGCAGCCGGGCCACTAGTTTAGGAGGAGGTGCAGGAGGGTGGCTCGCATGGTTTTTCAGTAATTCAAGAAAATCGTAGTTTACGACTTCGTGTCTCCTGCAGCGTGAGTGAAAGGTGTTAAATTCATGACAGCGGTTGTTCGCCTGATAGTAAGCAGTATGTGTACCGAGATTCTGCAGTCGGTCCACTACTGGAGGAGGAGGTGCAGGAAGATTGCTCGCGTTGATTTCCTGTATTTCAAGAATATCGTAGTTTACGACTTTGTGTCTCCTGTAGCGTGAGTGGTAGGTGTTTAATTCATGACAGCGGTTGTTCGCCTGATAGTAAGCAGTATGTGTACCGAGTTTGGTTGCAGTCGGTCCACTACTTTAGGAGGAGGTGCAGGAAGATGGCTCGCATGGTTTTGCAGTAATTCAAGAATATCGTAGTTTACGACTTCGTGTCTCCTGTACTGTGAGTGGAAGGTGTTTAATTCATGACAGCGGTTGTTCGCCTGATAGTAAGCAGTATGTGTACCGAGTTTGGTTGCAGTCGGTCCACTACTTTAGGAGGAGGTGCATGAAGATGTCTCGCATGGTTTTGCAGTTATTCAAGAATATCGTAGTTTACGACTTCGTGTCTCCTGTAGCGTGAGTGGTAGGTGTTAAATTCCTTACAGCGGTTGTTCGCCTGATAGTAAGCAGTATGTGTACCGAGTTTGTTGCAGTCGGTCCACTACTGGAGGAGGAGGTGCAGGAAGATGGTTCACATGGTTTTGCAGTATTTCAAGAATATCGTAGTTTACGACTTCGTGTCTCCTGTAGCGTGAGTGGTAGGTGTTTAATTCATTGACAGCGGTTGTTCGCCTGATAGTAAGCAGTATGTGTACCGAGTTTGGTTGCAGTCGGTCCACTACTTTAGGCGGAGGTGCAGGAAGATTGCTCGCATGGTTTTGCAGTAATTCAAGAATATCGTAGTTTACGACTTCGTGTCTCCTGCAGCGTGAGTGGAAAGTGTTTAATTCATGACAGCGGTTGTTCGCCAGATAGTAAGCAGTATGTGTACCGAGTTTGGTTGCAGTCGGTCCACTACTGGAGGAGGAGGTGCAGGAAGATTGCTCGCGATGATTTGCAGTATTTCAAGAATATCGTAGTTTACGACTTTGTGTCTCCTGTAGCGTGAGTGGTAGGCGTTTAATTCATGACAGCGGTTGTTCGCCTGATGGTAAGCAGTATTTGTACCGAGTTTGGTTGCAGTCGGTCAACTACTTTAGGAGGAGGTGCAGGAAGATAGCTCGAATGGTTTTGCAGTAATACAAGAATATCGTAGTTTACGACTTCGAGTCTCCTGTAGCGTGAGTGCTAGGTGCTTAATTCATGACAGCGGTTTTCGCCTGATAGTAAGCAGTATGTGTACCGAGTTTGGTTGCAATCGGTATACTACTTTAGGAGGATGTGCAGGAAGATGGTTCGCATGGTTTTGGCAGTAATTCAAGCATATCGTAGTTTACGACTTCGTGTTTCCTGTAGCGTGAGTGGTAGGTGTTTAATTCATAACAGCGGTTGTTCGCCTGATAGTAAGCAGTATGTGTACCGAGTTTGGTTGCAGTCGGTCCCTACTTTAGGAGGAGGTGCTGGAAGATGGCTCGCATGGTTTTGCAGAAATTCAAGAATATCGTAGTTTACGGCTTCGTGTCTCCTGTAGCGTTAGTGGTAGGTGTATAATTCTTGACAGCGGTTGTCCCCCTGATAGTAATCAGTAGGTGTACCGAGGTTGGTTGCAGTCGGGCCACTAGTTTAGGAGGAGGTGCAGGAAGGTGGCTCGCATGGTTATTCAGTAATTCAAGAATATCGTAGTTTACGACTTCGTGTCTCCTGTAGCGTGAGTGGTAGGTGTTTAATTCATGACAGCGGTTGTTCGCCTGATAGTAAGCAGTATGAGTACCGAGTTTGGTTGCAGTCGGTCCACTACTTTAGGAGGAGGTGCAGGGAGATGGCTCGCATGGTTTTGCAGTAATTCAAGAATATCGTAGTTTACGACTTCGTGTCTTCTGTAGCGTGAGTGGTAGGTGTTTAAATCATTACAGCGGTTGTTCGCCTGGTAGTAAGCAGTATGTGTACCGAGTTTGGTTGCAGTCGGTCCACTACTTTAGGAGGTGGTACAGGAAGATTGCTCGAAAGTTTTTGCAGTAATTCAAGAATATCGTAGTTTACGACTTCGTGTCTCCTGTAGCGTAAGTGGTAGGTTCTTTAATTCATGACAGCGGTTGATCGCCTGATAGTAAGCAGTATGTGTACCGTGTTTGGTTGCAGTCGGTCCACTACTTGAGGAGGAGGTGCAGGAAGATGGCTCGCATGGTTTTGCAGTAATTCAAGAATATCGTAGTTTAGGACTTCGTGTCTCCTGTAGCGTGAGTGGTAGGTGTTTAATTCATGACAGCGGTTGTTTGCCTGATAGTACGCAGTATGTGTACCGAGTTTGGTTGCAGTCGGTCCAGTACTTTAGGAGGAGGAGCAGGAAGATTGCTCGCATGGTTTTGCAGTAATTCAAGAATATCGTAGTTTACGACTTCGAGTCTCCTGTAGCGTGAGTGCTGATGTTTAATTCATGACAGCGGATGTTCGACTAATAGTAAGCAGTATGTGTACCGAGTTTGGTTGCAGTCGGTCCACTACTGGAGGAGGAGGTGCAGGAAAATGGCTCGCATTGTTTTGCAGTAATTCAAGAATATCGTAGTTTACGACTTCGTGTCTCCTGTAGCGTGAGTGGCAGGTGTTTAATTCATGACAGCGGTTGTTCGCCTGATAGTAAGCAATATGTGTACCGAGTTTGGTTTTAGTCAGTCCACTACTGGAGGAGGAGGTGCAGGAAGATGGCTCGCATGGTTTTGCAGTAATTCAAGAATATCGTAGTTTACGACATCGTGTCTCTTGTAGCGTGAGTCGTAGGTGTTTAATTCATGACAGCGGTTGTTCGCCTGATAGTATGCAGTATGTGTACCGAGTTTGGTTGCAGTCGTTCCACTACTTTAGGAGGAGGTGCAGGAAGATGGCTCGCATGGTTTTGCAGTAATTCAAGAATATCGTAGTTTACGACTTCTTGTCTCCTTTAGCGTGAGTGGTAGGTGTTTAATTCACGACAGCGGTTGTTCGCCTGATAGTAAGCAGTATGTGTACCGAGTTTGGTTGCAGTCGGTCCACTACTGGAGGAGGAGGTGCAGGAAGATGGCTCGCATTGTTTTGCAGTAATTCAAGAATATCGTAGTTTACGACTTCGTGTCTCCTGTAGCGTGAGTGGTAGGTGTTTAATTCATGACAACGGTTGTTCGCCTTATAGTAAGTTGTATGTGTACCGAGTTTGGTTGCAGTCGGTCCACTACTTTAGGAGGAGGTGCAGGAAGATTGCTCGCATGGTTTTGCAGCAATTCAAGAATATCGTACTTTACGACTTCGTGTCTCCTGTAGCGTGAGTGGTAGGCGTATAATTCATGACAGCCGCTGTTCGCCTGATGGTTAGCAGTATGTGTACCGAGTTTGGTTGCAGTCGGTCCACTACTTTAGGAGGAGGTGCAGGAAGATTGCTCGCATGGTTTTGCAGTAATTCAAGAACATCGTAGTTTACGACTTCGTGTCTCCTGTAGCGTGAGTGGTAGGTGTTTAATTAATGACAGCGGTTGTTCGCCTGATAGTAAGCAGTATGTGTAGCGAGTTTGCTTGCAGTCGGTTCACTACTTTAGGAGGAGGTGCAGGAAGATGGCTCGCATGGTTTTGCAGTAATTCAAGAATATAGTAGTTCACGACTTCGTGTCTCCTGTAGCGTGAGTGGTAGGTGTTTAATTCATGACAGCGGTTGTTCGCCTGATAGTAAGCAGTATGTGTACCGAGTTTGGTTGCAGTCGGTTCACTACTTTAGGAGAAGGTGCAGGAAGATTGTTCGCATGGTTTTGCAGTAATTCATGAATATCGTAGTTTACTACTACTAGTCTCCTGTAGCGTGAGTGGTAGGTGTTTAATTCATGACAGCGGTTGTTCGCCTGATAGTAAGCAGTATGTGTACCGAGTTTGGTTGCAGTCGGTCCACTACTTTAGGAGGAGGTTCAGGAATATTGCTCGAAAGTTTTTGCAGTAATTCAAGAATATCGTAGTTTACGACTTCGTGTCTCCTGTAGCGTGAGTGGTAGGCGTATAATTCATGACAGCCGCTGTTTGCCTGATATTAAGCAGTATGTGTACCGAGTTTGGTTTCAGTCGGCCCACTACTTTAGGAGGAGGTGCAGGAAGATTGCTCGCATGGTTTTGCAGTAATTTAAGAATATCGTAGTTTACGACTTCTTGTCTCCTGTAGTAGACCGACTGCAACCAAACTCGTTACACATACTGCTTACCAACAGGCGAACAACCGCTGTCATCAATTAAACACCTACCACTCACGCTACAGGAGACACGAAGTCGTAAACAACGATATTCTTGAATTACTGCAAAACCATGCGAGCCATCTTCCTGGACCTCCTCCTAAAGTGGTGGACCGACTGCAACCAAACTCGGTACACATACTGCTTACTATCAGGCGAACAACCGCTGTCAGGAATTAAACACCTACCACTCACGCTAGAGGAGACACGAAGTCGTAAACTACGATATTCTTGAATTACTGCAAAACTATGCGAGCCATCCTCCTTCATCTCCTCCTAAAGTAGTGGACCGACTGCAACCAAACTCGGTACACATACTGCTTACCAACAGGCGAACAACCGCTGTCATCAATTAAACACCTACTACTCATGCTACAGGAGACACGAAGTCTCAAACAACGATATTCTTGAATTACTGCAAAACCATGCGAGGTATCTGCCTGCACCTCCTCCACCAAGAGTGGACCGACTGCAACCAAACTCGGTACACATACTGCTCACTATCACGCGAACAATCGCTGTCATGAATTGAACACCTACCACTCACGCTACAGGAGACACGAAGTCTTAAACTACGATATTCTTGAATCACTGAAAAACCATGCGAGCCATCTTCCTGCACCTCCTCCTAAAGTAGTGGACCGACTGCAACCAAACGAGGTACACATACTGCTTGCTATCAGGCGAACAACCGCTGTCATGAATTAAACACCTACCACTCACGCTACAGGAGACACGAAGTCGTAAACTACGATATTCTTGAATTACTGCAAAACCATGCTAGCAATCTTCATGCACCTCCTCCTAAAGTAGTGGACCGACTGCAACCAAACTCGGTACACATACTGCTTACTATCAGGCGAACAACCGCTGTCATGAATTAAACACCTACCACTCACGCTACAGGAGACACGAAGTCTTAAACTACGATATTCTTGAATTACTGCAAAACCATGCGAGAAATCGGCCTGCACCTCCTCGTAATGTAGTGGTCCGACTGCAAGCAAACTTGGTACACATACTGCTTACTATCAGGCGAACAACCGCTGTCATGAATTTAACACCTACCACTCACGCTACAGGAGATAGGAAGTCGTAAACTACGATATTCTGGAATTACTGCAAACGCATGCAAGCCATCTTCCTGCACCTCCTCCTAAAGTTGTCGACCGACTGCAACCAAACTCGGTACACATACTGATTACAATCAGGCGAACAATCGCTGTCATGAATTGAACACCTACCAATCACGCTACAGGAGACACGTAGTCTTAATCTACGATATTCTTGAATCACTGCAAAACCATGCGAGCCATCTTCCTGCACCTCCTCCTAAAGTAGTGGACCGACTGCAACCAAACTCGGTACACATACTGCTTACTATCAGGCGAACAACCGCTGTCATGAATTAAACACCTACCACTCACGCTACAGGAGACACGAAGTCGTAAACTACGATATTCTTGAATTACTGCAAAATCATTCGAGCAATCTTCCTGCACCTCCTCCTAAAGTAGTGGACCGACTGCAACCAAACTCGGTACACATGCTGCTTACTATCAGGCGAACAACCGCTGTCATGAATTTAACACCTACCACTCACGCTACAGGAGACACGAAGTCTTAAACTACGATATTCTTGAATTACTGCAAAACCATGCGAGAAATCTGCCTGCACCTCCTCGTAATGTAGTGGTCCGACTGCAAGCAAACTTGGTACACATACTGCTTACTATCAGGCGAACAACTGCTGTCACGAATTCAACACCTACCACTCACGCTACAGGTGACACGAAGTCGTAAACTACGATATTCTTGAATTACTGCAAAATCATGCGAGCCATCTTCCTGCACATGCTCCTCCAAGAGTGGACCGACAGCTACCAGACTCGGTACACATACTGCTTACTATCAGGCGAACAATCGCTGTCATGAATTAAACACCTACCACTCACGCTACAGGAGACACGAAGTCGTAAACTACGATATTCTTGAATTACTGCAAAACCATGCGAGCCATCTTCCTGCACCTCCTCCTAAAGTAGTGGACCGACTGCAACCAAACTCTGTACACATAATGCTCACTATCAAACGAACAACCGCTGTCATGAATTAAAAACCTACCACTCACGCTACAGGAGACACGAAGTCGTAAACTACGATATTCTTGAATTACTGCAGAACCATGCGAGCCATCTTCCTGCACCTCCGCCTAAAGTAGAGGACCGACTGCGAGCAAACTCGGTACTCATACTGCTTACAATCAGGCGAACAACCGCTGTCATGAATTAAACACCTGCCACTCACGCTACAGGAGACACGAAGTCGTAAACTACGATATTCTTTGAACTACTGCAAAACCATGCGAGCCATCTTCCTGCACCTCCTCTTAAAGTAGAGGACCGACTGCAACCAAACTCGGTACTCATACTGCTTACTATCAGGCGAACAACGGCTGTCATGAATTAAACACCTACCACTCACGCTACAGGAGACACGAAGTCGTAAACTACGATAATCTTGAATTACTGCAAAATCATGCGAGCCATCCTCCTGCACCTCCTCCTCCAATAGTGGGCCGACTGCAACCAAACTCGTTACACATACTGCTTACTATCAGGCGAACAACCGCTGTCATGAATTAAACACCTACCACTCACGCTATAGGAGTCACGAAGTCGTAAACTACGATATTCTTGAATTACTGCAAACGCATGCAAGACATCTTCCTGCACCTCCTCCTCCAATAGTGAGCCGACTGCAACCAAACTCGGTACACATACTGCTTACTATCAGGCGAACAACCGCTGTCATGAATTAAACACCTACCACTCACGCTACAGGAGACACGAAGTCGTAAACTACGATATTCTTGAATTACTGAAAAACCATGCGAGCAATCTTCCTGCACCTCCTCCTAAAGTAGTGGACCGACTGCAACCAAACTCGGTACACATACTGCTTACTATCAGGCGAACAACCGCTGTCATGATTTAAACACCTACCACTCACGCTACAGGAGACACGAAGTCTTAAACTACGAAATTCTTGAATTACTGCAAAACCATGCGAGAAATCGGCCTGCACCTCCTCGTAATGTAGTGGTCCGACTGCAAGCAAACTTGGTACACATACTGCTTACTATCAGGCGAACAACCGCTGTCATGAATTTAACACCTACCACTCAAGCTACAGGAGACACAAAGTCGTAAACTACGATATTCTTAAAATACTGCAAAACCATGCGAGCCATCTTCCTGCACCTCCTCGTAAAGTAGTGGACCGACTGCAACCAAACTCTGTACACATAATCCTCACTATCAAACGAACAACCGCTGTCATGAATTAAAAACCTACCACTCACGCTACAGGAGACACGATGTCGTAAACCACGATATTCTTGAATTACTGCAAAACCATGCGAGCCATCTTCCTGCACCTCCTCCTAAAGTTGTCGACCGACTGCAACCAAACTCGGTACACATACTGCTTACAATCAGGCGAACAATCGCTGTCATGAATTGAACACCTACCACTACCGCTACAGGAGACACGAAGTCTTAATCTACGATATTCTTGAATCACTGCAAAACCATGCGAGCCATCTTCCTGCACATCCACCTCCAAGAGTGGACCGACAGCTACCAGACTCGGTACACATACTGCTTACTATCAGGCGAACAATCGCTGTCATGAATTAAACACCTACCACTCACGCTACAGGAGACACGAAGTCGTAAACTACGATATTCTTGAATTACTGCAAAACCATGCGAGCCATCTTCCTGCAGCTCCTCCTAAAGTAGTGGACGACTGCAACCAAACTCTGTACACATAATGCTAACTATCAAACGAACAACCGCTGTCATGAATTAAAAACCTACCAATCACTCTACAGGAGACACGAAGTCGTAAACTACGATATTCTTGAATTACTGCAAAACCATGCGAGCCATCTTCCTGCACCTCCTCCTAAAGCAGTGGACCGACTGCAACCAAACTCGGTACACATACTGCTTACTATCAGGCGAACAACCGCTGTCATGAATTAAACACCTACCACTCACGCTACAGGAGATAGGAAGACGTAAACTACGATATTCTTGAATTACTGCAAACGCATGCAATCCATCTTCCTGCACCTCCTCCTAAAGTTGTCGACCGACTGCAACCAAACTTGGTACACATACTGATTACAATTAGGCGAACAACCGCTGTCATGAATTAAACACCTACCACGCACGCTACAGGAGACACGATGTCGTAAACTACGATATTCTTGAATTACTGCAAAACCATGCGAGCCATCTTCCTGCACCTCCTCCTAAAGTAGTGGACCGACTGCAACCGAACTCGGTATACATACTGCCTACTATCAGTCGAACAACCGCTTTCATGAATTAAACACCTACCACTCACGCTACAGGAGACACGAATTCGTAAACTACGATATTCTTGAATTACTGCAAAATCATGCGAGCCATCTTCTTGCACCTCTTCCTAAAGCAGTGGACCGTTTGCAACCAAACTCGGTACACATACTGCTTACTATCAGGCGAACAACCGCTGTCATGAATTAAACACCTACCACTCACGCTACAGGAGACACGAAGTCTTAATCTACGATATTATTGAATTACTGCAAAACCATGCGAGCCATCTTTTTGCACCTCCTCGTAAAGTAGTGCACCAACTGCAACCAAAGTCGCTACACATACTGCTTACTATCAGGCGAACAACCGATTTCATGAATTCAACACCTACCACTCACGCTACAGGAGACACGAAGTCGTAAACTACGATATTCTTGAATTACTGCAAAACCATGCGAGCCATCTTCCTGCACCTCCTCCTAAAGTAGTGGACCGACTGCAACCAAACTCGGTACACATACTGCTTACTATCAGGCGAACAACCGCTGTCATTAATTAAACACCTACCACTCACGCTACAGGAGACACGAAGTCTTAAAATACGATATTCTGGAATTACTACAAAACCATGCGAGCAATCTTCCTGCACCTCCTCCTAAAGTAGTGGACCGACTTCAACCAAACTCGGTACACATACTGCTTACTATCAGGCGAACAACCGCTGTCATGAATTAAACACCTACCACTCACGCTACAGGAGACACGAAGTCGTAACCGACTGCAACCAAACTCGGTACTCATACTGCTTGCTATCAGGCGAACAACCGCTGTCATGAATTAAACACCTACCACTTACGCTACAGGAGACACGAAGTCGTAAACTACGATATTCTTGAATTACTGCAAAACCATGCGAGCCATCTTCCTGCACCTCCTCCAAAAGTAGTGGACCGACTGCAACCAAACTCGGTACACATACTGTTTCCCATCAGGCGAACAACCGCAGTCATAAATTACACACCTGCCACTCACGCTACAGGAGACACGAAGTCGTAAACTACGATATTCTTGAATTACTCCAAAACCATGCGAGCCATCTTCCTGCACCTCCTCTAAAGTAGTGGACCGACTGCAACCAAACTCGGTACACATACTGCTTACTATCAGGGGAACAACCGCTGTCATGAATTAAACACCTACCACTGACGCTACAGGAGACACGAAGTCGTAAACTACGATATTCTTGAAATACTGCAAAACCATGCGAACCATCTTCCTGCAACTCCTCCTCCAGTAGTGGACCGACTGCAACCAAACTCGGTACACATACTGCTTACTATCAGGCGAACAACCGCTGTAAGGAATTAAACATCTACCACTCACGCTACAGGAGACACGAAGTCTTAATCTACGATATTCTTGAATTACTGCAAAACCATGCGAGCCATCTTCCTGCACCTCCTCGTAAAGTAGTGCACCGACTGCAACCAAACTCGGTACACATACTGCTTACTATCAGGCGAACAACCGCTGTCATGAATTAAACACCTACCACTCACGCTACAGGAGACACGAAGTCGTAAACTACGATAATCTTGAATTACTGCAAAACCATGCGAGAAATCTTCCTGCACCTCCTCCTAAAGTAGTGGACCGACTGCAACCAAACTCGGTACACATACTGCTTACTATCAGGCGAACAACCGCTGTCATGAATTAAACACCTACCACTCACGCTACAGGAGACACGAAGTCTTAAACTACGATATTCTTGAATTACTGAAAAACCATGCGAGAAATCTGCCTGCACCTCCTCGTAATGTAGTGGTCCGACTGCAAGCAAACTTGGTACACATACTGCTTACTATCAGGCGAACAACTGCTGTCATGAATTCAACACCTACCACTCACGCTACAGGAGACACGAAGTCGTAAACTACGATATTCTTGAATTACTGCAAAACCATGCGAGCCATCTTCCTGCACATCCTCCTCCAAGAGTGGACCGACAGCTACCAGACTCGGTACACATACTGCTTACTATCAGGCGAACAATCGCTGTCATGAATTAAACACCTACCACTAACGCTACAGGAGACACGAAGTCGTAAACTACGATATTCTTGAATTACTCCAAAACCATGCGAGCCACCTTCCTGCAGCTCCTCCTAAAGTAGTGGACCGACTGCAACCAAACTCTGTACACATAATGCTCACTATCAAACGAACAACCGCTGTCATGAATTAAAAACCTACCACTCACGCTACAGGAGACACGAAGTCGTAAACTACGATATTCTTGAATTACTGCAAAACCATGCGAGCCATCTTCCTGCACCTCCTCCTAAAGTAGTGGACCGACTGCAACCAAACTCGGTACACATACTGCTTACTATCAGGCGAACAACCGCTGTCATGAATTAAACACCTACCACTAACGCTACAGGAGATAGGAAGTCGTAAACTACGATATTCTTGAATTACTGCAAACGCATGCAAGACATCTTCCTGCACCTCCTCCTAAAGTTGTCGACCGACTGCAACCAAACTCGGTACACATACTGATTACAATAAGGCGAACAACCGCTGTCATGAATTAAACACCTACCACTCACGCTACAGGAGACACGAAGTCGTAAACTACGATATTCTTGAATTACTGCAAAACCATGCGAGCCATCTTCCTGCACCTCCTCCTAAAGTAGTGGACCGACTGCAACCGAACTCGGTATACATACTGCTTACTATCAGTCGAACAACCGCTTTCATGAATTAAACACCTACCACTCACGCTACAGGAGACACGAATTCGTAAACTACGATATTCTTGAATTACTGCAAAATCATGCGAGCCATCTTCTTGCACCTCCTCCTAAAGCAGTGGACCGATTGCAACCAAACTCGGTACACATACTGCTTACTATCAGGCGAACAACCGCTGTCATGAATTAAACACCTACCACTCACGCTACAGGTGACACGAAGTCTTAATGAACGATATTATTGAATTACTGCAAAACCATGCGTGCCATCTTTTTGCACCTCCTCGTAAAGTAGTGCACCAACTGCAACCAAAGTCGCTACACATACTGCTTACTATCAGGCGAACAACCGATTTCATGAATTCAACACCTACCACTCACGCTACAGGAGACACGAAGTCGTAAACTACGATAATGTTGAATTACTGCAAAACCATGCGAGCCAACGTCCTGCACCTCCTCCTAAAGTAGTGGACCGACTGCAACCAAACTCGGTACACATACTGCTTACTATCAGGCGAACAACCGCTGTCATGAACTAAACACCTACCACTCACGCTACAGGAGACACGAAGTCTTAAAATACGATATTCTGGAATTACTACAAAACCATGCGAGCAATCTTCCTGCACCTCCTCCTAAAGTAGTGAACCGACTGCAACCAAACTCTGTACACATACTGCTCACTATCAAACGAACAACCGCTGTCACGAATTAAAAACCTACCACTCACGCTACAGGAGACACGAAGTCGTAAACTACGATATTCTTGAATTACTGCAGAACCATGCGAGCCATGTTCCTGCACCTCCTCCTAAAGTAGAGGACCGACTGCGAGCAAACTCGGTACACATACTGCTTACTATCAGGCGAACAACCGCTGTCATGAATTAAACACCTACGACTCACGCTACAGGAGACACGAAGTCGTAACCGACTGCAACCAAACTCGGTACTCATACTGCTTGCTATCAGGCGAACTACCGCTGTCATGAATTAAACACCTACCACTCACGCTACAGGAGACACGAAGTCGTAAACTACGATAATCTTGAATTACTGCAAACGCATGCAAGCCATCTTCCTGCACCTCCTCCTCAAATAGTGAGCCGACTGCAACCAAACTCGGTACACATACTGATTACTATCACGCGAACAACCGCTGTCATGAATTGAACACCTACCACTTACGCTACAGGAGACACGAAGTCGTAAACCACGATATTCTTGAATTACTGCAAAACCATGCGAGCCATCTTCCTACACCTCCTCCAAAAGTAGTGGACCGACTGCAACCAAACTCGGTACACATACTGTTTCCTATCAGGCGAACAACCGCTGTCATGAATTACACACCTGCCACTCACGCTACAGGAGACACGAAGTCGTAAACTACGATATTCTTGAATTACTCCAAAACCATGCGAGCCATCTTCCTGCACCTCCTCTAAAGTAGTGGACCGACTGCAACCAAACTCGGTACACATACTGCTTACTATCAGGGGAACAACCGCTGTCATGAATTAAACACCTACCACTGACGCTACAGGAGACACGAAGTCGTAAACTACGATATTCTTGAAATACTGCAAAACCATGCGAACCATCTTCCTGCACCTCCTCCTCCAGTAGTGGACCGACTGCAACCAAACTCGGTACACATACTGCTTACTATCAGGCGAACAACCGCTGTAAGGAATTAAACACCTACCACTCACGCTACAGGAGACACGAAGTCTTAATCTACGATATTCTTGAATTACTGCAAAACCATGCGAGCCATCTTCCTGCACCTCCTCGTAAAGTAGTGCACCGACTGCAACCAAACTCGGTACACATACTGCTTACTATCAGGCGAACAACCGCTGTCATGAATTAAACACCTACCACTCACGCTACAGGAGACACGAAGTCGTAAACTACGATATTCTTGAATTACTGCAAAACCATGCGAGAAATCTTCCTGCACCTCCTCCTAAAGTAGTGGACCGACTGCAACCAAACTCGGTACACATACTGCTTACTATCAGGCGAACAACCGCTGTCATGAATTAAACACCTACCACTCACGCTACAGGAGACACGAAGTCTTAAACTACGATATTCTTGAATTACTGAAAAACCATGCGAGAAATCTGTCTGCACCTCCTCGTAATGTAGTGGTCCGACTGCAAGCAAACTTGGTACACATACTGCTTACTATAAGGCGAACAACTGCTGTCATGAATTCAACACCTACCACTCACGCTACAGGAGACACGAAGTCGTAAACTACGATATTCTTGAATTACTGCAAAACCATGCGAGCCATCTTCCTGCACATCCTCCTCCAAGAGTGGACCGACAGCTACCAGACTCGGTACACATACTGCTTACTATCAGGCGAACAATCGCTGTCATGAATTAAACACCTACCACTCACGCTACAGGAGACACGAAGTCGTAAACTACGATATTCTTGAATTACTCCAAAACCATGCGAGCCATCTTCCTGCAGCTCCTCCTAAAGTAGTGGACCGACTGCAACCAAACTCTGTACACATAATTATCACTATCAAACGAACAACCGCTGTCATGAATTAAAAACCTACCACTCACGCTACAGGAGACACGAAGTCGTAAACTACGATATTCTTGAATTACTGCAAAACCATGCGAGCCATCTTCCTGCACCTCCTCCTAAAGTAGTGGACCGACTGCAACCAAACTCGGTACACATACTGCTTACTATCAGGCGAACAACCGCTGTCATGAATTAAACACCTACCACTCACGCTACAGGAGATAGGAAGTCGTAAACTACGATATTCTTGAATTACTGCAAACGCATGCAAGCCATCTTCCTGCACCTCCTCCTAAAGTTGTCGACCGACTGCAACCAAACTCGGTACACATACTGATTACAATAAGGCGAACAACCGCTGTCATGAATTAAACACCTACCACTCACGCTACAGGAGACACGAAGTCGTAAACTACGATATTCTTGAATTACTGCAAAACCATGCGAGCCATCTTCCTGCACCTCCTCCTAAAGTAGTGGACCGACTGCAACCGAACTCGGTATACATACTGCTTACTATCAGTCGAACAACCGCTTTCATGAATTAAACACCTACCACTCACGCTACAGGAGACACGAATTCGTAAACTACGATATTCTTGAATTACTGCAAAATCATGCGAGCCATCTTCTTGCACCTCCTCCTAAAGCAGTGGACCGATTGCAACCAAACTCGGTACACATACTGCTTACTATCAGGCGAACAACCGCTGTCATGAATTAAACACCTACCACTCACGCTACAGGTGACACGAAGTCTTAATGAACGATATTATTGAATTACTGCAAAACCATGCGTGCCATCTTTTTGCACCTCCTCGTAAAGTAGTGCACCAACTGCAACCAAAGTCGCTACACATACTGCTTACTATCAGGCGAACAACCGATTTCATGAATTCAACACCTACCACTCACGCTACAGGAGACACGAAGTCGTAAACTACGATATTCTTGAATTACTGCAAAACCATGCGAGCCATCTTCCTGCACCTCCTCCTAAAGTAGTGGACCGACTGCAACCAAACTCGGTACACATACTGCTTACTATCAGGCGAACAACCGCTGTCATGAATTAAACACCTACCACTCACGCTACAGGAGACACGAAGTCGTAAACTACGATATTCTTGAATTACTGCAAAACCATGCGAGAAATCTTCCTGCACCTCCTCCTAAAGTAGTGGACCGACTGCAACCAAACTCGGTACACATACTGCTTACTATCAGGCGAACAACCGCTGTCATGAATTAAACACCTACCACTCACGCTACAGGAGACACGAAGTCTTAAACTACGATATTCTTGAACTACTGAAAAACCATGCGAGAAATCTGCCTGCACCTCCTCGTAATGTAGTGGTCCGACTGCAAGCAAACTTGGTACACATACTGCTTACTATCAGGCGAACAACTGCAGTCATGAATTCAACACCTACCACTCACGCTACAGGAGACACGAAGTCGTAAACTACGATATTCTTGAATTACTGCAAAACCATGCGAGCCATCTTCCTGCGCATCCTCCTCCAAGAGTGGACCGACAGCTACCAGACTCGGTACACATACTGCTTACTATCAGGCGAACAATCGCTGTCATGAATTAAACACCTACCACTCACGCTACAGGAGACACGAAGTCGTAAACTACGATATTCTTGAATTACTCCAAAACCATGCGAGCCATCTTCCTGCAGCTCCTCCTAAAGTAGTGGACCGACTGCAACCAAACTCTGTACACATAATGCTCACTATCAAACGAACAACCGCTGTCATGAATTAAAAACCTACCACTCACGCTACAGGAGACACGAAGTCGTAAACTACGATATTCTTGAATTACTGCAAAACCATGCGAGCCATCTTCCTGCACCTCCTCCTAAAGTAGTGGACCGACTGCAACCAAACTCGGTACACATACTGCTTACTATCAGGCGAACAACCGCTGTCATGAATTAAACACCTACCACTCACGCTACAGGGGATAGGAAGTCGTAAACTACGATATTCTTGAATTACTGCAAACGCATGCAAGCCATCTTCCTGCACCTCCTCCTAAAGTTGTCGACCGACTGCAACCAAACTCGGTACACATACTGATTACAATTAGGCGAACAACCGCTGTCATGAATTAAACACCTACCACTCACGCTACAGGAGACACGAAGTCGTAAACTACGATATTCTTGAATTACTGCAAAACCATGCGAGCCATCTTCCTGCACCTCCTCCTAAAGTAGTGGACCGACTGCAACCGAACTCGGTATACATACTGCTTACTATCAGTCGAACAACCGCTTTCATGAATTAAACACCTACCACTCACGCTACAGGAGACACGAATTCGTAAACTACGATATTCTTGAATTTCTGCAAAACCATGCGAGCAATCTTCCTGCACCTCCTCCTAAAGTAGTGGACCGACTGCAACCAAACTCGGTACACATACTGCTTACTATCAGGCGAACAACCGCTGTCATGAATTAAACACCTACCACTCACGCTACAGGTGACACGAAGTCTTAATGTACGATATTATTGAATTACTGCAAAACCATGCGTGCCATCTTTTTGCACCTCCTCGTAAAGTAGTGCACCAACTGCAACCAAAGTCGCTACACAGACTGCTTACTATCAGGCGAACAACCGATTTCATGAATTCAACACCTACCACTCACGCTACAGGAGACACGAAGTCGTAAACTACGATATTCTTGAATTACTGCAAAACCATGCGAGCCATCTTCCTGCACCTCCTCCTAAAGTAGTGGACCGACTGCAACCAAACTCGGTACACATACTGCTTACTATCAGGCGAACAACCGCTGTCATGAATTAAACACCTACCACTCACGCTACAGGAGACACAAAGTCTTAAAATACGATATTCTGGAATTACTACAAAACCATGCGAGCAATCTTCCTGCACCTCCTCCTAAAGTAGTGAACCGACTGCAACCAAACTCTGTACACACACTGCTCACTATCAAACGAACAACCGCTGTCATGAATTAAAAACCTACCACTCACGCTACATGAGACACGAAGTCGTAAACTACGATATTCTTGAATTACTGCAGAACCATGCGAGCCATGTTCCTGCACCTCCTCCTAAAGTAGAGGACCGACTGCGAGCAAACTCGGTACTCTTACTGCTGCAATCAGGCGAACAACCGCTGTCATGAATTAAACACCTGCCACTCACGCTACAGGAGACACGAAGTCGTAAATTACGATATTCTTGAATTAGTGCAAAACCATGTGAGCCATCTTCCTGCACCTCCTACTAAAGTAGTGGACCGACTTCAACCAAACTCGGTACACATACTGTTTACTATCAGGCGAACAACCGCTGTCATGAATTAAACACCTACCACTCACGCTACAGGAGAGTCGAAGTCGTAAACTACGATATTCTTGAATTACTGCAAAACCATGCGAGACATCTTCCTGCACCTCCTCCTAAAGTAGAAGACCGACTGCAACCAAACTCGGTACTCATACTGCTTACTATCAGGCGAACAACCGCTGTAAGGAATTAAACACCTACCAGTCACGCTACAGGAGACACGAAGTCTTAATCTACGATATTCTTGAATTAGTGCAAAACCATGCGAGCCATCTTCCTGCACCTCCTCGTAAAGTAGTGCACCGACTGCAACCAAACTCGGTACACATACTGCTTACTATCAGGCGAACAACCGCTGTCATGAATTAAACACCTACCACTCACGCTACAGGAGACACGAAGTCGTAAACTACGATATTCTTGAATTACTGCAAAACCATGCGAGAAATCTTCCTGCACCTCCTCCTAAAGTAGTGGACCGACTGCAACCAAACTCGGTACACATACTGCTTACTATCAGGCGAACAACCGCTGTCATGAATTAAACACCTACCACTCACGCTACAGGAGACACGAAGTCTTAAACTACGATATTCTTGAACTACTGAAAAACCATGCGAGAAATCTGCCTGCACCTCCTCGTAATGTAGTGGTCCGACTGCAAGCAAACTTGGTACACATACTGCTTACTATCAGGCGAACAACTGCAGTCATGAATTCAACACCTACCACTCACGCTACAGGAGACACGAAGTCGTAAACTACGATATTCTTGAATTACTGCAAAACCATGCGAGCCATCTTCCTGCGCATCCTCCTCCAAGAGTGGACCGACAGCTACCAGACTCGGTACACATACTGCTTACTATCAGGCGAACAATCGCTGTCATGAATTAAACACCTACCACTCACGCTACAGGAGACACGAAGTCGTAAACTACGATATTCTTGAATTACTCCAAAACCATGCGAGCCATCTTCCTGCAGCTCCTCCTAAAGTAGTGGACCGACTGCAACCAAACTCTGTACACATAATGCTCACTATCAAACGAACAACCGCTGTCATGAATTAAAAACCTACCACTCACGCTACAGGAGACACGAAGTCGTAAACTACGATATTCTTGAATTACTGCAAAACCATGCGAGCCATCTTCCTGCACCTCCTCCTAAAGTAGTGGACCGACTGCAACCAAACTCGGTACACATACTGCTTACTATCAGGCGAACAACCGCTGTCATGAATTAAACACCTACCACTCACGCTACAGGGGATAGGAAGTCGTAAACTACGATATTCTTGAATTACTGCAAACGCATGCAAGCCATCTTCCTGCACCTCCTCCTAAAGTTGTCGACCGACTGCAACCAAACTCGGTACACATACTGATTACAATTAGGCGAACAACCGCTGTCATGAATTAAACACCTACCACTCACGCTACAGGAGACACGAAGTCGTAAACTACGATATTCTTGAATTACTGCAAAACCATGCGAGCCATCTTCCTGCACCTCCTCCTAAAGTAGTGGACCGACTGCAACCGAACTCGGTATACATACTGCTTACTATCAGTCGAACAACCGCTTTCATGAATTAAACACCTACCACTCACGCTACAGGAGACACGAATTCGTAAACTACGATATTCTTGAATTTCTGCAAAACCATGCGAGCAATCTTCCTGCACCTCCTCCTAAAGTAGTGGACCGACTGCAACCAAACTCGGTACACATACTGCTTACTATCAGGCGAACAACCGCTGTCATGAATTAAACACCTACCACTCACGCTACAGGTGACACGAAGTCTTAATGTACGATATTATTGAATTACTGCAAAACCATGCGTGCCATCTTTTTGCACCTCCTCGTAAAGTAGTGCACCAACTGCAACCAAAGTCGCTACACAGACTGCTTACTATCAGGCGAACAACCGATTTCATGAATTCAACACCTACCACTCACGCTACAGGAGACACGAAGTCGTAAACTACGATATTCTTGAATTACTGCAAAACCATGCGAGCCATCTTCCTGCACCTCCTCCTAAAGTAGTGGACCGACTGCAACCAAACTCGGTACACATACTGCTTACTATCAGGCGAACAACCGCTGTCATGAATTAAACACCTACCACTCACGCTACAGGAGACACAAAGTCTTAAAATACGATATTCTGGAATTACTACAAAACCATGCGAGCAATCTTCCTGCACCTCCTCCTAAAGTAGTGAACCGACTGCAACCAAACTCTGTACACACACTGCTCACTATCAAACGAACAACCGCTGTCATGAATTAAAAACCTACCACTCACGCTACATGAGACACGAAGTCGTAAACTACGATATTCTTGAATTACTGCAGAACCATGCGAGCCATGTTCCTGCACCTCCTCCTAAAGTAGAGGACCGACTGCGAGCAAACTCGGTACTCTTACTGCTGCAATCAGGCGAACAACCGCTGTCATGAATTAAACACCTGCCACTCACGCTACAGGAGACACGAAGTCGTAAATTACGATATTCTTGAATTAGTGCAAAACCATGTGAGCCATCTTCCTGCACCTCCTACTAAAGTAGTGGACCGACTTCAACCAAACTCGGTACACATACTGTTTACTATCAGGCGAACAACCGCTGTCATGAATTAAACACCTACCACTCACGCTACAGGAGAGTCGAAGTCGTAAACTACGATATTCTTGAATTACTGCAAAACCATGCGAGACATCTTCCTGCACCTCCTCCTAAAGTAGAAGACCGACTGCAACCAAACTCGGTACTCATACTGCTTACTATCAGGCGAACAACCACTGTCATGAATTAAACACCTACAACTCACGCTACAGGAGACACGAAGTCGTAACCGACTGCAACCAAACTCGGTACTCATACTGCTTACTATCAGGCGAACAATTGCTGTCATGAATTAAACACCTACCACTCACGCTACAGGAGACACGAAGTCGTAAACTACGATATTCTTGAATTACTTCAAACGCATGCAAGCCATCTTCCTGCACCTCCTCCTTCAATAGTGAGCCGACTGCAACCAAACTCGGTACACATACTGATTACTATCACGCGAACAACCGCTGTCATGAATTGAACACCTACCACTCACGCTACAGGAGACACGAAGTCGTAAACTACGATATTCTTGAATTACTGCAAAACCATGCGAGCCATCTTCCTGCACCTCCTCCAAATGTAGTGGACCGACTGCAACCAAACTCGGTACACATTCTGTTTCCTATCAGGCGAACAACCGCTGTCATGAATTACACACCTGCCACTCACGCTACAGGAGACACGAAGTCGTAAACTACGATATTCTTGAATTACTCCAAAACCACGCAAGCCATCTTCCTGCACCTCCTCTAAAGTAGTGGACCGACTGCAACCAAACTCGGTACACATACTGCTTACTATCAGGGGAACAACCGCTGTCATGAATTAAACACCTACCACTCACGCTACAGGAGTCACGAATTCTTAACCTACGATATTCTTGAATTACTGCAAAATCATGCGAGCCATCTTCCTGCACAACCTCCTAAAGTAGTGGACCGGTTGCAACCAAACTCGGTACACATACTGCTTACTATAAGGCGAACAACCACTGACATGAATTAAACACCTACCACTCACGCTACAGGAGACACGAAGTCTTAATCTACGATATTCTTGAATTACTGAAAAACCATGCGAGCCATCTTCCTCCACCTCCTCGTAAAGTAGTGCACCGACTGCAACCAAACTCGGTACACATACTGCTTACTATCAGGCGAACAACCGCTGTCATGAATTAAACACCTACCACTCACGCTACAGGAGACACGAAGTCGTATACTACGATATTCTTGAATTACTGCAAAACCATGCGAGCGATCTTCCTGCACCTCCTCCTAAATTAGAGGACCGACTGAAGCCAAACACGGTACTCATACTGCTTACTATCAGGCGAACAACCACTGTCATGAATTAAACAACTGCCACTCACGCTACAGGAGACACGAAGTCTTAATCTACAATATTCTTGAATTACTGCAAAACCATGCGAGCCATCTTCCTGCACCTCCTCGTAAAGTATTGCACCGACTGCAACCAAACTCGGTACACATACTGCTTACTATCAGGCGAACAACCGCTGTCATTAATGAAACACCTTCCACTCACGCTACAGAAGACACGAAGTTGTACACTACGATATTCTAGAATTACTGTAAAAACATGCGAGCCATCTTCTTGCACCTCCACCTAAAGTTGAGGACCGACTGCAATCAAACTCTGTACTCATACTGCTTACTATCAGGCGAACAACCGCTGTCATGAATTAAACACCTACCACTCACGCTACAGGAGACACGAAGTCGTAAACTACGATATTCTTGAATTACTGCAAAACCATGCGAGCCATCTTCCTGGTCCTCCTCCTCCAATAGTGGGCCGACTGCAACCAAACTCGGTACACATACTGCTTACTATCAGGCGAACAACCGCTGTCATGAATTAAACACCTACCACTCACGCTTCAGGAGACACGAAAACGTATACTACGATATTCTTGAATTACTAAAAAACCATGCGAGCCATTTTCCTGCACCTCCTCCTCCAGTAGTGGACCGACTGCAACCAAACTCGGTACACATACTGCTTACTATCAGGCGAACAACCGTTGACATGAATTAAACACCTACCACTCACGCTACAGGAGACACGAAGTCGTAAACTACGATATTCTTGAATTACTGCAGAACCATGCGAGCCATCTTCCTGCACCAACTCCTAAAGTAGAGGACCGACTGCGAGCAAACTCGGTACTCATTCTGCTTACAATCAGACGAACAACCACTGTCATGAATTAAACACCTGCCACTCACGCTACAGGAGACACGAAGTCGTAAACTACGATATTCTTGAATTACTGCAAAACCATGCGAGCCATCTTCCTGCACCTCCTCCTAAAGTAGTGGACCGACTTCAACCAAACTCGGTACACATACTGCTTACTATCAGGCGAACAACCGCTGTCATTAATTAAACACCTTCCACTCACGCTACAGAAGACACGAAGTTGTACACTACGATATTCTAGAATTACTGTAAAAACATGCGAGCCATCTTCCTGCACCTCCTCCTAAAGTAGAGGACCGACTGCAACCAAATTCGGTACCTATACTGCTTACTATCAGGCGAACAACCGCTGTCATGAATTAAACACCTACCACTCACGCTACAGGAGACACGAAGTCGTAACCGACTGCAACCAAACTCGGTACTCATACTGCTTACTATCAGGCGAACAACCGCTGTCATGAATTAAACACCTACCACTCACGCTACAGGAGTCACGAAGTCGTAAACTACGATATTCTTGAATTACTGCAAACGCATGCAAGCCATCTTCCTGCACCTCCTCCTCCAATAGTGAGCCGACTGCAACCAAACTCGGTACACATACTGCTTACTATCAGGCGAACAACCGCTGTCATGAATTAAACACCTACCACTCACGCTTCAGGAGACACGAAAACGTAAACTACGATATTCTTGAATTACTAAAAAACCATGCGAGCCATTTTCCTGCACCTCCTCCTCCAGTAGTGGACCGACTGCAACCAAACTCGGTACACATACTGCTTCCTATCAGGCGAACAACCGCAGACATGAATTAAACACCTACCACTCACGCTACAGGAGACACGAAGTCGTAAACTACGATATTCTTGAATTACTGCAAAACCATGCGAGCCATCTTCCTGCACCTCCTCCTCCAATAGTGGGCCGACTGCAACCAAACTCGGTACGCATACTGCTTACTATCAGGCGAACAACCGCTGTCATGAATTAAACACCTACCACTCACGCTACAGGAGACACGAAGTCGTAAACTACGATATTCTCTAATTACTGAAAACGCATGCAAGCCATCTTCCTGCACCTCCTCCTAAAGTAGTCGACCGACTGCAACCAAACTCGGTACACATACTGCATACTATCAGGCAAACAACCGCTGTCATGAATTACACACCTACCACTCACGCTACAGGAGACACGAAGTCGTAAACTACGATATTCTTGAATTACTCCAAAACCATGAGAGCCATCTTCCTTCACCTCCTCCTAAAGTAGTGGAGAGACTGCAACCGAACTCGGTACTTATACTGCTTACTATCAGGCGAACAACCGCTGTCATGAATTAAACACCTACCACTCACGCGACAGGAGACACGAATTCGTAACCTACGATATTCTTGAATTACTGCAAAAACATGCGAGCCATCTTCCTGCACCTCCTCCTAAATTAGTGGTCCGATTGCAACCAATCTCGGTACACATACTGCTAACTATCAGGCGAACAACCGCTGTCATGAATTAAACACCTACCACTCACGCTAAAGGAGACACGAAGTCTTAATCTACGATATTCTTCAATTACTGCAAAACCATGCGAGCCATCTTCCAGCACCTCCTCGTAAAGTACTGCGCCGACTGCAACCAAACTCTGTAAACATACTGCTTACTATTAGGCGAACAACCGCTGTCATGAATTAAACACCTACCACTAACGCTACAGGAGACACGAAGTCGTAAACTACGATATTCTTGAATTACTGCAAAACCATGCGAGCCATCTTCCTGCACCTCCTCCTAAAGTAGTGGACCGACTGCAACCAAACTCGGTACACATACTGCTTACTATCAGGCGAACAACCGCTGTCATGAATTAAACACCTACCACTCACGCTACAGGAGACACGAAGTTGTAAACTACGATATTCTTGAATTACTGCAAAACCATGCGAGCCATCTTCCTGCACCTCCTACTAAAGTAGTGGACCGATTGCAACCAAAGTTGCTACACATACTGCTTGCTAACAGACGAACAACCGCTGTCATGAATTAGACTCCTACCACTCACGCTGCAGGAGACACGAAGTCTTAATCTACAATATTCTTGAATTACTGCAAAACCATGCGAGCCATCTTCCTGCACCTCCTCGTAAAGTACTGGGCCGACTGCAACCAAACTCTGTAAACATACTGCTTACTATCAGGCGAACAACCGCTGTCATGAATTCAACACCTACCACTCACGCTACAGGAGACACGAAGTCGTAAACTACGATATTCTTGAATTACTGCAAACGCATGCAAGCCATCTTCCTGCACCTCCTCCTAAAGTAGTCGACCGACTGCAACCAAACTCGGTACACATACAGCTTACTATCAGGCAAACAACCGCTGTCATGAATTACACACCTACCACTCACGCTACATGTGACACGAAGTCGTAAACTACGATAATCTTGAATCACTGCAAAACCATGCGAGCCATCTTCCTGCACCTCCTCGTAAAGTAGTGCACCGACTGCAACCAAAGTCACTACACATACTGCTTACTATCAGCCGAACAACCGCTGTCATGAATTAAACACCTACCACTAACGCTACAGGAGACACGAAGTCGTAAACTACGATATTCTTGAATTACTGCAAAACCATGCGAGCCATTTTCCTCCACCTCCTCCTCCAGTAGGGGACCGACTGCAACCAAACTCGGTACACATACTGCTTACTATTAGGCGAACAACCGCTGTCATGAATTAAACACCTACCACTCACGCTTCAGGAGACACGAAGTCGTAAACTACGATATTCTTGAATTACTAAAAAACATTGCGAGCCATTTTCCTGCACCTCCTCGTAAAGTACTGCGCCGACTGCAACCAAACTCTGCAAACATACTGCTTACTATCAGGCGAACAACCGCTGTCATGAATTCAACACCTACCACTCACGCTAAAGGAGACACGAAGTCTTAATCTACGATATTCTTGAATTACTGCAAAACCATGCGAGCCATCTTCCTGCACCTCCTCGTAAAGTAGTGCGCCGACTGCAACCAAACTCTGTAAACATACTGCTTACTATCAGGCGAACAACCGCTGTCATGAATTCAACACCTACCACTCACGCTACAGGAGACACGAAGTCGTAAACTACGATATTCTTGAATTACTGCAAACGCATGCAAGCCATCTTCCTGCACCTCCTCCTAAAGTAGTCGACCGACTGCAACCAAACCCGGTACACATACAGCTTACTATCAGGCAAACAACCGCTGTCATGAATTACACACCTACCACTCACGCTACAGGAGACACGAAGTCGTAAACTACGATAATCTTGAATTACTGCAAAACCATGCGAGCCATCTTCCTGCACCTCCTCCTAAAGTAGTGGACCGACTGCAACCAAAGTCGCTACACATACTGCATGCTACCAGACGAAAAACCGCTGTCATGAATTAGACACCTACCACTCACGCTACAGGGGACACGAAGTCTTAATCTACAATATTCTTGAATTACTGCAAAACAATGCGAGCCATCTTCCTGCACCTCCTCGTAATGTAGTGCACCGACTGCAACCAAAGTCACTACACATACTGCTTACTATCAGGCGAACAACCGCTGTCATGAATTAAACACCTACCACTCACGCTACAGGAGACACGAAGTCGTAAACTACGATATTCTTGAATTACTGCAAAACCATGCGAGCCATTTTCCTCCACCTCCTCCTCCAGTAGGGGACCGACTGCAACCAAACTCTGAACACATACTGCTTACTATCAGGCGAACAACCGCTGTCATGAATTAAACACCTACCACTCACGCTTCAGGAGACACGAAGTCGTAAACTACGATATTCTTGAATTACTAAAAAACCATGCAAGCCATTTTCCTGCACCTCCTCCTCCAGTAGTGGACCGACTGCAACCAAACTCGGTACACATACTGCTTACTATCAGGCGAACAACCGCTGACATGAATTAAACACCTACCACTCACGCTACAGGAGACACGAAGTCGTAAACTACGATATTCTTGAATTACTGCAAAACCATGCGAGCCATCTTCCTGCACCTCCTCCTCCAATAGTGGGCCGACAGCAACCAAACTCGGTACACATACTGCTTACTATCAGGCGAACAACCGCTGTCATGAATTAAACACCTACCACTCAAGCTACAGGAGACACGTAGTCGTAACCTACGATATTCTTGAATTACTGCAAACGCATGCAAGCCATCTTCCTGCACCTCCTCCTAAAGTAGTCGACCGACTGCAACAAAACTCGGTACACATACTGCTTACTATCAGGCAAACAACAGCTGTCATGAATTACACACCTACCACTCACGCTAAAGGAGACACGAAGTCGTAAACTACGATATTCTTGAATTACTCCAAAACCATGCGAGCCATATTCCTTCACCTCCTCTTAAAGTAGTGGACAGACTGCAACCGAACGCGGTACTTATACTGCTTACTATCAGGCGAACAACCGCTGTCATGAATTAAACACCTACCACTCACGCTACAGGAGACACGAATTCGTAACCTACGATATTCTTGAATTACTGCAAAATCATGCGAGCCATGTTCCTGCACCTCCTCCTAAATTAGTGGACCGATTGCAACCAAACTCGGTACACATACTGCTTACTATCAGGCGAACAACCGCTGTAATGAATTAAACACCTACCACTCACGCTAAAGGAGACACGAAGTCTTAATCTACGATATTCTTGAATTACTGCAAAACCATGCGAGCCATCTTCCTGCACCTCCTCGTAAAGTAGGGCACCGACTGCAACCAAACTCTGTACACATACTGCTTACTATCAGGCGAACAACCGCTGTCATGAATTAAACACCTAACACTAACGCTACAGGAGACACGTAGTCGTAAACTACGATATTCTTGAATTACTGCAAAACCATGCGAGCCATTTTCCTCCACCTCCTCCTCCAGTAGTGGACCGACTGCAATCAAACTCGGTACACATACTGCTTACTATCAGGCGAACAACCGCTGTCATGAATTAAACATCTTCCACTCACGCTACAGGAGACACGAAGTCTTAATCTACGATATTCTTAAATCACTGAAACCATGCGAGCCATATTCCAGCACCTCCTTCCAAAGTTGTCGACCGACTGCAACCAAACTCGGTACACATACTGCTTACTATCAGGCGAACAACCGCTGTCATGAATTACACACCTACCACTCACGCTACAGGAGACACGAAGTCGTAAACTACGATATTCTTGAATTAAAAAAAACCATGCGAGGCATTTTCCTGCACCCCCTCCTCCAGTAGTGGACCGACTGCAACCAAACTCGGTACATATACTGCTCACTATCACGCGAACAATCGCTGTCATGATTTAAACACCTACCACTTACGCTACTGGAGACACGAAGTCTTAATCTACGATATTCTTAAATCACTGCAAACCATGCGAGCCATCTTCCTGCACCTCCTCCTAAAGTAGTGGACCGACTGCAACCAAACTCGGTACACATACTGCTTACTATCAGGCGAAAAACCGCTGTCATGAATTAAACACCTACCACTCACGCTACAGGAGAAACGAAGTCGTAAACTACGATATTCTTGAATTACTGCAAAACCATGAGAGCCATCTTCCTGCACCTCCTCCTCAAGTAGTGGACCGACTGCAACCAAACTCGGTACACATCCTTCTTACTATCAGGCGAACAACCGCTGTCATGAATTAAACACCTACCACTCACGCTACAGGAGATACGAAGTCGTAAACTACGATATTCTTGAATTACTGCAAACGCATGCAAGCCATCTTCCTGCACCTCCTCCTAAAGTTGTCGACCGACTGCAACCAAACTCCGTACACATAATGATTACAATCAGGCGAACAACCGCTGTCATGAATTAAACACCTACCACTCACGCTACAGGAGACACGAAGTCGTAAACTACGATGTTCTTGAATTACTGCAAAATCATGCGAGCCATCTTCCAGCACCTCCTCCTAAAGCAGTGGACCGATTGCAACCAAACTCGGTACACGTACTGCTTACTATCAGGCGAACAACCGCTGTCATGAATTAAACACCTACCACTCACGCTACAGGAGATACGAAGTCGTAAACTACGATATTCTTGAATTACTGCAAACGCATGCAAGCCATCTTCCTGCACCTCCTCCTAAAGTTGTCGACCGACTGCAACCAAACTCGGTACACATACTGTTTACAATTAGGCGAACAACCGCTGTCATGAATTAAACACCTACCACTCACGCTACAGGAGACACGAAGTCGTAAACCACGATATTCTTGAATTACTGCAAAAGCATGCGAGCCATCTTCCTGCACCTCCTCGTAAAGTAGTGGACCGACTGCAACCAAACTCGGTACACATACTGCTTACTATCAGGCGAACAACCGCTGTCATGATTAAACACCTACCACTCACGCTACAGGAGACACGAAGTCTTAAAATACGATATTCTTGAATTACTACAAAACCATGCGAGCAATCTTCCTGCACCTCCTCCTAAAGTAGTGGACCGACTGCCACCAAACTCTGTACACATACTGCTCACTATCAAACGAACAACCGCTGTCATGAATTAAAAACCTACCACTCACGCTACAGGAGTCACGAAGTCGTATACTACGATATTCTTGAATTACTGCAAAACCATGCGAGCCATCTTCCTGCACCTCCTCCTGAAGTAGAGGACCGACTGCGAGCAAACTCGGTACTCATACTGCTTACAATCAGGCGAACAACCGCTGTCATGAATTAAACACCTACTACTCACGCTACAGGAGACACGAATTCGTAAACTACGATATTCTTGAATTACTGCAAAATCATGCGAGCCATCTTCCTGCACCTCCTCGTAAAGTAGTGCACCAACTGCAACTAAAGTCGCTACACATACTGCTTACTATCAGGCGAACAACCGATTTCATGAATTAAACACCTACCACTCACGCTACAGGAGACACGAAGTCGTAAACTACGATATTCTTGAATTACTGCAAAACCATGCGAGCCATCTTCCTGCACCTCCTCCTAAAGTAGTGGACCGACTGCAACAAAACTCGGTACACATACTGCTTACTATCAGGCGAACTACTGCTGTCATGAATTAAACACCTACCACTCACGCTACAGGAGTCACGAAGTCTTAAAATACGATATTCTTGAATTACTACAAAAACATGCGAGCAATCTTCCTGCACCTCCTCCTAAAGTAGTGGACCGATTGCAACTAAACTCTGTACACATACTGCTCACTATCAAACGAACAACCGCTGTCATGAATTAAAAACCTACCACTCACGCTACAGGAGTCACGAAGTCGTAAACTACGATATTCTTGAATTACTGCAAAACCATGCAAGCCATCTTCCTGACCTCCTCCTAAAGTAGAGGACCGACTTCGGGCAAACTTGGTACTCATACTGCTTACAATCAGGCGAACAACCGCTGTCATGAATTATACACCTACCACTCACGCTACAGGAGACTCGAAGTCGTAAACTACGATATTCTTGAATTACAGCAAAACCATGCGAGCTATCTTCCTGCACCTCCTCCTAAAGTAGAGGGCCGACTGCAACCAAAATCGGTACTCATACTGCTTACTATCAGGCGAACAACCGATTTCATGAATTAAACACCTACCACTCACGCTACAGGAGACACGAAGTCGTAAACTACGATATTCTTGAATTACTGCAAAATCATGCGAGCCATCTTCCTGCACCTCCTTCTTCAATAGTGGGCCGACTGCAACCAAACTCGGTACACATACTGATTACTTTCACGCGAACAACCGCTGTCATGAATTGAACACCTACCACTCACGCTACTGGAGACACGAAGTCGTAAACTACGATATTCTTGAATTACTGCAAAACCATGTGAGCCATCTTCCTGCACCTCCTCCTAAAGTAGTGGACCGACTGCAACCAAACTCGGTACACATACTGCTTCCTATCAGGCGAACAACCGCTGTCATGATTTACACACCTGCCACTCACGCTACAGGAGACACGAAGTCGTAAACTACGATATTCTTGAATTACTCCAAAACCATGCGAGCCATCTTCCTGCACCTCCTCCTAAAGTAGTGGACCGACTGCAACCAAACTCGGTACACATACTGCTTACTATCAGGCGAACAAACGCTGTCATGAATGAAACACCTACCACTCACGCTACAGGAGACACGAATTCGTAACCTACGATATTCTTGAATTACTGCAAAATCATGCGAGCCATCTTCCTGCACCACCTCCAAAAGTAGTGGACCGACTGCAACCAAACTCGGTACCCATACTGCATACTATCAGGCGAACAACCGCTGTCATGAATTAAACACCTACCACTCACGCTACAGGAGACACGAAGTCTTAATCTACGATATTCTTGAATTACTGCAAAACCATGCGAGCCATCTTCCTGCACCTCCGCGTAAAGTAGTGCACCGACTGCAACCAAACTCGGTACACATACTGCTTACTATCAGGCGAACAACCGCTGTCATGAATTAAACACCCACCACTCACGCTACAGGAGACACGAAGTCGTAAACTACGATATTCTTGAATTACTGCAAAAGCATGCGAGCGATCTTCCTGCACCTCCTCCTAAAGTAGTTGACCGACTGCAGCCAAACACGGTACTCATACTGCATACAATCAGGCGAACAACCACTGTCATGAATTAAACACCTACCACTCACGCTACAGGAGACACGAAGTCGTAAACTACGATATTCCTGAATTACTGCAAAAGCATGCGAGCCATTTTCCTGCACGTCCTCCTAAAGTAGTGGACCGACTGCAACCAAACTCGGTACACATACTGCTTACTATCAGGCGAACTACTGCTGTCATGAATTAAACACCTACCACTCACGCTACAGGAGACACGAAGTCTTAAAATACGATATTCTTGAATTACTACAAAAACATGCGAGCAATCTTCCTGCACCTCCTCCTAAAGTAGTGGACCGATTGCAACTAAACTCTGTACACATACTGCTCACTATCAAACGAACAACCGCTGTCATGAATTAAAAACCTACCACTCACGCTACAGGAGTCAAGAAGTCGTAAACTACGATATTCTTGAATTACTGCAAAACCATGCAAGCCATCTTCCTGCACCTCCTCCTAAAGTAGAGGACCGACTTCGGGCAAACTTGGTACTCATACTGCTCACAATCAGGCGAACAACCGCTGTCATGAATTATACACCTACCACTCACGCTACAGGAGACTCGAAGTCGTAAACTACGATATTCTTGAATTACAGCAAAACCATGCGAGCTATCTTCCTGCACCTCCTCCTAAAGTAGAGGACCGACTGCAACCAAAATCGGTACTCATACTGCTTACTATCAGGCGAACAACCGCTGTCATGAATTAAACACCTACCACTCACGCTACAGGAGACACGAAGTCGTAAACTACGATATTCTTGAATTACTGCAAAATCATGCGAGCCATCTTCCTGCACCTCCTTCTCCAATAGTGGGCCGACTGCAACCAAACTCGGTACACATACTGATTACTTTCACGCGAACAACCGCTGTCATGAATTGAACACCTACCACTCACGCTACTGGAGACACGAAGTCGTAAACTACGATATTCTTGAATTACTGCAAAACAATGTGAGCCATCTTCCTGCACCTCCTCCTAAAGTAGTGGACCGACTGCAACCAAACTCGGTACACATACTGCTTCCTATCAGGCGAACAACCGCTGTCATGATTTACACACCTGCCACTCACGCTACAGGAGACACGAAGTCGTAAACTACGATATTCTTGAATTACTCCAAAACCATGCGAGCCATCTTCCTGCACCTCCTCCTAAAGTAGTGGACCGACTGCAACCAAACTCGGTACACATACTGCTTACTATCAGGCGAACAAACGCTGTCATGAATGAAACACCTACCACTCACGCTACAGGAGACACGAATTCGTAACCTACGATATTCTTGAATTACTGCAAAATCATGCGAGCCATCTTCCTGCACCACCTCCAAAAGTAGTGGACCGACTGCAACCAA
Source organism: Locusta migratoria (assembly GCA_026315105.1). NCBI lineage: Eukaryota > Metazoa > Arthropoda > Insecta > Orthoptera > Acrididae > Locusta > Locusta migratoria. The sequence goes on along the minus strand of CM048752.1, from coordinate 4,344,566 downwards.
ACTCGGTACCCATACTGCATACTATCAGGCGAACAACCGCTGTCATGAATTAAACACCTACCACTCACGCTACAGGAGACACGAAGTCTTAATCTACGATATTCTTGAATTACTGCAAAACCATGCGAGCCATCTTCCTGCACCTCCGCGTAAAGTAGTGCACCGACTGCAACCAAACTCGGTACACATACTGCTTACTATCAGGCGAACAACCGCTGTCATGAATTAAACACCCACCACTCACGCTACAGGAGACACGAAGTCGTAAACTACGATATTCTTGAATTACTGCAAAAGCATGCGAGCGATCTTCCTGCACCTCCTCCTAAAGTAGTTGACCGACTGCAGCCAAACACGGTACTCATACTGCATACAATCAGGCGAACAACCACTGTCATGAATTAAACACCTACCACTCCCGCTACAGGAGACACGAAGTCGTAAACTACGATATTCCTGAATTACTGCAAAACCATGCGAGCCATTTTCCTGCACGTCCTCCTAAAGTAGTGGACCGACTGCAACCAAACTCGGTACACATACTGCTTACTATCAGGCGAACAACCGCTGTCATTAATTAAACACCTTCCACTCACGCTACAGGAGACACGAAGTTGTAAACTACGATATTCTAGAATTACTGCAAAATCATGCGAGCCATCTTCTTACACCTCCTCTTAAAGTAGAGGACCGACTGCAACCAAACTCGGTACTCATACTGCTTACTATCAGGCGAACAACCGCTGTCATGAATTAAACACCTACCACTCACGCTACAGGAGACACGAAGTCGTAAACTACGATATTCTTGAATTACTGCAAAAGCATGCCAGCCATCTTCCTGCACCTCCTCCTCCAATAGTGGCCCGACTGCAACCAAACTCGGTACACATACTGCTTGCTATCAGGCGAACAACCGCTGTCATTAATTACACACCTACCACTCACGCTACAGGAGACACGAAGTCGTAAACTACGATATTCTTGAATTACTGCAAACGCATGCAAGCCATCTTCCTGCACCTCCTCGTAAAGTAGTCGACCGACTGCAACCAAACTCGGTACACATACTGCTTACTATCAGGCAAACAACCGCTGTCATGAATTACACACCTACCACTCACGCTACAGGAGACACGAAGTCGTAAACTACGATAATCTTGAATTACTGCAAAACCATGCGAGCCATCTTCCTGCACCTCCTCCTAAAGTAGTGGACCGACTGCAACCAAAGTCGCTACACATACTGCATGCTATCAGACGAACAACCGCTGTCATGAATTAGACACCTACCACTCACGCTACAGGGGACACGAAGTCTTAATCTACAATATTCTTGAATTACTGCAAAACAATGTGAGCCATCTTCCTGCACCTCCTCGTAAAGTAGTGCACCGACTGCAACCAAAGTCACTACACATACTGCTTACTATCAGGCGAACAACCGCTGTCATGAATTAAACACCTACCACTCACGCTACAGGAGACACGAAGTCGTAAACTATGATATTCTTGAATTACTGCAAAACCATGCGAGCCATTTTCCTCCTCCTCCTCCTCCAGTAGGGGACCGACTGCAACCAAACTTTGAACACATACTGCTTACTATCAGGCGAACAACCGCTGTCATGAATTAAACACCTACCACTCACGCTTCAGGAGACACGAAGTCGTAAACTACGATATTCTTGAATTACTAAAAAACCATGCGAGCCATTTTCCTGCACCTCCTCCTCCAGTAGTGGACCGACTGCAACCAAACTCGGTACACATACTGCTTACTATCAGGCGAACAACCGCTGACATGAATTAAACACCTACCACTCACTCTACAGGACAAACGAAGTCGTAAACTACGATATTCTTGACTTACTGCAAAACCATGCGAGCCATCTTCCTGCACCTCCTCCTCCAATAGTGGGCCGACTGCAACCAAACTCGGTACACATACTGCTTACTATCAGGCGAACAACCGCTGTCATGAATTAAACACCTACCACTCACGCTACAGGAGACACGAAGTCGTAACCTACGATATTCTTGAATTACTGCAAACGCATGCAAGCCATCTTCCTGCACCTCCTCCTAAAGTAGTCGACCGACTGCAACCAAACTCGGTACACATACTGCTTACTATCAGGCAAACAACCGCTGTCATGAATTACACACCTACCACTCACGCTAAAGGAGACACGAAGTCGTAAACTACGATATTCTTGAATTACTCCAAAACCATGCGAGCCATATTCCTTCACCTCCTCTTAAAGTAGTGGACAGACTGCAACCGAACGCGGTACTTATACTGCTTACTATCAGGCGAACAACCGCTGTCATGAGTTAAACACCTACCACTCACGCTACAGGAGACACGAATTCGTAACCTACGATATTCTTGAATTACTGCAAAATCATGCGAGCCATCTTCCTGCACCTCCTCCTAAATTAAAGGACCGATTGCAACCAAACTCGGTACACATACTGCTTACTATCAGGCGAACAACCGCTGTCATGAATTAAACACCTACCCCTCACGCTAAAGGAGACACGAAGTCTTAATCTACGATATTCTTGAATTACTGCAAAACCATGCGAGCCATCTTTCTGCACCTCCTCTTAAAGTAGGGCACCGACTGCAACCAAACTCTGTACACATACTGCTTACTATCAGGCGAACAACCGCTGTCATGAATTAAACACCTACCACTAACGCTACAGGAGACACGTAGTCGTAAACTACGATATTCTTGAATTACTGCAAAACCATGCGAGCCATTTTCCTCCACCTCCTCCTCCAGTAGGGGACCGACTGCAACCAAACTTTGAACACATACTGCTTACTATCAGGCGAACAACCGCTGTCATGAATTAAACACCTACCACTCATGCTTCAGGAGACACGAAGTCGTTAACTACGATATTCTTGAATTACTAAAAAAACCATGCGAGCCATTTTCCGGCACCTCCTCCTCCAGTAGTGGACCGACTGCTACCAAACTCGGTACACATACTGCTTACTATCAGGCGAACAACCGCTGACATGAATTAAACTCCTACCACTCACGCTACAGGAGACACGAAGTCGTAAACTACGATATTCTTGAATTACTGCAAAACCATGCGAGCCATATTCCTGCACCTCCTCCTCCAATAGTGGGCCGACTGCAACCAAACTCGGTACACATACTGCTTACTATAAGGCGAACAACCGCTGTCATGAATTAAACACCTACCACTCACGCTACAGGAGACACGAAGTCGTAATCTACGATATTCTTGAATTACTGCAAACGCATGCAAGCCATCTTCCTGCACCTCCTCCTAAAGTAGTCGACCGACTGCAACCAAACTCGGAACACATACTGCTTACTACCAGGCAAACAACCGCTGTCATGAATTACACACCTACCACTCACGCTACAGGAGACACGAAGTCGTAAACTACAATATTCTTGAATTACTGCAAAACAATGCGAGCCATCTTCCTGCACCTCTACCTAAAGTAGTGGACCGACTGCAACCAAAGTCGCTACACATACTGCTTGCTATCAGACGAACAACCGCTGTCATGAATTAGACACCTACCACTCACGCTACAGGAGACACGAAGTCTTAATCTACAATATTCTTGAATTACTGCAAAACCATGCGAGCCATCTTCCTGCACCTCCTTGTAAAGTACTGCACCGACTGCAACCAAAGTCACTACACATACTGCTTACTATCAGGCGAACAACCGCCGTCATGAATTAAACACCTACCTCTAACGCTACAGGAGACACGAATTCGTAAACTACGATATTCTTGAATTACTGCAAAATCATGCGAGCCATTTTCCTCCACCTCCTCCTAAATTAGTGGACCGATTGCTACCAAACTCGGTACACATACTGCTTACTATCAGGCGAACAACCGCTGTCATGAAATAAACACCTACCACTCACGCTACAGGAGACACGAAGTCGTAAACCACGATATTCTTGAATTACTCCAAAACCATGCGAGCCATCTTCCTTCACCTCCTCCTAAAGTATTGGACAGACTGCAACCGAACTCGGTACTTATACTGCTTACTATCAGGCGAACAACCGCTGTCATGAATTAAACACCTACCACTCACGCTACAGGAGACACGAATTCGTAACCTACGATATTCTTGAATTACTGCAAAATCATGCGAGCCATCTACCTGCACCTCCTCCTAAATTAGTGGACCGATTGCAACCAAACTCGGTACACATACTGCTTACTATCAGGCGAACAACCGCTGTCATGAATTAAACACCTACCACTCTTGCTAAAGGAGACACGAAGTCGTAAACTACGATATTCTTGAATTACTGCAAAACCATGCGAGCCATCTTCCTGCACCTCCTCGTAAAGTAGTGCACCGACTGCAACCAAACTTTGTACACATACTGCTTACTATCAGGCGAACAACCGCTGTCATGAATTAAACACCTACCACTCACGCTACAGGAGACACGAAGTCGTAAACTACGATATTCTTGAATTACTGCAAAACCATGCGAGCCATTTTCCTGCACCTCCTCCTCCAGTAGTGGACCGACTGCAACCAAACTCCGTACACATACTGCTTACTATCAGGCGAAACACCGCTGTCATGAATTAAACACCTTCCACTCACGCTACAGGAGACACGAAGTCGTAAACTACGATATTCTTGAATTACTGCAAAACCATGCGAGCCATCTTCTTGCACCTCCTCCTAAAGTAGAGGACCGACTGCAAACAAACTCGGTACTCATACTGCTTACCATCAGGCGAACAACCGCTGTCATTAATTAAACACCTACCACTCACGCTACAGGAGACACGAAGTCGTAAACTACGATATTCTTGAATTACTGCAAAACCATGCGAGCCATCTTCCTGCACCTCCTCCTAAAGTAGTGGACCGACTGCAACCAAAGTCGCTACACATACTGCTTGCTATAACTCGAACAACCGCTGTCATGAATTAGACACCTACCACTCACGCTACAGGAGACACGAAGTCTTAATCTACAATATTATTGAATTACTGCAAAACCATGCGAGCCATCTTCCTGCACTTCCTCGTAAAGTAGTGCACCGACTGCAACCAAAGTCACTACACATACTGCTTACTATCAGGCGAACAACCGCCGTCATGAATTAAACACCTACCACTAACGCTACTGGAGACACGAATTCGTAAACTACGATATTCTTGAATTACTGCAAAATCATGCGAGCCATTTTCCTCCACCTCCTCCTAAATTAATGGACCGATTGCAACCAAACTCGGTGCACATACTGCTTACTATCAGGCGAACAACCGCTGTCATGAATTAAACACCTACCACTCACGCTACAGGAGACACGAAGTCGTAAACTACGATATTCTTGAATTACTCCAAAACCATGCGAGCCATCTTCCTTCACCTCCTCCTAAAGTATTGGACAGACTGCAACCGAACTCGGTACTTATACTGCTTAGTATCAGGCGAACAACGGCTGTCATGAATAAAACACCTACCACTCACGCTACAGGAGACACGAATTCGTAACCTACGATATTCTTGAATTACTGCAAAATCATGCGAGCAATCTTCCTGCACCTCCTCCTAAATTAGTGGTCCGATTGCAACCAAACTCGGTACACATACTGCTTACTATCAGGCGAACAACCGCTGTCATGAATTAAACACCTACCACTCACGCTAAAGGAGACACGAAGTCGTAAACTAGGATATTCTTGAATTACTGCAAAACCATGCGAGCTATCTTCCTGCACCTCCTCCTCCAATAATGGGCAGACTGCAACCAAACTCGGTACACATACTGCTTTCTATCAGGCGAACAACTGCTGTCATGAATTAAACACCTTCCAGTCACGCTACAGGAGACACGAAGTCGTAAACTACGATATTCTTGAATTACTGCAAACGCATGCAAGCCTTCTTCCAGCACCTCCTTCCAAAGTTGTCGACCGACTGCAACCAAACTCGGTACACATACTGCTTACTATCAGGCGAACAACCGCTGTCATGAATTACACACCTACCACTCACGCTACAGGAGACACGAATTCGTAAACTACAATATTCTTGAATTAACAAAAAACCATGCGAGGCATTTTCCTGCACCCCCTCCTCCAGTAGTGGACCGTCTGCAACCAAACTCGGTACACATACTGCTCACTATCACGCGAACAATCGCTGTCATGATTTAAACACCTACCACTTACGCTACAGGAGACACGAAGTCTTAATCTACGATATTCTTAAAACACTGCAAAACCATGCGAGCCATCTTCCTGCACCTCCTCCTAAAGTAGTGGACCGACTGCAACCAAACTCGGTACACATACTGCTTACTATCAGGCGAAAAACCGCTGTCATGTATTAAACACCTACCACTCACGCTACAGGAGACACGAAGTCGTAAACTACGATATTCTTGAATTACTGCAAAACCATGCGAGCCATCTTCCTGCACCTTCTCCTAAAGTAGTGGACCAACTGCAACCAAACTTCGTACACATACTGCTTACTATCAGGCGAACAACCGCTGTCGTGAATTAAACACCTACCACTCACGCTACAGGAGACACGAAGTCTTAAACTACGATATTCTTGAATTACTGCAAAACCATGCGAGAAATCTTCCTGCACCTCATCGTAATGTAGTGGTCCGACTGCAAGCAAACTTTGTACACATACTGCTTACTATCAGGCGAACAAACGCTGTCATGAATTCAACACCTACCACTCACGCTACAGGAGACACGAAGTCGTAAACTACGATATTCTTGACTTACTGCAAAACCATGCGAGTCATCTTCCTGCACATCCTCCTCCAAGAGTGGACCGACAGCTACCAGACAAGGTACACATACTGCTTACTATCAGGCGAACAATCGCTGTGATGAATTAAACACCTACCACTCACGCTACAGGAGACACGAAGTCGTAAACTACGACATTCTTGAATTACTGCATAAGCATGCGAACCATCTTCCTGCACCTCCTCCTCCAATAGTGGGCCGACTGCAACCAAACTCGGTACACATACTGCTTGCTATCAGGCGAACAACCGCTGTCATTAATTACACACCTACCACTCACGCTACAGGAGGCACGAAGTCGTAAACTACGATATTCTTGAATTACTGCGAACGCATGCAAGCCATCTTCCTGCACCTCCTCCTAAAGTAGTCGACTGACTGCAACCAAACTCGGTACACATACAGCTTACTATCAGGCAAACAACCGCTGTCATGAATTACACACCTACCACTCACGCTACAAGAGACACGAAGTCGTAAACTACGATAATCTTGAATTACTGCAAAACCATGCGAGCCATCTTCCTGCACCTCCTCCTAAAGTAGTGGACCGACTGCAACCAAAGTCGCTACACATACTGCATGCTATCAGACGAACAACCGCTGTCATGAATTAGACACCTACCACTCACGCTACAGGGGACACGAAGTCTTAATCTACAATATTCTTGAATTACTGCAAAACAATGCGAGCCATCTTCCTGCACCTCCTCGTAAAGTAGTGCACCGACTGCAACCAAAGTCACTACACATACTGCTTACTATCAGGCGAACAACCGCTGTCATGAATTAAACACCTACCACTCACGCTACAGGAGACACGAAGTCGTAAACTACGATATTCTTGAATTACTGCAAAACCATGCGAGCCATTTTCCTCCACCTCCTCCTCCAGTAGGGGACCGACTGCAACCAAACTTTGAACACATACTGCTTACTATCAGGCGAACAACCGCTGTCATGAATTAAACACCTACCACTCACGCTTCAGGAGAAACGAAGTCGTAAACTACGATATTCTTGAATTACTAAAAAACAATGCGAGCCATTTTCCTGCACCTCCTCCTCCAGTAGTGGACCGACTGCAACCAAACTCGGTACACATACTGCTTACTATCAGGCGAACAACCGCTGACATGAATTAAACACCTACCACTCACGCTACAGGAGACACGAAGTCGTAAACTACGATATTCTTGAATTACTGCAAAACCATGCGAGCCATCTTCCTGCACCTCCTCCTCCAATAGTGGGCCGACTGCAACCAAACTCGGTACACATACTGCTTACTATCAGGCGAACAACCGCTGTCATGAATTAAACACCTACCACTCACGCTACAGGAGACACGAAGTCGTAACCTACGATATTCTTGAATTACTGCAAACGCATGCAAGCCATCTTCCTGCACCTCCTCCTAAAGTAGTCGACCGACTGCAACCAAACTCGGTACACATACTGCTTACTATCAGGCAAACAACCGCTGTCATGAATTACACACCTACCACTCACGCTAAAGGAGACACGAAGTCGTAAACTACGATATTCTTGAATTACTCCAAAACCATGCGAGCCATATTCCTTCACCTCCTCTTAAAGTAGTGGACAGACTGCAACCGAACGCGGTACTTATACTGCTTACTATCAGGCGAACAACCGTCGTCATGAATTAAACACCTACCACGCACGCTACAGGAGACACGAATTCGTAACCTACGATATTCTTGAATTACTGCAAAATCATGCGAGCCATCTTCCTGCACCTCCTCCTAAATTAGTGGACCGATTGCAACCAAACTCGGTACACATACTGCTTACTATAAGGCGAACAACCGCTGTCATGAATTAAACACCTACCACTCACGCTAAAGGAGACACGAAGTCTTAATCTACGATATTCTTGAATTACTGCAAAACCATGCGAGCCATCTTCCTGCACCTCCTCGTAAAGTAGGGCACCGACTGCAACCAAACTCTGTACACATACTGCTTACTATCAGGCGAACAACCGCTGTCATGAATTAAACACCTACCACTAACGCTACAGGAGACACGTAGTCGTAAACTACGATATTCTTGAATTACTGCAAAACCATGCGAGCCTTTTTCCTCCACCTCCTCCTCCAGTAGTGGACCGACTGCAACCAAACTCGGTACACATACTGCTTACTATCAGGCGAACAACCGCTGTCATGAATTAAACACCTACCACTCACGCTAAAGGAGACACGAAGTCTTAATCTACGATATTCTTGAATTACTGCAAAACCATGCGAGCCATCTTCCTGCACCTCCTCGTAAAGTAGGGCACCGACTGCAACCAAACTCGGTACACATACTGCTTACTATCAGGCGAACAACCGCTGTCATGAATTAAACACCTACCACTCACGCTACAGGAGACACGAAGTCGTAAACTACGATATTCTTGACTTACTGCAAAACCATGCGAGTCATCCTCCTGCACATCCTCCTCCAAGAGTGGACCGACAGCTACCAGACAAGGTACACATACTGCTTACTATCAGGCGAACAATCGCTGTCATGAATTAAACACCTACCACTCACGCTACAGGAGACACGAAGTCGTAAACTACGATATTCTTGAATTACTGCAAAACCATGCGAGCCATATTCCTGCACCTCCTCCTAAAGTAGTTGACCGACTGCAGCCAAACACGGTACTCATACTGCTTACAATCAGGCGAACAACCACTGTCATGAATTAAACACCTACCACTCACGCTACAGGAGACACGAAGTCGTAAACTACGATATTCCTGAATTACTGCAAAACCATGCGAGCCATCTTCCTGCACGTCCTCCTAAAGTAGTGGACCGACTGCAACCAAACTCGGTACACATCCTGCTTACTATCAGGCGAACAACCGCTGTCATTAATTAAACACCTTCCACTCACGCTACAGGAGACACGAAGTTGTAAACTACGATATTCTAGAATTACTGCAAAATCATGCGAGCCATCTTCTTACACCTCCTCTTAAAGTAGAGGACCGACTGCAACCAAACTCGGTACTCATACTGCTTACTATCAGGCGAACAATCGCTGTCATGAATTAAACACCTACCACTCACGCTACAGGAGACACGAAGTCGTAAACGACGATATTCTTGAATTACTGCAAAAGCATGCGAGCCATCTTCCTGCACCTCCTCCTCCAATAGTGGGCCGACTGCAACCAAACTCGGTACACATACTGCTTGCTATCAGGCGAACAACCGCTGTCATTAATTACACACTTACCACTCACGCTACAGGAGGCACGAAGTCGTAAACTACGATATTCTTGAATTACTGCGAACGCATGCAAGCCATCTTCCTGCACCTCCTCCTAAAGTAGTCGACCGACTGACACCAAACTCGGTACACATACAGCTTACTATCAGGCAAACAACCGCTGTCATGAATTACACACCTACCACTCACGCTACAGGAGACACGAAGTCGTAAACTACGATAATCTTGAATTACTGCAAAACCATGCGAGCCATCTTCCTGCACCTCCTCCTAAAGTAGTGGACCGACTGCAACCAAAGTCGCTACACATATTGCATGCTATCAGACGAACAACCGCTGTCATGAATTAGACACCTACCACTCACGCTACAGGGGACACGAAGTCTTAATCTACAATATTTTTGAATTACTGCCAAACAATGCGAGCCATCTTCCTGCACCTCCTCGTAAAGTGAGCACCGACTGCAACCAAAGTCACTACACATACTGCTTACTATCAGGCGAACAACCGCTGTCATGAATTAAACACCTACCACTCACGCTACAGGAGACACGAAGTCGTAAACTACGATATTCTTGAATTACTGCAAAACCATGCGAGCCATCTTCTTGCACCTCCTCCTAAAGTAGAAGACCGACTGCAAACAATCTCGGTACTCATACTGTTTACTATCAGACGAACAACCGCTGTCATGAATTAAACACCTACCACTCACGCTACAGGAGACACGAAGTCGTAAACTACGACATTCTTGAATTACTGCAAAACCATGCGAGCAATCTTCCTGCACCTCCTCCTCCAATAATGGGCAGACTGCAACCAAACTCGGTACACATACTGCTTTCTATCAGGCGAACAACTGCTGTCATGAATTAAACACCTTCCAGTCACGCTACAGGAGACACGAAGTCGTAAACTACGATATTCTTGAATTACTGCAAACGCATGCAAGCCTTCTTCCAGCACCTCCTTCCAAAGTTGTCGACCGACTGCAACCAAACTCGGTACACATACTGCTTACTATCAGGCGAACAACCGCTGTCATGAATTACACACCTACCACTCACGCTACAGGAGACACGACGTCGTAAACTACAATATTCTTGAATTAACAAAAAACCATGCGAGGCATTTTCCTGCACCCCCTCCTCCAGTAGTGGACCGTCTGCAACCAAACTCGGTACACATACTGCTCACTATCACGCGAACAATCGCTGTCATGATTTAAACACCTACCACTTACGCTACAGGAGACACGAAGTCTTAATCTACGATATTCTTAAATCACTGCAAAACCATGCGAGCCATCTTCCTGCACCTCCTCCTAAAGTAGTGGACCGACTGCAACCAAACTCGGTACACATACTGCTTACTATCAGGCGAAAAACCGCTGTCATGAATTAAACACCTACCACTCACGCTACAGGAGACACGAAGTCGTAAACTACGATATTCTTGAATTACTGCAAAACCATGCGAGCCATCTTCCTGCACCTTCTCCTAAAGTAGTGGACCAACTGCAACCAAACTTCGTACACATACTGCTTACTATCAGGCGAACAACCGCTGTCGTGAATTAAACACCTACCACTCACGCTACAGGAGACACGAAGTCTTAAACTACGATATTCTTGAATTACTGCAAAACCATGCGAGAAATCTTCCTGCACCTCATCGTAATGTAGTGGTCCGACTGCAAGCAAACTTTGTACACATACTGCTTACTATCAGGCGAACAAACGCTGTCATGAATTCAACACCTACCACTCACGCTACAGGAGACACGAAGTCGTAAACTACGATATTCTTGACTTACTGCAAAACCATGCGAGTCATCTTCCTGCACATCCTCCTCCAAGAGTGGACCGACAGCTACCAGACAAGGTACACATACTGCTTACTATCAGGCGAACAATCGCTGTGATGAATTAAACACCTACCACTCACGCTACAGGAGACACGAAGTCGTAAACTACGACATTCTTGAATTACTGCATAAGCATGCGAGCCATCTTCCTGCACCTCCTCCTCCAATAGTGGGCCGACTGCAACCAAACTCGGTACACATACTGCTTACTATCAGGCGAACAACCGCTGTCATGAATTAAACACCTACCACTCACGCTACAGGAGACACGAAGTCGTAACCTACGATATTCTTGAATTACTGCAAACGCATGCAAGCCATCTTCCTGCACCTCCTCCTAAAGTAGTCGACCGACTGCAACCAAACTCGGTACACATACTGCTTACTATCAGGCAAACAACCGCTGTCATGAATTACACACCTACCACTCACGCTAAAGGAGACACGAAGTCGTAAACTACGATATTCTTGAATTACTCCAAAACCATGCGAGCCATATTCCTTCACCTCCTCTTAAAGTAGTGGACAGACAGCAACCGAACGCGGTACTTATACTGCTTACTATCAGGCGAACAACCGTCGTCATGAATTAAACACCTACCACGCACGCTACAGGAGACACGAATTCGTAACCTACGATATTCTTGAATTACTGCAAAATCATGCGAGCCATCTTCCTGCACCTCCTCCTAAATTAGTGGACCGATTGCAACCAAACTCGGTACACATACTGCTTACTATAAGGCGAACAACCGCTGTCATGAATTAAACACCTACCACTCACGCTAAAGGAGACACGAAGTCTTAATCTACGATATTCTTGAATTACTGCAAAACCATGCGAGCCATCTTCCTGCACCTCCTCGTAAAGTAGGGCACCGACTGCAACCAAACTCTGTACACATACTGCTTACTATCAGGCGAACAACCGCTGTCATGAATTAAACACCTACCACTAACGCTACAGGAGACACGTAGTCGTAAACTACGATATTCTTGAATTACTGCAAAACCATGCGAGCCTTTTTCCTCCACCTCCTCCTCCAGTAGGGGACCGACTGCAACCAAACTCGGTACACATACTGCTTACTATCAGGCGAACAACCGCTGTCATGAATTAAACACCTACCACTCACGCTAAAGGAGACACGAATTCTTAATCTACGATATTCTTGAATTACTGCAAAACCATGCGAGCCATCTTCCTGCACCTCCTCGTAAAGTAGGGCACCGACTGCAACCAAACTCGGTACACATACTGCTTACTATCAGGCGAACAACCGCTGTCATGAATTAAACACCTACCACTCACGCTACAGGAGACACGAAGTCGTAAACTACGATATTCTTGACTTACTGCAAAACCATGCGAGTCATCCTCCTGCACATCCTCCTCCAAGAGTGGACCGACAGCTACCAGACAAGGTACACATACTGCTTACTATCAGGCGAACAATCGCTGACATGAATTAAACACCTACCACTCACGCTACAGGAGACACGAAGTCGTAAACTACGATATTCTTGAATTACTGCAAAACCATGCGAGCCATATTCCTGCACCTCCTCCTAAAGTAGTTGACCGACTGCAGCCAAACACGGTACTCATACTGCTTACAATCAGGCGAACAACCACTGTCATGAATTAAACACCTACCACTCACGCTACAGGAGACACGAAGTCGTAAACTACGATATTCCTGAATTACTGCAAAACCATGCGAGCCATCTTCCTGCACGTCCTCCTAAAGTAGTGGACCGACTGCAACCAAACTCGGTACACATCCTGCTTACTATCAGGCGAACAACCGCTGTCATTAATTAAACACCTTCCACTCACGCTACAGGAGACACGAAGTTGTAAACTACGATATTCTAGAATTACTGCAAAATCATGCGAGCCATCTTCTTACACCTCCTCTTAAAGTAGAGGACCGACTGCAACCAAACTCGGTACTCATACTGCTTACTATCAGGCGAACAATCGCTGTCATGAATTAAACACCTACCACTCACGCTACAGGAGACACGAAGTCGTAAACTACGATATTCTTGAATTACTGCAAAAGCATGCGAGCCATCTTCCTGCACCTCCTCCTCCAATAGTGGGCCGACTGCAACCAAACTCGGTACACATACTGCTTGCTATCAGGCGAACAACCGCTGTCATTAATTACACACTTACCACTCACGCTACAGGAGGCACGAAGTCGTAAACTACGATATTCTTGAATTACTGCGAACGCATGCAAGCCACCTTCCTGCACCTCCTCCTAAAGTAGTCGACCGACTGCAACCAAACTCGGTACACATACAGCTTACTATCAGGCAAACAACCGCTGTCATGAATTACACACCTACCACTCACGCTACAGGAGACACGAAGTCGTAAACTACGATAATCTTGAATTACTGCAAAACCATGCGAGCCATCTTCCTGCACCTCCTCCTAAAGTAGTGGACCGACTGCAACCAAAGTCGCTACACATATTGCATGCTATCAGACGAACAACCGCTGTCATGAATTAGACACCTACCACTCACGCTACAGGGGACACGAAGTCTTAATCTACAATATTTTTGAATTACTGCCAAACAATGCGAGCCATCTTCCTGCACCTCCTCGTAAAGTGAGCACCGACTGCAACCAAAGTCACTACACATACTGCTTACTATCAGGCGAACAACCGCTGTCATGAATTAAACACCTACCACTCACGCTACAGGAGACACGAAGTCGTAAACTACGATATTCTTGAATTACTGCAAAACCATGCGAGCCATTTTCCTCCACCTCCTCCTCCAGTAGGGGACCGACTGCAACCAAACTTTGAACACATACTGCTTACTATCAGGCGAACAACCGCTGTCATGAATTAAACACCTACCACTCACGCTTCAGGAGACACGAAGTCGTAAACTACGATATTCTTGAATTACTGCAAAACCATGCGAGCCATCTTCCTGCACCTCCTCCTCCAATAGTGGGCCGACTGCAACCAAACTCGGTACACATACTGCTTACTATCAGGCGAACAACCGCTGTCATGAATTAAACACCTACCACTCACGCTACAGGAGACACGAGGTCGTAACCTACGATATTCTTGAATTACTGCAAACGCAAGCAAGCCATCTTCCTGCACCTCCTCCTAAAGTAGTCGACCGACTGCAACCAAACTCGGTACACATACTGCTTACTATCAGGCAAACAACCGCTGTCATGAATTACACACCTACCACTCACGCTAAAGGAGACACGAAGTCGTAAACTACGATATTCTTGAATTACTCCAAAACCATGCGAGCCATATTTCTTCACCTCCTCTTAAAGTAGTGGACAGACTGCAACCGAACGCGGTACTTATACTGCTTACTATCAGGCGAACAACCGCCGTCATGAATTAAACACCTACCACGCACGCTACAGGAGACACGAATTCGTAACCTACGATAATCTTGAATTACTGCAAAATCTTGCGAGCCATCTTCCTGCACCTCCTCCTAAATTAGTGGACCGATTGCAACCAAACTCGGTACACATACTGCTTACTATCAGGCGAACAACCGCTGTCATGAATTAAACACCTACCACTCACGCTAAAGGAGACACGAAGTCTTAATCTACGATATTCTTGAATTACTGCAAAACCATGCGAGCCATCTTCCTGCACCTCCTCGTAAAGTAGGGCACCGACTGCAACCAAACTCTGTACACATACTGCTTACTATCAGGCGAACAACCGCTGTCATGAATTAAAAACCTACCACTAACGCTACAGGAGACACGTAGTCGTAAACTACGATATTCTTGAATTACTGCAAAACCATGCGAGCCTTTTTCCTCCACCTCCTCCTCCAGTAGGGGACCGACTGCAACCAAACTCGGTACACATACTGCTTACTATCAGGCGAACAACCGCTGTCATGAATTAAACACCTACCACTCACGCTTCAGGAGACACGAAGTCGTTAACTACGATATTCTTGAATTACTAAAAAAAACCATGCGAGCCATTTTCCTGCACCTCCTCCTCCAGTAGTGGACCGACTGCAACCAAACTCGGTACACATACTGCTTACTATCAGCGAAAAACCGCTGACATGAATTAAACTCCTACCACTCACGCTACAGGAGACACGAAGTCGTAATCTACGATATTCTTGAATTACTGCAAACGCATGCAAGCAATCTTCCTGCACCTCCTCCTAAAGTAGTCGACCGACTGCAACCAAACTCGGAACACATACTGCTTACTACCAGGCAAACAACCGCTGTCATGAATTACACACCTACCACTCACGCTACAGGAGACACGAAGTCGTAAACTACGATATTCTTGAATTACTGCAAAACCATGCGAGCCATCTTCCTGCACCTCCACCTAAAGTAGTGGACCGACTGCAACCAAAGTCGCTACACATACTGCTTGCTATCAGACGAACAACCGCTGTCATGAATTAGACACCTACCACTCACGCTACAGGAGACACGAAGTCTTAATCTACAATATTCTTGAATTACTGCAAAACCATGCGAGCCATCTTCCTGCACCTCCTCGTAAAGTACTGCACCGACTGCAACCAAAGTCACTACACATACTGCTTACTATCAGGCGAACAACCGCCGTCATGAATCTAACACCTACCTCTAACGCTACAAGATACACAAATTCGTAAACTACGATATTCTTGAATTACAGCAAAATCATGCGAGCCATTTTCCTCCACCTCCTCCTAAATTAGTGGACCGTTTGCTACCAAACTCGGTACACATACTGCTTACTATCAGGCGAACAACCGCTGTCATGAAATAAACACCTACCACTCACGCTACAGGAGACACGATGTCGTAAACTACGATATTTTTGAATTACTCCAAAACCATGCGAGCCATCTTCCTTCACCTCCTCCTAAAGTATTGGACAGACTGCAACCGAACTCGGTACTTATACTGCTTACTATCAGGCGAACAACCGCTGTCATGAATTAAACACCTACCACTCACGCTACAGGAGACACGAATTCGTAACCCACGATATTCTTGAATTACTGCAAAATCATGCGAGCCATCTTCCTGCACCTCCTCCTCCAATAATGGGCAGACTGCAACGAAACTCGGTACACATACTGCTTACTATCAGGCGAACAACTGCTGTCATGAATTAAACACCTTCCACTCACGCTACAGGAGACACGAAGTCGTAAACTACGATATTCTTGAATTACTGCAAACGCATGCAAGCCTTCTTCCAGCACCTCCTTCCAAAGTTGTCGACCGACTGCAACCAAACTCGGTACACATACTGCTTACTATCAGGCGAACAACCGCTGTCATGAATTACAAACCTACCACTCACACTACAGGAGACACGAAGTCGTAAACTACAATATTCTTGAATTAACAAAAAACCATGCGAGGCATTTTCCTGCACCCCCTCCTCCAGTAGTGGACTGTCTGCAACCAAACTCGGTACACATACTGCTCACTATCACGCGAACAATCGCTGTCATGATTTAAACACCTACCACTTACGCTACAGGAGACACGAAGTCTTAATCTACGATATTCTTAAATCACTGCAAAACCATGCGAGCCATCTTCCTGCACCTTCTCCTAAAGTAGTGGACCGACTGCAAGCAAACTTCGTACACATACTGCTTACTATCAGGCGAACAACCGCTGTCATGAATTAAACACCTACCACTCACGCTAAAGGAGACACGAAGTCTTAATCTACGATATTCTTGAATTACTGCAAAACCATGCGAGCCATCTTCCTGCACCTCCTCGTAAAGTAGGGCACCGACTGCAACCAAACTCTGTACACATACTGCTTACTATCAGGCGAACAACCGCTGTCATGAATTAAACACCTACCACTAACGCTACAGGAGACACGTAGTCGTAAACTACGATATTCTTGAATTACTGCAAAACCATGCGAGCCTTTTTCCTCCACCTCCTCCTCCAGTAGGGGACCGACTGCAACCAAACTCGGTACACATACTGCTTACTATCAGGCGAACAACCGCTGTCATGAATTAAACACCTACCACTCACGCTTCAGGAGACACGAAGTCGTTAACTACGATATTCTTGAATTACTAAAAAAACCATGCGAGCCATTTTCCTGCAACTCCTCCTCCAGTAGTGGACCGACTGCAACCAAACTCGGTACACATACTGCTTACTATCAGGCGAACAACCGCTGACATGAATTAAACTCCTACCACTCACGCTACAGGAGACACGAAGTCGTAATCTACGATATTCTTGAATTACTGCAAACGCATGCAAGCAATCTTCCTGCACCTCCTCCTAAAGTAGTCGACCGACTGCAA
The DNA here is from genome assembly GCA_026315105.1 of Locusta migratoria. NCBI lineage: Eukaryota > Metazoa > Arthropoda > Insecta > Orthoptera > Acrididae > Locusta > Locusta migratoria. The sequence goes on along the minus strand of CM048752.1, from coordinate 4,326,265 downwards.
CCAAACTCGGAACACATACTGCTTACTACCAGGCAAACAACCGCTGTCATGAATTACACACCTACCACTCACGCTACAGGAGACACGAAGTCGTAAACTACGATATTCTTGAATTACTGCAAAACCATGCGAGCCATCTTCCTGCACCTCCACCTAAAGTAGTGGACCGACTGCAACCAAAGTCGCTACACATACTGCTTGCTATCAGACGAACAACCGCTGTCATGAATTAGACACCTACCACTCACGCTACAGGAGACACGAAGTCTTAATCTACAATATTCTTGAATTACTGCAAAACCATGCGAGCCATCTTCCTGCACCTCCTCGTAAAGTACTGCACCGACTGCAACCAAAGTCACTACACATACTGCTTACTATCAGGCGAACAACCGCCGTCATGAATCTAACACCTACCTCTAACGCTACAAGATACACGAATTCGTAAACTACGATATTCTTGAATTACAGCAAAATCATGCGAGCCATTTTCCTCCACCTCCTCCTAAATTAGTGGACCGTTTGCTACCAAACTCGGTACACATACTGCTTACTATCAGGCGAACAACCGCTGTCATGAAATAAACACCTACCACTCACGCTACAGGAGACACGATGTCGTAAACTACGATATTCTTGAATTACTCCAAAACCATGCGAGCCATCTTCCTTCACCTCCTCCTAAAGTATTGGACAGACTGCAACCGAACTGGGTACTTATACTGCTTACTATCAGGCGAACAACCGCTGTCATGAATTAAACACCTACCACTCACGCTACAGGAGACACGAATTCGTAACCCACGATATTCTTGAATTACTGCAAAATCATGCGAGCCATCTTCCTGCACCTCCTCCTCCAATAATGGGCAGACTGCAACCAAACTCGGTACACATACTGCTTACTATCAGGCGAACAACTGCTGTCATGAATTAAACACCTTCCACTCACGCTACAGGAGACACGAAGTCGTAAACTACGATATTCTTGAATTACTGCAAACGCATGCAAGCCTTCTTCCAGCACCTCCTTCCAAAGTTGTCGACCGACTGCAACCAAACTCGGTACACATACTGCTTACTATCAGGCGAACAACCGCTGTCATGAATTACACACCTACCACTCACACTACAGGAGACACGAAGTCGTAAACTACAATATTCTTGAATTAACAAAAAACCATGCGAGGCATTTTCCTGCACCCCCTCCTCCAGTAGTGGACTGTCTGCAACCAAACTCGGTACACATACTGCTCACTATCACGCGAACAATCGCTGTCATGATTTAAACACCTACCACTTACGCTACAGGAGACACGAAGTCTTAATCTACGATATTCTTAAATCACTGCAAAACCATGCGAGCCATCTTCCTGCACCTTCTCCTAAAGTAGTGGACCGACTGCAAGCAAACTTCGTACACATACTGCTTACTATCAGGCGAACAACCGCTGTCATGAATTAAACACCTACCACTCACGCTAAAGGAGACACGAAGTCTTAATCTACGATATTCTTGAATTACTGCAAAACCATGCGAGCCATCTTCCTGCACCTCCTCGTAAAGTAGGGCACCGACTGCAACCTAACTCTGTACACATACTGCTTACTATCAGGCGAACAACCGCTGTCATGAATTAAACACCTACCACTAACGCTACAGGAGACACGTAGTCGTAAACTACGATATTCTTGAATTACTGCAAAACCATGCGAGCCTTTTTCCTCCACCTCCTCCTCCAGTAGGGGACCGACTGCAACCAAACTCGGTACACATACTGCTTACTATCAGGCGAACAACCGCTGACATGAATTAAACTCCTACCACTCACGCTACAGGAGACACGAAGTCGTAAACTACGATATTCTTGAATTACTGCAAAACCATGCGAGCCATCTTCCTGCACCTCCACCTAAAGTAGTGGACCGACTGCAACCAAAGTCGCTACACATACTGCTTGCTATCAGACGAACAACCGCTGTCATGAATTAGACACCTACCACTCACGCTACAGGAGACACGAAGTCTTAATCTACAATATTCTTGAATTACTCCAAAACCATGCGAGCCATCTTCCTGCACCTCCTCGTAAAGTACTGCACCGACTGCAACCAAAGTCACTACACATACTGCTTACTATCAGGCGAACAACCGCCGTCATGAATCTAACACCTACCTCTAACGCTACAAGATACACGAATTCGTAAACTACGATATTCTTGAATTACAGCAAAATCATGCGAGCCATTTTCCTCCACCTCCTCCTAAATTAGTGGACCGTTTGCTACCAAACTCGGTACACATACTGCTTACTATCAGGCGAACAACCGCTGTCATGAAATAAACACCTACCACTCACGCTACAGGAGACACGATGTCGTAAACTACGATATTCTTGAATTACTCCAAAACCATGCGAGCCATCTTCCTTCACCTCCTCCTAAAGTATTGGACAGACTGCAACCGAACTCGGTACTTATACTGCTTACTATCAGGCGAACAACCGCTGTCATGAATTAAACACCTACCACTCACGCTACAGGAGACACGAATTCGTAACCCACGATATTCTTGAATTACTGCAAAATCATGCGAGCCATCTTCCTGCACCTCCTCCTCCAATAATGGGCAGACTGCAAGCAAACTCGGTACACATACTGCTTACTATCAGGCGAACAACTGCTGTCATGAATTAAACACCTTCCACTCACGCTACAGGAGACACGAAGTCGTAAACTACGATATTCTTGAATTACTGCAAACGCATGCAAGCCTTCTTCCAGCACCTCCTTCCAAAGTTGTCGACCGACTGCAACCAAACTCGGTACACATACTGCTTACTATCAGGCGAACAACCGCTGTCATGAATTACACACCTACCACTCACACTACAGGAGACACGAAGTCGTAAACTACAATATTCTTGAATTAACAAAAAACCATGCGAGGCATTTTCCTGCACCTCCTCCTCCAGTAGTGGACCGTCTGCAACCAAACTCGGTACACATACTGCTCACTATCACGCGAACAATCGCTGTCATGATTTAAACACCTACCACTTACGCTACAGGAGACACGAAGTCTTAATCTACGATATTCTTAAATCACAGCAAAACCATGCGAGCCATCTTCCTGCAACTCCTCCTAAAGTAGTGGACCGACTGCAACCAAACTCGGTACACATACTGCTTACTATCAGGCGAAAAACCGCTGTCATGAATTAAACACCTACCACTCACGCTACAGGAGACACGAAGTCGTAAACTACGATATTCTTGAATTACTGCAAAACCATGCGGGCCATCTTCCTGCACCTTCTCCTAAAGTAGTGGACCGACTGCAACCAAACTTCGTACACATACTGCTTACTATCAGGCGAATAACCGCTGTCGTGAATTAAACACCTACTACTCACGCTACAGGAGACACGAAGTCTTAAACTACGATATTCTTGAATTACTGCAAAACCATGCGAGAAATCTTCCTGCACCTCCTCGTAATGTAGTGGTCCGACTGCAAGAAAACTTCGTACACATACTGCTTACTATCAGGCGAACAAACGCTGTCATGATTTCAACACCTACCACTCACGCTACAGGAGACACGAAGTCGTAAACTACGATATTCTTGACTTACTGCAAAACCATGCGAGTCATCTTCCTGCACATCCTCCTCCAAGAGTGGACCGACAGCTACCAGACAAGGTACACATACTGCTTACTATCAGGCGAACAATCGCTGTCATGAATTAAACACCTACCACTCACGCTACAGGAGACACGAAGTCGTAAACTACGATATTCTTGAATTACTGCAAAACCATGCGAGCCATCTTCCTGCACCTCCTCCTCAAGTAGTGGACCGACTGCAACCAAACTCGGTACACATACTGCTTACTATCAGGCGAACAACCGCTGTCATGAATTAAACACCTACCACTCACGCTACAGGAGATACGAAGTCGTAAACTACGATATTCTTGAATTACTGCAAACGCATGCAAGCCATCTTCCTGCACCTCCTCCTAAAGTTGTCGACCGACTGCAACCAAACTCCGTACACATAATGACTACAATCAGGCGAACAACCGCTGTCATGAATTAAACACCTACCACTCACGCTACAGGAGACACGAAGTCGTAAACTACGATGTTCTTGAATTACTGCAAAACCATGCGAGCCATCTTCCTGCATCTCCTCCTAAAGTAGTGGACCGACTGCAACCAAACTCGGTACACATACTGCTTACTATCAGGCGAACAACCGCTGTCATGAATTACACACCTACCACTCACGCTACAGGAGACACGAAGTCGTAAACTACGATATTCTTGAATTACTGCAAAACCATGCGAGCCATCTTCCTGCACCTCCTCCTAAAGTAGTGGACCGACTGCAACCGAACTCGGTATACATACTGCTTACTATCAGTCGAACAACCGCATTCATGAATTAAACACCTACCACTCACGCTACAGGAGACACGAATTCGTAAACTACTATATTCTTGATTTACTGCAAAATCATGCGAGCCATCTTCCTGCACCTCATCCTAAAGCAGTGGACCGATTGCAACCAAACTCGGTACACGTACTGCTTACTATCAGGCGAACAACCGCTGTCATGAATTAAACACCTACCACTCACGCTACAGGAGACACGAAGTTGTAAACTACGATATTCCTGAATTACTGCAAAACCATGCGAGCCATCTTCCTGCACGTCCTCCTAAAGTAGTGGACCGACTGCAACCAAACTCGGTACACATCCTGCTTACTATCAGGCGAACAACCGCTGTCATTAATTAAACACCTTCCACTCACGCTACAGGAGACACGAAGTTGTAAACTACGATATTCTAGAATTACTGCAAAATCATGCGAGCCATCTTCTTACACCTCCTCTTAAAGTAGAGGACCGACTGCAACCAAACTCGGTACTCATACTGCTTACTATCAGGCGAACAACCGCTGTCATGAATTAAACACCTACCACTCACGCTACAGGAGACACGAAGTCGTAAACTACGATATTCTTGATTTACTGCAAAAGCATGCGAGACATCTTCCTGCACCTCCTCCTCCAATAGTGGGCCGACTGCAACCAAACTCGGTACACATACTGCTTGCTATCTGGCGAACAACCGCTGTCATTAATTACACACTTACCACTCACGCTACAGGAGGCACGAAGTCGTAAACTACGATATTCTTGAATTACTGCGAACGCATGCAAGCCATCTTCCTGCACCTCCTCCTAAAGTAGTCGACCGACTGCAACCAAACTCGGTACACATACAGCTTACTACCAGGCAAACAACCGCTGTCATGAATTACACACCTACCACTCACGCTACAGGAGACACGAAGTCGTAAACTACGATAATCTTGAATTACTGCAAAACCATGCGAGCCATCTTCCTGCACCTCCTCCTAAAGTAGTCGACCGACTGCAACCAAAGTCGCTACACATATTGCATGCTATCAGACGAACAACCGCTGTCATGAATTAGACACCTACCACTCACGCTACAGGTGACACGAAGTCTTAATCTACAATATTTTTGAATTACTGCCAAACAATGCGAGCCATCTTCCTGCACCTCCTCGTAAAGTGAGCACCGACTGCAACCAAAGTCACTACACATACTGCTTACTATCAGGCGAACAACCGCTGTCATGAATTAAACACCTACCACTCACGCTACAGGAGACACGAAGTCGTAAACTACGATATTCTTGAATTACTGCAAAACCATGCGAGCCATTTTCCTCCACCTCCTCCTCCAGTAGGGGACCGACTGCAACCAAACTTTGAACACATACTGCTTACTATCAGGCGAACAACCGCTGTCATGAATTAAACACCTACCACTCACGCTTCAGGAGACACGAAGTCGTAAACTACGATATTCTTGAATTACTAAAAAACCATGCGAGCCATTTTCCTGCACCTCCTCCTCCAGTAGTGGACCGACTGCAACCAAACTCGGTACACATACTGCTTACTATCAGGCGAACAACCGCTGACATGAATTAAACACCTACCACTCACGCTACAGGAGACACGAAGTCGTAAACTACGATATTCTTGAATTACTGCAAAACCATGCGAGCCATCTTCCTGCACCTCCTCCTCCAATAGTGGGCCGACTGCAACCAAACTCGGTACACATACTGCTTACTATCAGGCGAACAACCGCTGTCATGAATTAAACACCTACCACTCTCGCTACAGGAGACACGAAGTCGTAACCTACGATATTCTTGAATTACTGCAAACGCAAGCAAGCCATCTTCCTGCACCTCCTCCTAAAGTAGTCGACCGACTGCAACCAAACTCGGTACACATACTGCTTACTATCAGGCAAACAACCGCTGTCATGAATTACACACCTACCACTCACGCTAAAGGAGACACGAAGTCGTAAACTACGATATTCTTGAATTACCCCAAAACCATGCGAGCCATATTCCTTCACCTCCTCTTAAAGTAGTGGACAGACTGCAACCGAACGCGGTACTTATACTGCTTACTATCAGGCGAACAACCGCCGTCATGAATTAAACACCTACCACGCACGCTACAGGAGACACGAATTCGTAAACTACGATATTCTTGAATTACTGCAAAACCATGCGAGCCATCTTCCTGCACCTCCACCTAAAGTAGTGGACCGACTGCAACCAAAGTCCCTACACATACTGCTTGCTATCAGACGAACAACCGCTGTCATGAATTAGACACCTACCACTCACGCTACAGGAGACACGAAGTCTTAATCTACAATATTCTTGAATTACTGCAAAACCATGCGAGCCATCTTCCTGCACCTCCTCGTAAAGTACTGCACCGACTGCAACCAAAGTCACTACACATACTGCTTACTATCAGGCGAACAACCGCCGTCATGAATCTAACACCTACCTCTAACGCTACAAGATACACGAATTCGTAAACTACGATATTCTTGAATTACAGCAAAATCATGCGAGCCATTTTCCTCCACCTCCTCCTAAATTAGTGGACCGTTTGCTACCAAACTCGGTACACATACTGCTTACTATCAGGCGAACAACCGCTGTCATGAAATAAACACCTACCACTCACGCTACAGGAGACACGATGTCGTAAACTACGATATTCTTGAATTACTCCAAAACCATGCGAGCCATCTTCCTTCACCTCCTCCTAAAGTATTGGACAGACTGCAACCGAACTCGGTACTTATACTGCTTACTATCAGGCGAACAACCGCTGTCATGAATTAAACACCTACCACTCACGCTACAGGAGACACGAATTCGTAACCCACGATATTCTTGAATTACTGCAAAATTATGCGAGCCATCTTCCTGCACCTCCTCCTCCAATAATGGGCAGACTGCAACCAAACTCGGTACACATACTGCTTACTATCAGGCGAACAACTGCTGTCATGAATTAAACACCTTCCACTCACGCTACAGGAGACACGAAGTCGTAAATTACGATATTCTTGAATTACTGCAAACGCATGCAAGCCTTCTTCCAGCACCTCCTTCCAAAGTTGTCGACCGACTGCAACCAAACTCGGTACACATACTGCTTACTATCAGGCGAACAACCGCTGTCATGAATTAAACACCTACCACTCACGCTTCAGGAGACACGAAGTCGTTAACTACGATATTCTTGAATTACTAAAAAAACCATGCGAGCCATTTTCCTGCACCTCCTACTCCAGTAGTGGACCGACTGCAACCAAACTCGGTACACATACTGCTTTCTATCAGGCGAACAACCGCTGACATGAATTAAACTCCTACCACTCACGCTACAGGAGAAACGAAGTCGTAATCTACGATATTCTTGAATTACTGCAAACGCATGCAAGCAATCTTCCTGCACCTCCTCCTAAAGTAGTCGACCGACTGCAACCAAACTCGGAACACATACTGCTTACTACCAGGCAAACAACCGCTGTCATGAATTACACACCTACCACTCACGCTACAGGAGACACGAAGTCGTAAACTACGATATTCTTGAATTACTGCAAAACCATGCGAGCCATCTTCCTGCACCTCCACCTAAAGTAGTGGACCGACTGCAACCAAAGTCGCTACACATACTGCTTGCTATCAGACGAACAACCGCTGTCATGAATTAGACACCTACCACTCACGCTACAGGAGACACGAAGTCTTAATCTACAATATTCTTGAATTACTGCAAAACCATGCGAGCCATCTTCCTGCACCTCCTCGTAAAGTACTGCACCGACTGCAACCAAAGTCACTACACATACTGCTTACTATCAGGCGAACAACCGCCGTCATGAATCTAACACCTACCTCTAACGCTACAAGATACACGAATTCGTAAACTACGATATTCTTGAATTACAGCAAAATCATGCGAGCCATTTTCCTCCACCTCCTCCTAAATTAGTGGACCGTTTGCTACCAAACTCGGTACACATACTGCTTACTATCAGGCGAACAACCGCTGTCATGAAATAAACACCTACCACTCACGCTACAGGAGACACGATGTCGTAAACTACGATATTCTTGAATTACTCCAAAACCATGCGAGCCATCTTCCTTCACCTCCTCCTAAAGTATTGGACAGACTGCAACCGAACTCGGTACTTATACTGCTTACTATCAGGCGAACAACCGCTGTCATGAATTAAACACCTACCACTCACGCTACAGGAGACACGAATTCGTAACCCACGATATTCTTGAATTACTGCAAAATCATGCGAGCCATCTTCCTGCACCTCCTCCTCCAATAATGGGCAGACTGCAACCAAACTCGGTACACATACTGCTTACTATCAGGCGAACAACTGCTGTCATGAATTAAACACCTTCCACTCACGCTACAGGAGACACGAAGTCGTAAACTACGATATTCTTGAATTACTGCAAACGCATGCAAGCCTTCTTCCAGCACCTCCTTCCAAAGTTGTCGACCAACTGCAACCAAACTCGGTACACATACTGCTTACTATCAGGCGAACAACCGCTGTCATGAATTACACACCTACCACTCACACTACAGGAGACACGAAGTCGTAAACTACAATATTCTTGAATTAACAAAAAACCATGCGAGGAATTTTCCTGCACCCCCTCCTCCAGTAGTGGACCGTCTGCAACCAAACTCGGTACACATACTGCTCACTATCACGCGAACAATCGCTGTCATGATTTAAACACCTACCACTTACGCTACAGGAGGCACGAAGTCTTAATCTACGATATTCTTAAATCACTGCAAAACCATGCGAGCCATCTTCCTGCACCTCCTCCTAAAGTAGTGGACCGACTGCAACCAAACTCGGTACACATACTGCTTACTATCAGGCGAAAACCGCTGTCATGAATTAAACACCTACCACTCACGCTACAGGAGACACGAAGTCGTAAACTACGATATTCTTGAATTACTGCAAAACAATGCGGGCCATCTTCCTGCACCTTCTCCTAAAGTAGTGGACCGACTGCAACCAAACTTCGTACACATACTGCTTACTATCAGGCGAACAACCGCTGTCGTGAATTAAACACCTACCACTCACGCTACAGGAGACACGAAGTCTTAAACTACGATATTCTTGAATTACTGCAAAACCATGCGAGAAATCTTCCTGCACCTCCTCGTAATGTAGTGGTCCGACTGCAAGCAAACTTCGTACACATACTGCTTACTATCAGGCGAACAAACGCTGTCATGAATTCAACACCTACCACTCACGCTACAGGAGACACGAAGTCGTAAACTACGATATTCTTGACTTACTGCAAAACCATGCGAGTCATCTTCCTGCACATCCTCCTCCAAGAGTGGACCGACAGCTACCAGACAAGGTACACATACTGCTTACTATCAGGCGAACAATCGCTGTCATGAATTAAACACCTACCACTCACGCTACAGGAGACACGAAGTCGTAAACTACGATATTCTTGAATTACTGCAAAACCATGCGAGCCATCTTCCTGCACCTCCTCCTCAAGTAGTGGACCGACTGCAACCAAACTCGGTACACATACTGCTTACTATCAGGCGAACAACCGCTGTCATGAATTAAACACCTACCACTCACGCTACAGGAGATACGAAGTCGTAAACTACGATATTCTTGAATTACTGCAAACGCATGCAAGCCATCTTCCTGCACCTCCTCCTAAAGTTGTCGACCGACTGCAACCAAACTCCGTACACATAATGATTACAATCAGGCGAACAACCGCTGTCATGAATTAAACACCTACCACTCACGCTACAGGAGACACGAAGTCGTAAACTACGATGTTCTTGAATTACTGCAAAACCATGCGAGCCATCTTCCTGCATCTCCTCCTAAAGTAGTGGACCGACTGCAACCAAACTCGGTACACATACTGCTTACTATCAGGCGAACAACCGCTGTCATGAATTACACACCTACCACTCACGCTACAGGAGACACGAAGTCGTAAACTACGATATTCTTGAATTACTGCAAAACCATGCGAGCCATCTTCCTGCACCTCCTCCTAAAGTAGTGGACCGACTGCAACCGAACTCGGTATACATACTGCTTACTATCAGTCGAACAACCGCATTCATGAATTAAACACCTACCACTCACGCTACAGGAGACACGAATTCGTAAACTACTATATTCTTGATTTACTGCAAACGCATGCAAGCCATCTTCCTGCACCTCCTCCTAAAGTTGTCGACCGACTGCAACCAAACTCGGTACACATACTGATTACTATCAGGCGAACCACCGCTGTCATGAATTAAACACCTACCACTCACGCTACAGGAGACACGAAGTCGTAAACTACGATATTCTTGAATTACTGCAAAAGCATGCGAGCCATCTTCCTGCACCTCCTCGTAAAGTAGTGGACCGACTGCAACCAAACTCGGTACACATACTGCGTACTATCAGGCGAACAACCGCTATCATGAATTAAACACCTACCACTCACGCTACAGGAGACACGAAGTGTTATAATACGATATTCTTGAATTACTACAAAACCATGCGAGCAATCTTCTTGCACCTCCTCCTAAAGTAGTGGACCGACTGCAACCAAACTCTGTACACATACTGCTCACTATCAAACGAACGACCGCTGTCATGAATTAAAAACCTACCACTCACGCTACAGGAGTCACGAAGTCGTATACTACGATATTCTTGAATTACTGCAAAACCATGCGAGCCATCTTCCTGCACCTCCTCCTAAAGTAGAGGACCGACTGCGAGCAAACTCGGTACTCATACTGCTTACAATCAGGCGAACAACCGCTGTCATGAATTAAACACCTACCACTCACGCTACAGGAGACACCAATTCGTTAACTACGATATTCTTGAATTACTGCAAAATCATGCGAGCCATCTTCCTGCACCTCCTCGTAAAGTAGTGCACCAACTGCAACTAAAGTCGCTACACATACTGCTTACTATCAGGCGAACAACCGATTTCATGAATTAAACACCTACCACTCACGCTACAGGAGACACGAAGTCGTAAACTACGATATTCTTGAATTACTGCAAAACCATGCGAGCCATCTTCCTGCACCTCCTCCTAAAGTAGTGGACCGACTGCAACAAAACTCGGTACACATACTGCTTACTATCAGGCGAACTACCGCTGTCATGAATTAAACACCTACCACTCACGCTGCAGGAGACACGAAGTCTTAAAATACGATATTCTTGAATTACTACAAAAATATGCGAGTAATCTTCCTGCACCTCCTCCTAAAGTAGTGGACCGAATGCAACCAAACTCTGTACACATACTGCTCACTGTCAAACGAACAACCGCTGTCATGAATTAAAAACCTACCACTCACGCTACAGGAGTCACGAAGTCGTAAACTACGATATTCTTGAATTTCTGCAAAACCATGCGAGCCATCTTCCTGCACCTCCTCCTAAAGTAGAGGACCGACTGCGGGCAAACTTGGTACTCATACTGCTTACAATCAGGCGAACAACCGCTGTCATGAATTAAACACCTACCACTCACGCTACAGGAGACTCGAAGTCGTAAACTACGATAATCTTGAATTACAGCAAAACCATGCGAGCTATCTTCCTGCACCTCCTCCTAAAGTAGAGGACCGACTGCAACCAAAATCGGTACTCATACTGCTTACTATCAGGCGAACAACCGCTGTCATGAATTAAACACCTACCACTCACGCTACAGGAGACACGAAGTCGTAAACTACGAGATTCTTGAATTACTGCAAAATCATGCGAGCCATCTTCCTGCACCTCCTTCTCCAATAGTGGGCCGACTGCAACCAAACTCGGTACACATACTGATTACTTTCACGCGAACAACCGCTGTCATAAATTGAACACCTACCACTCACGCTACAGGAGACACGAAGTCGTAAACTACGATATTCTTGAATTACTGCAAAACCATGTGAGCCATCTTCCTGCACCTCCTCCTAAAGTAGTGGACCGACTGCAACCAAACTCGGTACACATACTGCTTCCTATCAGGCGAACAACCGCTGTCATGAATTACACACCTGCCACTCACGCTACAGGAGACACGAAGTCGTAAACTACGATATTCTTGAAATACTCCAAAACCATGCGAGCCATCTTCCTGCACCTCCTCCTAAAGTAGTGGACCGACTGCAACCAAACTCGGTACACATACTGCTTACTATCAGGCGAACAAACGCTGTCATGAATGAAACACCTACCACTCACGCTACAGGAGACACGTATTCGTAACCTACGATATTCTTGAATTACTGCAAAATCATGCGAGTCATCTTCCTGCACCACCTCCAAAAGTAGTGGACCGACTGCAACCAAACTCGGTACCCATACTGCTTACTATCAGGCGAACAACCGCTGTCACGAATTAAACACCTACCACTCACGCTACAGGAGACACGAAGTCTTAATCTACGATATTCTTGAATTACTGCAAAACCATGCGAGCAATCTTCCTGCACCTCCGCGTAAAGTAGTGCACCGACTGCAACCAAACTCGGTACACATACTGCTTACTATCAGGCGAACAACCGCTGTCTTGAATTAAACACCCACCACTCACGCTACAGGAGACACGAAGTCGTAAACTACGATATTCTTGAGTTACTGCAAAAGCATGCGAGCGATCTTCCTGCACCTCCTCCTAAAGTAGTGGACCGACTGCAGCCAAACACGGTACTCATACTGCTTACAATCAGGCGAACAACCACTGTCATGAATTAAACACCTACCACTCACGCTACAGGTGACACGAAGTCGTAAACTACGATATTCCTGAATTACTGCAAAACCATGTGAGCAATCTTCCTGCACGTCCTCCTAAAGTAGTGGACCGACTGCAACCAAACTCGGTACACATCCTGCTTACTATCAGGCGAACAACCGCTGTCATTATTTAAACACCTTCCACTCACGCTACAGGAGACTCGAAGTCGTAAACTACGATAATCTTGAATTACAGCAAAACCATGCGAGCTATCTTCCTGCACCTCCTCCTAAAGTAGAGGACCGACTGCAACCAAAATCGGTACTCATACTGCTTACTATCAGGCGAACAACCGCTGTCATGAATTAAACACCTACCACTCACGCTACAGGAGACACGAAGTCGTAAACTACGAGATTCTTGAATTACTGCAAAATCATGCGAGCCATCTTCCTGCACCTCCTTCTCCAATAGTGGGCCGACTGCAACCAAACTCGGTACACATACTGATTACTTTCACGCGAACAACCGCTGTCATAAATTGAACACCTACCACTCACGCTACAGGAGACACGAAGTCGTAAACTACGATATTCTTGAATTACTGCAAAACCATGTGAGCCATCTTCCTGCACCTCCTCCTAAAGTAGTGGACCGACTGCAACCAAACTCGGTACACATACTGCTTCCTATCAGGCGAACAACCGCTGTCATGAATTACACACCTGCCACTCACGCTACAGGAGACACGAAGTCGTAAACTACGATATTCTTGAAATACTCCAAAACCATGCGAGCCATCTTCCTGCACCTCCTCCTAAAGTAGTGGACCGACTGCAACCAAACTCGGTACACATACTGCTTACTATCAGGCGAACAAACGCTGTCATGAATGAAACACCTACCACTCACGCTACAGGAGACACGGATTCGTAACCTACGATATTCTTGAATTACTGCAAAATCATGCGAGCCATCTTCCTGCACCACCTCCAAAAGTAGTGGACCGACTGCAACCAAACTCGGTACCCATACTGCTTACTATCAGGCGAACAACCGCTGTCACGAATTAAACACCTACCACTCACGCTACAGGAGACACGAAGTCTTAATCTACGATATTCTTGAATTACTGCAAAACCATGCGAGCAATCTTCCTGCACCTCCGCGTAAAATAGTGCACCGACTGCAACCAAACTCGGTACACATACTGCTTACTATCAGGCGAACAACCGCTGTCATGAATTAAACACCCACCACTCACGCTACAGGAGACACGAAGTCGTAAACTACGATATTCTTGAATTACTGCAAAAGCATGCGAGCGATCTTCCTGCACCTCCTCCTAAAGTAGTGGACCGACTGCAGCCAAACACGGTACTCATACTGCTTACAATCAGGCGAACAACCACTGTCATGAATTAAACACCTACCACTCACGCTACAGGTGACACGAAGTCGTAAACTACGATATTCCTGAATTACTGCAAAACCATGTGAGCCATCTTCCTGCACGTCCTCCTAAAGTAGTGGACCGACTGCAACCAAACTCGGTACACATCCTGCTTACTATCAGGCGAACAACCGCTGTCATTATTTAAACACCTTCCACTCACGCTACAGGAGACTCGAAGTCGTAAACTACGATAATCTTGAATTACAGCAAAACCATGCGAGCTATCTTCCTGCACCTCCTCCTAAAGTAGAGGACCGACTGCAACCAAAATCGGTACTCATACTGCTTACTATCAGGCGAACAACCGCTGTCATGAATTAAACACCTACCACTCACGCTACAGGAGACACGAAGTCGTAAACTACGAGATTCTTGAATTACTGCAAAATCATGCGAGCCATCTTCCTGCACCTCCTTCTCCAATAGTGGGCCGACTGCAACCAAACTCGGTACACATACTGATTACTTTCACGCGAACAACCGCTGTCATAAATTGAACACCTATCACTCACGCTACAGGAGACACGAAGTCGTAAACTACGATATTCTTGAATTACTGCAAAACCATGTGAGCCATCTTCCTGCACCTCCTCCTAAAGTAGTGGACCGACTGCAACCAAACTCGGTACACATACTGCTTCCTATCAGGCGAACAACCGCTGACATGAATTACACACCTGCCACTCACGCTACAGGAGACACGAAGTCGTAAACTACGATATTCTTGAAATACTCCAAAACCATGCGAGCCATCTTCCTGCACCTCCTCCTAAAGTAGTGGACCGACTGCAACCAAACTCGGTACACATACTGCTTACTATCAGGCGAACAAACGCTGTCATGAATGAAACACCTACCACTCACGCTACAGGAGACACGGATTCGTAACCTACGATATTCTTGAATTACTGCAAAATCATGCGAGCCATCTTCCTGCACCACCTCCAAAAGTAGTGGACCGACTGCAACCAAACTCGGTACCCATACTGCTTACTATCAGGCGAACAACCGCTGTCACGAATTAAACACCTACCACTCACGCTACAGGAGACACGAAGTCTTAATCTACGATATTCTTGAATTACTGCAAAACCATGCGAGCAATCTTCCTGCACCTCCGCGTAAAGTAGTGCACCGACTGCAACCAAACTCGGTACACATACTGCTTACTATCAGGCGAACAACCGCTGTCATGAATTAAACACCCACCACTCACGCTACAGGAGACACGAAGTCGTAAACTACGATATTCTTGAATTACTGCAAAAGCATGCGAGCGATCTTCCTGCACCTCCTCCTAAAGTAGTGGACCGACTGCAGCCAAACACGGTACTCATACTGCTTACAATCAGGCGAACAACCACTGTCATGAATTAAACACCTACCACTCACGCTACAGGTGACACGAAGTCGTAAACTACTATATTCTTGATTTACTGCAAAATCATGCGAGCCATCTTCCTGCACCTCATCCTAAAGCAGTGGACCGATTGCAACCAAACTCGGTACACGTACTGCTTACTATCAGGCGAACAACCGCTGTCATTATTTAAACACCTTCCACTCACGCTACAGGAGACACGAAGTCGTAAACTACGATATTCTTGAATTACTGCAAAACCATGCGAGCCATCTTCCTGCACCTCCTCCTAAAGTAGTGGACCGACTGCAACCGAACTCGGTATACATACTGCTTACTATCAGTCGAACAACCGCATTCATGAATTAAACACCTACCACTCACGCTACAGGAGACACGAATTCGTAAACTACTATATTCTTGATTTACTGCAAAATCATGCGAGCCATCTTCCTGCACCTCATCCTAAAGCAGTGGACCGATTGCAACCAAACTCGGTACACGTACTGCTTACTATCAGGCGAACAACCGCTGTCATGAATTAAACACCTACCACTCACGCTACAGGAGATAAGAAGTCGTAAACTACGATATTCTTGAATTACTGCAAACGCATGCAAGCCATCTTCCTGCACCTCCTCCTAAAGTTGTCGACCGACTGCAACCAAACTCGGTACACATACTGATTACAATCAGGCGAACAACCGCTGTCATGAATTAAACACCTACCACTCACGCTACAGGAGACACTAAGTCGTAAACTACGATATTCTTGAATTACTGCAAAAGCATGCGAGCCATCTTCCTGCACCTCCTCGTAAAGTAGTGGACCGACTGCAACCAAACTCGGTACACATACTGCTTACTATCAGGCGAACAACCGCTGTCATGAATTAAACACCTACCACTCACGCTACAGGAGACACGAAGTCTTAAAGTACGATATTCTTGAATTACTACAAAACCATGCGAGCAATCTTCCTGCACCTCCTCCTAAAGTAGTGGACCGACTGCAACCAAACTCTGTACACATACTGCTCACTATCAAACGAACGACCGCTGTCATGAATTAAAAACCTACCACTCACGCTACAGGAGTCACGAAGTCGTATACTACGATATTCTTGAATTACTGCAAATCCATGCGAGCCATCTTCCTGCACCTCCTCCTAAAGTAGAGGACCGACTGCGAGCAAACTCGGTACTCATACTGTTTACAATCAGGCGAACAACCGCTGTCATGAATTAAACACCTACCACTCACGCTACAGGAGACACGAATTCGTAAACTACGATATTCTTGAATTACTGCAAAATCATGCGAGCCATCTTCCTGCACCTCCTCGTAAAGTAGTGCACCAACTGCAACTAAAGTCGCTACACATACTGCTTACTATCAGGCGAACAACCGATTTCATGAATTAAACACCTACCACTCACGCTACAGGAGACACGAAGTCGTAAACTACGATATTCTTGAATTACTGCAAAACCATGCGAGACATCTTCCTGCACTTCCTCCTAAAGTAGAAGACCGACTGCAACCAAACTCGGTACTCATACTGCTTACTATCAGGCGAACAACCACTGTCATGAATTAAACACCTACCACTCACGCTACAGGAGACACGAAGTCGTAACCGACTGCAACCAAACTCGGTACTCATACTGCTTACTATCAGGCGAACAATTGCTGTCATGAATTGAACACCTACCACTCACGCTACAGGAGACACGAAGTCGTAAACTACGATATTCTTGAATTACTGCAAAACCATGTGAGCCATCTTCCTGCACCTCCTCCTAAAGTAGTGGACCGACTGCAACCAAACTCGGTACACATACTGCTTCCTATCAGGCGAACAACCGCTGTCATGAATTGCACACCTGCCACTCACGCTACAGGAGACACGAAGTCGTAAACTACGATATTTTTGAATTACTCCAAAACCATGCGAGCCATCTTCCTGCACCTCCTCCTAAAGTAGTGGACCGACTGCAACCAAACTCGGTACACATACTGCTTACTATCAGGCGAACAAACGCTGTCATGAATGAAACACCTACCACTCACGCTACAGGAGACACGGATTCGTAACCTACGATATTCTTGAATTACTGCAATATCATGCGAGCCGTCTTCCTGCACCACCTCCAAAAGTATTGGACCGACTGCAACCAAACTCGGTACCCATACTGCTTACTATCAGGCGAACAACCGCTGTCATGAATTAAACACCTACCACTCACGCTACAGGAGACACGAAGTCTTAATCTACGATATTCTTGAATTACTGCAAAACCATGCGAGCCATCTTCCTACACCTCCGCGTAAAGTAGTGCACTGACTGCAACCAAACTCGGTACACATACTGCTTACTATCAGGCGAAACACCGCTGTCATGAATTAAACACCCACCACTCACGCTACAGGAGACACGAAGTCGTAAACTACGATATTCTTGAATTACTGCAAAAGCATGCGAGCGATCTTCCTGCACCTCCTCCTAAAGTAGTGGACCGACTGCAGCCAAACACGGTACTCATACTGCTTACAATCAGGCGAACAACCACTGTCATGAATTAAACACCTACCACTCACGCTACAGGTGACACGAAGTCGTAAACTACGATATTCCTGAATTACTGCAAAACCATGCGAGCCACCTTCCTGCACGTCCTCCTAAAGTAGTGGACCGACTGCAACCAAACTCGGTACACATCCTGCTTACTATCAGGCGAACAACCGCTGTCATTAATTAAACACCTTCCACTCACGCTACAGGAGACTCGAAGTTGTAAACTACGATATTCTAGAATTACTGCAAAATCATGCGAGCCATCTTCTTACACCTCCTCTTAAAGTAGAGGACCGACTGCAACCAAACTCGGTACTCATACTGCTTACTATCAGGCGAACAACCGCTGTCATGAATTAAACACCTACCACTCACGCTACAGGAGACACGAAGTCGTAAACTACGATATTCTTGAATTACTGCAAAAGCATGCGAGCCATCTTCCTGCACCTCCTCCTCCAATGGTGGGCCGACTGCAACCAAACTTGGTACACATACTGCTTGCTATCAGGCGAACAACCGCTGTCATTAATTGCACACCTACCACTCACGCTACAGGAGACACGAAGTCGTAAACTACGATATTCTTGAATTACTGCAAAACCATGCGAGCCATCTTCCTGAACCTCCTCCTAAAGTAGTGGACCGACTGCAACCAAAGTCGCTACACATACTGCTTGCTATCAGACGAACAACCGCTGTCATGAATTAGAGACCTACCACTCACGCTACAGGAGACACGAAGTCTTAATCTACAATATTCTTGAATTACTGCAAAACCATGCGAGCCATCTTCCTGCACCTCCTCGTAAAGTAGTGCACCGACTGCAACCAAAGTCACTACACATACTGCTTACTATCAGGCGAAAAACCGCTGTCATGAATTAAACACCTACCACTAACGCTAGAGGAGACACGAAGTCGTAAACTACGATATTCTTGAATTACTAAAAAACCATGCGAGCCATTTTCCTGCACCTCCTCCTCCAGTAGTGGACCGACTGCAACCAAACTCGGTACACATACTGCTTACTATCAGGCGAAACACCGCTGTCATGAATTAAACACCCACCACTCACGCTACAGGAGACACGAAGTCGTAAACTACGATATTCTTGAATTACTGCAAAACAATGCGATCCATCTTCCTGCACCCCCTCCTCCAATAGTGTGCCGACTGCAACCAAACTCGGTACACATACCGCTTACTATCAGGCGAACAACCGCTGTCATGAATAAAAACACCTACCACTCACGCTACAGGAGACAAGAAGTCGTAAACTACGATATTCTTGATTTAATGCAAACGCATGCAAGCCATCTTCCTGCACCTCCTCCTAAAGTCGACCGACTGCAACCAAACGCGGTACACATACTGCTTACTATCAGGCAAACAACCGCTGTCATGAATTACACACCTACCACTCACGCTACAGGAGACACGAAGTCGTAAACTACGATATTCTTGAATTACTCCAAAACCATGCGAGCCATCTTCCTTCACCTCCTACTAAAGTAGTGGACAGACTGCAACCGAACTCGGTACTTATACTGCTTACTATCAGGCGAACAACCGCTGTCATGAATTAAACACCTACCACTCACGCTACAGGAGACACGAATTCGTAACCTACGATATTCTTGAATTACTGCAAAATCATGCGAGCCATCTTCCTGCACCTCCTCCTAAATTAGTGGACCGATTGCTACCAAACTCGGTACACATACTGCTTACTATCAGGCGAACAACCGCTGTCATGAATTAAACACCTACCACTCACGCTAAAGGAGACACGAATTCTTAATCTACGATATTCTTGAATTACTGAAAAACCATGCGAGCCCTCTTCCTGCACCTCCTCGTAAAGTAGTGCACCGACTGCAACCAAACTCTGTACACATACTGCTTACTATCAGGCGAACAACCGCTGTCATGAATTAAACACCTACCACTCACGCTACAGGAGACACGAAGTCGTAAACTACGATATTCTTTAATTACTGAAAACCTTGCGAGCCATTTTCCTGAACCCCTCTTCCAGTAGTGGACCGACTGCAACCAAACTCGGTACACATACTGCTTACTATCAGGCGAACAACCGCTGTCATGAATTAAACACCTTCCACTCACGCTACAGGAGACACGACGTCTTAAACTTCGATATTCTTGAATTACTGCAAAACCATGCGAGCCATCTTCCTGCACCTCCTCCTAAAGTAGAGGACCGATTGCAACCAAACTCGGTACTCATACTGCTTACTATCAGGCGAACAACCGCTGTCATGAATTAAACACCTACCACTCACGCTACAGAAGACACGAAGTCGTAAACTACGATATTCTTGAATTACTGCAAAACCATGCGAGCCATCTTCCTGCACCTCCTCTTATAATAATGTACAGACTGCAAACAAACTCGGTACACATACTGCTTACTATCCGGCGAACAACCGATGTCATGAATTAAACACCTACCACTCACGCTACAGGAGACAGGAAGTCGTAAACTACGATATTCTTGAAATACTAAAAAACCATGCGAGCCATTCTCCTGCACCTTCTCCTCCAGTAGTGGACCGACTGCAACCAAACTCGGTACACATACTGCTTACTATCAGGCGAACAACCGCTGTCATGAATTAAACACCTACCACTCACGCTACAGGAGACACGAATTCGTAAACTACGATATTCTTGAATTACTGCAAAATCATGCGAGCCATCTTCCTGCACCTCCTCGTAAAGTAGTGCACCAACTGCAACTAAAGTCGCTACACATACTGCTTACTATCAGGCGAACAACCGATTTCATGAATTAAACACCTACCACTCACGCTACAGGAGACACGAAGTCGTAAACTACGATATTCTTGAATTATTGCAAAACCATGCAAGCCATCTTCCTGCACCTCCTCCTAAAGTAGTGGACCGACTGCAACAAAACTCGGTACACATACTGCTTACTATCAGGCGAACTACCGCTGTCATGAATTAAACACCTACCACTCACGCTACAGGAGACACGAAGTCTTAAAATACGATATTCTTGAATTACTACAAAAACATGCGAGCAATCTTCCTGCACCTCCTCCTAAAGTAGTGGACCGACTGCAACCAAACTCTGTACACATACTGCTCACTGTCAAACGAACAACCGCTGTCATGAATGAAAAACCTACCACTCACGCTACAGGAGTCACGAAGTCGTAAACTAAGATATTCTTGAATTACTGCAAAACCATGCGAGCAATCTTCCTGCACCTCCTACTAAAGTAGTGGACCGACTTCAACCAAACTCGGTACACATACTGCTTACTATCAGGCGAACAACCGCTGTCATAAATTAAACACCTACCACTCACGCTACTGGAGACTCGAAGTCGTAAACTACGATATTCTTGAATTACTGCAAAACCATGCGAGACATCTTCCTGCACCTCCTCCTAAAGTAGAAGACCGACTGCAACCAAACTCGGTACTCATACTGCTTACTATCAGGCGAACAACCACTGTCATGAATTAAACACCTACCACTCACGCTACAGGAGACACGAAGTCGTAACCGACTGCAACCAAACTCGGTACTCATACTGCTTACTATCAGGCGAACAATTGCTGTCATGAATTGAACACCTACCACTCACGCTACAGGAGACACGAAGTCGTAAACTACGATATTCTTGAATTACTGCAAAACCATGTGAGCCATCTTCCTGCACCTCCTCCTAAAGTAGTGGACCGACTGCAACCAAACTCGGTACACATACTGCTTCCTATCAGGCGAACAACCGCTGTCATGAATTGCACACCTGCCACTCACGCTACAGGAGACACGAAGTCGTAAACTACGATATTTTTGAATTACTCCAAAACCATGCGAGCCATCTTCCTGCACCTCCTCCTAAAGTAGTGGACCGACTGCAACCAAACTCGGAACACATACTGCTTACTATCAGGCGAACAAACGCTGTCATGAATGAAACACCTACCACTCACGCTACAGGAGACACGGATTCGTAACCTACGATATTCTTGAATTACTGCAAAATCATGCGAGCCGTCTTCCTGCACCACCTCCAAAAGTATTGGACCGACTGCAACCAAACTCGGTACCCATACTGCTTACTATCAGGCGAACAACCGCTGTCATGAATTAAACACCTACCACTCACGCTACAGGAGACACGAAGTCGAAAACTACGATATTCTTGAATTACCGCAAAACCATGCGAGCCATCTTCCTGCACCTCCTCCTAAAGTAGTGGACCGACTGCAACCGAACTCGGTACACATACTGCTTACTATCAGGCGAACAACCGCTGTCATTAATTGCACACCTACCACTCACGCTACAGGAGACACGAAGTCGTAAACTACGATATTCTTGAATTACTGCAAAACCATGCGAGCCATCTTCCTGAACCTCCTCCTAAAGTAGTGGACCGACTGCAACCAAAGTCGCTACACATACTGCTTGCTATCAGACGAACAACCGCTGTCATGAATTAGAGACCTACCACTCACGCTACAGGAGACACGAAGTCTTAATCTACAATATTCTTGAATTACTGCAAAACCATGCGAGCCATCTTCCTGCACCTCCTCGTAAAGTAGTGCACCGACTGCAACCAAAGTCACTACACATACTGCTTACTATCAGGCGAACAACCGCTGTCATGAATTAAACACCTACCACTAACGCTAGAGGAGACACGAAGTCGTAAACTACGATATTCTTGAATTACTAAAAAACCATGCGAGCCATTTTCCTGCACCTCCTCCTCCAGTAGTGGACCGACTGCAACCAAACTCGGTACACATACTGCTTACTATCAGGCGAACAACCGCTGACATGAATTAAACACCTACCACTCACGCTACAGGAGACAAGAAGTCGTAAACTACGATATTCTTGAATTACTGCAAACGCATGCAAGCCATCTTCCTGCACCTCCTCCTAAAGTCGACCGACTGCAACCAAACGCGGTACACATACTGCTTACTATCAGGCAAACAACCGCTGTCATGAATTACACACCTACCACTCACGCTACAGGAGACACGAAGTCGTAAACTACGATATTCTTGAATTACTCCAAAACCATGCGAGCCATCTTCCTTCACCTCCTACTAAAGTAGTGGACAGACTGCAACCGAACTCGGTACTTATACTGCTTACTATCAGGCGAACAACCGCTGTCATGAATTAAACACCTACCACTCACGCTACAGGAGACACGAATTCGTAACCTACGATATTCTTGAATTACTGCAAAATCATGCGAGCAATCTTCCTGCACCTCCTCCTAAATTAGTGGACCGATTGCTACCAAACTCGGTACACATACTGCTTACTATCAGGCGAACAACCGCTGTCATGAATTAAACACCTACCACTCACGCTAAAGGAGACACGAATTCTTAATCTACGATATTCTTGAATTACTGAAAAACCATGCGAGCCCTCTTCCTGCACCTCCTCGTAAAGTAGTGCACCGACTGCAACCAAACTCTGTACACATACTGCTTACTATCAGGCGAACAACCGCTGTCATGAATTAAACACCTACCACTCACGCTACAGGAGACACGAAGTCGTAAACTACGATATTCTTTAATTACTGAAAACCTTGCGAGCCATTTTCCTGAACCCCTCTTCCAGTAGTGGACCGACTGCAACCAAACTCGGTACACATACTGCTTACTATCAGGCGAACAACCGCTGTCATGAATTAAACACCTTCCACTCACGCTACAGGAGACACGACGTCGTAAACTTCGATATTCTTGAATTACTGCAAAACCATGCGAGCAATCTTCCTGCACCTCCTCCTAAAGTAGAGGACCGATTGCAACCAAACTCGGTACTCATACTGCTTACTATCAGGCGAACAACCGCTGTCATGAATTAAACACCTACCACTCACGCTACAGAAGACACGAAGTCGTAAACTACGATATTCTTGAATTACTGCAAAACCATGCGAGCCATCTTCCTGCACCTCCTCTTATAATAATGTACAGACTTCAAACAAACTCGGTACACATACTGCTTACTATCCGGCGAACAACCGATGTCATGAATTAAACACCTACCACTCACGCTACAGGAGACACGAAGTCGTAAACTACGATATTCTTGAAATACTAAAAAACCATGCGAGCCATTCTCCTGCACCTTCTCCTCCAGTAGTGGACCGACTGCAATCAAACTCGGTACACATACTGCTTACTATCAGGCGAACAACCCCTGTCATGAGATGAAACACCTACCACTAACGCTACAGGAGACACGAAGTCGTAAACTACGATATTCTTGAATTACTGCAAAACCGTTCGAGCCATCTTCCTGCACCTCCTCCTAAAGTAGAGGACCGACTGCAACCAAACTCGGTACACATACTGCTTACTATCAGGCGAACAACCGCTGTCATGAATTAAACACCTTCCACTCACGCTACAGGAGACACGAAGTCGTAAACTGCGATATTTTTGAATTACTGCAAAAGCATGCGAGCCATCTTCCTGCACCTCCTCCTAAAGTAGAGGACCGACTGCAACCAAACTCGGTTCTCATACTGCTTCCTATCAGGCGAACAACCGTTGTCATGAATTAAACACCTACCACTCACGCTAAAGGAGACACGAAGTCGTAAACTACGATATTCTTCAATTACTGCAAAACCATGCGAGCCATCTTCCAGCACCTCCTCCTCCAATAGTGGGCCGACTGCAACCAAACTCGATACACATACAGCTTTCTATCAGGCGAACAACCGCTGTCATGAATTAAACACCTACCACTCATGCTACAGGAGACACGAAGTCGTAACCTACGATATTCTTGAATAACTGCAAAATCATGCGAGCCATCTTCCTGCACCTCCTCCTAAAGTAGTGGACCGATTGCAACCAAACTCGGTACACATACTGCTTACTATCAGGCGAACAACCGCTGTCATGAATTAAACACCTACCACTCACGCTAAAGGAGACACGAAGTCGTAAACTACGATATTCTTGAAATACTAAAAAACCTTGCGAGCCATTTTCCTGCACCTCCTCCTCCAGTAGTGGACCGACTGCAACCAAACTCGGTACACATACTGCTTACTATCAGGCGAACAACCGCTGTCACGAATTAAACACCTACCACTCACGCTACAGGAGACACGAAGTCGTTAACTACGATATTCTTGAATTACTGCAAAACCATGCGAGCCATCTTCCTGCACCTCCTCCTCCAATAGTGGGCCGACTGCAACCAAACTCGGTACACATTCTGCTTACAATCAGGCGAACAACCGCTGTCATGAATTAAACACCTTCCACTCACGCTACAGGAGACACGAAGTCGTAAACTGCGATATTCTTGAATTACTGCAAAGCCATGCGAGCCATCTTCCTGCACCTCCTCCTAAAGTAGTCGACCGACTGCAACCAAACTCGGTACACATACCGCTTACTATCAGGCGAACAACCGCTGTCATGATTTAAACACCTACCACTCACGCTACAGGATACACGAAGTCGTAAGCTACGATATTCTTGAATTAATGCAAAACCATGCGAGCCATCTTCCTGCACCTACTCCTAAAGAAGTGGACTGACTGCAACCAAACTCGGTACACATACTGCTTACTATCAGGCGAACAACCGCTGTCATGAATTACACACCTACCACTCACGCTACAGGAGACACGAAGTCGTAAACTACGATATTCTTGAATTACTGCAAAACCATGCGAGCCATCTTCCTGCACCTCCTCCTAAAGTAGTGTACCGACTGCAATCAAACTCGGTACACTTACTGCTTACTATCAGGCGAACAACCGCTGTCATGAATTAAACACCTACCACTCACGCTACAGATGACACGAAGTCGTAATCTGCGATATTCTTGAATTACTGCAAAATCATGCGAGCCATCTTCCTGCACCTCCTCCTAAAGTTGTGGACCGATTGCAACCAAACCCGGTACTCATACTGCTTACTATCATGCGAACAACCGTTGTCATGAATTAAACACCTACCACTCACGCTACAGGAGACACTAAGTCGTAAACTGCGATATTCTTGAATTACTGCAAAACCATGCGAGCCATCTTCCAGCACCTCCTCCTAAAGTAGTCGACCGACTGCAACCAAACTCGGTACTCATACTGATTACTATCAGGCGAACAACCGCTGTCATTAATTAAACATCTACCACTCACGCTGCAGGGGACACGAAGTCGTAAACTACGATATTCTTGAATTACTGCAAAATCATGCGTGATATCTTCCTACACCTCCTCCTAAAGTAAGGGACCGACTGCAACCAAACTCGGTACACATACTGCTTACTATCAGGCGAACAACTGCTGTCATGAATTACACACCTACCACTCACGCTACAGGAGACACGAAGTCGTAACCTACGATATTCTTGAATTACTGCAAAATCATGCGAGCGATCTTCCTGCACCTCCTCCTAAAGTAGTGGACCGATTGCAACCAAACTCGGTACACATACTGCTCACTATCAGGCGAACAATCGCTGTCATGAATTAAACACCTACCACTCACGCTACAGGAGACACGATGTCGTAAACCACGATATTCTTGAATTACTGCAAAACCATGCGAGCCATCTTCCTGCACCTCCTCCTCCAATAGTGGGCCGACTGCAACCAAACTCGGTACACATACTGCTTACTATCAGGCGAACAACCGCTGTCATGAGTTAAACACCTACCACTCACGCTACAGGAGACACGAAGTCGTAAACTACGATATTCTTGAATTACTGCAAACGCATACAAGCCATCTTCCTGCACCTCCTACTAAAGTATTCGACCGACTGCAACCAAACTCGGTACACATACTGATTACTATCAGGCGAACAACCGCTGTCATGAATTAAACATCTACCACTCACGCTACAGGGGACACGAAGTCGTAAACTACGATATTCTTGAATTACTGCAAAAACATGCGAGCCATCTTCCTGCACCTCCTCCTAAGGAAGTGGACCGACTGCAACCAAACTCGGTGCACATACTGCTTACTATCAGGCGAACAACCGCTGTCATGAATTACACACCTACCATTCACGCTACAGGAGACACGAAGTCGTAAACTACGATATTCTTGAATTACTGCAAAACCATGCGAGCCATCTTCCTGCACCTCCTCCTAAAGTAGTGGACCGACTGCAACCAAACTCGGTACACATACTGCTTACTATCAGGCGAACAACCGCTGTCATGAATAAAACACCTACCACTCACGCTACAGGAGATACGAAGTCGTAAACTACGATATTCTTGAATTACCAAATAAACCATGCGAGCCATCTTCCTGCACCTCCTTTTAAAGTAGTGGACCGACTGCAACCGAACTCGGTACACTTACTGCTTACTATCAGGCTAACAACCGCTGTCATGAATTAAACACCTACCACTCACGCTGCAGGAGACACGATGTCGTAATCTGCGATATTCTTGAATTACTGCAAAAGCATGCGAGCCATCTTCCTGCACCTCTTCCTAAAGTAGAGGACCGACTGCAACCAAACTCGGTTCTCATACTGCTTCCTATCAGGCGAACAACCATTGTCATGAATTAAACACCTACCACTCATGCTAAAGGAGACACGAAGTCGCAAACTACGATATTCTTCAATTACTGCAAAACCATGCGAGCCATCTTCCAGCACCCCCTCCTCCAATAGTGGGCCGACTGCAACCAAACTCGATACACATACAGCTTACTATCAGGCGAACAACCGCTGTCATGAATTAAACACCTACCACTCACGCTACAGGAGACACGAATTCGTAACCTACGATATTCTTGAATTACTGCAAAATCATGCGAGCCATCTTCCTGCACCTCCTCCTAAAGTAGTGGACCGATTGCCACCAAACTCGGTACACATACTGCTTACTATCAGGCGAACA
The DNA here is from genome assembly GCA_026315105.1 of Locusta migratoria. Taxonomy (NCBI): domain Eukaryota; kingdom Metazoa; phylum Arthropoda; class Insecta; order Orthoptera; family Acrididae; genus Locusta; species Locusta migratoria. The sequence continues at coordinate 4,297,686 of CM048752.1, read as the reverse complement.
ACCGCTGTCACGAATTACACACCTACCACTCACGCTACAGGAGACACGAAGTCGTAAACTACGATATTCTTGAATTACTGCAAAACCATGCGAGCCATCTTCCTGCACCTCCTCCTAAAGTAGTGGACCGACTGCAACCAAACTCGGTACACATACTGCTTACTATCAGGCGAACAACCGCTGTCATGAATTAAACACCCACCACTCACGCTACAGGAGACACGAAGTCTTAATCTACGATATTCTTGAATTACTGCAAAACCATGCGAGCCATCTTCCTGCACCTCATCCTAAGGAAGTGGACCGACTGCAACCAAACTCTGTGCACATACTGCTTACTATCAGGCGAACAACCGCTGTCATGAATTACACACCTACCACTCACGCTACAGGAGACACGAAGTCGTAAACTACGATATTCTTGAATTACTGCAAAACCATGCGAGCAATTTTCCTGCACCTCCTCCTCCAGTAGTGGACCGACTGCAACCAAACTCGGTACACATACTGCTTACTGTCAGGCGAACAACCGCTGTCATGAATTAAACACCTACCACTCACGCTACAGGAGACACGAAGTCGTAAACTACGATATTCTTGAATTACTGCAAAACCATGCGAGCCATCTTCCTGCACCTCCTCCTAAAGTAGTGGACCGACTGCAACCGAACTCGGTACACTTACTGCTTACTATCAGGCGAACAACCGCTGTCATGAATTAAACACCTACCACTCACGCTACAGGAGACACGAAGTCGTAATCTGCGATATTCTTGAATTACTGCAAAAGCATGCGAGCCATCTTCCTGCACCTCCGCCTAAAGTAGAGGACCGACTGCAACCAAACTCGGTTCTCATACTGCTTCCTATCAGGTGAACAACCGCTGTCATGAATTAAACACCTACCACACACGCTACAGGAGACACGAAGTCGTAAACTACGATATTCTTGACTTACTGCAAAACCATGCGAGCCATCTTCCTGCACCTCCTCCTAAAGTAGTGTACCGACTGCAATCAAACTCGGTACACTTACTGCTTACTATCAGGCGAACAACCGCTGTCATGAATTAAACACCTACCACTCACGCTACAGATGACACGAAGTCGTAATCTGCGATATTCTTGAATTACTGCAAAAGCATGCGAGCCATCTTCCTTTACCTCCTCCTAAAGTAGAGGACCGACTGCAACCAAACTCGGTTCTCATACTGCTTCCTATCAGGCGAACAACCGTTGTCATGAATTAAACACCTACCACTCACGCTAAAGGAGACACGAAGTCGTAAACTACGATATTCTTCAATTACTGCAAAACCATGCGAGCCATCTTCCAGCACCTCCTCCTCCAATAGTGGGCCGACTGCAACCAAACTCGATACACATACAGCTTACTATCAGGCGAACAACCTCTGTCATGAATTAAACACCTACCCCTCACGCTACTGGAGACACGAATTCGTAACCTACGATATTCTTGAATTACTGCAAAATCATGCGAGCCATCTTCTTGCACCTCCTCCTAAAGTTGTGGACCGATTGCAACCAAACTCGGTACTCATACTGCTTACTATCATGCGAACAACCGTTGTCATGAATTAAACACCTACCACTCACGCTACAGGAGACACTAAGTCGTAAACTGCGATATTCTTGAATTACTGCAAAACCATGCGAGCCATCTTCCAGCACCTCCTCCTAAAGTAGTCGACCGACTGCAACCAAACTCGGTACTCATACTGATTACTATCAGGCGAACAACCGCTGTCATTAATTAAACATCTACCACTCACGCTACAGGGGACACGAAGTCGTAAACTACGATATTCTTGAATTACCGCAAAATCATGCGTGATATCTTCCTACACCTCCTCCTAAAGTAAGGGACCGACTGCAACCAAACTCGGTACACATACTGCTTACTATCAGGCGAACAACTGCTGTCATGAATTACACACCTACCACTCACGCTACAGGAGACACGAAGTCGTAACCTACGATATTCTTGAATTACTGCAAAATCATGCGAGCGATCTTCCTGCACCTCCTCCTAAAGTAGTGGACCGATTGCAACCAAACTCGGTACACATACTGCTCACTATCAGGCGAACAATCGCTGTCATGAATTAAACACCTACCACTCACGCTACATGAGACACGATGTCGTAAACCACGATATTCTTGAATTACTGCAAAACCATGCGAGCCATCTTCCTGCACCTCCTCCTCCAATAGTGGGCCGACTGCAACCAAACTCGGTACACATACTGCTTACAAACAGGCGAACAACCGCTGTCATGAATTAAACACCTACCACTCACGCTACAGGAGACACGAAGTCTTAATCTACGAAATTTTTGAATTACTGCAAAACCATGCGAGCTATCTTCCTGCACCTCCTCGTAATGTAGTGCACCGACTGCAACGAAAGTCGCTACACATACTGCTTACTCTCAGGCGAACAACCGCTGTCATGAATTAAACACCTACCACTCACGCTACAGGAGACACGAAGTCGTAAACTACGATATTCTTGAATTACTAAAAAACCATGCGAGCAATTTTCCTGCACCTCCTCCTCCAGTAGTGGACCGACTGCAACCAAACTCGGTACACATACTGCTTACTATCAGGCGAACAACCGCTGTCATGAATTAAACACCTACCACTCACGCTACAGGAGACACGAAGTCGTAAACTACGATATTCTTGAATTACTGCAAACGCATGCAAGCCATCTTCCTGCACCTCCTCCTAAAGTAGTCGACCGACTGCAACCAAACTCGGTACACATACTGACTACTATCAGGCGAACAACCGCTGTCATGAATTAAACATCTACCACTCACGCTACAGGGGACACGAAGTCGTAAACTACGATATTCTTGAATTACTGCAAAACCATGCGAGCCATCTTCCTGCACCTCCTCCTAAGGAAGTGGACCGACTGCAACCAAACTCGGTACACATACAGCGTACTATCAGGTGAACAACCGCTATCATGAATGAAACACCTACCACACACGCTACAGGAGACACGAAGTCGTAAACTACGATATTCTTGAATTACTGCAAAACCATGCGAGCCATCTTCCTGCACCTCCTCCTAAAGTAGAGGACCGACTGCAACCAAACTCGGTACACATACTGCTTACTATCAGGCGAACAACCGCTGTCATAAATTAAACACCTACCACTCACGCTACAGGAGACACGAAGTCGTATACTACGATATTCTTGATTTACTACAAAAGCATGCGAGCCATCTTCCTGCACCTCCTCCTCCAATAGTGGGCCGACTGCAACCAAACTCGCTACACATACTGCTTACTATCAGGCGAACAACCGCTGTCATGAGTTAAACACCTACCACTCACGCTACAGGAGACACGAAGTCGTAAACTACGATATTCTTGAATTACTGCAAACGCATACAAGCCATCTTCCTGCACCTCCTACTAAAGTATTCGACCGACTGCAACCAAACTCGGTACACATACTGATTACTATCAGGCGAACAACCGCTGTCATGAATTAAACGTCTACCACTCACGCTACAGGGGACACGAAGTCGTAAACTACGATATTCTTGAATTACTGCAAAAACATGCGAGCCATCTTCCTGCACCTCCTCCTAAGGAAGTGGACCGACTGCAACCAAACTCGGTGCACATACTGCTTACTATCAGGCGAACAACCGCTGTCATGAATTACACACCTACCACTCACGCTACAGGAGACACGAAGTCGTAAACTACGATATTCTTGAATTACTGCAAAACCATGCGAGCCATCTTCCTGCACCTCCTCCTAAAGTAGTGGACCGACTGCAACCAAACTCGGTACACATACTGCTTACTATCAGGCGAACAACCGCTGTCATGAATAAAACACCTACCACTCACGCTACAGGAGATACGAAGTCGTAAACTACGATATTCTTGAATTACCAAATAAACCATGCGAGCCATCTTCCTGCACCTCCTTTTAAAGTAGTCGACCGACTGCAACCGAACTCGGTACACTTACTGCTTACTATCAGGCTAACAACCGCTGTCATGAATTAAACACCTACCACTCACGCTGCAGGAGACACGATGTCGTAATCTGCGATATTCTTGAATTACTGCAAAAGCATGCGAGCCATCTTCCTGCACCTCTTCCTAAAGTAGAGGACCGACTGCAACCAAACTCGGTTCTCATACTGCTTCCTATCAGGCGAACAACCATTGTCATGAATTAAACACCTACCACTCATGCTAAAGGAGACACGAAGTCGCAAACTACGATATTCTTCAATTACTGCAAAACCATGCGAGCCATCTTCCAGCACCCCCTCCTCCAATAGTGGGCCGACTGCAACCAAACTCGATACACATACAGCTTACTATCAGGCGAACAACCGCTGTCATGAATTAAACACCTACCACTCACGCTACAGGAGACACGAATTCGTAACCTACGATATTCTTGAATTACTGCAAAATCATGCGAGCCATTCCTGCACCTCCTCCTAAAGTAGTGGACCGATTGCAACCAAACTCGGTACACATACTGCTTACTATCAGGCGAACAACCGCTGTCACGAATTACACACCTACCACTCACGCTACAGGAGACACGAAGTCGTAAACTACGATATTCTTGAATTACTGCAAAACCATGCGAGCCATCTTCCTGCACCTCCTCCTAAAGTAGTGGACCGACTGCAACCAAACTCGGTACACATACTGCTTACTATCAGGCGAACAACCGCTGTCATGAATTAAACACCCACCACTCACGCTACAGGAGACACGAAGTCTTAATCTACGATATTCTTGAATTACTGCAAAACCATGCGAGCCATCTTCCTGCACCTCATCCTAAGGAAGTGGACCGACTGCAACCAAACTCGGTGCACATACTGCTTACTATCAGGCGAACAACCGCTGTCATGAATTACACACCTACCACTCACGCTACAGGAGACACGAAGTCGTAAACTACGATATTCTTGAGTTACTGCAAAACCATGCGAGCAATTTTCCTGCACCTCCTCCTCCAGTAGTGGACCGACTGCAACCAAACTCGGTACACATACTGCTTACTATCAGGCGAACAACCGCTGTCATGAATTAAACACCTACCACTCACGCTACAGGAGACACGAAGTCGTAAACTACGATATTCTTGAATTACTGCAAAACCATGCGAGCCATCTTCCTGCACCTCCTCCTAAAGTAGTGGACCGACTGCAACCGATCTCGGTACACTTACTGCTTACTATCAGGCGAACAACCGCTGTCATGAATTAAACACCTACCACTCACGCTACAGGAGACACGAAGTCGTAATCTGCGATATTCTTGAATTACTGCAAAAGCATGCGAGCCATCTTCCTGCACCTCCGCCTAAAGTAGAGGACCGACTGCAACCAAACTCGGTTTTCATACTGCTTCCTATCAGGCGAACAACCGTTGTCATGAATTAAACACCTACCACTCACGCTAAAGGAGACACGAAGTCGTAAACTACGATATTCTTCAATTACTGCAAAACCATGCGAGCCATCTTCCAGCACCTCCTCCTAAAGTATAGGACCGACTGCAACCAAACTCGGTACTCATACTGCTTACTATCATGCGAACAACCGTTGTCATGAATTAAACACCTACCACTCACGTTACAGGAGACACTAAGTCGTAAACTGCGATATTCTTCAATTACTGCAAAACCATGCGAGCCATCTTCCAGCACCTCCTCCTAAAGTAGTCGACAGACTGCAACCAAACTCGGTACTCATACTGATTACTATCAGGCGAACAACCGCTGTCATTAATTAAACATCTACCACTCACGCTACAGGGGACACGAAGTCGTAAACTACGATATTCTTGAATTACTGCAAAACCATGCGTGATATCTTCCTACACCTCCTCCTAAAGTAGGGGACCGACTGCAACCAAACTCGGTACACATACTGCTTACTATCAGGCGAACAACTGCTGTCATGAATTACACACCTACCACTCACGCTACAGGAGACACGAAGTCGTAACCTACGATATTCTTGAATTACTGCAAAATCATTCGAGCCATCTTCCTGCACCTCCTCCTAAAGTAGTGGACCGATTACAACCAAACTCGGTACACATACTGCTTACTATCAGCCGAACAATCGCTGTCATGAATTAAACACCTACCACTCACGCTACAGGAGACACGAAGTCGTAAACCACGATATTCTTGAATTACTGCAAACGCATGCAAGCCATCATCCTGCACCTCCTCCTAAAGTAGTCGACCGATTGCAACCAAACTCGGTACACATACTGCTTACTACCAGGCGAACGACCGCTGTCATGGATCAAACACCTACCACTCACGCTACAGGAGATACGAAGTCGTAAACTACGATATTCTTGAATTACCAAAAAAACCATGCGAGCCATCTTCCTGCAACTCATCCTAAAGTAATGGACCGACTGCAACCAAACTCGGTACACATACAGCTTACTATCAGGTGAATAACCGCTGTCATGAATTAAACACCTTCCACTCACGCTACAGGAGACACGAAGTCGTAAACTACGATACTCTTGAATTACTGCAAAACCATGCGAGCAATCTTCCTGCACCTCCTCCTAAAGTAGAGGACCGACTGCAACCAAACTCGGTACACATACTGCTTACTATCAGGCGAACAACCGCTGTCATAAATTAAACACCTACCACTCACGCTACAGGAGACACGAGGTCGTATACTACGATATTCTTGAATTACTGTAAAAGCATGCGAGCCATCTTCCTGCACCTCCTCCTCCAATAGTGGGCCGACTGCAACCAAACTCGGTACACATACAGCTTACTATCAGGCGAAGAACCGCTGTCATGAATTAAACACCTACCACTCACGCTACAGGAGACACGAAGTCGTAAACTACGATATTCTTGAATTACTGCAAACGCATGCAAGCCATCTTCCTGCACCTCCTACTAAAGTAGTCGACCGACTGCAACCAAACTCGGTACACATACTGATTACTATCAGGCGAACAACCGCTGTCATGAATTAAACATCTACCACCCACGCTACAGGGGACACGAAGTCGTAAACTACGATATTCTTGAATTACTGCAAAACCATGCGAGCCATCTTCCTGCACCTCCTCCTAAGGAAGTGGACCGACTGCAACCAAACTCGGTGCACATACTGTTTAGTATCAGGCGAACAACCGCTGTCATGAATTACACACCTACCACTCACGCTACAGGAGACACGAAGTCGTAAACTACGATATTCTTGAATTACTGCAAAACCATGCGAGCCATCTTCCTGCACCTCCTCCTAAAGTAGTAGACCGACTGCAACCAAACTCGGTACACATACTGCTTACTATCAGGCGAACAACCGCTGTCATGAATAAAACACCTACCACTCACGCTACAGGAGATACGAAGTCGTAAACTACGATATTCTTGAATTACCAAATAAACCATGCGAGCCATCTTCCTGCACCTCCTCCTAAAGTAGTGGACCGACAGCAACCAAACTCGGATCACATACTGCTTACTACCAGTCGAACAACCGCTGTCATGAATCAAACACCTACCACTCACGCTACAGGAGACACGAAGTCGTAAACTACGATATTCTTGAGTTACTGCAAAACCATGCGAGCCATCTTCCTGCACCTCCTCCTAAAGTAGAGGACCGACTGCAACCAAACTCGGTACTCATACTGCTTACCATCACGCGAACAACCGCTGTCATGAATTACACACCTACCACTCACGCTACAGGAGACACGAAGTCGAAAACTACGATATTCTTGAATTACTGCAAACGCATGCAAGCCATCTTCCTGCACCTCCTCCTAAAGTAGTCGACCGACTGCAACCAAACTCGGTACACGTACCGCTTACTATCAGGCGAACAACCGCTGTCATGATTTAAACACCTACCACTCACGCTACAGGATACACGAAGTCGTAAGCTACGATATTCTTGAATTAATGCAAAACCATGCGAGCCATCTTCCTGCACCTCCTCCTAAAGAAGTGGACGGACTGCAACCAAACTCGGTACACACACTGCATACTATCAGGCGAACAACCGCTGTCATGAATTACACACCTACCACTCACGCTACAGGAGACACGAAGTCGAAAACTACGATATTCTTGAATTACCGCAAAACCATGCGAGCCATCTTCCTGCACCTCCTCCTAAAGTAGTGGACCGACTGCAACCGAACTCGGTACACATACTGCTTACTATCAGTCGAACAACCGCTGTCATGAATTAAACACCTACCACCTACGGTACAGGAGACACGAATTCGTAAACTACGATATTCTTGAATTACTGCAAAGTCATGCGAGCCATCTTCCTGCACCTCCTCCTAAAGTAGTGGACCGATTGCAACCAAACTCGGTACACATACTGCTTACTATCAGGCGAACAACCGCTGTCATGATTTAAACACCTACCACTCACGCTACAGGATACACGAAGTCGTAAGCTACGATATTCTTGAATTAATGCAAAACCATGCGAGAAATCTTCCTGCACCTCCTCCTAAAGAAGTGGACGGACTGCAACCAAACTCGGTACACATACTGCTTACTATCAGGCGAACAACCGCTGTCATGAATTACACACCTACCACTCACGCTACAGGAGACACGAAGTCGTAAACTACGATATTCTTGAGTTACTGCAAAACCATGCGAGCCATCTTCCTGCACCTCCTCCTAAAGTAGAGGACCGACTGCAACCAAACTCGGTACTCATACTGCTTACCATCACGCGAACAACCACTGTCATGAATTAAACACCTACCACTCACGCTACAGGAGACACGAAGTCGTAAACTACGATATTCTTGAATTACTGCAAAACCATGCGAGCCATTTTCCTGCACCTCCTCCTCCAGTAGGGGACCGACTGCAACCAAACTCGGTACACATACTGCTTACTATCAGGCGAACAACCGCTGTCATGAATTAAACACCTACCACTCACGCTACAGAAGACACGAAGTCGTACACTACGGTATTCTTGAATTACTGCAAAACCATGCGAGCCATCTTCCTACAACTCCTCCTAAAGTGGTGGACCGACTGCAACCAAACTCGGTACACATACTGCTTACTATCAGGCGAACAACCGCTGTCATGAATAAAACACCAACCACTCACGCTACAGGAGATACGAAGTCGTAAACTACGGTATTCTTGAATTACCAAAAAAACCATGCGAGCCATCTTCCTGAACCTCCTCCTAAAGTAGTGGACCGACAGCAACCAAACTCGGTACACATACTGCTTACTACCAAGCGAACAACCGCTGTCATGAATCAAACACCTACCACTCACGCTACAGGAGACACGAAGTCGTAAACTACGATATTCTTGAGTTACTGCAAAACCATGCGAGCCATCTTCCTGCACCTCCTCCTAAAGTAGAGGAGCGACTGCAACCAAACTCGGTACTCATACTGCTTACCATCACGCGAACAACCGCTGTCATGAATTACACACCTACCACTCACGCTACAGGAGACACGAAGTCGTAAACTACGATATTCTTGCATTACTGCAAACGCATGCAAGCCATCTTCCTGCACCTCCTCCTAAAGTATTCGACCGACTGCAACCAAACTCGGTACACATACCGCTTACTATCAGGCGAACAACCGCTGTCATGATTTAAAAACCTACCACTCACGCTACAGGATACACGAAGTCGTATGCTACGATATTCTTGAATTAATGCAAAACCATGCGAGCCATCTTCCTGCACCTCCTCCTAAAGAAGTGGACGGACTGCAACCAAACTCGGAACACATACTGCTTACTATCAGGCGAACAACCGCTGTCATGAATCAAACACCTACCACTCACGCTACAGGAGACACGAAGTCGTAAACTACGATATTCTTGAATTACTGCAAAAACATGCGAGCCATTTTCCTGCACCTCCTCCTCCAGTAGGGGACCGACTGCAACCAAACTCGGTACACATACTGCTTACTATCAGGCGAACAACCGCTGTCATGAATTTAACACCTACCACTCACGCTACAGAAGACACGAAGTCGTATACTACGGTATTCTTGAATTACTGCAAAACCATGCAAGCCATCTTCCTGCAACTCCTCCTAAAGTGGTGGACCGACTGCAACCAAACTCGGTACACATACTGCTTACTATCAGGCGAACAACCGCTGTCATGAATAAAACACCTACCACTCACGCTACAGGAGATACGAAGTCGTAAACAACGGTATTCTTGAATTACCAAAAAAACCATGCGAGCCATCTTCCTGCACCTCCTCCTAAAGTAGTGGACCGACAGCAACCAAACTCGGTACACATACTGCTTACTACCAAGCGAACAACCGCTGTCATGAATCAAACACCTACCACTCACCCTACAGGAGACACGAAGTCGTAAACTACGATATTCTTGAGTTACTGCAAAACCATGCGAGCCATCTTCCTGCACCTCCTCCTAAAGTAGAGGAGCGACTGCAACCAAACTCGGTACTCATACTGCTAACCATCACGCGAACAACCGCTGTCATGAATTACACACCTACCACTCACGCTACAGGAGACACGAAGTCGTAAACTACGATATTCTTGCATTACTGCAAACGCATGCAAGCCATCTTCCTGCACCTCCTCCTAAAGTAGTCGACCGACTGCAACCAAACTCGGTACACATACCGCTTACTATCAGGCGAACAACCGCTGTCATGATTTAAACACCTACCACTCACGCTACAGGATACACGAAGTCGTAAGCTACGATATTCTTGACTTACTGCAAAACCATGCGAGCCATCTTCCTGCACCTCCTCCTAAAGAAGTGGACGGACTGCAACCAAACTCGGTACACATACTGCTTACTATCAGGCGAACAACCGCTGTCATGAATTACACACCTACCACTCACGCTACAGGAGACACGAAGTCGTAAACTACGATATTCTTGAGTTACTGCAAAACCATGCGAGCCATCTTCCTGCACCTCCTCCTAAAGTAGAGGACCGACTGCAACCAAACTCGGTACTCATACTGCTTACCATCACGCGAACAACCACTGTCATGAATTAAACACCTACCACTCACGCTACAGGAGACACGAAGTCGTAAACTACGATATTCTTGAATTACTGCAAAACCATGCGAGCCATCTTCCTGCACCTCCTCCTAAAGAAGTGGACGGACTGCAACCAAACTCGGTACACATACTGCTTACTATCAGGCGAACAACCGCTGTCATGAATTACACACCTACCACTCACGCTACAGGAGACACGAAGTCGAAATCTACGATATTCTTGAATTACCGCAAAACCATGCGAGCCATCTTCCTGCACCTCCTCCTAAAGTAGTGGACCGACTGCAACCGAACTCGGTACACTTACTGCTTACTATCAGTCGAACAACCGCTGTCATGAATTAAACACCTACCACTCACGCTACAGGAGACACGAAGTCTTAATCTACAATATTCTTGACTTACTTTAAAACCATGCGAGCAATCTTCCTGCACCTCCTCGTAAAGTAGTGCACCGTCTGCAACCAAAGTCGCTACACATACTGCTTACTATCAGGCGAACAACCGCTGTCATGAATCAAACACCTACCACTCACGCTACAGGAGACACGAAGTCGTAAACTACGATATTCTTGAATTACTGCAAAACCATGCGAGCCATTTTCCTGCACCTCCTCCTCCAGTAGGGGACCGACTGCAACCAAACTCGGTACACATACTGCTTACTATCAGGCGAAAAACCGCTGTCATGAATTAAATACCTACCACTCACGCTACAGAAGACACGAAGTCGTATACTACGGGATTCTTGAATTACTGCAAAACCATGCGAGACATGTTCCTGCACCTCCTCCTAAAGTGGTGGACCGACTGCAACCAAACGCGGTACACATACTGCTTACTATCAGGCGAACAACCGCTGTCATGAATTAAACACCTACCACTCACGCTACAGAAGACACGAAGTCGTAAACTACGATATTCTTGAATTACTGCAAAATCATGCGAGCCATCTTCCTGCACCTCCTCCTAAAGTAGTGGACCGACTGCAACCAAACTCGGTACACATACTGCTTACTATCTGGCGAACAACCGCTGTCATGAATAAAACACCTACCACTCACGCTACAGGAGATACGAAGTCGTAAACTACGATATTCTTGAATTACCAAAAAAACCATGCGAGCCATCTTCCTGCACCTACTCCTAAAGTAGTGGACCGACAGCAACAAAACTCGGTACACATACTGCTTACTATCAGGCGAACAACCGCTGTCATGAATTACACACCTACCACTCACGCTACAGGAGACACGAAGTCGAAAACTACGATATTCTTGAATTACCGCAAAACCATGCGAGCCATCTTCCTGCACCTCCTCGTAAAGTAGTGGACCGACTGCAACCGAACTCGGTACACTTACTGCTTACTATCAGTCGAACAACCGCTGTCATGAGTTAAACACCTACCACCTACGGTACAGGAGACACGAATTCGTAAACTACGATATTCTTGAATTACTGCAAAGTCATGCGAGCCATCTTCCTGCACCTTCTCCTAAAGTAGTGGACCGATTGCAACCAAACTCGGTACACATACTGCTTACTACCAGGCGAACAACCGCTGTCATGAATCAAACACCTACCACTCACGCTACAGGAGACACGAAGTCGTAAACTACGATATTCTTGCATTACTGCAAACGCATGCAAGCCATCTTCCTGCACCTCCTCCTAAAGTTGTCGACCGACTGCAACCAAACTCGGTACACATACCGCTTACCATCAGGCGAACAACCGCTGTCATGATTTAAACACCTACCACTCACGCTACAGGATACACGAAGTCGTAAGGTACGATATTCTTGAATTAATGCAAAACCATGCGAGCCATCTTCCTGCACCTCCTCCTAAAGAAGTGGACGGACTGCAACCAAACTCGGTACACATTCTGCTTACTATCAGGCGAACAACCGCTGTCATGAATTACACACCTACCACTCACGCTACAGGAGACACGAAGTCGAAAACTACGATATTATTGAATTACCGCAAAACCATGCGAGCCATCTTCCTGCACCTCCTCCTAAAGTAGTGGACCGATTGCAACCAAACTCGGTACACATCCTGCTTACTATCAGGCGAACAACCGCTGTCATGAATTAAACACCTACCACTCACGCTACAGGAGACACGAAGTCTTAATCTGCAATATTCTTGACTTACTTTAAAACCATGCGAGCAATCTTCCTGCTCCTCCTCGTAAAGTAGTGCACCGACTGCAACCAAAGTCGCTACACATACTGCTTACTATCAGGCGAACAACCGCTGTCATGAATCAAACACCTACCACTCACGCTACAGGAGACACGAAGTCGTATACTACGGTATTCTTGAATTACTGCAAAACCATGCGAGCCATCTTCCTGCACCTCCTCCCAAAGTGGTGGACCGACTGCAACCAAACTCGGTACACATACTGCTTTCTAGCAGGCGAACAACCGCTGTCATGAATTAAACACCTACCACTCACGCTACAGAAGACACGAAGTCGTAAACTACGATATTCTTGAATTACTGCAAATCCATGCGAGCCATCTTCCTGCACCTCCTCCTAAAGTAGTGGACCGACTGCAACCAAACTCGGTACACATACTGCTTACTATCAGGCGAACAACCGCTGTCATGAATAAAACACCTACCACTCACGCTACAGGAGATACGAAGTCGTAAACTACGATATTCTTGAATTACCAAAAAAACCATGCGAGCCATCTTCCTGCACCTCCTCCTAAAGTAGTGGACCGACAGCAACCAAACTCGGTACACATACTGCTTATTACCAGGCGAACAACCGTTGTCATGAATCAAACACCTAGCACTCACTCTACAGGAGACACGAAGTCGTAAACTACGATATTCTTGAATTACTGCAAAACCATGCGAGCCATCTACCTGCACCTCCTCCTAAAGTAGAGGACCGACTGCAACCAAACTCGGTACACATACAGCTTACTATCGGCGAACAACCGCTGTCATGAATTAAACACCTACCACACACGCTACAGATGACACGAAGTCGTAAACTACGATATTCTTGAATTACTGCAAAACCATGCGAGCCATATTCCTGCACCTCCTCCTAAAGTAGAGGACCGACTGCAACCAAACTCGGTACTCATACTGCTTACCATCACGCGAACAACCGCTGTCATGAATTAAACACCTACCACTCACGCTACAGGAGACACGAAGTCGTAAAATACGACATTCTTGATTTACTGCAAACGCATGCAAGCCATCTTCCTGCACCTTCTCCTAAAGTAGTCGACCGACTGCAACCAAACTCGGTACACATACCGCTTACTATCAGGCGAACAACCGCTGTCATGATTTAAACACCTACCACTCACGCTACAGGATAGACGAAGTCATAAGCTACGATATTCTTGAATTAATGCAAAACCATGCGAGCCATCTTCCTGCACCTCCTCCTAAAGAAGTGGACTGACTGCAACCAAACTCGGTACACATACTGCTCACTATCAGGCGAACAACCGCTGTCATTAATTACACACCTACCACTCACGCTACAGGAGACACGAAGTCGTAAACTACGATATTCTTGAATTACTGCAAAACCATGCGAGCCATCTTCCTGCACCTCCTCCTAAAGTAGTGGACCGACTGCAACCAAACTCGGTACCCATACTGCTTACTATCAGGCGAACAACCGCTGTCATGAATAAAACACCTACCACTCACGCTACAGGAGATACGAAGTCGTAAACTACGATATTCTTGAATTACCAAAAAAACCATGCGAGCAATCTTCCTGCACCTCCTCCTAAAGTAGTGGACCGACTGCAACCAAACTCGGTACACATACTGCTTACCACCAGGCGAACAACCGTTGTCATGAATCAAACACCTACCACTCACACTACAGGAGACACGAAGTCGTAAACTACGATATTCTTGAATTACTGCAAAACCATGCGAGCCATCTACCTGCACCTCCTCCTAAAGTAGAGGACCGACTGCAACCAAATTCGGTATACATACAGCTTACTATCAGGCGAACAACCGCTGTCATAAATTAAACACCTACCACTCACGCTACAGGAGACACGAAGTCGTAAACTACGACATTCTTGAATTACTGCAAACGCATGCAAGCCATCTTCCTGCACCTCCTCCTAAAGTAGTCGACCGACTGCAACCAAACCTGGTACACATACCGCTTACTATCAGGCGAACAACCGCTGTCATGAATTAAACACCTACCACTCACGCTACAAGAGACACGAAGTCTTAATCTACAATATTCTTGACTTACTGCAAAACCATGCGAGCAATCTTCCTGCACCTCCTCGTAAAGTAGTGCACCGACTGCAACCAAAGTCGCTACACATACCGCTTACTATCAGGCGAACAACCGCTGTCATGAATCAAACACCTACCACTCACGCTACAGGAGACACGAAGTCGTAAACTACGATATTCTTGAATTACTGCAAAACCATGCGAGCCATTTTCCTGCACCTCCTCCTCCAGTAGGGGACCGACTGCAACCAAACTCGGTACACATACTGCTTACTATCAGGCTAACAACCGCTGTCATGAATTAAACACCTACCACTCACGCTACAGGAGACACGAAGTCGTAAACTACGATATTCTTGAATTACTAAAAAACCATGCGAGCCATTTTCCAGCACCTCCTCCTCCAGTAGTGGACCGACTGCAACCAAACTCGGTACACATACTGCTTACTATCAGGCGAACAACCGCTGTCATGCATTAAACACCTACCACTCACGCTACAGGAGACACGAAGTCGTAAACTACGATATTCTTGAATTACTGCAAAACCATGCGAGCAATCTTCCTGCACCTCCTCCTAAAATAGAGGCCGACTGCAACCAAACTCGGTACACATACTGCTTACTATCAGGTGAACAACCGCTGTCATGAATTAAACACCTTCCACTCACGCTACAGGAGACACGAAGTCGTAAGCTGCGATATTCTTGAATTACTGCAAAAGCATGCGAGCCATCTTCCTGCACCTCCTCCTATAGTAGTGGACCTACTGCAACCAAACTCGGTTCTCATACTGCTTACTATCAGGCGAACAACCGTTGTCATGAATTAAACACCTACCACTCACGCTAAAGGAGACACGAAGTCGTAAACTACGATATTCTTGAATTACTGCAAAACAATGCGAGCAATCTTCCTGCACCTCCTCTTCCAATAATGGGCCGACTGCAACCAAACTCGGTACACATACAGCTTACTATCAGGCGAACAACCGCTGTCATGAATTAAACACCTACCACTCACGCTACAGGAGACACGAATTCGTAACCTACGATATTCTTGAATTACTGCAATATCATGCGAGCCATCTTCCTGCACCTCCTCCTAAAGTAGTGGACCGATTGCAACCAAACTCGGTACACATACTGCTTACTATCAGGCGAACAACCGCTGTCATGAATTAAACACCTACACCTCACGCTACAGGAGACACGAAGTCGTAAACTACGATATTCTTGAATTACTGTAAAACCATGCGAGCCATCTTCCTGCACCTCCTCCTCCAATAGTGGGCCGACTGCAACCAAACTCGGTACACATACTGCTTACAAACAGGCGAACAACCGCTGTCATGAATTAAACACCTACCACTCACGCTACAGGAGACACGAAGTCTTAATCTACGATATTTTTGAATTACTGGAAATCCATGCGAGGCATCTTCCTGCACCTCCTCGTAAAGTAGTGCACCGACTGCAACGAAAGTCGCTACACATACTGCTTTCTCTCAGGCGAACAACCGCTGTCATGAATTAAACACCTACCACTCACGCTACAGGAGACACGAAGTCGTAAACTACGATATTCTTGAATTACTAAAAAACCATGCGAGCAATTTACCTGCACCTCCTCCTCCAGTAGTGGACCGACTGCAACCAAACTCGGTACACATACTGCTTACTATCAGGCGAACAACCGCTGTCATGAATTAAACACCTACCACTCACGCTAGAGGAGACACGAAGTCGTAAACTACGATATTCTTGAATTACTGCAAAACCATGCGATCTATCTTCCTGCACCTCCTCCTCCAATAGTGGGCCGACTGCAACCAAACTCGGTACACATACAGCTTACTATCAGGCGAACAACCGCTGTCATGAATTAAACACCTACCACTCACGCTACAGGAGACACGAAGTCGTAAACTACGATATTCTTGAATTACTGCAAACGCATGCAAGCCATCCTCCTGCACCTCCTCCTAAAGTATTCGACCGACTGCAATCAAACTCGGTACACATACTGCTTACTACCAGGCGAACTACCGCTGTCATGAATCAAACACCTACCACTCACGCTACAGGAGATACGAAGTCGTAAACTACGATATTCTTGAATTACCAAAAAAACCATGCGAGCCATCTTCCTGCAACTCCTCCTAAAGTGGTGGACCGACTGCAACCAAACTCGGTACACATACAGCTTACTATCAGGTGAACAACCGCTGTCATGAATTAAACACCTACCACACACGCTACAGGAGACACGAAGTCGTAAACTACGATATTCTTGAATTACTGCAAAACCATGCGAGCCATCTTCCTGCACCTCCTTCTAAAGTAGAGGACCGACTGCAACCAAACTCGGTACACATACTGCTTACTATCAGGCGAACAACCGCTCTCATGAATTAAACACCTACCACTCACGCTACAGGAGACACGAGGTCGTATACTACGATATTCTTGAATTACTGCAAAACCATGCGAGCCATCTTCCTGCACCTCCTCCTAAAGTAGTGGACCGACTGCAACCAAATTCGGTACACATACTGCTTACTATCAGGCGAACAACCGCTGTCATGAATTAAACACCTACCACTCACGCCTCAGGAGACACGAATTCGTAACCTACGATATACTTGAATTACTGCAAAATCATGCGAGCCATCTTCCTGCACCTCCTCCTAAAGTAGAAGACCGACTGCAACTAAACTAGGTACTCATACTGCTTACTATCATGCGAACAACCGTTGTCATGAATTAAACACCTACCACTCACGCTACAGGAGACACGAAGTCGTAAACTGCGATATTCTTGAATTACTGCAAAACCATGCGAGCCATCTTGCAGCACCTCCTCCTAAAGTAGTCGACAGACTGCAACCAAACTCGTTACTCATACTGATTACTATCAGGCGAACAACCGCTGTCATTAATTAAACATCTACCACTCACGCTACAGGGGACACGAAGTCGTAAACTACGATATTCTTGAATTACTGCAAAACCATGCGTGACATCTTCCTGCACCTCCTCCTAAAGTAGTGGACCGACTGCAACCAAACTCGGTACACATACTGCTTACTATCAGGCGAACAATTGCTGTCATGAATTACACACCTACCACTCACGCTACAGGAGACACGAAGTCGTAAACTACGATATTCTTGAATTACTGCAAAACCATGCGAGCCATCTTGCAGCACCTCCTCCTAAAGTAGTCGACAGACTGCAACCAAACTCGTTACTCATACTGATTACTATCAGGCGAACAACCGCTGTCATTAATTAAACACCCACCACTCACGCTACAGGGGACACGAAGTCGTAAACTACGATATTCTTGAATTACTGCAAAACCATGCGAGCCATCTTCCTGCACCTCCTCCTCCAATAGTGGGCCGACTGCAACCAAACTCGGTACACATACAGCTTACTATCAGGCGAACAACCGCTGTCATGAATTAAACACCTACCACTCACGCTACAGGAGACACGAAGTCGTAAACTACGATATTCTTGAATTACTGCAAACGCATGCAAGCCATCCTCCTGCACCTCCTCCTAAAGTATTCGACCGACTGCAATCAAACTCGGTACACATACTGCTTACTACCAGGCGAACTACCGCTGTCATGAATCAAACACCTACCACTCACGCTACAGGAGATACGAAGTCGTAAACTACGATATTCTTGAATTACCAAAAAAACCATGCGAGCCATCTTCCTGCAACTCCTCCTAAAGTGGTGGACCGACTGCAACCAAACTCGGTACACATACAGCTTACTATCAGGTGAACAACCGCTGTCATGAATTAAACACCTACCACACACGCTACAGGAGACACGAAGTCGTAAACTACGATATTCTTGAATTACTGCAAAACCATGCGAGCCATCTTCCTGCACCTCCTTCTAAAGTAGAGGACCGACTGCAACCAAACTCGGTACACATACTGCTTACTATCAGGCGAACAACCGCTGTCATGAATTAAACACCTACCACTCACGCTACAGGAGACACGAAGTCGTATACTACGATATTCTTGAATTACTGCAAAACCATGCGAGCCATCTTCCTGCACCTCCTCCTAAAGTAGTGGACCGACTGCAACCAAACTCGGTACACATACTGCTTACTATCAGGCGAACAACCGCTGTCATGAATTAAACACCTACCACTCACGCCTCAGGAGACACGAATTCGTAACCTACGATATACTTGAATTACTGCAAAATCATGCGAGCCATCTTCCTGCACCTCCTCCTAAAGTAGAAGACCGACTGCAACTAAACTAGGTACTCATACTGCTTACTATCATGCGAACAACCGTTGTCATGAATTAAACACCTACCACTCACGCTACAGGAGACACGAAGTCGTAAACTGCGATATTCTTGAATTACTGCAAAACCATGCGAGCCATCTTGCAGCACCTCCTCCTAAAGTAGTCGACAGACTGCAACCAAACTCGTTACTCATACTGATTACTATCAGGCGAACAACCGCTGTCATTAATTAAACATCTACCACTCACGCTACAGGGGACACGAAGTCGTAAACTACGATATTCTTGAATTACTGCAAAACCATGCGTGACATCTTCCTGCACCTCCTCCTAAAGTAGTGGACCGACTGCAACCAAACTCGGTACACATACTGCTTACTATCAGGCGAACAACTGCAGTCATGAATTACACACCTACAACTCACGCTACAGGAGACACGAAATCGTAACCTACGATATTCTTGAATTACTGCAAAATCATGCGAGCAATCTTCCTGCACCTCCTCCTAAAGTGGAGGACCGATTGCAACCAAACTCGGTACACATACATTGCTTACTATCAGGCGAACAACCGCTGTCATGAATTAAACACCTACCACTCACGCTACAGGAGACACGAAGTCTTAGACTACGATATTTTTGAATTACTGCAAAACCATGCGAGCCATCTTCCTGCACCTCCTCGTAAAGTAGTGCACCGACTGCAACGAATGTCGCTACACATACTGCTTACTCTCAGGCGAACAACCGCTGTCATGAATTAAACACCTACCACTCACGCTACAGGAGACACGAAATCGTAAACTACGATATTCTTGAATTACTAAAAAACCATGCGAGCAATTTTCCAGCACCTCCTCCTCCAGTAGTGGACCGACTGCAACCAAACTCGGTACACATACTGCTTACTATCAGGCGAACAACCGCTGTCATGAATTAAACACCTACCACTCACGCTACAGGAGACACGAAGTCGTAAACTACGATATTTTTGAATTACTGCAAAAACCATGCGAGCCATCTTCCTGCACCTCCTCCTCCAATAGTGGGCCGACTGCAACCAAATCGGTACATATACTGCTTACTATCATGCGAACAACCGTTGTCATGAATTAAACACCTACCACTCACGCTACAGGAGACACGAAGTCGTAAACTGCGATATTCTTGAATTACTGCAAAACCATGCGAGCCATCTTCCAGAACCTCCTCCTAAAGTAGTCGACCGACTGCAACCAAACTCGGTACTCATACTGATTACTATCAGGCGAACAACCGCTGTCATTAATTAAACACCTACCACTCACGCTACAGGAGACACGAATTCGTAACCTACGATATACTTGAATTACTGCAAAATCATGCGAGCCATCTTCCTGCACCTCCTCCTAAAGTAGAGGACCGACTGCAACCAAACTCGGTACTCATACTGCTTACTATCATGCGAACAACCGTTGTCATGAATTAAACACCTACCACTCACGCTACAGGAGACACGAAGTCGTAAACTACGATATTTTTGAATTACTGCAAAACCATGCGAGCCATCTTCCTGCACCTCCTCCTCCAATATTGGGCCGACTGCAACCAAACACGGTACACATACAGCTTACTATCAGGCGAACAACCGTTGTCATGAATTAAACACCTACCACTCACGCTACAGGAGACACGAAGTCGAAAACTACGATATTCTTGAATTACTGCAAAACCATGCGACCCATCTTCCTGCACCTCCTCCTCCAATAGTAGGCCGACTGCAACCAAACACGGTACACATACAGCTTACTATCAGGCGAACAACCGCTGTCATGAATTAAACAACTACCACTCACCCTACAGGAGACACGAAGTCGTAAACTACGATATTCTTGAATTACTGCAAAACCAAGCGAGCCATCTTCCTGCACCTCCTCCTCCAATAGTGGGCCGACTGCAACCAAACTCGGTACACATACTGCTTACTATCAGGCGAACAACCGCTGTCATGAATTAAACACCTACCACTCACGCTACAGGAGACACGAAGTCGTAAACTACGATATTCTTGAATTACTGGAAAACCATGCGAGCCATCTTCCTGCACCTCCTCCTCCAATAGTGGGCCGACTGCAACCAAACTCGGTACACATACTGCTAACAATCAGGCGAACAACCGCTGTCATGAAATAAACACCTGCCACTCACGCTACAGGAGACACGAAGTCGTAAACTGCGATATTCTTGAATTACTGCAAAACCATACGAGCCATCTTCCTGCACCTCCTCCTAAAGAAGAGGACCGACTGCAACAAAACTCGGTACTCATACCGCTTACTATCAGGCGAACAATCGTTCTCATGAATTAAACACCTACCACACACGCTACAGGAGACACGGAGTCGAAAACTACGATATTCTTGAATTACTGCAAAACCATGCGACCCATCTTCCTGCACCTCCTCCTCCAATAGTGGGCCGACTGCAACCAAACTCGGTACACATACAGCTTACTATCAGGCGAACAACCGCTGTCATGAATTAAACACCTACCACTCACGCTACAGGAGACACGAAGTCGTATACTACGATATTCTTGAATTACTGCAAACGCATGCAAGCCATCTTCCTGCACCTCCTCCTAAAGTATTCGACCGACTGCAACCAAACTCGGTACACATACTGCTTACTACCAGGCGAACAACCGCTGTCATGAATTAAACACCTACCACTCACGCTACAGGAGATACGAAGTCGTAAACTACGATATTCTTGAATTACCAAAAAAATCATGCGAGCCATCTTCCTGCAACTCCTCCTAAAGTAGTGGACCGACTGCAACCAAACTCGGTACAAATACAGCTTACTATCAGGTGAACAACCGCTGTCATGAATTAAACACCTACCACACACGCTACAGGAGACACGAAGTCGTAAACTACGATATTCTTGAATTACTGCAAAACCATGCGAGCCATCTTCCTGCACCTCCTCCTAAAGTAGAGGACCGACTGCAACCAAACTCGGTACACATACTGCTTACTATCAGGCGAACAACAGCTGTCATGAATTAAACACCTACCACTCACGCTACAGGAGACACGAAGTCGTATACTACGATATTCTTGAATTACTGCAAAACCATGCGAGCCATCTTCCTGCACCTCCTCCTAAAGTAGTGGACCGACTGCAACCAAACTCGGTACACATACTGCTTACTATCAGGCGAACAACCGCTGTCATGAATTAAACACCTACCACTCACGCTACAGGAGACACGAATTCGTAACCTACGATATACTTGAATTACTGCAAAATCATGCGAGCCAACTTCCTGCACCTCCTCCTAAAGTAGAGGACCGACTGCAACCAAACTCGGTACTCATACTGCTTACTATCATGCGAACAACCGTTGTCATGAATTAAACACCTACCACTCACGCTACAGGAGACACGAAGTCGTAAACTGCGATATTCTTGAATTACTGCAAAACCATGCGAGACATCTTCCAGCACCTCCTCCTAAAGTAGTCGACAGACTGCAACCAAACTCGTTACTCATACTGATTACTATCAGGCGAACAACCGCTGTCATTAATTAAACATCTACCACTCACGCTACAGGGGACACGAAGTCGTAAACTACGATATTCTTGAATTACTGCAAAACCATGCGTGATATCTTCCTGCACCTCCTCCTAAACTAGTGGACCGACCGCAACCAAACTTGGTACACATACTGCTTACTATCAGGCGAACAACTGCTGTCATGAATTACACACCTACCACTCACGCTACAGGAGACACGAAATCGTAACCTACGATATTCTTGAATTACTGCAAAATCATGCGAGCCATCTTCCTGCACCTCCTCCTAAAGTAGTGGACCGATTGCAACCAAACTCGGTACACATACTGCTTACTATCAGGCGAACAACCGCTGTCATGAATTAAACACCTACCACTCACGCTACAGGAGACACGAAGTCTTAGACTACGATATTTTTGAATTACTGCAAAACCATGCGAGCCATCTTTCTGCACCTCCTCGTAAAGTAGTGCACCGACTGCAACGAAAGTCGCTACACATACTGCTTACTCTCAGGCGAACAACCGCTGTCATGAATTAAACACCTACCACTAACGCTACAGGAGACACGAAGTCGTAAATTACGATATTCTTGAATTACTTAAAAACCATGCGAGCAATTTTCCAGCACCTCCTCCTCCAGTAGTGGAGCGACTGCAACCAAACTCGGTACACATACTGCTTACTATCAGGCGAACAACCGCTGTCATGAATTAAACACCTACCACTCACGCTACAGGAGACACGAAGTCGTAAACTACGATATTTTTGAATTACTGCAAAACCATGCGAGACATCTTCCTGCACCTCCTCCTCCAATAGTGGGCCGACTGCAACCAAACTCGGTACACATACTGCTTACTATCATGCGAACAACCGTTGTCATGAATTAAACACCTACCACTCACGCTACAGGAGACACGAAGTCATAAACTGCGATATTCTTGAATTACTGCAAAACCATGCGAGCCATCTTCCAGAACCTCCTCCTAAAGTAGTCGACCGACTGCAACCAAACTCGGTACTCATACTGATTACTATCAGGCGAACAACCGCTGTCATTAATTAAACACCTACCACTCACGCTACAGGAGACACGAATTCGTAACCTACGATATACTTGAATTACTGCAAAATAATGCGAGCCATCTTCCTGCACCTCCTCCTAAAGTAGAGGACCGACTGCAACCAAACTCGGTACACATACTGCTTACTATCAGGCGAACAACCGCTGTCATGAATTAAACACCTACCACTCACGCTACAGGAGACACGAAGTCGTAAACTACGATATTTTTGAATTACTGCAAAACCATGCGAGCCATCTTCCTGCACCTACTCCTACAATAGTGGGCCGACTGCAACCAAACTCGGTACACATACTGCTTACTATCATGCGAACAACCGTTGTCATGAATTAAACACCTACCACTCACGCTACAGGAGACACGAAGTCGAAAACTACGATATTCTTGAATTACTGCAAAACCATGCGACCCATCTTCCTGCACCTCCTCCTCCAATAGTAGGCCGACTGCAACCAAACTCGGTACACATACAGCTTACTATCAGGCGAACAACCGCTGTCATGAATTAAACAACTACCACTCACGC
Organism: Locusta migratoria; assembly: GCA_026315105.1. Lineage (NCBI taxonomy): Eukaryota > Metazoa > Arthropoda > Insecta > Orthoptera > Acrididae > Locusta > Locusta migratoria. Next base: position 4,272,826 of record CM048752.1, on the reverse strand, counting down.
TACAGGAGACACGAAGTCGTAAACTACGATATTCTTGAATTACTGCAAACGCATGCAAGCCATCTTCCTGCACCTCCTCCTAAAGTAATCGACCGACTGCAACCAAACTCGGTACACATATCGCTTACTACCAGGCGAACAACCGCTGTCATGAATCAAACACCTACCACTCACGCTACAGGAGATACGAAGTCGTAAACTACGATATTCTTGAATTACTGCAAAACCATGCGAGCCATCTTCCTGCAACTCCTCCTAAAGTGGAGGACCGACTGCAACCAAACTCGGTACACATACTGCTTACTATCAGGCGAACAACCGCTGTCATGAATTAAACACCTACCACTCACGCTACAGGAGACACGAAGTCGTATACTACGATATTCTTGAATTACTGCAAAAACATGCGAGCCATCTTCCTGCAGCTCCTCCTAAAGTAGTGGACCGACTGCAACCAAACTCGGTACACATACTGCTTACTATCAGGCGAACAACCGCTGTCATGAATTAAACACCTACCACTGACGCTACAGGAGACACTAATTCGTAACCTACGATATTCTTGAATTACTGCAAAATCATGCGAGCCATCTTCCTGCACCTCCTCCTGAAGTAGTGGACCGATTGCAACCAAACTCGGTACACATACTGCTTACTATCAGGCGAACAACCGCTGTCATGAATTAAACACCTACCACTCACGCTACAGGAGACACGAAGTCTTAATCTACGATATTCTTGAATTACGGCAAAACCATACGAGCCATCCTCCTGCACCTCCTCGTAAAGTAGTGCACCGACTGCAACCAAGGTCGCTACACACACTGCTTACTATCAGGCGAACAACCGCTGTCATGAATTAAACACCTACCACTCACGCCACAGGAGACACGAAGTCGTAAACTACGAAATTCTTGAATTACTAAAAAACGTAGCGAGCCATTTTCCTGCACCTCCTCCTCCAGTAGTGGACCGACTGCAACCAAACTCGGTACACATACTGCTTACTATCAGGCGAACAACCGCTGTCATGAATTAAACACCTACCACTCACGCTACAGGAGACATGAAGTCGTATACTACGATATTCCTGAATTACTGCAAAACCATGCGAGCCATCTTCCTGCACCTCCTCCTAAAGTAGTGGACCGACTGCAACCAAACTCGGTACACATACTGCTTACTATCAGGCGAACAACCGCTGTCATGAATTAAACACCTACCACTCACGCTACAGGAGACACGAATTCGTAACCTACGATATACTTGAATTACTGCAAAATCATGCGAGCCAACTTCCTGCACCTCCTCCTAAAGTAGAGGACCGACTGCAACCAAACTCGGTACTCATACTGCTTACTATCATGCGAACAACCGTTGTCATGAATTAAACACCTACCACTCACGCTACAGGAGACACGAAGTCGTAAACTGCGATATTCTTGAATTACTGCAAAACCATGCGAGACATCTTCCAGCACCTCCTCCTAAAGTAGTCGACAGACTGCAACCAAACTCGTTACTCATACTGATTACTATCAGGCGAACAACCGCTGTCATTAATTAAACATCTACCACTCACGCTACAGGGGACACGAAGTCGTAAACTACGATATTCTTGAATTACTGCAAAACCATGCGTGACATCTTCCTGCACCTCCTCCTAAAGTAGTGGACCGACCGCAACCAAACTTGGTACACATACTGCTTACTATCAGGCGAACAACTGCTGTCATGAATTACACACCTACCACTCACGCTACAGGAGACACGAAATCGTAACCTACGATATTCTTGAATTACTGCAAAATCATGCGAGCCATCTTCCTGCACCTCCTCCTAAAGTAGTGGACCGATTGCAACCAAACTCGGTACACATACTGCTTACTATCAGGCGAACAACCGCTGTCATGAATTAAACACCTACCACTCACGCTACAGGAGACACGAAGTCTTAGACTACGATATTTTTGAATTACTGCAAAACCATGCGAGCCATCTTTCTGCACCTCCTCGTAAAGTAGTGCACCGACTGCAACGAAAGTCGCTACACATACTGCTTACTCTCAGGCGAACAACCGCTGTCATGAATTAAACACCTACCACTCACGCTACAGGAGACACGAAGTCGTAAATTACGATATTCTTGAATTACTTAAAAACCATGCGAGCAATTTTCCAGCACCTCCTCCTCCAGTAGTGGAGCGACTGCAACCAAACTCGGTACACATACTGCTTACTATCAGGCGAACAACCGCTGTCATGAATTAAACACCTACCACTCACGCTACAGGAGACACGAAGTCGTAAACTACGATATTTTTGAATTACTGCAAAACCATGCGAGACATCTTCCTGCACCTCCTCCTCCAATAGTGGGCCGACTGCAACCAAACTCGGTACACATACTGCTTACTATCATGCGAACAACCGTTGTCATGAATTAAACACCTACCACTCACGCTACAGGAGACACGAAGTCATAAACTGCGATATTCTTGAATTACTGCAAAACCATGCGAGCCATCTTCCAGAACCTCCTCCTAAAGTAGTCGACCGACTGCAACCAAACTCGGTACTCATACTGATTACTATCAGGCGAACAACCGCTGTCATTAATTAAACACCTACCACTCACGCTACAGGAGACACGAATTCGTAACCTACGATATACTTGAATTACTGCAAAATAATGCGAGCCATCTTCCTGCACCTCCTCCTAAAGTAGAGGACCGACTGCAACCAAACTCGGTACACATACTGCTTACTATCAGGCGAACAACCGCTGTCATGAATTAAACACCTACCACTCACGCTACAGGAGACACGAAGTCGTAAACTACGATATTTTTGAATTACTGCAAAACCATGCGAGCCATCTTCCTGCACCTACTCCTACAATAGTGGGCCGACTGCAACCAAACTCGGTACACATACTGCTTACTATCATGCGAACAACCGTTGTCATGAATTAAACACCTACCACTCACGCTACAGGAGACACGAAGTCGAAAACTACGATATTCTTGAATTACAGCAAAACCATGCGACCCATCTTCCTGCACCTCCTCCTCCAATAGTAGGCCGACTGCAATCAAACTCGGTACACATACAGCTTACTATCAGGCGAACAACCGCTGTCATGAATTAAACAACTACCACTCACGCTACAGGAGACACGAAGTCGTAAACTACGATATTCTTGAATTACTGCAAACGCATGCAAGCCATCTTCCTGCACCTCCTCCTAAAGTAGTCGACCGACTGCAACCAAACTCGGTACACATACCGCTTACTACCAGGCGAACAACCGCTGTCATGAATCAAACACCTAATACTCACGCTACAGGAGATACGAAGTCGTAAACTACGATATTCTTGAATTACTGCAAAACCATGCAAGCCATCTTCCTGCAACTCCTCCTAAAGTGGAGGACCGACTGCAACCAAACTCGGTACACATACTGCTTACTATCAGGCGAACAACCGCTGTCATGAATTAAACACCTACCACTCACGCTACAGGAGACACGAAGTCGTATACTACGATATTCTTGAATTACTGCAAAAACATGCGAGCCATCTTCCTGCACCTCCTCCTAAAGTAGTGGACCGACTGCAACCAAACTCGGTACACATACTGCTTACTATCAGGCGAACAACCGCTGTCATGAATTAAACACCTACCACTCACGCTACAAGAGACACGAATTCGTAACCTACGATATTCTTGAATTACTGCAAAATCATGCGAGCCATCTTCCTGCACCTCCTCCTGAAGTAGTGGACCGATTGCAACCAAACTCGGTACACATACTGCATACTATCAGGCGAACAACCGCTGTCATGAATTAAACACCTACCACTCACGCTACAGGAGACACGAAGTCTTAATCTACGATATTCTTGAATTACGGCAAAACCATACGAGCCATCCTCCTGCACCTCCTCGTAAAGTAGTGCACCGACTGCAACCAAGGTCGCTACACACACTGCTTACTATCAGGCGAACAACCGCTGTCATGAATTAAACACCTACCACTCACGCCACAGGAGACACGAAGTCGTAAACTACGAAATTCTTGAATTACTAAAAAACGTAGCGAGCCATTTTCCTGCACCTCCTCCTCCAGTAGTGGACCGACTGCAACCAAACTCGGTACACATACTGCTTACTATCAGGCGAACAACCGCTGTCATGAATTAAACACCTACCACTCACGCTACAGGAGACACGAAGTCGTAAACTACGATATTCTTGAATTACTGCAAAACCATGCGAGCCATCTTCCTGCACCTCCTCCCAAAGTAGAGGACCGACTGCAACCAAACTCGGTACACATACTGCTTACTATCAGGCGAACAACCGCTGTCATGAATTAAACACCTACCACTCACGCTACAGGAGACACGAAGTCGTAAATTACGATATTCTTGAATTACTTAAAAACCATGCGAGCAATTTTCCAGCACCTCCTCCTCCAGTAGTGGAGCGACTGCAACCAAACTCGGTACACATACTGCTTACTATCAGGCGAACAACCGCTGTCATGAATTAAACACCTACCACTCACGCTACAGGAGACACGAAGTCGTAAACTACGATATTTTTGAATTACTGCAAAACCATGCGAGACATCTTCCTGCACCTCCTCCTCCAATAGTGGGCCGACTGCAACCAAACTCGGTACACATACTGCTTACTATCATGCGAATAACCGTTGTCATGAATTAAACACCTACCACTCACGCTACAGGAGACACGAAGTCATAAACTGCGATATTCTTGAATTACTGCAAAACCATGCGAGCCATCTTCCAGAACCTCCTCCTAAAGTAGTCGACCGACTGCAACCAAACTCGGTACTCATACTGATTACTATCAGGCGAACAACCGCTGTCATTAATTAAACACCTACCACTCACGCTACAGGAGACACGAATTCGTAACCTACGATATACTTGAATTACTGCAAAATAATGCGAGCCATCTTCCTGCACCTCCTCCTAAAGTAGAGGACCGACTGCAACCAAACTCGGTACACATACTGCTTACTATCAGGCGAACAACCGCTGTCATGAATTAAACACCTACCACTCACGCTACAGGAGACACGAAGTCGTAAACTACGATATTTTTGAATTACTGCAAAACCATGCGAGCCATCTTCCTGCACCTACTCCTACAATAGTGGGCCGACTGCAACCAAACTCGGTACACATACTGCTTACTATCATGCGAACAACCGTTGTCATGAATTAAACACCTACCACTCACGCTACAGGAGACACGAAGTCGAAAACTACGATATTCTTGAATTACTGCAAAACCATGCGACCCATCTTCCTGCACCTCCTCCTCCAATAGTAGGCCGACTGCAACCAAACTCGGTACACATACAGCTTACTATCAGGCGAACAACCGCTGTCATGAATTAAACAACTACCACTCACGCTACAGGAGACACGAAGTCGTAAACTACGATATTCTTGAATTACTGCAAACGCATGCAAGCCATCTTCCTGCACCTCCTCCTAAAGTAATCGACCGACTGCAACCAAACTCGGTACACATACCGCTTACTACCAGGCGAACAACCGCTGTCATGAATCAAACACCTACCACTCACGCTACAGGAGATACGAAGTCGTAAACTACGATATTCTTGAATTACTGCAAAACCATGCGAGCCATCTTCCTGCAACTCCTCCTAAAGTGGAGGACCGACTGCAACCAAACTCGGTACACATACTGCTTACTATCAGGCGAACAACCGCTGTCATGAATTAAACACCTACCACTCACGCTACAGGAGACACGAAGTCGTATACTACGATATTCTTGAATTACTGCAAAAACATGCGAGCCATCTTCCTGCACCTCCTCCTAAAGTAGTGGACCGACTGCAACCAAACTCGGTACACATACTGCTTACTATCAGGCGAACAACCGCTGTCATGAATTAAACACCTACCACTCACGCTACAGGAGACACGAATTCGTAACCTACGATATTCTTGAATTACTGCAAAATCATGCGAGCCATCTTCCTGCACCTCCTCCTGAAGTAGTGGACCGATTGCAACCAAACTCGGTACACATACTGCTTACTATCAGGCGAACAACCGCTGTCATGAATTAAACACCTACCACTCACGCTACAGGAGACACGAAGTCTTAATCTACGATATTCTTGAATTACGGCAAAACCATACGAGCCATCCTCCTGCACCTCCTCGTAAAGTAGTGCACCGACTGCAACCAAGGTCGCTACACACACTGCTTACTATCAGGCGAACAACCGCTGTCATGAATTAAACACCTACCACTCACGCCACAGGAGACACGAAGTCGTAAACTACGAAATTCTTGAATTACTAAAAAACGTAGCGAGCCATTTTCCTGCACCTCCTCCTCCAGTAGTGGACCGACTGCAACCAAACTCGGTACACATACTGCTTACTATCAGGCGAACAACCGCTGTCATGAATTAAACACCTACCACTCACGCTACAAGAGACACGAAGTCGTAAACTACGATATTCTTGAATTACTGCAAAACCATGCGAGCCATCTTCCTGCACCTCCTCCCAAAGTAGAGGACCGACTGCAACCAAACTCGGTACACATACTGCTTACTATCAGGCGAACAACCGCTGTCATGAATTACAAAACCTTCCACTCACGCTACAGGAGACACGAAGTAGTAAACTGCGATATTCTTGAATTACTGCAAAAGCATGCGAGCCATCTTCCTGCACCTCCTCCTAAAGTAGAGGACCGACTGCAACCAAAGTCGCTACACATACTGCTTACTTACAGGCGAACAACCGTTGTCATGAATTAAACACCTACCACTCATGCTAAATGAGACACGAAGTCGTAAACTACGATATTCTTGAATTACTGCAAAACCATGCGAACCATCTTCCTGCACCTCCTCCTCCAATAATGGGCCGACTGCAACCAAACTCGGTACACATACAGCTTACTATCAGGCGAACAACCGCTGTCATGAATTAAACACCTACCACTCACGCTACAGGAGACACGAAGTCTTAATCTACGATATTCTTGAATTACTGCAAAAGCATGCGAGCCATCTTCCTGCACCTCCTCCTAAAGTAGAGGACCTACTGCAACCAAACTCGGTACTCATACTGCTTACTATCATGCGAACAACCGTTGTCATGAATTAAACACCTACCACTCATCGCTACAGGAGACACGGAGTCGTAAACTACGATATTCTTGAATTACTGCAAAAGCATGCGAGCCATCTTCCTGCACCTCCTCCCAAAGTAGAGGACCGACTGCAACCAAACTCGGTACACATACTGCTTACTATCAGGCGAACAACCGCTGTCATGAATTACAAAACCTTCCACTCACGCTACAGGAGACACGAAGTAGTAAACTACGATATTCTTGAATTACTGCAAAAGCATGCGAGCAATCTTCCTGCACCTCCTCCTAAAGTAGAGGACCGACTGCAACCAAAGTCGCTACACATACTGCTTACTTACAGGCGAACAACCGCTGTCATGAATTAAACACCTACCACTCACGCTACAGGAGACACGAAGTCTTAATCTACGATATTCTTGAATTACTGCAAAAGCATGCGAGCCACCTTCCTGCACCTCCTCCTAAAGTAGAGGACCGACTGCAACCAAACTCGGTACTCATACTGCTTACTATCATGCGAACAACCGTTGTCATGAATTAAACACCTACCACTCATCGCTACAGGAGACACGGAGTCGTAAACTTCGATATTCTTGAATTACTGCAAAACCATGCGAGCAATCTTCCTGCACCTCCTCCTAAAGTACTCGACCGACTGAAACCAAACTCGGTACTCATATTGATTACTATCAAGCGAACAACCGCTGGCATTAATTAAACATCTACCACTCATGCTACAGGGGACACGAAGTCGTAACTACGATTTTCTTGATATTCTGCAAAACCATGCGAGCCATCTTCCTGCACCTCCTCGTAAAGTAGTGCATCGACTGCAACCAAGGTCGCTACACATACAGCTTACTATCAGGCGAACAACCGCTGTCATGAATTAAACACCTACCACTCACGCTACAGGAGACACGAAGTCGAAAACTACGATATTCTTGAATTACTGCAAAACCATGCGACCCATCTTCCTGCACCTCCTCCTCCAATAATAGGCCGACTGCAACCAAACTCGGTACACATACAGCTTACTATCAGGCGAACAACCGCTGTCATGAATTAAACAACTACCACTCACGCTACAGGAGACACGAAGTCGTAAACTACGATATTCTTGAATTACTGCAAACGCATGCAAGCCATCTTCCTGCACCTCCTCCTAAAGTAATCGACCGACTGCAACCAAACTCGGTACACATACCGCTTACTACCAGGCGAACAACCGCTGTCATGAATCAAACACCTACCACTCACGCTACAGGAGATACGAAGTCGTAAACTACGATATTCTTGAATTACCAAAAAAACCATGCGAGCCATCTTCCTGCAACTCCTCCTAAAGTAGTGGACCGACTGCAACCAAACTCGGTACACATACAGCTTACTATCAGGTGAACAACCGCTGTCATGAATTAAACACCTACCACACACGCTACAGGAGACACAAAGTCGTAAACTACGATATTCTTGAATTACTGCAAAACCATGCGAGCCATCTTCCTGCACCTCCTCCTAAAGTAGAGGACCGACTGCAACCAAACTCGGTACACATACTGCTTACTATCAGGCGAACAACCGCTGTCATGAATTAAAAACCTACCACTCACGCTACAGGAGACACGAAGTCGTATACTACGATATTCTTGAATTACTGCAAAACCATGCGAGCCATCTTCCTGCACCTCCTCCTAAAGTAGTGGACCGACTGCAACCAAACTCGGTACACATACTGCTTACTATCAGGCGAACAACCGCTGTCATGAATTAAACACCTACCACTCACGCTACAGGAGACACGAATTCGTAACCTACGATATTCTTGAATTACTGCAAAATCATGCGAGCCATCTTCCTGCACCTCCTCCTGAAGTAGTGGACCGATTGCAACCAAACTCGGTACACATACTGCTTACTATCAGGCGAACAACCGCTGTCATGAATTAAACACCTACCACTCACGCTACAGGAGACACGAAGTCTTAATCTACGATATTCTTGAATTACGGCAATACCATGCGAGCCATCCTCCTGCACCTCCTCGTAAAGTAGTGCACCGACTGCAACCAAGGTCGCTACACACACTGCTTACTATCAGGCGAACAACCGCTGTCATGAATTAAACACCTACCACTCACGCCACAGGAGACACGAAGTCGTAAACTACGAAATTCTTGAATTACTAAAAAACCTAGCGAGCCATTTTCCTGCACCTCCTCCTCCAGTAGTGGACCGACTGCAACCAAACTCGGTACACATACTGCTTACTATCAGGCGAACAACCGCTGTCATGAATTAAACACCTACCACTCACGCTACCGGAGACACGAAGTAGTAAACTACGATATTCTTGAATTACTGCAAAAGCATGCGAGCCATCTTCCTGCACCTCCTCCCAAAGTAGAGGACCGACTGCAACCAAACTCGGTACACATACTGCTTACTATCAGGCGAACAACCGCTGTCATGAATTACAAAACCTTCCACTCACGCTACAGGAGACACGAAGTAGTAAACTACGATATTCTTGAATTACTGCAAAAGCATGCGAGCAATCTTCCTGCACCTCCTCCTAAAGTAGAGGACAGACTGCAACCAAAGTCGCTACACATACTGCTTACTTACAGGCGAACAACCGTTGTCATGAATTAAACACCTACCACTCATGCTAAATGAGACACGAAGTCGTAAACTACGATATTCTTGAATTACTGCAAAACCATGCGAACCATCTTCCTGCACCTCCTCCTCCAATAATGGGCCGACTGCAACCAAACTCGGTACACATACAGCTTACTATCAGGCGAACAACCGCTGTCATGAATTAAACACCTACCACTCACGCTACAGGAGACACGAATTCGTAACCTACGATATTCTTGAATTACTGCAAAATCATGCGAGCCATCTTCCAGCACCTCCTCCTAAAGTAGTGGACCGATTGCAACCAAACTCGGTACACATACTGCTTACTATCAGGCGAACAACCGCTGTCATGAATTAAACACCTACCACTCACGCTACAGGAGACACGAAGTCTTAATCTACGATATTCTTGAATTACTGCAAAAGCATGCGAGCCATCTTCCTGCACCTCCTCCTAAAGTAGAGGACCGACTGCAACCAAACTCGGTACTCATACTGCTTACTATCATGCGAACAACCGTTGTCATGAATTAAACACCTACCACTCATCGCTACAGGAGACACGGAGTCGTAAACTTCGATATCCTTGAATTACTGCAAAACAATGCGAGCAATCTTCCTGCACCTCCTCCTAAAGTACTCGACCGACTGAAACCAAACTCGGTACTCATATTGATTACTATCAAGCGAACAACCGCTGTCATGAATTAAACACCTACCACTCACGCCACAGGAGACACGAAGTCGTAAACTACGAAATTCTTGAATTACTAAAAAACCTAGCGAGCCATTTTCCTGCACCTCCTCCTCCAGTAGTGGACCGACTGACACCAAACTCGGTACACATACTGCTTACTATCAGGCGAACAACCGCTCTCATGAAATAAAGACCTACCACTCACGCTACAGGAGACACGAAGTCGTAAACTACGATATTCTTGAATTACTGCAAAACCATGCGAGCCATCTTCCTGCACCTCCTCCTAAAGTAGAGGACCGACTGCAACCAAAATCGGTACACATACTGCTTACTATCAGGCGAACAACCGCTGTCATGAATTAAAAACCCTCCACTCACGCTACAGGAGACACGAAGTCGTAAACTGCGATATTCTTGAATTACTGCAAAACCATCGAGCCATCTTCCTGCACCTCCTCCTAAAGTAGAGGACCGACTGCAACCAAAGTCGCTACACATACTGCTTACTTACAGGCGAACAACCGTTGTCATGAATTAAACACCTACCACTCATGCTAAATGAGACACGAAGTCGTAAACTACGATATTCTTGAATTACTGCAAAACCATGCGAGCCATCTTCCTGCACCTCCTCCTCCAATAGTGGGCCGACTGCAACCAAACTCGGTACACATACAGCTTACTATCAGGCGAACAACCGCTGTCATGAATTAAACACCTACCACTCACGCTACAGGGGACACGAATTCGTAACCTACGATATTCTTGAATTACTGCAAACTCATGCGAGCCATCTTCCTGCACCTCCTCCTAAAGTAGTGGACCGATTGCAACCAAACTCGGTACACATACTGCTTACTATCAGGCGAACAACCGCTGTCATGAATTAAACACCTACCACTCACGCTACAGGAGACACGAAGTCTTAATCTACGATATTCTTGAATTACTGCAAAAGCATGCGAGCCATCTTCCTGCACCTCCTCCTAAAGTAGAGGACCGACTGCAACCAAACTCGGTACTCATACTGCTTACTATCATGCGAACAACCGTTGTCATGAATTAAACACCTACCACTCATCGCTACAGGAGACACGGAGTCGTAAACTTCGATATTCTTGAATTACTGCAAAACCATGCGAGCAATCTTCCTGCACCTCCTCCTAAAGTATTTGACCGACTGCAACCAAACTCGGCACACATACTGCTTACTATCAGTCGAACAACCGCTGTCATGAATTACACACCTACCACTCACGCTACAGGAGACACGAAGTCGTAACCTACGATATTCTTGAATTACTGCAAAATCATGCGAGCCATCTTCCTGCACCTCCTCCTAAAGTAGTGGACCGATTGCAACCAAACTCGGTACACATACTGCTTACTATCAGGCGAACAATCGCTGTCATGAGTTAAGCTCCTACCACTCACGCTACAGGAGACACGAAGTCGTAAACTACGATATTCTTGAATTACTGCAAAACCATGCGAGCCATCTTCCTGCACCTCCTCCTCCAATAGTGGCCCGACTGTAACCAAACTCGGTACACATACTGCTTACAAACAGGCGAACAACCGCTGTCATGAATTAAACACCTACCACTCACGCTACAGGAGACACGACGTCGTAAACTACGATATTCTTGAATTACTGCAAAATCATGCGAGCCATCTTCCTGCACCTCCTCGTAAAGTAGTGCACCGACTGCAACGAAAGTCGCTACACATACTGCTTACTATCAGGTGAACAACCGCTGTCATGAATTAAAGACCTACCACTCACGCTACAGGAGACACGAAGTCGTAAACTACGATATTCTTGAATTACTAAAAAACCATGCGAGCCATTTTCCTTTACCTCCTCCTCCAGTAGTGGACCGACTGCAACCAAACTCGGTACACATACTGCTTACAATCAGGCGAATAACCGCTGTCATGAATCAAACACCTACCACTCACGCTACAGGACACACGAAGTCGTAAACTGCGAAATTCTTGAATTACTGCAAAACCATGCGAGCCATCTTCCTGTACCGCCTCCTAAAGTAGAGGACCGACTGCAATCAAACTCGGTACTCATACTGCTTACTATCATGCGAACAACCGTTGTCATGAATTAAACACCTACCACTCATCGCTACAGGAGACACGGAGTCGTAAACTTCGATATTCTTGAATTACTGCAAAACCATGCGAGCAATCTTCCTGCACCTCCTCCTAAAGTACTCGACCGACTGAAACCAAACTCGGTACTCATATTGATTACTATCAAGCGAACAACCGCTGTCATTAATTAAACATCTACCACTCATGCTACAGGGGACACGAAGTCGTAAACTACGATATTCTTGAATTACTGCAAAACCATGCGAGCCATCTTCCTGCACCTCCTCGTAAAGTAGTGCATCGACTGCAACCAAGGTCGCTACACATACTGCTTACTATCAGGCAAACAACCGCTGTCATGAATTAAACACCTACCACTCACGCTACAGGAGACACGAAGTCGTAAACTACGATATTCTTGAATTACTAAAAAACCTAGCGAGCCATTTTCCTGCACCTCCTCCTCCAGTAGTGGACCGACTGACACCAAACTCGGTACACATACTGCTTACTATCAGGCGAACAACCGCTCTTATGAATTAAAAACCTACCACTCACGCTACAGGAGACACGAAGTCGTAAACTACGATATTCTTGAATTACTGCAAAACCATGCGAGCCATCTTCCTGCACCTCCTCCTAAAGTAGAGGACCGACTGCAACCAAACTCGGTACACATACTGCTTACTATCAGGCGAACAACCGCTGTCATGAATTAAAAACCTTCCACTCACGCTACAGGAGACACGAAGTCGTAAACTGCGATATTCTTGAATTACTGCAAAAGCATGCGAGCCATCTTCCTGCACCTCCTCCTAAAGTAGAGGACCGACTGCAACCAAAGTCGCTACACATACTGCTTACTTACAGGCGAACAACCGTTCTCATGAATTAAACACCTACCACTCATGCTAAATGTGACACGAAGTCGTAAACTACGATATTCTTGAATTACTGCAAAACCATGCGAGCCATCTTCCTGCACCTCCTCCTCCAATAGTGGGCCGACTGCAACCAAACTCGGTACACATACAGCTTACTATCAGGCGAACAACCGCTGTCATGAATTAAACACCTACCACTCACGCTACGGGGGACACGAATTCGTAACCTACGATATTCTTGAATTACTGCAAACTCATGCGAGCCATCTTCCTGCACCTCCTCCTAAAGTAGTGGACCGATTGCAACCAAACTCGGTACACATACTGCTTACTATCAGGCGAACAACCGCTGTCATGAATTAAACACCTACCACTCACGCTACAGGAGACACGAAGTCTTAATCTACGATATTCTTGAATTACTGCAAAAGCATGCGAGCCATCTTCCTGCACCTCCTCCTAAAGTAGAGGACCGACTGCAACCAAACTCGGTACTCATACTGCTTACTATCATGCGAATAACCGTTGTCATGAATTAAACACCTACCACTCATCGCTACAGGAGACACGGAGTCGTAAACTTCGATATTCTTGAATTACTGCAAAACCATGCGAGCAATCTTCCTGCACCTCCTCCTAAAGTACTCGACCGACTGAAACCAAACTCGGTACTCATATTGACTACTATCAAGCGAACAACCGCTGTCATTAATTAAACATCTACCACTCATGCTACAGGGGACACGAAGTCGTAAACTACGATATTCTTGAATTACTGCAAAACCATGCAAGCCATCTTCCTGCACCTCCTCCTAAAGTAGTGGACCGACTGCAACCAAACTCGGCACACATACTGCTTACTATCAGTCGAACAACCGCTGTCATGAATTACACACCTACCACTCACGCTACAGGAGACACGAAGTCGTAACCTACGATATTCTTGAATTACTGCAAAATCATGCGAGCCATCTTCCTGCACCTCCTCCTAAAGTAGTGGACCGATTGCAACCAAACTCGGTACACATACTGCTTACTATCAGGCGAACAATCGCTGTCATGAGTTAAGCTCCTACCACTCACGCTACAGGAGACACGAAGTCGTAAACTACGATATTCTTGAATTACTGCAAAACCATGCGAGCCATCTTCCTGCACCTCCTCCTCCAATAGTGGCTCGACTGTAACCAAACTCGGTACACATACTGCTTACAAACAGGCGAACAACCGCTGTCATGAATTAAACACCTACCACTCACGCTACAGGAGACACGACGTCGTAAACTACGATATTCTTGAATTACTGCAAAATCATGCGAGCCATCTTCCTGCACCTCCTCGTAAAGTAGTGCACCGACTGCAACGAAAGTCGCTACACATACTGCTTACTATCAGGCGAACAACCGCTGTCATGAATTAAAGACCTACCACTCACGCTACAGGAGACACGAAGTCGTAAACTACGATATTCTTGAATTACTAAAAAACCATGCGAGCCATTTTCCTTTACCTCCTCCTCCAGTAGTGGACCGACTGCAACCAAACTCGGTACACATACTGCTTACAATCAGGCGAATAACCGCTGTCATGAATCAAACACCTACCACTCACGCTACAGGACACACGAAGTCGTAAACTGCGAAATTCTGGAATTACTGCAAAACCATGCGAGCCATCTTCCTGTACCGCCTCCTAAAGTAGAGGACCGACTGCAACCAAACTCGGTACTCATACTGCTTACTATCAGGCGAACAACCGTTGTCATGAATTAAACACCTACCACTCACGCTACAGGAGATACGAAGTCGTAAACTACGATATTCTTGAATTACTGCAAAACCATGCGAGCCATCTTCCTGCACCTCCTCCTAAAGTAGTGGACCGACTGCAACCAAACTCGGTACACATACTGCTTACCATCAGGCGAACAACCGCTGTCATGAATAAAACACCTACCACTCACGCTACAGGAGATACGAAGTCGTAAACTACGATATTCTTGAATTACTGCAAAACCATGCGAGCCATCTTCCTGCACCTCCTCCTAAAGTAGAGGACCGACTGCAACCAAACTCGGTACTCATACTGCTTACCATCACGAGAACAACCGCCGTCATGAATTAAACACCTACCACTCACGCTACAGGAGACACGAAGTTGTAAACTATAATATTCTTGAATTACTGCAAACGCATGCAAGCCATCTTCCTGCACCTCCTCCTAAAGTAGTCGACCGACTGCAACCAAACTCGGTACACATACTGCTTACTATCAGGCGAACAACCGCTGTCATGAATTAAACACCTACCACTCACGCTACAGGATACACGAAGTCGTAAACTACGATATTCTTGAATTACTGCAAAACCATGCGAGCCATCTTCCTGCACCTCCTCCTAAAGAAGTGGACTGACTGCAACCAACCTCGGTACACATACTGCTTACTATCAGGCGAACAACCGCTGTCATGAATTACACACCTACCACTCACGCTACAGGAGACACGAAGTCGTAAACTACGATATTCTTGAATTACTGCAAAACCATGCGAGCCATCATCCTGCACCTCCTCCTAAAGTAGTGGACCGACTGCAACCGAACTCGGTACACTTACTGCTTACTATCAGGCGAACAACAGCTGTCATGAATTAAACACCTACCACCTACGGTACAGGAGACACGAATTCGTAAACTACGATATTCTTGAATTACTGCAAAATCATGCGAGCCATCTTCCTGCACCTCCTCCTAAAGTAGTTTACCGATTTCAACCAAACTCGGTACACATACTGCTTACTATCAGGCGAACAACCGCTGTCATGAATTAAACACCTACCACTCACGCTACAGGAGACACGAGGTCTTAATCTACAATATTGTTGACTTACTGCAAAACCATGCGAGCAATCTTCCTGCACCTCCTCGTAAAGTAGTGCACCGACTGCAACCAAAGTCGCTACACATACTGCTTACTATCAGGCGACAACCGCTGTCATGAATCAAACACCTACCACTCACGCTACAGGAGACACGAAGTCGTAAACTACGATATTCTTGAATTACTGCAAAACCATGCGAGCCATTTTCCTGCACCTCCTCCTCCAGTAGGGGACCGACTGCAACCAAACTCGGTACTCATATTGATTACTATCAAGCGAACAACCGCTGTCATTAATTAAACATCTACCACTCATGCTACAGGGGACACGAAGTCGTATACTACGATATTCGTGAATTACTGCAAAACCATGCGAGACATCTTCCTGCACCTCCACCTAAAGTAGTGGACCGACTGCAACCAAACTCGGTACACATACTGCTTACTATCAGGCGAACAACCGATGTCATGAATTACACACCTACCACTCACGCTACAGGAGACACGAGGTCGTAACCTACGATATTCTTGAATTACTGCAAAATCATGCGAGCCATCTTCCTGCACCTCCTCCTAAAGTAGTGGACCGATTGCAACCAAACTAGGTACACATACTGCTTACTATCAGGCGAACAATCGCTGTCATGAATTAAACTCCTACCACTCACGCTACAGGAGACACGAAGTCGTAAACTACGATATTCTTGAATTACTAAAAAACCATGCGAGCCATTTTCCTTTACCTCCTCCTCCAGTAGTGGACCGACTGCAACCAATCTCGGTACACATACTGCTTACAATCAGGCGAACAACCGCTGTCATGAATTAAACACCTACCACTCACGCTACAGGAGACACGAAGTCGTAAACTGCGAAATCCTTGAATTACTGCAAAACCATGCGAGCAATCTTCCTGTACCGCCACCTAAAGTAGAGGAACGACTGCAACCAAACTCGGTACTCATACTGCTTACTATCAGGCGAACAACCGTTGTCATGAATTAAACACCTACCACTCACGCTACAGGAGATACGAAGTCGTAAACTACGATATTCTTGAATTACTGCAAAACCATGCGAGCCATCTTCCTGCACCTCCTCCTAAAGTAATGGACCGACTGCAACCAAACTCGGTACACATACTGCTTACTATCAGGCGAACAACCGCTGTCATGAATAAAACACCTACCACACACGCTACAGGAGATACGAAGTCGTAAACTACGATATTCTTGAATTACTGCAAAACAATGCGAGCAATCTTCCTGCACCTCCTCCTAATGTAGTGGACCGACTGCAACCAAACTCGGTACACATACTGCTTACTACCAGGCGAACAACCGCTGTCATGAATCAAACACCTACCACTCACGCTAAAGGAGACACGAATTCGTAAACTACGATATTCTTGAATTACGGGAAACCATGCGAGCCATTTTCCTGCACCTCCTCCTCCAGTAGTGGACCGACTGCAACCAAACTCGGTACACATACAGCTTACTATCAGGCGAACAACCGCTGTCATTAATTAAACACCTACCAAACACGCTACAGGAGACACGAAGTCGTAAACTACGATATCCTTGAATTACTGCAAAACCATGCGAGCCATCTTCCTGCACCTCCTCCTAAAGTAGAGGACCGACTGCAACCAAACTCGGTACTCATACTGCTTACCATCACGCGAACAACCGCCGTCATGAATTAAACACCTACCACTCACGCTACAGGAGACACGAAGTCGTAAACTACGATATTCTTGAATTACTGCAAACGCATGCAAGCCATCTTCCTGCACCTCCTCCTAAAGTAGTCGACCGACTGCAACCAAACTAGGTACACATACTGCTTACTATCAGGCGAACAACCGCTGTCATGAATTAAACACCTACCACTCACCCTACAGGATACACGAAGTCGTAAACTACGATATTCTTGAATTACTGCAAAACCATGCGAGCCATCTTCCTGCACCTCCTCCTAAAGAAGTGGACTGACTGCAACCAACCTCGGTACACATACTGCTTACTATCAGGCGAACAACCGCTGTCATGAATTACACACCTACCACTCACGCTACAGGAGACACGAAGTCGTAAACTACGATATTCTTGAATTACTGCAAAACCATGCGAGCCATGATCCTGCACCTCCTCCTAAAGTAGTGGACCGACTGCAACCGAACTCGGTACACTTACTGCTTACAAACAGGCGAACAATCGCTGTCATGAATTAAACACCTACCACTCACGCTACAGGAGACACGAAATCTTATTCTACGGTATTCTTGAATTACTGCAAAACCATGCGAGCCATCTTCCTGCACCTCCTCGTAAAGTAGTGCACCGACTGCAACGAAATTCGCTACACATACTGCTTACTATCAGGCGAACAACCGCTGTCATGAATTAAAGACCTACCACTCACGCTACAGGAGACACGAAGTCGTAAACTACGATATTCTTGAATTACTAAAAAAACCATGCGAGCCATTTTCCTTTACCTCCTCCTCCAGTAGTGGACCAACTGCAACCAAACTCGGTACACATACTGCTTACAATCAGGCGAACAACCGCTGTCATGAATTAAACACCTACCACTCACGCTACAGGTGACACGAAGTCGTAATCTGCGAAATTCTTGAATTACTGCAAACGCATGCAAGCCATCTTCCTGCACATCCTCCTAAAGTAGTCGACCGACTGCAACCAAACTCGGTAAACATACTGATTACTATCAGGCGAACAACCGCTGGCATGAATTAAACATCTACCACTCACGCTACAGGGTACACGAAGTCGTAAACTACGATATTCTTGAATTACAGCAAAACCATGCGAGCCATCTTCCTGCACCTCCTCCTAAGGAAGTAAACCGACTGCAACCAAACTCGGTACACATACTGCTTACTATCAGGCGAACAACCGCTGTCATGAATTACACACCTACCACTCACGCTAAAGGGACACGAAGTCGTAAACTACGATATTCTTGAATTACTGCAAAACCATGCGAGCAATCTTCCTGCACCTCCTCCTTAAGTAGTGGACCGACTGCAACCAAACTCGGTACACATACTGCTTACTATCAGGCGAACAACCGCTGTCATGAATAAAACACCTACCACTCACGCTACAGGAGATACGAAGTCGTAAACTACGATATTCTTGAATTACCAAAAAGCCATGCGAGCCATCTTCCTGCACCTCCTCCTAAAGTAGTGGACCGACTGCAACCAAACTCGGTACACATACTGCTTACTATCAGGCGAACAACCACTGTCATGAATTAAACACCTACCACTCACGCTACAGGAAACACGAAGTCGTAAACTACGATATTCTTGAATTACTGCAAAACCATGCGAGCCATCTTCCTGCACCTCCTCCTAAAGAAGTGGACTGACTGCAACCAAACTCGGTAAACATACTGCTTACAATCAGGCGAACAACCGCTGTCATGAATTACACACCTACCACTCACGCTACAGGAGACACGAAGTCGTAAACTACGATATTCTTGAATTACTGCAAAACCATGCGAGCCATCTTCCTGCACCTCCTCCTAAAGTAGTGGACCGACTGCAACCGAATTCGATACACTTACTGCTTACTATCAGGCGAACAACCGCTGTCATGAATTAAACACCTACCACCTACGGTACAGGAGACACGAATTCGTAAACTACGATATTCTTGAATTACTGCAAAATCATGCGAGCCATCTTCCTGCACCTCCTCCTAAAGTAGTGGACCGACTGCAACCAAACTCGGTACACATACTGCTTACTATCAGCCGAACAACCGCTGTCATGAATTAAACACCTACCACTCACGCTACAGGAGACACGAAGTCTTAATCTACAATATTCTTGACTTACTGCAAAACCATGCGAGCAATCTTCCTGCACCTCCTCGTAACGTAGTGCACCGACTGCAACCAAAGTCGCTACACATACTGCTTACTATCAGGCGAACAACCGCTGTCATGAATCAAACACCTACCACTCAGGGCTACAGGACCCACGAAGTCCTAAACTACGATATTCCTGAATTACAGCAAAACCATGCGAGCCATCTTCCTGCACCTCCTCGTAAAGTAGTGCACCGACTGCAACCAAACTCGGTACACATACTGCTTACTATCAGGCGAACAACCGCTGTCATGAATTAAACACCTTCCACTCACGCTACAGGAGAATCGAAGTCGTAAACTACGATATTCTTGAATTACTGCAAACCCATGCGAGCCATCTTTCTGCACCTCCTCCTAAAGTAGAGGACCGACTGCAACCAAACTCGGTACTCATACTGCTTACCATCACGCGAACAACCGCTGTCATGAATTAAACACCTACCACTCACGCTACAGGAGACACGAAGTCGTAAACTACGATATTCTTGAATTACTGTAAACGCATGCAAGCCATCTTCCTGCACCTCCTCCTAAAGTAGTGGACTGACTGCAACCAAACTCGGTACACATACTGCTTACTATCAGGCGAACAACCGCTGTCATGAATTAAACACCTACCACCCACGCTACAGGAGACACGAAGTCGTAAACTACGATATTCTTGAATTACTGCAAAATCATGCGAGCCATCTTTCTGCACCTCCTCCTAAAGTAGAGGACCGACTGCAACCAAACTCGGTACACATACTGCTTACTATCAGGCGAACAACCGCTGTCATCAATTAAACACCTACCACTCACGCTACAGGAGACACGAAGTCGTAAACTACGATATTCTTGAATTACTGCAAAAGCATGCGAGCCATCTTTCTGCACCTCCTCCTAAAGTACAGGACCGACTGCAACCAAACTCGGTACACATACTGCTTACTATCAGGCGAACAACCGCTGTCATGAATAAAACACCTACCACTCACGCTACAGCAGACACGAAGTCGTAAACTACGATATTCTTGAATTACCATAAAAAACATGCGAGCCATCTTCCTGCACCTCCTCCTAAAGTAGTGGACCGACTGCAACCAAACTCGGTACACATACTGCTTACTACCAGGCGAACAACCGCTGTCATGAATCAATCACCTACCACTCACGCTACAGGAGACACGAAGTCGTAAACTGCGAAATTCTTGAATTACTGCAAAACCATGCGAGCCATCTTCCTGCACCTCCTCCTAAAGTAGAGGACCGACTGCAACCAAACTCGGTACTCATACTGCTTACTATCAGGCGAACAACCGCTGTCATGAATTAAACACCTACCACTCACGCTAAAGGAGACACGAAGTCGTAAACTACGATATTCTTAAATTACTGCAAACGCAATCAAGCCATCTTCCTGCACCTCCTCCTAAGGAAGTGGACCGACTGCAACCAAACTCGGTACACATACTGCTTACTATCAGGCGAACAACCGCTGTCATGAATTAAACACCAACCACTCACTCTACAGGAGACACGAAGTCGTAAACTACGATATTCTTGAATTACTGCAACACCATGCGAGCCATCTTCCTGCACCTCCTCCTAAAGTACTGGACCGACTGCAACCAAACTCGGTACACATACTGCATACTATCAGGCGAACAACCGCTGTCATGATTTAAACACCAACCACTCACGCTACAGGAGACACGAAGTCGTTAACTACGATATTCTTGAATTACTGCAAAACCATGCGAGCCATCTTCCTGCACCTCCTCCTAAAGTAGTGGACCGACTGCAACCAAACTCGGTATACATACTGCTTACTATCAGGCGAACAACCGCTGTCATGAATTAAACAACGACCACTCACGCTACAGGAGACACGAAGTCGTAGACTACGATATTCTTGAAGTACTGCAAAACCATGCGAGCCATCTTCCTGCACCTCCTCCTAAAGTAGTGGACCGACTGCAACCAAACTCGGTACACATACTGCTTACTATCAGGCGAACAACCGCTGACATGAATTAAACACCTACCACCCACGCTACAGGAGACACGAAGTCGTAAACTACGATATTCTTGAATTACTGCAAAACCATGCGAGCCATCTTCCTGCACCTCCTCCTAAAGTAGTGGACCGACTGCAACCAAACTCGGTACACATACTGCTTACTATCAGGCGAACAACCGCTGTCATGAATAAAACACCTACCACTCACGCTACAGGAGATACGAAGTCGTAAACTACGATATTCTTGAATTACCAAAAAGCCATGCGAGCCATCTTCCTGCACCTCCTCCTAAAGTAGTGGACCGACTGCAACCAAACTCGGTACACATACAGCCTACTACCAGGCGAACAACCGCTGTCATGAATCAAACACCTACCACTCACGCTACAGGAGACACGAAGTCGTAAAGTACGATATTCTTGATTTACTGCAAAACCATGCGAGCCATTTTCTTGCACCTCCTCCGCCAGTCGTGGACCGACTGCAACCAAACTCGGTACACATACAGCTTACTGTCAGGCGAACAACCGCTGTCATGAATTAAACACCTACCACACACGCTACAGGAGACACGAAGTCGTAAACAACGATATTCTTGAATTACTGCAAAACCATGCGAGTCATCTTCCTGCACCTCCTCCTAAAGTAGAGGACCGACTGCAACCAAACTCGGTACTCATACTCCTTACTATCACGCGAACAACCGCTGTCATGAATTAAACACCTACCAACCACGCTACAGGAGACACGAAGTCGTAAACTACGATATTCTTGAATTACTGCAAACGCATGCAAGCCATCTTCCTGCACCTCCTCCTAAAGTAGTCGACCGACTGCAACCAACCTCGGTACACATACTGCTTACCATCAGGCGAACAACCGCTGTCATGAATTAAACAAATACCACTCACGCTACAGGATACACGAAGTCGTAAACTACGATATTCTTGAATTACTGCAAAACCATGCGAGCCCTCTTCCTGCACCTCCTCCTAAAGAAGTGGACTGACTGCAACAAAACTCGGTAAACATACCGCTTACTATCAGGCGAACAACCGCTGTCATGAATTACACACCTACCACTCACGCTACAGGAGACACGAAGTCGTAAACTACGATATTCTTGAATTACTGCAAAACCATGCGAGCCATCTTCCTGCACCTCCTCCTAAAGTAGTGGACCGACTGCAACCAAACTCGGTACACTTACTGCTTACTATCAGGCGAACAACCGTTGTCATGAATTAAACACCTACCACCTACGGTACAGGAGACACGAATTCGTAAACTACGATATTCTTGAATTACTGCAAAATCATGCGAGCCATCTTCCTGCATCTCCTCCTAAAGTAGTGGACCGATTGCAACCAAACTCGGTACACATACTGCTTACTATCAGGCGAACAACCGCTGTCATGAATTAAACACCTACCACTCACGCTACAGGAGACACGAAGTCTTAATCTACAATATTCTTGACTTACTGCAAAACCATGCGAGCAATCTTCCTGCACCTCCTCGTAAAGTAGTGCACCGACTGCAACCAAAGTCGCTACACATACTGCTTACTATCAGGCGAACAACCGCTGTCATGAATCAAACACCTACCACTCACGCTACAGGAGACACGAAGTCCTAAACTACGATATTCTTGAATTACTAAAAAACCATGCGAGCCATTTTCCTGCACCTCCTCCTCCAGTAGTGGACCGACTGCAACAAAACTCGGTACACATACTGCTTACTATCAGGCGAACAACCGCTGTCATGAATTAAACACCTTCCACTCACGCTACAGGAGACACGAAGGCGTAAACTACGATATTCTTGAATTACTGCAAAACCATGCGAGCCATCTTCCTGCACCTCCTCCTAAAGTAGAGGACCGACTGCAACCTAACTCGGTACTCATACTGCTTACCATCACGCGAACAACCGCTGTCATGAATTAAACACCTACCACTCACGCTACAGGAGACACGAAGTCGTAAACTACAATATTCTTGAATTACTGTAAACGCATGCAAGCTATCTTCCTGCACCTCCTCCTAAAGTAGTGGACCGACTGCAACCAAACTCGGTACACATACTGCTTACTATCAGGCGAACAACCGCTGTCATGAATTAAACACCTACCACTCACGCTACAGGAGACACGAAGTCATAAACTACGATATTATTGAATTACTGCAAAATCATGCGAGCCATCTTCCTGCACCTCCTCCTAAAGTAGTGGACCGATTGCAACCAAACTCGATACACATACTGCTTACTATCAGGCGAACAACCGCTGTCATGAATTAAACACCTACCACTCACGCTACAGGAGACACGAAGTCTTAAACTACGATATTCTTGAATTACTGCAAAACCATGCGAGCCATCTTCCTGCACCTCCTTGTAATGCAGTGCACCGACTGCAACCAAAGTCGCTACACATACTGCTTACAATCAGGCGAACAACCGCTGTCATCAATTAAACACCTACCACTCACGCTACAGGAGACACGAAGTCGTAAACTACGATATTCTTGAATTACTGCAAAAGCATGCGAGCCATCTTTCTGCACCTCCTCCTAAAGTAGAAGACCGACTGCAACCAAACTCGGTACACATACTGCTTACTATCAGGCGAACAACCGCTGTCATGAATCAAACACCTACCACTCACGCTACAGGAGACACGAAGTCGTAAACTACGATATTCTTGAATTACTGCAAAACCATGCGTGCCATTTTCCTGCACCACCTCCTCCAGTAGTGGACCGACTGCAACCAAAGTCGCTACACATACTGCTTACTATCAGGCGAGCAACCGCTGTCATGAATTAAACATCTACCACTCACGCTACAGGGAACACGAAGTCGTAAACTACGATATTCTTGAATTACTGCAAAACCATGCGAGCCATCTTCCTGCACCTCCTCCTAAGGAAGTGGACCGACTGCAACCAAACTCGGTACACATACTGCTTACTATCAGGCGAACAACCGCTGTCATGAATTACACACCTACCACTCACGCTACAGGAGGCACGAAGTCGTAAACTACGATATTCTTGAATTACTGCAAAAACATGCGAGCTATCTTCCTGCACCTCCTCCTAAAGTAGTGGACCGACTGCAACCAAACTCGGTACACATACTGCTTACTATCAGGCGAACAACCGCTGTCATGAATCAAACACCTACCACTCACGCTACAGGAGACACGAAGTCTTAATCTACGATATTCTTGAATTACCAAAAAGCCATGCGAGACATCTTCCTGCACCTCCTCCTAAAGTAGTGGACCGACTGCACCAAACTCTGTTCACATACTGCTTACTACCAGGCGAACAACCGCTGTCATGAATCAAACACCTACCACTCACGCTACAGGAGACACGAAGTCGTAAAGTACGATATTCTTGAATTACTGCAAAACCATGCGAGCCATTTTCCTGCACCTCCTCCGCCAGTAGTGGACCGACTGCAACCAAACTCGGTACACATACAGCTTACTATCAGGCGAACAACCGCTGTCATGAATTAAACACCTACCACTCACGCTACGGGATACACGAAGTCGTAAACTACGATATTCTTGAATTACTGCAAAACCATGCGAGCCATCCTCCTGCACCTCCTCCTAAAGTAGTGGGCCGACTGCAACCAAACTCGGTACACATACTGCTTACTACCAGGCGAACAACCGCTGTCATGAATTAAACACCTACCACACACGCTACAGGAGACACGAAGTCGTAAAATACGATATTCTTGAATTACTGCAAAACCATGCGAGCCATCTTCTTGCACCTCCTCCTAAAGTAGAGGACCGACTGCAACCAAACTCGGTACTCATACTGCTTACCATCACGCGAACAAACGCTGTCATGAATTAAACACCTACCACTCACGCTACAGGAGACACGAAGTCGTAAACTACGATATTCTTGAATTACTTCAAACGCATGCAAGCCATCTTCCTGCAACTCCTCCTAAAGTATTCGACCGACTGCAACCAAACTCGGTACACATACTTCTTACTATCAGGCGAACAACCGCTGTCATGAATCAAACACCTACCACTCACGCTACAGGAGACACGAAGTCGTAAACTACGATATTCTTGAATTACTGCAAAACCATGCGAGCCATCTTCCTGCACCTCCTCCTAAAGTAGAGGACCGACTGCAACCAAACTCGGTACTCATATTGCTTACTATCAAGCGAACGACCGCTGTCATTAATTAAACACCTACCACACACGCTACAGCAGACATGAAGTCGTAAACTACGATATTCTTGAATTACTGCAAAATCAAGCGAGCCATCTTCCTGCACCTCCTCCTAATGTAGTGGACCGATTGCAACCAAACTCGGTACACATACTGCTTACTATCAGGCGAACAACCGCTGTCATGAATTAAACACCTACCACTCACGCTACAGGAGACACGAAGTCTTAAACTACGATATTCTTGAATTACTGCAAAAACATGCGAGCCATTTTCCTGCACCTCCTCCTCCAGTAGTGGACCGACTGCAACCAAACTCGGTACACATACTGCTTACTATCAGGCGAACAACCTCTGTCATGAATTAAACAACTACAACTGACGCTACATGGGACACGAAGTCGTAAACTACGATATTCTTGAATTACTGCAAAACCATGCGAGCAATCTTCCTGCACCTCCTCGTAAAGTAGAGGACCGACTGCAACCAAACTCGGTACTCATACTGCTTACTATCAGGCGAAAAACCGCTGTCATGAATTAAACACCTACCACTCACGCTACAGGAGACACGAAGTCGTAAACTACGATATTCCTGAATTACTGCAAAACCATGCGAGCCATCTTCCTGCACCTCCTCCTAAAGTAGTGGACCCACTGCAACCAAACTCGGTACACATACTGCTTACTATCAGGCTATCAACCGCTGTCATGAATTAAACACCTTCCACTAACGCTACAGGAGACACGAAGTCGTAAACTACGATATTCTTGAATTACTGCAAAACCATGCGAGCCATCTTCCTGCACCTCCTCCTAAAGTAGAGGACCGACTGCAACCAAACTCGGTACTCATATTGCTTACTATCAGGCGAACGACCGCTGTCATTAATTGAACACCTACCACTCACGCTACAGCAGACACGATGTCGTAAACTACGATATTCTTGAATTACTGCAAAATCATGCGAGCAATCTTCCTGCACCTCCTCCTAAAGTAGTGGACCGATTGCAACCAAACTCGGTACACATACTGCTTACTATCAGGCGAACAACCGCTGTCATGAATTAAACACCTACCACTTACGCTACAGGAGACACGAAGTCTTAAACTACGATATTCTTGAATTACTGCAAAACCATGCGAGCCATCTTCCTGCACATCCTCGTAAAGTAGTGCACCGACTGCAACCAATGTCGCTACACATACTGCTTACTATCAGGCGAACAACCGCTGTCATGAATCAAACACCTACCACTCACGCAACAGGAGACACGAAGTCGTAAACTACGATATTCTTGAATTACTGCAAAACCATGCGAGCCATTTTCCTGCACCTCCTCCTCCAGTAGTGGACCGACTGCAACCAAACTCGGTACACATACTGCTTACTATCAGGCGAACAACCTCTGTCATGAATTAAACAACTACAACTGACGCTACAGGAGACACGAAGTCGTAAACTACGATATTCTTGAATTACTGCAAAACCATGCGAGCAATCTTCCTGCACCTCCTCGTAAAGTAGAGGACCGACTGCAACCAAACTCGGTACTCATACTGCTTACTATCAGGCGAAAAACCGCTGTCATGAATTAAACACCTACCACTCACGCTACAGGAGACACGAAGTCGTAAACTACGATATTCCTGAATTACTGCAAAACCATGCGAGCCATCTTCCTGCACCTCCTATTAAAGTAGTGGACCGACTGCAACCAAACTCGGTACACATACTGCTTACTATCAGGCTATCAACAGCTGTCATGAATTAATTAAACACCTTCCACTAATGCTACAGGAGACACGAAGTCGTAAACTACGATATTCTTGAATTACTGCAAAACCATGCGAGCCATCTTCCTGCACCTCCTCCTAAAGTAGAGGACCGACTGCAACCAAACTCGGTACTCATATTGCTTACTATCAAGCGAACGACCGCTGTCATTAATTAAACACCTACCACTCACGCTACAGGAGACACGAAGTCTTAAACTACGATATTCTTGAATTACTGCAAAACCATGCGAGCCATTTTCCTGCACCTCCTCCTAAAGTAGTGGACCGATTGCAACCAAACTCGGTACACATACTGCTTACTATCAGGCGAACAACCGCTGTCATGAATTAAACACCTACCACTCACGCTGCAGGTGACACGAAGTCGTAAACTACGATATTCTTGAATTACTTCAAACGCATGCAAGCCATCTTCCTGCAACTCCTCCTAAAGTAGTCGACCGACTGCAACCAAACTCGGTACACATACTGCTTACTATCAGGCGAACAACCGCTGTCATGAATTAAACACCTACCACTCACGCTACGGGATACACGAAGTCGTAAACTACGATATTCTTGAATTACTGCAAAACCATGCGAGCCATCTTCCTGCACCTCCTCCTAAAGTAGTGGGCCGACTGCAACCAAACTCGGTACACATACTGCTTACTATCAGGCGAACAACCGCTGTCATGAATTAAACACCTACCACTCACGCTACAGGAGACATGAAGTCTTAATGTACAATATTCTTGACTTACTGCAAAACCATGCGAGCAATCTTCCTGCTCCACCTCGTAAAGTAGTGCACCGACTGCAACCAAAGTCGCTACAGATACTGCTTACTATCAGGCGAACAACCGCTGTCATGAATCAAACACCTACCACTCACGCTACAGGAGACACGAAGTCGTAAACTACGATATTCTTGAATTACTGCAAAACCATGCGAGCCATCTTCCTGCACCTCCTCCTAAAGTAGAGGACCGACTGCAACCAAACTCGGTACTCATATTGCTTACTATCAAGCGAACGACCGCTGTCATTAATTAAAAACCTACCACACACGCTACAGCAGACACGAAGACGTAAACTACGATATTCTTGAATTACTGCAAAATCAAGCAAGCCATCTTCCTGCACCTCCTCCTAATGTAGTGGACCGATTGCAACCAAGCTCGGTACACATACTGCTTACTATCAGGCGAACAACCGCTGTCATGAATTAAACACCTACCACTCACGCTACAGGAGACACGAAGTCTTAAACTACGATATTCTTGAATTACTGCAAAACCATGCGAGCCATTTTCCTGCACCTCCTCCTCCAGTAGTGGACCGACTGCAACCAAACTCGGTACACATACTGCTTACTATCAGGCGAACAACCTCTGTCATGAATTAAACAAATACAACTGACGCTACAGGAGACACGAAGTCGTAAACTACGATATTCTTGAACTACTGCAAAACCATGCGAGCAATCTTCCTGCACCTCCTCGTAAAGTAGAGGACCGACTGCAACCAAACTCGGTACTCATACTGCTTACTATCAGGCGAAAAACCGCTGTCATGAATTAAACACCTACCACTCACGCTACAGGAGACACGAAGTCGTAAACTACGATATTCCTGAATTACTGCAAAACCATGCGAGCCATCTTCCTGCACCTCCTCCTAAAGTAGTGGACCGACGGCAACCAAACTCGGTGCACATACTGCTTACTATCAGGCTATCAACCGCTGTCATGAATTAAACACCTTCCACTAACGCTACAGGAGACACGAAGTCTTAAACTACGATATTCTTGAATTACTGCAAAACCATGCGAGCCTTTTTCCTGCACCTCCTCCTCCAGTAGTGGACCGACTGCAACCAAACTTGGTACACATACTGCTTACTATCAGGCGAACAACCTCTGTCATGAATTAAACAACTACAACTGACGCTACAGGAGACACGAAGTCGTAAACTACGATATTCTTGAATTACTGCAAAAACATGCGAGCAATCTTCCTGCACCTCCTCGTAAAGTAGAGGACCGACTGCAACCAAACTCGGTACTCATACTGCTTACTATCAGGCTATCAACCGCTGTCATGAATTAAACACCTTCCACTAACGCTACAGGAGACACGAAGTCGTAAACTACGATATTCTTGAATTACTGCAAAACCATGCGAGCCATCTTCCTGCACCTCCTCCTAAAGTAGAGGACCGACTGCAACCAAACTTGGTACTCATATTGCTTACTATCAAGCGAACGACCGCTGTCATTAATTAAACACCTACCACTCACGCTACAGCAGACACGAAGTCGTAAACTACGATATTCTTGAATTACTGCAAAATCATGCGAGCCATCATCCTGCACCTCCTCCTAAAGTAGTGGACCGATTGCAACCAAACTCGGTACACATACTGCTTACTATCAGGCGAACAACCGCTGTCATGAATAAAACACCTACCACTCACGCTACAGGAGACACGAAGTCGTAAACTACGATATTCTTGAATTACTAAAAAAAACCGTGCGAGCCATCTTCCTGCACCTCCTCCTAAAGTAGTGGACCGATTGCAACCAAACTCGGTACACATACTGCTTACTACCAGGCGAACAACCGCTGTCATGAATCAAACACCTACCACTCACGCTACAGGAGACACGAAGTCGTAAACTACGATATTCTTGAATTACTGCAAAACCATGCGAGCCACTTTCCTGCACCACCTCCTCCAATAGTGGTCCAACTGCAACCAAAGTCGCTACACATACTGCTTACTATCAGGCGAACAACCGCTGTCATGAATAAAACACCTACCACTCACGCTACAGGAGACACGAAGTCGTAAACCACGATATTCTTGAATTACTAAAAAAAAACCATGTGAGCCATCTTCCTGCACCTCCTCCTAAAGTAGAGGACCGACTGCAACCAAACTCGGTACTCATACTCCTTACTATCACGCGAACAACCGCTGTCATGAATTAAACACCTACCAACCACGCTACAGGAGACACGAAGTCGTAAACTACGATATTCTTGAATTACTGCATACGCATGCAAGCAATCTTCCTCCACCTCCTCCTAAAGTACTCGACCGAATGCAACCGAACTCGCTACACATACTGCTTACTATCAGGCGAACAACCGCTGTCATGAATAAAACACCTACCACTCACGCTACAGGAGACACGAAGTCGTAAACCACGATATTCTTGAATTACTAAAAAAAAACCATGCGTGCCATCTTCCTGCACCTCCTCGTAAAGTAGTGCGGCGACTGCAACCAAAGTCGCTACACATACTGCTTACTATCAGGTGAACAACCGCCGTCATGAATTAAACACCTACCACTCACGCTACAGGTGACACGAAGTCGTAAACTACGATATTCTTGAATTACTGCAAAATCATGCGAGCCATCTTCCTGCACCTCCTCTTCCAGTAGTGGACCGACAGCAACCAAATTCGGTACACATACTGCTTATTATCAGGCGAACAACCGCTGTCATGAATTAAACACATACCACTCACGCTAAAGGAGACACGATGTCGTAAACTACGATATTCTTGAATTACTGCAAAAACATGCGAGCCATCTTCCTGCACCTCCTCCTAAAGTAGAGGACCGACTGCAACAAAACTCGGTACTCATACTGCTTACTATCAGGCGAACAACCGCTGTCATGAATTAAACACCTACCACTCACGCTACAGGGGACACGAAGTCGTAAACTACGATATTCTTGAATTACTGCAAAACCATGCGAGCCATCTTCCTGCACCTCCTCCTAAAGTAGAGGACCGACTGCAACCAAACTCGGTACTCATATTGCTTACTATCAAGCGAACGACCGCTGTCATTAATTAAACACCTACCACTCACGCTACAGCAGACACGAAGTCGTAAACTACGATATTCTTGAATTACTGCAAAATCATGCGAGCCATCTTCCTGCACCTCCTCCTAAAGTAGTGGACCGATTGCAACCAAACTCGGTACACATACTGCTTACTATCAGGCGAACAACCGCTGTCATGAATTAAACACCTACCACTCACGCTGCAGGAGACACGAAGTCGTAAACTACGATATTCTTGAATTACTTCAAACGCATGCAAGCCATCTTCCTGCAACTCCTCCTAAAGTAGTCGACCGACTGCAACCAAACTCGGTACACATACTGCTTACTATCAGGCGAACAACCGCTGTCATGAATTAAACACCTACCACTCACGCTACGGGATACACGAAGTCGTAAACTACGATATTCTTGAATTACTGCAAAACCACGCGAGCCATCTTCCTGCACCTCCTCCTAAAGTAGTGGGCCGACTGCAACCAAACTCGGTACACATACTGCTTACTATCAGGCGAACAACCGCTGTCATGAATTAAACACCTACCACTCACGCTACAGGAGACACGAAGTCTTAATGTACAATATTCTTGACTTACTGCAAAACCATGCGAGCAATCTTCCTGCTCCACCTCGTAAAGTAGTGCACCGACTGCAACCAAAGTCGCTACACATACTGCATACTATCAGGCGAACAACCGCTGTCATGAATCAAACACCTACCACTCACGCTACAGGAGACACGAAGTCGTAAACTACGATATTCTTGAATTACTGCAAAACCATGCGAGCCATCTTCCTGCACCTCCTCCTAAAGTAGAGGACCGACTGCAACCAAACTCGGTACTCATATTGCTTACTATCAAGCGAACGACCGCTGTCATTAATTAAACACCTACCACACACGCTACAGCAGACACGAAGACGTAAACTACGATATTCTTGAATTACTGCAAAATCAAGCAAGCCATCTTCCTGCACCTCCTCCTAATGTAGTGGACCGATTGCAACCAAGCTCGGTACACATACTGCTTACTATCAGGCGAACAACCGCTGTCATGAATTAAACACCTACCACTCACGCTACAGGAGACACGAAGTCTTAAACTACGATATTCTTGAATTACTGCAAAACCATGCGAGCCATTTTCCTGCACCTCCTCCTCCAGTAGTGGACCGACTGCAACCAAACTCGGTACACATACTGCTTACTATCAGGCGAACAACCTCTGTCATGAATTAAACAAATACAACTGACGCTACAGGAGACACGAAGTCGTAAACTACGATATTCTTGAATTACTGCACAACCATGCGAGCAATCTTCCTGCACCTCCTCGTAAAGTAGAGGACCGACTGCAACCAAACTCGGTACTCATACTGCTTACTATCAGGCGAAAAACCGCTGTCATGAATTAAACACCTACCACTCACGCTACAGGAGACACGAACTCGTAAACTACGATATTCCTGAATTACTGCAAAACCATGCGAGCCATCTTCCTGCACCTCCTCCTAAAGTAGTGGACCGACGGCAACCAAACTCGGTACACATACTGCTTACTATCAGGCTATCAACCGCTGTCATGAATTAAACACCTTCCACTAACGCTACAGGAGACACGAAGTCGTAAACTACGATATTCTTGAATTACTGCAAAACCATGCGAGGCTTTTTCCTGCACCTCCTCCTCCAGTAGTGGACCGACTGCAACCAAACTTGGTACACATACTGCTTACTATCAGGCGAACAACCTCTGTCATGAATTAAACAACTACAACTGACGCTACAGGAGACACGAAGTCGTAAACTACGATATTCTTGAATTACTGCAAAACCATGCGAGCAATCTTCCTGCACCTCCTCGTAAAGTAGAGGACCGACTGCAACCAAACTCGGTACTCATACTGCTTACTATCAGGCTATCAACCGCTGTCATGAATTAAACACCTTCCACTAACGCTACAGGAGACACGAACTCGTAAACTACGATATTCCTGAATTACTGCAAAACCATGCGAGCCATCTTCCTGCACCTCCTCCTAAAGTAGTGGACCGACGGCAACCAAACTCGGTACACATACTGCTTACTATCAGGCTATCAACCGCTGTCATGAATTAAACACCTTCCACTAACGCTACAGGAGACACGAAGTCGTAAACTACGATATTCTTGAATTACTGCAAAACCATGCGAGGCTTTTTCCTGCACCTCCTCCTCCAGTAGTGGACCGACTGCAACCAAACTTGGTACACATACTGCTTACTATCAGGCGAACAACCTCTGTCATGAATTAAACAACTACAACTGACGCTACAGGAGACACGAAGTCGTAAACTACGATATTCTTGAATTACTGCAAAATCATGCGAGCCATCATCCTGCACCTCCTCCTAAAGTAGTGGACCGATTGCAACCAAACTCGGTACACATACTGCTTACTATCAGGCGAACAACCGCTGTCATGAATAAAACACCTACCACTCACGCTACAGGAGACACGAAGTCGTAAACTACGATATTCTTGAATTACTAAAAAAAACCGTGCGAGCCATCTTCCTGCACCTCCTCCTAAAGTAGTGGACCGATTGCAACCAAACTCGGTACACATACTGCTTACTACCAGGCGAACAACCGCTGTCATGAATCAAACACCTACCACTCACGCTACAGGAGACACGAAGTCGTAAACTACGATATTCTTGAATTACTGCAAAACCATGCGAGCCATTTTCCTGCACCACCTCCTCCAGTAGTGGTCCAACTGCAACCAAAGTCGCTACACATACTGCTTACTATCAGGCGAACAACCGCTGTCATGAATAAAACACCTACCACTCACGCTACAGGAGACACGAAGTCGTAAACCACGATATTCTTGAATTACTAAAAAAAAACCATGCGAGCCATCTTCCTGCACCTCCTCCTAAAGTAGAGGACCGACTGCAACCAAACTCGGTACTCATACTCCTTACTATCACGCGAACAACCGCTGTCATGAATTAAACACCTACCAACCACGCTACAGGAGACACGAAGTCGTAAACTACGATATTCTTGAATTACTGCATACGCATGCAAGCAATCTTCCTCCACCTCCTCCTAAAGTACTCGACCGACTGCAACCGAACTCGCTACACATACTGCTTACTATCAGGCGAACAACCGCTGTCATGAATAAAACACCTACCACTCACGCTACAGGAGACACGAAGTCGTAAACCACGATATTCTTGAATTACTAAAAAAAAAACCATGCGTGCCATCTTCCTGCACCTCCTCGTAAAGTAGTGCGGCGACTGCAACCAAAGTCGCTAAACATACTGCTTACTATCAGGTGAACTACCGCTGTCATGAATTAAACACCTACCACTCACGCTACAGGTGACACGAAGTCGTAAACTACGATATTCTTGAATTACTGCAAAATCATGCGAGCCATCTTCCTGCACCTCCTCTTCCAGTAGTGGACCGACAGCAACCAAATTCGGTACACATACTGCTTATTATCAGGCGAACAACCGCTGTCATGAATTAAACACCTACCACTCACGCTAAAGGAGACACGATGTCGTAAACTACGATATTCTTGAATTACTGCAAAAACATGCGAGCAATCTTCCTGCACCTCCTCCTAAAGTAGTGGACCGACTGAAACCAAACTCGGTACACATACTGCTCACTATCAGGCGAACAACCGCTGTCATGAATTAAACACCTACCAATCACGCTACAGGAGACACGAATTCTTTAACTACGATATTCTTGAATTACGGCAAAATCATGCGAGCCATCATCCTGCACCTCCTCCTCCAATATTGGGTCGACTGCAACCAAACTCGGTACAAATACTGCTTACTAACAGGCGAACAACCGCTGTCATGAATTAAACACCTACCACTCACGCTACAGGAGACACGAAGTCGTAAACTAAGATACTCTTGAATTACTGCAAACGCATGCGAGCCATCTTCCTGCACCTCCTCCTAAAGTAGTCGACCGACTGCAACCAAACTCGGTACACATACTGATTACTATCAGGCGAACAACCGCTGTCGTGAATTAAACACCTACCACTCACACTACAGGAGACACGAAGTCGTGAACTACGATATTCTTGAATGACTGCAAAATCATGAGAGCCATTTTCCTGCACCTCCTCTTCCAGTAGTGGACCGACTGCAACCAAACTCGGTACACATACTGCTTACTATCAGGCGAACAACCGCTGTCATGAATTAAACACCTACCACTCACGCTTCAGGAGACACGAAATCGTAAACTACGATATTCTTGAATTACTGCAAAACCATGCGAGTTATCTTCCTGCACCTCCTCCTAAAGTAGAGGACCGACTGCAACAAAACTCGGTACTCATACTGCTTACTATCAGGCGAACAACCGCTGTCATGAATTAAACACCTACCACTCACACTACAGGAGACACGAAGTCGTAAACTACGATATTCTTGAATTACTGCAAACGCATGCAAGCAATCTTCCTGCACCTCCTCCTAAAGTAGTCGACCGACTGCAACCAAACTCGGTACACATACTGATTACTATCAGGCGAACAACCGCTGTCATGAATTAAACACCTACCACTCACGCTACAGGAGACACGAATTCGTTAACTACGATATTCTTGAATTACTGCAATCGCATGCAAGCCATCTTCCTGCACCTCCTCCTAAAGTAGTGGACCGACTGCAACCAAACTCGGTACACATACTGCTTACTATCAGGCGAACAACCGCTGTGATGAATTAAACACCTACCACTCACGCTACAGGAGACACGAAGTCTTAATCTACGATATTCTTGAATTACTGCAAAACCATGCGAGCCATCTTCCTGCACCTCTTCATAAAGTAGTGCACCGACTGCAACCAAATTCGATACACATATTGCTTACTATCAGGAGAACAACCACTGTCATGAATTAAACACCTACCACTCACGCTTCAGGAAACAAGAAGTCGTAAACTACGATATTCTTGAATTACTAAAAAAACCATGCGAGCAATCTTCCTGCACCTCCTCCTAAAGTAGAGGACCGACTGCAACCAAACTCGGTACTCATATTGCTTACTATCAGGCGAACAACCGCTGTCATGAAATAAACACCTACCACTCATGCCACAGGAGACACGAAGTCGTAAACTACGATATTCTTGAATTACTGCAAAACCATGCGAGCCATCTTCCTGCACCTCCTCCTCCAATAGTGGGCCGACTGCAACCAAACTCTGTACACATACTGCTTACTAACAGTCGAACAACCGCTGTCATGAATTAAACACCTACCACTCACGCTACAGGAGACACGAAGTCGTAAACTAAGATATTCTTGAATTACTGCAAACGCATGCAAGCCATCTTCCTGCACCTCCTCCTAAAGTAGTCGACCGACTGCAACCAAACTCGGTACACATACTGATTACTATCAGGCGAACAACCGCTGTCGTGAATTAAACACCTACCACTCACACTACAGGAGACACGAAGTCTTAATCTACGATATTCTTGAATTACTGCGAAACCATGCGAGCCATCTTCCTGCACCTCCTCATAAAGTAGTGCACCGACTGCAACCAAATTCGCTACACATACTGCTTACTATCAGGAGAACAACCGCTGTCATGAATTAAACACCTACCACTCACGCTTCAGGAGACAAGAAGTCGTAAACTACGATATTCTTGCATTACTGCAAAACCATGCGAGCCATTTTCCTGCACCTTCTCTTCCAGTAGTTGACCGACTGCAACCAAACTCGGTACACATACTGCTTACTATCAGGCGAACAACCGCTGTCATGAATTAAACACCTACCACTCACGCTACAGGGGACACGAAGTCGTAAACTAAGATATTCTTGAATTACTGCAAACGCATGCAAGCCATCTTCCTGCACCTCCTCCTAAAGTAGTCGACCGACTGCAACCAAACTCGGTACACATACTGATTACTATCAGGCGAACAACCGCTGTCGTGAATTAAACACCTACCACTCACGCTACAGGAGACACGAAGTCTTAATCTACGATATTCTTGAATTACTGCAAAACCATGCGAGCCAACTTCCTGCACCTCCTCATAAAGTAGTGCACCGACTGCAACCAAATTCGCTACACATACTGCTTACTATCAGGAGAACAACCGCTGTCATGAATTAAACACCTACCACTCACGCTTCAGGAGACAAGAAGTCGTAAACTACGATATTCTTGCATTACTGCAAAACCATGCGAGCCATTTTCCTGCACCTTCTCTTCCAGTAGTTGACCGACTGCAACCAAACTCGGTACACATACTGCTTACTATCAGGCGAACAACCGCTGTCATGAATTAAACACCTACCACTCACGCTACAGGGGACACGAAGTCGTAAACTAAGATATTCTTGAATTACTGCAAACGCATGCAAGCCATCTTCCTGCACCTCCTCCTAAAGTAGTCGACCGACTGCAACCAAACTCAGTACACATACTGATTACTATCAGGCGAACAACCGCTGTCGTGAATTAAACACCTACCACTCACGCTACAGGAGACACGAAGTCTTAATCTACGATATTCTTGAATTACTGCAAAACCATGCGAGCCAACTTCCTGCACCTCCTCATAAAGTAGTGCACCGACTGCAACCAAATTCGCTACACATACTGCTTACTATCAGGAGAACAACCGCTGTCATGAATTAAACACCTACCACTCACGCTTCAGGAGACAAGAAGTCGTAAACTACGATATTCTTGCATTACTGCAAAACCATGCGAGCAATCTTCCTGCACCTCCTCCTAAAGTAGTGGACCGACTGCAGCCAAACTCGGTACAAATACTGCTTACTATCAGGCGAACAACCGCTGTCATGAATTAAACACCTACCACTCACGCTACAGGAGACACGAATTCGTTAACTACGATATTCTTGAATTACTTCAAAATCATGCGAGCCATCTTCCTGCACCTCCTCCTAAAGTAGTGGACCGACTGCAACCAAACTCGGTACACATACTGCTTTCTAGCAGGCGAATAACCGCTGTGATGAATTAAACACCTACCACTCACGCTACAGGAGACACGAAGTCTTAATCTACGATATTCTTGAATTACTGCAAAACCATGCGAGCCATCTTCCTGCTCCTCCTCTTCCAGTAGTGGACCGACCGCAACCAAAATCGGTACACATACTGCTTACTAGCAGGCGAATAACCGCTGTGATGACATAAACACCTACCACTCACGCTACAGGAGACACGAAGTCTTAATCTACGATATTCTTGAATTACTTCAAAATCATGCGAGCCATCTTCCTGCACCTCCTCCTAAAGTAGAGCACCGACTGCAACCAAAGTCACTACACAAACTGCTTACTATCAGGAGAACAACCGCTGTCATGAAATAAACACCTACCACTCACGCTTCAGGAGACACGAAGTCTTAATCTACGATATTCTTGAATTACTGCAAAACCATGCGAGCCATCTTCCTGCTCCTCCTCTTCCAGTAGTGGACCGACTGCAACCAAACTCGGTACTCATATTGCTTACTATCAGGCGAACAACCGCTGTCATGAATTAAACACCTACCACTCATGCTACAGGAGACACGAAGTCGTAAACTACGATATTCTTGAATTACTGCAAAACCATGCGAGCCATCTTCCTGCACCTCCTCCTCCAATAGTGGGCCGACTGCAACCAAACTCGGTACAAATACTGCTTACTAACAGGCGAACAGCCGCTGTCATGAATTAAACACCTACCACTCACGCTACAGGAGACACGAAGTCGTAAACTAAGATATTCTTGAATTACTGCAAACGCATGCAAGCCATCTTCCTGCACCTCATCCTAAAGTAGTCGACCGACTGCAACAAAACTCGGTACACATACTGATTACTATCAGGCGAACAACCGCTGTCGTGAATTTAACTCCTACCACTCACACTACAGGAGACACGAAGTCGTAAACTACGATATTCCTGAATTACTGCAAAACCATGCGAGCCATTTTCCTGCACCTCCTCTTCCAGTAATGGACCGACTGCAACCAAACTCGGTACACATACTGATTACTATCCGGCGAACAACCGCTGTCATGAATTAAACACCTACCACTCACGCTACAGGAGACACGAAGTCTTAATCTACGATATTCTTGAATTACTGCAAAACCGTGCGAGCCATCTTCCTGCACCTCCTCGTAAAGTAGTGCACCGACTGCAACCAAAGTCGCTATACATACTGCTTACTATCAGGCGAACAACCGCTGTCATGAATTAAACACCTACCACTCACGCTACAGGAGACAGGAATCTTACTCTACGATATTCTTGAATTACTGCAAAACCATGCGAGCCATCTTCCTGGACCTCCTCGTAAAGTAGTGCACCGACTACAACCAAAGTCGCTACACATACTGCTTACTATCAGGCGAACAACCGCTGTCATGAATTATACACCAACCACTCACGCTACAGGAGACACGAAGTCGTAAACTACGATATTCTTGAATTACCGCAAAGCCATGCGAGCCACCTTCCTGCACCTCCTCCTAAAGTAGTGGATCGACTGGAACCAAACTCGGTACACATACTGCTTACTATCAGGCGAACAACCGCTGTCATGAATTAAACACCTACCACTCACGCTACAGGAGACACGAATTCGTTAACTACGATATTCTTGAATTACTGCAAACGCATGCAAGCCATCTTCCTGCACCTCCTCCTAAAGTAGTGGACCGACTGCAACCAAACTTGGTACACATACTGCTTACTATCAGGCGAACAACCGCTGTGATGAATTAAACACCTACCACTCACGCTACAGGAGACACGAAGTCTTAATCTACGATATTCTTGAATTACTGCAAAACCATGCGAGCCATCTTCCTGCACCTCCTCATAAAGTAGTGCACCGACTGCAACCAAATTCGCTACACATATTGCTTACTATCAGGAGAACAACCACTGTCATGAATTAAACACCTACCACTCACGCTTCAGGAGACAAGAAGTCGTAAACTACGATATTCTTGAATTACTAAAAAAACCATGCGAGCAATCTTCCTGCACCTCCTCCTAAAGTAGAGGACCGACTGCAACCAAACTCGGTACTCATGTTGCTTACTATCAGGCGAACAACCGCTGTCATGAATTAAACACCTACCACTCATGATACAGGAGACACGAAGTCGTAAACTACGATATTCTTGAATTACTGCAAAACCATGCGAGCCATCTTCCTGCACCTCCTCCTCCAATAGTGGGCCGACTGCAACCAAACTCTGTACACATACTGCTTTCTAACAGGCGAACAACCGCTGTCATGAATTAAACACCTACCACTCACGCTACAGGAGACACGAAGTCGTAAACTAAGATATTCTTGAATTACTGCAAACGCATGCAAGCCATCTTCCTGCACCTCATCCTAAAGTAGTCGACCGACTGCAACCAAACTCGGTACACATACTGATTACTATCAGGCGAACAACCGCTGTCGTGAATTAAACACCAACCACTCACGCTACAGGAGACACGAAGTCGTAAACTACGATATTCTTGAATTACTGCAAAACCATGCGAGCCATCTTCCTGCACCTCCTCCTAAAATAGTGGACCGACTGCAACCAAACTCGGTAGACGTACTGCTTACTATCAGGCGAACAACCGCTGTGATGAATTAAACACCTACCACTCACGCTACAGGAGACACAAAGTCTTAATCTACGATATTCTTGAATTACTGCAAAACCATGCGAGCCATCTTCCTGCACCTCCTCATAAAGTAGTGCACCGACTGCAACCAAATTCGCTACACATACTGCTTACTATCAGGAGAACAACCGCTGTCATGAATTAAACACCTACCACTCACGCTTCAGGAGACAAGAAGTCGTAAACTACGATATTCTTGCATTACTGCAAAACCATGCGAGCCATTTTCCTGCACCTCCTCTTCCAGTAGTTTACCGACTGCAACCAAACTCGGTACACATACTGCTTACTATCAGGCGAACAACCGCTGTCATGAATTAAACACCTTCCACTCACGCTACAGGAGACACGAAGTCGTAAACTACGATATTCTTGAATTACTGCAAAACCATGCGAGAAATCTTCCTGCACCTCCTCCACCAATAGTGGGCCGACTGCAACCAAACTCGGTACACATACTGCTTACTATCAGGCGAACAACAGCTGTCATGAATTAAACACCTACCACTCACGCTACAGGAGACACGAAGTCGTAAACTAAGATATTCTTGAATTACTGCAAACGCATGCAAGCCATCTTCCTGCACCTCTTCCTAAAGTAGACGACCGACTGCAACCAAACTCGGTACACATACTGATTACTATCAGGCGAACAACCGCTGTCATGAATTAAACACCTACCACTCACGCTACAGGAGACACGAAGTCGTAAACTACGATATTCTTGAATTACTGCAAAACCATGCGAGCCATCTTCCTGCACCTCCTCGTAAAGTAGTGCACCGACTGCAACCAAAGTCGCTACACATACTGCTTACTATCAGGCGAACAACCGCTGTCATGAATTAAACACCTACCACTCACGCTTCAGGAGACAAGAAGTCGTAAACTACGATATTCTTGCATTACTGCAAAACCATGCGAGCCATTTTCCTGCACCTCCTCTTCCAGTAGTTGACCGACTGCAACCAAACTCGGTACACATACTGCTTACTATCAGGCGAACAACCGCTGTCATGAATTAAACACCTTCCACTCACGCTACAGGAGACACGAAGTCGTAAACTACGATATTCTTGAATTACTGCAAAACCATGCGAGAAATCTTCCTGCACCTCCTCCACCAATAGTGGGCCGACTGCAACCAAACTCGGTACACATACTGCTTACTATCAGGCGAACAACAGCTGTCATGAATTAAACACCTACCACTCACGCTACAGGAGACACGAAGTCGTAAACTAAGATATTCTTGAATTACTGCAAACGCATGCAAGCCATCTTCCTGCACCTCTTCCTAAAGTAGACGACCGACTGCAACCAAACTCGGTACACATACTGATTACTATCAGGCGAACAACCGCTGTCATGAATTAAACACCTACCACTCACGCTACAGGAGACACGAAGTCGTAAACTACGATATTCTTGAATTACTGCAAAACCATGCGAGCCATCTTCCTGCACCTCCTCGTAAAGTAGTGCACCGACTGCAACCAAAGTCGCTACACATACTGCTTACTATCAGGCGAACAACCGCTGTCATGAATTAAACACCTACCACTCACGCTACAGGTGACACGAAGTCGTAAACTACGATATTCTTGAATTACTGCAAATTCATGCGAGCCATCTTCCTGCACCTCCTTTTCAAGTAGTGGACCGACAGCAACCAAATTCGGTACACATACTGCTTACTATCAGCCGAACAACCACTGTCATGAATTAAACACCTACCACTCACGCTACAGGAGACACGAAGTCGTAAACTACGATATTCTTGAGATACTGCAAAAACATGCGAGCCATTTTCCTGCACCTCCTCCTAAAGTAGAGGACCGACTGCAACCAAACTCGGTACTCATACTGCTTACTATCAGGCGAACAACCGCTGTCATGAATTAAACACCTACCACTCACGCTACAGGGGACACGAAGTCGTAAACAACGATATTCTTGAATTACTGCAAGCGCATGCAAGCAATCTTCCTGCACCTCCTCCTAAA
Source organism: Locusta migratoria (assembly GCA_026315105.1). NCBI lineage: Eukaryota > Metazoa > Arthropoda > Insecta > Orthoptera > Acrididae > Locusta > Locusta migratoria. The sequence goes on along the minus strand of CM048752.1, from coordinate 4,228,889 downwards.
GTAGTCAACCCACTGCAACCAAACTCGGTACACATACTGATTACTATCAGGCGAACAACCGCTGTCATGAATTAAACACCAACCACCCACGCTACAGGAGACACGAAGTCGTAAACTACGATATTCTTGAATTACTGCAAAACCATGCGAGCCATCTTCCTGCACCTCCTCCTAAAGTAGTGGACCGACTGCAGCCAAACTCGGTACAAATACTGCTTACTATCAGGCGAACAACCGCTGTCATGAATTAAACACCTACCACTCACGCTTCAGGAGACAAGAAGTCATAAACTACGAAATTCTTGAATTACTAAAAAACCACGCGAGCAATCTTCCTGCACCTCCTCCTAAAGTAGAGGACCGACTGCAACCAAACTAGGTACTCATATTGCTTACTATCAGGCGAACAACCGCTGTCATGAATTAAACACCTACCACTCATGCTACAGGAGACACGAAGTCGTAAACTACGATATTCTTGAATTACTGCAAAATCATGCGAGCCATCTTCCTGCACCTCCGCCTCCAATAGTGGGCCGACTGCAACCAAACTCGGTACAAATACTGCTTACTAACAGGCGAACAGCGGCTGTCATGAATTAAACACCTACCACTCACGCGACAGGAGACACGAAGTCGTAAACTAAGATATTCTTGAATTACTGCAAACGCATGCAAGCCATCTTCCTGCACCTCCTCCTAAAGTAATCTACCGACTGCAACCAAACTCGGTACACATACTGATTACTATCAGGCGAACAACCGTTGTCGTGAATTAAACACCTACCACTCACACTACAGGAGACACGAATTCGTAAACTACGATATTCCTCAATTACTGCAAAACCATGCGAGCCATTTTCCTGCACCTCCTCTTCCAGTAGTGGACCGACTGCAACCAAACTCGGTACCCATACTGCTTACTATCAGGCGAACAACCGCTGTCATGAATTAAACACCTACCACTCACGCTTCAGGAGACACGAGGTCGTAAACTACGATATTCTTGAATTACTGCAAAACCATGGGAGCTATCTTCCTGCACCTCCTCCTAAAGTAGAGGACCGACTGCAACCAAACTCGGTACTCATACTGCTTACTATCAGGCGAACAACCGCTGTCATGAATTAAACACCTACCACTCACGCTACAGGAGACACGATGTCGTAAACTACGATATTCTTGAATTACTGCAAACGCATGCAAGCAATCATCCTGCACCTCCTCCTAAAGTAGTCGACCGACTGCAACCAAACTCGGTACACATACTGACTACTATCAGGCGAACAACCGCTGTCATGAATTAAAAACCTACCACACACGCTACAGGAGACACGAAGTCTTAATCTACGATATTCTTGAATTACTGAAAAACCGTGCGAGCAATCTTCCTGCACCTCCTCGTAAAGTAGTGCACCGACTGCAACCAAAGTCGCTACACATACTGCTTACTATCAAGCGAACAACCGCTGTCATGAATTAAACACCTACCACTCACGCTACAGGAGACAGGAATCTTACTCTACGATATTCTTGAATTACTGCAAAACCATGCGAGCCATCTTCCTGGACCTCCTCGTAAAGTAGTGCACCGACTACAACCAAAGTCGCTACACATACTGCTTACTATCAGGCGAACAACCGCTGTCATGAATTAAACACCAACCACTCACGCTACAGGAGACACGAAGTCGTAAACTACGATATTCTTGAATTACTGCAAAACCATGCGAGCCATCTTCCTGCACCTCCTCCTAAAGTAGTGGACCGACTGCAACCAAACTCGCTACTCATACTGCTTACTATCAGGCGAACAACCGCTGTCATGAATTAAACACCTACCACTCACGCTACAGGAGACACGAAGTCTTAATCTACGATATTCTTGAATTACTGCAAAACCATGCGAGCCATCTTCCTGCACCTCCTCATAAAGTAGTGCACCGACTGCAACCAAATTCGCTACACATACTGCTTACTATCAGGAGAACAACCGCTGTCATGAATTAAACACCTACCACTCACGCTTCAGGAGACAAGAAGTCGTAAACTACGATATTCTTGAATTACTAAAAAACAATGCGAGCAATCTTCCTGCACCTCCTCCTAAAGTAGAGGACCGACTGCAACCAAACTCGGTACTCATATTGCTCACTATCAGGCGAACAACCGCTGTCATGAATTAAACACCTACCACTCATGCTACAGGAGACACGAAGTCGTAAACTACGATATTCTTGAATTACTGCAAAACCATGCGAGCCATCTTCCTGCACCTCCTCCTCCAATAGTGGGCCGACTGCAACCAAACTCGGTACACATACTGCTTACTAACAGGCGAACAACCGCTGTCATGAATTAAACACCTACCACTCACGCTACAGGAGACACGAAGTCGTAAACTAAGATATTCTTGAATTACTGCAAACGCATGCAAGCCATCTTCCTGCACCTCCTCCTAAAGTAGTCGACCGACTGCAACCAAACTCGGTACACATACTGATTACTATCAGGCGAACAACCACTGTCATGAATTAAACACCTACCACTCACGCTACAGGAGACACGAAGTCGTAAACTACGATATTCTTGAATTACTGCAAAACCATGTGAGCCATCTTCCTGCACCTCCTCCTCCAATAGTGAGCCGACTGCAACCAAACTCGGTACACATACTGCTTACTATCAGGCGAACAACCGCTGTCATGAATGAAACACCTACCACTCACGCTACAGGAGACACGAAGTCGTAAACTAAGATATTCTTGAATTACTGCAAACGCATGCAAGCCATCTTCCTGCACCTCCTCCTAAAGTAGTCGACCGACTGTAACCAAACTCGGTACACATACTGATTACTATCAGGCGAACAACCGCTGTCGTGAATTAAACACCTACCACTCACACTACAGGAGACACGAAGTCGTAAACTACGATATTCTTGAATTACTGCAAAACCATGCGAGCCATTTTCCTGCACCTCCTCTTCCAGTAGAGGACCGACTGCAACCAAACTCGGTACACATACTGCTTACTATCAGGCGAACAACCGCTGTCATGAATTAAACACCTACCACTCACGCTTCAGGAGACACGAGGTCGTAAACTACGATATTCTTGAATTACTGCGAAACCATGCGAGTTATCTTCCTGCACCTCCTCCTAAAGTAGAGGACCGACTGCAACCAAACTCGGAACTCATACTGCTTACTATCAGGCGAACAACCGCTTTCATGAATTAAACACCTACCACTCACGCTACAGGAGACACGAAGTCTTAATCTACGATATTCTTGAATTACTGCAAAACCATGCGAGCCATCTTCCTGCACCTCCTCGTAAAGTAGTGCACCGTCTGCAACCAAAGTCGCTACACATACTGCTTACTATCAGGCGAACAACCGCTGTCATGAATTAAACACCTACCACTCACGCTACAGGTGACAGGAATCTTAATCTACTATATTCTTGAATTACTGCAAAACCATGCGAGCCATCTTCCTGGACCTCCTCGTAAAGTAGTGCACCGACTGCAACCAAAGTCGCTACACATACTGCTTACTATCAGGCGAACAACCGCTGTCATGAATTAAACGCCTACCACTCACGCTACAGGAGACACTAAGTCGTAAACTACGATATTCTTGAATTACTGCAAAACCATGCGAGCCATCTTCCTGCACCTCATGCTAAAGTAGTGGACCGACTGCAACCAAACTCGGTACACATACTGCTTACTATGAGGCGAACAACCGCTGTCATGAATTACACACCTACCAGTCACGCTACAGGTGACACGAAGTCGTAAACTACGATATTCTTGAATTACTGAAAACCATGCGAGCCATCTTCCTGCACCTCCTCCTAAAGTAGTGGACCGATTGCAAACAAACTCGGTACACATACTGCTTACTGTCAGGCGAACAACAGCTATCATGAATTTAACACCTACCACTCACGCTACAGGAGACACGAAATCGTAAACTAAGATATTCTTGAATTACTGCAAACGCATGCAAGCCATCTTCCTGCACCTCCTCCTAAAGTAGTCGACCGACTGCAACCAAACTCGGTACACATACTGATTACTATCAGGCGAACAACCGCCGCCATGAATTAAACACCTACCACTCACGCTACAGGAGACACGAAGTCGTAAACTACGATATTCTTGAATTACTGCAAAACCATGCGAGCCATCTTCCTGCACCTCCTCCTAAAGTAGTGGACCGACTGCAACCAAACTCGGTACACATACTGCTTACTATCAGGCGAACAGCAGCTGTCATGAATTACACACCTACCACGCACGCTACAGGAGACACGAAGTCGTAAACTACAATATTCTTGAATTACTGCAAAACCATGCGAGCCATCTTCCTGCACCTCCTCCTAAAGTAGTCGACCGACTGCAACCAAACTTAGAACACATACTGCTTACTATCAGGCGAACAACCACTGTCATGAATTAAACACCTACCACTCACGTTACAGGAGACACAAAGTCGTAAACTACGATATTCTTGAATTACTGCAAAAACATTCGAGCCATCTTCCTGCACCTCCTCCTAAAGTAGAGGACCGACTGCAACCAAACTCGGTACTCATACTGCTTACTATCAGGCGAACAACCGCTGTCATGAATTAAACACCTACTACTCACGCTACAGGAGACACGAAGTCGTAAACAACGATATTCTTGAATTACTGCAAAATCATGCGAGCCATCTTCCTGCACCTCTTCCTATAGTAGTGGACCGATTGCAACCAAACTCGGTACACAAACTGCTTACTATCAGTCGAACAACCGCTGTCATGAATTAAACACCTATCACTCACGCTACAGGAGACACGAAGTCTTAATCTACGATATTCTTGAATTACTGCAAACGCATGCAAGCCATCTTCCTGCACCTCCTCCTAAAGTAGTCGACCGACTGCAACCAAACTCGGTACACATACTGCGTACTATCAGGCGAACAACCTCTGTCATCAATTAAACACCTAACACTTACGCTACAGGAGACACGAAGTCATAAACTACGATATTCTTGAATTACTGCAAAACCATGCGAGCCATTTTCCTGCACCACCTCCTCCAGTAGTGGACCGACTGCAACCAAAGTCGCTACACATACTACTTACTATCAGGCGAACAACCGATGTCATGAATTAAACACCTACCACTCACGCTACAGGAGACACGAAGTCGTAAACTACGATATTCTTGAATTACTGCAAAACCATGCGAGCCATCTTCCTGCACCTCCTCCTAAAGTAGAGGACCGACTGCAACCAAACTCGGTACTCATACTGCTTACTATCACGCGAACAACCGCTGTCATGAATTAAACACCTACCTCTCACGCTACAGGAGACACGAAGTCGTAAACTACGATATTCTTGAATTACTGTAAAATCATGCGAGCAATCTTCCTGCACCTCCTCCTCCAATAGTGGGCCGACTGCAACCAAACTCGGTACACGTCCTGTTTACTATCAGGCGATGAACCGCTGTCATGAATTAAACACCTACCACTCACGCTACAGGAGACACGAAGTCGTAAACTACGATATTCTTGAATTACTGCATACGCATGCAAGCCATCTTCCTGCACCTCCTCCTAAAGTAGTCGACCGACTGCAACCGAACTCGGTGCACATACTGCTTACTATCAGCCGAACAACCGCTGTCATGAATTAAACACCTACCACACACGCTACAGGAGACACGAATTCTTAATCTACGATATTCTTGAATTACTGCAAAACCATGCGAGCCATCTTCCTGCACCTCCTCGTAAAGTAGTGCACCGACTGCAACCAAAGTCGCTACACATACTGCTTACTATCAGGCGAACAACCGCTGTCATGAATTAAACACCTACCACTCACGCTACAGGTGACACGAAGTCGTAAACTACGATATTCTTGAATTACTGCAAAATCATGCGAGCCATCTTCCTGCACCTCCTCCTAAAGTAGAGGACCGACTGCAACCAAACTCGGTACTCATACTGCCTACTATCAGGCGAACAACCGCTGTCATGAATTAAACACCTACCACTCACGTTACAGGGGACACGAAGTCGTAAACTACGATATTCTTGAATTACTGCAAACGCATGCAAGCAATCTTCCTGCACCTCCTCCTAAAGTAGTCGACCGACTGCAACCAATCTGGTACACATACTGATTACTATCAGGCGAACAACTGCTGTCATGAATTAAACACCAACCACTCACGCTACAGGAGACACGAAATCTTAATCTACGATATTCTTGAATTACTGCAAAACCATGCGAGCCATCTTCCTGCACCTCCTCGTAAAGTAGTGCACCGACTGCAACCAAAGTCGCTACACATACTGCTTACTATCAGGAGAACAACCGCTGTCATGAATTAAACACCTACCACTCACGCTTCAGGAGACAAGAAGTCGTATACTACGATATTCTTGAATTACTAAAAAACCATGCAAGCAACCTTCCTGCACCTCCTCCTAAGGTAGAGGACCGACTGCAACCAAACTCGGTACTCATATTGCTTACTATCAGGCGAACAACCGCTGTCATGAATTAAACACCTACCACTCATGCTACAGGAGACACGAAGTCGTAAACTACGATATTCTTGAATTACTGCAAAACCATGCGAGCCATCTTCCTGCACCTCCTCCTCCAATAGTGGGCCGACTGCAACCAAACTCGGTACACATACTGCCTCTATCAGGCGAACAACCGCTGTCATGAATTAAACAACTACCACTCACGCTACAGGAGACACGAAGTCGTAAACTAAGATATTCTTGAATTACTGCAAAATCATGCGAGCCATCTTCCTGCACTTCTTCCTAAAGTAGTGGACCGAATGCAACCAAACTCGGTACACATACTGCTTACTATCAGGCGAACAACCGCTGTCATGAATTAAACACCTACCACTCACGCTACAAGAGACACGAAGTCTTAATCTACGATATTCTTGAATTACTGCAAACGCATGCAAGCCATCTTCCTGCACATCCTCCTAAAGTAGTAGACCGACTGCAACCAAACTCGGTACACATACTGCGTACTATCAGGCGAACAATCTATGTCATAAATTAAACACCTAACACTTACGCTACAGGAGTCATGAATTCGTAAACTACGATATTCTTGAATTACTGCAAAAGCATGCGAGCCATTTTCCTGCACCACCTCCTCTAGTAGTGGACCGACTGCAACCAAAGTCGCTACACATACTGCTTACTATCAGGCGAACAACCGATGTCATGAATTAAACACCTACCACTCACGCTACAGCAGACACGAAGTCGTAAACTACGATATTCTTGAATTACTGCAAAACCATGCGAGCCATCTTCCTGCACCTCCTCCTAAAGTAGAGGACCGACTGCAACCAAACTCGGTACTCATACTGCTTACTATCACGCGAACAACCGCTGTCATGAATTAAACACCTACCACTCACGCTACAGGAGACACGAAGTCGTAAACTACGATATTTTTGAATTACTGCAAAATCATGCGAGCAATCTTCCTGCACCTCCCCCTCCAATAGTGGGCCGACTGCAACCAAACTCGGTACACATACTGTTTGCTATCAGGCGATGAACCGCTGTCATGAAATAAACACCTACCACTCATGCTACAGGAGACACTAAGTCGTAAACTACGATATTCTTGAATTACTGCATACGCATGCAAGCCATCTTCCTGCACCTCCTCCTAAAGTAGTCGACCGACTGCAACCGAACTCGGTACACATACTGCTTACTATCAGGCGAACAACCGCTGTCATGAATTAAACACCTACCACTCCGCTACAGGACACACGAAGTCGTAAACTAAGATATTCTTGAATTACTGCAAACGCATGCAAGCCATCTTCCTGCACCTCCTCCTAAAGTAGTCGACCGGCTGCAACCAAACTCGGTACATATACTGATTGCTATCAGGCGAACAACCGCTGTCGTGAATTCAACACCTACCACTCACACTACAGGAGACACGAAGTCGTAAACTACGATATTCTTGAATTACTGCAAAACCATGCAAGCCATCTTCCTGCACCTCCTCCTCCAATAGTGGGCCGACTGCAACCAAACTCGGTACACATACTGCTTACTATTAGGCGAACAACAGCTGTCATGAATTAAACACCTACTACTCACGCTACAGGAGACACGAAGTCGTAAACTACGATATTCTTGAATTACTGCAAAACCATGCGAGACATCTTCCTGCACCTCCTCCTAAAGTAGTGGACCGATTGCAACCAAACTCGATACACATACTGCTTACTATCAGGCGAACAACCGCTGTGATGAATTAAACACCTACCACTCACGCTACAGGAGACACGAAATCTTAATCTACGATATTCTTGAATTACTGCAAAACCATGCGAGCCATCTTCCTGCACCTCCTCGTAAAGTAGTGCACCGACTGCAACCAAAGTCGCTACACATACTGCTTACTATCAGGAGAACAACCGCTGTCATGAATTAAACACCTACCACTCACGTTACAGGAGACACAAAGTCGTAAACTACGATATTCTTGAATTACTGCAAAAACATTCGAGCCATCTTCCTGCACCTCCTCCTAAAGTAGAGGACCGACTGCAACCAAACTCGGTACTCATACTACTTACTATCAGGCGAACAACCGCTGTCATGAATTAAACACCTACCACTCACGCTACAGGAGACACGAAGTCGTAAACTACGATATTCTTGAATTACTGCAAACGCATGCAAGCCATCTTCCTGCACCTCCTCCTAAAGTAGTCGACCGACTACAACCAAACTCGGTACACATACTGCTTACTATCAGGCGAACAACGTCTGTCATGAATTAAACTCCTAACACGCTACAGGAGACACGAAGTCGTAAACAACGATATTCTTGAATTACTGCAAAATCATGCGAGCCATCTTCCTGCAATTCTCCCTTAAGTAGTGGACCGAATGCAACCAAACTCGGTACACATACTGCTTACTATCAGGCGAACAACCGCTGTCATGAATTAAACACCTACCACTCACGCTACAAGAGACACGAAGTCTTAATCTACGATATTCTTGAATTACTGCAAACGCATGCAAGCCATCTTCCTGCACATCCTCCTAAAGTAGTCGACCGACTGCAACCAAACTCGGTACACATACTGCTTACTATCAGGCGAACAACCGCTGTCATGAATTAAACACCTACCACTGACGCTTCAGGAGACACGAGGTCGTAAACTACTATATTCTTGAATTACTGCAAAACCATGCGAGTTATCTTCCTGCAACTCCTCCTAAAGTAGAGGACCGACTGCTACCAAACTCGGTACTCATACTGCTTACTATCAGGCGAAAAACCGCTGTCATGAATTAAACACCTACCACTCACGCTACAGGAGACACGAAGTCGTAAACTACGATATTCTTGAATTACTGCAAAACCGTGCGAGCCATCTTCCTGCACCTCCTCGTAAAGTAGTGCACCGACTGCAACCAAAGAAGCTATCACAGTGTAAAAAATTTAGAAACAAAAAAGTTTTGTGTAGAGCAGCATATTGAAGCATGTGCCTGCCAGCTTAAACTTAATGATGATTATCTTATAATTTTAACAGTATATAGGTCCCCTTCAGGGAACTTTCAGTTATTTCTGGAAAACTTGGATGCCATATATCAGATAGGGGGAAGCAAATTATTATTTGTGGTGATTTCAATGTAGATTCACTGAAAGAGTGTAATAGGAAGAAAGACCTGGAAGTCTTACTTGGCTCATTCAATCTGACATCCGTTATTGATTTTCCTACTCGGGTACTAAAGGACAGCAGTACATTGATAGATAACTTTTTTATAGACCAAGATAAGTTTAATAACATAAATGCTTGTCCCATTGAGAATGGTCTTTCAGGTCATGGAGCACAGCTAGTAACAGTATATGAAATAGCTCCGTTCAGTAATTCGAAACTGTTCACCAGAATTGTGCGTTCAATTAATGACTTAACAACTAAAAATTTCGAAGAAAGTCTACAGCAGTTACACTGGGATGAGGTTTAAAATATAATTTTTTTCACGATAAATTTGTAAGGGTATTTGATAACTGTTTCCCCAAGAAATTAGTAAAATTTAATTCTAAAAAACCATGCAAAAAACCATGGCTTACTAAAGGAATAAAAATATCGTGTAACTGAACAAGGGAACTATATCTGTCCGCAAGAAAGAGTAATAACCCAGAAACAATAAAATACTATAAAAGCTACTGTGCTACATTAAGAAAAGTTATTAAAAAATCAAGAAGCATGTGCATCTTGTCTGAGATTAGCTCCTCTGATAATAAAATTAAAACAATTTGGAATATTATTAAAAGGAAGACAGGGCAACCACGAGCAGAGGAAGAGGGTATTACCATCAAAACAAATGAAAACTTTATTAACAAAAAGTCAGAGGTTGAAAACATTTTTGATGATTACTTTTTAAATGTTGTGGAGAAAATAGGATCTGAATGTTCATTAGAAGGAGCAAGGCAATTAATGGAAGCGGCCATACCCACACAATTTGATACAATTGAAATTCCACCCACCTTACCTTCAGAAATTAGGAAAATAATAAACTCTCTCAAGAGTAAACAGTCATATGGAATTGATGGCATTTCCAGCAGGGTATTAAAAACTTGTTCCCAGGAGATAAGTAGGATTCTCAGTCATATTTGTAATAGCTCTTTAAAGCAGGGTATTTTCCTGGATAGACTGAAATATGCTATTGTTAAACCTTTGCATAAGAAAGGGGATACATCCGATGTCAACAGCTACTGTCCCATCTCACTTCTTACAGCCTTATCAAAAAAAAATTAGAAAGTTATGTATTTTTGATTTGCTTCACATATTAGTAAAAATAAAGTTCTAACAAAATGTCAGTTTGGTTTTCAACTGAAAATGCTATATATATTCGTTCGCTGATGAAATATTAAATGTTTTGAATAGCCGGACATTATCAGGCAGGATTTTTTGAGATCTCTCAAAGGCTTTTGAGTGTGTAAATCATGGGATGCTTCTAGATAATCTTAAGTCTTGTGGTATGAGAGGGACAGTGCACAAATTGTTTAAATCCTACTTAACTGGAAGAGTGCAGAAAGTTGAAATAAGCAGTTCACATGATATAGATGAAACAATTAATTCCTCAAACTGGGGAGTTATCAAAAATGGTGTACCACAAGGTTCGATCTTGGGTCCCTTGCTGTTCTTAATATATATTAATGACTTGCCATTCTACATTCACGAAGATGCTAAGCTAGTACGTTTTGCTGATGATACAAGTATAGCTATTACACCTCACAAACAGCAATTAACTGATGAAATTGTAAAAGATATCTTTCAGAAAGTTATTAAGTGGATCTCTACAAATGGACTCTCATTAAACTTTGACAAAACCCAGTATATACAGTTTCATACAGTAAATGGCATGACACCATTAATAAATTTAGACTTTGAACATAAATCTGTAGCTAAGGTAGAATATTCAAAATTTTTAGGTGTTTGCATTGACGAGGGACTGGGTTGGAACAAACATATTGAAGATCTCCTGAAACATTTGAGTTCAGCTACTTATGCTATCAGAGTCATTGCAAAATTTGCTGATATAAATTTCAGTAAATTAGCTTACTACGCCTATTTTCATTCACTGCTTTCATATGGGATCATATTCTGGAGCAATTCAACATTGAGTAAAAAAGTATTCATTGCACAAAAGCGTGTAATCAGAATAATTGCTGGAGCCCACCCAACAGCATCCTGCAGACATTTATTTAGGGATCTAGGGATACTCACTGTAGCTTCACAATATATATATTCACTCATGAAATTTGTTATTAACAATCTGACCCAATTCAAAAGTAATAGCAGTGTGCATAGCTACGACACTAGGAGAAAGTATGATATTCACTATTCAAGGTTAAATCTAACTTTGGCTCAAAAAGGGGTGAATTATGCTGCCACAAAAGTCTTTGGTCACTTACCAAGAGCATCAAAAGTCTGACAGATAGCCAACTAGTATTTAAAAAGAAATTAAAGGAATTTATGAATGGCAACTCCTTCTACAATGTAGATGAATTTTTAGATAAAACTTAAAAAAAAAAATAAAAAAAAAAAAAAAAAAAAAAAAATTCTTAAAATATAGATTGTCAAGTATAGACAAAATTTACTAAACTGACACATTCCACATCATTACGAAATGTCGTATACATGATCTAAGGAACAAGTATTAATCTAATCTACTAGGACTCATCAGTAGGCAGACCTCTACCTAGTCAAACTATGTATCTGCATTCCACTAGTCTTCAGTTAACAAAGCTAAGTATTGTACCATATTTCTACAAAATATATATCTTGTTCTAATCTAGTTTAGTGTTTCTAGTTTCTGCTGTCCCAGTGGCTGGTCACCTCAGACTCTGTACCCACACACGCATGCATCCTGTTTCCCTGTGTTGGTCTCTCTCTCTACTCGGCCACCGACACCTAAGACAAACGGCGGCAATGAGACACAAAAGTGGCGACGAGGATGGGATACAAAATTTTTTTCAAAATTACATTTTTTTTACTTTCAGGTACCATTATCTAATAAACTAATTAGGTTAGAAAGATGAAATTTGGTCTTTTTGTACTGAAGATAGTATTAAATCATTACAAGTAAATTGAAAACCACAAAACAATCATCAACTGTTTTATAATAATTAATGTACTAAAAATTAAATTTTACTGGTGAAAGAATAAAAAAAATCTTCAAAACCATTAGAGCTATTATGTTCATTTTACTTGTAAAATGAGACATACATGTTATATACATGCAGTAAAAATTTCGTTGTTTTATCACTTATAGTTTCCTTGAAAAGTGCACCTATTCAAATGGTAAAATAGCATTGGCAGGATAGGGATAAAAATTGCCTTCCATCTCCCTTAAGACCCCCTATATCTCATGATTCTTCACTTGAATTGTGATCCAAATTTCACCAGTTACCACAGTAATAAATTTTGTATGTATCAAAATATTCAGTATATATAAAAAATGTTTTACTTGGATGGAGAACAGGATTCAACAAATTAGATAATGTCTGTGTAGACAAAATTCCCAGTATCATAAAGTAAATAGTAATTGTAGCAATAACTTCAGTTAAATTATATGTGTGGCAGGACCTGAAGATTATAAATACAATAACTGACTAATGTTGCACCACATCCCTTGCTTCCAGTATTTTAATGCTGAGAGGCTGTGCAGCAGGATGACTTATCTCTAGCATTTCTCTAGGTGTTATATTTACATATTTTAATTTAATGATTTTTTTTTAATTTATTTTGCAGGGAGAACCTCAGCCTGGCACTTCAGGTAAGAGATCCCTCTTTCTCAGCAGCTACACTGCAGATTTTAGAAATTTTAAAACATCATCTTAAATTTTACATTTTTTATTACTTACTTATACAACTACATTGAAATGCTAAAGTTCATAAATGAAACACTTGATAGAACTTGGTAAGACTTGGCATAGTACATAATACGTATAAAAAACAGTATCAAGGTAACTATCAAACAATGGTTGGAAATGTGCAATTAAAAAAGGGGGGAATGTAGTGGATTCTAAGGCAAGAGAGTAAAGAGAAGAAAGGAAAATTTAAGACCCAAACTGATACACATTACCTCCAGGGGGACACAAGTTTATAGTACAATTAGGCACCTCAGGATCATCATGTAAATTCATATTTTTTTAAATGGAAAACACTAAAATTTGTGCCATTCACAATCTAATTGTTGATCTGCTATGTATGGGTAAATGATGTCAGTGCATATGCAATTGACTGTTTAGACATCATTAATGTGCACCAGAATACCTACAATGCTACATGCATGTACCTTGCCCCCAGAACCAACATACATTTGGAAAGGAGGGAGTAGGACAAGTGCAGATTTCAGCGTGATTTTCAATTGTGTAAAATCCTCAATGCAGGCTCTGGGTCATTTGAGAGCCACTCCTCTTTGTTTTATTTTTTATTTTTGTCCAAATGTAGGCTACATATAGTTCAGTCAGCAGGCCCTAACCCTGTGTGGAAAGCCAATGTCCTAAACACACCACATATAGCAGGGGATGGGGAGGAGGTAAATTAACCATTCTCCAAATGACATAGCAGGCCTACATTAGACAAATTTCTATTTTGTCATACTATTTCCTGAGACATTGATCAATCTTTCATAAATATAGATATCTAGGTCATTAACATACTACTATTTTGTCTGTCATACAATAAGAGTATAATTTGATCTCAGAGAGGTTACTCATACTACTTACCTATAAAATAAAATTATTGAAATTCAAAGCAGGATTAAACAATATTTTTGAGGAGGATATGTTGCTACTCACCACACACGTATCGCAATCAGTTGCAGAAAGGCTCCACCACATGGCTCTAGACTGCTAGGACTACATGGCAGGAGGTCTTCACAACTCTGATCCTTCCACTTACATACCTTTCCACAATGATCCCGTTCAAACAGTCGAACAGGATTTCCAGTCCCTTCTGATGAAAGCCTTAGGCCCTTCTCAGGACTTCTCCCCAGAGTCTTCTCACCCATCCTACATCCTTACATCCTGCACTCCTACCATCTGTGTGCTCCTGAAGCACGCACACGCACACACACACACACACACACACACACACACAAACACACACACACACACACACACACACACAGGGGGCCCACAGGTCTTTTGTGGGTATGTGTGTGGTGCGCACGGGGCCCCGAGCCGGAGCAGCCTTTCTTCTGCCCCAGGCTGCTTCACTTTTCCTCCCGGTTCATGCCTTCGCCCAGAGACGAGCATCCTTTGCGAGTTACGGTGGTTTCTTGTCTTAGTTTCTAACCTTTGCTTCTGTCTTTCTCTCCTTGCTGTACTTTCCTAGCCTTCCTCTCCTCCTCATTAGTCTCCGTTTCGGCGTTTGAGACACTTCTTTCTCTTCACTTCCTGTATTCTTTTTCTTTCCTCCCTGTGCGTGTCTGAAAGCCGACCCACACATCATCATGCATTGCAGGTGACGGGGTAACGTGTAATTCCCCACCCCGGGTAGACAAGTAGGGCACGTACGTACCCCCTGGCAAAGGCCAGGATCAGGGAGGGGTGATTACCCAAGCTGGTACCTTCTGAACATGCCGATTGGTCCCTCCGTCAGTTCTCGGGAGGTGTGATCTGAGGTGTTAACAATCACCTAAGGCTGGTAAGCCCTCAGAGGGCCCCATTAGGAAGGAGCGCACCATTGGAGACGCCGGTAATCACGGGGGACACTTCCACAATGACTTCCTTCTCTTCTTCTGTGACTTTGACCCAGAAACAAAAGATAGATTCCCCTCAGTAAAAGAAAACCTTGCCCAATCTCCCGAAATTCCTAGTTGTCTCTCGAACCGACGGTAAAAATTTCAATTCTGTAAATCCTTTCGTCATTCAGAAAGGTGTTGATGCGATAGGAGGGGGGGATAGCCCACCTCCGTCCCCTCACTGCCTTAATTGCAACGGGGACCATGCGGCTTCCTCTCGGGACTGCGCTGTATATAAGGATGAAAAGGTAATCCAGCAAATTCGGGTTACAGAAAAGGTATCACCATCTGCCACTCGAAAGTTGTTGGTGAGTCAAAAGCCCACTGTCCTCCCAGCAGGCACACACAGTCAGGTCCTCACCTTCACTCGACCTACTAAGGATTCAAGTACCCAGACCTGTGTCTTCACTTTCGCTGACACAGTTGTGCGATCGGCTAGCCTGAAGATTGCCCGTTCCACGTCCCCGCTTCCTCCTGCTTCTTCTAAAGTTCAGTCTTCGTCAACATCTACTAAACCGTAGGCACCTAAACAAGATGCCTGGACTTTGAAAAAGGAACCCGACCGTGAAGATTTTCTGCGTTCTCAGCCTTCTCATCTGTCAACTGCCTCTTCTCACCATCACTCTTCCAGAAGAGCCAACAAAAAAGAGTTCCTCTCCTTCCCCGCCAAGGCGTGACCCGTCCGTCACGCTGCCCAACAGTAGTCGGCCCCGATCATCTTTTATCTCGCCGGGACGCAGTACTGTTAGCCGGGCAACCGGCGTTAAACCGGCGGCGGAAGCTGGCCCTCCTGATACAGTCGGGAAGGTGACAGATGTATCGTTTGAACCTATGGAACATGACTCTCTGTCTCTAGAAGTCCGGTCCTCAGCGGCCATCGAGGTGACCTAGCTTGCTTGTTCCTCTTTATCTTCTTTTCTTCTCTCATTTTTTATCATGGCGCTCCTTCAATGGAATATTCGTGGCGTTCATACCAACAGAGATGAATTGAAACTTCCACTCAGACTGCACCATCCATTTGTAGTCAGACTTCAAGAAACGAAGTTATGCCCACACGACAACATAGATTTTTCTCAATATACCGCCGTGCATTATGACCTGCCCCCTGTGGAGGGTATTGCAGCCCATGGAGGGGTTATGTTGCTCGTTAGACATGACATATACTACCATCCTATTCCACTGCACAGTCAACTACAGGCAGTTGCCGTCCACATCATTCTTCCCACCTTTTCCTTCTCCCTTTGTAACATCTATACCCCATTGGCTTCTGCCTTTACTAGGGCAGATGTACTGCACCTTGTTGCCCAACTTCCTTCCCCCTTTTTGTTGATAGGCGATTTCAATTCCCACCACCCCCTATGGGTTCTCTGGCCTCTTGCCAGAGAGGCTCCCTTTTAGCGGACATTCTCAACCATCTTAATCTTGTCTGCCTAAACACAGGTGCACCAGCCTTTCTTTCAGATACGACGCATACCTACTCTCACTTGGACCTCTTGATATGTACTGCTCAACCTGGGCGTCATTTTGAGTGGTATGCTCTCTGATACATACTCGAGCGACCATTTCCCCTGCATAATTCATCTCCATCATACCCTACCTCCGGTTCCACTAGTTGGATCATCTCGAAAGTTGACTGGGGACTGTACTCCTCACTGGCGGTTTTCCATGATGGTCAGGTCGAATACCTCACGGAAGTCATTCTCAGTGCTGCTGAATATTCCATTTCACGCACTTCGTCTTCTCTGCGTCGGGTCCCCTGGTGGACTATGGCAGGTCGCAATGCTGTTAGATCCCGGAGACGTGCTCTACGCACCTTTCGCTGCCACCCAATGTTGGCGAACTGTATCAGTTTACAAATGTCTACGAGCGCAATGCCGTCGAATCATCAAGGAAAGCAAACGGGCCTGCTGGATTGCTTTTACTAGTTCATTTAACAGACTTACTCCTTCTTCTGTTGTCTGGGGGGCCTGCGCCGGTTATCTGGCACTAAGGTCCACTCCCCAATTCCTCGCAAATGAAGTCTTCATACCCAACTGATATATCCAACGCTTCGGGTCAATCTTTTGCAGAAGTCTCATACTCCACACATTATCACCCCGCCTTTCTCCCTCGAAAACAGACAGAAGAGGCACGGCCATCTTCCTTCCAATCTCTCAATTGGGAAAGTTACAATGCCATATTCACCATGCAGGAGCTTGAACATAGTCTCTCTGTGTCCCGATCTTCTGCTCCAGTGCCTGATGCAATTCATATACAGATGCTGAAAAACCTTTCTCTTGCGGGTAAATGTTTTCTCCTCCGCACTTACAATCACATATGGATTGAAGGTCAGGTCCCCACACGCTGGCGTGAAGCAATTGTTGTTCCTGTACCAAAACCAGGGAAGGATAAACATCTTCCTTCGAGTTGTTGTCCCATTTCTCTCACCAGCTGCGTTTGCAAGGTTATGGAACACATGGTTAATGCTCGGCTGATTTGGCTACTCGAATCTCGCCGTCTCCTTACCAACGTCCAATGCGGATTTTGTAGGCATCATTCTGCTATCGACCACCTTCTAACCTTGTCCACCATATATTACAGATAACTTTTTGCGTAAGTGCCAGAAGGTGGCTGTGTTTTTTGATTTGAAGAAGGCTATTCTCTGCATGCTCCATACATGGGGCTTTCGCGCCTGCCTCCCCATTTTTATCCAAGCATTTTTACTAGATCAAATGTTTCGTGCACGAGTGAGCTCTTTTTTGTCGGACACCTTCTGCCAGGACAATGGGGTGCCACAAGGATCTGTGTTGAGTGTGGCACTTTTTGCCATAGCAACCAACCCAATTATGGATTGTCTTCCGGCCGACGAATCTGGCTCCCTTTTTGTGGATGACTTTGCGGTTTACTGCAGTGCCCAGAGAATGTGTCTCCTGGAACGCTGTCTTCAGTGTTGTCTCAACTGTCTGTACTCTTGGAGTGTCGCCAATGGTTTCCGGTTCTCCAGTGAGAAGACAGTCTGTATAAATTTCTGGAGATACAAAGAGTTCCTTTCACCATCTCTCCATCTTGGCCCTGTAACTCTGCCTTTCGTGGAGATGACAAAATTTCTAGGGCTAATATTGGACAGGAAACTCTGCTGGTCCCCGCATGTGTCATATCTGGCTGGCCGGTGTTTCCATTCCCTTAATGTCCTCCATGTTCTTAGCGGTACGTCATGGGGAGCAGATCGAACTGTCCTACTTCATCTCTACCGGGCCACTTTCCACTCAAAATTGGATTATGGAAGCTTCATTTATTCTTCTGCACAGCCATTCATTTTACGCCGCCTAAACTCGATTCACCATCAGGGGTTATGCCTGGCGGTAGGTGCTTTTTACAAAAGTCCTGTTGACAGCCTCTATGCCGAAGCTGTTGAATTACCTTTACCATATCGCCGTGACATATTACTGTCGGTATGCATGCCATTTGCTTTCGATGCCTCACCATCCTACCCATCCATCGTTCTTTAATGACTCCCTCAATAGCCAATACGGGCTGTCTACTATTGCCCTGCTCCCTCCTGGAGTCCGTTTTCGTCGCTTGTTTCGGCAGCTCGATTATACTCTCCCTTCCACATTTCAAATAGGTGAGAGCCCAGTGCCGCCTTGGCTTCAGGCTCAAGTTCGCGTTCACCTCTAACTTGCCTCACTCCCGAAGGAGAGCAGTTTGGATGCTTTATACTGCGCGCGGTTTCTTGAACTTTGTGCACAGCTTGAAAATTCAGTTTTCATATATACGGATGGCTCAAAGACCAATGACGGTGTCGGATGTGCGTTTGTTATCGGGGAAGACTGTTACCAGTACAGGCTTAATGCCTACTGCTCAAATTTCACAGCGGAGCTTTTTGCCCTCTATCAGGCTGTACTCTTCATCCTTCGACACCGTTCTCCTTCTTATGTTATCTGCTCTGACTCCCTCAGTGCCATCCAGAGTCTGAGCGACCCCTTTTCAGCCCATCCTATTGTGCACCGAATCAACCACTCCCTTCAGTTATTAGCTTCTGACGGCCCTCGCGTTCACCTCCTGTGGGTACCTGGCCACGCAGGCGTGCCTGGTAACAAGGTCGCTGATGCCGCTGCCAAGGCTGCATCTTTCTTACATCGCAAAGCTACGTACTGTGTCCCATTGCATGATATTCAAGGGGCTCTTTCGTGCCGCCTTATATCCTCGTGGCATAATGTGTGGTCTTCACTTACTAATAATAAGCTCCGGACCATTAAACCACTCCTGGTGGCTTGGATGACCTCATCACGCCGCTTGCGACGAGAAGAAATCGTCTTGGCCCGATTGCGGATTGGACATTACCAGTTCAGCCACTGCCACTTGCTCAGTGGTGACCCTGCACCATTATGTTCCTGTGGCCACCCGCTGTCAGTGCGCCATGTTTTATTGTCGTGTTCAAATTTTACTCCTGTTCGGCTTGCACTACATCTGCTGGACACATTGGAAGAAATTTTAGCTGATGAAGTGCGGGCTGTTGCCCGAGTATTGGATTTTATCAATTTGACCAATTTGTCAAGGGACATTTAGCTCTTCACTTTGTTGTTTTTTATTCTATGGTTTTAGCTGTTTATATATAGTCTTATTATCCTTGGATATATCCCAGTTTTGATTTGGGCGCTAATGACCTTAGTAGTTGTGCGTTCTAAAACCACAAAAAAACCACACACACACACACACACACACACACACACACACACACACTACCCTGGACCTACCAGTGTGGCCAGTTATGGTGTCCCAACTAAGTATACAGATATTCTTTGACTAGAGATGAATCTTGATAAGTTTACATAGGAACGTCAGTAAAACATCAATAAATATTGTAAACTGACAATTTGACTTACATTGCAATTTCTCGTGTTGAAAAACAGCTCAAATCTCCAAAGCACAACGAACTCCCGGGCTCGACAGGGTCGTCGACAGTTCCTACATGGAATCTCCACTGGATTTAGTCCCGCTCTTTTCCGTACTTCACCATGAGTGCCTCAAGCAAGTAATTGTTCCTAGTGATCGGAAAATAGGCAAATCACTCATCTATAAGAAACGGATAAATTTGTATCCCACGAAAGGCAGGGCAACATGTGAAAGCACTTACGTGTTACCTACTGACTGAGCTGCTACCACTATGCAGCTTTCTACGTGGGTACAATCAATAATGAGCTGTCTGTCAAGATAAATGGTTACTGTTCAAGTGTGGCCAGGAGATAGTCAGATCATCCTGCCATAGAACTTACAGCCCCGTACATCGTTACTAACTTCGACGAGTGTTATGTGACCTGTTCTGTATGAATCCTCCCCGTAAAAACCAGCTTGTCTGAACTGTGCAGGTGGGAACCCTCCCAACAATCTCCTAAACCTTGTCTAGTTGCTGCCTTCCCTTCCCGCACACTCCAGTCTCCCCCTGTTCATCAGCACTTGTACATTCCTCCACCCTGACAGTGCATCCTTCCCGTCCACTCCCCTCCCTTTCTGCTTCCCTCTCCATGCCGTTTCCTCACCTCCACCAATGGTTGTTTTCTCGTCTGCTGTGCCGAGTCCCAGACTAGGCACAGCAGTGAGACTGTAGTCTCGCGCGCGCGCGCGCGTGTGTGTGTGTGTGTGTGTGTGTGTGTGTGTGTGTGTGTGTGTTGCGCCTTTCTGTGGCTCTTCAAGATATCTGTATGGTGACTAGCAGCTTATCCTTCTAAAAATTAATATTGACCTGTAAAATAAAAATATACTGCAGACCCCCATGACAATGCTACACTCCTGTCCTTTGGCCCTGACGAGCTAATGAAGGTGTTGTCGTAAGTGCTGTTGAAATTGGGTTTCAATGTGAATCTAACCCTCTTCGATCTTTATCAAGATTTTGATATCTGCCCTTTTCTCATTATACTTATTTTTCCATGCCTGTTTGGATATCTCATTGTTTGAGGTGTTGCCAGGCTAAATATTTGAGGCATTGCTGGGCTTAATGGTGAGGTGCCAGGATGCCATTTTAATGTTGTTACGGAGTGCGGCGAAATGTACACAGAGCAGCAGCCACAATTCAATCGAGTGTCTCATCATATTATTACCTTGTGGGGTGGAAGAATGATAAAAAGGATAACAATTTTGCAGTTCGTACCTGAGCTTTAACTGACAGCTGTTTGAATTGAATGAATACTGTACAACATTTAATAAATCTATCACTATTGTGATAAATAGTCCTGTTAAAACTTTCATCCATTTTGGATCTGGAACACTCAAACGCTTTGGAATGAAGGTTTCCTTTTGCTATTCTTCTATTTTAACATCATCATTTACTATTCACTACAAAATGGTACATATTTTAATGTGTTTCTGGAGCATTCTGGTAGCAGTTGTTAATTGAAATCTACTTTTTCAACTCCATCCTGCACAGAGAGATTAATACCGAGAGCATTACAATGCAGGAGCAAAGTTAGAGGATCTTCTTCGTATTTGTGAAAGAAATATTGTGGCTTACCAAACTGGGGTCTAGGGTACTAACCTGTAGATGATTTAAATGTTTTGTTTCTGTTCCTTCATTGCCCTACTGTATTAATTCATTCCAAGCTCCTCACTTACCTTTCTTTAGTCATAGGCTGTTTATAGTTCAACGTGTTTGATGTTCTAATTGTTGCATGTGCTGTGTATCTGCAGGAACTAGTAACTAGAGATGTTTTTATATGTTTGATAGTAAAACTTTGTTAAAGTAACTTTCAATCATGTAATTTTTGCCAAATAGGTACACCGGTGGATGGAGGTACTACACCAACCTCAGACCTGGTGAGTTTCATCATTAATGAAAAGTTTGTTAGCATGACTTTTATTAGTGACTAGCTTAACGCCCACTGCTTCTCATGTGTTAGCCGGTTGATCTGTGCCAGTTTTCACCCTCTTAATATAAATTTTCATAGATACTATCATAATGAAATGTTGTGATACTACTTGTAGCCACGGCAGAATGGCTGTGCGTATTGAGGTGCCATGCTGCAGTGCGTGCTGCTGTTTGCCATTGGGGGTTTGAAAGGAAAACTGTAAAATACTTGTGCACAACATTTTTTATTTTTTGAAAATTGTAACCAAGAATCTGTATACCAATTTATGTGGTTTTATCCACAAAATTCCCTTAATAGCAACATTTTTCAAAAACTTTTTATCCCCTATTTCACGTACTTGATGTGTGAAATTCTAAAAATACCAAAACACGTCTTTGTTTTATTATTGGCCAACAGGCCAAATATTAATTTCCTTAGCTCTAGCCTCAAAATCGTGCCAATAGTAACGTATTTTGAAAAACAATTTTTGTTCCTCTATTTCACTCCCTTAGTTGTTGAATTTTCATAAGCACCAAAACACGTATTATTTATTTCCTGACCAAGAGTCCTTATCAGAATTACCAACCAAGTATCCAAATACCAATTTTTTAAATTCTGTGTTCAAAATTGACTTATTAGTAATGAAAGAAATTCTGGATGGTTATTATGCAATTAATGATAAATAACAATTTAACTGGCAAAACGTATATCAGACAAACGTAACTTTATTTACACAAAAGACACTAATAATAGAATGAATAAAAGTCAGAGAGTACAAATATATAAAATCTCTGAAATGTCAATTACAGATCGCTAAAGCCCACAGTAGTTTGCATTCAATATCCAACAAGTACTGTATTTTGAAAAACGTTTCATTCCCTATTTCACCCCCTAAATGATGAATTTTCTGAAAATACCAAAACACGGATTTTTTAAATTCTGATCAAGAAAACATATACCAATTTATGTGGTTGTAGCTTCCAAATTACGTTAATAGCAAGAGATTTTTGAAAAATGCCCCTTCTCCAATTTAATGTCCTTGATGGTTGAATTTCCAAAATTACTGAAACTTGTATTTTTTAAAAATTCTAATGAAGAATACAAATACCAATGTTTGGAGCTGTAGCTTCAAAATTGACTTGACAACAATGTGTTTTCAAAAAGAATTTTTGATCCCCAATTTCACCCCCTTAGTTGTTGAATGTCCAAAAATACCAAATCTCATGTGTCTTTAATCCTCATCAAGAGTCTATATCCTAAGTTTCGTAGTTGTAGCTTAGAAATTGAGTTCACAGCAACACAGTTTTGAAAAAAAATTTTTTGTGTCCCCTACTTTACCACCTTATATTGGTTGAATTTCAAAAATGCTGAAACATGTGTCTTTAAACACACATTAAATTGTGGATTTTTACTATTGTCATCTCTTACAAGCTGTGGAACAAGGGGGTTAGGGGGTTAGGACTGTGTTCTCTCATCCTAACACCCACGAAAGTAAAAGTAACTATGAGCATTTCTATTTATATACATATAAATTTTCAACAGTGGAAAATCTGATAGGAATATCAATAATGGAGGATAGATAACAACTCGCCATAAAGAGGATTGCCGAGCTGCTGACACACGAAAATAGATAACAACATTCACACGTCTTAAATTTTTTACCATGGCCTTCGTCAGAAAAAGAAACGCATACATTCATGCAATACGGAATCACTCAGACAACTAGACAACATTGGCAGAGAGGCCAGACATTAGCTCTGTGTGTGTGTGTGTGTGTGTGTGTGTGTGTGTGTGTGTGTGTGTACAGCCAGGGACAGGACTATAGCGTGTGCCTTTCCTGAGCATCAGCAAAAGTTACTTAGGCAACCAGCATTTTCATCATCCAGGCCTATGCACTCGTACAGCCATTGTTGGCAGACCTGTGGCCCCTAAATAAATTGCACAACACATGTATTTCTAAATTTTGAGATGAGTACTTTTTGAGTGATTTGAAATATCTTCAAAGTTGAGCTAAAGTGACATACTAAGCAATGAAACAGAGTACCACTAACAAATACATTTGTGCTTAACATAGTAATGGAAAGAATTCATTAAACATGTGAAGAAAAAAGAATAATAAATAAAATAAAAAAAATAAAAATATAAATCTGACATACAAATAAATATAAAATATAAGTTTTCATAAGATGTAAACCCTATTATTTCAGTGTGTTTTATTAGTGAGAAGAGAACAAAAATTATACATTATTGTTCAAGAAAAATTTGCAAAAAGTAATCTTCAAATGCACACAACCTACCAGCCCCTGCTTCCCTGCTCCCATCTCCCTCCAGTCACTATTTTTAGTATCAGAAACAAAACTGCACTACAATTTACTACAGATTTTGCTCTAAAACGTTTGTCTGTAACAAAAAATTGTTTCATGTAATTGACAAATTGAGAAACACATGACCGATGGCAAGTCATGTGATGTATGTACATTTACAAAAATTTGCAACTACATGAATTGTTTAATATATTTGACATTTTCTGTTCTTCATTGACTGGGCTATTATCATGCCACCAGCTTAGTCTTAAAGTTCCAAATTGAAAACAATAAATTTGTTTAAGTTATCCCTTAAAAATTGGTTTGTTCATACAGCCTTCTTACTACAAAGCTAATATACGTGAAAGGGTTCTCAGTTTGTGATTGTAATAACTTTTTCTATAACATTTGAAAGAGTCATTTTTGCTGTCATTACACTCAGGGGAAAATAAAAATTAATAATGTTTGTGAAATAGGTCACCAACCACATGCTGTAATAGCCCGATCCCAGCCAACCAGAAATGACCAAATGTAGATAATAATTCATACGGCCTGGTATAAGTTTTTTTTTAATTTGTAGGAGGGACTGACATGACCAACACATACAAAACATCCTTACTGGAGTTGGTGTGTGTAGCAGTGGGTGCATTTGAAGGTTACCTCTGTCTACATTTCCCTTAAATAACTAGAAATTTGTGGCCTGTTTCAAAATGAAAGTACATTAAATTTGGTAGAAAAGTGTCCTGTCCATTTTTTTCCAGGAACAATTGGGGAGACTTTTTGACATGGTTTGCCATGTCTTGCTGCACCTTCCGTAGGATAATAGGAGACTGATGACTCCTGCCATACATTTGCATCATGCTTATCACATTTCATTTCTGTCTGCATTCACTGGCCCGCTCGGTAACTGGCACGTGTTTGTGACCCATGCTACTGCAGCCACAGAACTGCCATTTAGGGAACCTGTGTCAAAGTTCTTACTGTGGATCCTAGCTGATCGAAGCACAAAATGTGCAATTCCTTAGGTCACTGACTAGCTGTGAGATCATTACAGATAGTAAAACTCTCTCTCTGTGACACCCTCTTGACCTAATAGCACGATCACCACTCTGCAGCCCCCTGGACTCATTTTCCAACTCCATCCGTCATAATGCTCACCTTCCTTGTACCACTGGTGGCCTTTCTCAGGCCGTAATCTCAGAAATTGTATCCCATGTTTGGAAATATATCTATTCTGTTTGTGCTGTGCCTGTAAGCCATTGTGCACACAAAGATAGCGAGAAAATAATGGAAATCTATTCCAATGCAAACACACTGCAGCTTAGGTATTTCCACCACTGTGGTAGGTTGCAAACAATTAAAACTTACAATCTGCATATATGATGGCACACTCTGACAATTACTCTCAGTAAATGTTTGATTTTCCCCCAGAGACATTATCTTTAAATTATTACATCCTGGGCCCATGGTGTAAGTGATTTTATAGATTGACGTAATTGTGTGTTTAGAATTCAGAACAGTCAAATGTTTCGTTTAATATTTATTAGAGATGGGTTGAACCCCAATTTTACTGAATTGAATCTGAATACCGAATCTTAAATAAAACGTGCTGAATTCTGAACGTGAATTGATTCTTCTGAATCTTGAACCCAAATAATCCATGTCCGTGTGTTTAAAGTTAAACCTTAAACAATTTATTGAAACAGATGTCAAGTGGTTGCTGAATTGACATCATCCCGCCTGGATGACGCATGATTTTTTTTTTTTTTTTTTCACATAATATATTGTAACTTTGTTCTTGAAATCCTAGTGCTTCATTAACGTTCACATACCCCAATGCTTCATAAAATTCAACAAAACTATACATGAAATCAGAATGAGGCAACTCGTGCAAGAATCCTAAAGCCTTATTGTATAGTTGTTATTTACGTAAAGAAATTGTTGTTGCTGCTGCTAATATTTGAAAGGCTGCTACATTTGAAGTTGAGCAATACTGAAGTACCATTTCCTTCAAAAATAAGAAGGAAATTACTTGATTTCCTTTTTAATTTTTCCCCTTTTTTTTACGAGTGCAAATGTTTTAGCCCCAGTATTTATATTTGCACTTGCAAAGCAAGCCTAAGTATCACTACTTATGTTAGACGGGTAAAGCTACTTGTGGTGGCTCTTGCACCGGTTTTCAGAACATCATTCAATTTGTACTCGTTTGAAACCACAGGTGCTTTTTTGGATCCCAAAAACCGGAATAAAGTGCGGCTTAGATTTGGATGAATACAGTAGATTGTTTTCACAATAGCCACGCAACTGCACAAGTTTCGTAGTGGTTTAACTTGAATAGATTCAAAGTGAGATCATCTTGTTTTATGTCCCATGTAACAGCAGATTTATGAAAAATAAACAATGCAAATGAAAGCACACTGTTATGCAAGGTAAACTACGTCATTCCTAACGGAAGGTTTCCATATAACACTTCAGATTTGGGATTCGGTAGTATTTGGCCATTATGCACCGAGTCTCGAATCCGAAACCAGTGTGCTAGATTCAGCAAATAATGGATTCGGACAAACCACTCGGACACAACCCTAATATTTATTGCTTACACAAGCAACACATTTTAGTAAGAGAACTGTGTGCAGGTGTAGTACTGATACTCCGATGGGCTGTTATTTTAGCTGTTACGTACTAGTTTCTGTGCTTTTCTCTTATTTCGTAAATACATTTTAACTGTCTCATAAAACTCGTCCCATATATACTGCTTCAACTTCAACTATTTTACACAAGATACTAACCTTAATGTTTCCAGCTTAGGATGTTTTAATAGTAGTGTACTGGTACATCAGAGGTCAGGAGTCAGTAATGGCTAAAATAAGACCATTATAATACCATTAAAATATATTTAGTACACCTGGAGATAGCTCTTCTGCCAAAAGTTGTATCTTGCATACGTACAAGCAATAAATATTAACACATCACTGCATTCTTGATTACACTCTACCAATTATTCAAGTTAATAATTTCTCAGTGATAACATACTTTGTTAATGGATACAGTTAAGGGCTGTGTCCTCTGTTGTTCACTGAATTTTTCCATTTGTATATAGAAATGTCATGCTTTACAAATAATTAACTGCCTTTATTTCACTTTCTCATATATGAGGTGCATCTAGAAAGTAAGTTCCATTTGGTAATAAAATGAAATTGTACACTGATACAGAAGAAATTTTTATTGCACAAAATTCTACAACTCTTAAACTACTTTTCCACACAACTGCTGAAATTTTGTAGGCACTTGTCATAGCGTGCCACAAGTTTTTGCATGCATCCTTCACAGAAGGTTGTCGCCTGGGTATTCAGCCATGTGGTAACAGCTCTTTTTCATCATTGAAGTGTTGACCACCAAGGACAGATTTTAGGTGTAAGAAGAGATGAAAGTCACTAGGAGAGAGGTCTGAGCTGTATGGAGGATGATCAAACAGGTCCCATTGACATTTCCGTAAGAATTGTTTGGTCAGTGTGTGAGATCAGGCAGTAGTGTGAAAAAAAAATCTTTTGAAAGTAATCCTCTTCTTACACCTAAAATCTGTCCTTGGTGGACAACACTTCAATGATGATGACAAGCTGAAAGAACATGATACCACATGGTTGAATTCACAGGCGGCACCATTCTATGAAATATGCACACAAAACCTTGTGCCATGCTATGCAAATTGCCTACAAAATTTTGGAAGCTGTGTAGAAAAGTAGTTTAACAGTTGTAGATGTTTGTACAATCAATATTTTATCTGTATCTGTACCCGTTAGTTTTATATAACCAAACGGAACTTACTTTCTGGACACCCCTCATAGATCTGAAAAGGGAATCAAGCCTAAATTGAGTTGTATCTGGAAATGTGATGGAGGCTGTAAATTCCACAATTTATTTATTTATTTATTATTAGCCCATGAGACAGATTTCAGGCTGCGTAAGGCTTCATCTATATTTATATGTATATGCATGTTATTTATGTTGAGGTATGGTACAGACTGAATTTCCATTAGCAACATAACAAAGAATATAAATTATCAATTCACATCCCAACCAAGTAGATACAAATATGGCGATCCAATAAAAACAATTCAATATAATGCTAAAGACAGAAACATAAATTTTCCTCCCTTTCACATAAACAATCTATTAGGCACTTCGATTAGAAAAGCTGTCCAAAGCTTCACAAGGCTAGAGAATAAAGTCATGATGCACTTGAACAATCTACAGTACTGAGCAATGTATTTGTATGAGAAGCTATTTATGTTACATTAGTGAGCTTACAGATAATATCTAGCATAACTTAAATAGACATAAAAATAGGAAAAAAACTCAGCATTTCACCCAACTAACAAAATTTACATTATGGGTGAACTTACTATATCACTTACGTCACTATTTTCAAATTCCTCTACAGAGTAGAACCTTTTCTTTCAGACACGATTCTATAACTTCTCTGAACCTACTGGTTTTCATCTGCCTTATTGCACTGGGTAATTTTTTAATAAAAACTTTCCCTGCATACTGAAAGTATTTTTGTATTTTTGTTAGCCTAGGCCTAGGGGTATTCAAAGTGTTTCTATTCCTGGTTTTATGAGAGTGAACATTCGCTCTGGTATCATGTTTATCCCAGTTCATCTTCGTATACATAAGTGTGTAAAATATGTATAGACTTGGGACAGTCATTATTTTGTTCTCAATGAAATACATTTTGCAAGGAGTGTAGACCACACATGCATCAGATAGCTTTTTTCTGCCAAAGGAAAACACTTCTGGCACCAGCAGAGTTACCCCACATTATTATACCATAGTTAATGTGTGTGTGTGTGTGTGTGTGTGTGTGTGTGTGTGTGTGTGTGTGTGTGTGTGTGGACACAAGCATAGTATGCTAGAAGTAGCTGTTTTTCACTAACACAGGTTTTTAATTTTCTTATTAGGTACACCACCCCCATGAACCACAGACATTGCCGAGGTGGGGTGGCTTGCGTGCCTCAACGATGCAGATAGCCGTACCGTAGGTGCAACCACAGCGGAGGGGTATCTGTGGAGAGGCCAGACAAACGTGTGGTTCCTGAAGAGGGGCAGCAGCCTTTTCAGTAGTTACAGGGGCAACAGTCTGGATGATTGACTGAGCTGGCCTTGTAACATCAGCTAATGTGGCTTTGCCACACAGCTACTGCGAACGGCTGAAAGCAAGGGGAAACTACAGCCGTAACCTTTCCCGAGGACATGCAGCTCTACTGTATGAACATATGATGATGGCATCCTCTCGGGTAAAATATTCCGGAGGTAAAATAGTCCCCCATTCGGATCTCCGGGCGGGGACTACTCAGGAGGATGTTGTCATCAGGAAAGACAATACTAGCATTCTACGGATCGGAGCGTGGAATGTTAGATCCCTTAATCGGGTAAGAAAATTAGAAAATTTAAAAAGGGAAATGGATAGGTTGAAGTTAGATATAGTGGGGATTAGTGAAGTTCGGTGGCAGGATGAACAGGATTTCTGGTCAGGCGAGTACAGGATTATAAATACAAAATCAGTTGGGGGTATTACAGGAGTAGGTGTGATAATGAATAAGAAAATAGGAATGCGGGTAAACTACTATGAGCAACACAGTGATCGCATTATCGTAGTCAAGATAGATACGAAGCCAACACCGACAATGGTAGTACAGGTTTATATGCCAACTAGCTCTGCCGATGACGAGGAGATCGAAGAAATATATGAGGAGCTAAAGGAAATTATTCAGACAGTTAAAGGAGAGGAAAACTTAATTGTGATGGGAGACTGGAATTCGGTAGTAGGAAAAGGAAGAGAAGGAAAAATAGTAGGTGAATATGGACTGGGCAGGAGGAATGAAAGAGGAAGTCGCCTGGTAGAATTTTGCACGGAACATGATTTAATCGTAACAAACACGTGGTTTAAGAATCACAAAAGAAGGTTGTATACATGGAAGAGACCAGGAGACACCGGAAGGTATCAGATAGATTTTATAATGGTAAAACATAAATTCCGGAACCAGGTTATAAACTGCAAGACATACCCAGGGGCAGATATAGACTCTGACCATAACCTATTAGTCATGAACTGTAGGCTGAAGCTGAAAAAGCTGCAGAAAGGTAGGAAAATAAGGAGATGGGACCTGGATAAATTGAAGGAAAGTGAAGTTCTTGAGAATTTCAGAGGGAGATTTAGGCAACAATTGACAGAAACAGGGGGAAATAAAACAGTAGAAGAGGAATGGGTAGCATTGAGAGATGAAATAGTGAAGGCAGCAGAGGACAAAATAGGTAGAAAGGCAAGACCTACAAAAAATCCTTGGATATCACAGGAAATACTAAATTTAATTGATGAAAGGAGAAAATATAAAAATGAAGTAAATGAAACAGGCAAAATGGAATACAGATGACTAAAAAATGAGATTGACAGGAAGTGCAAAGTGGCTAAGCAGGAGTGGCTAGAAGCCAAATGCAAATCTGTAGAAGACTGTATAAGAAGGGGAAAGGTAGATACCGCCTACAGGAAAATAAGAGAGACATTTGGGGACAAGAAGAGCAGATCTACGAATATCAAGAACTCAGATGGGAAACCAGTTCTCAGCAAAGAAGGGAAAGCTGAAAGGTGGAAAGAGTACATAGAGCAGCTCTACAAAGGAAATGAACTCAGAGACGAGGTTGTAGGAAGGGAAGAGGAAGTAGATCAAGATGAAATAGGAGATACTATACTGAGAGATGAATTTGACAGAGCCTTGAAAGACCTAGGTCAGAACAAGGCCCCAGGAGTAGATGACATATCCTCAGAGCTACTAAAGTCTCTGGGAGAGCCAGCCATGACAAGAATATTTGAACTGGTGTGTAGGATGTATGAGACAGGCGAAATGCCCTCAGACTTTAAGAAAAATGTAATAATCCCCATTCCAAAGAAGTCGGGCGCAGACAGGTGTGAAAATTATAGAACCATCAGTTTGATATGTCATGGTTGCAAAGTTTTAACACGAATTATCTACAGGAGAATGGAAAAGCTGGTAGAAGCTGACATCGGGGAAGATCAGTTTGGATTCAGAAGGAACATAGGAACCCGGGAGGCAATACTCACTTTACGTCTTATCTTAGAAGATAGATTAAGGAAAGGCAAACCTACATTTTTAGCTTTTGTAGATTTAGAGAAAGCATTTGACAATGTTGACTGGAATACACTGTTTCAAATTCTGAAGTCAGCAGGGGTAAAATACAGGGAAAGGAGAGTTATTTACAACTTGTACAAAAGCCAGACCGCAGTTATTAGACTCGAAGGGCATGAAAGGGAAGCATCAGTTGGGAAGGGAGTAAGACAGGGTTGCAGCCTTTCTCCGATGTTATTCAATTTGTACATCGAGCAGGCGGTGAAGGAAAGCAAGGAAAAATTTGGTGAAGGAATTAAAGTTCAGGGGGAAGAAATAAAAACATTGCGTTTTGCTGATGACATTGTAATTCTGTCAGAGACAGCAAAAGACCTGGAAGAGCAGTTGAATGGAATGGACAGTGTATTGAAGAGAGCATATAAAATGAACATTAACAAGAGCAAAACAAAAATAATGGAATGCGGTCTTAGAAAATCAGGCGATGCTGAAGGAATTAGATTAGGTAACGAAACAATGAAAGTGGTAGATGAGTTTTATTACTTGGGTAGTAAAATAACATGCGATGGTCGCAGTACAGAGGATATAAAATGCAGAATGGCAATGGGAAGAAAAGCATTTTTGAAAAAGAGAAATTTGCTAACATCGAATATTAATTTAAGGGTAAGGAAGTCTTTTCTGAAGGCATTTGTGTGGAGTGTTGCCTTGTACGGAAGTGAAACATGGACGATAAGCAGTGCGGACAGGAAGAGAATAGAGGCCTTCGAAATGTGGTGCTACAGAAGAATGCTGAAGATTAGGTGGGTAGATCGCATAACTGATGAAGAGGTACTGAACAGAATTGGTGAGAAAAGGAATTTTTGGCATACCCTGACTAAAAGAAGGGATCGCTTGGTGGGACACATTCTTAGACATCGGGGAATCGTAAATTTAGCATTGGAGGGAAGTGTATGGGGTAAAAATCGCAGAGGGAGACCAAGAGACTTGTATCGTAAGCAGATTCAAGTGGATGTGGGTTGCCGTTCTTATGAGGAGATGAAAAGGCTTGCTCAAGATAGGGTAGGGTGGAGAGCTGCATCAAACCAGTCTCCGGACTGACGACCATAACAACATTAGGTACAACACTTGAGATAGTTTGGTGCATAAGATTTCTGTGTGTGTGTGTGTGTTCCAGGCCAATTTGGTGTCAAGGTGGATACAGAGTAATTTGACAGTGTCATTAGCTGCATCTTTTAGGGAGAACACTATTTTCTCAGTTTTGCTAGTGTTTAATGTTAATTCATTTTTCTGAAACCATGACAATGCTTTCTCCATCATTGATTTATTCATTTCCTCTAATACATTTTTATCATCATGCAAGGTGAGAAATGTGGTATCGTCTGCATACATTACTGATTTGTAAGGGAGCAGTTAAGGCAAATCATTAACATAGATAATGAACAAAAATGATCAGAGCACAGATCCCTGAGGCACACCTCTTATGACATACAGAAAGCCTGATTTTTTTTCAAGTCAGTTATGACCATTTGTTTCCTATTTGACAAGTAATATTTAAGTAATGCCAGTCTTCTATCTGTTACTCCATAATGTTTATTTATTGGAATTTTGTGAGATATTGTGTCAAAGTCCTTGGTTAGATCAACCAATGTGGCACATGTGTACTGTTTTTGTTAGAATCCATTTAGGGCAGATATAACAACCAGTGGTGTAACTAAGACTTGGCTTTGGCAGGGGGGGGGGGGAGATGATAGATCTGCTTGACGAGCAAAATTTTAGTCAGTTGCCAGACAGACTACCATCTACCACTCCCGTTGAAGAAACTAATTCACTCCCATCCAATGAAAGATTATGGTAAAACACCCCAAGTTTTCAATCTTTATCTTTACCAGATTGCTGTTATAAGATTTCTTTTTCTTTTTTCGTTTCTTCTTTTTTTTTGGGGGGGGGGGGTTCTGGAGGGGGGGTTCTATCCCCCCCCCCGTCCCCATAGTTATGCCACTGATAACAACATCCTGCACTGCTTTAATTGTGCATTGACCTTCTTGAAAAGCATACTGGGCCTGATTAATAGTTTATTGTTCTCTAAATATTCATTTAATAGCTTTTTCATTATCACCTCAATGATTTTAAATATTGTTGGTACTATGGCAATGGGTCTATAATTTGCTGGTGATTCCCTATCTTCTTTTTTTTATTGACAAGTATAACTACAGTTAGTTTTAAACATTCAGGAAAAAACACTTTCTTCAAACATCCAATTTATAATGTAGTAGAGGGGATGACATATTGTTTTTATAATTTGTTTCATAATGAAGTTGGACAGGCCATAAAAGTCTTTAGTTTTTGAATTACTGAGGTTTGTTACTACATTCATTATATCCTTAGGGGAAACAGATTTCCATTCAAACTCCCTATTACTCCCTTCAAATTCAGCTCTCAATGATATAGATAAGGCCAGTTCACTGACATCATTGGCTACTGTTTCATCATCATGTACAATGCATTTCCCTGAGTGGATGAAGCTGTGATTAAGCTGATCTGGGCTAATGGGAATGGGCAGTTTATTTGATGTGATCCCAGATTCTGCTTTTATTATCTTCCATGTAGCCTTCCATTTGTTAGTAGACTGCTCTATGAGGTTGGTATTTTGCCTGTCTCTTAGCTTTACTTATTTCCCATCTGTAAAATCACTTCAGTTTCAAGGAGACTGTCTTATATATACTATTACTACATGACATTTCATAGTATGACTTAAGCAGTGTTTTCAGTTTAGAAAGATAAGGGGTGTACCACTTGGTTATGTTTCTTTTTTTGTTTTTCTCTGAACATCGCCTCTTCGTAAGTTTTGGACAGCATTTATTGAAGGTATCTACTATAATGTGTAATAGGTGTTCGCAAGCTTCACCAGAGGACTGACACCTGTTGAGAATGGAGCTCCAGTCAATACCTTGCAGATCATTTCTGAGATTTCTTACAAGTAAATCATGCAGTAGTCTCACTGACCTGGATTCTGCCTTATGTATGTGACTGTTCTCAACTCCAGACAGTCTAAGGAGAAGTCCATCATGGTCAGATAGTAATGGCTTAATGACATTCAAGTGAGTCTCAGTCTTACATGTGTTTGCAATGACATTATCAAGGCAGGCATTTTGTCTGGTAGGTTTGTCGTTAAGGCAGTAAAAGTTGTGTGACTTCAGAGTGTCTAAAAATAGTTCTGTCTTAGGATTTTTCAGAAGAACATCCAAGTTAAAATCACCAAAGATTAATATTCTATACATCTTATATTTATGTAAAGACAGCAGCAGAGCTTCCATGTAGTCCAGGAAGTCTTTAAAGTCTGTTTTGGGTGGACAGTATACAGACATTACAGCCACTTTGCAATATGGGAGTCGAATAGCAGCAGCTTCAAATTTCCCGTCTACAGTTAAATGTTTCATGTCTATTACTTTGGCTTTATTGGACATCTGTTCATTAACTAATATAGCTACACCACCTCCTTGCATTTTCTAAGATCTGTAGTACCTAATTAAGCTTGTGAAGCCAACTAGAGTGTATAAGTTAGATTCCTCCACCTTAAGCCAGTGTTCATACAAACACAGTATTTCATACTGTATTTTCTGTAAGAGCAGCTCCAATTCAGGGAATTTATTTCTTAGTGTTTGGATGTTCAGATGGATTAAGGTCAAGGATTCTTTATACATTTCTGGACTAGGTCTAGCATGTTCATTAATTTTCACAGGGTGATATAGAGCAGCACAATTATCTGAATGGATAAGTGTGTCACTTAATGTGGTATCTACCCTTCCTTTCCCTGCAATGTCAATTTCTCTAAAAAATGTGTAAAAGTCTGATCAGAGGGGGTTTCTTTTAAGACTAGATTTTTGCATTGGTGCATTTCATTTATAATTTTGCTTATGTCTTGACACAGAATTTTTGCACCTTGGTAATTTAGATGTTCACCATGTTCAGTGTGTGAACTTCTCTCTAGTCTGCTAATGTCCTCTACATTGCATTTTGCATAACTTGAACAAAGTTGTTTGATCATTTCATCTGGGTTAATCCCCCTTTTTTCCTGTGTACTGTTTCTCGCAGTATCCATTCTCTGACCTTGTGTGCAATAATTTTGGTCAAAGTTGCTTTCCTTTTGTAACCGGACCTTTCACTGCAATATCAGATTAAATCTTTACCTGCTCTGTCAAACATCCGGTGGTTCAGGTCGTATGTGCCTTCTAGACCACCCAACCCCCGCATCTGTGCTATTGTGCTTTCCCTCGGCCTGTCGCCTGCCACTCAGCCTGTCACTCGTCCGAACTTGCCCTGTGCTGAATATTTCTGGAGCCAGTGTGATCTTGGCTGTGTCACCTTCTGAGTGTGATCACTAACACATACTTCCTCCGTGGCAGAAGAATTACTTCAGATGAATTACTGAACAGAGTATGTGCATTGAAATTGCTTATGGGTGATTCCATGTCTTATAAATAAATTTTGGAATGTTTCCCCGATAGACTAAAATGGATTTCAAAGTAGTTTTATGTGAACATTCTCATGTCCACTATGAACATTCGTGAAGTTAAACAATCGTCGATGTTACACTGGATCTGAGGTAATCACTTATCTCAGTTAATATTTTGTAAAAATATATTGAAATCAACTATCTTGTATAACTCTATATATAATCTTCAGAATAATAAAGAAAACAATTTGATGAGCCATATTAGAGCCACAAATATTAAGCAAATTCACCATAAAAAATCGGTGCCAGAAAAAAATCTTGAATTTTGGCTCCTTATAGCTTAAGGACTGAAAGTATGACGAAAGTAAAACTGGTATGCAGCAACGTAACAACACAAGGTTCTCAAATATAGTGTTTCATTGATGTACGTCTTTCCCATACTGAATACATTCAGTTCAGATTTGTGCATCAAGTCATATAAGTGCCTTTTTGAGAGTCAGTATTATTTTGAAGATTGT
This sequence comes from Locusta migratoria, assembly GCA_026315105.1. NCBI lineage: Eukaryota > Metazoa > Arthropoda > Insecta > Orthoptera > Acrididae > Locusta > Locusta migratoria. Next base: position 4,192,293 of record CM048752.1, on the reverse strand, counting down.
TACAGATTACTAATGTACACACCTTCTGAATGAATTATTATTCAAAAGGGAGAGATTGGCTGGCCAGTACTTAACTTTTTGCTGTACTGCCGATAGCTACATTCAGAAAAAAAAGGAGGAAAATAACAAGCTTTCAGAACTGTGTTCCTTCTCCAGGTGGAGAGAAGGGAGAAAAAAGAAAGAAAGAAAGAAAGGAATAGGAAATAAAGGGAAAGGTAATTCATGACCTACATCATGAGGATGGTGTTAGGATTGTTCAAGTCAGAGATACTGTGTAGTAGTACTGAGCCAAATAAGACAAGCAGCGGAGCACACAGGGACAAAGTGGCAGCGCGTCTCAACGTGTCAGGAGCACACAGGGGCCCTAAGGGCAGCACACTGGGACAGGTATAACATGTCCAGAGCACCTGAAGGGTTCACAGCGAGTTTATTGTTATTATTATTGGCTTTTTGCACCTTACAACTCTGGTATTTGAGTTTTCAAAAGCTTTCTGTGGAACATAATCTGTGTCCGTAAGTCTTAAATTCACAAATTTTTGTGCTACATTCTCATTTATTTATTTTTTGTTAAATTACAGTTTAAAATAGTCGACACTTCCAAAATAAACTAAATAAGTCACTTACTAGTACATTATTTGCAGCAGCTTTTTAAAATCTTTCCGTGCGGTGTAAACTGACATTGTGTGTAATTAGAGCAAAACTTGAATGGCAGCTGTTATGTTTGCCTTACTATTAGGCTAATCTGTCTAATCCTCCTCCCTGTGGATGAAGGTACCATCACTGCTGTTATTAATCACAGTGATTACATGCCAGAAGGCCTAAATCAATTGTCTCATTTCTCAACCTAAAAGTGCTAGGATGACCCCATCCCAAAAGTCGAATATGACCTACAATCCCTGCTAAAATCTTATGACATTCCCCAGAACCACCACCTAGTTCAATCCACTCCTCACCCCAACACCACTCTGCACACCTTCCTTTTATTTGTTCCCAAAAACACATTAACATAACAATACTGGATGCCAAATTGTGTCTGGTTACTGTGCTCCCACTGAAAAAACTTCAACCCTTCAACCCTTGTTGGCCAGTACCTCCAATTGTTCAAAACCTAGCATCCTACGTCAAAGATGCAAACCATTTCCTTCAGATTCTCCACCATCCCCACCCTTTTTCTCCTGGATCTTTATTCAATTTATATGAAATAAAATTGTATGTGGACTAATCAGTTCTTTTAGTTACAGACCCCCCCCCCCCTAACCTTGCCATCACAGTCCACCTCCTGATCTTGCTGCATCCTGAGATGTAAAACATCAAAATGTGGCAAAAAGCAAGATGGCTTCCCCTGTGGCACAGTATTTTCTGCACACGACATGCTATATTTCAATAGCTGTTTTACTAAATGGCCCATCTGGATGCTCCTTTCCACCACCAGCTCTTCTGATGTGTGCAGATGGGAGTTGTCCCTTCAACACATTATACATTCCTGCAATCACCCTGGCCTCAACCTAACGTAAGTTTCCTTTCCAACCCTATATGCCTAACATCCCTTCCCTTCCTCACTCGCTATCCTGTATCCCTTCAATTCAAGTTTTCCTTCTAATTGTGTGTTGGCCCTTCAGTATCCCCTAATTAACTACTTTTTTGTTTTATAAGTTTCTATTTTTTCCTTATTTTTATTATTTCAAGTCCCCCTCCCTTCCCACACTCACCACTATTAGTCCCTTTTATCCTCCCCTGCATTCAATGCCGCATCTCAAATTCCTTCCTGTCAGCGCCTGTATGATCCGTCGTGTAATGTAGAACTTTCCATCTCCACCCTTACCCGGCATCGTTCCCCCTCCATTCCCTTCCTCCCTAACTACGAGGTGCTCATAGCGCCGGAGTGGCCTGAGATGGTAGTTGCACCTGCGAGTTGTGTGAATGCATTTCTTTTTTCTGACGAAGGCCGTGGCCGAAAATTTTAGTTGTTTGAATGGGACTGTCAGCAACTCGGTGTGTCTTTACGATGATTTGTTACCTATCCCCTACTATTGACATTATTTACAAGAATTTATGGAAGTACAGAAAATTAATTTTATTACTTGCATTGCAGTATAGGTCTTACATTGTTTTTCCACATCACCACCCTTTATCACAACACATTCTGTCATTCGTGAGATGAGTTTCTTGATTCTTGTGTTGTACACATCTGTTAGGGTTTTCAGTCAGTTCTTCACTTTGATTTTCACCTCAGCTTTGTTGGAAAACTCTTCTTCACACAGGTTTCCCTTCAATTTTGTCGACAGATTATAGCCACTAAATGTGAGACTGACTGGGGCTATGAGAGGGATCAGAGTCAACTCTTGAGCTGTGCTAGGATGCACATTTTCATAGAGGACACACTGCACTCCCATTGTCAGCATCCCACCATCTTTGTTTTGTATGTCCTTACAGTTTCTTCATGGTCCCTCAGTATCTAGCAGCATTTATTGCATTATCTCTTTCCAAAAATTAATGAACAGGCCCCCTTTCTGTCCCAAAACACTAACACTTTCCTCAATTTCTCCCAAGTCTTGAATTTTTTGGCAAAAGTGGATTAGTGGAGCGACACTGCATCAATTGTCACTTGCTCTCTGAAGTATGAAAGTTTCGTCTAATGTCGTATCAGAGTTGAGAAATGTCTCACTTTAATTCTGAACATGGAAAAAAATTCACTAGGGTCACTGTCAATTTTGTGCCCTTTGGTAAGCATTTTTTGGGGGGGGGGGGGGGTAAAAAGGAGGGTAAACAAATCGAACACACACACACCCCCACACATTCACACAGACACAAGTACACCTAGGCAGACATATTGTAGAAAGCATTCTACAGTATATCTGACTGGATATAAGAAAAATATACAGATCTGACACATGTAGTGTCACACACTGCAGTCAGAATTCTAAGGGCATAGCATGCTGTAGCTATCATGTTACTAATTATTTTCGTATGTTCTTTCCACTTTGACTGACAGTCAACATGCATACCAAGAAATTTTGTGTAGACCACACATTCTATTGGTTCATCATTTAATTTTAAGTTGTGTTGTGGTTTTTTGCAGACATAGAAGTTAACAGCGTTTGTTTTGTTTTAAGTTTAGTGTTAGTTTATTAGTGGATGCCCACTCACATACACTGATTAGTGTTTGTTTGGTTTTTTCTTTCAGTACAGTGATTTCTCACTGATTAGAACATTTAAGTCATCTGCAAACAATATTGTTTTTCCATTGTTGATGCTCTGTGGGAAGTCATTTGTGTAAAAGAGGGAAGGTACTGGACCAAGGACACTACCCTGTGGGACTCTATTTACATAATTTGGGTCTGAATGGTACTTTACAATATAGTTTGAACAACTTGAAATATGTGAGATTTCAGTTATCTGTCTTCTATTTTTTAAATATGACTGGAACTACGTTTTTCACAATTACCCTTATTCCCAGTTCATCTAACTTATTTAATAATACCATATGTTGTGTTCTACAGTATCAAACACTTTAGTTAGATCAAGAAATATACCTGTTGGGTAGTTCCCTTTATCTAATGTTTCTAGAATATGATTTGTGAGGTGTGTTGTCGCTAATTCTGTACTTTTCCTGGTCAAAATCCAAACTGGTCAACAGATAGTAAGTTCTATTTATTTAAATAATTCATTAGTCTATCTTTCATAATAGTTTGAATCTTCACTAGGAGATCTGTGTATATATATATATATATTCCTACACCTGTATTAGTCCCCTATATCGATTGCTGCCAGTTCAAAATGTTGCTCTTTACTGATTACTTCTAAATCACTTCTGATGTTATACTGATAATTTTGTTTTACATAAATACAACACCCTCCACATTTCATAAAAAGTTCTACAGTATGCACACGCTAAGACTGCAAGAGTACTTGATCGATTTCTGCCTCATTGCACCAGTGCTCAGTGAGACAAACAACTGAGATCCCTGTAGAGTCCAGCTCCACTTCTAACTGTTGGGTTTTGTTTGCTAGAGAACATATATTTTGGTGAACAACTGTTAAGTTATTTTCGCTTACACTATTTGCATTCCCACTGTTTTTTTTTGTTTTTTTTTTTTTTTTTTTTTTTTTTTTTTGTCGTTCTCTGTGTGCTCAGTTGCTTCCTTATTAAGTTTACACTCACGTTTTTTGTTTTCATATGTTATTCTTGGGTAGTCAACTCCTGCAGACGCTATTAGTTTCCCTTGTTTTTAATAATTTTGCAAATGTCCAGGAGCATTTTGTTGAAAGTCATTGCACCTAGTATGTTTAGGTGCAGGCTATCCCTACCAAGACATTTCTTGGTGAGAAATTTATTTGGGTCAACAGATACTACACCAAGTTTGCCGCACTGTTCCCTAATGCCAGTGTTTATTTTGTATATATAAGCATTACTCACCGATATTCTTTGCAGAGTTCTGCTGATGAGAAATTTGGAGCTTGTAAACAAACCTTTGGCTTACAGAATTAAACTATGAATATCATTTATGATTTCTTCTTGGCTGCTGCTTCTTATGGAATTGGTCCATGAGTAAATTATCATGCTTTTAAAATTTATGATAAAATCATCATTGTTGCTTTGGTTGGATTTTTCCATGTTCCTAATGTTGTTGAAGTGTTTCAGAATCTGCTGTGGTCAGATTCCAGGGCAAACATCGACTTTACAGTTCGGAACCACTACATTTTTTAACATGGAATCGCCAATAACAAAGAAATCCCTTTCGTTGGTCTGTTTTGTTGAATTGCTTTCACATTTATCTTTTTTCTGATATGACACAGTTTTCCAGTTATATTTGCTTACCGATTTACCGCACGATTAGTCTAACACCAATGTTTTTCCTGGGATTTGCACATGCGGGTATTTACTGGTTTGTTTATTTCTCGGTAATGGGGTTTGCACACGGGAGTTTACAGAATTACTACATGTTTCATTTCTTGCCACTGTTTTTACCGGATTATGCAAGTGCATGTTTTCACAGTTTTGTCTTTCACTCGGTAACGGAGTTTGGACGCAAGACTCCTCAGTCTTGTTTGATTTGTTCTATAACTGATTTCCACGTACACAGCTTGCTGATTCCCTTTTCTTCTCATACTCCATGTAAAATGAAAATGGTATCCATTGAAGTGCAACAGTGTTCCCTCCTTATGATAATTTCAATTGCTTTTTTATCCCTCCGTCATTTACTTCAATATCTGCTATTTCATTGTATGTGTGCTTATTTAAGATGAAGAACTGTAGAGCAATTTTATATGTGAAACAGCTTTTGAACAAGACATTTAGTATTTAAACCTTCTGTGAGTCATCCTCTGTTTCAATGCCATTGTGTCAGTGTGTATAGACTTGGTTTTGTGATCCATTTACTAACTTAACATCAAAATTTCCTCATGTTCTGCCAGTTTGGTACATAGAACTTAAATTTTAAGACCTTGAATGTGTCATGCATGACCCTTATTACACTAATTTTGAAATATTGTATTTTTTGCACATTTGTAGTGAAGTTCTATTTTCTTTCGTAGCAGTTTCATTAATTAGTTCAACCATTAAAAGGATCCATGAGAAAAAAGGGTTTCAATTCTGTACATTGTAGTGTAACAGCTAATTTAGCTGTATACTACAGTACTGTCTCGCCATGAGATGTGCAGATTCGTTATATTTAGATAAGTAATGATATAAGAATTTTACTGTGTGCCATGCGCTCGTGTGCACAGGTACGAGGGCGTGATCATGTGTTGCAGCCAAAGATGATTTTGTGCTGAAGAAGAGACCGTCGCTTCAAAACGTAAATGAATCCTGGAATAGTCTATCGTCATTATTGATGTCATAGAGAAAAATGCTTTGTAAAAGTAGTTTAGTTATTTCTAATTGAGACTCGGTCAAGTTATGGCATAATATATGTTTTTGTTAAAGTGTAAATCAGAGTCCTTCATTTGTTGAGTAGTAGTTCTCACTTTATGTGCTTCCCCCATTGCAACCTGACAAAGTCTAGCCCGAATCTTAGGTGTAACTACAGACTGAAAATATATAAATGTTTGAAGATTACAATGTTTAAATGTTAACAAATCCGCTGATTTGGATGAGGAGTGATGTTTGGTAAATCAAACTACACATAATTTGGGTGCTGTGTCCCGAGAGGAGAGTAAGATTTGTAGTAACATGCTCATCGGAACTCTATCTTGCTGGGAACACTGCAACATCATTTACTGGCAAGACAAGTGTGTAAAATTATGATAACAATGAATTAGTTAGTTGCATATACATTATATGTACAGGTATGAGGGTAAAGAAAAGGGGAAAAGGGGGTGGGGGGGGGGCAGGCAAGCACAGAGTTGTCCATAGTTCATATCTGCAGTTTAGTGTCTGTGTTAGTAAGTAATTTTTGGTATTTTCAGTTTTGAATTCCAAAATGAATAGATTACAGTAAGGCAATCAATAATTAGTTAATTTTTTTTCTTATTACTTTCATTCACACCAATAAATTTCTATATTGTTGAGAAACTCAATTTGTATCATTTGCAGTAAAATTTTGTTGCACATTAAGTTTTATCACAAAGTAGCAAAGTGTGTGTATTTTGATACGAAACGTTATCACAAGTGAAGATTGTATTGCTTTGACATGCCAAATTTTGCATGAATGATACTGGTAACACAGAGTTTTCTGTCTCTATTCTACAAAGCTTAAAATATTAAGAAAGCTGGATTCAGGCTAACTGAAAAATTAAAATATCAATAGCCTAAAGACCTAAGTTGAAAATTTTCAGGGGACAGCACTGCATATGACCAAAGTTGCATCTCATGTGGGGGAGCCCATTTGAGGAGAGACAGGTTTCACATCGCTGCAGAGATATCCGTTAGAACATCGTTGCAAATACTGTGACAATGCAGTTACATCCACAAGTGGTACTGAACTGGCATGCTAAATTCACTATACCTTTTGTTTTACAATTTCTTGACTTGTGAGGTATAATCCTCCTGTAGCAAGAGACTGAGACATAAATATTAAATTTTTGTCTCAAAGAATGCCATTTTGTGTAAGTGACATCTTTTGATACCTTTTGGGATGTGTTAAGAGGCTCCATAATAAATATCAAATAGATAGAACATTTAGAGGCACCATCTCTTTGGTTGTGTTGACTTGTGTTGCACGTTTTCCTTTGCAGCTACGGAGTACGTCATCAGTTCAAATTGTGGTAAGCATAAGTCTTATGTACTTATTGTAGTTGTTTTACGTATTTTTGCAGGGACAAGTAAATTTAAATGTCAAGTTTTGTTACTACTATTCCTTTAGTAACATGAATTATCATAATATTTTCTTTCTTCTGTAGGTCCTGTAGATCCTGTACATTCTTCAAGTCATGAAGAAGACAATCTACAAAAGATATTTGAGGTGACAGAACAAAGTAGTTCGTCTGCAAAGGTAAATTTTATACATATGAAGATGTTTGTTTAACCTTTCACACTACCTTTGTGCTTTCCAAGAGAAAATTTTATAGTGCACTAGGATCCAAAGCGTAGCAATATAGGTATTATTTTTTCCTATCTTTACATGATCATAACCATTTTTCTATTTGTTTCTGAAGTCTGGAGGTCTTCATGCAGAAGTGAGTTACTTGTGAAACTGTAAAGCACCAATAAACTGCATATGTTAATATGGCGCTCTTTACATTTCTATTGGGCTTTCACACACTGAGCTCCTTCAACAGTTGTCTACATGTTGTATCTTCTAAGAGAGAAGGGAGCAAAATGTGCACAATAGCAAACTGCATTATTTTGTGTGGATTGTGAAAATAATATTTGTTTTGTATACCAGAGCCAGTCCTGACTGTTATTGGCGTATCCTGCCCCCTATCCCATGACACCCTCACTGCTCCAACCACCATCGCATCTCCTTTCCTGCTGACTCACCCAGTATTTTGGACAATATTTACATTAATTACATCAAAAATATCTTGTTCTGTGTGTGGTGCTAATAAGCAGAAATACTAATATTTATTCTTTTCATTGTTGGCACAAGACTTTGGGTTAAGCATAATTGTTCTGAAATAAGCAGTCGACCCAAAGGAGGATTACATTAAACCAGATCCAGGCCCAATCATTAACCTCCTGATGGCCAGTGCACCTGCAGTCAGGTGCAGACAGGTGCGGCTTGGAGCTGCACAGGGCAAACAGGGCAGGCCCCAAAGAGAGTACAATGCCACACGCAACTTTCAGGAACACTTGTAATGCTCTACAGTGCTCTGAATAAATGTTGGCATACATGTAGACTGTGAGAAACCAGAATTACTGTAAGTTTGTGGCCATTTGCATCCCCAATAAAGGATTTCCTAGCTCATAAATTAAAATGTATTTTGACCTTGACCTTCACAACCTTGGCTAGGGAATAACAACATGTATACTGGAAATAATCTATCCAGTAGTAAATAATAGTAGATTCCAATCAAGGTTGTGTGTCCTCAGAGCTAAATAAAACGACCTCAGGCTACACTGTCATACATCCAGTAACAATTAGTATGACAGATTGCAAATGCATTTGACCTATTTGTTTACACACTCTACAAGCACACAAATCACACAATACAGCATTCACTAGTACACTTTCAGGCACACACATGACCTTTCTTCTTTTACTGGTCCTTCCCTTCTTTATCTCATTCTTTCAGCTTTCTCCTTGCTCCATTCTTCCTGCCTTGGACTCATCTCCACTTCGTCATTTGAGATTCTCCCTCTTCTATTCTTCTGTCCTTCTTTCCTTCTTCTGCGTGTCTGAAGGCTCACCCACGTGTTTTCATGCATAGCCGGTGACAGGATAATGCATAATTCTCCACCCCAGGTAGAGAATGAGGGCAGTACATAGCCCCTGGTACGTACACAGCTACATGGGCTTCTATGCTAATCACATTTAACTGTCTGGCAGAGGTTTCATCAAACAACCAATATAATATTCATCTCCTATTCCATTCTCTAATAGCGCGCGGGAAGAAAGAACACCTGAATCTCTCCATCTGAGCTCTAATTTCTCATATTCTATTTTGATGAACTTTTCTCCCTATGTAAGTGGGAGTCAACAATGTATTTTCGCATTCAGTGGATAATGTCGGCGATTGGAGTTTCGCAAGTAGCCCACGCCGCAGCAACAAGCGCCATTGTTGTAATGATTCCCATCCCAGAAATTGTATCATTTCTGTAACGCTTTCTCCCTGTATCCTGACAGTACGAAATCAGCTACCTTTGGGCTCTTTCAATGTCCCCTGTCAAACCCATCAGATAAGAATCCCACAATGGGCAGCAATACTTCAAAACTTGATGGACAAGCGTAGTGTATGCAGTCTCTTTAGAGACTTTTAAGGGTTCTGCCAGTCTTTGGTTCTCCTTTCCCAAGACATTATCTACATGTTCTTTCCAATTTAAGTCTGATCTAATAGTAATTCCTAGGTATTTTGTGGAGTTAACGGCCTTCAATTTTGATTGATTTATCTTGTAAACCAAGTGTAATGGATTTCTTTTCGTACTCATGTGGACGACTTCACACTTCTCATTATTTTGAGTCAATTGCCAATTTTTACACCATACTGATATCTTATTCAGATCGTTCTGCATTTGGTTTTGATCTTCAGATGATTTTACTAGACAGTAAATGACGGCGTCATCTGCAAACAACCTAAGAGAGGTGCTTACATTTTCTCCCAAAATTGTTTATGTAAATAAAGAACAGCAGATGACCAATAACACTTCCCTGTGGAACACTGGATATCAACTCTTTTTTAGTCAATGCCTTACCATCGATTACTATGAACTGTGTCCTGTCAGACAGGAAATGCGGAAATGCCCTATCCAGTCGCAAATTTGTGATGATGTACCATAACCACACAATTTGATTAAAAGCCATTTGTGAGGTATGGTGTCAAAAGCCTTCTTGAAATCAAGAAACACAGAATTAATTAGAGAATCCTTGTCAATAGCACTAATCACTTTGTACGAGTAAAGAGATAGTTGTTTCACATGAACAATAATTTCTAAATCTCTGTTGACCTTGGGTCAATAGATCATTCTGTTAAAGATAATTCATAATATTTGAATACAGGATACGTTCCAAAACCCTGCTGCAAATAGATGTCAATGAAATAGGCCTGTAGTTTAGTGGATTACTCCTACAGCTTTTATTGAATATAGGTATGACCTTTGCAACTTTCCAATCATTCAGTACAGTACAGTTCAGAGAGTGGTTGTATATGGCTGTCAACTAAGGAGCTATTGCTTCAGCATAATCAGATAGAAATCTAATGGGTATACAGTCCGGACCAGAAGACTTGTTCTTGTTAAGTGATTTAAGTTGCTTCACTATTCCGAGGATACCTACTTCAATGTTACTCATTCTGGCCTCTTTTTGTAATTAAAAATCTGGAAAATTGGTTGCGTCTTCTAAAAGCTATGTTTAGTAAATATGCTTTAGTAGCGATATCACCGGCAGGATCACCGTTACTGTCACACAGTGAGGGTAATGTTTGTGTTTTATCCCTAGTATATTTAACATATGAACAGAATCTTTAAGGGTTTCCCGGAAAATTTCGAGAAATAGTTTCATTGTGAAAAGTATTGTAGGCATCTCGTATAGAATCCTCGCTAAATTTCGAGCTTCCGTGTGGGATTGCCAATCCTGCGGATTTTGTGTTTGTTTAAATTTAGCACACCTTTTCCATTACTTTTGCAATGTTGCTATGACCTTTTTTGTGTAGCAAGGGGATAACCACCTTCTTTTATTAATTTATTTGGTACAAAACTGTCAATTGCTGCCAATACTACTACTTTGTTAGAAGTAATTCTCAGAGAATATGTTGAGTAGAATTTTGCACGATGTTTTATGCGTACCTCCTGATTTGAAAATATGATGTCGTGAACAGATTGAGGGTAAATTAAAATCACTGCCTATTATTATTGTGTGAGTTGGCTATGTGTTTGCAATTAGTCACAGGTTTTGTTTTGAACCTTCCTGCTATTGTATCGTAAGGGTCGGGGGGCCGGTAAAAGGAACTAATTATAAACTTTTTACATTTTTCGAGTGCTACCTCTACCCATAACAACCCACAGGAACTATCAACTTCAACTTCACTATATGATAGACTACTTTTGCTGGCGACATGCACGACTCCACCTATTTTGTTTAATCTATCCTTTCTGATCTTTTGTAGAAACTTCTGCTGAACTTATTTCCGGCTTGAGCCAACTTTCACTGCCTATAATGTTGTGTGCTTCGGTGCTTTCTATTTACGCTTGTAGTTCTGGTACTTTTCCCGACACAGCTACAACAATTTACAACTGTTAAACTGATAGTTCCTAGATCTACACAAGATATGTACAGTCGTCAATAACATATTTACCTCCCCCACCCTTTAAAACCCCCCACACTTTGTTATTTATGTCACACTGTTGCATCCCAGAGCCCCTAGTTCTTGATATATGGGGCAGCGGTTCTTGGGTGATGCTAGTGATCATTATTATGTGTAATCATTGTATTTTGTGAATAGGAAGGGGGGGGGGGTTCACAAATAATTAACACATATTAGTCATCATTTATATTAGTAGCAGCCCAGAAAATACATTCCACATACAGTAAGCAATTACATCTTGACTATTTGCATTCACAAGTCCAGATAATGCTTTCACTGTTGATCCATTACACCGCAACACAGCCACTGTTAACCAACCGTTACCGAGTAGAGGAGTCACACTCTTCGAGAATGTGGAAAAATTCACAACAAATCCTCGAATCACAAATGGTCGTTTAGGTATTTCTTGAGCACCAATATTAGTTTTGCTGTTAAGGTCCAAATTGTCAATAGCCTTATACACAACAGCATGAGTTGTTTGGCTTCTTCTGCAGTGTGGCATCTTCGAGAGGAATGTACTTCACAGCAGCGGTGCAATGGCAAAGTCACTTCTGGGCAGCGCAGAGACTAAGTCCGACGCTGATTCGTTATCCTGGACGACCCCCCCAGGGGGCCCACAGCTCTTTTGTTGGTATGTGTGTGGCTCGCATGGGGCCCTGAGCCGAAGTGACCTTTCTTCTGTCCCAAGCCTGTGCCTTCGCCCGGAGATGGTGACTTCCCCTTTTCTTGGTCCTCTTGATTTCCTGTTATTTAGCCTTCCCCATTCTCCTTTCTCCTTGTCCTCTATCTGCCCTTTTAATCCCCTTTCTCTCCTTCCTCTTTTTCCTTCCTGTGGGTGTCTGAAGGTCAACCCATGCTCTGCGTAGCCGGTGACGGGGTAAGGTGTAACTCCCCGCCCTGGGCAAACAAGTAGGGCACGTACGTACCTCACGGTAAAGGCCGAGCCCAGGGAGGGGTGATTACTCGAGCTGGTACCTTCCAAACATGGCGATTGGTCCCTCTGTCCATTCTCGGGAGGTGTGTCGTGAGGTGCGAACAGTCACCTAAGGCGGGTGCGTTCTCAGAGGGGGCCCCCACAAGGATGGAGTGCGCCATCGGAGACACCAGTAATCGTGTCCGCTATGAAACCTTCCAAATCTTCTCTAACCTTGACCCAAAAGTGGAAGCATGATGATTCTCAGCCACAGAAAGGCTTGCTTAACATTCCTAAAATCCTGGTGGTATCATGTACTGATGATCAGGATTTTTCTGCCACAAATCCATTTATTATTCAGAAGAGTGTCGATGCGATCGCAGGTCCCTTGAAGACCTTCTCCAGACAGCGCAATCGGACCTTGTTGCTTGAGATTGAGAATGCGTTCCAGGCACAAAAATTACTTCGGGCTACACTTGTGCATACTTTACCAGTAAAAGCGGAGGCTCCTGCACCCTCAACTCTTCGCGGGGGGTAGACTTCACGAGATCCCTGGATGGGTTATCCAATGACGATATACTCAACTATATGTCCGATCAGGGAGTTACAGCTGTTCATTGCATAATGAAAAAGGTTAACAATGACCTCGTGCCGACTCGTACTGTCTTCTTGACATTCGACAGGGTTGACCTACCATCTAATGTGAAAGCGGGCTACGAAGTCATTTCCATTCGCCCGTATATACCTAATCCTACGCGCTGCTTCCATTGCCAGAGATATAATCATACCAGTAAATCTTGCCCTAATGCAGCCAAGTGCACCACCTGTGGCAGGGACGCCCATGAGGGTGAATGTCCGCCTCCATCCCCTTGCTGCATTAATTGCATGGGTGACCATGCTGCTTCTTCACGGGACTGCCCCGTTTACAAAGAAGAGCGGGTCATCCAGGAGATTTGCGTCAAGGAGAAGGTCTCAACCTATGCTGCTCAGAAGTTATTTGCGAGTAGAAAGCCCGCTGTACTTCCATCAGGTCCTTACAGCCAGGTCCTCACCTCACGTTGACCAACTAAGGAGGTAGGCATTCAGACATGCAATTTAACCTTCTGCGACACTGTTGTCAGGTTGGCTGGCCCAAAAATTGCTTGTTCTACCTCTCCAATCCCTTCTGCCCATTCTACAGTGCATTCGTCGGCCAGTTCCCACACATCCCGGGAACCTAAATCCGCTGCCCGAAGTTCAAAAAGAACCTGTTCGGGAAGACTTCCTCAAGACTACGTCTTCTCAATCGTTAACCGCTTCCTCTGCCTGTCATGCCTCTAAGAAGGCTCACAAAAAGAATAGCCCCCTCCTTCCCCGCTGCGGCGTGACTCCTCGGTCACGCCATCCAACTGTTGTCGGCCTCGGCTGACTTCTGTTTCACCGGGACGGTCCGTCTGCCGAGCACCCGGCCCTTTACCAGCAGTGGAAGCTGCCCCTCCGGATCAACTCAGGGAGGTGGCAGACACGTCGGTTGAACCTATGGAACATCACCCTTTGCACCTAGATAGCGACAGCAGTGCTCCCTCGAAATACGGTCCTCAGCGGCCGACGAGGTGACCCCGCTTGCTTGTTCATTTTTATCTTCTTTTCTTATCTCATTTTTTATCATGGTGCTCCTTCAATGGAATATTCGTGGCATTCGTTCCAATCGGGAGGAGTTAAAACTACTGCTTCGATTGAACTGCCCACTACTAGTCTGTCTCCAAGAAACTAAGTTACATCCAAGTGATCGTGCAGACTTTTCCCACTACACCTCTGTGCATTTCGACCTACCACCTGTGGAGGGTACCGGAGCGGTTTTGATGCTCATTTGAGACGATGTCTATTACCATCCCATTTCATTGCATACTCACCTACAGGCAGTTGCCGTACACATCACTCTACCCAGCTTTCCCTTTTCCCTCTGTAATATCTATTCGCCATCCTCATCTGCCCTTACTAGGGCAGATGTGCTACACCTCATTGAACAGCTCCCTTCACCTTTCGTTTTGGTAGGTGACTTTCATGCCCACCACCCCCAATGGGGCTCTCCAGCACCTTGTCTGAGAGGCTCCCTCTTAGTGGACCTTTTCCACCACCTCAATCTTGTTTGCCTCAGCACCGGTGCACCGACCTTCTTTTCTGACACAACCCATACTTATTCCCACATAGACCTTGCGATAAGCACTCCTCAGCTTGCCGGTTGGTGTGAGTGGTATGCACTTTCTGACATGTACTAGAGTGACCATTTCCCTTGTATCATCCACTTGCTTCATCATTCCCCATCTCCTCATCCCACCAGTTGGAAAACCTCTAAAGCTGACTGGGGGCTTTATTCTTCTATGGCTGTTTTTCATGATCAGAATTTTCCCAGCTGTGACAGTCAGGTCGAATACCTCACAGATGTTATTCTCAACACTGCCGAACATTCCATACCTTGTACATCCTCTTCTCCACGTCGTGTCCCGGTCCCTTGGTGAACTGCAGGCTGCTGCGACGCACTTACAGCCCGGTGATGTGCTTCACGCACCTTCCGCCACCACCCAACATTGGAGAATTGTATAAATTATAAACGAATGAGAGCGCAATGTCGTCGTTTCATAAACGACAGTAAAGAAGCTTGCTGGATTGCTTTTACCAGTTCTTTTAACCGCTTTACTCCCTGCACGGTTGTTTAGGGTGGCCTACGCCGTTTGTACGGCATCAGTTTATCTGATTTTTGGCCTGACCATTGAGAATGCAGTCCTCGTGGACTCCACTGCTGTTTCCAATGCACTGGGCCGTTCCTTTGCGGAGGTTTCGAGCTCTGCCCATTACCACCCTGCCTTCCTCCCTCACAAACAGGTAGAGGCGGCACAGCCCCCCTCTTTCCACTCTTTTAACCGTGAAAATTATAATGTCACCTTCACCATGCAGGAGCTAGACCGTGCTCTCCCCCCGTCCCGATCTGCAGCTCCCAGGCCCGATTCCATCCATATTCAGATGCTGAAGAACCTCTCTCCTGCGGGCAAGTGTTTCCTTCTTAGTACCTATAATCGCATATGGACTGAAGGTCAGGTTCCCACAAGTTGGTGTGAAGCCATTGTTTTCCCCATCCCCAAACCAGGGTAGGACAAACACCTTCCTTCCAGTTATTGCCCCATTTCTCTGACGAGCTGTGTCTGTAAGGTGATGGAACGCATGGTTAACGCTCGGTTGGTCTGGCTCCTCGAATCTCGCCGCCTCCTGACTAATATCCAATGCGGTTTTCGTCGACACCGCTCTGCGCTGATCACCTCGTTACGTTGTCGACCTTCGTTATGAATAACTTTCTAAAGAAGCGTCAAACAGTAGCAGTGTTCTTTGACTTGGAGAAGGCATACGATACCTGTTGGAGAGCGGGCATTCTCCACACATTGCACACATGGGGCCTTCGTAGCCGCCTCCCTCTCTTTATTCAAGCGTTTTTGGCGGATCGCAAGTTCTGGGTATGGGTGGGCTCTGTTTTGTCACATACCTTATGCCAGGAGAATGGGGTGCCACAGGGCTCTGTCTTGAGCGTGGCTCTTTTTGCCATTGCAATCAATCCGATCATAGACTGCCTTTCAGCTGATGTTTCCAGATCCCTCTTTGTAGACGATTTCGCAATTTATTGCAGTGCCCAGCGGACGTGTCTCCTGGAGCATTGTCTTCAACTGAGAAAACAGTATAAATAAACTTCTGGAGATACATGGAATTTCTTCCACCACATCTCCGTCTCGGCCCCATTGCTCTCCCATTTGTGGAGACAACAAAATTTTTGGGGCTAATGTTGGATCGAAAACTTTGCTGGTCCCCACACTTGTCCTACCTGGCTGCCCATTGTGCCTGATCCCTTAATGTTCTCCGTGTCTTCAGTGGCACATCATGGGGAGCGGATCGTACCATCCTGCTTCACCTTTACCAGGCCATTGTTCAGTCGAAGCTCGACTACGGAAGCCTTGTATACTCTTCTGCATGGCCGTCGATTTTCCGCCGTCTCAACTCTATTCACCATCGTGGATTATGCCTGGCGACCGGTGCATTTTCTACCAGCCCTGTTGAAAGTCTGTATGCCGAGGCTGCTGTATTACCCTTGACCACTCGACGTGATATACTCTTGTGTCGGTACGCATGCCGCTTGCGGTCGATGCCCAACCATCCATCTTACAGATTATTTTTTGACGACTCACTCGATTGCCAATATCAGTTGTCTGCGATAGCCTTGCTTCCACCTGGAGTTCGGTTTTGCCGCCTGCTTCAGCGGCTCGATTTCACCCTTCCTTCCACCTTTCAGTTGTGCAACAGCTCATTGCCACCATGGCATCAGGCCCAGGTTCACACCCACCTTGAACTTAGTTTGCTCCCCAAGGAGAGCACTCCGGATTTGGTATACCGCTCGAGGCTTGTCAAACTCCGTTTGCAGTTCGATAATGCCATACTTATCTACACTGATGGTTCCAAGAGCACTGACGGTGTCGGATCTGCCTTCGTCGTCGGGGATAACCTGTTCCAATACAAGCACCCTGACTGGTGCTCGAATTACACGGTTGAGCTTTTTGCCCTCCACCAGGTTGTTTTATATACCTGCCGCCACCGCCATCCTTTTTATGCCATCAGTTCGGACTCCCTTAGTGCCCTGCAGAGTCTTAAGAACTCCCTCTCTACCCATCCTCTTGTGTATCAGATCCAACGCTCCTTCCAGTTGGTAGCAGATGACAGCTGTCACGTTTCTTTTCTGTGGGCCCCTGGCCACGTGGGTGTGTCCAGGAATGAGACCACTGACATTGCAGCCAAGGCAGCAGCTCTTTTGCCTAGTGTGGCTACCTTTTGTGTCCCATTGGACGATGTTCATTGGGCTCTTCGCCGGAGTATTGTCATCCTGGCACAGTGCGTGGTTCACACTCCACGACATTAAATTGATAACTGTAAAACCGATCCTGATTGCGTGGAGGACCTCCTCACGCCCCTCTCAGCGAGAGGAGGTCATCCTGGTCCATTTGCGGATCAGTCACTGCTGTTTGAGCCACCGTCATTTGCTAGACCGCCTACCCTCCACCACTGTGCTCCTGCAGTGAATTGCTGACAGTGTGACACGTTTTACTGTCTTGTCCCAATTTTAATCATCTCCATGTAGCCCTTCACTTTCTGTCTACTCTGGAGGAACTTTTAGCCGATGACACGCGAGCAGCTGCTAGAGTTTTGCGTTTTATCAACATGGCCAATCTATCAAAAGATATTTAACCCTTTTAATTGTTTTTTTATCTTTCGTTTTTAGCCTTCTTTTGATACTCTATCTGGTAGTTACCAAATTTTCCGAGATCTAGTGAATCTCCGTTCCTACCTGGGTGCTAATGAACTTAGCAGTTGTGTGCCCTAAAACCACAAAAAAAAAAAAAAAAAAAAAAAAAAAAAAAAAAAAAAATCCTGGCTGTGCGCACTAGCCTCTTTAGGTGCACGCGTGTGCTGGTGTGTGGTGTGTCCTTTTATAACCGAGCTCTGGCATATGATCTTCAGTGGCGGCTGAGTCAACACTTACATAAGCAAGATGGTCGGTGCTCATGCCAGCACAACATACACACAGTTGCCAATGACATATTTACCCCTCTTCAAAACCCCCCACACTTTATTGTTATTTATGTCGCACTGTTGCATCCTTGAGCCCCTGGTTCTCGATGTACGGGGCAGTGGTTCTTGGCTGACGTTAGTGATCATTATTATGTGTAATCATTTCATTTTGTGAATAGGAAGGGGGGGGGTTCACAAATAATTAACACATATTAGTCATCAAATGCATTTATTCAGTTGCTATAATAGTGTGTTCCAACACCAATAATTTTGATACGTAAACAACAACCAAATTTGTTATACCTAATAGCAACAGGGGGTATCGAGAACCAGGGGCTCGAGGATGCAACAGTGTGACATAAATAACAGCGAGTTTTTTTCTTTTTTTTTTTTTTTAACGGGGTGTAAATATGCTATTGATGACTGTATGTATGTTGTGTTGGCATGCACCTGTCATTCTATGCTGCCCGCATAGGCACCACGCGCCGAGCTGCTTGCTTATGTAAGTGTTGACTTAGCCGTGCTGAAAGTCATATCGCCAGAGCTCGGTTATATAGGGGCACACCAGCAGATGTTCTGCTAGTGCACATGTCTGGGATAATGACTCAGCATCTGACTTAGTCTCTCCATCAGCCAGAAGTGACGTAGTCGTTGCCCTGCTGCCATGAAGTACAGTCCTCTCGAAGATGCCGCACTGTAGAAGCAGCCAAAGAACTCGTGCTGTTGCGTATAAGGCTATTGATAATTTGGACCCTAACAGCGAAACTAATATTGGTGCTCCAAAAATACCTAAACGACTATCTGTTTTTTGAGGATGTGTTGTGAATTTTTACATATTCCCTAAGAGTGCAACTCCTCAACCCAGTAATGGTTAGTTAACAGTGGCTGTGTTGCGGTGTAATTGATCAACAGTGAAAGAATTGTCTGGACTTGAGTGCAAATAGTCAAGATGTAATTGTTTACTGTACATGGAATGTATTTTCTGATGTTAACAAAAACTATGGAAAGTCTTATTTGACATCTAATATGCCATTTGTTACAAGGACGAGGAATCCACGGAGAATCAATGAGATACTATATGGTATAAAGGATTTGGTTGTTGTTGAAGTATCAAAATTATTGGTGATGTAACACATTATTATAGCAATGGAATACATGTGTTTGATGACTAATATGTGTTAATTATGTGTGATCCCCCTTCTTATCCACAAAATGAAATGATTACACATAATAATGAACGGTAGCATCGGCCAAGAACTGCTATCCCGTACATCGAGAACCAGGGGCTCAAGGATGCAACAGTGTGACATAAATAAAATGTCGTGGGCTTTTGAAAGGGGGTAAATATGTTATTGACAACTGTATATATGTTGTGGTCTCGTGCATCTGTCAGTGTATTCTGCCCGCATCGGCAACACGCATCAAGCTGGTTGCTTACACAAGTGTTGACTCAGCCGCGCTGAAGGTCATATCGCCAGAGCTCAGTTATATAAGGACGCTTCAGCTGGTGCGCACATCTGGGATAATGGCTCAGTGTCAGACTTGGTCTCTGTGCCGCCCAGAAGTGACATAGTCGTCGTGCCACTGCCACAAAATACGTTCTTGTCCAAGATGCCGCACTGCAGAAGTAGTCAAATAACTCGGGCTGTTGTGTGTAAGGCTATTGACAATTAGGACCTTAACAGCAAAACACCATTTGAGACTGCCCATTTTGTTTTCCCCCCTGGAAGCCCACTATCTTAAAAAAACAACCCAGTCCACGCCACATGGACCCCACTACCCACATAATTGCTTCCTGCATGTAGTATACTCCCTTTGGCACAAGTTGCGGAATCTGTAGCCTACATGGTCACAGAACCGCCTGGGCTTCTGATTCAGACCCTCAACTCAGCTCTGTACCAAAGGACCACAGTTGTTCCTGTCAAAGATGCTGCAGATGGTTAGCTCTGCTTTCATCTGACAAGCAAGACTGGCAGTCTTTATCACCTCAAATAGCTGCTGAAATCTAGAGATATTCTCTTCCTACCCAAAGCATCACATGTTGTTGGTACCGACAGTTGGCTGCATCCCGTCTCCTTCATGGCATCCGGATGCACCTGATCCACATCTGGAATGACTTCCCCGGTATGTACATGGAGTGCACATTGGCTTTCTTCCCCTCCTTACTGGCCAAATCCCTAAAGGGCCTCATTATCTGCCTAATGCTGGATCTCCTTACTACAAGAAATTACACCCTTTGAGATTGCTTGGATCTTGCTCTGACAGTGCCTGAAACCTGTAGGTAAGATGGATTGGAAAGCCTCACAGTTGGTCCCACAGAATGTCTTACGCTTTACACCACGCGACGGGGAGACCTCCCAATCCACCATGGACGGGGCAGTGACCTCAACCCGTGCAGTGACCGGACTAACCAGAGCTGTGGGACGATTGGTAGGCACATCAGACACACAGGGCGACTGCTGGACCCTTGCGACTGACTGATGGCAGGAGCATCCATGCACCGTGGGCTTGAGCTTCACAACCACAGCCAATGCTGCCTGAAGCTTGGAACATCCACAGGCAGCAATCACAGTCCCTAGCCATACTAAACCCAAAGAATAATCAAAGTGTAGGACTAAAAACCGTAAGTACCTTCTAAACAATGATAAACAAGCCAGAGGGTATACTAGACTGTTTATTAAAGTGAATCTGAATCTAAATAAAGTCACGAGCATATGAAAATTTAAGAAAAGGAAAACCCAGAGAAAAATCAGAATAAGTGGCTTCTGCTGAAGAGCCGTTTAACCAAAGAAAGCTGAAAGAGCTGCTGTCTGCTGACGTGTGAACTGATTGTAGATATAAAATGGAAACTCGGTTTTGAAACAAAGACAAATGACTCTCTTGATGCGAACCACATGGAGCAACAATACACTCATCAGATATTTAACACTAAGAAGAATCAAGTATAAACATAAGCACACAGTACAGTGGACAGAAAAGTCAAAATCTGTAGCTTATGGTGAGGAGGCAGTTACATTTAAAACTAAAAATGTGCTGGCGCTGGTGAGGTGCGCACTGGAGGACGGCCACTCGGCAACTAACAAGGCCCGCGGAGGGGTGAGTACCCTAGCAGGTACCTTTCGACTCTGCCGATTAGTTCCTCCATCCGTTTCTCAGGATGTGTGACCTGAAGTGTGAAAAATTACCTAAGGAGGGTTAGCCGTCAGTGAGGGCCCCCATTAAGAAGGAGCATACCATTGGAGTTGCTGGTAATCATGGGGGATACTTCTGCAATGACCCCTCTTTCTTCAACCTCGATGTTGACCAGGAAGTGAAAGCTAGAAAGAAAACCTTACCAAATGTTCCTATGTTTTAGTGGTTTCTAGAACCGATGGTAAAGATTTTTCTATAGTAAATCCCTTTATCATTCAGAAGGGTGTCGATGCAATTGCAGGTCCTGTGAAAACCTGTTCTCGCCAGCGAAACAGAACAGAACTTTGTTGCTGAAAATGGTTAGTGCCTTTCAGGCACAGAAACTGATGAGAGCCATGCTACTGTACACCTTCAAAGTGGAAACTCACCTCACCATTAAATTGTCACTAGGAGTAGTCTACACTAGGTCCCTTGATGTGTTGTCAGATGAAGAAATCGGACACTGATAGTCTGATCAGATAATAGCAGCTGTCCATAAAATGATGAAAAATGGTGACAAAGAATTCCTACTGACCCGTACTGTATTTTTGACATTTGACAGAGTTGATAACCCTTTGAAGGTAAAAGCGGGATATGAAATAATTTCAATTTGCCTGTATGTGATAAATCTTATGCACTGTTACCAATTTCAGGTTTAGTAATACCCATAAATCTTGTCCCAATGCTGCCAAATGAGTCACCTGTGGCAGACACTCATAAGGGTGACTGTCCACCTCACCTCCAAACCCTTGCTGCATCAATTGATTGTGCGACTATGCTGCTTCTTCAAGTGGCTGCCCTGTCTACAAAGACAACTGGGTTTTCGAGGAGAGTTGCACCAAGTAAAAAGTATCAACCTCTGCTGCTCTGAAGATATTAGCTGGTAGGAAGTCCACTGTGCTCCCAACGTGTAAATACAACATTGTCCTCACCTCTCATTAACCTACTAAGGAGGTAGGCACACAGACCTGCGATTTTACTTGCAGTGACACGGTTGTAAGATCAGCCAGCCCCAAGATTGCCAGTTCAACCTCCCCACTCAACCTCCCCACTCTTCCTCTCACTAAAACCCTATTATCAGCAGCTTTTCATAAATCATGGGCACCTAAACTGGATGCCAGGAATTCGAAAGAGAGCCTGCATATGAAGACTTCTTTCAAACTGAGCCTCCACAACCATGAACCACATATACATCTCACCGAAATTCTGTCAACAAAGCAAACAAGAAAAAAAGTTACTCTCATTCCACACCATGGCGTGACTCATCCATCACTCCACACACTAGTAGGTACTCCCGGCCTTCCTCTGTCTCATCAGGGCTCATAAGTTGGTCTTTTACTGGCAGACGAAGTTGACCCTGCCGATAAACCCAGGAAGGTGGCATAAACTTGAAATGAAACAATGGAATATGACTCTCCACCTATCAATTGTAGTAGTCTGGCCATCAGCGGTGATTGAAGTGATCACCAGTAGCTTTTTCCTTCTTTTTCACTCTCACTTCCTTCATGGATCTCATTCAATAGAATATTAGAGACGAAAAATTCCTAGCAGGAAAAATATATATAAAAAATAGATGAAGATTACTCACCAGGCGAAGGAGCACAGGTAGTTATAGTAGCACAAATAAAACACACACACACACACACACACACACACACACACACATTTACACAGACGCAAACACACCTAGGCAGAACTTCTTTGCTTTCTACAGTATGTCTGCCTAGGTGTGTAAATGTGTGGGGGTGTGTGTATTTGTTTACCTTCCTTTTCTTCCCCCAAGATAAGTCTTTCCTCTCCTGGGATTGGAATGGCTCCTTACCCCCTCTATTAAAACCCTCATCATTTCCTTTTCCCTCTCCTTTCATTCAATAGATTATTTGAGGAATTCATTCCAACAAAGAGGAATTAAAACTACTCATTAGATTGCACCATCTGCTCATAATCGGTCTCCAAGAAACGAAGTTACGCCCATGCGGCGACAATGATTTCTCAGAATATACCTCTGTGCCCTAAGACCTACCCCCTGTGGAAGGTATTCCAGACTATGGAGTGGTTATGTTGCTCATTCGAGAATATATCTATTACTATCCTAGCTCATTGCACACTCACCTACAAGCAGATACTGCCCATGCCACTCTCCCCACTTCTACCTTTTCTCTTTGTTATATCTATACCACATTGTTGTCTGACTTTACTAGGGCAAATGTGCTGCAATTGGTTGCTTAGCTTCCTACCCCTTTCTTGTTGACTGGCGACTTCAACGCCCATCACCCTCTATGGGGTTGTCCAGCCTCTCCAGAGAGGCTCCCTTTTAGTGGTCCTTTCCAACCATCTTAATCTACACTGCCTAAACACCAACAGTGGACCAACTGTTCTTTCAGACGCAAGTTTCAGCTATTCCCACTTGGACCTCATGTACTGCTCAACCTGCATGTCGGTTTGAGTGGTATGCTCTTTCTGATACTTACTGGTGCGACCCTATGTAATCGATCTCCTTCATCGTACCCCATCCCCGTGTTCCACTAGCTGAAACATCTCGAAAGATGACTGGGGACTTTATTCCTAATTGACAGTTTGCCACAATCAGAATTTCCCCAGCTGCAACAATCAAGTCGAACACTTCAAAGAAGTTATTCTCATTCTGCCGAATATTTCATACCATGTATTTTTTCTTCTCCACATCGAGTCCGTCCCGTGGTGAACTACGGGATATAGAGACACTATTCGCGCTTGGTGACATGTTCTATGCCCCTGTCAATGCCAACCGATGATGGTGAATTGTATCCTTTACAAACGACTCAGATTCATTTTATAAAGTTTGCATGAACACGGCAAGGTTGCTGATTTGAACAATGTGAAAATGTCACGTATAAGACTTCCTATGAGTGTCGGAACTTCCCCAATCTTCATATATGTAACCAAAGATTGCTCCTTAACCTTGATTTGTCAGTTTCTTGCCTATGATTCCTCTGAAGTATTAAGGATTCACTTAGCTCTCTGCCAGTGAACAAAATTACGGCTGTAGTACTGACGTAGACCACTAGTGCCATAGCTTATATAAGGGTGAGTACTGATGGCAATGTAGAACACTACAATCCATTCTCTGAATGGTTGAGTTTTTCTTTTGTATTTGCAGCTATAGCATCCAACTTGATCACTTGATTGCAGTTGCTAAAGGAGTTATTGATGGCTTGCAGTCTTCCATACCAAATCAGTGTAAAACTTCAGATTTCCATTTTTAACATAATGTGATATTTGTCAACACATTGATTCACATCATTGCATAGAGTATCTTCTGGCATTAAGATCTTTGACATCATATCTGCCAGATAACTTGTACTTGATTTGTATTTTGTCCGTTTTGACAAAAAGATTGATACCATCAACTTAGTTGCGCAGGAGTACTTGAAATATACCTACAGTGTCTGTTCCACATAGATCTGAATTTGTGTGTTGCAATGCAATTGAAGTTAGTGTTACATTTGGAATTTGGCATTTCAATGTCCAGCAGCCTGTAGCGGTTCATAACTGTCTTATGAGTGTAGACACTTTGAAATGTGGTGACAATTTTAGGAGCAAGTCATTTGCCATCTTGACTATGGGATATTCTTTCCCACGTCTCTTGTCTTTTGTAAGAATTAAACCACACTGTCTGGCAGTGCTATGACTATTTCTATGTCAATTTCAATGTTGAAAATCCATTGATGATACCCAGCTGAGAGATGCAAAATTTAAATTTGACTGCCAGAGCTAGGAGCAGTCTAAATGTTTAAATTCTTGCAAATGTGGAGAATGTTTTCATAAAGTTTCTATAATCAGAGGCTTCCAGGTCAATCATCATGTGTATATTCTGGATTTTCTTCTCAGAAAAGATTCCTTACTACTGTGTTTCTCAAGTCCTGCAGTCATTTAACCTTTTATGTTGCCTACAAAGTCGCGGATTTCATTTTTTCACAGGAGACTGGATTTCATTGTGACCTATGTCATGAGGATGTGGAAGTTTGAGAAGTCACCTACACACTTGTAGCACTCTTAACATTGAAGAAAAGAAAAAAAAAAATCAGATGCTTTTAGGTCATGTGATGTTCCATACAAACACTGTATTTTACCTTGTTTTTATGTCTAGTAAGTAAAAGTGTAGCTCCTTCTGCTTCCATTATTTAATGTGTGTCCTCGATGGTATTTAAAACTCTTGCTATGCCTGAAATATTATCTGCATTTGCACATATAGGGCTGGATCTCATCATTATTGTTCATCTCTTATTGATTTTTTTTATCAGCCATGCAGGGGCAAGTTAAACACAAATAAAATAATAATAATAAAAAAAAATTCTGAGTATATCCAGAGTCTCACTGAAAGGATTAGCAGATATTTACATACGGATCAGTGAAAGGGTTACAATATTTCGGAGCTACATGCAACAATTGCAGTTTCCTTTGAAGTCCTTTATCTTCTGTTCTCAGGCAATTTCGTGTTTTTTCACCCGAATAATATGTGCATCAGCGCTATTAAATGTTGTTTCAGTGAAAGAAATTACTTTTGCCTTAAACTCTGCGGTGTAATAATAATAATTAAAAAAAAACCTTGCTTCTTCATGATTGGATACAGCATAGTACTGCATGCACAAAATTTCAAAAGTAGACCAAAAACACTGTGGGGTCACTGAGGTACTCTTATCAGGCCCCCTGACTCTGTACAGTCTGCAGTTGTAACTATATGTAAGCCAGTTGTTACTAAAACTTGACACCTAATTAGGCAAAGAAACATCTATAACATAGCGATAATAAAACATATGAAAGTATAGACTAACTGATATACACTAACAAGGAATAAATGCGCTGGACGACACACGAAACACAGCACCCTTGGCGGAACACCAGGACCCACACAGGCAGACATATAAACACTCGCGTTCACTGAAGCACTCACATGCAACATGAAGAAACATATGGAAGCCTGCTGCAGTCTCTAAAACCGCAGCAAAGGGTGAAATCCACATGAAACCTACTCATGGCAGCTTCTAGCTGCATTTTTCGGAACTTCCTGAAGCTTTGTATCCGAATCTAAGCCACAGGCATACTTTTAGATCCTGAAAACTGGGGAAAAAAGAGTGGCTTGCGTTTGGTAGATAAGGTAACTTGGGGATCATCTTATAGGACAGATATATGCTTAAACAATAAAATGTTGATGGAAATTTGTACCTAGTCGTACATGAAGGGCATCTTATCTGTGGAAATATACAGTAGTTATTAATGCCGTAACAGCCATGTTACACTTGAGCCAATTTCTGTGACCAGGGTAGGGATGCAAGATCCCACCTGCCCTACTGTCTGCAGTCAGTGGTGGTGATTGGCTCAGCACTGGTGAACCAAGAGGTTTTTTGTTAATTTATTGTCTATAAACTAATCCTGTGGGCTGCATTCCTACCTTGGCATTGTAATAATCTCAATTGGCATCATATGCCCAATTCTCCATTTGCTTAGAGTATATATTGTACTTACTGAATCATATAACATGACAACACACACACAGAGGTATAGTGTGGCTACACAGAATATTCACACAAGTCACATAGATAATGCTTAAGAGTTCATTGTGTGAAAGTGGTGAATGAAAGGTTATAGGACCACTTAAAAATTACCTCCTCATAAGATCATTCCCCATCATTGGACAAAAAAAGGGGGAAAAAAACGTTTAAAGGATAATGCAGTATTTTTGTTTCCATCTGTCCCAAATCATTGTGTTATTCTAATGATTTCACATGACAGTAAAATGAACTTTCCTTTCTGTTGCAGACAATGTCTTCTCTAGCACCACCACGACCATCAGAAGCAGCTTAGATCGTGAGTACACATTTAATTATTTTGTCAAAATACTAATTAATTACAGTAATATGGTTTTAGCAAGTAAGATTAAAAGTAAATTGTAGTCCAAAAAACAGATTAGTTTATCTTCATTCAACAAAATGCTTATGAGCTGGAGCCATTACCAAATTTGTAGTTGAACTTTGTGAGAACGATAAATGATCTGAAGTAAGCAGTCGATCCAAAGGAGGATTACATTAAACCAGATCCAGGCCCACACATTAACCTCCTGATGGCCAGTGCACCTGCAGTCAGGTGCAGACAGGTGTGGCTTGGATTTGCATGGGGCAGGCCCCGCAGAGAGCACAATGTAACACGTGGCCTTCGGAAACACCTGTAATGCTCTACAGTGGTCTGAATAAATGTCAGCATACGTGTAGACTGTGAAACCAGAATGACTGTATGTTTGTGGCCACTTGCTACCCCAATAAAGGATTACCTAGCTCATAAATAAAAATGTGTTTTAATGACAACTCTGGCTAGGGAATAACAACATGTATACTGGAA
Organism: Locusta migratoria; assembly: GCA_026315105.1. Taxonomy (NCBI): domain Eukaryota; kingdom Metazoa; phylum Arthropoda; class Insecta; order Orthoptera; family Acrididae; genus Locusta; species Locusta migratoria. Next base: position 4,164,851 of record CM048752.1, on the reverse strand, counting down.
ATAATCTATCGAGTAGTAAATAATAGTAGATTCCAATCAAGGTTCTATGTTTTGACATTACAATGTCTTTTCTCAAAGCATAAATTCTACATCTACATACATACTCGGCAATGGCGGAGGGTACACTGTACCACTACTAGGTATTTTCTTTCCTATTCCACTCCCAAATTGAACGAGGAAAAAAAGAATGCCTATATGCCTCTGTACCAGCACTAATTTCTCTTATATTGTCTTTGTGATCTTTACGTGAAATGTAAGTAGGCAGAGGCAAGATCGTACTACACTCAGCTTCAAATTCCGGCCCTCTAAATTTACTTAACAGAAATTCACGAAAAGAACGTCTTCTTTCTTCCAGCGATCCCCAATTTAGTTGCTGGAGCATTTCCGTGACACTCGCGCATTGGTCGAATCTACCGGTAACAAATCTAGCTGCTCGTCTCTGAACCGCCTCTATGTCTTCCTTCAAACCGATCTGCTGCGGGTCCCAAACACTTGAGCAATATTCAAGACGTGATCGTACAAGCGTTTTATACGCGGTCTCCTTTACAGGTGAAGTACATCATCCCAAAATTCTCCCAATAAACCGATGTTGGCTGTCTGCCTTACTCAACTGTCCTTACATGTTCGTTCCATTTCACATTGCTCTGCAATGTTACGCCTAGATATTTGTACGAAGCAACAGCATCAAGAAACTCACTACTAATGCTGTATTTGAACATTATGGGATTTCTTTTTCTACTCATGCGCATCACCTTATATTTTTCTACATTGAAAGCTAGCTGCCATTATTCGCACCAACTAGAAATTTTGTCTAAGTCATCCTGTATCCTATTACAGTCAGTTACAGACGACACCCTCCCATACACCACAGCATCATCAGCAAACAGCCACAAATTACAACTTACTCTGTCCATCAGATCATTTATATAGATAGAAAATAATAGCGGTCCTATCACACTCCCCTGGGGCACGCCTGACGATACACTCGTCTCTGATGAACACTCGCCGTCGAGAACAACGTACTGCGTTCTATTACTTAGGAAGTCTTCCAGCCACTCACAAATCTGTGAACCTATTCTATAAGCTTGTATCTTCGTTAGCAGTCTGCAGTGTGGCACCGAGTCGAACGCCTTTTTGAAGTCGAGAAAAACACAATCCGCCTGTTGCCCTTCGTCCATGGCTCGCAATATGTCATGTGAGAAAAGGGCAAGCTGAGTTTCACATGAACGATGTTTACTAAACCCGTGCTGATTCATGGAACGAAGCTTTTCTGCTTCAAGGAAATTTACTATATTCGAACTGAGAATATGCTCTAAAATTCTACATGAAACTGATGTCAACGATATTGGCCTGTAATTGTGTGGGTCAGTTCTTTCCTTTCTTATAAATGGGAGTCACCTGCGTTTTTTTCCAATCACTAGGAACTTCGTGCTGAATTAAAGATTCATGATAAATGCAAGCTAAGTAGGGGGCCAATGCCGCTGAATAGTCTGTGTAAAACTGAACTGGTATTCCAAACGGACCAGCAGACTTTTTCGTATTTAGCTCTCTCAACTGCTTCTCTACACCGGAAATACCTATTGCTATGTCCCCCATTTCGGAATTAGTACATTGACCAAATGATGGTACATTTGTGCGGTTCTCCTGCGTAAAGGTTTCTTAAAGGTTAAATTTAGAACTTCAGCTTTCTGTTTGCTTTCTTCTATTACTGCCCCGGATGATCAAGTGACTGGACAGTGGGATTTTGACCCGCTTATCGATTTTATATAGGACCAGAATTATTTCGGGTTCTCGGAAAGATCTTTTGCTAAGATATGGCTGTGATAATTATTGTATGCTTCGCGCATCGATATTTTTATAGACGCACGAATCTCTACTAACTTTTGCCTCTCATCATTTGCGTGTTCCGTTTTGAATCGAGAGTGCAACAGCCTTTGCTTTCTCAGCAGCCATCTAACATTATTATTATACCATGGTGGATATTTTCCATCCTTAATCGTCTTTACTGGCACATATTTCTCTAACCCTTTATTAACAATGCACTTAAATTTAGCCCACAATTCCTCTACATCCATAGTCCCGGAATTAAACGATGCCCATTCATTTTCTAAGTGCGATCGTAACATTTGCTTATCGGCTCTTCCCAACGAAAACATGCTCTTAGCCTTCTTGATTGGTTTATGAACTTTGGTCACCATTGACACTATGATGATATCATGATCACTAATTCCTGTCTCTACACAGACATCGTTAATAAGGTCAGGCCTGTTTGTGGGTATAAGGTCTAGAATATTTCCATCGCGCGTGGGTTGCCGGTTTAACTGCTCAAGACAGTTTTCGGAGAATGTGTCCAAAAGTGGCTGGCAAGACTGCTTGTCTGTACTGCCTGAAATGTAACTAGCGAGGTCCCAATCTATACTCTTAAGGTTGAAGTATCCTCCGACTAATATTACATGGCCCAGATACCTATGAACTACCTGCTGTAGACTTTCTTTGAATGATTCTGAAACTGCTGGGGGGGCCAGTAAAAACACCCAACTATTAACTTTACTTCTTTTAGACCTGTTACATGTGCCCAGATAACTTCACAGTTACTTTCAACTTCGACCTCAGTAGAAACAATAACTTTGTCCACAGCGATGAACACTCCTCCTCCAGTAGTATCTGATCAATCTTTCCAATATACATTCCACGCTTTGCTAAATATTTCTGAACTTGCCACATCATGATTTAGCCAGCTTTCGGTGCCTAAAACTATCTGAGCGCAATAACTTCCATGCAGTGCGGCAATTCGGAAACTTTGTTTCTAATACTCTGTAAGTTCGTGGCTAATATTTTGATGTTCGAATTATTGTTCCAAATGTGGCCTGAATTCGCTGTTTGAATGCTGACAGGCGATTGCTCATCAGAGTTAGCACCTAGCCTAAAAAAAAAAAAAAAAAAAAAAAAAACATGTGCACTCCACAAGTGCTCTGTCATTGTTCAAGAGAATCCTTCTCTTCTCCACGATTATCGATGACAGAGGTTCCTGTCGTGGCTTCATCAGGATCATTACCGTCCTTAGAGTCCTTGAACAAGAAGCCACTGTCGTCTACCTGCTCTTCAGGATCGTAGTAGGGCTTCATGCACAGGACGTGAACAATGCCTCTTCATTTTTGACTTTTCGACGACAGCTCATAATCCTCAACTTCGTATTTGACATCTGACAGGCGGTGTGTGACACGATACGGACAAAAGTATTGCTTCAATAACTTTTCTGAGAGTCCAACCTTCCGTACAGGGGTAAAAATCCATACTAGATCACCTGGGCTGTACACAACAGGTCAGTGCTTGTCGCTATACCACTGACGGTCCTTCTCCTGGGCTTCCAGTGTCCGTATGCGAGCCAGCTGTCTTGCTTCTTCGACCCTGGTGATGAGCTGTTTAACATAGTCATCCTGAGTGTCGTCTGATTGGAACAGGAACAGTGTATCCATTGTTGTCTCAGCTTCACGGCCATGGAGCAGGAAAAACGGAGTGAAGCCTGTGGTGTCTTGTCTTGCGGTATTGTAAACAAATGTCACGACTGGCAAAATTGTATCCCAATCATTCTGCTCAACATTGACGTACATCGACAGCATGTCGGCTAACGTCTTGTTAAAACATTCTGTAAGACCATTTGTCTGAGGATGGTATGCAGTTGTCATTCTGTGGACAATGTTGCTCCGTGACATTACCTCTGATACTATTTTTGACTGGAATACTTTTCCACGATCAGATATCATGACACGTGGTGCTCCATGCTTCAAAATAATGTCTTGTACAAGGAATTTTGTGATTTCTGGAGCTTCTGCAGTCGGCACAGGTTTGGTGAAAGCATAGCGTGTGAGGTAGTCAGTGCAGACTATTATCCAACAGTTACCGGTTGTCGACTTCCCTCTGTTCAGCTGTAACATCATCTAATTTAGTGACGGTTGAAATTTCATTAATGCTGTTGTGTTACACTAATGGATTCCTCGAAAGGTAGTCGGCATCCTTGTGTTTGTGCCCATTCTTGAATACCACTGTGACATCGTACTCTTGGAGTCTTAGTGTCCATCTTGCTAGTCGACCTGATGGATCCTTCAAGCTAGTCAGCCAACACAAAGAATGGTGGTCTGTCATGACGGTGAATGGTTTGCCGAATAAATATGGCCGGAACTTGTTGATAGCCCAGATAACTGCGAGACAGTCTTTTTCAGTTGTAGAGTAGTTTATCTCGGACTTTGAGAGTACTCTTGACGCATAGGCTATCACTTTTTCAGCACCTTCTTGAACTTATACATCACTGCACCAATCCCATAACCACTGACATCTGTGTGAAGTTCTGTTTCTGCATTCTCGTCGTACAAGGCTAGTACTGGTGCGGAAGTTAGAGCCTCCTTAAGTGCCCGGTTACGTCACCTTCCTATCCCCTCTCCCCTCCCCTCTCCTCTCCTCCCATCCCCGATTCTCTGCAGAGCGTGATTCGAAGTGCGGCAGGTTGTATGACTGTGTTGTGTGCCTGTGTGATTGTGTGAGTGTTCTATTTTCTGAAGAAGAGCATGGCCGATAGCTGAATGTGCTGTATGCGTGTGTCTTTTGTATGTGCCTGTCGCAGCTCGTCGCCAGTCTGTGCGGTGAGTTGTAAACTGTCCTCACTATGTTATTAATTCCAACCTGGACTTTCCATTATTATATACTGAACAAATTGTTATGGAACTTAATGAGATAATTTGACTGACAGGAAGGGATCCGTAGATAAGAATATTTTCTGAACTATGGAGGAATTTTCGAGTTGATAGTGGTGTGTGTGTGTGTGTGTGTGTGTGTGTGTGTGTGTTTGTTTGTTTGTTTGTGTTTGTTTTTAGCACACGATGGACTGACAACATCAAGAGCTGCAGCAATCCTACTTTTGGACAACATGCTCGCACTGAAAATGTTCAAATGTTTGTAAAGCTTATGGGACTCAACTGCAGGGTCATCAGTCCCGAAACATACAAACTACTTATGAACTAACATATGCTAACTACAGCACAAACATCCATGCCTGAGGGGGGGGGGGGAGGGGGAGATTCGAAACCCTGCCAGGGAATGGCCTCGTGCATCGCAGCATAGTGCCTCAATGTGCTCGGCCAATCCGCTTCACCCTTTTTATTTAATTTATGTATACTGAAAACTACAGAGTGCACTCACATAATATCAGTTTCATTAACTGTGTTCTTAGTCCACTGTGAAGGTCTACAGCTCATAATAACATGAACTTGCAGACACACTCTGTAGAAGATGGAAAACATTGTGTAAATGGATGTAGCTACAAATGACAGAAGATCAGAATTACTCAACCAGACTGTGAAGGTTTAATCTGAATCAGATTGAGAAATCATATTTTAATTGACATAAGTCAAAAAAACTGCACAAAAAGCAACTATTAAATTGGCTTAAACTGTTGTGAGATTGGGGCAATAACGTGTTAGTGTCCTAACACAAGTTTGCTACCACAATTTCAATTGAGGTACAATATGTTCACCACTTACTCCAGTCCCGTAACCCGGAGGGTGTACACGATCAAGGGCAGAGCCACTTGCGATAGCACCCACGTGATTTACCAACTAACATGCCTGCACTTTGAAGCATTCTATGTGGGAATAACCAGCAACAAACTGTCCATTCGCATGAATTGTCACAGGCAGACAGTGTTTGTTGGTAATGAGGATCACCCTGTGGCTAAACATGCCTTGGGGCATGACCAGCACATCTTGGCACAGTGTTACCCCATCCGGGTTATCTGGATACTTCCCACTAACACCAATCCTTCAGAACTCCGGAGATGGGAACTTGCCCTTCAGCTTATTCTCTCCTCCCATTGCCCACCTGGTCTCAATCTCCGCTAACTCAAATTCCCGCCCACCATCTTTAGCATCTTTGCCTTGGTTCTGTGGACAGAGCCTCTGCTTCAATTGGTATCTCTGTCCAACTTCTTTGCTTTTTACAAATGTCTGTCTAGGTGTGTTTGCGTTTCGATATGTCTGAGTGTGTGTGTATTTGTTTACCTTCCTTTTTTCCCCTAAGGTAAGTCCTTCCACTCCTGGGATTGGAATGACTCCTTTTCCACTTCCTTAAAACCCATATCCTTTCCTTTTTCCTCCCCTTGTTTCCTCTTTTTCCTGAAGAAGGTGCCAGTGGTGGCGAAAGCTTTTATGTGTGTCTGTGTGTGATTTTATTTATTTTATTTGTTTCTATCGACGAGCCGGTCCTTTTGGTAAGTCATCTGTTTTCTATTTTTATTTTTGAATATATATATATATATATATATCCTATTGGTTTTTTTATAGAGAATTTTGACTTGTTATGGTGCATGGAAAAGGGTTTCTTAAAAATGCCACATAGTTGGACTGATCACCATTAAGATAGAGAGTTAATCGCAATTTCTCAAATGGAGGGGGAGGAGGAAATAGAGGTAATAGGTCAACACAGGGAAGGGGGAAGACTGAGGGAAGATCTACAGATGTGGAAGGAAATAATCAGTACAGATGGTGCATGAGGGACAGAAGGGCAACTGAAAAGAAAGGGGAGATGGATTAAAGTTGATTCAAACCCCAGTCACTATGATGTAGTGTTTCCAGCTTGCTATTGTTGAAAACAGCGTTTTGAAGCAAAAACAGTTTTGTGATATGCATTTTATATTAAGAATCTATGTTAACTAGCACTTTATCTTTGGATCAGAGAAATGAAGATACCTCAACAGACATATCCATGTAAATGTTTATTTATATTATGGATTAAATGGTTAGAGTCATTCCATGTCAACTCAACACAGTTTACATTAAAATTTTACTTCACCATCTCAGATTTCAATGAAATTTGGTATACTGGTACCCCCTCACAGAGAAAGAAAAATACCAAATTTCAACTTGCTATCTCAAATGGTTTCAGAATTACACCTTGTTAAAATTTTCAAAAAAACCTCATAATCGGTCTGTTTCTGAAACTTTAAACTGCTATAGTGACTCTCAGAATCAAGATAGAAAGAAGAGAGAGGTGTCATTTTGCAGTATTTTTCAAGCTCTTTCCAAAAATATGTAACCCTACAAGGGTCATAATGTATTTTTTTTACCAATTTCAAAATTAAAAAATTAATTTAAAATTTTTCAAAATGCGCCACTTTTAAAATTTTGAAAAAATTCTCAAATAGTCCTTGTAGAGTGGTTAATTGATAGTATAAGTTCCATGATGGGATCATAATGGGTTCTGACAGAAAAATGCATTCGAAAACAAGCTTACATTAGAATTTTCACTATAATAATGACTAATTGAGCTACATACATTATGACATATGCATAGTTAACAATGTGCTGTAAACAATGTAGTATTACAATGTGGTACTACAATGCTGCAAGTGCTGGACTGTAATTGATGGTGTGACAAGTATTGTGTTTATGTTTGATATGTGAGTAGAGTGGAAGTGTTTGTGTGTTGAATAAGTGTTTGTGCAGTAATGGAAAACACAAGGCATAAAACATTTCAGTGTTTCAATCATTTTTCCAAAAAAAATCATAGAATTAGAAATAAAAAAACACTTAGAACAGAAACACAATGGATCGTTGAACATTTTCTAGCACCTAATGATGCTAAAGTATGTAACTCTTACAGAAAAGAGTTATCAACTCTAATGAACAACAAAGAAACAAATCAAGCCAGTGCTACACTAAACCTAGAGCTTGAAATTTTAAATACTTTTGATTCTGAAAATGACCCTGATTTCAACTCTAAGTCGGATGTCGTTGAGACACTTAATGCTTCTCTTCATGAACTGTGCGAATCACCCCTTGATTCAGGAAAAATAAAATCAAAGAGATATGCTTCACAAAAAATTTTCAAAATTAATTCAGCAATGAAACGTAAACTTTTTACTTCTATTCAAGGCTCCTCCTCTGATGAAGCTCATGAAACCCTTGATGATTCAATTTTGAAAAATCTAAAATATCACTTCTCACACTGCACTTCAAGGGACAAAAAGATTATGCTATTAATTTGTTTGCCTGATTCATGGACTGTAATGCGAGAATTTAATGCTCCAAATTACATGGTCAGGCAGTCTAAGAAAATACTTAAAGGTATATTAGAGGGCCCTCAACAAAAACCTGGCAAGATCCTGCCAATAAAAGTAGTAAGAGCAGTGCGTGATTTCTATGAGAGTAATGAAATCAGCAGGGTTTTAACTGGTAAAAAAGACTGTTTTTCTGTTAAGTCTGGGACTGGAGAAAAAGTCACACTGCCAAAGAGACTAGTTTTATGCAATTTAATGGAGGCATTCTTATATTTTAAAGACAAAAATCCTATGTTACAAATGGGGTTTTCTAAGTTCGCAGAACTAAGACCGAAAAACTGTCCTGGCAGGTTCTAGTGGTACGCACTCAGTATTTGTCTGCACAAGCCATCAAAATGTAAAACTTATGTTAGAAAATGCAAAAATTAGCTCAATGACAAATGGTGAACTGCATACGTATAATCACTGTATTGGTAAAGCACTGTGCAACCCTGCCTCTGTTAAGTGTTATTTTGGGGAGTGTTCAACCTGTCCAGGTACAGATTACATCAAAAATTTGTTGGAAGAAAAATTCGAAGAAAAAGGCATTGAAAAAATAACTTTTTGGCAATTGATATTGGCCGATAGATGCAACCTGGAGACAATAGTAAAATCAACTTCAGATTTTATTGAATTGTTCGCAAAGCTCCTTTTTGAACAACATAAAAGAAAATCTTGAAATCCCAGGGTATCTTGTCATGTGTGACTTCTCTGAGAACTACACATTTTTGATTCAAGATGAAGCACAAAGCTACCACTGGAACATTGGACAAGCAACAGTACATCCATTTGTGATCTACTATAAAAGAGAGGAAGAACTCAAACATGTAAGCTTTGTTATCATTTCTGAGGTTCCAGAGCACAATACTATAGCAGTGTATTGTTTTCAAAGGAAACTGATTGAATTCATGAAACAGAAATTTGGAGACAGTGTATCAAAAATATATTACTTTTCTGATGGGTGTGCCACACAGTACAAAAACCGGAAAAACTTCACCAATCTAAGCTTTCATTCAGAAGACTTTAAAATTAATGCTGAGTGGCATTTTTCAGCCACTGCCCATGGGAAAAGTGACTGTGATGCTGTTGCAGGAACTATGAAGAGATTAGCCGCCAGAGCCAGCTTGCAAAGGCCCTATGAAGACCAGATTCAAACACCATTCCACCTGTATGAGTGGGCAATGCTAAATATTTTTGCGGCAAATTTTGTTTACGTTACACAACAAGAGTACATTGAAACTGAGAAGCACTTGGAAAATCGGCTGAAAAAAACTGTGTCCATACAAGGCACTCAGAAACTTCATGCATTCATTCCTATCCCTTCTGGTAACAGCAAAATGAAAGTAAAAGTTTTCTCAGAATCCACTGAGTTCAAAATTGAAGTTGTTACAATGATTCAGGATCATTTAAGTTTAGCAGAGGTCACTGGGTATGTAACTGTTGTCTATGACAATAACTGGTGGTTGGACTATGTACTTGAAAAACATGAAATCAATGATGAAGTGAAGGTTTCTTTTTTTACATCCAGCTGGTCCATCGTCTAGCTTTTCTTTCCCTACAAAGCAAGATATCCTTCAGCTTCATGTGACACTTGTGCTAAGTAAAGTTAACCCAATAACTCCAACCGGCCGAACGTATAATTTGTCAAATGAAGACCTGCAGAAAACCACTGAAGTCTTCACCAGCTTTAGTAATTTAATCTTCTGAAAATGTTTTTAAAAAGCTGCAAGTTAATTACGTAAGTTTTTTCTGTTATGTACATAGACTTTATTAAAATATTAACCCAGTTACAACACAGTAAATGTTTTTACCAAACTTCATGTGTATATTAATCTTGAATTTCACCCAACTAAAATTTTTCAGTTTTAAAACTACCTCGTTTTAGTGCATAGACTTCTTTTTCTATTAGTGATATGTCTAAAGCCTTCTAACGATTACATTTATCTTTTAAAAATAGGTTGTAAAAATTAAATATCATTGATCAAATTTATAGAGATATTTCTATTGTTAAGTCTCCCATATAAATTTTTCTTAAATCTAAGAGACTATTAGCCCTTCCAGGACCAATGAGTCATTATTATAGTGAAAATGCTAATGTAAGCATATTTTCAAATGCATTTTTCTATAAGAACCCATTATGATACCATTATGAAATTTATACCATCAGTTAAGCACTATACAAGGACTATTTGAGAATTTTTTCAAAATTTTAAAAGTGGCGCATTTTGAGAAATTTAAAAATACATTTTTTAGTTTGAAATTAGTAAAACAAAATTATTATGCCCCTTGTAGTGTTATATATTTTTGGAAAGGGCTTGAAAAAATGCTGCAAAATGACACCTCTCTTATCTTTCTAGCTTGATTCTGAGAACCGCTATAGCAGTTTAAAGTTTCAGACACAGGTCGATTTTTAGCGTTTTTTGGAAACTTTAACGAGGCGTAATTTTGTAACCATTTGAGATATTGAGTTGATATTTGGCATTTTTATTTCTCTATATGGGGGGTACCAGTATACCAAATTTCATTAAAATCAAAGATGGTGAGGTAAAATGACTGTGTTGAGTTCACATGGAATGACTCGTTAATGCCATTTAACTATTAAGTATTAAAATGATTGAAGTGACTTATCTCTGTCACTGTTATTGCAATGTTTGTAGGTGATAATTGTGTACAGTACAGTTCATGAATTGATGCAAAATGTTTAACGTGCAACTTATTGAATATACTGACTTACCAGACTGCCTACTTTATTGATAACAAATACAAACTGAAAATTTACTTCATGTAGTCGAGTGGATTTAAACTTGTTCAAGTGGATTGATGAAAGATTTCTAGTTACGTGACTACGAATTGTCATAACTTTATGGTTGGAGGTGCTCACTTTAATATGATTGGACAGGGGCTTGAGTATGTCATCCTTTGAGATAGTCGACGCATTCAGTGCTATTTCCTCTGAAATGTGATTTTGGACACACTTTACTTTTTTTCTGTAATATGTTTGTTTATGATTTAAGCAGTTATCTTTATTATATACAGATAGAATGCCATTGTCAGAAAAATAAGAAAAAATAAGAAAAATCCTTGGTGGAATTCTGCATGTGAAGAAGTATGGAATGGAAGAGAGCTTTACAGAATGGCAACAAAACAAATTTTGTGGGACTCACTACATATTTTTGAGATCATAAGACAAATCACAAAATTTGAGAGGCAAACATAGTGAAGACATATAAAGGAGCAATTTTATTCCATGCAAAAAGACCTCAGAGATTGCAACAAACAAAACTTCTACTAGATGACAGGCAAAAGTTAGTAGAGATTTGTGCGTCTATAAAAAGATCGATGCGTGAAGCATACAATAATTATCACAGCCATATCTTAGCAAAAGATCTTTCCGAGAACCCGAAAAAATTCTGGTCCTATGTAAAATCGATAAGCGGGTCAAAGCCCACTGTCCAGTCACTAGTTGATCATTCCGGGGCAGTAACAGAAGAAAGCAAACGGAAAGCTGAAGTTCTAAATTTAACCTTTAAGAAATCTTTCACGCAGGAGGACCGCACAAATATACCATCATTTGATCAACGTACTAATTCCGAAATGGGGGACATAGCAATAGGTATTTCCGGTGTAGAGAAGCAGCTGAGAGAGCTAAATACGAAAAAGTCTGCTGGTCCGGATGGTATACCAGTTCGGTTTTTCAAAGACTATTCTGCGGCATTGGCCCCCTACTTAGCTTGCATTTATAGCAAATCTTTAATTCAGCGCAAAGTTCCTAGTGATTGGAAAAAAGCGCAGGTGACTCCCGTGTATAAGAAAGGAAAGAGAACTGACCCATACAATTACAGGCCAATATCGTTGACATCAGTTTCATGTAGAATTTTAGAGCATATTCTCAGTTCGAATATAGTAAATTTCCTTGAAACGGAAAAGCTTCTTTCCATGAATCAGCACGGGTTTAGTAAACATCGTTCATGTGAAACTCAGCTTGCCCTTTTCTCACATGACATATTGCGAGCCATGGACGAAAGGCAACAGGCGGATTGTGTTTTTCTCGACTTCAAAAAGGCGTTCGACACGGTGCCACACTGCAGACTGCTAACGAAGATACGAGCTTATGGAATAGGTTCACAGATTTGTGACTGGTTGGAAGACTTCCTAAGTAATAGAACGCAATACGTTGTTCTCGCCGGCGAGTGTTCATCAGAGACGAGTGTATCGTCAGGCGTGCCCCAGGGGAGTGTGATAGGACCGCTATTATTTTCTATCTATATAAATGATCTGATGGACAGAGTAAGTTGTAATTTGTGGCTGTTTGCTGATGATGCTGTGGTGTATGGGAGGGTGTCGTCTGTAACTGACTGTAATAGCATACAGGTTGACTTAGACAAAATTTCTAGTTGGTGCGAAGAATGGCAGCTAGCTCTCAATGTAGAAAAATGTAAGGTGATGCGCATGAGTAGAAAAACAGTCCTATAATGCTCGAATACAGCATCAGTAGTGAGCTTCTTGATGCGGTCGCGTCGTTCAAATATCTGGGCGTAACGTTGCAGAGCGATATGAAATGGAACGAGCATGTAAGGACAGTTGTGAGTAAGGCAGACAGCCGACTTCGGTTTATTGGGAGAATTTTGGGAAGATGTACTTCACCTGTAAAGGAGATCGCGTATAAAACGCTTGTACGACCGCGTCTTGAGTATTGCTCAAGTATTTGGGACCCGCAGCAGATCGGTTTGAAGGAAGTCATAGAGGCGGTTCAGAGGCGAGCAGCTAGATTTGTTACCGGTAGGTTCGACCAATGCGCGAGTGTCACGGAAATGCTCCGGCAACTCAATTGGGGATCGCTGGAAGAAAGACAACGTTCTTTTCGTGAATTTCTGTTAAGTAAATTTAGAGGGCCGGAATTTGAAGCTGAGTGTAGTACGATCTTGCTGCCGCCTACTTACATTTCGCGTAAAGATCACAAAGACAAGATAAGAGAAATTAGGGCTCGTACGGAGGCATATAGGCATTCTTTTTTTCCTCGTGCAATTTGGGAGTGGAATAGGAAAGGAGATGCCTAGTAGTGGTACAGTGTACCCTCCGCCACGCACCTTACGGTGAATTGCGGAGTATGTATGTAGATGTAGATATGGGTAGAAAGAGCTGTAGGCACATCCCAAAAACAAGAGGCAAAACTTGAATAATTGCATGGAAGTGATTGTGCTGTCCAGTCTTAGCATTTCAATCTCATCCAGAGTCTCCTACATACAAAAACTATGGCTCCCATCCATCCACCAAACATAGAATTTGCACACAAACAGCTTGACTGAAAAATAGCAGGACATCTAGAGAAGATGCCATTGTGAACTTGGAAAGAAGCAAAGTCCACTTAAAGAAATCCTGACAGAGATCTGACAAAGGGAATACGTTCGTATCTGCAGCATGGAAATATAAACATCCATGCAACACTTACAAAAGGTTTCTAGTTCGATGTAACTACAGTGGAAATCCCCTAGTCACGTCATGTAAAATATCTTCCCAGAGAACTGAAGGACAATTTGAACGCAAGATATCCCTGAGGGTTCTCATGATTAACTTGCTGAATAAGGTCTTGGTGAGCCTGGGATCCTTGAGCTGGGTACTAGAAAGTGCAGTGAGTCCTCTATTACTGTAAGCTCTGCACATTCTCCAGTGACCACCATGTGGTGTGGCAGTGGAACATTTGGTATCACAGGAAATGGGGATCTTGTCTTCTTTGCACAGATAGTGAAAATGTCACAAAACTCTACAAAACAAATCTCATTCTCAAGGTGTGCTACAAGCTGATGGAGTGCATGGCTGTTTGAGTTGAACAGTTGCTGGTGAGCGACCTCTGGGTATACTGTTGCATCTCATGTACTGGGCCCTGGGGCTCTTCCTGGGTCAACCTGTCGATCCCTAGCTGCTTGTGGGACCAAGATGGACCTTTCAAGTATTTCTAATCCCGGCGGTATGGGTGATCAGTCTGGGAGTACTCAAACTGACACACAAAAACGCATGTGGGAGGCAGTCATCCTGTTGGTCAGATTAGAATAACTGTGCTCAAGGAGTCATTAATCATACTGTACCTTGATATGAAGAGGGGGGACTTTTGAAAAACTGTCACCTTTCTACACCAATAAAGGCCTAGGACTAGCTGGAACTCAAAAAATCTGTCAAGAGACTGTTGAATGGTTCCTTGCTAGTTGAGACTAATAGATCTAAGCTGATGGAACTTCTTCTCATATCCACAAAACTTGAGTATGACATTACTGTTGCATTACATTATTCTTTTAACTCAATAAAGTTATGATTACTTGCCCAAATATAATGGAAAAGGACACTTCAGAACGCATGAATGGGCATTACAAAGTAGAGTAGATGTGGAATAATGGAAATGATAGAACAGTGGAGCGACTGAGAGAACTGCCACATTCATTGTTACTTTCAAACACTGCTAGAACACATTATGGCAGGGTTCCTCCACCTTAGTTAGACCTTACATTCTGAACCCTATGAGATGTTACAATGCAAGCTTTTCAGACATACAGAACAGAGTTGCGGAGGTGAACTGACCAATCGGAGGTGTGGTCAGGCAGACCATGAATCTGGAGTTGACTGTCCCTTCCCAGCCGTATCATCTTCTGGAAGCCTTATAACCCAGAGTTATGAATGTTAATGTTTTTAGAGAAACGAAAAATACAGCAGATAAAGGCCACCAAACACATCCCATACATAGAAGTAAGAAAGAATACAAGGCAGTTAAACGTCCAGTATTTACCACTTCCTATGCAGCATTGGTACAGAAACTTACACCCATAGCAGATACTTCGATGCAAACCTTGCCTGTAACCACCACACACACTTGTACATGCATCTGTACATGTCAAGGTCCTATCAGCACATATATTCCAATCCAGGCAACTCCATTTGAAGATGTAGTAGATGAACTACATACATTGTTCAGAAGGCACCCAACAGCAGAGGTCCCCCCCCCCCCCAAAAAAAAAAAAGAGTGCACACCACACCAGGTGAGCTCCACCAGAACAGAGTGCTCCACAATTCACCATTCCCTCAGCTTCTTCCAAAAGGAAGAGGTCAAAGAAAGGATCACGTCCTTCGGTGGAAACTCTCTCGCTGTCATAATCGGACATTGTGATGGCAGCCGTAACTGATTAGGAGGACATTACAATGGAGCTGGATGCGTGGTCACTGGAACCAGGCAGCCCATCTGCTACCGATCTCCCCAAAAGTGCGTCGCCTTCTCAGCAAAAGGAAAGGGATAAACTAGAACCACACCACTGAAATGGCTACCA
Source organism: Locusta migratoria (assembly GCA_026315105.1). Classification (NCBI taxonomy): domain Eukaryota; kingdom Metazoa; phylum Arthropoda; class Insecta; order Orthoptera; family Acrididae; genus Locusta; species Locusta migratoria. The sequence goes on along the minus strand of CM048752.1, from coordinate 4,149,455 downwards.
TACTGCAGTGGCACCTGACTGGACTCTCTTTAAGCATTTCTATATTTTAGAGTGGTGTGAAAGTGTCCAGGACTGGTTGGGTGACATACACAACAGTGATTCATAATGCTGCTGAGGCATCCATTATGAAATCAAAGCCAACGCTTCAGAGACAGGTTGACATTTGTCAGAATGACGATTGTCATTCTGCGATCAGAGACAAAGTGCAGCATTGCGACGATGCCATTGGTGCCCTACAGATACGAATCTGCCAAATTTTTTACTTGTGAAGGCATGGGTGAGAAGTACCAGGGGAGTAAGTAAGCAGAGGTCTGGGCAAGGGTGCTTGAACTCCATAAATATTTCCACAGCTGCAAGTAAAGTACGGAACGCCGTTTGGAGGATCTCGAGGTGGAATGCCTGCCCACCAATAGCAGCTGTACGAAGCTAGGACATTTCTTGACATCACCAAGGGACATTGTTCAAGTAATGGCAGAACAGTTTTACACTGCAATATCATTTTATAAACAGAATGTAGCCTTCCAGCAGTATCAGTACACAGGAGAGGGTTGGTTTTGATGTCCGATCCACTCTTGTTGAGAAATACAACCAGCCTTTTTCACTGTGGCAGCTGGAGTCTGCATTGTCTGTAGCTTGTGATACTGCTACCTGTTATGATGAGATAACGTACAGCATGGTGCAGCAGTTGGAGCCACAATTGAAGGAGGGCCCCCTCCAACATTTTATTGAAATTTGGTCGACAGGAGAATTTCCTTGATAATAGAAAGAATATATTTTAACCAAAATTTGGAAACGGGAGAAATAAGGAAGTATCATAGAATTAGTCTCACCAACTGTGTAGGAACGTTTTTGAGGTGTGCGGCCAGCCAGAATTTAGAATGGTTGTTCCAGAGCAGACCAGGTCCATACTAAGTTATTCCCAGTGGGCGTCCTAGTGGCACCATTCCAGTTTAACAACTTCATCCTGCTAGACAGAAAGATTCAACAAATTTTCCTGCATATGTAATGTGACAAAACTGCGACTAATTGAACAGTCATGGGCCACTAAGTATGGCACCCGTGCTAACATAAGGACAAGACTTGGACCGAAACTCCCCAAAGATTTATCCAAACACGAAATAAATGGTGGAAGGTGATAACTGTTTCAAATAGATGTAGCCGATAGCAGTAAAAGAAATCTGATTCTATGAAACAAAAAATTAACTTAGGTAATCTTGCAATACTATTGTTTTGCTAATTAAAATTATTAACTAAATGTTTCATTAATAAAAATTTATACACGGTCGCCGGTGTAATGAGGCATAGGAATACCAAGCAGTGATAAATTAAAAATGCAGTTTAATTTAGAAGCTTGGTGCAGAATAAATATAGGGTGGAAAATTTTTTTTCGCCAGTTTCATAAAAGGGGGGGGGGGGAATAAATCACAAAAATAATAAAGATTTAAATGAAAGCAATAATTATTTAAATTACTGTAACGGTAAGAATCACCTCATCAGTTATTTTCTGTTACTATAGAGCATAGTGTGGAATGTAGTATTGCAGTGCAAGTGGCACTCAAAAACAAAGTTACTGAAAGGCTTATAGTTCGTGGTACAATTAAAACCTACTAATGTTATAGTAAGTGCTTTTCATATATTCCTTGTAAATAAGTAAGGAATTGCTTATGATTATGGCCTCTATTCAAAAACCTATTTAAAGGACACTGATTAGTATGTATCACTTTGTTGAAAATAATGAAATCTTTTTCCCTACCATGAAACTAATGATTCTGTTACAGTTAACTATTTTTTCAAGTAACACTTTGCTGAATAGATTCATTAATTGAATCTGCTAGCCTGGAATCTAGAATGAGGTGACTCAAACTGTAACGACAATTTATAGGAACACTGTAATAAATTTTGACTAATATCACACATAGTTCATGTCTGAACCATTTCAATTATATGAACTGTTTAAAATTAGTTATGTGGCAAAACAGTAACTTATTCCTATCAATACTATTGTGCAAGAGCAATGAAATTTATAGTTACATCACTGTATATTGTACTAAGATGATTCTCAAAATAAAAAAAATACATTGTTAAAATTGATCGCTGCCTTTTTTTAAGAAAATAGAATGACACAGTTAATAATTCTTTACAGGAGAGCATCCCTATTAGGTTGTGTGACTAGGGATACATTAGGGTTACGTACACACTACATTTAACAGAAATGTAACCTCTATAGAAAAATACTCAAAACACAAGTTAATTTTCTCAACGATCTGTTTATAAACAGTAACAATAAATATTATGACCTGTTATTAATGTGGAGCAGCGTATACAGCTCAGATTTCATCTTCATTCTGTTTGTGAACCGACATTATAACAGAAGTATCCAGTAGCTTCCATTTAGCTCCATATGCAGACAGTATAAGTTTTACCATTGCATCTGCACGTTCACTGAGGCCATTGTAAGTAGATTGGTCTTCTGCCTCAAGTGAAACAAATATTTGGCCCAGAATACAGTAGCACGAGTCTGCCACTATGTCTTGATGCTGTGCACTCCAAACTCAGGCTCACTACTACTGTGAGCTCTCACCACAGGCTGACTGCTACGAATGCCAACATTCGACTGACTGCTGCTCTCATCTTGTACTGACTTATCTCTCTGCGTTAGCTGCATGCCAACACCACCTTTTCATTTACAACGGAATTCTGTTCACGTTGGAATCACTACATCTTCTACATATCACGCTGGTCGTTAGATATTACATTTTTACATAATATATACATACATAAAATGATTCCAAAATAAAATTGACAATATCAAAGCCAATTAAAATTAATAAAATATTACGCAAAAATAAACATGATGTAGATATTCATAAAACATACAAAGCACATGAAGTACAGACATCACATACCATAAAATAGTGGAATCTATTGTAACATGAATGAAATTTAGTATCTTACGTAGCATAAAAATGAAATACTATTACCAAAAAATGGTCAAAATTGGGCTATGGCGTTATATATGCCCCTATTACAGTTACGACATGTTCAATGTTAAGAATTGTAATACCCAAGTAACAGAATTGCACAATCTTGATACAAAGAAACAAATTTTTCAACTGAATAATGCATGAAATTTACCTGTCACATTATCCATCAGTTTAAGTATTTGTGACAAAAAGGAATAGTTTACATGTTATACAATCTCACATAAATGCACAAAAACAAAATACCCAACAAGAAAATTTACATAACACTATACCAAGGCAAAAATAATACATAAAATTTTTAAATGTACACTAACATTGACATAATGAGGAAAAAAATTAAATATTTACAATCTTCATTTTTTTTTTACCCAAATTCTCTGCTGATTTTTATTGAAGCAGTTCTAAACTTCAAATAACTTTAAAAAAAATGGGTTGGGATACTCATCACTGCCTGACACATTCAAAGGCAGTCTTAGCTTGTGTAGCTGTGGCTACTCCACTATACACACATAAAAAAAAAAACCACACCCAACACTGTTGCTGGCACTTAGCACATGTGACTGACCTTTTAATAGATACTTACTTTTTTATGGCCCTTTTGCGAAAGCAAGGTTGCTGCCCCAGATTGCCCTTTATGGCAGTCCACTTTATCTTCAGCCTTCATAATTATAATAATTGGGCTGCTACATACAGGCAGTCATCTTTACTGGCTGCCTGTAGGCAGTCCTTATATTATCTGCATTTGATTGGTTACAGATTTTATTACATATAAGCACCTGAAACTAAAAACTTGTCTTAGAATATTGTGCATATACATAACTGTACATGTATACAGAAATATAAAGATATGTACAAAGTATACTTTTACAAAAACATTTATATTGCTGTTTTTCATAATAAGGTATTAAATCAACTACATTTCTGGTGCCCAATGGTTTTAAAGATTTCGGATGTACCAGAAAGCAAGCGTTAGGGTGTGGTGCCCTTTGTATTACATAAAGTCCATGATATACAAATTTAAATTTTGAGATCTCATTGTTAATTTCACTAGACCTCTCGTCGGTCTTAACTAGGACTTTCGTACTAGCCTGGAATTGAACTGGGCTAATGTCCTCATTGTGTCTCTTCGCCTTACTTTCTGCTTTGATTTTCATTTTCTCAATAATCAGTGCCTTCTTTTGGTCTAATGGTAATTCAGTGTTAGGAGTAAAACATGTAGACTCATGATATAAGGTGTTCATCACTGCTTCGAATTCTACCCCCCCCCCCTTCCCCCCCAAACCCTGGCACCCTGCACGCTACGCCTACGCCGTGACCTGTGACGTCACCGCAGTGCGGTAGTTGTGAGGAGCGTGTGTGTTTGTAGAAGGCATGAGTAATTATGTGGTGGCTGAGTTGAAGACGACAGTTTGTTTACAAGCAGAACATAGAGTATTAGATTATGATTTTGTGTCTGAAAAGTGATCTGTAGCTTCTCTCTGATGATTAGTTGTAGGTTAACCAAGAGATGTCTATTTTTGCAAGTGAGCCTCGAAGGCGCAAATTTTTGGGCTGAGACCTGTGATCTATGGTACATTCTGTTATCTGTAATTTATGAGGATAACTATAGATTATCTATTATCTACAATACCGAAGTATTAAGATATCCTGTTATGAGTTTTACGACTTGCTGATGACGTCAATGGTCAAAGCTGTCATGTGGTATCCCAGTATTGTTATGCCAAATACCCTGGAGAAGTCCTTTAGCTCTGTTAATGAGCATCTGCAGATAAGCCAGGGGTTGTTTATATAAATTTGTATTGTCTATTGAATTTGTTTTGAGACTGTTGTCATGTGATAGCTATTCTTGATCTTAATTGTTTAGACAATTTACCATTTTTCCTCTTTCAGTAATTTCATTCTGTTAACTAAGATATATTATTGAATTTAGGTATACTTCAACTTTCAAGAACATACAACCACTTTGTTGTACATGTTTTGTTACTGTACAAATATTCACTGAATCTCTGTGCTTTGTAAACATGACTGATTCATTCCTTATTCTAAAAATATCAATAAATATTGACTGTAGAAAAATAAGGTTCATAAGAGAGATATTTGCTTTTCCTTGCAGCTATGTTATGTGTGCAGTGATTTGTTGCAAACAACTGCTTCATCATTGTACGCAGTAACAAAAACTACGAGGAGAGAGTTCTATAAGGTAATGGATGACATGATGGCTGAAACAGACATTGTCATCGATCGTGATAGCTATATCTGTGCCAGCTGCTGTCACACATTAAGCTACATCGATCAAATCTGGCAGCACTACAACCTGTTAAAAGATGTAGTGGTGAAGGCCGTCCGGGAGGGCTGCACTCAGCAGCCTGGAGATGTGCTTGCCACATTGCAGCAGGACATGCTCTCCCCAGGTGAGTCACACACATTTTTATTGTAGGCATATATGACGATTTTTATGATACTGCTTGAAACTTGGTGGGATTGTGGTTGGAGAGGGGAATGATGACTACATGATCATTAAAATTACGGATCCAGATCCTGTTATGGTGACAAGATATCATGGTATATGAAGAAAGCGTTAACTGCTCTCTCATATCTATATTAATGGTAATAACCAAACTGTGCTTGTTTCTCATTTTTCTTCTATTTTTATTTCGTTATTAAGGTTGAAAGCAATGAAATATGTAAAAATAAGCAGGTAACTACTCTTTGTACAAATAAGTTGACAGAAATAGAAAAATTTGATGACTTCTCACAGTGTACAGCAACAATTGTCAGACAGTAATGATACAATAAAGGTACTATTAACAGTTGAGGATCAGAAAAAGTTTATTGTTAGAAGCAGAAACGGCATATATTTTGCTCTACTCCTTCCTCTCTGTCCCTCTCCACCTCTCTGCCCCCGAACAGCTCCCCCCTGACCAGCTCCCCCCCCCCCCCGGCCCCCTGAACAGCTCACCCCCCTGCCCCATGAACAACTTCCCCCCCCTCCGACCCCCCCGAACAGCTCTCCCCCCCCCCAACCCTCCTGACCACCCCTGAGCAGATTGTCTATTAACTGCTACACACATCACTGTTGCAGAATGTTATATCCCTCGTACTCCTATGACGCCAGAACATACACCCTGTCACCTGGTGGACTGGGGCTTGTCGTGATGCTCTCAGAGCTTGGAGATGTGCCCTTTGCATCGTTCAGTGCCATCTTACATTGGAGAACTGTATCCAGTACAAAACTTTGCGTGTTCTGTGCCATTGCCTGTTTAAAGAGTGTAAACAGGCTAGTTGGATTGCATTTTCTAGCTCTTCAAACATTTATACTCCCTCTGTAAGGGATTTGGTGCAACCTCAGATGACTTTCTGGAACTTCACCTTACTCACCAATTCTAGGTCTGACTGTGGCAAATGAAGTCGTAATGTCCACTGTAGACACCTCCAATATTCTGGGCCACCATTTTGCTCAGATTTTCAGTTCCACACACTACCCTTTCACTTTCCTCCCTCATAAATGGGCAGTGGAAATGATATCTTTTTGCTCTCAAAATGGTGAGTGCTACAATGCCATGGGAACTTCATCATGCAGGGTCTTTACCCCCCAGGGGGCCCACAGCTCTCTTGTGGGTAAGTGTGTGGTGCGCACAGGCTCCCGAGTTGAAGCAGGCTTGGGGGTGCTATGCTGCCCATTTGGGAAGAGGTCTATTATCATCCCAACCCACTGCAAACTTCCCTACAGGTGGTTGCCATCCGTGTCACCATCCCCACATTCATCTTCTCTCGTAATATCTGTACCCCGTCAACTGCCATTCTTAGGGCAGACTTACTGCACCTTGCTGCTCAGCTTCCTAAACCATTTTTTCTGATTGGCGACTTCAATGGACACCACCCTCTATGGGGCTTTCCAGCTTCTTGTCAGAGGGGCTCTCTTTTGGCTGACATCTTCAACCACCTTAACCTTATCTGCCTAACTACCAGTGAACCAACTTGACTATCCAACGTGACATATATAATAATGGAAAGTCCAGGTTGGAATAAATAATATAATGAGGACAGTTACAACTCACCGCAAAGACGTGGCGACGAGATGCGACAGGCACATACAAAAGACACACACATACAACACATTCAGCTATCGGCCATGGCCTTCTTCAGAAATAGAGCACTCACGCAATCACACAGGCACACAACACAGTCATACAACCATCACCTCCGACTGCCACACTTCGAAGTGTGGCAGTCGGAGGTGATGGTTGTATGACTGTGTTGTGTGCCTGTGTGATTGCGTGAGTGCTCTATTTCTGAAGAAGGCCATGGCCGATAGCTGAATGTGTTGTATGTGTGTGTCTTTTGTATGTGCCTGTCGCATCTCGTCGCCACGTCTTTGCGGTGAGTTGTAACTGTCCTCATTATATTATTTATTCCAACGTGACATATACCTACTCTCATTTGGACCTCACAATATGTACTACTCCACTTGCACATTGTTTCGAATGGTATGTTCTGTCTGATAGGTACTTGAGTGATTATTTCCCCTGTACAATATCTCTACTATATCATACCACTTCTCCATGTTCCGCCAGCCAGATCATCTCCAAAGCCGACTGGGGGCTCTATTCTTCCATGGCGGTTTTCCATGATCACAACTACCCCAGGTGTGACACAGTCAACTACATCACGGACGTCATCCTCACCGCCGCTGAATCTTCCATACCTCGAATTTCCAACTCTCAATGTTGGGTTCCCAGCATGTAGTGATGCTATTCGAGCCCAGTGACGTGCTCTGTCAGTTTCAACGTCGGTCTACTTTGAAAAATTGTATTAATTACAAAGTGAAATGCCATCATGTCATCAAAGAGGGCAAACAAACTTGGTGGACTGCTTTCACGAGTTCTTTCAACAGATTTACTCCTTCATTGGTCATCTGGGGTAACCTGTGCCGGCTATCTGGAACAAAGGTCCATTCCCCAATCTCCAGCCTGAACATAGTAAACGAAGTTCTCATGGAACCCATTGATAACTCCAATGCTTCAGGATGATTTTTTGCTGAAGTCTCAAGCTCAGCTAATTATGACTCTGCATTCTTCCCCCCAAAAACAGGTAGAGGAGTCATGAACGTCTCCTTTTACATCTCCCAGTTGTGAATGTTACAATGCCACCTTCATAATGCAGGACATAGAACGTGCCCTTGCCCTCTCCCTTTCCTCTCTCTTGGTCCTCTGCCCCGGGACCCGATGCCATTAATATTGCTTTCTTCTTCGCACTTATAATCACATCTGGACTGAAGGTGAAGTTCCCACTCATTGGCATGAAGAAGTTGTCCCCCATACCCAACCCAGGGAAGGACAAACATCTTTCAGTTATTGCCCCATTTCCCTGGCCAGCTGTGTCTGTAAGGTAATGGAGTGCATGGTTAATGCTCTGCTCTGGTTTGGATACTCGAATCTCGACATCTCCTCACTACTGTCCAATGTGGATGTTGAACGCATTGCTCTTCTATTGACCATCTTATTACCTTGTTGACCTTCATTATGAATAACTTTTTGCGGAAGCGTCAGATGGTGGCTGTGATCTTTGATTTGGAGAAGACTTAAGACACTTGTTGTTAGGTGGGCATTCTTTGTACCATGCATACATGGGGTCTTTGTGGCCGTCTCCCCCTCTTTATTCATATCTTTTTAAAAGATGGAATGTTCAGTGTATGAGTGGGCTCTGTTTTGTCAGACACCTTTTGCTAGGAGAATGGGGTGCCATAGGGCTCCGTTTTGAATGTGGCACTTTTCGCCATTGCGATCAACCCAATTATGGATTGCCTCACATTTGATGTTTCAGGCTCCCTGTTTGTGCATGACTCCACAATCTATTGCAGCGCTAAGCGAAAAGGTCTCCTGGAGCATCATCTTCAGCATTGCCTTGACACTCTCTATTCCCGGAGTGTCACAAATGGCTTCCGTTTCTCCCATGACAAAACGGTCTGCATAAACTTCTGGAGGTACAGTCAGCTAGATTTTACCTTGCCTTCCACATTTCAAATAGGTGAGGACCCAGTGCCACCTTGACTTGAGGCTCAAGTTCGCGTTCACCTCGAACTCACCTCACTCCCGAAGGAGAGTATTTCGGATTCTGTTTACCGCGCGAGGTTTCTCGAACTTCATGCGTGGCTTGATAATTCTGGCCTCATACATACAGATGGCTCTAAGACCAGTGGAGGTGTCGGATGTGCATTTGTCATTGGTATGACTGTTTTCAGTACTGGCTTCATGACCACAGCTCGAATTTCACAGCTGAGCTTTTTGCTATCAGGCTGTACTATATATCTGCCGACATTGTTATCCTTCCTATGTCGTCTGCTCTGACTCCCTCAGCGCCATCCAGAGTCTGAGAGACCCCTTTTTGGCCCATCCTGTTGTACACTGAATCAACCGCTCCCTCAAATTATTAGCTGCGGATGGCCCTCGCGTTCACCTCCTGTGGGTACCTGGTCATGCAGGCGTGCCTAGTAACGAGGCTGCTGATGCTGCGGCCAAGGCTGCAACTCTCCTGCCTTGGACAGCTACGTACTGTGTCCCATTGTATGATATTTGAGGGGCTCTTTCCTGTTGCATCTCATCCTGGGAAGCTTGGAAGATCCCCGACACTCGCAACGAAAAGAGGTCGTATTGGGCTGGTTGTGGATCGGACATTGCTGGTTCAGCCACTGCTACTTGGTAACTGGTGACCGTGGACCATTACGTTCCTGTGGTCACTTGCTGCGCCATGTTTTATTGTGTTGTCCAAGTTTTACTTCTGTTCAGATTACACTGAATCTACCAAATACACTGTTAGAAGTTTCTAGCTGATGCAGCAAGAGCTGCTGCATGAGTCTTAAATTTTATCAACTTGACCAGTTTGTCAAAGGACATTTTACTTTTACTTTTTTGTATTTTACCCTTTATTTTAGATGTTTTCATATAGGCTTATTATCCTTCGGTATATATCCGTTTTGATTTGGGCGCTAATGACCTCAGCAGTTGTGCGCCCTAAAACCACACGGAATCAAAAAACAAAACAAAAAAACTCCAACTCTCCTTATCTCGACACTCATCTCTGGGCCCAGATGGCATCCATGTACGTATGTGAGGACACCTTTCTTCTGAGGGTCAACAGTTTCTTCTTCGAATTTATAACCGCATCTGGACGGACGGTACATTCCATAGTTCATGGCATGAAGCCATAGTCATTCCCTTACCTATGCCTGGGAAAGACAAACATTTGCCTTCCAGGTACTGTCCAATTTCCCTCACTAGTACCATTTACAAAGTGATGGAATATTAGAGGCGTCTTCAGTGCCCACTATGACTTCTTTTGCCACAGTCAGACCTGGAATCGGTGAGTAAGCTGAAGCTCCAGAACCAATAGTTGGTTGGTACAGTTGCTTGAATCTCTGAATCTCCTTATTAAAGCCCAGAGTGTTTTTTGCAGTCACTGCTCTGCCATTGACCACCTTGTTACCTTTTCAAGCCATGTTATGAAGAATGTTTTGCAGAAGCTTGGACTGTATTGTGCCAGGTGTGTATCAGCTTCTTTATTTGTTGATGCCTTGACAATTTACTGCAGCTGTCAACAAACTTACATACTTGAGCAGCATTTTCAGAATTGTCTCAACCGGCTCTCTTTCATACAGCATCAAAAATGGCTTTAGTTTGTCCACTGACAAGACGGTGTGTCCTAATTTCTGGCCGTGCACTGAATTTCAACCACCATCCCTTCATCTTGGCTCCCTCCATTCAGTTTGTTAATACAGCTAAATTCCTGGGGATAGAGTTTGACAGGAAACTCTGCTGTCCGGCCCATGTTTCTTACCTGGCAGCTCATTGTACACACTGTCTCATTGTACTAAGTGCACTGTGTGTTACTTCTCAGGGAGCTGACCGGATCACCCTTCTTCACTTCTAGCAATCCTTGTCTGTTCAAAACTATACTACGGGTGTATAGTCTATTCAGGTGCATGCTCATCCATCTTACTCCATCTCAACATGATCCACAGGGGATTTTATATAACAGCCCTGTTGAGAGCCTGCTGAATTACTGCTGTCCTATCAACAATACATCCTCCTTAGCTACTAAGCATGCCGGTCATCATTTATGTGTGTCATACATCCTACGCTGTCTTTTTTTATTATTTCCTGGATCATCAGTAAGCAGTTAGTCTGCCTTCTCTGCTACCTCCAGGAGTTTGCTTTCGGTTGCTGCTTCAGTGGATTGACTATACACTCCATCAAATTCTCAATGGGCATGGAGGCTTCAGCTCCTTGTTAGAATTGTTGATGTACAGTGTTCATAAGAATCAGAGGATCAGATGAGGTAATCATACCTAGTATACATATGCTAACGTCTTTTATTCAGATATAGCTTACAATTGTAATTTGTGTCTGAAACACTATGATAATTTGCTGCCTTAACTCTTGACTTAAAGTTGATGCGGCATTTACTTACAGCTAGGCACCATAGGGCTAACATAATAATTTAAAAGTACCTAATTCTCGTGGTGTGATCAACTCATACTGACAGGGCAGTTGTGCATCTGCGTGACATGACAATATGAGGTCATCAGTCAGCTCTTGATGGATATTTGGCCATTTCTCCACGAGTGCAATATCCTGCTCTGCAATCATAGGGAGTGTTGCTGGTCTGACTGAAATAGATCTTCCAAGTGCATCCCAGACATGCTCATTCTGGTGAAGAATCTTGCCACTCCATTCATTCCACATTCTCTCCAGATGAGGGAACTATAATTATACGGTTGAACACAACATTTTGACTCTTCTTTGGACTGATTCCAACAACATTCGTTAAGACTCCAATCCCGATGTTACTCTTCCCAGTTTCTGAGGGCTTAACGGTGTCATGGTGTTAATTGGACATGCACGATAGGCCTACACACAGAGAGGTCACTTTCACAAATGTGATTTTGGTCAGTTTTTGTTTATATTGCTACTGTTGTTGCTGTCTTGAGGGTGCGTTACAGCAGAGTTGCAATCAGCCACCTGTCTCAGCGAGCTGTTAACCGGAGATAATTATAATCTCTTTCTGATGTTACCTATTGATGACCTTAGCCTTGCCTTCTCTTTAGCAGTTCGTATTGTCTGAAATCGCATTCATATCCTAGAAATTTCACTTTTGGACACTCCAATTGCTGCTGCCACCTCCCTCTGTCTGTCCCACTTCTAACCTTCCTAAGGCTCTCTACGCCATAGCTTCCTGGAAGTCACATTGTTTTGCATTGAACTACCTGCTCACAAGACTATGTGAACCCAACTGCATCTGTAGTTAGATTGGTAGTCTAAATACAAGTCAGCACCAACTTTCTTTGCAGCAACTTTGTGCTGTTACTATTATCTCGGTTGCTATAATGTTCTACTCTGTATAGCATATGGAAAGAACTCAATCAATTTTAGTTTAATGTGCTGACAATACTACTTACGAAAAGATACTTAAACTGACCCAATAATTGTTTGACCAGTAGAGTAAAAATAAGTATTCTTTATCTTAAATTTGAAACAGCCAATGTTTCTATTTTTTTCTAACTTGTGTGTGACTTTGGTCAATTCTTTACAGTAATTTGAATTTTTGCTTTTTGTCAATTGTCAGGACCAACCAGCGATGATTCTGGCAGCACCCCAGCTGAAGTGAGTATAATCAGTTGCACCCTTGGCTGTAGTAGCGGTGGTGGCTGTGGTATCTATGATGGCTGTGGTGTGCTGGATTAGCAGCAGCAGCAGCAGCAGCAACAGCTTTAGTATTTATCTACTTTTATAAACTTTGCTTCAGCATGAGGTTCAGACCTTTTCCAGCATTCAGGCTTCTTACAGCTCTCTTCCACTTTCTCCAAACAATTAAAATATACATACAGTTTTATTTTATCACTTTCTCTGGCTCCTCTGAAAGTGAACATTCTCTGAAATAATCTAATGCCAGTTGATTTCATGACAAGAATAAATTTTTCATAATTTTGTGTTGTTTGAATGGGACATTATACGTATCAGACAACAGAAAGATTCACTCGTGTGTGCAATAACAATAGATTCTTAAAGGATTTCTCTGTGTTGTATCCAAGTAGTGTTGAGATTTGTGGGGCAATTAGTATATTTCTACTTTGCATTTAATGACAGTGAAATCAATTACCATCTAAAAATTGAGCAATTATTCATTGGTACTGCTGTGTCTACTTCTGTATCATTGTTCCATTAAAACCAGCAGTTGTTTAGTACCCATCAGTGCCACAGTGGAAACAAGTGAAAGTCAATAATAGATGCTCACTATAGTACTTTCCCATGTCTTACACTGTAATAAGCAAAAAGAGATGTTAGGTGGTAGAATATTAGGCATGCCCTTTGGCGGAAACACATACTTCTTAGATAAGAGAGAATGGCAATTCAGATGATTACATTTCTTACATACATGACTATTTGATTAATATGCAAATTCCCCACAGAGATGATAAATTATTATTCAAAAGAGATAGATTGACTGGCCAGTACTTACCTTTTAGCTGTACTGCTGATAGTTACACTCAGAAAAAAAAGAGGAGGAAAATAACGAGCTTTCGGAACTGTGTTCCTTCTTCAGGTGGAGAGAATCGAGAAACAAGAAAATAGGAATGGGAAAGGTATTTCACGATCTAGGTCATGAGGATGGTGTTAGGATTGCGGAAGTCAGAGATATTGTGTACTCCACTTCCTTTCCCATTCCTTCTTCCTTTTTCCTCCCTTCTCTCTACCTGAAGGAACACAGTTCTGAAAGCTCCTTAGTTTCCTCCTATTTTTCTGAGTGTAACTATCGGCAGTACAGCAAAAAGGTAAGTACTGGCCAGCAACTCTTTTTTGAATAATACATGACTATTTCATTAACTAAAATTTCCTGATATGAATTTGAACTTTGTTCTTAAGTGTATGCACTAAGTAAGCATTACATGTGTTGTATCTGCACACGTTACCGTTCATGCGGAGGTTGTTTCAGCATTCGTGTTACACAGTTACAAGTGTTCTAGAATAAACAAGAGATAAACTATTTGCATATAAACACTTACCCAATAATAATTTCTTACATACTCACACTGAACACTTTTAAATTAAATTTTTATATTTGTAATGATTTCTCCCATACACATGTAGTAATTAAGTGCACCACATGTTTTAAAGCAGCAGCAGTACCAGCAGCAGCAGCCCGAAGGTTTGCTGCAGCAGCAGCAGCCCGAAGGTTAACTGCAGCAGCAGCAGCAGCAGCAGCCCGAAGGTTTGCTGCTGCTGTAGCAGCAGCAGCAGCAGCAGCAGCAGCAGCCCGAAGGTTTGCTGCAGCAGCAGCAGCAGCAGCCCGAAGGTTTGCTGCAGCAGCAGCCCGAAGGTTTGCTGCAGCAGCAGCAGCAGCAGCAGCAGCAGCAGCAGCCCGAAGGTTTGCTGCAGCAGCAGCAGCAGCCCGAAGGTTTGCTGCTGCAGCAGCAACAGCAGCAGCAGCAGCCCGAAGGTTTGCTGCTGCAGCAGCAGCAGCAGCCCGAAGGTTTGCTGCTGCAGCAGCAGCAGCAGCAGCAGCAGCCCGAAGGTTTGCTCCAGCAGCAGCAGCAGCAGCAGCAGCAGCAGCCCGAAGGTTTGCTGCTGCAGCAGCAGCAGCAGCAGCAGCAGCAGCCCGAAGGTTTGCTGCTGCAGCAGCAGCAGCAGCCCGAAGGTTTGCTGCTGCAGCAGCAGCAGCATCAGCAGCAGCAGCCCGAAGGTTTGCTGCTGCGGCAGCAGCAGCAGCAGCCCGAAGGTTTGCTGCTGCAGCAGCAGCAGCCCGAAGGTTTGCTGCAGCAGCAGCAGCAGCAGCAGCAGCAGCAGCCCGAAGGTTTGCTGCAGCAGCAGCAGCAGCCTGAAGGTTTGCTGCTGCCGCAGCAGCAGCAGCAGCAGCAGCCCGAAGGTTTGCTGCTGCCGCAGCAGCAGCAGCAGCCCGAAGGTTTGCTGCTGCCGCAGCAGCAGCTGCAGCAGCAGCCCGAAGGTTTGCTGCTGCCGCAGCAGCAGCAGCAGCAGCAGCAGCCCGAAGGTTTGCTGCTGCAGCAGCAGCAGCAGCAGCAGCCCGAAGGTTTGCTGCAGCAGCAGCAGCAGCAGCAGCAGCAGCAGCAGCCCGAAGGTTTGCTGCTGCAGCAGCAGCAGCAGCCGGAAGGTTTGCTGCTGCAGCAGCAGCAGCAGCAGCAGCAGCCCGAAGGTTTGCTGCAGCAGCAGCAGCAGCCCGAAGGTTTGCTGCAGCAGCAGCAGCAGCAGCAGCAGCCCGAAGGTTTGCTGCTGCAGCAGCAGCAGCAGCAGCCCGAAGGTTTGCTGCTGCAGCAGCAGCAGCAGCAGCAGCAGCAGCCCGAAGGTTTGCTGCTGCAGCAGCAGCAGCAGCAGCAGCAGCCCGAAGGTTTGCTGCTGCAGCAGCAGCAGCAGCAGCAGCAGTGCGAAGGTTTGCTGCTGCGGCAGCAGCAGCAGCAGCCCGAAGGTTTGCTGCTGCCGCAGCAGCAGCAGCAGCAGCAGCAGCAGCAGCAGCCCGAAGGTTTGCTGCTGCAGCAGCAGCAGCAGCAGCAGCAGCAGCAGTCCGAAGGTTTGCTGCTGCAGCAGCAGCAGCAGCAGCAGCAGCAGCAGCCCGAAGGTTTGCTGCTGCCGCAGCAGCAGCAGCAGCAGCAGCAGCAGCAGCAGCCCGAAGGTTTGCTGCTGCAGCAGCAGCAGCAGCAGCAGCAGCAGCAGTCTGAAGGTTTGCTGCTGCAGCAGCAGCAGCAGCAGCAGCAGCAGCAGCCCGAAGGTTTGCTGCTGAAGCAGCAGCAGCAGCAGCAGCAGCAGCAGCAGCCCGAAGGTTTGCTGCTGCAGCAGCAGCAGCAGCAGCAGCCCGAAGGTTTGCTGCAGCAGCAGCAGCAGCAGCAGCAGCCCGAAGGTTTGCTGCAGCAGCAGCAGCAGCAGCAGCAGCCCGAAGGTTTGCTGCTGCTGCAGCAGCAGCAGCAGCAGCAGCCCGAAGGTTTGCTGCTGCAGCAGCAGCAGCAGCAGCAGCAGCCCGAAGGTTTGCTGCTGCAGCAGCAGCAGCAGCAGCAGCAGCAGCAGCAGCAGCAGCCCAAAGGTTTGCTGCAGCAGCAGCAGCAGCAGCAGCCCAAAGGTTTGCTGCAGCAGCAGCAGCAGCCCGAAGGTTTGCTGCAGCAGCAGCAGCAGCAGCCCGAAGGTTTGCTGCAGCAGCAGCCCGAAGGTTTGCTGCAGCAGCAGCAGCAGCAGCCCGAAGGTTTGCTGCAGCAGCAGCAGCAGCAGCAGCAGCCCGAAGGTTTGCTGCAGCAGCAGCAGCAGCAGCAGCAGCCCGAAGGTTTGCTGCTGCTGCAGCAGCAGCAGCAGCAGCAGCCCGAAGGTTTGCTGCTGCAGCAGCAGCAGCAGCAGCAGCAGCCCGAAGGTTAGCTGCTGCAGCAGCAGCAGCAGCAGCAGCAGCAGCAGCAGCCGCCCAAAGGTTTGCTGCAGCAGCAGCAGCAGCAGCAGCCCAAAGGTTTGCTGCTGCTGCAGCAGCAGCAGCAGCAGCCCGAAGGTTTGCTGCTGCTGCAGCAGCAGCAGCAGCAGCCCGAAGGTTTGCTGCAGCAGCAGCAGCAGCAGCCCGAAGGTTTGCTGCTGCTGCAGCAGCAGCAGCAGCAGCAGCCCGAAGGTTTGCTGCTGCTGCAGCAGCAGCAGCAGCAGCAGCAGCCCGAAGGTTTGCTGCTGCTGCAGCAGCAGCAGCAGCAGCAGCCCGAAGGTTTGCTGCTGCTGCAGCAGCAGCAGCAGCAGCCCGAAGGTTTGCTGCAGCAGCAGCCCGAAGGTTTGCTGCTGCTGCAGCAGCAGCAGCAGCAGCCCGAAGGTTTGCTGCTGCTGCAGCAGCAGCAGCAGCAGCAGCAGCCCGAAGGTTTGCTGCTGCTGCAGCAGCAGCAGCAGCAGCAGCCCGAAGGTTTGCTGCTGCTGCAGCAGCAACAGCAGCAGCAGCCTTGAATTTTTCAAGAACATTCTACTTTCCTAGTTTAAAAAGAAATACTCCTTTTATTTTCAGTTACCCCTGCAATTTCTCATCCATCTGTATGTTACATTTATCTTTACTGTCCCTTACAGTAACTTTGTAACACAAAGCTTCACATTATGTCTTAACAAATTATTAATGAATTGAGGTCCAGCTCTGCTGTGTCTCCAAACTTCTTTTGTCGCTAAGGCTTAGTTTCCTTTTTTAGGTACCAATGAGAGTGAAAGTCATGTTGAAATAATTTGTTACACTAAAACATTTTTTTTTTTAATTCTTCAGTTACTTTTTATTGGGTGTGATTCTATAGAACTTAAAACTGAATCAATCTCATTAAGAACAATCGTAATAATAATTTAAACAAGAGATAATGTACACAGAGTTTATACACCAAAACAGATGTTACATATTAGTTTATTCTGTGGATTTTCTCTGCCTACTACTACCATCCACTGTGCAGTGACCAACTGCTCATCATATCTGCAACAAAGACAGATCCTCACAGTAGCTAATACAATGCTAGGCCACTCGTAGCAAATTGAAGCCTTGATAAACTCAAGTCGATCATGAAGTAGAATGTAGTTATTTTGTAATGCTACACGTTCTATTACTGGCCATATTACTAGCTATGCCCTGTGATGATACCCACAGTTAATGAGACATTTGTAAGTAAAATTTAATGACAAAAACATACTATCAATGGGTGATTTTCAGTACATATATTCTTCTTGAGTTATTGCAATATGTGCCACTTGTGGCCCAGCATATTAAGTACCAAAGCTATTGGCAATTTAAATTGGGAATTATTTTCTTGTATTGTATAGAGTGCCAGAACTTGATTGAAAACACTCTCTCTCTCTCTCTCTCTCTCTCTCTCTCTCTCTCTCTCTCTCTCTCTCTCTCTCTCTCTCCAGCTCCAACCAGTGGGATGGGACCACTGACAGCTTTAAATTTAGGAACTCTACATCGTACACAGGTATTGTCATTACTGTAACCATTAATGTGTTGGACACCTCACCATGTACTTCAACAATACTGCTCATTGCTCAGATTGACACATAAGTTTGGAAAAACCTCATTAATTACATTGTCATTTGAGCTTACAATATTGTAGAAGCAGATTTCAAATTTGATTAGGCATATCCACTGCCATGTAGCCCTCACCAACTCAAAGGACGTAAACCAAGGGTGGTTTACTTGATGATGGGCAACATATGTCAGAAGTTTCCTGATGCCACCAATCAGTGTTCAGTTACTCATGTGTTGCGAGAGTTAGTTGAACATCTCAATTTCACAGTTGTGTGACAGGAGCATTCATACCACCCGATAAATTTGCACTGCTGCAAAAGTGGATTGACCACTGTCTTGCCCCCTCAGGGAGCTCAGCATAAGTTGCTGAGTACAAGCCTAGGGAAGCTGGGGCCCTGAGCTAGAGCCTGAGTAGAGCCAACAGTTCTCCACACTGTAAGCTCTGTACATATCTCAGTGACCACCGTACAGTGCGACGGAGCAACATTGTATGTTACAGAGCCCAGGGATGTTGGCTTAATTACCCAGGACGGTACAAGCCCTAAAAAAACACACCTAAATCTCAAGGTGTACTAGATGCTGAGGAGATACATGGGTGTTGAGGTAGAATAGTCACTAGTGAGAAACCTCTGGGGGACCTGTCACACATCAGTTATATAAGGCTTACCCAGGAAAAGTGGGGCTCCACCTGGTCAGACGTATAGTTCCCTAGCTGCTCGTGGGGACACCATAAAAAGTGCAAGAAACATTGGTGGACTTACAACTGCCGCCTCTAAGATGTTCCCTTCCCTGGCCTCACTGTGCGAGAAATGTAGGGTTAAAAATAGAGATTTGCTGTACTCTCCCAGATTCTTGGTGTGCACATATACTGATAGCTATTCATTTACAACAACTAAGCATCTTTTCTTCATCCAACATCTTGAAGACAAGTATGGTGAAGTGTTAGGTATGTCAAGACAAGCTGGTTAATGTCCCTGTGAGCGCCACTCCACATGTCACTTAACATTGCCCAAGGTATTATTTTCCTTACAGGTCTTCTGTTAAGTCTGATTACGAGTTACACACCAACTTTGAGTGATATGCACACTTCATATGCGTGTCCATAGAGGACCTAAAGATCAAAGGGTTCCACCTGGTGCCTTCATCCTGGCCTTCGAAGGCGATACTCTGCCTGAGAAGGTGAAGGTTATGATTTACCGACGTGACGTAAATCCTAGTCCTAGGAGCTGGCAATTTGGTTACATGTCCTCTCGTTGTAATTCTGCCACTGCATGTAAGGACTGTGGGCATCCAGCACATCCGGATGCTCTGTGTACGCTGCCTCCCATCTATGTGAAATGTGGCCAGCACCAACCACTCTGTTTGTTGGACTGCAACATCCTACACAAAGAACAGAGGATAATGGAAATGGAAACCTTGGACCAAGTGATAGAGGCCTGGAAAAAATATGAATGCTACATCCAGTCACTTTGGGCACTTCATTTGCTGCAGCACTTAAGTCTTCACCACCCTTTCTGCGGACAACTGTAGCAATCGTTAAAGCACCATCTGTAGGCCATAAGGGCCATTGTTCTAGACCCATCCCCTTGATGGCTGGGAATCCACCTTCTTCCATTCCTCCCCTACCTCCTGCCTATGGGAGCTCACTCTTCCTCGCCACAACCATCAGAGACACTAGTCCCCAAGCCCCAGCTGGATAGGCATCAATCTTCTCTGGCCCCTCTCACTAGGAAGCGATTCCTTGGGACACTCACTTCTGAGGCTTCTACCAGTTCAAAAGAGAATTCAAGCCAGCATCTGATAAATCCACAACCTGCAGGTCGAAGGGCTTCCTGATCGTCGATCCCTGGAGTCCCTTCAGAGAAGCCCTCCCAGTGGCTTGAGTGTAAGCAACAGCGAGAGAAAGAGGAGGAGGAACTTCTGTGGCTTGTACTCTACACCCACATACATCATAGGAATTGTGCAGACTATGGGAGGGTATCAAGTGGTGTATGTATCTACATCATTACCTCTGTCTAAAAAGAACCTGTTCCCCTCCAGATGCCATTGAAAGCTGTGGCTGTTAGGGTAAAGGCTGCAATGGACATGAGCAACACCATGTCCGTTCTTATGGTGCAATATCTCACCACATCCCGGTTGCACTGATTGATCAACTACCCCCAAATTTCCTTGTATTGGGTGATTTCAATGGCCATAAAACATTTTGGGGTTGTTCTGTGATCAATGGCCATGCTAGGCATGTTGAGATATTACTATCTCAACTCGACTTTTGCCTTTTAACTAATGGTGAACCCATGTCTCACACACTAAAATAGTGAGTGAGGTAAATAGAGGAAAGGTTGGGGAAGTGCCAGCTGACTATATTATAACCCCAAACTGCTTCAACAAACCTTTCAATATAACAATTGGAAGCAGGGAGCAGTGGGAGAAAATAGTTCGACACCGCACGGGCGATATTGTCTGGTTCACTGACGGGTCAAAATCGGACCAAGGCGTTGGGGCCGGGGTATACATGATGCAGCCAAGACTGGAGGGCGTCATCTCTCTAGGGAAACTGGCCTCAGTATTCCAGGCCGAAATCACTGCCATCAGGGCGTGTGTGGAGGAGAATTTGCGTAGGTGCTACAAAGATCGTAGCATCTATATCTATTCAGGCAGCCCTGAGATCACTGGCAGGTCCTGCAACAAGGTCTAAAATTGTTGCAGAATGTCACAGGGTTCTAGTAGAGCTAGGGGAAAGCAATAGAGTAAACATATTGTGGGTCCCTGGCCACTCGGGGATCAGTGGCAACGAACATGCCGATAGATTAGCCAGGATGGGGGCAGAGACTCCATTTATTGGACTGGAACCTGTCCTGACAATCACCAAGGCAATAATCAAATTGGAGCTACATAACTGTCTCAGAATACAGCACGCAGAACATTGGACCAAAGTCTATCAACAAAAACATGGCAAGGTAATGATGCCAAAGCCATTTTTTAAAAGAAGCTCTGCAATCCTGGGCCTGAACAGGAGAGAGATTAGACTCATGGTTGGGTTGCTAATAGGCCATGCGAATTTCAAAAAAACACCTACATACAATGGGAATAACAGAAGAGGACCCTAAATGTAGGATCTGTGATGACGGTGTGAAACTGCATCACATCTAATCTTCAAATGCACTGCCCCTCAGGGGCTCAGCATTAATTTGCTGAGTACGGGCTTGGCGAACCCGGGGTCCTGAGCTGAGGACTGACATGCGCCGCCAGTCCTCCAGACCGTAAGCCCTGGACATGCTTCAGCGACCACCGCATGGCGCAGCGGTGGAATGTTGTTTGTTACAGGGAGCGGGGATCTCGGCTTCATTGCCCGGATCGTGAGGATGGAAAAAACCTCTATAAAAAACCCCTCAATCCCAAGGTGTGCTGTGTGCTGATGGGATGCATGGCTGTTGAGGTTGAACAGTCGATAGCGAGCGACCTCTGAGGAACCTGCCGCACCTCAGTTGTAAAAGGCTTACCCAGGCAAGCGGGGCTCTGCCTGGGTGGACTGTCCCTTCCCTAGCTGCTCGTGGGACCGAGATGGAGTCCTCACATGTTTCTAACCCCGGCGGGATGGGTGTACCGTCAGGGGGTACTCGCACCCAGTCATCTAAGCGGTTGAGGGAGGCCAGTCCTCCTGAGACACAATCTAGTCATAGTAACAGGGCTCAAGGAGTCATTAATAATAATGTTTTTGTAGTTATTAAGAGGAAAGAGGGTACTTTTGAAAAGGTCTCCCCTTTCTACATTAATAAGGGACTGGAAGGACTTGCAGGTTCTTTGAAATCAATTAAGAGGCTGCGGAATGGTGCTTTGTTAGTTGAGACGGCCAGAGCAAAGCAGGTGGACCTCCTCCTGAATTCAGCAAAGCTAGGGGAATATGACATTGTTGTAGAATTACACAACACGCTAAATTCCAGCAAAGGAGTGGTCACATGCCGTGACATTGTGGACATCGAAACGGCAGAATTAAAACAGGAGTGGGCGTCACAGGGTATCATTGACGTTGAGCAAAGGACCCGCAGGAACAATGGAGTGATAGAGAAAACCCCTACCTTCATTGTTACCTTCAATTCCCCATCGTTGCCAGAACATCTTATGGCAGGGTTTCTCCGTCTGAAAGTTAGGCCCTTTATACCGAACCCTATGAGGTGTTTTACATGCCAGCGTTTCGGTCATACCACACAGAATTGTGGAGGCAAACCAACCTGTGGGAGGTGTGGACAGGCAGCTCACGACTCTGGGGTTGACTGTCCTTCCCCAGCAACGTGTCTAAACTGCTCAGGAGGCCACCCTGTATGGAGTCGTGATTGCCCTGTCTTTGTTGAAGAACAAAAAATACAGGAGATAAAAGTGCGCAAACGTATTCCATATGTGGAGGCCAAAAAAGAATATAAGGCGACACAGCCTCCGGTGTTTCCGACCTCCTATGCCTCACTACTCCAGAAACCCACGCCCACTGCTGATGCTTCGACACAGACCGTTCCCATTTCCACCAGCGAAACTTGCACCTGCATTTGTACATGCCAAACTTCGATTAGTCGAGATATCGGAATACAGGCCGACCCAATGGATGTGAAGGATAAGATAGCTGCAGTAATAATTGAGAAGACACCTCAAAAGGAGAGTACCATCCCACAGGAACGTGCCGTTCCAACAGGATGCGTTCCTCAACAGCAGGGAGCTGCCCAGAAGCAGGTGGCCCCCCAGAAGCAGAGTGCTCACCGAAAGCAGAGTGCTCAGCAACACGCCCTTCCTTCATCTTCTTCAGAGAAGAAGAAACCAAAGAAGGCGCCTCGGCATTCGATCGAAAGCCTCCCCCAGGCACCATCGAATGTCGTTCTGGCAGCCTTAACCGATGACGAGGATATCATAATATCATAATGGACCTGGATACCTCATCACCGGAATCAGTCAGCCCTAAGGCCGCTGCCCGATCAAACAGTGCCTCACCGTCTAGGCACAAGGATAGAGGGAAACTACAACCACACCGCTGACATGGGAACCATACTCCAATGGAACCTGAACGGATTCAGGGCTCGTTTGGACGAATTACGTCTTATTCTGCAGAACAGACCATTCTGTGTCTCCCTTCAGGAGACACATTTCAAGCAGTGTGACGCACCTGTACTTAGAGGCTATCACCTCTACAGAAAAGACGACCTGACTGGCGATAGGGCGCAGGGCGGTGTGGCAGTGTTCATCAAGGACACATTCCATTCTACGCCTGTGCCCCTAACTACGACGCTACAGGCAGTTGCAGTCCGTGTGTTGGCACACACTGAGCTTACAGTGTGTTCTCTGTATTTACCACCTGGAGAGCCTCTCGATGTTGTACTCTTGACACAGCTTCTCGATGACCTTCCTCGCCCTTTTCTCATTTTAGGAGATTTCAATGCTCATAATGCTTTATGGGGATCTAACACCACTTGCCCCAGGGGTCGAATGGTTGAGCGTGTGTTACAGTCGATATCGGTGATTTTGCTGAACACGGGTAAGGCCACACACTTCAGCGTTGCTACAGGTACGTCTTCTGCCATTGACCTCTCCTTCTGTTCACCAGCTCTTGCAGACATTGCCCAGTGGGATGCAGACGACGACCTCCATGGCAGTGATCACTAACCTATCTGGGTAACTCTGCCAGATGGAATGGATCATGCTCGACGGCAGCCGAGATGGCTTATTAAGAAAGCTGATTGGCAGCTTTTTAAACAGTTGGCTGTTTTGGAAAGGCATGAAGGCGTTCAGAACTGGGTGGATCACACTACAGCCGTGATTCGCGCTGCTGCCGATGCGTCGATCCCCCAATCGAAGGGCAACTTTAAGAGGCAGCCTGTTCCTTGGTGGAACGAGGAGTGTCGGTCTGCAATCCAAAACAGGAGGGCAGCTCTCCGACGATTCCACAGGCGCCCTACTGATCACAATCTTGCAACCTTTCGCGTGGCGAGGGCACGGGCAAGACGCATTATTCGAGAGAGCAAGGAGAGGTCTTGGCAAGAGTTCCTGAATTCTATCAATAGGTTCACATCAGCAAGCAGAGTATGGGAAGCCATTCGGAGGATCTCGAGGTGGAATTCCCGACCACCAATAGCAGCTGTACAAGGGCAAGGACTTCTCCTGACTTCGCCACGAGACATTGCTCAGGTAATGGCAGAATCATTTTACACCATTACATCGGATTCTAGCCAGAATGCAGCCTTTCGGCAGCATCGGGCTATACAGGAGAGGGTTGGTTTTGATTTCCGGTCCTCAAATGCTGAGGAATATAACCAACCGTTCTCACTGTGGGAGCTGGAGACTGCATTAACAGTACCTTGTGATACTGCCCCTGGCGTCGATGACATAACGTACAGCATGCTCCAACACATGGAACCGCAATCGAAGCATGTCCTCCTTCAGCTTTTTAACCAAATCTGGTTCACGGGAAACTTTCCACGCTCGTGGAAAGAGTCTGTTTTAATACCTATTTTAAAACCAGGGAAAGATCGGACTGACGCTGGTAGTTATCGTAGCATAAGTCTCACCAGCTGTGTAGGAAAGACATTGGAGCGTATGGTTAACCGACGCCTAGTCTGGGTCCTAGAAAGCAGGTCCCTACTCAGCCGCTTCCAATGTGGCTTCAGAAGGTACCGTTCAACGCTTGACAACTTGATCTTGCTTGACCGGGAAATCCAACAAGCTTTCCTCTGTAAGCAACACCTGATAGGTGTGTTCTTTGATCTCGAAAAAGCCTACGATACTACCTGGAGGCGTAATGTTTTACAGCAGCTCCATGAGTGGGGTTTTCGTGGTCGTCTACCCATTTTTATTCAGTCTTTCCTTTCGGATCGGTATTTTAGATACAAGGTCGGGAGCGTATTGTCTGACTGTTTTCATCAAGAGAACGGTATCCCCCAAGGAAGTGTTTTAAGTGTGACGGTCTTCGCCATTGCTATCAATAGTATTACGTTCACTGTAAGAAGTCCAGTACAGTGTTCCCTCTTTGTGGACGATTTCTCCATTTTCTGTGCGTCCTCCTCCGTCGCAACTGCAGCTCGTCAATTACATCTGACGATCAGGCGGTTGGAGGAATGGTCCAACAGAACAGGTTTTAAATTTTCGTTGGGGAAGACCGTTTGTGTTGATTTTAATTGCTCCCGTTCCCTTTTTAATTACCCAGTTCTCAAACTTGGGGGGACTGCTCTCACTTTTAAGGAGAAAGTGAAGTACCTAGGTCTCACTTTTGATGAAAAGCTCACTTGGTTGCCACACCTTAAGGAATTAAAATTACGATGCCTCAAGGCTTTAAATCTCCTTAAGTGTGTTAGCCATCGGGCCTGGGGAGCTGACAGGGCACGTCTCCTCCAATTTTACAGGTCATTTGTGCGACCCCGCCTCGACTATGGATGTCAAGTTTATGGATCCGCGAGATCCTCTTATTTGAAAATGCTGGACTCCATACACCATGAAGGTATCCGGTTGTCCACAGGTGCATACCGCACAAGTCCGGTTGTTAGTCTCTGTGCGGAAGCTGGTGAGCCTCCGCTTTCTATTCGCCGCCTTCTACTCACTGCACGTCAAGCGTACCGATCTATGTCAACTCCAAATTCCCTAGTGACTTCCAATGCTAATCAACAATCATTGGTAAGCTTGTTCCGTAACCGTCCGCAGGCGACAAGGCCCTTTTGGTTCCGTGCAAGGGACAGCCTCGATTTGCTACAGGCGCAAGGCATTCAGGTCCAACGCCAGGGGTGGAGTAGGGGATGTCCCTGGCTACTTCAGAGGCCCAGGGTGCTTTTAGAGTTGACTCTCTACAGGAAGGCTTTTACCTCAGACACCTTTTATAAAAGTAAATTTCTCGAAATTTTAAGTCACCATTCTGATTTTGTCACGGTCTACACGGATGGGTCCAAGCAGGGTGATCATATTGGTTGCTCTGTCGTGTTCCCCGATGTTGTCCTTCGGATAGGGCTCCCAGAACAGTTTACCGTTTATTACGCGGAACTGTTCGCTATCCTGAGGGCACTAGAACAGATCAGAAGACATCATGGAGTGAAGTTCATGATCTGTTCAGACTCCCAAAGTGCCCTCCTGGCTATTGACCAAATGTACCCATCAGATCGGATGGTGCAGGATATACAGGACGCTCTCCTTGCACTGCAACAACGAAACAAGGAGATCGTCTTCTGTTGGGTTCCTGGGCATACTGGGATCCGGGGAAACAAGCTTGCCGATGTGGCGGCTAAGGAGGCTTGCTCCCTCCCCCCTGCTGTACGCTGTTCTGTCCCATTGCAGGCTGTTACCTCGTATGTAACAAGGAAAGCCATGATTTTCTGGGAGGATCAGTGGTTGGATGTGGCGGATAACAAGTTACGCGCCCTAAAATCTTCAGTACGTCCATGGCGTACTTCCTTCCGCCCTCGAAGAGCTGAGGAAGTCGCCCTTACTCGTCTTAGAATTGGACACTGCCCGCTAACGCATGGCTTTCTTTTGCGTCGTGAGGAACCGCCAGTGTTCGACATTTGTCGATACGACATATTTTTACAGAATGCTATTTATACGCTGGTGTGAGGACAACTTTAGGTCTCTCACAGGACCTGAAATCTATTTTAGGTGACGATGAAGCGTCCGTGGATTGTGTCCTAAGATTTTGTGCAGCATCTGGACTTCTTCCTAAAATATTGGGTGTTCGATTTTAATATGTGACAGTGTGGCTCGGTCACTCTTTAAGTAGTCACCGGGCCCCATACATCTAACAAACTTTTAACTCTTTTCTGCAGTCCTTTCCTTTGAACCGTCTTTTTAAATTTTTAATGTACAATTGAAGTTAAATGTCCATACGACTGGACCCGTTTTTCTTCTCATCTCCCTATGGTAGCATACGGACGCTGATAACCTCGCTGTTGAGCGCCATAAAACACCAATCATCATCATCATCATCATCAAATGCACTGCATTGGAGAGTAAAAGGCACAGAACATTTGGGACAACCAGACCTGAAAAAATTGTGTCTAATGAAGAACTGGTAAAAGGTCTCCTTGCTCTGTTAAAGGGCATTGGTTGGCTTTACTAGATATACAGGGAGCGATACCGCAGAATAAACTTAGTTTCGGTGCGGGCAGTGGTGGGTTGAACCGAGACTGTTTTGGCTTCCCTGAAAAAATCAAATCAAATCAATGGTGAACCCACCCATTTTGGTGTGGCACATGACACCTACTCAGGTATCGACCTATCAGTCGGTACCTCTGGCCTTTTCCATACATTGCTGGAGAGTGCACCAAGACTTGTGTGGTAGTTGACATCTTTTCCGATCTTCCTGTCACTACCAAAGCATTTGGTCCTTGGACGTTTGCACTGATAAGCTCTTAAGTCCAGTTTGGACACATTTACTACTTCTGTCACAATTGGTTCCCCAACACATGGCAATCTAGATGTCGTCATTGACATCTTTGCTTCGGCCATCATTTCTGCGCCCGAGTGTGTAATTCCTCTTTCTTCTGGATCTCCTTGACCAAGGACAGTGCCCTGGTGGTCACTGGAGATAGCTGATGCAGTTCTAAACTACAGGAAAGCTCTGCAGCATCACAAGCATCACCCATCTGTGGAGAACCTCACTGCACAAGCATCACCCATCTGTGGAGAACCTCACCCATCCCAGGTGTGTAGAAAGATCAGACATGTCTACGACTACCAGACTCCTTTCTGTCTGTTTGGGATTTCCATGAATGAAGTAGTTTGCACAGATCCACATGCAGTTGCTGCACACTTTGCTCCGAGTTCTACATCTGTGCGTTATGCACCAGTCTCTCTCCTTTTCCGCTTGCCATGTGGGACTGTATAACACTCCATTTAGTGTATGGGAACTTCACAGTGCCTTGTCTCACAGCCACTGGGCCAGACCCCATCCATAATCACCCAAGTTGCAGCGACATGTTCTAGCTCACATTTGGAGTGAAGGTGCATGACTGTCACAGTGGCATGAGAGTCACATTGTTGAAGTTTTCAAACCTGGCAAAAACTCGCGTGAATTTGATAGCTATTGACCCAGCAGTTCAATGTTCTATGCAAATTGCTAGAATGTATGGTGAGTCGGCGGTTATGCTGCCCCCCCCCCTCCGGGGACCAACAGCTCTTATGTGGGTACATGTGTGGCGCGCACAGGGCACAGAGGTGAAGCAGCCTTTTTTCTGCCCCAGGCTGCTTCACTTTCCCTCCTGGTTCATGCCTTCGCCCGGAGACAGGCGTCCTTTGCGAGTCAAGGTGGTTTCTTGTCCCAGTTTGTCTTTTTCCTTGGTTTCTCCCATTCCTAACCTTTGCTTCTGTCTTTCTCTTCTTGCTGTACTTCCCTTGCCTTCCTCTCCTCCTCATTAATCTCCGCTTTGGTGTTGGAGACACTTCTTTCTCTTCACTTCCTCTATTCTTCTTTTTTCTCCCTGTGCGTGCCTGAAGGCCGACCCACGCATTATCATGCGTAGCAGATGATGAGGTAACACGTAATTCCCCGCTCTGGGTAGACAAGTAGGCCATGTGTGTGCCCCCTAGTAAAGGCCAGGCCCAGGGAGGGGTGATTACCCAAGGTGGTACCTTCCGAACATGCGGATTGGTCCCTCCATCAGTTCTTGGGAGGTGTGACCTGAGGTGTGAACAATCACCTAAGGCGGGTAAGACCTCAGAGGGGGGGGCCCCCACTAGGAAGGAGCACGCCATCGGAGACGCCGGTAATCACGGGGGACACTTCTGCAATGACTTCCTTCTCTTCTTGTGTAACTTTGACCCAAAAACGATAGATCAATTTGCCTCAGCATAAGAAAACTTCTCCCAATCTCCCAAAATTCCTAGTTGTCTCTCGAACCGACGGTAAAGATTTCACTTCTGTAAATCCTTTCGTCATTCAGAAAGGTATTGATGCGATTGCTGGCCCTGTTAAGACATGTTGGCGTCAGTGCAATGATACATTGTTGCTGGAAGTGGACAGGGCCTTCCAGGCGCAAAAACTAATATGGACTACATTGCCACACACATTTCCTGTGCAGGTAGAAGTGCATCGAACGCTCAACTTGTCACGTGGGGTAGTTTTCACGAGATCCCTCGACGGGTTGTCTGACGAAGACATACAAACCTACATGTCCGATCAGGGTGTAACAGCCGTGCATAAGGTGTTGAAAAATAACGATAACCAGCTGACACCCACTCGTACTGTGTTTTTGACATTCAACAGAGTTGAAATCCCATCAAATGTTAAAGAAGGGTATGAAGTTATCTCCATCCACCCTTATGTACCCAACCCAATGCACTGTTTCCAATGCTGCAGATACAACCACACCCGTCAATCTTGCCCTAATATAGCAAAATGTGTCACTTGTGGTAGGGAGGCCCATGAGGGGGATTGCCCATCTCCGTCCCCTCACTACCTTAATTGCAACGGTGAAGATGCGGCTTCCTCTCGGGACTGCCCTGTATATAAGGATGAAAAAGTCATTCAGAAAATTAGGGTTACGGAAAAAGGTCTCAACATCTGCTGCTCAAAAGTTGTCGGTGAGTCAAAAGCCCACTGTCCTCCCAGCGGGCACATACAGTAAGGTCCTCACCTTCACTCGACCTACTAAGGATGCATGTACACAGACCTGTGATTTCACTTTCACTGACACAGTTGTGCAATCGGCCAGCCTGAAGATTGCCCATTCCATGTCCACGCTTCCTCATGCTGCTTCCAAAGTTCAGTCTTTGTCAACCTCTAATAAACTGTGGGCATCTAAACAAGATGCCCGGACTTTCAAAAAGGAACCTGTCTGTGAAGATTTTCTACGTACTCGGCCTTCTCGACCATCAACTGCCTCTTCTCACCATCACTCTTCCAGAAGAGCCAACAAGAAAAAGAGTTCCTTACCTTCCCCTTCGAGGCGTGACCCATCCGTCACGCTGTCCAACAGTAGTCGGCCCCGATCATCTTCTGTCTTGCCGGGACGCACTACTGTTAGCCGGGCAATCGGCATTTTACCGGCGGCGGAAGCTGCCGCTCCTGATCAACTCGGGAAGGTGGCAGATGCATCAGTTGAACCTATGGAACAAGATTCTCTGTTTCTAGATAGTGATAGTAGTGCTCCCTCAAAGTCTGGTCCGGCCGTTGAGGTGACCCCAGCTGCTTGTTCCTTTTTATCTTCTTTTCTTCTCTCATTTTCATCATGGTGCTCCTTCAATGGAATATTCATGGCATTCATTTCAGTTGGGAGGATTTAAAACAACTCTTTCGATTGCACTGCCCACTTCTAGTTAGTCTCCAAGAAACTAAGTTACATCCATGTGATCGTGCAGACTTCCCCCACTACACCTCTGTGCGTTTCGACCTGCCACCTGTGGAAGGTACCCCAGCTCATGGAGGGGTTCTGATACTCATTCAGGACAACGTCTATCATCATCCCATTTAATTGCATACTCACCTACAGGCAGTTGCCGTCCACATCACTCTATCCACATTTTCCTTTTCTCTCTGTAATGTCTATTCGCCATCGTAATCCGCACTTACTAGGGCAGATGTGCTACACCTTGTTGAACAGCTCCCTTCACCTTTCGTGTTGGTAGGTGACTTTAATGCCCATCACCCCCTAAGGGGCTCTCCAGCACCTTGTCGGAGATGCTCCCTTCTGGTGGACCTTTTCCAACATTTCAATCTTATCTGCCTCAACGCTGGTGCACCGACCATCCTTTCTGACACAAAACATACTTATTTCCATATAGACCTCGCGATATAGACCAGCTGTGACAGTCATGTCGAATACCTCACAGGGGTTATTCTCACAGCTGGCGAAAATTCTATACCTCGTACATCCTCTTCTCCATGTCGTGTCCCAGTCCTTTGGTGGACTACAGCCAGCCACGGCGTGCTTAGAGCCCAGCGGCGTGCTTTACGCACCTGCCACTGCCACCCAGCATTGGAGAATAGTATCAATTATAAACGACTGCGAGTGCAATGTCGTGGAGCTATAAACGACAGCCAAAAAGCTCGCTGGATTGCTTTTACCACTTGTTTAACCACTTTACCCCCTCCTCGGCTGTCTGGGGTGATCTACGCCGTTTATCAGGCATCAAGGTCCACTGCCCAATTTCTGGCCTGACTGTCGAGATCACAGTCCTTGTGGACTCCGCTGATGTTTCCAACGCATTGGGCCGTTTCTTTGCAGAGGTTTTGAGCTATGCCCATTACCATCCTCCCTTGCAAACAGGTAGAGAAGACACGGCCACTTTCTTTCCACTCTTTTAATCGTGAAAGTTATAATGTCTCCTTCACCATGCAGAATCTAGACCGTGCTCTCGCCCTGTCTCTGTCTTCTGCACCCGGGCCCGATTCCATCCATATTGAGATGCTGAAAAACCTTTCTCCTGTGGGCAAGTGTTTCCTACTTGGTACCTATAATCGCATATGGACTGAAGGTCAGATTCCCACAAGTTGGCATGAAGCCATTGTTGTCCCCATCCCCAAACCAGGGAAGGACAAACATCTTCCATCCAGTTATCACCCCATTTCTCTTACTAGCTGCATCTGTAAGGCAATGGAACGCATGGTTAATGCTCGGTTGGTCTGGCTCCTCGAATCGCGACGCCTCCTGACTAATATTCAATGTGGTTTTCATAGACACTGCTCTGCTGCTGATCACCTCGTCACCTTGTAGAACTTTGTTATGATTAACTTCTTAAGGAAGTGTCAAACGGAACAGTGTTCTTCGACTTAGAGAAGGCTTATGATACCTGTTGGAGAACGGGCATTGCACACTTGGGGCCTTCGTGGCCGCCTCCCTCTCTTTATTCAAGCATTTTTGGCAGATCACAAGTTCCGGGTACAGGTGGGCTCTGTTCTGTCACATACCTTATGCCAGGAGAATGGGGTGCCACAGGGCTCCGTCTTGAGTGTGGCTCTCTTTGCCATTGCAATCAATCCGATCGTAGACTGCCTTTCACTGACGTTTCTGGATCCCTATTTGTAAATGATTTTGCAATTTATTGCAGAGCCCAGTGGACATGTCTCTTGGAGCGTTGTCTTCAACGCTGTCCTGACCGCCTATATTCCTGTAGCATTGTGAACGGCTTCCGCTTCTCCACTGAGAAAACGGTGTGGGTAAACTTCTGGCGATACAAGGAATTTCTTCCACCATCTCTACGTCTCGGCCCCGTAGCTCTCCCTTTCGTGGAGACAACGAAGTCCTTGGGGATAATGTTGCATCATAAACTTTGCTGGTCCCCACACGTGTCTTACCTGGCTGCCCGTTGTGCCTGATCCCTTAATGTTCTCCGTGTCCTCAGTGGCACATCATGGGGAGCGGATTGTACGGTTCTGCTTCACCTTTACCAGGCCATTGTTGGAGTCAAAGCTCGACTACAGAAGCCTTGTATACTCTTCTGCATGGCCATCAATTCTCCACCGTCTCAACTCTATTCACCATCGGGGATTACACCTGGCGACCGGTGCATTTTATACCAGCCCTGTTGAAAGTCTGTATGCCGAAGCTGCTGTATTACCCTTGACCACTCAGCATGACATACTCTTGTGTTGGTACACATGCTGCTTGTGGTTGATGCCCAACCATCCATCTTGCAGATTATTTTTTGACGGCTCACTGGATCGCCAATATCAGTTGTCTGCAATAGCCTTGCTTCCACGTGGAGTTCGGTTTCGCCGCCTGCTTCAGTGGCTCGATCTTACTCTGCCTTCAATCTTTAGGTTGAGTGAGAGCCCATTGCGACTGTGGCATCAAGCCCAGGTTCACACTCATCTTGAACTTAGTTCGCTGCCCAAGGAGAGCACCCCGGCTTTGGTATACCACTTGAGGCTTGTCGAACTTGGTTCGTGGTTCAATAATGCCATATTTATTTACACTGATGGTTCCAAGTGCACTGACGGTGTCGGATCTGCCTTCGTCATCAGGGATTACCATTTCCAATACAAGCTCCCTGACTGGTGCTCGAATTTCATGGCTGAGCTTTTTGCCTTCACCAGGCTGTTTTATATACCTGCTGCCGCCATCCTTTTTATGCCATCTGTTCGGACTCTTAGTGCCCTGCAGTGTCTTAAGGACCCTCTCTCGACCCATCCTCTCATGTATCGGATCCAACGCTCCCTCCAGTTGGTAGCAGATGACAGCTGTTACGTTTCTTTTCTGTGGGTCCCTAGCCACGTGGGTGTGCCTGGGAATGAGATCGCCGACATAGCAGCCAAGGCAGCAGCTCTTTTACCTAGCGTGGCTACCTTTTGTGTCCCATTGGACGATGTTCAATGGGCTCTTTGCCGGAGTATTGTCATCCTGGCACAGTGTGTGGTTCTCACTCCACGACAATAAATTGAGAATTGTAAAACCGATCCTGATTGCGTGGAGGACCTCCTCACGCCCCTCTCGGCGAGAGGAGGTCATCCTGGCCCGGTTGCGGATGGGTCACTGCCATTTCAGCCACCGTCATTTGCTAACCGCCGACCCTGCACTGCTGTGCTCCTGCGGTGATTTACTGACAGTGTGACATGTTTTACTGTCTTGTCTCAATTTTAATCATCTCTGTGTAGCCCTTCACTTTCCGTCTACTCTGGAGGAAATTTTAGCTGATGACACAAGAGCAGCTGCTCGAGTTTTGCATTTTATCAACATGGACAATCTATCAAAAGATATTTAACCCTTTTAATTGTATGTATCTTTCGTTTTTAGCCTTCTTTTGATACTCTATCTGGTAGTTACAATTTTGTTCGAGATGTAGCGAAACTCTGTTCTTATCTGGGCACTAATGACCTTATCAGTTGTGCGCCCTAAACCCTCCCCAAAAAAAAAGTCTTAGTTGGTGGCTAAGGTCTAGTCTGCAGATAACATATTATAATGTATCTCTGGAGTGGCATCACGTGGTACTGCTCATTTTTGTCTCTGGACCTATCTGGCGGTATATTCAGGTTGTTAGACGCGTGTGGCATAATGTACACCCTCTCCCAAACTGCTTGGTCGTTCACTCTGGTGTTGCAAGGGTTAAATTTCAGAAGTAGTGACCTTCTGTATCTCAAAGTACTCAAACAATATTTCCACATATCTGGAAAACAAATGTAATCTATAATACTCCTTAAATACAATATTTTTAAAACGTGTGAGAATTTTTGGCAAACTACGAGAATTTTCTGGTGCGCTCTCTGGATATCACAACCCTGATTCAAACCAGAAACAAGTGAGAAGAGAATTTTGAGGCATCTTTCTTTAGATCTTCTGCAAGATCTTCTTCAGAGAGCAATGTCAAAAATAGTCCTAAGAAAAGTGACAGAATTGGAGAAATTTGTAGTGTGAAACAGATTTCTGAAGTGCAATCAACTAAGACTTTATGAGGACATTATGTGTGCTGCAACAGCAAAAACATAAATGAGCATTATTTCATATTTAACCGATGAAAAAAAATAAAAGTACCGGTATGGTGAAGTGTACTTTCCATTCCCAGATTTAACACTTTGACGCCCACATGTCTCATAGACCTGTGTTCGCTAAGTGCCAGCAGTGCTGATTTGGATTAGTTAGGTTGTTGCTCATCATTCTTAACATTATCAGGGGATTAGAGGTTTGTTAACTTTTACTAATCTCATAGTTAGTCCTCTTAAGTTCTCAGCCCCGTTCCCCTATTTTCATGAAGTTTCGAAACTATACATAAATACACAATTTGTTTTATACATTTGTTTATTGGCATTTTCTTTTGTATGTAGTTTTTCATTTTCATATGAAATGTATCAAAACAGTCTCAAAGAAGTTACAAAACTCCACAAGACTTGTACATTAAGTTTGTTGTTATTCTTTTTTGTTATTGAGACATACCTGGCAGTCTCATCATTTTTGTTTATCAGTTTGGGAAATAAGTATTAGTTGGTGTTGGTCATGTCACCAGAAAGTCCGTCAACTACATCGTAATGAGACATACGCAATGTAGTGTCAATCTCCAAGTTTTTGTAAGAAGCAGGTACATGATTTATTAGTCACAAATCACACTTAACATAAAAAAGTCGTAAATATATACAAACTGTTTCTGACCATTTTATGGTTTTCGTGTAAATTTGGTAATAAATATTGGTCTACCTGATCCACTCTTCAAGATTTTTTGTAATCTAATACACTTTCATATTTTTTATTGTGTAATTAGTTGGTCTACATTTTCTTTGAGTGTTAAAGTGTCATTACAACATCCGAATGAGTATACCATATCGCAATTTTTGACGGATTGTGAACTTTAGAATGTAACCATCCATGTGACAGTATCATTCATTGAGTGTTAAAGTGTCATTACAACATCCGAATGAGTATACCATATATCGCAATTTTTGACGGATTGTGAACTTTAGAATGTAACCATCCATGTGACAGTATCATTCTTTCACCAGTTGACACCTTTCGAGTTACAGTAAAATTTCCCTTAAACTGAGATAAAACCATTTTGTTTCAGACTGATATGGTCCTCCTCAATTGGATCCCTGTTATCTGAGCAAGAAAGCTGCATTTCAAGGGATTCAGGTAAAGTGATTTTTTTTCTTTTACTGTTCATATATAGGCCTAACTAAAACTAGAGTTAAAAGTTACATGAACCATGGACTGCATGAGAAATGGATTAAGAAAAACAGGCTAGAAAATCTTCTTGCATGTGCACATACATGCACACAAAATATCCTGTAATAATATGAATTAGTGAGGCACATAGGAGTCAACAGTCCATCATAATTTAGTGCAAACTCTGTACTGACAATATAGGTTAATTCAGTATTAAAACTGTTTTAATATTGGTTTGCAACCTACATGTAAGCAGTTAAAAACTTTTGATGCTTCTAGTGTTAACTATATAGTGATCCCCACAGAAAAACTTGATTGTTTGAGAAATTTGTATTCATTGTTGACCTACTTGTAAGACAAAACAAAAGTTTGATGGTACTTGACATTAAAACCACACAGACAAAAGGAGCTTGTAAACAATGTCTGCTACAGTCACATTTAAGTAGGGAAATTGTGGATGATAAGAGGACCTATGTAGTGAGTTTCTTATTTATATCATCTTCATAAACAATGTCATGAGAGCATTGCCCACAGGTTAAAAGTACCAGAAGGTGCATCAATATCCTAACCAAAAGTTGTAGAATTATTTAAAAATATCAGAAAGCAACACTCGTGTGGTCTGAGTGGAGTTTTTAAGAGTAGACACCTAGTTGTATGTCATACCCATATCAAAAGTAATTTTGTTTTGGGGTATTTGTGACTGGGTTCAAGATTATTTTAGTAGAGAAGACATGGCATGTTACCTGGACTGAAGAGCTTTCATCAGATGTTGAAGTACCATAATTTTGGGTGAGCCCTGGGGAAGTCCACAGGTACTGCAGTTACCAACAATGATGTACAGTATGAAAGATGCAAACTACATATTGGTAAGAGCTCAAGGGCCACCACATACCTGTGTGCAACACACACTACAGATATGAAATGGAAGAGTAACATAGTGTGTCACAGGTATGGATGAATGGGAAATTTAATTTGCTGGTACTATATATTGTAAATAAATCAGTCAGCAGAGGTGATGAATTATTCTGCAAGTCCTAGAATTCCACCCATGTGGAATATAATGAACTGTGGATATTGAAGGTCCATAAAAAAAGGTAGTATGAAACATCAGGGGTTTCCTAGTCTTGTGGAAGATTATCAGAGATATGTGGTAAAAATTGAATGTGCAGACATTTGAAGATGGATACAGTCTAGGTCAGTCTACTTACAAAGTTTCAAGAAGATGCTTTAATTGGTGGACCTAGAAACATTTTACATCTCCTTTGTGTTGCTTCTAAAGCAGTTGTGAAGACAAAATTACAAGGTGCATCAGAAAAGTTCAGTGAATGGTCCCATATTTTACAAAGCACACTGGTGAGGATGAGGTGCCCTTGCATACACATTTAGGGGCATGTCAACATGTGCCCCTTATCCTGCAAAGGACTGCAGTGAAGCCGTGGCACACACTGCGACCCAGCTAACAGGGTCAGTGTGAGAACTTGTGTCACTGAAACATGGAGCCCAAAATGGAGCATTGCGTTAACATCAAGCTTTGTTCCAAATTAGTTAAAACAGCAACAGAGACCCATGAGATGTTAGTGCAAGTATATGATGTTGAAGCAGTGGATAAAAAGGGTGTGTTTGAGTGGTTTAAATGCTTTCGAGATGGAAAGGAAGATGTCGAGGATGAGCCTCATTTGAGTTGACCCTGCAAGACATCTTAGAATGATCCATGCAGATGATTAATGGCTGTTTTTGTGAATGATAGCCGAAAAGTTAAAGAGCAGCAAAGTTTGTGCAGATCCAATAATGCATGACCTCGCTGCTTCAAGCAATTCCACAAGAAGTGTTTGCTGGCAGTTTCCAACAGGTGTACAACAAATGTTAGATGTGTATTGTAGCCAATGTCAATTACTTTGAAGGCCACTAAAGTATCTTGTTTGTAACTCTCCTTTCCTACACTTCCGAAACCATTCAGCGAACTTTCCAGTCTCAATTTGTAGTTTAATTACTGCTTACACCGAGGAATTCAAATCGTCACAATTCCCCCACTCTGTAGTTCACTGGAATGGGATGAGGTCCTAACAACTGGTACTGCAGAGAGATCTTTTGTTGTACACTTCACATAGCCATCTAGAATTTAGATATTGGTGTACACTCTTAGTCAAACATGTAATAAAATAGTAATGTAAAACTTTTTCCAGCCATATTGAAACACATGTTTTTAAACTACCTAAAAATGTGTGAAATTCTAAGTAGCACAGCAGTAGAATGTCAGACTACGAATCCAAAGGTCCCAGTTTCAATCCCCGGCAGTTCCTAGGATTTTCTCTCTCATTTTCCACTTCTTTCATCTCTGGCAGTGTTGCTGGTGTGAAAAATATCGAGTAGCACCATGGTTCGGAATCAAAGTTAAAATGTGAACCCCTCCCCCCCCCCTCAATAACTGGCTGGGTAAGTCTGTTAAAAGGTCAGAGGAAGGCAATGGCATAGCAACTCCAAACAGGATCATGCGTAGTAAAACACTGAGGTGTTCAAATGAATCTTCAGATTGTTGACTACTTACTGTACCTGTAAAAAAGAAAGTTGTAAAGAGAAACAAGGGTAAATTTTGTTCATTGTTCTTGTTGCTACCTTTTCTAAATTACTGATAATAGTAATGCATTAGAGAATTGAAACACTTGAGTAGATGCAAATTACTTAGTACTTCACTTTATAGTCTGACTTATAAAAGTGTTTTGTAACATCAGATTCGAATTTTGTTACATTTGAATAATCCAGAAGCTGGATTTCATGCTACAGTTATTGCATGTGACATCAGAAGAGTAGCAAAATATGTATTTAGCTTCTTCAGTATGGTTTCACATTTTAATTCTTCCTTCTCTTGCAGGTGCATAATAAACCCTTAATACTTTTAGTATCTAAGGGATGCTGAGAATAGAATAGGTTCTGAACACCAGAAGGAAGGTCAGTTTTGAAATGAAAAGGGACAAAGAGAATTCACTAATGTTCTGGAATAAAAGTGTACAGACGGGGGGGGGGGGGGCTTGTGCTGGAGGAGTGGGTAAAGGCTGACTTCTGGTCTAGGTGCAGGAATGAGATATAAGGCATTAGACTAATAGTGGTTCATATTTGTGAAGGTGGTTTCAGTCCCTATTAGACAGACAGCAGATCTCTTATTCTGGATGAAGGCTACTCAAAAAAAGTTTACTTTGTTTGGGTTCTTCAGATAATTTTGTTCTGTCACACTGATCTCTCCAACAGCCACATACATGACCTTCTTTCTACCTTTGCTGTTAACATGAATTTTAGTCTTTCACTAGCAAACTGAGCAGAAGATTAAAAGTTGCTTGCTTCAGTCCTGAAATGCAGGCAATTCGTAAATATCCACGGCAGAAGTTAATCTAGGCGAGTACATGGGCAGACTTAGCTGGGGCCTTTAAAGTATTTTTTTAAAATAAACTTCTAAATATTCCCAGATTGGTTGGTGAATCTGATCTTTGATAGTGACGAATGGTAACTGGGATAGAATATCAAGCAACGAACCTGGCAACAGGCAAGGTGACAAAGTAATCCCATATAATATTGAGAAAGTCATTGGTGTACAAAAATATGCATATGTATCATGATAAAAGCAAGTTATTTGGAAGGATTACCAATAACTATGCCTACTGAATTTAGTCAGAGACACATACTGGTTGTAATATGCCTTTCAGTTGATCATTAAGGACAGTTTAAACTAGCAAGTCACTGGCAATTAATTGAAAGAAATATGATTATGATATTACACTGCTACAATATCAGTGTATGAAATCCTTACATGTAATAAATAAATAAATGACTACATTTAGTTTAACTGGCAAAAGTCATATGTCTGGAAACATGAACAGTAGTGGATAACACTACCTGAATAACACTAGATACCATCCTGACTATGAATAAAATAATGAAACTACTGTTATAAAGAAAGTGTGGGAGAGAGCATTTAATGATATCTCAGTTATGATTTCCTTACGTTGACACTACCCTCCATGTGTACTTGGGGTGTCCAGTGTCCTGGAAAACCGGGAAATCTCGGGGAATTTTTTTTTCTGGAAATCTCGGGCAATTTTTGTATTTTTCCCAAAAACCCTGGAAAAGTCAAGTTACTCGATATGCTTTTTGGCAGAAATATTTGTTTGCCTTCTGCATTTCCTGAAAAAAAGGTTTGTTCGAGTTGCGAGACATTTGCGTCACCAGGTTCTTACTACCCTTAACACGATGGCTGCCATGATGATGTCAGAAGCACGGCAGATCCGCCTGCAGTGGCCACCAGTTGCCACATGGGAGACAATGTGCTACTGCGCATGCGCAACCTCCGCCAGTTGCAACTGCAAATACCAACTCGAATGCCTGTTTCGCGATTCTTGCGCTTCGTGCTTTGGCCACCTGTAGCGCTAGTTGACTCGTTTACTCTCTAACCTGCGCTGATAAATGGTTTTCACCAGCCTTTATTTGTAGAACCGTTTTTGAGTGGTACTGTTGCTCTCGCCACAGATGTATCGTGTAATGCGGCCTAATATCACATATTCATACAGAACGACAAAGTACTTTTGACAAGCTACATTGTGGATGTCTATTCTGACTGACAAAAGTACAATTTTTTTTTACTAATATAAAGGATGTTGTTAGGCAGGAACCTAAGAGGACAACTTAAATTATTGCAAGTCAGCAACAGCAATGACACCTGCCGTCTAGCTTGTCAAAAGTACTTCGCCCTTTTCTACAAATATCTTATATTGGGCCTTATCATACAAAACCCCTGAGGCGAGATCCATGGTACCAGTCAGAAACAGTTCTACGAATACAGGGATGTAAGGTTTACGACTTAAATAATGAAACACTGCAACAATACTTTGAGAGTTTACTGGATGGTTAATTACAAATATTTATGTGACGTTCACATAAGTGGCATTTTGATCCGTACTGTGTTGTATTTTAGAGGTTGTAAGGTACAAAAACACTGAAACTTACATGTGGAAAATGGTGGTGGTGGTGGTGGTGGTGGTGATGATGATCATCCCGAAAAGTTCTCAATATGTTTTCACTAAAGCATAATGTGTAACTTTTTCAGTGTTATATTAATCAAGTAATAGCTATATAAAAACATCAATTATATTTAATGAAATTATGTAAATTTATTAAACAAAGTTCTCAGTAATAAATTAATCCAGATGCTAGTTTTACCATGATTGTTCTGTTTTGCTTTATCTTTTTTGAGTAAAGGAATGGGACAAATTAAATTAAATATTTATTGTCAATGTTGATAAATTAAAATTTTGTTCTTGCCCAAACATAGACAATGCTGTAAATTCTCTCTTTCCAAGAAAGATTAAGAATTAGAACTAGTTAAGTTTCTAGGAAGAGAACATACGGCTGGTGCTAGAGATATTACATATATTGATGAAGTTGTTCACACGCTAGGGGCTTTCAATATGATAGCTACTCGTATTTAAAAAGAAATAGAGGTCATTACCATACCGCAATGTTTTCAGTGGTACATTGTTGCTTTCAAAATGTGTTATTTGTAGAGGACAAGCTTAGTATTGTAGGTCAATCAGTAGTACTGTAATATTGAGCAAACGGTTTAGCACTTCTGTTTCTTCGCAAGTAGGCATTAAAAGAACACAGGAACATATTGTTGCATACCAAGACTTCACTGCAATAGCGGTTGTGAATCTGTATCCATGTTAATTTAACTGATTTAAATATAATGCATTCAGTTTGCTACATATACCGAGTTCCGTCTAAAATAAGGGCTGTTAATGTGCACATGTCACTTATAGTGACGACTGTAATATGTGTCTTACAGTTTTTTTTATTTTGTGATCCAATCCCTGTGAATGACAGATATCTGCAGAAAATCCTGTCACAACTGTTACAACTCATTCCGCACCGCAACTGGAATGCCTCACTGACGTGATACGGTGGCGACGGAAACTCTATCCCAGTGTAAATAGTGCCTTAAGGCGTTACTCAAGTCTCCGAGCGATAGTGTGTGACCGTGAGACGCTGTGCGTGTGGTTCAATGGGGCTGTTTATACGGGGATACTTGAGTAACGGCATCAAGAGTCACTACGATTCGGATACTGCACGATCTGACATGCTGATCGCGGTCTCCCAGCCCCTTCGTTGCAATTGCAACATTTAGTTGTGCAATGTAGGAAAAAATGTTTAATTTGAAATTCGAGGTAGAAAACGTTTGCTAGCTTCCTGACGAGTTGTAGACTTAAAACATTCAA
This sequence comes from Locusta migratoria, assembly GCA_026315105.1. Taxonomy (NCBI): domain Eukaryota; kingdom Metazoa; phylum Arthropoda; class Insecta; order Orthoptera; family Acrididae; genus Locusta; species Locusta migratoria. The sequence continues at coordinate 4,107,656 of CM048752.1, read as the reverse complement.
TAGCTCAGAACATGATGAATTATTTTTTATGAGTTTTGTAGCAGAGTTCACTTTCTGTACCACTGATAGGGTGCGTTCAAGGTTATTCTGGTGCGTTCATGCTGCCGGCCGGGCCGAGCCAAGATGTGCGGGGCCGGCTGATGCCTAGTCAGCGCTCACCCCAGCCTGGGTGTTCACACTGCGCGTGGGGACGGGCCAAGCGGAAAAAAGAGCGAAAATAAACTTTCCCGATTTTCACGCTGTAAAAAATTTTGATGGTATATAAGACTACCCCACATCATTTTGTCAACTTTTTTTCCTTTACAATCTTTATTTTGCCTGTGAAAAAATGTTTTCATTTCACGTCGAATTTTTAGTTTGTTAACACTTCTCACTTGATTTTTATGAAAGTTTGCGGTTAAAAATCCGATTGTTAGACAGGTGGTAATAAAACATCTTTGATTTCTAATAAACCATTCACCTTTTCATAATTCATTACAGTCGTCCTCAAATGACGATTTTTTGTCAAGTGTGTGCACTTGATATACAAATCGTGTATTGAAAAAGGTGGATAGCGGACTGCTTGCTGTTCTGTGCATTTTAGACCATACATTACAGCAAGTGAAATGGCGCTTTAAGAACAGAAAAGTTTTTGAATTGGTGGTCGCCCTGATATCTGCCACCTTTCACATATATTCTGAGTGGCATTATGCCACAATATCAAGCCTCCGATCTCGGCGGATGTTGGGCGTAGCGTGAAGCACTGCAGTGCCGAAAAATTTGAATGCTGGCCACTTGTGTCACTCACTCATGATGTGTTAATGATCCATAACCAGAAAACAAGTATAAGCTATGTTTTCTTGGATGGTGACCGATTACAATTGACAATGATCTGCTGTGATTTTACATGAGATCGTACTTTGTAGGAGGCATAAAACTGATTTATGGTCCACATATATCATGTTTGGAAAGAGAAGACAATAATAAATTAATGGTAAGATAAGTTAATGGTAAGAGAAGTTAATGGTAAGAGAAGTTAATGGTAAGAGAAGTTAATGGTAAGAGAAGTTAATGGTAAGAGAAGTTAATGGTAAGAGAAGTTAATGGTAAGAGAAGTTAATGGTAAGATCTTCCGAGCTGTCTATTCCTCTCCTTCCAACAACAATGTTCCTGACCCCAGACCACCCAGATGCATCCCCTTAGTCACCCAGCACCATCCTGGCCTGGAATGCCTCAACAAATTCCTCTGACAGGGCTATAACTTTCTGAAGTCACGCCCTGAGATGAGACCATCACTCCAAACTGTTCTTCCCACACCACCCAGAGTAGCCTTTCGCCGTCCTCCCAACCTCTGCAACGTCGTTGACCAACCTTTCAACATACCAAAACAACCCTTCCTATCTAATGATTCCTATCCCTGCAACTGATCCCACTGAAAAACCTGTCCAATGCATCCTCACACTACCGCATACTCCAGCCCCACCACAGGAAAAACCTACCCGATTCAAGGCAGGGCCACATGTGAGACAACACACGTCATATATCAACTGACATGTGTCCACTGTGCAGCCTTTTATGTTGGTATGACTACTAACAAATTGGCTGAGCGGACGAATGATCACAGACGGCCTGTTCACCTGGGGGACATCCAATATCCTGTGGCAGAACGTGCCCTCCAGCATGACTCCAGGGACCTTGGCATGTGTTACACCACACATGCCATTTGGATACTACCAATGAACACCAGTCCCTCAGAATTACCTTTCCCTTCCGTTCCCATCCTTTTTTGTTCCTTTCTGTCCCACCTGAAAAAGTGTTCCGAAAGCTGGGCCTGTTTTGTCCCTTTTTTTCTTTTTCTTCATTTGTGTCACTATCGGCTGTACATTCCAAGGGTAAGTACTCTATCTTTTATATAGTAATTTATCATCTCTGAGGATAATTTCCATCATTAATCAAATAAAAAGTGTAATATAATTTCTCCTAAGTGCATACAAATTCCTAACCCCATGCAGATATCCTAGACCTAAAAATCTGTACTTGTGAATTTTAAATAGCTACAACAATATGTGTACAGTTTACAATGAAAAACGTGGGGTACATGGAATAAATAATAGCAGGAAGCAGAGGTTGGTTCGAGAAATCATAAAACAGTTCATAGCATATGTAGTGCAACAAAATCGCTTGTGACTTTGGTGGACTATGTGTGTCTCAGTTATATAATGCATGTGCCTCACATTTTTCATTTTAAATACTGGTATTACAAATATTGAGCTAGCTATTAAAATTGATAGGCACAAATTTCAGGCCTGTCTTTATATATTGGTGGTAATAATAAAACTATTATAATATTGCCGTTACTGCTAGAGTTGCTAGATATTGTAATATAGGCAGCAGAGAAACCAAAAGTGCACTTAAGTCACGTTCAGGCAATGAACTGATTTTTCTTTCACATCGCAAATGACTTGCTAGTATTGGAGACTAAAGTTGTGCCTGTTTTAATGTGATCAGCTATTTGAATCATAAAATTTCCTAGTCTCCTAGTCGTTAGAGAGCTGGAGACACAATTTACATAGCCCCGTGTGAATAGGGCCTAAGAGTCATTGCAACCGCAACTCGAACAATGCTAATAGTTCACCCTTAGCTGTTGTGAAGTGCGACAGCTCGCCGTTCCTGGAATTCCCTACCCTCTTCCCTCCCTCAGTCCTAAGCTATGGGCAGACAGCTGGGACTTTCACAAGATTACTTGTTATTTATAACGAGAGAGAGAGAGAGAGAGAGAGAGAGAGAGAGAGAACACACACAAACTTACAGCTGTATACAATTACGGATCTCCAAGGAGACTTATAATTTGAAATCATATGTTGAATTACAGTATTTATCTGTCAATAAATAAATCAGTTTATTTTGTAAGTAAAGTATTGCTTCAGTAACTTTTCCGATAGCCCAACTTTCTGTACAGCAGTAAAAATCCATACCAGATCTCCTGGGTTGTACACAACAGGTCAGTGCTTGTTGTTATACCACTGGCATTTCTTCTCCTAGGCGCCCAGTGTCCGTATGCAGTAGACTTGAGCATAATAGTTCGTGACCGGGAGTGCTCACTTAAGTTCGCAGCTATGCCACAAACAAGTTTGTTCTTTTAGTTCGTCCGCTCCCAGTGACGGCTGAGTGGCGTGGTCTGCACATGCAGGTGGAGGGAGAAGTTCCCCCACCTAACTGCTTCATGCGCTTGCTGCTTGAGCTGCTAACGATATCACGCAAACCAAAAGAAACAGTTTGTAGATAATTTTTTGTGTTTAAGTTTAGAGTTATCTCTATATCTTGGCATTATGAAATGTATTTGTCAGATATTGCAGAGTACAGAACACTTCAAGGCAGAAATTTTGTAGCACTGAACTATGTAATCTAGCAGGCAGATGCTAACCTCAAAATGGCTCTCATCAGCAGAAGGCTAACACGTGATTATTAATTCTGTTTGCGACCTATCGCACATACTTTAGTTTGCCACCTATCATGCATATTTTAGTTTGCCACCTATCGCGCATATTTTAGTTTGCCACCTATCGCGCATATTTTAGTTCGCCACCTATGGCGCATATTTTAGTTCACCACCTATGGCGCATATTTTAGTTCGCCACCTATGGCGCATATTTTAGTTCGCCACCTATCGCGCATATTTTAAATTGCCACCTGTCGCGCATATTTTAGTTTGCCACCTATCGCGCATATTTTAGTTTGCCACCTATCGCGCATATTTTAGTTTGCCACCTATCGCGCATATTTTAGTTCGCCACCTATGGCGCATATTTTAGTTCGCCACCTATGGCGCATATTTTAGTTCGCCACCTATGGCGCATATTTTAGTTCGCCACCTGTCGCGCATATTTTAAATTGCCACCTGTCGCGCATATTTTAGTTTGCCACCTATCGCGCATATTTTAGTTTGCCGCCTGTCGCGCATATTTTAGTTTGCCGCCTGTCGCGCATATTTTAGTTTGCCGCCTGTCGCGCATATTTTAGTTTGCCGCCTGTCGCGCATATTTTAGTTTGCTGCCTGTCGCGCATATTTTAGTTTGCCGCCTGTCGCGCATATTTTAGTTTGCCGCCTGTCGCGCATATTTTAGTTTGCCGCCTGTCGCGCATATTTTAGTTTGCCGCCTGTCGCACATATTTTAGTTTGCCGCCTGTCGCACATATTTTAGTTTGCCGCCTGTCGCACATATTTTAGTTTGCCGCCTGTCGCACATATTTCAGTTTGCCGTCGCACCCATTTCAGTTTGCCACCTATCGCACATACTTCAGTTTGCCACCTATCGCACATACTTCAGTTTGCCACCTATCGCACATACTTCAGTTTGCCACCTATCGCACATACTTCAGTTTGCCACCTATCGCACATATTTCAGTTTGCCACCTATCGCACATACTTCAGTTTGCCACCTATCGCACATATTTCAGTTTGCCACCTATCGCACATACTTCAGTTTGCCACCTATAGCACATACTTCAGTTTGCCACCTATCGCACATACTTCAGTTTGCCACCTATCGCACATACTTCAGTTTGCCACCTATCGCACATATTTCAGTTTGCCACCTATCGCACATATTTCAGTTCGCGACTGATAGCTCTCCTTTTAGTTCGCAGCTCGACCACAAAGTAGGTTATTCTTTTAAATTCATCCGCTCATTTTGGCTTTTGCTACCGCTACTAAAACTACAGCTGAGTTATATCTCAGCTCGAAGGCAACTGGCATTATGGAATCATGCAATTCTGCGCACTCTCGCATCCTCTCGCTTTATCCGTCAGTCTTCGGAAAAGGAGCGGACAAACTGAGTCGAGGGATCTGCGAACTAGTTTGCGTAGTTTGCCTGTGGAAGCGCTCTTCGGAACTAGTTCGTTTGCAAACTACACAAGACTAGTATGCAAGCCAGCTGTCTTTCATTTTTGACCCCGGTGATGAGCTGTTTCATATAGTCATCTTGACTGTCGTCTGGTTGTAACAGCATTTGCGTATCCATTTTTGTCTCAGCTTCACGCCCATGGAGCAGGAAAAATTGTGTGAAGCCTGTGGTTTCTTGTCTTGCCTTGCTATATTAAAAGTAAATGTCATGACTGGCAGTATTGTATCCCAATCTTTCTGTTTAACATCGATGTACATCGACACCATATGATTCTGTGGACAATGTCACGACGGCCGCGGTCGCCAAGGGGACTGAGGCGCTCCAGTCACGGTCTGCACGGCCACTACGGTCGGGGGTTTGAATCCTCCCTCGGGCATGGATGTTTGTACCGTCTTTAGTCTTAGCTAGTTCATAAGTAGTTTGTAAGCTTAGGGACTGATGACCCCATAGTTAAGTCCCATAAGTTCTACAAACATTTGAACTTTTTTTTTTTTTGACAATGTCACAATGTGACATTACCTCTGATACTAGTTTTCACATGAATACTTTTCCTCGATCAGACATTATCACACATGGTGCACCATGATTCAAAATAATGTCTTCTACTAGTAATTTTGTGATCTCTGGAGCTTCTGCAGTTGGCATGGGTTTGGTGACAACATAGCAGGTGAGGTATTTGGTGCAGACTATTATCCATCGGTTACCAGTTGTTGACTTCAGGAATCTACCTAAAAGGTCAATTCCAATCCGGTGGAATGGAGCTGCTGCAGGTGGAATTGGTACCAGATGACCCGGAGGTGACTGCAGCACGTGCTTCTGTATGGCACTCCTTACAGTGACTCATGTGGTGCTTAACAGATGGGTAGATACCTTGCCAGTAATACCTGCATCTGATTCTGTCTAGGGTCTTCACGAATCACAGATGACTGAATATTGGAGAATCTTGGAAATACTGGAAAATAGCTGTCCACAGATGTACTGGAACAACCAGTAGTCATTTGGGGCCCAGTGGATCATAGTTGCTCTTATACAATGTCCTGTTTACTAGTTGAAACTCTCCTTTGGTTGGTTCTTCTTTCTCCAAGGCCTGTGTGGTTTGTAATAATGCTGGATCTTTCCTTTGTTTAGCTGTAATGTCACCTAATTCAGTGAGGTCTGACATTTCATCCATGCTGTTGTGTTGAGCTAATGAATTTCTCGAAAGGTAGTCGGTGTCCTTGTGTTTGCGCCAATTTTTTAATACCTCTGTGACCTACTCTTGGAATCTTAGTGCCCTTCTTGCTAGCCGAACTGATGGATCCTTCAAATTGGTCGGCGAATATAAAGAATGGTGGTTTACCAACTAAATATGGCTGGTACTTGTTGATAGCCCAGATAATGACAAGACATTCCTTCTAGGTTGTAGAGTAGTTTATCTCGGACTTTGAGAGAATTCTTGATGCATAGACTATCACCTTTTCAGCACCTTTCTGAAATTGTACAAGCACTGCACCGATTCCATAACCGCTTACGTCTGTGTGAAGTTTGGTATGAAGTTAGAGCCTCCATAAGTGCTTGGCTGGTTGTTTCTTTCATCCCATCCCAGTAAAACTTTGTGTCTTCCTGCAGAAGTTTTTGGAATGGACGTGCCTAGTTACAAAAACCTTCCATAAAATGATGATAGTATGAGCACAGTCTGAGGAATCTTTTCACATCACAAATGTGCTGAGGAGTTGGGAATTATGTGACTGCCCTTACTTTATCTGGAACAGGATGCACACCATCTCTGTTCACTAGGTGCCCTAGGATTTTGATCTATGGTGACGAAGAGACACTTTTTTGGTTGAGGTGGAGTCATGCTGTCTGAATACACTTCAACATAGTTGACAGTCCATGTAGGTGTTCCGCAAATTTCCTTGAGAAAATGACCTTGTCATCTAGATAACAGACAAGTTGTGCTCTTACAGTGTTGGAGCAATTTGGATTCAAATCTGGCTGGGGCATTACATAGTTCAAATGACATGACTTTTTATTCATAGATGGCATCAGGTGTCATAAAAGTAGTCTTCTCTCTGTCAGCTTTATCAGTCACAATCTGCCAGTAACCTGTCTGCATGTCCATGGTTGAAAAGCATGTAGCTTCCTTCAAGCAGTCTAAGGTGTTGTCATTGTGCAGCAGTGGGTAGACATCTTTCTTTGTGATTTTGTTCAGCCACTGATAGTTGACACAGAAACACCACGAACCATATTTCTTCTTAACTAGTACCTCTGGAGATGACGGGGGACTGTCTGAAGGTTGAATAATGTCATCATGCAACATCATCTCTAATTCTTCCCGAATTATCCATGTTTCAGCAGGCAACACACTATCGAATGCTGGCTAATTGGTGGATGATCCCCAGTATCGATACAGTGTTTTATTGCGGGCCGTTTCATCTGGCTCTTCTCCTGCTTGGCCTGGAATACACCTGAAAATTGGTGTAGCATGGTTAACATCTGCTGATGATGATATGCATCAAACCGGGCCCTATATGCAAGGCTGTAGGCTAGTAGTTTCCTCTACGGCATTGTTGGTAGTGACAGTAAAGCATGAGACTTCGTCGATGACATTGAGATCACCATTCTTGACTGGTTCAGCCGTTCCAACACACATTTCTTTAGAAATGAGTTGTGATTGCTCATGAAAATTAGTGATCCATAGTTCTCCTCAACCACCAGCAATGTTAATGAGAGCCACTGGTATGTCGATTCTCTTTGTTATACTGATTAGCTTTTAGCAATCGACAAGCACTTCACAATTCAGCTGGTCATCTTGGCTGCTGACTGGAACTCTCCCCCGAACGGTGGGATCTCAACATTCTTGACAGCAAACAACCTCCCAGGGGAGTTCGTGCTACGTGTACTTGACGGAATGGCTTCCTCAACTTGTAGCTCAGATATTCTGTAGTCAGTGACAGCCTGGGATGCGTGAAGGAAGTCCCATCAGAGGATGACATTATGGCTACTTTCTGTTAAAATGACAAATTCAAAAGTTGATAGTAATTGTTGGTAGTTATTCTTGTGACATATGTTCCTGCTGGACAGATGAATTTTCCATTTGTGACCTTCACTGCAGTTGCATTTGTATCACAGAACATTCTCTCCTTTAGTTTGCGGTGGTAGTCATTTGACGATACACATTAAGAAGCTGCTGAATTGACCAGTGCCCGAACAGGTCAGCCATCGATGACAGCATCAGTGAACTTTCCCAACATCTTAGGAACTGTTGCCCATGGAGGATTTTCATCTACGGTGGCCTCACCTCTGTAGATGGTTGCCTCGCCTAGTTTTCCTGAGTATGGTGGCTAGGCCAGCAGCTGGTATCTCTGTAAGGTCGCGGTGAATGGCGGCGGCATATTGGAGAGTGACCACATCCAGTATACGATGACAGGCTTCATCCCATAGGTCAACAGTAATCATCTGCAGTTGACTGCCATTGAAAGGACTGCTCCGATGTTTGGTCTCTTGTGGAATAATAATCGTCAAATACTCATCTTCAGCTACTACAGTATCGAATGACATGTCCGGGAAGGCCACAGTGAAAACAAAATAGCATTTTGTCTTCTGTCCTCCAAATATGTCATCCTGCAAGGTTTCACAGTTGCTGTAGGAGTTGGTTGTGGTCACGATGGTTGGTTCCTACACTGCCGTTTGGTGGCTGTGGCGTAAGTCATAGTAGAATGAGGGCATTCTTCATGTTGGGTGTGACTGGTGGGGCTGAGAGGCGCTAATATTTAAAATACCTCTTCCTCAGCAGCTATGGGTCCCTCATGACATACAGAACTGACATCCGTGGCCATAATCTGGTGCCCACTTGATCCAACAGTCCAGGATGCCATTAACTGTTGTTGTTCTTCACTCACAATTCATCATATGAGTGAAGCAAAGTCATGCAGGTCTTCCACAATGGCCATAGGGATTACATTCGGGAATCTGTCATACTTCTTTCGTGCAACCCTCCTCTGTTCCATCTCTTCAATTATGTGGCACCATTGGATAAACTCTTGTGATGTCAAAATGTCTTTCAACAGAACAGCTTGGTACACGTCTTCCGCAATGCCCTTCATATGTTGTGAAACTTTATTGCTCTCTGTCATATCTGGGTTAACTACGTGACATAGGGCCAAAACACTCTGTATATACAACTGTGTTGACTCACTGTGTCACTGGGACCTGTTCTTCAATTTCTCTTCTGATAAACGGACTTGTCGCTAGTGGTCCCCAACCATCATCTTAAGTTCTGTCTGGAATTTTTTACCAGGTATTGAGCTTTTCCTTGTAATTTTCAAACCACTGCTGGGCCATCCCATCCAGGTAGAAATCTATGTTCGCCAAGCACATAATGTGATCCCCCCTATTATACATGGGGACTCAATAAAATCCTTTCAGGCATTTATTTGGGTCCTGTCCAACATCTTCCGAGAACACCAATGGGGGTGTGATGTGCAGCTGGCTTGGCGCTGTTTTGGTATCTGTGGTTCTTTTGATGACACAGACCGTCGGACAGAGGTAGTCACTAAACCCTTTGTATTCTGGTTCTTGGCCATGTAAGCAACGGCTCTTACACTGCCTAATTAAAGCCACAATAATGCAGATGTATTGCAGGATACCCGGCGCCTCCACCAGAAAGTGTCACGTTGAAACTGCGGGTGGTCTGGAATTAAAATACTGGTTGATGATAGAGCACAACACTTAACTCTTAGAACAAGTTTATTAAGAACACAAGTTCTCTGGACACTGTCAGCTGGGCACACGGCCCTTTACCGGCGGTGGAAGATGCCCATCCTGATCAACTCGGGAAGGTATCAGACACATCAGTTGAACCCATGGAACACGATTCTCTGCCTCTAGATAGCAATAGCAGTGCTCCCTTGAAGTCTGATCCTCAGCGGTCATTGAGGTGACCCCACCTGCTTGTTCCTTTTTGTCCTCTTTTCTTCTCTCATCTTTTATCATGGTGCTCCTTCAATGGAATATTCGCAGAATTCGTTCCAATCGGGGGGAATTAAAACTACTCCTTCGATTGCACTGCCCACTTCTAGTTTGTCTCCAAGAAACTAACTTAAGTCCATGTGATCATGAAGACTTCCCTTACTACACGTCTGTGCGTTTCAACCTGTCCCCTGTGGAAGGTACTCCATCCCACAGAAGGGTTCTGACGCTCATTCGGGACGACGCTATTACCAACCCATCTCATTGCATACTCACCTATAGGCAGTTGATGACTTCATCACTCTCTCCACCTTTTTCTTTTCCCTCTGTAATATCTATTCGCCATCATCGTCTGCCCTTACTAGGACAGATGTGCTACACCTCGTTGACCAGCTCCCTTCACCTTTCGTGGTGCAAGGCAAGTTCAATGCCCACCACCCCCTATGGGGCTCTCCAGCACCTCGTCAGAGAGGCTCCCTTTTAGTGGAGTTTTTCCACCATCTCAATCTTGTCTGCCTCAACACCGGTGCACCGACCTTCCTTTCCGACACAACACATACTTATACCCACTTAGACCTTGCTATATGCACTCCTCAGCTTGCGTGTCAGTTCAAGTGATACACACTTTTTTGTGTAATCCAACTCCTGCATCATACCCCCATCTCCTCGTTCCACCAGTTGGAACATCTCCAAAGCCAACTGGGGGCTTTAATCTTCCATGGCTGTTTTTCACGATCGGAATTTTCCCAGCTGTGACAGTCAGGTTGAATACCTCACAGAGGTTATTCTCACCACTGCCGAACATTCCATACCTCGTACATCCCCTTCTCCACGTTACATCCCGGTCCCTTGGTGGAATGCAGTCTGCCGTGATGCTCTTAGAGCCTGGTGCCATGCTTTACGCACCTTCCGCCGCCACCCAACGTTGGAGAATAATATCGACTATAAACGACTCTGAGCGCAATGTCGTCGTGTGATAAAAGACAGCAAAAAAGCTTGCTGGACTGCTTTTACCAGTTCTTTTAACCAATTTACTCCCTCCTTGGCTGTCTGGGATGGCCTACGCCATTTATCCGGCATCAAGGTCCACTCCCCAATTTCTGGCCTGACCGTCGAGAACGCAGTACTTGTGGAACCCTCTGATGTTTCCAATGCATTGGGCTGTTCCTTCGCGGAGGTTTCAAGCTCTGTCCATTACCACCCTGCCTTTCTCTGTTGCACACAGGTAGAGGAGGCACAGCTGCCTTCTTTCCACTCCTTCAATGATGAAAATTATAATGTCTCCTTCACCATGCAGGAGCTAGACCGTGCTCTCACCCTGTCCCGATCTTCTGCACCTGGGCCTGATTCCATCCATATTGAGATGCTGAAGAACCTTTCTCCTGTGGGCAAGTGTTTCCTACTTAGCACCTATAATCAAATATGGACTGAAGGTAATGTTCCCACAAGTTGGCGTGAAGCCATTGTTGTCCCCATCCCCAAATCAGGGAAGGACAAACATCTTCCATCCAGTTATTGCCCCATTTCTCTTACTAATTGCGTCTGTAAGGTGATGGAACACATGGTTAATGCTCAATTGGTCTGGCTACTCTAATCTCGATGCCTCCTGACTAATATTCAATGTGGTTTTCGTAGACACTGCTCTGCTGCTGATCACCTCGTCACCTTGTCGACCTTCAGTATGAATAACTTTTTAAGGAAGCGTCAAACAGTAGCAGTGTTCTTAGCCTTAGAGAAGGCTTATGACACCTGTTGGAAGGCGGGCATTCTCTGCACATTGCACACATGGGGCCTATGTAGCTGCCTCCCTCTCTTTATTCAAGCGTTTTTGGCGGATCACAAGTTCCGGGTATGGGTGGACTCTGTTTTGTCAGACACCTTTGCGCAGGAGAATGGGGTGCCACAGGACTCTGTCTTGAGCATGGCTCATTTTGCCATTGCAATCTATCCGATCGTAGATTGCCTTTCAGCCAAAGTTTCCGGATCCCTTTTTGTAGACGATTTTGCAATTTATTGCAGCGCCTAGCGGAAGTGTCTCTTGGAGCATTGTCTTCAACGCTGTCTTGACCACCTATATTCCTGGAGCATTGCGAATAGCTTCCGATTCTCCACTGAGAAAACGGTGTGTATAAACTTCTGGAGATACAAGGAATTTCTTCCACCATCCTTACGTCTCGGCCCCATTGCTCTACCATTCGTGGAGACAACAAAATTCTTGGGGCTAATGTTGGATTGTAAACTTTGCTGGTACCCACGCGTGTCTTACCTGGCTGCCCATTGTGCCTGATCCCTTAATGTTCTTCGTGTCCTCAGTGGCACATCATGGGGAGCAGATCGTACCGTCCTGCTTCACCTTCACCAGTCCATTGTTCAGTCGAACCTCGACTACAGAAGCCTTGTATACTCTGCACGGCCGTCGATTCCCCGCCGTCTCAACTCTATTCACCATTGGGAATTACGCCTGGCGACCAGTGCATTTTATACCAGACCTATTGAAAGTCTGTATGCCGAAGCTGCTGTATTACCCTTGACCACTCGACATGATGTACTCTTGTGTCGGTACGCATGCCACCTGCGGTCAATGCCCAACCATCCATCTTACCTATTATTTTTTGATGACTCACTTGATCGCCAATATCAGTTGTCTGTAATAGCCTTGCTTCCACCTGGAGTTCGGTTTCGCCGCCTGCTTCAGCTACTCAATTTTACCCTTCTTTCCACCTTTTGATTGAGCAAGAGCCCATTGCCACCAAGGTGTCGGGCCAAGGTTCACACCTACCTTGAACTTAGTTCTCTGCCCACAGGCTGTTTTGTACATCCGCTGTTGCCACCATCCCTTTTATGCCATCTGCTCTGCCTCCTTTCGTCCCCTGCAGAGTCTTAGGGACCCTTTCTCGACCTATCCTGTCATGTACCAAATCCAACGCTCCCTTCCGTTGCTAGCAGATAACGGCTTTCACATTTTTTTTTTTTTCTGTGGGTCCGTGGCCACATGGGTGTGCCCAGGAATGAGACTGCCGACATTGCGGCTTACGCAGTAGCTCTTTTGACTCGCATGGCTACCTTATGCGTCCTATCAGACAATATTCAATGTGCTCTTCGCCGGTGTAGTGTCACTCTGGCACAGTCCGTGGTTATCACTCCACAACAATAAACCGAGAACCGTAAAACCGATCCCAACTGCTTCGAGGATCTCGTCACTCCCCTCTCGGCGAGAGGTGGTCATCCTGGCCCGGTTGCGGATCGGTCACTACCAATTCAGCCACCGTCATTTGCTAACTGCTGACCCTGCACCGCTGTGCTTCAGTGGTGAATTGCTGATGGTGCAACATGTTTTCCTGTCTTGTCTTAATTTTAATCATCTCTGTGTAGCCCTTAATTTGCTTTCTACTCTGGAGGAACTTTTAGCTGATGACACACGAGCAGCTGCTAGAGTTTCGCATTTTATCAACATGGCTAATTTATCGAAGGATATTTAACTCTTCTATTCGATATTTTCTATCCTTCTTTTTTAGCCTTCTCTTGATACTCTTCTTTCTGGCAATTATCAATTTTTTCGAGATCTAGCTAATCTCTGTTCCGATTCGGGCGCTAATGACCTGAGAAGTTGTGCGCCCTAAAACCACAAAAGAAACAAGTGAATGGGAAATGTGCATTTGTAACACAGAATTAATTGAATTACAAGACAGTAAGCAAATTATCTACATTAGCCACTACTTAAAGTAACCTTCATCACACAAATGCAAGTCGACAAATGTTTAGTGCATGCTACACCAGGACACTTAGTAGAAACATGCTACAACACTTATTCGTTGAGCGAGCAGACAAAACGGATCCTGTTCTAAACACTGTTAAGAAGCTCTAAGTGTATCATGATGTTCAGAGAGATTGCATGACGGGTACGACCACCGCAGCGGTCATGCTATAAAGACGACAACAATTTGGCGCGTTACATCCTTGATGATTTTTTTAAGAGTGATGATATATTCAAGGGGGAAGATACCACTGTGTACGTTATTTTCATTGGTCCTCTAGCGGTTGATGTTGCAACTACGATACCAGCATAAATATAAGAATCATAAGCCACCTGTTTTAATGCAAATTACAGTTCCCCTAAGAGAAATGTTATTGCTGTAATGAGTTATCGGACATAGATGATTGATTTGGAACAAAAGTTCTAACAATACCCAAAGAAAAATACACACTAGACTTGTAGAAATTAGTGGTAATGAATATTATACATTGCAAATGTAAAATAGAAACGAATATTACAAATGCTCCAATAATAACCGCAAACATATCCAACTCTACCAACGTGGATGAGTGATTGTGGACATCCACAGCTGCATCTAACTGATCCATAGTCCATGTCTTATTAAAACACCTAATGGTAGGCATTTGACTTCATATTGAGCCATTATAATACCAGATATGATTATGTCAAATGAATGTGCAGAGAACCGAACTATGCTAAAAGATAAGCATTATCTCTCACGAAATGGCCAACTACTGATAAATGAGCGACAGTTCGTCTTTTTCACATTTTTCTCCTGTTTTGAAACATGGCTCCTTATGTTGCTTACGTAACAAAAACAAATGCACATGATAACTGAGTAACAACAACGACAAGAAAGCCTTTTGTTTTTTCTCTTTTTGTGTGTAAGCAACGGTAGAAACATTACATCCCTGTGACATTCAAACCCGTAGTGGTTTACCCTAATCCAGTTTCACCCCAGATGGTAGTAAGAGGACAGGAATTCCCAATAACGACGAGCCCAGTGTTCGCCACTTGGCATCCTCAGAGGTTAAGGAGATCTTATGGTGTGAGTTTGTCACTGGTGAGTATAAGAATGTGAGGTTTCACATACTAATCAAAACATCAACCCACAAAACTATCCGCACCTATGAATACATCATGCAGGAAGTAGACGTCTAATCAATCACTTAGAATGAAGTCATCCATCATTTTCAAGAAACAAGCATCTACTAATGGATTCTCATCCTAGTTTATATTACTGTTTACTGAATTAAAAATTGTGTTATTAGTTGGTTTCGGGTAACCCACGTGTTAGTTTCCATACTTCGTGGTAATTCTTACATTGCTAAACAGCAAGTGTATAATAACTTCTTTAACTTGGAACATTGAAAAGTTGTACTGCTTTACAAAAGGTGTGTGTGGTGTACTAAAATAGTATTCCTTTGACTGTGTAACACATTAAACTCTAAGCTTACAAATAATATTTTAATAACGACATTGCAGTTATGTATTGATTTGAACATTGTGGTTGTTTGTTACTTTCAAGTTTTTTAAAAATAATTTTGATAGTTTTTTAGCTGCAAACAAAGAAATAACATGAGGGAAAACTTGTGGCGAAACAAAGTATGCTGTCGTGTGAACAAAAATACAAAAAGTTTTGAACCTCTTACCATAGTCTGTATCTGTCAGCTGGTTCAGATGTGCTTATTGGACATGGCTTCTAGGAAATTTGAAAGTAATCTCGTATAAGTTCCATTACACCATGACCAAAGTTGGCGGATTACTATTGACATACCGGGAATATTAATACTATATGTCATACAAATACCTTTGCAACCTGCTTTGAGAATAAAAGTACTCTGAATACCTATGTGACTGAAAAGAAAAAAAAATCACATATTGTTTATGATATGTAGATAGGGAACAACTCACTGTAAAGATGAAGGTTGAGCCACCGACAGACACAAATAAAAGACAAACACACACACGTAATCCTAAACTTAATTATATCCATAATGGATGTGAGGTTGCAGTTGTATACTTAAATATTTTGTCAAGTAGGCTTAACCACAGAGATTGTGTAAAAACACTCGTTTCACGGATCAAGCCCTCGTTATCAGACAAACTATACAAGTATCTTAAAACCTGAGACAATAAAAACATAATAAAAGAAAATGTGGTTACTTCCCTTATAACCGTGTGTACACAGAAAGGTCCTCAGCATACTGTGCTTTGTCAAGATTCAAAACAGACCCCAGCACTGGCGGCGCATAACACTAGCTAAATGCACGGAGTCAACAACATGAGTGGTGCGCACGCATGAACATGCAAAACAAAGACCTCTAAATACCAAAGATTATCCACAAGGTAGTGGGTACATTCAGGTGCCGCAAAATCAATTGCACATTAAGACAGAGGTTGAAATTTAAAATAAATGACTTTTGTTATAATATGTCCACAAAGTTTTTAAAAAAGCTGTATGTATTACCTTGAACTTGTTCATTTAATGAAACGTCACTTTTAGCGTTATAATTCTAAATTTTTGGGTGCAGCCTTCCTCAAAAAGAGAACACTCATCCACACAATCAGTCAGGCACACTCATCTACACACATCAGTCATCTCTGGCCACCCAACACAGTCTGTGTTGGGCCATAAATTTAGAACTGTGTGTGTGTTTGCGTGTCTATTATTTGTGTGTATCAGCGGCTCAACGTTCATCCATATGGTGAGATGTTCCCTATGTACGTATTATTATTAACATTCCATTGTTCTTACATACTGTTTATGGCTGCTTACCATCAACAATAGTTATTATAGAGAGTTTCATTTTGTTTTCTTTTTTATTTGGCCTTCATCACCCTTCCAGACAAACCTGCTTCCTCCACGATGCTTTTTGTACCTTGCTTCATCTTCTGTACTATAATAGTTCACAATATGTTAAATTATATATTCCCCACATTAATCTGGAAATATAATACTGTTCTCTTTCATGGAGAAAATACACAATAATAAAATGAAATCATAGATTAAAACATACTCCATGCAATTTAAAAAAAAAAAAAAAAAAAAAAAAAAAAACTAAAAATCATTTCATTTTGTTGGTTAGAACTTCTTTCTACTTTTTTTTTTCTTTTATGAATTTATCAATTGTTTTAAAAAATTGATTGTATGACTTTATATAATAAAAGAAACTATTTTGGAAATTGAAATACAAATGTCCTCTTATGAAACAATCAATAAATTCTGGAGCCGCTTCATCTGTTTTTATTGAGATCCTTTTATGTACAGGTCCACAACCGGTTTCGCGTCAGTAGAGACGCATCTTCAGGTGTTAAACTTTTTATTCTCTCGTCATAATTCGCTACTGAGTCCCAACATTCTAGTTGGTTTCATCCGTCAATTGGTTAAAAATTCAATAGGGCCAAATACATGGGTCCAAGTCCAAAATCAAATGGTTGTCTTTCAGAATAAAAAACATGGACGTTAAAATGTGGGACATGTAGTCGCGTGATTTTGACCACCGTATTTTCGATAAAACTCGTAGATTGGCAATGGAGTGAAGGTGGCCATTGTAAAAATAAACTGAAGGTCTGTAATTAGAAACATCAAGTTGTAGCAGTCCTATGGAGGCGTAGAGGAGTGCACTGCAAAGTGGCGAAGTAAACTGAACGCGGGCTATGGTGCGGCGTGATGGAGGAAAACAAACTTGCGCATGCGCGCTGTAGTATAGTACCTGGACTGTCAGTCAGAGAAAACAACTGAAGGTTGGGGCTCGTATTACAAAATTGAAACACATGAACTGGCATGTAATTTAATTGTTAGGAATATGTAGGTTGGGGTAATATTTCTGGCGGTAATAATCTTTGTAGAAAAATTCTCGAAAGACCCTGAATGTCATTCGGTAAAATTTGTAAATATAAAATTGAAGATGTTCATTCTGGCATGGAGCTGAGTGAAGGGACATTCAATTTAGATTCAGATAATCAAAATTAGCCAGAATGGAACGGTGTTTTAACTCAGTTTGGTTATTCAGTGTTTGAGCAGCTGACTGTTTTAAAGATCTTATGATCTGCACTTCTTCCAGAATATTTAGGATGTTACCTTTACTCTCTTTGTGTAGAATAGTTAGGTTGTTTTCTATACTGGATATTGTGTGTTTGGTTACCCTTAAATGTACAGTGATGGCGGACTTTGAGTTAGTCAATTTTGTATGTTCTTTAAAATGGACGTCGAAGCCTCGTCCTGTCTGTCCAATATACTTTTGTGGGCAGTCATTACAGGTGATTGAATAGACACCTGTTCCCTTATACGGATTAAATTTTGACGTTTCTTTGTGTCTGTATCTGGCTCCAACATTTTTTGGAATGAAGAAGGCTGGAATAATGTTCTTCTTTCTAAGTTGCTTACCTATCCGGTCCGATAAATTTCCTAAGTGCGGGACTCTATGGTAACTTAGTTTTTTGTCCTGATCTGCTGGTAATAAAGTTATGTGTGTCCTCTCTTCTTGCCTAGAAGTAATAGGTGGGGTTATCTGTAACTTTTTCATTATCTCTCTATTAATGTTATCTACGTAGTCTGTACTATAGCCGTTTGAATATGCTAAATACTGGATGGTTTGGTATTCCCGTTTAGGCTTCGACGTCCGTTTTAAAGAACATACAAAATTGACTAACTCAAAGTCCGCCATCACTATACATTTAAGGGAAACCAGAACACACAATATCCAGTATAGAAAACAACCTAAAAGAGAGTAAAGGTAACATCCTAAATATTCTGGAAGAAGTGCAGATCATAAGATCTTTAAAACAGTCAGCTGCTCAAACACTGAATAACCAAACCGAGTTAAAACACCGTTCCATTCTGGCTAATTTTGATTATCTGAATCTAAATTGAATGTCCCTTCACTCAGCTCCATGCCAGAATGAACATCTTCAATTTTATATTTACAAATTTTACTGAATGACATTCAGGGTCTTTCGAGAATTTTTCTACAAAGATTATTACCGCCAGAAATATTACCCCAACCTACAGGTTCCTAACAATTAAATTACATGCCAGTTCATGTGTTTCAATTTTGTAATACGAGCCCCAACCTTCAGTTGTTTTCTCTGACTGACAGTCCAGGTACTATACTACAGCGCGCATGCACAAGTTTGTTTTCCTCCATCACGCCGCACCACAGCCCGCGTTCAGTTTACTTCGCCACTTCGCAGTGCACTCCTCTACGCCTCCATAGGACTGCTACAACTTGATGTTTCTAATTACAGACCTTCAGTTTATTTTTACAATGGCCACCTTCACTCCATTGCCAATCTACGGGTTTTATCGAAAATACGGTGGTCAAAATCACGCGACTACATGTCCCACATTTTAACGTCCATGTTTTTTATTCTGAAAGACAACCATTTGATTTTGGACTTGGACCCATGTATTTGGCCCTATTGAATTTTTAACCAATTGACGGATGAAACCAACTAGAATGTTGGGTCTCAGTAGCGAATTATGACGAGAGAATAAAAAGTTTAACACCTGAAGATGCGTCTCTACTGACGCGAAACCGGTTGTGGACCTGTACATAAAAGGATCTCAATAAAAACAGATGAAGCGGCTCCAGAATTTATTGATTGTTTCATAAGAGGACATTTGTATTTCAATTTCCAAAATAGTTTCTTTTATTATATAAAGTCATACAATCAATTTTTTAAAACAATTGATAAATTCACAAAAGAAAATGTATTTACTCAGCTGCAGATGCCCCAATTATAAAATAACTTGTCTTTCTATTCTAATTAACCTCGGTGTTTCTCAAACTGTTTGACACATTTGTTTTTTTGCCTATGTCAGACAAATGGTGGGTCTTATGAGTAGCATTCTTACACCGTTACATACTAAATCATTATAAATATATAAACTTGTTCTGCTAATATTGCTCAGAATTACGTATAGCTGCCTTCTGCTTCCGCAATGATTCAAAGCCTTTGGGTATTCTTGTTTCTTATAATATATAATATTGGTGGGATGTCTGTTATTTCAGATATGTGCAATATGACATACATGATACCAGTATAATAAGCGTTACACTTGAAAATGGTCTTTGCTTCAATCACTTCACCGCAGATGCGGTCATACATTTGACCTTGCATGGAAATGCACAGTGGCGAGTGTAATAGGGCATGGACAATAGTGGCACTACAGCCATAGTATGCGATTTGAGGAATTTTGAGGTGGACAGAGGGCGACGACAGGTAGCCATGTGGTTAAGGCGACTGCTGGCCGAAGCGACAGACCCGCGTGTGATTCCCGGCCCAGTGCACATTTTCACTTTGTTTAATTTCAATGCCCTGATGCAGCCACTGTCAATCCTTTCCTCCCTAATCCTTCTTCCTTCACCTCCTTCACAAATATTTGCAAATGCTTGTTTCTTTTTCTACGGGTGTCCTTGTCTTCCATTCTAGCCTGAACTTTGCTCTCCAATTATGCTTTCATTGGCTGCTACTGCTCTAGATTTAATCTTTTTGCTTAAGAAAACAATTCTGTGCAACCATGTATTTTTAGAGATTGATTAAATTTAGAAAACGAGTACTTCTTCTCCCGGAAAAATAAATATTATGAATCCAGATGAAAATTAGTTTGTGCATCTAGTGTAAACTTAAAATTTTTTCTTAAAATAAAAGTAAATAACACTTCTACACAAGAAATAAATTCTGATTGGTTAAAAAACATATAAAACAAGAACAACAACAACAAATTTATACTAATACTGCTCAGTGTCGCTTATAGCCACCTTCTGCCTCAGACAGCTCGAAGTCTGTCAGGCAGTGAACCCAGATAATGTGGACATTCAAGAATTTCGTTCCAAGGAAGTGGGGCAAAACAAGTGATGGAACTCTGTCGTAGTCTTGTCCCTGCTGTAAGTGTTTTTGCAGCGGGTATTATATGCAATGTAAGTTTCTATTAACACCAAATGTCTCATTTGGCTGAGGCAGACAATGGTGCTATAGTAACACAACATGAAGAAGGATTTTCTGATGATTACATAGCAAGGACTATAGGTGTTCATAAGTCAACAGTTGTCAGGTGGATCAAACGGATGGAAGAGGATGGTAACCTGAACAAATGGCCTCATTCTGGTGCTCGCCACAAAACAGCAGCAGCTCAGAATTGGCAGATATGTCCTTTCTGTGAAAACCATCCATTCCTCAATGCACAACAGATTCAGCAGGCTTTGATCCCTGCTGTTAGCAGTAGAATGGTCATTCGTCATTTGATGGAAGGTGGACAGAGTGCTGCTGTGAAAGAGATATTGTCTGTTTCCCACATAGAGGCCCACCTTGCTTTTGCTGCAGTAAATATCGACAGACCACTTGTGTTTTGGAGACAAGTAGTTTTCACCAATGAAAATATTTTCTGTATGACATCGACAGGAAGAATTCTCATTTACCGGCCAAAGCGTGCCAGGTATAATCCCAAATAAATATACAGTTGCAAAGAAGTGGCACAGAATCAGTAACGGTGTGGGCATGGGTATCGGTGAGGGGTGTGGTCTCCTTTGGCAAGTGGAAGGAAAACAGAATGTGGACAACTATATTTCTGTTCTAGAGAATGTGATGCTGCCTTCTGTGGCAGCGAGATTTCGTGAAGAACAGATTTTTCTCGATATGGTCGGTCGCCCATTCTCATGTCAAGAGTTGTTAAGATGTGGTTCGACAACCACAGAAATATTACTGTATTGGAACGGCCACCTAAAGGAGCTGACATGAGTCGCATTGCATATGTTTGGGCAGAAATGGTCAGAAAAATGAAAGAAAAAGGGAATTTGTGGTCCAGTCACAGCCAGCTTTCTGATGCGATTCAAAATGCTTGGGACAAGTCACGTGAATGTCCACATTACGTGCCTAGAGTTGTGGGTTCAGTTCCCAACAGACTTCGAGCGTCATTGAGGCGGAAGGTGGCTTTACGCGATATTGATAATTTATTTCATGTAAAGAAGTGTTATTTACTTTTAAGAAAAATCTAAGTTTAAACTGGACACACAAACTAATTTTCATCAGGATTCTTAATATTTATTCTTCTGAGAGTAGTAGCACTGATTTTCTAAATTTATCTCTAAAAATACATAGTTCTGCAGAATTGTTATTATGCATCTGCAAACATTTTAAATATAGAGTAGAAGCTGCCGATGAAGGCATAATTTGAGAGTGAATTTCAGACTAGAAGTTAAGGAGAATTTGCAACTATTTATGAAGAAGGTGAAGGAACAAGAATTATAAACGAAAGTATTGACAATGGGTGCATTAGGGCATTGAGATTAAACAATGGTGACAAGTGAAAAAGTGCGCTGTGCCAAGAATCAAACCCAGGACACTCGCTTCGGCCAGCGTTCGCTTTAACTACTTGGCTACCTGTGCTCACACGCTGTCAGACCCTAACTTAGTCACATGCTGTGGGTGTAGTGCCACTATCATTCATGCCCTCTTACACTTGCTGTTATGGATTCCCTTGTGAGGTCAAACGTATGACCACCATCTGCAGTGAAGTGATTGAAGCAATTGGAGCAATGTCTGTTATTTGGACATGTCTGAAATAAGACAACACACTGATATAATAAGAAACTAGAATACCCAATAAGCTTCGAATTGTTGTTGGAAGCAGAAGGTGGCTATATGTGAGTCAGAGCAACATTAGCAGAACAAGTTTATTCATTTATAATGATTTAGTATGTAATGGCGAGATACTCGTCTCTGTCCAACTTCTTTGCTTTCTACAATATGTCTGCCTAGGTGTGTTTCAATGTGTATATGTGTGGGCGTGTGTGTATTTGCGTACCTTCCCTTCCCCCCCCCCCCCCCAAGGTAAGTCTTTCCTGTCCTGGAATTGGAATGACTCCTTACCCACTCCCTTAAAACCCCTCATCATTTCCTTTTCCCTTTCCTTCCCTACTCTGCCTGAAGAAGCAACTAGGTTGCAAAAGCTTGCTGTTGTGTGTTGTGTTTTATTTATGTTTTATGTCACATACCTGTGCTCTTTTGCCTGGTATTAAACTTCATCTACTTTTTATGTATAAAATACTAAATTTAATTGATAAAAGGAGAAAACATAAAAATGACAGAGGCAAAATGGAGTACAGAGGAATAAGAAATGAGAATCACAGGAAGAGAAAAATACCAGATGATCAAAAAGTCAGTATACATTTGAAAACTTAATAAAGTGTGGAATAATGTATATAGAGAGGTAAAAATTGACTCTCATGCTTGGAATGACATGGGATTTTATTATAAAATAAAACAAAACAAAATTTCCAGCAGATGGTGCTTCAACTGATCTGAAAAGCAGTAATTAACATGACAAATTAAGACAAAGCACATACAATGTTCTTTACAGGAAATGCTCAATATCTTCACCTTCATTCCTCAACAATAGCTGTAGTTGAAGAATAATACACTTGCGACCTCAGGTAAGCCCAAAGCCAATAATCGCATGGACTGATGTCTGGTGACCTGGGAGGCCAAGCATGACAAATGTGGCGGCTGAGCACACGATCATCACCAAATTATGTGCACAAGAGATCTTTTAGGCATCTAGCAATACTTTTTTTTCTTTTCTTTGTTCTAATAAAAAAAACATGTCATTCCAAATATATGTGTCAGTTTCAAAGGGAAACAAAGGGATGAATACAGTAAGCAGATTCGAATGGTTGTAGGTTACAGTTCTTATGAGGAAATGAAGTAGCTTGCTCAGAATAGAGTAGGGTGGAGCTGCATCAAACTAGTCTCCAGACTGAAGACCACAACAACAAATATATAGTTTTCATATGATTGCCTTACACTGGCTTTAAATTGTTGATTAATGCAAACATCCAACAGCTGCAACTATTATGTTTCAATACAAGCACCAATTTTGATCAGATAGGAACTCCTGGCTACTTGTTGTGCACTGCTAATATCACACCTAAAATTAGTCCCGTAGTCATCCACTTTCATGAGATCATACATTGTGTCAGCAGAGAAGTTTTATTTAAAGAGAAATTTTCGATTTAAAAAAAAAAAAAAAAAAAAAAAAAAAGGAAAATAAGTAAATAATAATAATAATAAAAAAATCCACATATGCTGGGGCAGTTTGTATCCATATGATGTGGCACTTAAGTGTCATGGTGTACTGCTGCTTATCAGTACCACATTCATATGTGTACACAACATTTGCCAATCTTATGTACAGTATTGCTGTTTCGAATGTAGAAATAGAAAAGCATTTGGTTGCATTTACTACACGGAAAATGGTTTTGTTGAAGTTTGATTATGTGGTGCTGAAAAGATATTAAGGTATTTTGTATTCTTGGGATAGATTTTGATGCCATTGTCTTTCTGCAGTGAACACATAGTTTTGCTGTTGTTGTTGTGGTTTTCAGTCCTGAGACTGGTTTGATGCAGCTCTCTACAATATCCTATGCTGAGTAAGCCTCTTCAACTCCTCATAAGATCGGCAACCTACATCTGTCTGAATCTGCTTACTGTATCCATCTCTTGGTCTTCCTCTTTGGTTTTTATCCCAAACACTTCCCTCCAAGGGTAAATTCACGATCCCTTGATGTCTAAGAATGTGTCCTACCAATCGATCCCTTCTTTTAGTCAAGGTATGCCAGAAATTTTTCTCCCCAATTCTGATCAGTACCTCCTCATTTGTTATGCTATCTACCCACTTAATCTTCAGCATTCTTCTGGAGCACCACATTTCAAAAGCCTTTATCCTCTTCCTGTCCTCACTGGTTATCATCCATGTTTCACTCATACAAGGCAACACTCCACACAAATGCCTTCCTTAAGCTTAAATCAATATTCCATGTTAACAAATTTCTCTTTTTCATGAACGCTTTTCTGCCCATTGCCATTCTGCATTTTATATCCTCTGTACTGCAGCCATCATTTGTTATTTTACTCCCCAAGTAAGAAAACTCGTCTACCTCCTATATTGTTTCGTTACCTAATCTAATTTCTTCAGCATCGCCTGATTATCTAAGACTGCATTCCATTATTTTGTTTTGCTCTTGTTTATGTTCACCTTATATGCTCCTTTCAACACACTGTCCATTCCATTCAATTGCTACTCCAGGCCCTTTGCTGTCTCTGACAGAATTACAATGTCATCAGCAAAACGCAAGGTTTTTATTTCTTCACCCTGAACTTTAATTCCTTCTCCAAATTTGTTCTGGCTTTCCTTTATAGCTTCCTAAATGTACAAATTGAATAACATTGGTGAAAGGCTATGACCGTATTACCCCTTTCCCAACCACTGCATCCCTTTCATGCCCTTCAACTCTGACAACCACTGTCTGGTTTGTGTACAAGTTGTAAATAACCTTATGCTCCCTATATTTTTACTCCCACTTGCTTCAGAATTATTCCAATAAACATTGTCAAAAGCCTTCTCCAAATCTACAAAAGCTAGAACTGTAGGTTTGCCGTTTCTTAATTTATTTTCTGGATGCCATCTTCAGGTGATATGGATGCTGCTGAGTCTCATTGGAAACTGAAGTCTTGCCTTGATCGGCGGCCTTATATACACCGCATAGTACTAACAGTGCATGTGCCAGAGTGTCGTGGCTGCATCCTCTGCCGCAAACAGCCAGTGCAGCGCCTCAGTTGAGAAAACTGGCAGGATTGATGTATCGCTTACATGCGCTAATTGTCACAGATGGAGAAAAGAGTGGGATGTTTTTTAAGATTAGACAAAATCGGATTCCACTTGTTACTTAGAGGGAAACCTGCCAGTTTTCTCCACTGAGGTGCTGAATTGGCTGTTTGTGGCAGAGGATGCAGCCACGACTCTCTGGCAAACAAGCCGTTAGACCTTTGAGGCGTATATAAGGATGCCAATCATGGCAAGACTTCAGTTTCCAATGAGACTCAGCAGCATCCATATCACCGGAAGATGGTGGCCAGGTGGTCTGCAGAAACATTGTATCTAGATGACTCTATGATCCAGCTGGAAACCCAACATGAATGTTGTTGTTGTGGTCTATCCTGAGCAAGCCTTTTCATCTCCTCATAAGAACAACAACCCACATCCACTTGAATCTGCTTACTATATGCATCTCTTGGCTCCCTCTGCAATTTTTACCCGACACACTTCCCTCCAATGCTAAATTTACAATTCCGTGATGTCTAAGAATGTGTCCTACCAATCGATCCCTTCTTTTAGTCAAGGTATGCCAGAAATTCCTTTTCTCTCCAATTCTGTTCAGTACCTCTTCGTTCGTTATGCGATCTACGCACCTAATCTTCAGCATTCTTCTGTAGCACCACATTTCAAAAACCTCTATCCTCTTCCTGTCCGCACTGCTTATCATCCATGTTTCACTCCCGTACAAGGCAACACTCCACAAAAATGCCTTCAGAAAAGACGTCCTTACACTTAAATTAATATTCGATGTTAGCAAATTTCTCTTTTTCAAAAATGCTTTTCTTCCCATTGCCATTCTGCATTTTATATCCTCTGTACTGCGACCATTGCATGCTATTTTACTACCCAAGTAACAATACTCATCTACCACCTTCATTGTTTCGTTACCTTATCTAATTCCTTCAGCATCACCTGATTTTCTAAAACCGCATTCCATTATTTTGGTTTTGCTCTTGTTAATATTCACTTCACATTTTATACGCTGTCTTCAACACTCTGTCCATTCCATTCAACTGCTCTTCCAGGTCCTGTGCTGTCTTTGACAGAATTACAATGTCATCAGCAAAACGCAATGTTTTTATTTCTTCCCCCTGAACTTTAATCCCTATTCCAAATTTTTCCTTGGTTTCCTTTATCGCCTGTTCGATGTACAAATTGAATAACACCGGAGAAAGGCTACAACCCTGTCTTACTCCCTTCACAACTGATGCTTCCCTTTCATGCACTTCGAGTCTAATAACTGCGGTCTGGCTTTTGTACAAGTTGTAAATAACTCTCCTTTACCTGTATTTTACCCCCTGATGACTTCAGAATTTGAAAGAGTGTATTTCAGTCAACATTGTCAAAAGCTTTCTCCAAATCTGCAAAAGCTAAAAATGTAGGTTTGCCTTTACTTAATCTATCTTCTAAGATAAGACATAAAGTGAGTATTGACTCCTGGGTTCCTACGTTCCTCCTGAACCCAAACTGATCTTCCCCGAGGTCAGCTTCTACCAGCTTTTCCATTCTCCTGTAGATAATTCGTGTTAAAATTTTGTAACCATTACTTATCAAACTGAAGGTTCTGTAATTTTCACACCTGTCTGCACCTGATTTCTTTGAAATGGGGATTATTACATTTTTCTAAGAGTCTGAGGGTATTTCGCCTGTCTCATACATCCTACACACCAGTTCAAATAGTTTTGTCATGGCTGGCTCTCCCCAGAGACTTTAGTAGCTCTGAAGGTATGTCATCTACTCCTGGACCTTTGTTCTGACCTAGGTCTTTCAGGGCTCTGTCAAATCCATCTCTCAGTATAGTATCTCCTATTTCATCTTGATCTAGTTCCTCTTCCCTTCCTACATCATCATCTCCAAGTTCATCTCCTTTGTAGAGCTGCACTATGTACTCTTTCCACCTATCAGCTTTCCTTCTTTTCTGAGAACTGGTTCCCCATCTGAGTTCTTGATATTCGTAGAGTTGCTTTTCTTGTCGCCAAATGTCTCTTTTTATTTTCTTGTAGGCGGTATCTACTTTTTCCCTTCTTATACATTCTTCTACAGATTTGCATTTGGCTTCTAGCCACTCCTGCTTAGCCATTTTGCACTTCCTGTCAATCTCATTTCTTAGTCGTCTGTACTCCATTTTGCCTGTTTCATTTACTGCATTTTTATATTTTCTCCTTTCATCAATTAAATTTAGTATTTCCTGTGATATCCAAGGACTTTGCTGTAGGTCTTGCCTTTCTACCTATTTTGTCCTTTGCTGCCTCCACCATTTCATCTCTCAATGCTACCCATTCCTCTTCTACTGTTTTATATCCCCCTGTTTCTGTCAATTGTTGCCTAAATCTCCCTCTGAAATTCTCCAGAACTTCACGTTCCTTCAATTTATCTAGGTCCCATCTCCCTATTTTCCTACCTTTCTGCAGTTTTTTCAGTTTCAGCCAGCAGTTCATGACTAACAAGTTATGGCCAGAGTCTATATCTGCCCCTGGGTATGTCTTACAGTTTGTAACTTGGTTCTGGAATCTATGTTTTACCATTATAAAATCTATCTGATACCTTGTGGTGTCTCCTGGTCTCTTCCAAATATACGACATTCTTTTGTATATAATAATGGAAAGTCCAGGTTGGAATAAATAATATAGTGAGGACAGTTTACTACTCACCGCAAAGACGTGGCGACGAGCTGCGACAGGCACATACAAAAGACACACACATACAACACATTCAGCTATCGGCCATGGCCTTCTTCAGAAATAGAGCACTCACACAATCACACAGGCACACAACACAGTCATACAACCATCACCTCCGACTGCCACACTTCGAATCACGCTCTGCAGCGAATCGGGGACGGGAGGGGAGGGGGAGGGGATAGAAAGGTTACGTCACGGTGGTGGGGATGGGTTAGATGGGAATAACGAGATGCAGCTTAGGAATGGAGTGGGGAGGCGGGTGAGGGGAGAAAATAAAATAAAATAAAATAAAGTAAAATAATTCATGTACACTGCAAGTGCACAAGACCACACACACACACACACACACACACACACGATCACACATTCACACACCACTCAAATCAGGCGAGGTTTGGGATACAGAGGTAGGAACTGTAAGGTATGGTAAAAAAAAGGGAAATTATCGTAGGTTGAGGCCTGGTTGATTTCGGGATCGGAGAATGTATTGTAGGGATAACTCCCATCTGTGCAGTTCAGAAAAGCTGGTGGTGGATGGGAGGATCCAGATGGCCCGGGTTGTGAAGCAGCCATTGAAATCAAGCATGTGCTCCGCTGCATGCTGTGCCACAGGGTGGTCCACCTTGTTTTTGGCCACAGTTTGGCGGTGGCCATTCATCCTAATGGACAGCTGGTTGGTGGTCATGCCAATATAGAAAGCTGTACAGTGCTTGCAACACAGTTGGTAAATTACGTGGCTGCTTTCACAAGTGGCCCGGCCTCTGATAGGGTAGGATAAGCCTGTGACAGGACTGGAATAGGAAGTGCTGGGTGGGTGGATTGGACAGGTCTTGCAGCGGGGTCTTCCACAAGGATATGATCCCTGTGGCAGTGAGCTGGGTTTCGGGGTGGCATAAGGATGAACTAGGATGTTGTGAAGGTTGGGAGGGCGACGGAACACCACTTTAGGAGGGGTGGGAAGGATCTTGGGCAGGATGTCTCTCATTTCAGGGCATGAGGATAGAAAATCAAAACCTTGGCGAAGGATGGAATTTAGTTGTTCGAGACCAGGGTAGTACTGGGTGACAAGGGGAGCGCTCTTTTGTGGATGGTTACTAGTGTTAGGAAGAGGATTTAGGGTGTGTGAGGATATGGCACGGGAGATTTGTTTGCGGATTAGGTCTGTGGGGTAGTTTCTGTTTGTGAAGGCCTTTGTGAGACCTTCGGCATATTCAGAAAGGGAATTCTTGTCACTGCAGATATGCCGTCCACGGGTGGCCAGGCTGTAAGGGAGGGATTTTTTGACGTGGAAGGGATGGCAACTGTCAAAATGTAGGTACTGTTGGTGGTTGGTAGGTTTAATATGGACGGAAGTGTGGATGGAGCCATCAGTGAGGCGGAGGTTGACATCCAGGAATGTGGCATGGTTGGTTGAGGAAGACCAGGTGAAGTGGATGGGAGAGAAGGAATTGAGGTTCTGAAGAAAGGAGGATAGGGTGTCCTGGCCGTGAGTCCAGATCATGAAAATATCATCAATGAACCGGAACCAGGCCAGAGGCTTGAGGTTTTGGGATGCTAGGAAGGATACCTCCAGACGGCCCATGAACAGGTTGGCATAGGAGGGTGCCATGCGGGTGCCCATGGCTGTGCCTTGGATTTGATGGTAAACTTTCCCCTCAAAGGAAAAGTAGTTGTTAAGTAGGATGAAATTGGTAAGGGTTATGAGGAATGAGGTATCAGGCTTGCGTTCAGAGGGACGTTGGGAGAGGTAGTGTTCCAGAGCGGCAAGGCCATGGGCATGTGGGATGTTGGTGTATAGGGAGGTGGCATCCACTGTGACAAGTAAAGATCCAGGAGGCAAAGGGGTGGGAATGGTGGAGAGTCGGTGAAGGAAGTGGTTGGTATCCAAAACAACGCCAGAACACTGTGGTCAACCTATCCACAAAAAATCTAAACCCCACTGAAGTTTCCGTTTTATCCAAAGGTCTTACCTTTAGTCCTACACCCCAGTTTAATCATGTTGCTCTTGTCAAAGACCTACTCTCCTTTTCCCGATCCCTACGATGGAAACACTACTTTGCCACCAATCCCTCTGACCGCAATCTACCTAATCCCAATATTGAACCCTGCCTGTCCCAATTCATACCACCATCCAACAAAGATCCCCCTGCACTCCCACCTAACCACCCTCTGGTTACCCTCCAAGAGTTTCTCACCTCCAACTTGTCCTCACCATCCTTTCCCAAGTCCCTTCCCAAGAACTCAAACCTTTCAGCAGAAGAAAGAAGAGCCATCCAAAACCTTAAAACTAATCCTGACATAATCATCCTCCCTGCTGATAAAGGTTACTTGTCACAGTGGATGCCACCTCCCTATACACCAACATCCCACATGCCCATGGCCTTGCCGCTCTGGAACACTACCTCTCCCAACGTCCCTCTGAACGCAAGCCTGATACCTCATTCCTCATAACCCTTACCAATTTCATCCTACTTAACAACTACTTTTCCTTTGAGGGGAAAGTTTACCATCAAATCCAAGGCACAGCCATGGGCACCCGCATGGCACCCTCCTATGCCAACCTGTTCATGGGCCGTCTGGAGGTATCCTTCCTAGCATCCCAAAACCTCAAGCCTCTGGCCTGGTTCCGGTTCATTGATGATATTTTCATGATCTGGACTCACGGCCAGGACACCCTATCCTCCTTTCTTCAGAACCTCAATTCCTTCTCTCCCATCCACTTCACCTGGTCTTCCTCAACCAACCATGCCACATTCCTGGATGTCAACCTCCGCCTCACTGATGGCTCCATCCACACTTCCGTCCATATTAAACCTACCAACCACCAACAGTACCTACATTTTGACAGTTGCCATCCCTTCCACGTCAAAAAATCCCTCCCTTACAGCCTGGCCACCCGTGGACGGCATATCTGCAGTGACAAGAATTCCCTTTCTGAATATGCTGAAGGTCTCACAAAGGCCTTCACAAACAGAAACTACCCCACAGACCTAATCCGCAAACAAATCTCCCGTGCCATATCCTCACACACCCCAAATCCTCTTCCTAACACTAGTAACCATCCACAAAAGAGCGCTCCCCTTGTCACCCAGTACTACCCTGGTCTCGAACAACTAAATTCCATCCTTCGCCAAGGTTTTGATTTTCTATCCTCATGCCCTGAAATGAGAGACATCCTGCCCAAGATCCTTCCCACCCCTCCTAAAGTGGTGTTCCGTCGCCCTCCCAACCTTCACAACATCCTAGTTCATCCTTATGCCACCCCGAAACCCAGCTCACTGCCACAGTGATCATATCCTTGTGGAAGACCCCGCTGCAAGACCTGTCCAATCCACCCACCCAGCACTTCCTATTCCAGTCCTGTCACAGGCTTATCCTACCCTATCAGAGGCCGGGCCACTTGTGAAAGCAGCCACGTAATTTACCAACTGTGTTGCAAGCACTGTACAGCTTTCTATATTGGCATGACCACCAACCAGCTGTCCATTAGGATGAATGGCCACCGCCAAACTGTGGCCAAAAACAAGGTGGACCACCCTGTGGCACAGCATGCAGCGGAGCACATGCTTGATTTCAATGGCTGCTTCACAACCCGGGCCATCTGGATCCTCCCATCCACCACCAGCTTTTCTGAACTGCACAGATGGGAGTTATCCCTACAATACATTCTCCGATCCCGAAATCAACCAGGCCTCAACCTACGATAATTTCCCTTTTTTTCCCATACCTTACAGTTCCTACCTCTGTATCCCAAACCTCGCCTGATTTGAGTGGTGTGTGAATGTGTGATCGTGTGTGTGTGTGTGTGTGTGTGTGTGTGTGTGTGTGTGTGTGGTCTTGTGCACTTGCAGTGTACATGAATTATTTTACTTTATTTTATTTTATTTTATTTTCTCCCCTCACCCGCCTCCCCACTCCATTCCTAAGCTGCATCTCGTTATTCCCATCTAACCCATCCCCACCACCGTGACGTAACCTTTCTATCCCCTCCCCCTCCCCTCCCGTCCCCGATTCGCTGCAGAGCGTGATTCGAAGTGTGGCAGTCGGAGGTGATGGTTGTATGACTGTGTTGTGTGCCTGTGTGATTGCGTGAGTGCTCTATTTCTGAAGAAGGCCATGGCCGATAGCTGAATGTGTTGTATGTGTGTGTCTTTTGTATGTGCCTGTCGCAGCTCGTCGCCACGTCTTTGCGGTGAGTAGTAAACTGTCCTCACGACATTCTTTTGTGATTCTTAAACCGCGTGTTTGTTAAGATTAAATCATGTTCCATGCAAAATTCTACAAGGCGGCTTCCTCTATCGTACCTTTTGCCCACTCCATATTCACCTACTATTTTTCCTTCTCTTTCTTTTCCTACTACCGAATTCCAGTCTCCCATCACAATTAAGTTTTCCTCTCCCTTAACTTCCTGAAGAGGGGCAGCAGCCTTTTCAGTGGTTACAGGGGCAACAGTCTGGATGATTGACTCAGCTGGCCTTGTAACATCAGCTAATGTGGCTTTGCCATACAGCTACTGCGAACAGCTGAAAGCAAGGAAAAACTACAGCCATTACCTTTCCCGAGGACATGCAGCTCTACTGTATGAACATATGATGATGGCATCCTCTTGGGTAAAATATTCCGGAGGTAAAATAGTCCCCCATTCGGATCTCCGGGCGGGGACTACTCAGGAGGATGTGATCATCAAGAAAGACAATACTGGCAGTCTACGGGCCGGAGCATGGAATGTTAGATCCCTTAATCGAGTAGGAAAATTAGAAAATTTAAAAAGGGAAATGGATAGGCTGAAGTTAGATATAGTGGGGATTAGTGAAGTTCGGTGGCAAGATGAACAGGATTTCTGGTCAGGTGAGTACTGGATTATAAATACAAAATCAATTGTGGGTATCACAGGAGTAGGATTGATAATGAATAAGAAAATAGGAATGCGGGTAAACTACTATGACCAGCACAATGATCGCATTATCATTGTCAAGATAGATACGAAGCCAACACCGCCAACAGTAGTACAGGTTTATATGCCAACTAGCCCTGCCGATGACGAGAAAATCGAAGAAATATATGAGGAGCTAAAGGAAATTATTCAGACAATTAAGGGAGAGGAAAACTTAATTGTGATGGGAGACTGGAATTCGGTAGTAGGACAAGGAAGGGAAGGGAAGATTGTAGGTGAATATGGTCTGGGCAAAAGGAATGAAAGAGGAAGCCGCCTGGTAGAATTTGGCACAGAACATAATTTAGTTATAGCAATCACCTGGTTCAAGAATCACAAAAGAAGGTTATATACTTGGAAGAGACCAGGGGACACCGGGAGATACCATATAGATTTTATAATGGTAAGACATAGATTTCGGAACCAGGTTTTACAGTGTAAAACATACCCAGGGGCAGATATAGACTCTGACCATAACTTGTTAGTCATGAACTGCTGGCTGAAACTGAAAAAACTACAAAAAGGTAGGAAAATAAGGAGATGGGGCCTGGATAAATTGAAGGAACCTGAAGTTCCTAAGGATTTCAGAGGGAGCTTTAGGCAACAATTGACAGAAACTGGGGGAGAATAAAACAGTAGAGGAAGAATGGGTAAAATTGAGAGATGAAATAGTGAAGGTAGCAGAGGACAAAATAGGTAGGAAGGAAAGACCTACAAAAAAATCCTTGGATATCACAGGAGATACTAAATTTAATCGATGAAAGGAGAAAATATAAAAATGCAGTAAATGAAACAGGCAAAATGGAGTACAGACGACTAAGAAATGAGATTGACAGGAAGTGCAAAATGGCTAAGCAGGAGTGGCTAGAAGGCAAATGCAAGGATGTAGAAGAATGTATAAATAGGGGAAAAATAGATACAGCCTACAGGAAAATAAAACAAACATTTGGAGATAAGAAAAACAACTCTGTGAATATCAAGGACACTGATGGAAAAATAATTCTCAGCAAAGAAGGGAAAGCTGAAAGGTGGAAAGAGTTTATAGAGGGGCTCTACAAAGGAAATGAACTTCGAGACAATATTGTAGGAAAGGAAGAGGATGTAGATGAAGATGAAATAGGAGTACTGTACTGAGAGAAGAATTTGACAGAGCCCTGAAAGACGTAAGTCGAAGCAAGGTCCCTGGAGTAGATGATATTTCCTCAGAGCTACTGAAGTCTCTGGGAGAACCAGCCATGACAAAATTGTTTCACCCTGTGTGTAAGATGTATGAGACAGGTGAAGTACCCTCAGACTTTAAGAAAAATGTTATAACCCCATCCCTAAGAAAGAAGGTGCAGACAGGTGTGAAAACTACAGAACCATCAGTTTAATAAGTCATGGCTGCAAAATATTAACGCAAATTATATACAGAAGGATGGAAAAGCTGGTAGAAGCCGACCTCTGGGAAGATCAGTTTGAGTTCAGGAGAAATGTAGGAACACGGGAGGCAATACTCACTTTACGGCTTATCCTAGAAGATAGATTAAGAAAAGCAAACCTACATTTCTAGCTTTTGTAGATTTGGAATAGGCTTTTGACAATGTTGATTGGAATAAACTCTTTCAAGTTCTGAAGCAAGCAGGAGTAAAATATAGGGAACGTAAGGTTATTTACAACTTGTACAAAAACCAGACAGCAGTTGTCAGAGTTGAAGGGCATGAAAGGGATGCAGTGGTTGGAAAGGGAGTAAGACAGGGTTGTAGTCTTTCTCCATTGTTGTTCAATGTGTACATTGAGCAAGCTATAAAGGAAAGCAAGGAGAAATTTGGAGAAGGAATTAAAGTTCAGGGTGGAGAATTAAAAACATTGTGTTTTGCTGATGACATAGTAATTCTGTCAGATACAGCAAAGGACCTGGAAGAGCAATTGAACGGAATGGACAGTGTGCTGAAAGGTACATATAAGATGAACATTAACAAGAGCAAAACTAGGGTAATGGAGTGCAGTGTAAGAAAATCGGGTGATTCTGAAGGAATTAGATTGGGAAACGAAGCAATAAAGGAGGTAGATGAGTTTTGTTACTTGGGCAGTAAAATAACAAATGATGGTAGCAGTACAGAGGATATAAAATGCAGAATGGCAATGGGTAGAAAAGCGTTCTTGAAAAAGAGAAATTTGTTAACATCGAATATTGATTTAAAACTAAGAAAGTCCTTTCTGAAGGTATTTGTATGGAGTGTTGCCTTGTATGGGAGTCAGACATGGACGATAAACAGTGCGGACAGGAAGAGGATTGAGGCTTTTGAAATATGGTGCTACAGAAGAATGCTGAAGATTAGGTGGGTAGATCGCATAACTAACGAAGAGGTACTGAACAGAATTGGGGAGAAAAGGAATTTCTGGCATACCTTGACTAAAAGAAGAGATCGATTGGTAGGACACATTCTTAGACAACAAGGAATTGTGAATTTAGCATTGGAGGGAAGTGTGTGGGGTAAAAACCACAGAGGAAGACCAAGAGATGTATACAGTAAGCAGATTCAGACAGATGTAGGTTGTCGTTCTTATGTGGAGAGGAAGAGGCTTGCTCAGGATAGGGTATTGTGGAGAGCTGCAGCAAACCAGTCTCCGGACTGAAGACCACAACAACAACTGTCTGAATAATTTCCTTTAGCTCCTCATATATTTCTTCGATCACCTCATCAGCGGCAGAGCTAGTTGGCATATAAACCTGTACTACTATTGTCGGTGTTGGCTTCGTATTTCTTTTAGTGGTCATATGGATGACCTCACAGTTACCAATATTAAGGGTCAATTGCCAATTTTTGCACCATGCAGATATCTGAATCATTTTGCAGTTGATTTTGAACTTTTGGTGACTTCAGTACCCGATAAAAGAGAGCATCATCTGTGAACTTGAAGTCATTAAAAAAATAAGGGACAATGGGGGCATATAACACTTCACTGGGGAATTTCAGATACCGTTTCTGTAATACTTGTATACACCATCAATTACAAGGTACTGTGTCCTTTCCAACAGGAAATCACAAATTCAGCTGCACAACTGTGGTCATAGAAGACACTTGTGAGGTACATTATCAAAAGCCTTCCAGAAATCTAGAAATATGTCATGCCATGCAGACTGGAACATCACCAGAATCAGAAGACCAATGCAAATTAATTGCTTTCCTTCCATATGCCGTATGTGTGTCTTCAAAAATAGGAAGGATCTTAAAAAAGTTTAATATCAAAAGTGTGTTTCAACGACCTGCTAAGACTAGTGCTCTTCTTGGCTCAGTTAAAGATGATTTGGGGCTGAGAAAGCCCGGTGTTTATAAGATTCCTTGCCACTGTGGGAAAGGATATATAGGACAAATGATTTGCACCATTAATGATCGATGCACTGAGCACCACAGACATACATGGTTGTTGCAACCTGACAAGTCTGCAGTAGCGGAGCATTGTCTAACCGAAGGACACAGAATTAAGTATGACAAAACACGTGTACTTGCTTCTGCATCTCACTATTGGGAATGCATTTTAAAGAAATCGATTGAGATTAGGTTGGCGGGTGATTTAATAAATCAAGACAAGGTTTCCCTCTAAGTAACATGTGGAATCCAGTTTTGTCTAATCTTAAAAAACAGCGCACTCTTTTCTCCACCTGTGACAACTAGTACAAGTAACCAATACATCGTTCTTGCCAGTTTTCTCCACTGAGGTGCTGCACTGGCTGTTTGCAGTAGAGGACGCAGCCACAAATATCTGGCGCACATGCCGTTAGTACTTTGTGGCGTATATAGGGGCGCCGATTATGGCAAGACTGCAGTTTCCAATGAGACTTCCATATCACCCAAAGATGGTGGCCAGGCGGTCCACAGAAATATAGTCTAAATGACTCTACAATCTGGTTGGAAACCCAACATGAATATCAACAATTAATACATCAGTTGTTTTCCTTATCTCCAAATATCTCTTTTATTTTCCTGTGGGCAGTATCTATTTTTCCCCTATTTATACATTCTTCTACATACTTGCATTTGCCTTCTAGCCACTCCTGCTTAGCCATTTTGAACTTCCCGTCAATCTCATTTCTTAGTCGTATGTACTCCATTTTGCCTGTTTCATTTACTGCAGTTTTGATGTATAAATCACCAAACCCACTCATGTGAAACTTGGTTGGCAGAACATGTGTTGTTTGTTTTTACTCTCTTCCTATTTGGAAACTGTCCATTTTAATCATTTCCATTTTAACTACATGTCTACATTTCCTGTTATGAATTATAAAATTACACTCCTTTTCAACTTACAAATATCTGCACTTTTCCTCAAAAATGATACTTTTAAAATTGTTTAACAGCTTACCTTTAGCTGCACACAAATGAAAAATGTTTTTCTCTTAAACATCAGTTTTACATCCAGCTTTACATTTCCCTTCCTCCTTTGCATAGTTAATTACATGCTGCTTGAATTTTGCAGTGTAGGTAGTGCAGACTTTCTTACTGTTTCTTACAAGAAAAAGAAAAAAAATTCTCATTCCTTCAACGTCCTTACATTGCTTCACACTAAACTAATTGCATTTCCTAGCACTAAACTTCCTAAACTTCACACCACCACTGAACAAAGCAATTTTTTTAAGACAAACATGTAAAGATGTAGATGGCTTGCCACCTAGCAGCAGAGCAAGTGACGCTATGATTTTAGCAGTCGGTGTGTACATTGTGGGGAAATGGGACTCATTCCATAATTGAACTTTTTCATAAATTGGTGGTATGGCTTGTATCAGAGATTAACTTTTTTCTATAATCTCATGTCAAAAGTTAAGACAGTACCTGTTTGGCCACTGACTGCTACGCAGATATACTTTGACATTTCTGCATGGTTCTTCCTTCAGTTTCTGAAATTTATAATGTTCTCATGTGTATATTACATTCAGCTTTAAGTATCTGGTGTCATACTTATCCACTGTGTGAATATCTATAGCCATGTCTGTTTACCTTAGTTGCTCACTGTAGAGTCTGTTTTGTGTTTATTAGTCATTCATTTCTTTGGATTCTGTGGTAATGGATAGGGACTGTGACTGCTGTGTGCAGATGCAAACTGAGTTGGTGACCTGGGCTCCCAGCTTCAGCCTGTGTTGACCTCGGTTGCACAGTTGGAGGATGCGCTCGAGTAGCGCCATTATTGTTCACTGGCTGATGGGACCGACCAGATGTGTGTCACATCAGGTGTGTCCACAAATCAGCCTGATTCTGTGGTGGGGTTCCACGTTCTGCTGAGTATGTCAGAAATCCAGTAAATATACATCTACATAGATACTCTGCAAGTCAAATTGAAGCGCATGGCAAAGGGTTCATCAAACTCCTTTTATGATATAAATATCAACAACAATTGAATTCCTTGAGACGTAATGTTTAATGTTTCCCTTTGATATGTATATTTCACAGGGGAATGTTAAGGCAGAATTAAAGCATGTGTTGTGGATTAAGATGTGCTGTAAGTCCATGTAGTCACCTTACCTGTAATGTTGTGTTAGCTGAGCAGGTTAAACCATGTGTATATAAAGTAGGCGTTCCTGCGTTCGAGTCCCTGCAACAGCAGAAATTTTATTTTTATTATTTTTATTTATTTATTTTTTTATTTGTTTTTTCTGTTCCATAGGACCCACTTGAGGAGTAAGACTCCATGGTCATGGAACAAGTCAATACATTGTTACACAAGAATGGTAATAGAAAAATTTTAAGTAGTCCTTTGCACACGACAATCTTAAGGCAAAGTGAAAAGAATCAATAAAGAAAAAATGAATTAGCTTAATTGTTTAACTTTTCTAGGAGTTCCTCGACAGAATAAAAGTAGTGAGCCACGAGGTAACTCTTCAATTTAGATTTGAAAGCATGTGGATTAGTGCTAACATTCTTAAGTTCTTGTGGCAGCTTATTGAAAATGGATGCCGCAGAATACTGCACCCCTTTCTGCACAAGTGTTAAGGTGGTGTGGTGCAAATGTAGATTAGACATCTGTCTAGTATTCACCAAGTGAAAGCTACTAACTTGTGGGAATAAGCTGATATTATTAACAAAAAAAGACATTAAAGAAAAAACGTATTGTGACGCCAGAGTCAAAATTCCCAGACTACTGAAAAGGGGTCAACATGACGTTCGCGAACTTACACCAGATATTGCTCGAACCGCCCATTTTTGAGCCAAAAATATCCTTTTTGCATCAGGCGAGTTACCCCAAAAAACAATGCCGTACGTCATAAGTGAGTGAAAGTAAGCGAAATAGACTACTTTTCGTGTTGAAAAATCACTTATCTCAGATATTGTTCTAATGGTAAATATAGCAGAATTTAGTTTTGGAACAAGATCCTGAACATGGGCTTTCCATGACAGCTTACTGTCTATATGAACACCTAGAAATTTGAACTGTTCAGTCTCACTAATCACATGCCCATTATGTGTAATCATAATGTCAGATTTCGTCAAATTATGTGTTAGAAATTGTAAAAACTGAGTTTTACTGTGATTTAACATCAACTTGTTTTCTATTAGCCATGAACTTATCTCTTGAACTGCATTATTTGATACTGTGTCAATATTACGAGCAACATCCTTCACTACCAAGCTGGTAATATCAGCAAATAAAAATATTTTACAATCACCTGTTATACTCGAAGGCATATCATTTATATAAATAAGAAACAGCAATGGTCCCAAAATAGACCCCTGGGGCACCCCATACTTAATTGTGCCCCATTGGGATTGCACGTCATAGCCATTTTCTACACTGCGGAGAATTACCTTCTGTTGTCTATTATTAAAGTAAGAGGTGAACCAGTTGTGGGCTACTCCCCGTATTCCATAATGTTCCAACTTCTGCAACAATATTTTGTGATCAACACAATCAAACGCTTTTGTTAAATCAAAGAAGACACCTAATGTCTGTAGCCTCTTATTTAACCCATCAAGTGCCTCACAGAGAAACGAAAATATAGCGTTTTCAGTCGTTAAACCACTTCTAAAACCAAACTGTACGTTTGACAGGAAATTATGTGAACTGAAATGATCAATTAATCTTGAATATACAGCCTTTTCAATAACTTTGGAAAATACCGATGGCATAGAAATAGGTCTATAGTTGTCTACATTATCCCTTTCTCCTTTTTTATAAAGCGGTTTCACTACTGAGTACTTTAATCTGTTAGGAAACTGACCATTCTGAAAGGAAAAATTACAAATATGGCTTAGTACTGGGCTAACATATGGAGAACAGTACTTTAGAATTCTGCTAGATACCCCATCATATCCAAAAGAATCCTTAGTCTTTAGTGATTTAATTATTGACTCAATCTCACCTATGGAAGTATCATGAAGTATCATTTCAGGTAACAGCCTCGGAAACACATTTTCTAAAAACGTTATATGATTATCTGTAGAAACTAGAGTTTTGTTTAGTTCCTCTACTATATTCAGAAAGTGATTATTGAATATTGCACATATATCTAACTTGTCAGTAACAGAAACATTCCTACTACGCACTGACGTTATATCTTCTACCTGCTGCTGCTGACCAGACACTTCCTTCACGACTGACCAGATAGTTTTAATTTTATCCCGAGAGTTTGCTATTCTTTTTGCATACCACATACTTTTTGCATTCTTAATGACTTTTTTCAGAACCTTACAGTACTGTTTGTAATGAGCTACTGCATCTTCATTCTGACTGCTTCTAACATTTTGATACAACTCCCGCTTAGTTCTACATGATACTCTTATCCCCTTTGTCAGCCACCCTGGCTGTCGTTACTGAAAGTACCCTGTTTTGAGCGTTCTAGCAGAAAGCAACTTTCAAACAGCATAATAAATGTGTTCAGAAAAGCATTATATTTATCATCTGCATTATCAGCACTATAAACATCCTTCCATTCTTGTTCCTTAATTAGGCTTAAAAAGGTCTCAAATGCAACTGGATTAACTTTTCTGAGTAGTTGATATTTATGTTTAACATTTGTTTGAGAACAAATACTTTTTAGAATTAAAAGTTGGGCATCGTGGTCTGATAGGCCATTTACTATTCTGCTGACAGAGTGCCCCTCTAATAATGAAGAATGAACAAAAATATTGTCAATGGTAGAACTGCTATTTCCTTGCACTCTCGTTGGAAAAAATACTGTTTGCATCATGTTATAGGAATTAAATAGATCTAACACCTGACTTTTCCTTGAGCTATCACCTACACAATTAATGTTGAAATCTCCACACACAATTTAATTTTTATACTTCCTATACAGTGAACCCAGAACCAATTCCAGCTTGGGCAGAAACATTTTAAAATCTGAGTCAGGGGATCTATAAATAACAACTATTACTAGTTTAGTTCCATTAACATTAACAACTCCTGCACAACATTCAAATATCTGTTCTGTGCAGTGTTTAGAAAAATCGATAGACTCCGATGAAAAACCATTTTGTACATACATGACCACTCCCCCACACTGCAAGGAACTCCTAGAGTAGAAGGCAGCTAACCTGTATCCTGGCAAAGGAAGTCTCTTAATTGTCACACCACTTAAAAAGTGCTCTGAAATTCCAATAATGTCGGAATCAGTATCAATAAGCATTTCATTAACTTTATCTCTGATACCCTGTATATTTTGATGAAAAACAGTAATTCCCTTATTACTTATATTCTTAGACTTTGTCAAAGGTGGTTCATTTCTTAGAGGGACCTCCTTTAAGCAGGAATATCTATCAGCTGTCTTCAGTCTAAAAAAAGGTGCAGCCCTAACACCAACTACTACAGGAATTTTTCCATGAGTGACACCCCCACCCCCTACTACACTGTCACCTATGAGCTTTGCCAACCTCCCCTTCCCATACCTATTGAGGTGCAGACCGTGCCTAGTAAAATCCGACCTTTGGATAGTTTCAACTGGCACCACTGCAATGTGATCCATGCCCTCCGTCATCAGCGCCTTCCCAAGCCCCATGTTAACACGGCTGACAGCCGTATTAAGACAAGGCCTATCATGACGCTGAAACAGCTGCACGAAATGCACATTCGTGCCACCAGTTTGAGTTGCTATCCTTTCCAGATCACCACCTATATCATATTTCCCGTCCCTATCAAGACTATTCCCGGCCCCACCCACTATAACTACCTGATCCTCTTTTGAAAAATTCCTACATTAGTCCCCTATGTTACAAGTGACCTGAGCTAACCCTGCACTAGGCTTCACTATGCTGGTGACCTGGTACTCACTCCCAAGTACTTCCTGCAACTGTTGGCCAACACCTCTGCCATGAGAACTACCTAGCAGCAGAACCTTCTTCTTCCTAAGAGACCTCTCTACAGATTTCGGCTTACCAAAAGCCGAGGTCTGCTGCGTACTTCCTACACCTACAGCTACAGGAGGTTCATCTCCACTCAACTCCGACAGTTGGTCAAACCTATATTAATTCAGTGCCACTCCTTATCATCAATACCTTTTATGATATTCCTTTATAGTTCCTTTCTGTAAGAGCCTGTGGGAAAAAGGCACACCCAAATCTTTGTTTTATATCTGATTTCTTGTTTTTTATTATGATGATCATGACTCCCTGTGTAGGTGGGTGCTAACAATATATTCTGATGTGACCATGTGATTCTACTTATTTCAGAATCCCATCACATAATCAATCATCTTCTTCATGTGTTGTTTATTGCAGTGTATATTGGTAGAGGTCCTGACACTCAGTGCCTCTAATAAGTTATTTCCAAAATTGAGGTCAGTGAGACTACTTCTCTATGCTCAGAAGAGATGAAATATCACAGTCCAACTTTATCTCATTACTTAATTGAGAAGACTGTTCATTTATATTTCAACAGTAACAGGGGTTATTTGTACCCTTTGTACATCACCAGTAAACTCGAGCATCTGGTTTACACTCTTACATCCAGATACAATTACCGGTATACAAATTCCTCAGACCAACCTTAGAACATGTTAACAGTTCAGGTCAACTCTAGTAACTAATTACAAAACTAAACACCATCAATATCACCACTTCCACTTTAATATCTCTTTACTCTGAGTATCCACAGAGTTGATTTCAGTGTACAGTGTCCTTTAAATGTGTTTTCCATGAGAAGTAGGAGGTTCGTGTCTGGGCATTCACCTGTAAAAGAAATAGCCCAGGACAGTAATAGTCCAAGCAAAAATCCTCCATAAATACCCAAAACTAATCAATTTGGTCACCTTGTATAACTAGATAAAGCATGTAGTGCTTGAGACACAATAATATCTTCACATTCGGAAGAAAGAGTCGGTGAAAGAACTTTTACAAATAGATACAAACCAACTGCCCTTCGCTGAACTTCCTTTAAATCATCTATCAATTTCACAATGAACAGCAGTACTCAACAATAGGATGTACTAGTGTAGTGTAGGCAGTTTCTTTAGTAGAACTGTTGCATACTCTAAGTGTTCTGCCAATGAAATGTAGTCTTTGGTTTGGCTTTCCTAGAATATTTTCCACGGGCTCTTTCCAATTTGTTTGTAATTGTTATTCCTAGGTATTTAATCAAGTTGACAACTTGCAAATATGACTGACTTACCACATAACTGAAATTAAATGGATTTCTTTTAGTGCTCATATGGATGACCTCACAGTTACCAATATTAAGGGTCAATAGCCAATTTTTGCACCATGCTGATATCTGAATCATTTTGCAGCTGATTTTGATGTTTTGGTGACTTCAGTACCCGGTAAAAGAGAGCATCATCTGTGAACTTGAAGTCATTTATAAAAATAAGGGACAATGGGGGGCCATATAACACTTCACTGGGGAATTTCAGATACCATTTCTGTAATACTTGTATACACCATCAATTACAAGGTACTGTGTCCTTTCCAACAGGAAATCATGAATTCAGCTGCACAACTGTGGTCATAGAAGACACTTGTGAGGTACATTATCAAAAGCCTTCCAGAAATCTAGAAATATGGAATCCATTTGACATCCCATATCGAGAACACACATCACATCATTTGAGTAAAGAGCTAGCTGTGTTTCACAAGAACAATACTTTAAGAATCTAGGTCATTTCTTTTGAGGTACTTAATAATATTTGAGGACAGTATGTGTTCTAAAATCCTGCTGCAAAATGATGTCAATGATATAGGCCTGTGATTTTGTGGATCACTTCTATTGCCCATTGGAGTGA
Organism: Locusta migratoria; assembly: GCA_026315105.1. NCBI lineage: Eukaryota > Metazoa > Arthropoda > Insecta > Orthoptera > Acrididae > Locusta > Locusta migratoria. The sequence goes on along the minus strand of CM048752.1, from coordinate 4,063,587 downwards.
CCTGTGCAATTTTCCAGTCTTTAGGTACAGAACATTCACAGAGCGAGTGGTTGTATATGATAGCCAGATGTGTGGCTATTCCATCAGCATGCTCTGAAAGGAATGTAACTGGTATTCAATCACGACCAGGAGACTTCCTTTTGATAAGTGATTTAAATTGCTTTAATACTCCAGGGGTATCTACTTCTAAATTATCTCATGCTGGCAGATATTTTTGATTCATATTCTGGACAATTTGCCATGTCTTCTGCAGTGAAAGAATTTTGGTAAGCTGTGTTCAGCAATTTTGCTTTAGCAGAACTAGCATCAGTAGCATCACCATTTCTATCGAGTGAGGAAGATATTTATTTTGTTTTGCTGCTGTTAGTATACTTTACATACAATCAGAATTTCTTAGATTTCTCTATGAAATTATGTGACAGGTTTTTGTTGTGGTAACTATTGTTTCTTACATTGAAGTTAAAGCAAAATTTTTAGTTTCCGTTAGAGATTGCACGTATTGGGGATATTGTATGCATTTGATTTTGGCATGCATTTGATTTTGGCATGCATTTGATTTTGGCATGCATTTGATTTTGGCATGCACTTGATTTTGGCATGCACTTGATTTTTTTCTTTGCTTTGCAACAATGAAATAAACTGTATTGTGTCCCATATCAGATCAGCCCCACCCTCTATTGTTAATTGGTTTGGTATAAATCTGTCAATGGTTGTCAAAATTATTTCTTTGAATGTAAGGCACATCTCAGCTAAACTCATATTGTTAGTTCCGAAAGACTGGAAATTCTCACTCAAGAAACTGTTAATCAGAGTGGCAGCGTGCATTGAGGTGCTATGCTGTGATGCACAAGGTTCGAATGCCCCCTTCAGCATGGATGTTTGTGCTGTCTTTAATCTAAGCTAGTTCATAAGTAGTTTATTTTTCAAAAGAGGCTGATTGTCTGACCAGTACTTACCTTTTTGCTGTACCGCCAATAATTACACACAGAAAAAAGGACAAAATTAAACAAGCTTTTGGAACAGTGTGCCTTCTTAAGGGGGAGAGGAGGGAGAAAAAGGAGCAAAAAGGAATGGGAAAGGAAGGGAAAGGTAATTCATGACCTAGGTCATGTGTATGGTGCTAGAGGATTGTGGAAATGAGAAATAGTGTGTAGTAGTACTGAGCCATGCCTATATATATATTAGGAGACTTTCCTGGTGGGAAAAATATGTATAAAAATAAAGATTGTTTGACTTACCCAAAATACTGGCTCGCTGTTAAAAAAAAAAACCACAAATAAAACACACAAACATTCAAGCATCGCCACCTCTCGCGGCTTCTTCAGGAAAAAGAGGAAGGAAAGAGAGGAGAAAGGGAAGGATACGGGTTTTAAGAAAGTGGAAAAGGAGTCATTCCAATCCCAGGAGTGGAAGGACTTAACGTTACGGAAAAAAAGGAAGGTAAACACACACACACACACACACACACACACACGCACACGCGCGCGCGCACGCAGACACACCTACGCAGACATTTGTAGAAACCAAAGAAGTTGTACAGATATACCAGTTGAGGCAGAGGCTCTGTCCACAGAACCGAGGCAAAGATTTTAAAGCTGGTGGGCAGGAATTTGAATTTAGTGGAGGTTGAGACCAAGTGGGCAATGGGAAGAGAGATTATGCTGAAGTTCTCCGGAGTTCTGAAAGACTGGTGTCGGTGGGAAGCATCCAAATAACCCAGACTGTGTAACACTGTGACAAGATGTGATGGCCATGCACCAAGTTGTGTTTAGCCACAGTGTGATCCTCATTACCAACAAACACTGTCTGCCTGTGACCGTTCATGCGAATGGACAGTTTGTTGCTGGTCATTCCCACATAGAACACTTCACAGTGCAGGCACGTCAGTTGGTAAATCACGTGGGTACTATCACAAGTGTCTCTGCCTTTGATTGTGTACACCATCTGGGTTACAGGACTGGAGTAAGTGGTGGTGGAAGGGTGCATAGGGCAGGTTTTACAACGGGGCGGTTACGAGGGTAGGAAAGGTGGTTTGGGGATGTCATAGGGATGGACTAGGAGGTTATGGAGGTTAGGTGGGCTGCGGAAAGACACTCTTGGTGGACTGGGAAGGATTTCATGAAGGATGGATCTCATTTCGGGGCAGGATTTAAGGAAGTTATATCCTTGCTGGAGAGACACATTCGGAGTCCACTCCAGACCTGGAAAGTATCCAGTTTCAAGAGGGGCACTTCTGGGGTTCTTCTTGGGGAGGTTCTAAATTTGGGGGGATGAGGAAGTGGCTCTGGTAATTTGCTTCTATACCAGATCAGAAGGATAACTACATGATGTGAAAGCTGTTATTAGGTTATTGGTATACTGGTTCAGAGATTCAGGACTGGAGCAGACTCGTTTGCCATGAAGACCTAAGCTGTAGGGAAGGGAATGTTTGATGTGGAATGAATGGCAACTGTCATAATGGAGGTACTGTTGTTTCTTAGTTGGTTTGATGTTGATGGATGTGTGAAGTTAACCGTTGGACAGATGGAGGTCGACATCAAGGAAAGTGGCATGGGATTTGGAATAGGACTAGGTGAATTTGATGGGACCAAAGGAGTTGAGGTTGAAGAGGAAATTCTGGAGTTCTTCTTCACTGTGAGTCCAGATCATAGAGATGTCGTCAATAAATCTATACCAAACCCTGGGTTGAAAGGCTTGGATATCCAGGAAGGCTTCCTCTAAGCGTCCCATAAATAAGTTTGCGTATGAGGTGGTCATCCTGGTTCCCATGTCTGTTACCTTCAGTTGTTGGTATGTTTGGCCCTCAAAAGTGAAGAAGTTGTGTGTTAGGATGAACGTAGCTAGAGTGTTAAGGAAAGAGGTTTTAGGTAGGGAAGTGGGTGGTCAGCATGAAAGGAAATATTCCATCGCAGCGAGGCCTGGGCATGTGGGATATTTGTGTATAAGGAAGTTGCATCAACGGTTACAAGGATGGTTTCTGGAGGTAACAGGCTTGGTAAGGGTTGCAGGCAAATGAGGAAGTGGTTGGTGTCTTTGATGAAGGATGGGAGACTGCACATGATGGGGCGGCCGGGATGATTGAGTTTGTGGATCTTGGGAAGTAGGTAGAAGGTGGGGGTGCAGGGTGTCGGTGCGGTCATGAGGTTAATGGAGTCAGATGAAATATTTTGTAGGGGGGCTTAAGGTTTTGAGGATTCCTTGAAACTTTGCCTGGACATCAGGGATAGGATTGTCTTGACAAACATTGTAGTGTTGTCTGAAAGTTGACGCAGTCCCTCAGCCACGTACTCCCACCGATCAAGTACCATGGTTGTGGATCCCTTGTTGGCTGGGAGAATGACAATGTCTTTCCGCCACCCACCCAACCTTTTTAACCTCCTAGTCCATCCCTATGAAATCCCAAAACAACCTTCCCTACTCTGTGGCTCCCACCCATGAAACCACCCCCATTGTAAAAACTGCCCTATGCACTCTTCCACCACCAGTTACTCCAGTCCTGTAACCCGGAAGGTGTACACGATCAACGGCAGAGCCACTTGCGATAGCACCCACATGATTTACCAGCTGACATGCCAGCACTGTGAAGCGTTCTATGTGGGAATGACCAGCAACAAACTGTCACAGGCAGTTGGTGTTTGTTGGTAATGACTAAACATGCCTTGGTGCACGGGCAGCACATCTCGGCACAATGTTACACCGTCCGGGTTATTAGGATACTTCCCTCCGACACCAGTCTTTCAGAACTCCAGAGATGGGACCTTGCCCTTCAACATATTCTCTCTTCCCGTTGCCCACCTTGTCTCAACCTTTGCTAAATTCAAATTCCCGCCCACCATCTTTAATATCTTTGCCTTGGTTGGTTGGTTCTGTGGACAGAGCCTCTGCCTCAAGTGGTGTCTCTGTCCAACTTCTTTGCTTTCTACAAATGTGTGTGTGTGTGTGTGTGTGTGTGTGTGTGTGTGTGTGTGTGTGTGTTTACCTTCCTTTTTTCCTGTAAGGTAAGTCCTTCCACTCCTGGGATTGGAATGACTCCTTTTCCACTTCCTTAAAACCCGTATCCTTCCCTTTGTCCCCTCCTTCCTTCCTCTTTTTCCTGAAGAAGCTGCGAGAGGGGGCGAGAGCATGAATGTTTGTGTGTTTTTATTTATGATTTTAGTTTCTATAGGCGAGCCTGTACTTTCCGTAAGTCAAACAATCTTTAGTTTATATATACACGTTTGAAGGGAAACCAGAGTGTTATATATATATATATATATATATATATATATATATATATATATATATATATATATATTATAGAAGGAGACCTTCCAGGTACGAAAATGGTATAAAATAAAGATTTTTGACTTACCTAAAGTACAGGCTGGTCGATAGGAACACTAAACACACACAAAAACACACAACCATTCGAGCTTTCGCCACCAGTGGTGGCTTCTTCGGGAAAAAGAGGGAGGAAGAAGAGGAGAAAGGGAAGGATACGGGTTTTAAGGAAGCGGAAAAGGAGCCATTCCAATCCCAGGAGTGGAAGGACTTACCTTAGGGGGATGACATATCCACATATGTGTGAGTGTGTGTGTATTTGTTTACCTTCCTTTTTGTCCCCTAAGGTAAGTCCTTCCACTCCTGGGATTGGAATGGCTCCTTTTCCACTTCCTTAAAACCCGTATCCTTCCCTTTCTCCTCTTCTTCCTCCCTCTTTTTCCCGAAGAAGCCACCACTGGTGGCGAAAGCTCGAATGGTTGTGTGTTTTTGTGTGTGTTTAGTGTTCCTATCGACCAGCCTGTACTTTAGGTAAGTCAAAAATCTTTATTTTATACTATATATATATATATATATATATATATATATATATATATATATATATATATATATATATATATATATAAAAATAGAAAAGAGATGACTTACCAAAAGGACCGGCTCGTCGAGAGAAACAAATAAAAAACAAATAAAATCACACACAAACACACATACAAGCTTTCGCCACCACTGGCAGCTTCTTCAGGAAAAAGAGGGAAAAAGGGGAGGAAAAGGGAAGGATATGGGTTTTAAGGAAGTGGAAAAGGAGTCATTCCAATCCCAGGAGTGGAAGGACTTACCTTAGGGGACAAAGAGGAAGGTAAACAAATACACACACACTCAGACATATCGAAACGCAAACACACCTAGACAGACATTTGTGAAAAGCACAAATGTCTGTCTAGGTGTGTTTGCGTTTCGATATGTCTGAGTGTGTGTGTATTTGTTTACCTTCCTCTTTGTCCCCTAAGGTAAGTCCTTCCACTCCTGGGATTGGAATGACTCCTTTTCCACTTCCTTAAAACCCATATCCTTCCCTTTTCCTCCCCTTTTTCCCTCTTTTTCCTGAAGAAGCTGCCAGTGGTGGCGAAAGCTTGTATGTGTGTTTGTGTGTGATTTTATTTGTTTCTCTCGACGAGCCGGTCCTTTTGGTAAGTCATCTCTTTTCTATTTTTATTTTTGTTTATCCCACTGGGAAAGTTTCCCTCTATAATTTATATATATATATATAACCAGAGAGGAAGGATTGAGCAGTAAAGAGAAGAAAAGAAAAGATGAGTGAACTGAATGATGCTGAGGGGCTTAGGATGAGGTGGGGGGTGGGGGATTTGTCTAAAACATTTTTGATTAACAGGGAAAGATGGAAACACACACACACACACACACACACACACACAAAGTAGTTTGTAAGTTTAGGGACTGATAACCCTGCAGTTAACTCCCATAAGCTTAACAAACATTTGATTTGAATGTGTCTATCCAATTTTTATCTGCCTTTTTGAATAAATATCATTTTCTTTTAATTTTAGTTGATTTGTAAATTTTGATATTCAGTCTCGCTATGACAACTATAGTTTCACTGAGCCCTGTGTCTATTTTGATACACTTTTAGTTCTGGATTATTTATTGCTAGGTGGTCAAATATGTTCTCACAACCATTTATTGTTCTACTTCAGATAACTTTTGGATAATGCATTTAGTACAATTTTGGACCATGCTCTTTATGCTTGTCTCCAGTTTTGAACTTGTATTTTTGCCACATAGCAAGGGTAAGTTAAAGTTTCCACCAATTAAAATCGTATGTTTTGGTTACATTTTTGTATTTTAATCCAACTCTTGGACGATTTGATTGCTTGAATGTTCAAAGTTAGGGTGCAGATAAAAAGAATCAATTATTAATTTATTCTGGTTGTCAGGTATAACCTCTAGCCATACCAACTCACAGGAACAACCTACTTCAGTTTTGCTACTTGATAATCTGCCTGTGACTGCAATAAATATGCTACATCCTATTTTATTCAATCTATCTTTCCTGAATATCATTTGCCTCTTTGTAAAAATTTCAGATGAACTTTTCTCCGGCTTTAGCCAGCTTTCAGTATTTACAATGATTTGAGATTCAGATTCTATTAGCACTTGGAGCTCAGGTGCTTTCCCCACGTAGCTGTGACAATTTACAATTGTTGGACCAATGATTTTTAGATGTGTGTTTACCCTAGTTCATGAGGCCCAAATAATAATAATAATAATAATTAATCACCCAGTCCATGCCACATGGCTCTCGATACACATGTAGCTGTTTCCTGCGTGTAGTGGATGTTTGTGGTACCATTTGAGTCTCTCATTCAGACCCTCCACTCTGCTCTGTACCAGAGATCCTCATTTGGTCCTGTCAACTATGCTGCAGATGGTAAGCTCTGCTTTCAACTTTCAAGCAAGACTGACAGTAGAATCTTTTAAGACAGTGGACTGGATGGTTTTCTTTTTATAGGATAGAGGACCTAGAGAATGCACAAAAAGAGTTTATCACAAAGAGTACAGGTCAAAGATAGGATGATCACAGATCAAATAACCATTGGGTTAACAGTTACTGGTTGTTGTATCTGTGTCGAGAAAGTACCAGAGCTCCAAGCACTAGCAGAAAGTACTAAAGCTCAAATCATTGTAGGCAGGGAAAGGTGGCAAAAGCTGGAGATAAGTTCAGATGAAATTTTTATAAAGTGGCAAATGGTGTTCAGAAAAGATAGATTGAATAAAGTAGATGGCAATGTACTTATTGCTTTCGCAAGCGATTTATCCAGCAGTAGGAGGTGATGGTTGTATGACTGTGTTGGGTTCCTGTGTGATTGCATGAATGTTTTATTTTCTGAAGAAGGGCATGGCCGATAGCTGAAAGTGTTGTATGTGTGTGTCTTTTGCATGTTCGTGTCGCAGCTCATCACCATATTTTTGCGGTGAGTTGTAAACTATCCTTATTATATTATTAATTCCAATGGGGACTTTCCATTATTAGATTTATCCTGTAGTAAAATTGAAGTTAATAGTTCCTGTGTGTCTGTATTGGTAGAGGTTATATCTGACAACAGGTATAAATTAATAATTGTTTCATTTTCTGCTATCCCTCTGACTCAGATGATTGATTGCAGAAATGTTCAATGAAATGTGGGATTAAATTTCGAAAATTTTCTCAAAGCATACACTTTTAATTAAGGGTGACTTTAACTTATCCTCGATATATTGGCGAAAATACATGTACATAACTGGAGGCAAGCACAAAGCATCATCTGAATTTGTACTGAATGCATTATCCAAAAATTATCTCTTGGAATTACTTCATGAACACACTACAATAGTAAATGTAAATAGTGAAAACATATTTGACCTCCTCTAATAAAGACCATCAAAACAGACACAGGGATTAGTGACCACAGAGTTGTAGTGAGACTGAGTATTGAATTTTTTCAAATTCACCAATTTTAAATGAAAAATATATTTCTTAAAAGTAAACAAATAAAAATTTGATAACTGTTTTCTGAGTGGGAATCTCCTGCATTTCAAAACTAACAATGAGTGTAGAGTAGTTATTAGATATATAATGTCGACGGCTATTGAGAGATTTATACAAAATAAATTAACTAAAGAGGGAGTTGTGACCCACTGTGGTACAGAAAACAGGTTAGATCACTCTTTCAAAAACAAAGAAAAAGGCATGCCAAATTTAAACAGACACAAAGACCAATTACCAGCAATCTTTTACTGAAACTCAAAATTTAGTTTGATAGTCAATGTGGGAAGCTTATAATATATTGCGCAATGAAACCTTGTCACATAGTGCGGTAGAAACTTCAAATAAATCCTGACTGTATGTCAAGTATATCAGTGGGAAAACACAATCAGTACCTTTACTATGTGATATCAATGGTGATCCTTCAGGTGCCAGCTGTGCTAAAGCAGAACTGTTAAACACAGATTTTGAAATTTCTTCACGAAAGAGGATAAATATACACTCGAGAATTAGAATCGAGGACACTTGCTGGCATGTGTGCTTTAGAAGAAGGTATACCTGGAGTACTAAAGCAACTTACATCACTTAACAAATGCAAGTCTCCCATTCCAGATTGTGTAGCGATCAAGTGCGTTTCAGAGTATGCCGATGCAATAGCTCCGTATCTATCTACCGTATACAACTGCTTGCTCAGTGAAAGTTCCATAACCGAAGACTGAGAAGCTCCACAGGTAACTCCAATATTCAAGAAAGGCAGTAGGAGTGATCAACAAAATTACTGGCCTATATAATTGATGTCTGTTTGCAGTAGGACTTTAGAAAATAAAGATTTCCCCAAACATTAGGAACCACCTTAAAGAGACTGACCTATTGAACCAAAGTCAACACGGATTCAGAAAGTATTGTTCTTGTAAAAAACAGCTATCTCTTTACTTACACGAGGCGATGAGTCCTAATGACAAAGGATCTCAAATCTATTCCATATTTGTTTATTTGACACTGTTCCTCACAAGCACGTACGGTAATCAAATTACATTTCTTATGGAATATGGCTACTGTCATGTTGCTGCTTTCAAGAGGTGGACAGCCGAGCAACGAATGTGGAAAGGGGTCTGTAACTACAAGAAGTGATTAGTCCACATATATTTCTTAATACAGTTCAGATAAATATTGAACTTTGATGTGCTCATGTGGTACAAATTCTTCCAAAGTATTAAACAGTTTTGCTACGTAATCCGAAGACATCTGGCAGATGGCTGGCTCTCCTCTGTGGAACTACCTGTAACTGTAGTATTCCTGGGGCTGCCTCATACTGCCTGGAACTCCTGTACTGTGTGCCATTGCTGTGGTGCGCTGGCATATCATGGCGACCCCCTTATTTCTATTGGCTGGTGTGTGAAGCAGGCAGAGAGGTACCGAGATGGTGGACGCCCCCAGCGGCCGAAGTACCATGTAGCCATTTATTGTGCATTTTTCTAATGACACTGTGACACGTGTAGACCACTGATGTTGTGCAAAATAGCGACGCCACAACAGCTACAGTTCTGTGATTGGATTTGCGATTTTCTGTCAGAAAGGGCACAGTTCATTGCAATTAACCGAAAGTCAGTGAGTGCTCCAGAAGTGATATCTGACCTTTCCCAAGGAAGTGACAGAGGAGCCCCTACTGTTCCTTATCTTGAAAAATTTATTAAGGAACAATGTGAGCAGCTCTCTTAGACTGTTCATAGTTGATGCTATCGTTTATCGGTTAGTAAGGTCATCAGATCATCAAAAACTGCAAAGTGATTTAGACATCTGCATGGTGCAAAAATTGGCTTTTACCCCTAAACAATGAAAAGTGTGAAACATGAAAAACTTCATTTATACAAAAAGTCAGGCTGTAAATTCAACTAAATACCTGTTAATTACAATTATGAACAACTTAAATTGCGAAGAGCACATAAAATATATTGTAGGGAAGACGAACAAACGGCTATGTTTCATTGGCAGAACACTTAAAAGGCACAACAGTTCTACTAAAAATAGATGACCTGCATTATACTTATGCATTCTAGTTCAGTGTATTGTAACCAATTAGGATCTCCACCAAGTGGGACTGAGTTAATATAAAGTTCAGAGAAGGGCAGATTGTTTATTATCGCAATTTGGGGAGGGACAGTGTCACAGAAAAGATGCATTGGTTTGGGTGGAAATCATTAAGAAAAAAAAATCGTATTGGTCACAGTGAGATGTGCAAAATTTCTGTCACCAAATTCTTCTTCCAAGTGTGAATATCTTTCTTTAGTACCCACCTACATAGGGAGACATGATCATCAAAAAAATAAGGAAAAATAGATCGAAAATGGAAAGATAAAGGTGTTACTTTCCATCCCCTCCACCCCCTCCACCGCACTGTTAGAAAATGGAATGGTAGAGAAATGTCGTAAAGGCAGTTTGATCATTCGTCATGCATTTAAATGTGATTAGCAGAGTGTTTATGTAGATGTAGATTTGGCCTATATTCACAGCTTACACTCCTTCAAATATGCTACTCTGAAGTGGGAGATATGAAAGTCATCCAACTTTAAGATATACGCAAATTTGGAACTTTTAACTTTCAGTGACATTTTACACAATTCAAATTTTCTTGCATCATATTGTTTTGGATTAATGTAATATAACAATAGAAAATCCGCAATGAAATTTCAATAATGTAATGTAATGTAATTTACATGTCTAATTCTTATTTTTCTGTCTTCATTAGGCCAAATGAAAGAACACAGATGATAACAGCACCTGTGAAATCTGTGAAAAGGGGAACGAAAGATATCATAAATTTCAAAGATGGCACCGTCTTAAAACTTTCAGGCGGTATAGATGTTGCCAATAGTAATAGTAAGTATTACAAATATTACATACATCTTCAAGTACTATATGCAGGGTGCAGCAAAATAGGAGGAAAAGCTCCAAGGGATTCAATAAAGTACCTGACAATAGGCAGAACAAGTCCTGTAAACATATCTTTCACTTCAGCTACTACTTTACAGACATTTGTTTTTGGTGTACATGTCACTGACTACATTACTACACAGGTTGGTTGTTTGTGAGGCCCATTTTCTAACACTACCATTGCTGATTTACAAAAATCAGCAAAACTTTGTATTGCTTTTGACTTGCTAGGAAAAATGCAACATCAGGTTATTCAGTTATATGCAGGTGGTGTGGCCAAAAGAAAAGAAAATCACCGATTTCAAGACATACTTTTTAATGCGTGTTCACACACCAACAGCCCATTGGAAAAAGACTGCGAGCAACCGTTTTCGAGTCCTGTGCTACATACACTCTTTTTCATACATAAAATAGTTGCCTTTTTATATAATGCAATTGAATGTTCTTACAGGTATTGCATAGGTCTAAAATGAATATACATGCCAAATCTGCTTGTGATTAACAATTTCCATTTATTTTCCGACTATTTCTCAAATTTTGTATTGCAATATTGATTAGAACTTGTTTTCACTTTGAGGTTATTTTAAATGAGTTTAGCCATAAATATTGTCAAATACTACCATGGAGTGATAAATTTGTTTCATGAATTTGTTATTAAAAGAATTTGATCTTCATGACAATTTGACCAAAATCACCGGGGGGGGGGGGGGGGGGGAGGTGTAATATAACATTACAGAATCAATAGTTGAATATAATGTTACGGGATCAATATTCAAATATTTGAATATCATGACAATATAATCAATAGGCAAAAGGTAGCAGCTCATTTGTATTAATGCGCCACATCCTATGAAAAAATATTGTTAAATAATCATAAAATGATTGGAAATTGTTAATCACAATCAGATTTGGCATGTATATACATTTTAGACCTATTCAATACTTGTAAGAATGTTCAATTGTATTATATAAAGTGGGAACTATTTTATATATGAAAAAGAGTGTATGTAACGTAGGACCCAAAAACGGATGTTTGCAGTCTTTCTGCGTTGGGCTGTTGGTGTGTGAACACGCAGTAAAAAGTATGTCTTGAAATTGGTGATTTTCCTTTTCTTTTGGACACACCACCTGTATATAACTGAATATCTGTATTAACGTCAACGCTTACCCGATGTTGCATTTCGCCTAGCGAGTCGAAAGCAATACAAAGTTTTGCTGACTTTTGTAAATCAGCGACGGTTAGTGTTAAAGGTTTCACCCCTATTCACACCTGTGTGTGTTTGTTTTGTGTTCAAAGTCATGCAATGTCCATTGTGTAGAAAAGTTAACATGTCCACACAGGTCATCAGCTATAGCAAAGCGATGGGTGTTGTCAGTTATTACTGAGTGCATGTATTGTACAAGTTGTGCATTATTACAATGGCATTCTCAAATCAGGTAATAGCAGATATACACCTTCTCCATGGATGGGCTCATTGAAAGGCAAATAAAGAACAACATTTATATGCAGAATAATTTTCTAGTAATAGACATTTACCAAACAGCAAGAGGTTTTAAAGAACACATGACGCTCTGTGAGCAACTGGCTCATTTACAAGACTTGTTACTCATAATGAATGACCTAGGAGCACAAGAACATCAGACACAGAGTAATGAGTTCTCAACTATATTGAGAAAAATATCAGGAGCAACAGTAAGGAAGAAGTGGCACGACTGGATGTGAGTCACATGACAATGAGGAGGATTCTTTAAGAATAGCTCCTTTAACTACATCACGTCCAAAGTCTGAGGTTTAATGCAGCTGACATTCCACACAGAGAAGCATTTTGTACCTGGTTACAAAAGATGTGGTGTCAGAAGCATTTCCCCTCTGCCACTCTGTTTACCAATGAAGCCAAGTTTAGCAGAATTGGTGTGCAGAACTTTGGCAGTACACATCTCTGAATATATAAAAGTCCCAGAGAATTTTGCAAATCAGATATCAACAATCATTCAGTTTTAGTGTTTGGGCTGGAATAATAGGTGACAAATTTTTAGTCCTTTTAATTTACTGGGAAAATTGGAAGGAGCATCATACTATGCCTTTTAACAAATGATTTGTATGGATTCTAGGAATGCGACCTGCTGGATTTAATTCATTGCTTGTGTTTCATGCAAGATGGAGCACCACCTTGTTTTGCTCATATTGCTAGAGAAATTTTATATCAGCATTTCAAAAAATAGATAAAAAATAAAAATAAAAATCTTTCAGTGGCCAACATGGTGACCTACTCATCCTTCCACCCTCATTCAGTTATACTCGCATTTATGGTGTCATTTGAAGGCCATTGTGTATGCCACACCTATTCATTTACAGAACTGCTGCATCAGCGTACAGAGCAAGGGTATCAGCCAATATGACAGACATCTGGAATATTGGAATGATTGAGACAACGATGTGGTGCAGAGACACATGCTTTACAGCTTGGAGTAACCATTTTGAGCACCTTCTGTAGAGAAATATGTATGTTAAATTACACTGTATTAACATGTGTGACCAACTTGTATGGTAAAGTGGTCTTTCACCATCGGATTGTAACACAGTTATGAAAGCAAATAAGCCAATGTGTACAGGACATGTTATGCTTGTTGTCAGGTCCCTCATAAAATCCCTGAAGCTTTCATCATATTTAGTTGCACTCTGGTTTAATGTGTGTGTTTAGATCATTTATATTTTGTAGTCATTTGTTTTTGTTTAGATTAAGAACTGAGATATTGATTTTGTGAACTATTTTTACCAGAAATGTAATTTCTTATTATTTTGGTGTACCAGTACCCACTGTGAATATTAAAAGATTTGAAAAATGATTTGTCATGATCTGTCTAGCAAGCAAATAACAGTGTGTGGAGTTTCTAATATATTTCTCAAATACTTAAATGAAGGAAGCAATTTATGAATGTAGTGCAACACTCGCTGCACGAGTTTTGTTTTGGTTTTTCATCCTAAATTATCCATGAAAGGAGTACTCTGAACAGGGAAGAGATTTATGTGCAAATCTTTAATGTGGAACATGCAATTCAGCATATCTTGCCCCAGAAATGGGTGACATCAACTGTATTTGGCACTGTTGGTATTTGGTCCTTTGTAGTGAATTTGATGGTGCACTGTGGTGTCAGTGGTTCTCTGTATTATGTAGGTCAGAGACAACAGGTCAGTCTCATTTATTAAGAGTGTCTCTGGATCTTCAGGGCTCGTATGATGTCTGCTGAATGCCGTACAGGTTACCCAGTTCTGTTGCATTCTGGTAGTTATTGTTTTGGCTCCATCCATTGTAGTTTGAAATCTTTTATAATTTCTTGATGATCTCAACTTAAATGCTGATGAGTGGGTTGGAGACACTGTAGGAGATATTATGCTGTTTTGTGTATTTCTTTAACTGTTGCTGCTTCTCTACAGATGGCAGGAGTGATGTCAGCTAGATGGTGGATCTTGTTAAGAGGTGTGGGCTTAAGGCTTTTAATTGGCTGTGTCTCATAGTGGGTGACATTGACCTTTTTGTATCTGCTTATTTATGCCAACCAGTCTGGGCATGCATACTCACCAGTAGTGACAGATGATGAGTGTGAAGTTTTAGAGGACTTCCTGTTTGGGTTCCCAGTTAGAGCTTGTTAGCTTATTAATTATATTGTTTTTTCCATTAACTTAAGGTTTATTGATGAAAGAGTCCTATTTCTTAGGGCTGTATGCAGTGCTACCCACAAGTACTGGGTGTTGTGGCAGTACTCTAGTAGGATTTCATTCCATCCAGTCTGTAGTTTACTGTTGACCTGCTTATTCCAAAGGTGCTGGGTATATCTTTTTTGTTGGATTTGGTTTCAAGTGTTTTTTCCCCTAGTAACACAGATCCAGGTGTACCAAAACCTTACTCACACTGTTATACCTCCTAAAATGTTTTTCCTACAGCCAGCAGTGATTTCCCTGTGATCTTAGTACATATAGCATTTTGGGGTTGCAGTGAAAGTTTGATCATAGGTGTAAATACTGTAAAGTAACAGTGCCAACACATTTGCCTTTAATAGGCCATTACACTGGTTTCATCTGCTTCATTTACTCTGAAACTCCACCAGCAACCTCAGATTGTAAAGCAGGGTTCTGATTAATGCCTGTTTCAGCAAGCTATATTATACCTAATCCATGAGGAGAAGGAGGTCGACGGTGTCGTTGTCGTAAGATCGATCACAACAGCACTCATTATATAGCTACTTTGGATCTATCTTTCATATTCTAAGTTAGATTGACCATTTGTGCAGTATAGGGTTTATCCCAGATTGCTGTGGTGAGTATAGGTTCCACAGCCAGCAAGAGGTTGTGGTGTATCATCTTTCAAAGATTCTGCATATGTGGCGTAACTAGAAGATTGGATGATAACTGTTGGATTGTCGGATACTTTGCCTCATTTAAGGAAAGCCGTGATCATGGCTTTTTGACAGGTGCTAGAAATTTTGCACTGTCGTAGACTGGCATTTAACACACATCAAAACCACAGTTATACTCTTTGCCCAAAATGCATGATGGGCTCAGCCATTATATTGTCTACTCCGGTGGCCTTCTACAGTTTGCATTGCATTATTCAACTCTTATATGGTAAGAAATTTTGACTTTTTTACCTTCTATTTAGCTAATATTACTTTTGTGTATGGAGGCAATTGATCTGACTTGCATTCTTTGGGAGTCGACTGGCTTCTTTGTCTGCTGTTCTTGAGTGAACTAGGTCACTATTCAGTCTATTTAACAATCTCTAGGTTTTGGATGAGCTACTAATTATGTGCAACCCCTCCATTAGTTCAATAAAGTTGTCCTTCTCGACTCCACATATAGAACTCATTAGTTGTTAAACTGTCTCTGCTGTGTCTTCTTGCAGGGGATTGGCCTCCGTAACTCTCAAGTTGGGTATTCATTGCTCATGTTAGACTTTTAATATAGCTGATGTTGCAGCCTCTGGGGATGGGGAGCCAGAAGAATTTTGTAATGTTTCCCACAAATGTTAGTGAGCCTGGGGTGGGTATAAGGGTATGCATAGCATTATCTGGTAACTGGGCCAATCAGCTTTTCGAAAGTTGCCTATGCTCTGAAAGGGATGCTATGGTGCCAGGCTATAGCTGACACAATTTTCCAGTGTTGGGTGTGTGGAATGGGTTGTTATATTCCATCAAAGTATTGATGGTTTATCCAACAGGATAAATCACAAATATCACATTGGTTTTATATCCTCTGTGCAATGTAGCACTGTTGAGGGAGGCTGGTAAATTATAATGTAGGAGAACTAGATTATTTGTGTCTGCCCATTGGATCATCTCCTCCCCATCATCGTTAAGGTACCCCCATAGATGACTGCTGTCTTGAGGTTCCAAACCATAAAATGTGTATTATTTGTATCAACTGAGCAGAACTTTTTGTCCTTGATATAAGTGTGTGTTGGTTTATTTACAAAGATTGTTCAATTCTACTGTTAATATCACAGTTTCATTGACCTCAGTGACATTAGTCAAATGAATTTGGTTATCCTGGTTATCCAGAACTGCACTCAGGTACTACTGAAATGGCATTGTGGCAACAAGCACATGTTCTAAATTCTTGATCTATTTGGTAGTTACCTCTATGTATCTCTTCTATGTGTAGCATATCACTATCATTTTCTGATACAGGTCCTGCAACAGCTCATCCTTGCTTGCCCGCATACCCTTGATATTAACAGAGATAAGTCATCTTTGGACCTAAAAGTGTTACGACTAATAACACGCCAATGCACAATATGCCAGCTAAAATTGTCGCTAGGGCCTTGAGCCATCCCATCGAAGTCCACACCAGATACGTTCGTAAACACCCACTCTTGTCCTAGTTAGTAGTATTGTCTGTAGGCACGATCACGAGCAGAGTAAGTACATAACTGTGGCAAGGTTTACGGCTGTCCCAGTGCCTCTCTCAAAACGCCGCGCGGCCGGCAGGGAGCAGTGCGGTAGTGCAGCCAGCGCCACACAGCGGCCAGTTCTGGTAACAGGCGGCGTGCCGTCCAAACACACGTGCCGCGCATTACCACAAAAGGTTTTTTTTTTTTTTTTTTTTTTTTTTTTTTTTTTTTTTTTTTTTTTTTGAATAATTTTCCAGTACACAAGGAAGGAGGGGAAAACAAAAATAAAACTACTCACATTTGATGCTTCAGTCATCTTAATATGTTGTCCATGTGGCACCAGAATGTATAATTAACACAGTCTTCAGGGACACTCCTTTCACATTTCTCGTGTGCGTTTGGTCAGACAGGGGCAGATGTCATTATCAGTTAAGGGAAGGCAATGCAAGTTGTTTTGGGAGAAGATGTGAATTATGTGAAGGATGTGATGGGTAAAGAGGTGATAGAAACATGGCAAACTGCTAGGAACAGACCAAGTTGGAGACTAGTGGGTGGTTACTGTCAAGTTTGCAGGTAGTGTGGGAGATATGGTGCTAGAGACGGAAGAGGAGAGAGGGGAATTTTATAAGTTAGTTTGGGAAGCTAGCCAATCTGGAAGGCTAAGCAGAGCACACAATGCTAGAGGGTGTGTGGAGGACAATACAAGAGTGTAGTGGAAAGCAGCAACACACAGCAATAGCAGAAGACAGGGTGAATCAGTGATTTATATGTGGGGATGATTGTATTAGGATGTAAGCCAGTTCTTTGACCGATTTTTAATTATACTAATTTCAGTCTGCTGTGGGCTTTTTTGGAATGGTTAGTTGGTGGGGCTTCCATGTTATTTGGCAGTTAAGCATTATTATGAGATACTGTACTAAGTCAGTCAATTGAATAGAATGGGCATAGTTGGTAAGGTGAAAGTCGTGGAGCTGGAACATATAGGTGGTTTGACCTATTATTATTGCCTGTGCTTTTGTGGGGTTGATTTAGTTAGCCACTGGTTGCACCTGGAGGTGAAGTGATTGTGGTGGAGCTGGAGGGATCATTAGGACTGCTGGAGGGAAGGGTGGGGGACATAGAAGGCAGTGTCATCAGCATACTTGAGGCAATGCATAGGGACTGGGGTTGTGTTTTGTCAGAGCTGGAGGGATGTGGCATACAACAGTGAACGGGACACAGCAGTGGGATGGAAGACACAGGAGTTGGTTCTATGGATGGTGATATAGAACAGGCAGTCATAGCAATCATAAAGGGAGGACACTACTAGGTGGGTGTAATTAATAGCTGGGAAATAGGTTTGTATCTGATGAGGACAAAATGCTATACATAGCTGTAGGCTTTTTCCAGATCAAGGGAGACAAAGAGGGCCAATTTCTGGTTGTTGTGTTTCTGGGGAGGAGGTGAGTAAGGTACGGGAGTGGAATGGTGGAGAAATATGGGAGGAACACACACTGCTAGTAGAAACCAGTAGGTGTCAGTTCAGGTGTTAATGCATGAGTTGGGAGAAGATGGACTCGGGGACCTAGCTAAACATGGAGGTGAGGCTGGTGGGACAGCAAAAAGAGGCATGTAATTTGGTGCATGTCAACATGACTACACACACTTTTCACAGTGTGTCCAAGTACTAAGTAAACAAAAGTAGCCAGGTCGTAAGACATGTTGGATGGCTATGTGATGCCCTTTACTGCTTCCAATATATTTTTTTTTTGTGCTTCATCTAATAATATAATAAAAATTTCATTTATGACTGCTTTATAAACCATTACAATATAGTAAAATTAACACAAAAGATACATAGAAATGTATGGTTGTTTACACAAATGGAGATCCATTTGTGGCCTTACTTAAGAGTCATGACTCATGTACTTGGGGATGAATGTGGTACATCTTCTACCTCAGCATTGATAATGGGTGTAAACTGTTATATTTACCCAGTGATCTGTTGTCATGAGGCTTGAATTGGTGATAAGCTGGGCATTTGTCACTCTGGCACAATACTTTGGCTGCATACCTCGCTGCCTTCTTCAGGTGTTGCCTGAGACTGCCATTTTGGTGGAATGTGTCCATTACTTACACCCAGAGGGTGCTGGGCACTCCGTTTGCGGTCCACTCCCACCTGTGCTGCTCCTAAGCTGTGTCGTGGCGGAGTGGCCAAGCGCATTGATGAGCTACGCTCAGATACAAGAGGTCGTTCTCCGTTGAGGGTTCAAATCCTCCTCTCGGGCGTTTAAATCCTCCTCTCGGGCATGGATGTTTGTGTTGTCTTTAGTATAAGGTAGTTCATAAGTAGTTTGTAAGTTTAGGGAGTGATGACCCTGCAGTTAAGTCCCTTTAGCTTCACAAACATTTGAACACCCTGAGCTGTTATCCCTCCGGTAGTGCTCTTACGACGGTCATTCCCTTCTTCAGAAAATAGAACATTCTCGCAATCACATGGTCACACAACCACCATTTCCATCTGCTGCACTCCGAATCATGCTCTATGTTGTAACCTTTATTAAACTTCACAAGTACACATGATTGAACTGCAAGTCAGTTGCTTGTCCCGGAGCTGAATTTCAACTGCCAGCAGCCTCATCTGCATCCGCCTAGCCTGCCGGCTGCCTAGTTGGTGCTAGCGGCTAGCTGGTGAGTGGTGGCGTATGTGAACGAGGCGCAGCCGCTACACTCTCCAGTGTGGTGTCAAAGAAGGGAAGGGGAAGGGAGGGGGGAGGGATAGGAAGGTTGCATCATGGTGGTGGGGATAAATACAGCAAGGCCTTACACATGACTTATGTATAAGGTGGTTGGAATGAGATACAGCTTAGGAATGGAGTGGGGAGGCAAAGGGGAGGAAAGCAAAATATAAGAAACCCATGCACGCACATGAGAATGAACACACGCACAAACATCAACAATGAGAGCAAGTGAGTGCATGTGTGTGCAAGCATGCGCACATGCGCGCGCACACACACACACACACACACACACACACACACACACACACACACACACACACGCTGAATAGGAGAGGTGGAGGATAGAGGGGATAGGAACTGTTGGATGTGGAAAAGAGGGATGTTATCATAGGTTGAGGCCTGGATAATTTTAGGTCAGAGAATGTACTGTAAGGATAACTCCCATCTGTGAAGTTCAGAAAAGCTGGTGGTTGGTGGAAGGATCCAGATGTCTCTGGGTGGGACTATATATAAAGCTGCACAATGACTGCAGCACAGTTGGCTCTGCACCTCTCCACATAGCCCCAGAGGCAGTGGCTGTCAGAATCCGGGCACTGTAAGAACTTACCATCTGTTATCTTTATCTGTCCTGGATGATATTGTCTCTCCCATTGACCTTTCTGCCTTGGCTAATAAATTTCCGCCACCTTACCTCTCTTTGGGGGACTTAAAGGCCCACCACACTTTGTTGGGTGGAAGCGAGAGATCTCACTTTGGTGGAGATGTTGAGACTGTCCAGGCACAGCAGTATGTTTCTCTTCCAAACACAGGTGTACCCAAATATTTTAGCATGCCACATAGCACATACTTAGCTACTGACCTCTCCATTTGCAGCCCAAACCTTGTCCCCCATTTCAGCTGGAGGAAGTGTTGACAGATGGCAGAGAGAGAGAGAATACCTACAGTCACACAAAAATGTATCTACATTTTCCTACTTGCTCCCTACCACCTCATTAATGTCCCTGCATCAGAGTCGTAGCCAGGATTTGGGTCTTGGATGGGCTGAATCCAGGAGTAAGGCCAGCAGATTTTAACCAGTTGATTAGTGTGACACGTTACAATTTTGAAAAACTTTAAAATAAATATTTGGCATCGTCCTTTACTTCTTAAATATGTTTATCCAGTGACTGATCATTACTGATAGAGTCAAGTAGATTATGCCACGAATTCCAAGTGCTTTGTATTCATTACTGATTTATCGATCGGACAAGGGTACATCAAGAACCTGGCAACCATAGAGAGGAACGGCATGCATTACTTTCCCCAAATATGTCGCTAATTTTGAGTCCACTGTTACACGAGGATAACTGATTTATTGACCGCACAGGGATACACCGAGACACTATCAAGTAGGAACAATAGTAATTATTTAGTTCACAATCAGCACAAAAAAGGATGTCTGTCACTCTATATTATTTGATTTTCAGAGCGTGATGCTACGTTGACAATGAATATCTAGTGCTTTTTTAATTATAACGTTGACTGTCGCAAATGTTTTAGCGTTTTCTTGTCAGCATCTTCTCAAAGTACTTAATAGTATGTCGTCCTGTTGTCAATAAATAAGTCTAGTCAATAAAACGTGTTTAGTTCATGGAAACAATTAATTTTTCTTGTGCTGACATTTTCTAACACTATTTCCAAACCGACTCTCCATTCCACTGATATACATTGAAATCACCGTAATTTGCATCAATTTTAATGTGTCTAAAACTAGATTTTCAAATTAATAATGTTTACTATGAACAAAAAACAGCTATTCCATCCAAAATATCATTGGATACTTCAAACATTGCACAATTGGTCGGCTTCATTCTGGCGTGCTAACAACTCTTCGGTTGCCAACTTTACCCGCTATGTCTGTGTCGGAAATTGTAAAATTTTACCATAGTACCCATGCGTTGAGGACTTTGGGATGAACATTCCCTACATGATTTTAATGCGAAAAATACCTACATGTAGGGAAAATTCCCTATGTCTGGCAACACTTGCTGGAGGGTACGTGGTGATCTATTTGGTAGTAACCACTTTTCCGCTCTTCTATCTCTGACTCAGTTTAAACCTGCATACCACTTACCCCATTGGTCTTTCCACAGGGCAGATTGGGCACCTTACATCTCAGTTGCTGTAGTAGCTGTTCCACTCCCAATTGATGTCGATATGGAGGTTCACCATGTGACAGCCCCTCAGGGGCGCAGCATTAATTTGCTGGGTACGGGCATGGAGAACCCGGGGTCCTGAGCCATGGGCTGTGTCGCACCAACAGTCCGCTACACCGTTAGCTCTGTGCGTGCCTCAACGACCATCGTTCGGCGCGACGGTGGAACATTGTACGTTTCAGAGCCCGGGAATCTTGGCTTAATCGCCCGGGTCGCAAGGACGGTACAAACCTCTATAAAAAAAAAACTCAATCTCAAGGTGTGCTACGTGCTGAGGAGATGCATGGCTGTTGAGGTTGAACAGCCGCTAGCGAGCAACCTCTGAGGAACCTGCCGCACCTCAGTGGTATAAGGCTTACCCAGGCAAGCGGGGCTCTGCCTGGATGGACCTTTAGGTCCCTAGCTGCTCGTGGGAAGAACATGAGACGAGCAAATAAAAGCGAGCCGGCCGTGAAAACGGTGTCTCAAAGCGTGGTAGAAGTACATTCAATGCCTCACAATATGACCCCCAATCGTTCTCATCCCTAGCTACCCCATGGGAGGAATGATGGGTGAAAGACAGGGTTGAGTTCTACTCCCCTAAATTTCTTGTCTGTGCCAGGACTGATGGGGAAACTTTTAGCAATACAAAGCCACTATTCTTTGTGGATAATCTAGAAGACAAGTATGGCGAAGTCTTAGGTCTGTCTAAAATGAGAAGTGGTGCAGTCCTCATTGAAGCGGCATCCCCAGCACAGTCACGGGCACTTCTGGCCTGTGATAAGCTGGGAGATGTTCCTGTTACTTTCACTCCTCACAAGAGTTTAAACATGGTTCAGGGGATTGTTTTCCACCATGATCTCCTCCTGCAGTCAGATGATGAGCTCCGCGCCAACCTTGAACGACGAGGTGTCCACTTCGTCAGGCGCATCTACAGGGGACCTAAGGACAACAAGGTAGCCACTGGTGCCTTCATACTGGCCTTTGAGGGCGATTCTTTGCCAGAAAAGGTCAAGGTTATGGTATACCGGCGCGATGTAAAACCTTATATTCGTCCTCCGATGCGGTGCTTCAAATGCTGGAAATTTGGGCACATGTCCTCCAGGTGCAATTCCAGCTCGTGTAGAGAATGCGGGCGTCCATCCCATCTGGACGCTCCTTGTGCTCCTCCTCCTATTTGTGTGAACTGCGGACAGCACCGTCCCCCTTGCTGGCCAAACTGCACGGTGCTCCATAAGTAAAGAAAAATTATTGAGTACAAGACCATGGATAAACTGTCGTACAATGAGGCCAAAAAGAAGTTCGAGCGACTGCACCCTGTATCACTGAAAACGTCATTTGCGACTGTAATGTCGTCGCCTTTTCCCTCGGTGTCGGTGGTCCCCATGTCTTTAACAACTTCTGTGGGCCCTAAGGGCCGTAAAGCTCCATCAGCCCCCTTGATGGTTGGGGGTTATCCACCATGTGCTGCCCCCAATACACCTCCTGGGGGAGCACACCCCCCATCGGGGACGACAGTCCCCGTTACTCAGCCGCAGAAGCAACACCTTCCTGCGGCTCCTCTTGCTCGGAAGGGGTCCCTTGGGATGCTCCCTTCTGAGGCCTCTCAGAATACCATGGAGGGTCCCAGCCAATGGCTCTACACTCTACCTCGAGCCCTGACACACACTCTGAGAAGCCCTCTCCATCCGTAAAATCGAAAGGACAGCGAGAGGATAAGAAAAAGAAACCGAAGAAAAAGGATTCTTCTTTGGCTCTAAAGCCACGCCATCACACATCATCTGCTTCTGATGAGGAGTTGGAGATCCTTGCATCGCCCAAGGATCTCGCCAGTACCTATGGTTCTTGACCCAGCAGATTCTGAGCAGTTGGCAGTGGATACTCATGTGGAATAAGCTGCCTTGCTTTCAATCTACGGCTCATCAGCTCGGTGCAAATTCCATCCTCCAATGGAATTGTGGCGGTCTTTTCCACTATATTGCTGAGCTGCGACAATTACTTTGCCGCTACGCAGCATTTTGCGTCGTTCTGCAGGAAACATGGATTCCTGCTCAGTGGACCCCTGCCCTTCGCGGCTATCAGGGTTATTTTAAAAACCGTGTGGACTATGACAGGGTCTCTGGAGATGTTTGCGTCTACGTCCTTGCTACTGTCCCCAGTGCTCCCGTGGCTCTTCACACTAGCCTAGAGGCAGTGGCTGTCAGGATCAGAACGCTACAATACATCACTGTCTCCTCTCTTTACCTACCCCCAGATGAGGCAGTTTCTTCCACTGACCTCACTGCCTTGGTCGCGCAGCTTCCCCCTCCATTTCTCTTGTTGGGGGACTTCAATGCCCACCACCCTTTGTGGGGTGCTTCTCAGACCTCGGCATGTGGTAGGAAAGTTGAAGCTTTGCTGGCGCAGCAGGATGTGTGCCTTCTGAATACCGGTGCTCCTATGCACTTCAGCATCGCACATGGCACATATTCTTCCATAGAGCTATCCATATGCAGCCCAAGCCTTTTGCCACATCTTAGCTGGAACGTCCACAACGACCTCTGCAGTAGCGATCACTTCCCTGTCATTCTGTCGCACTTGGATTTTCACCCTGCAGCCTGCCCACTCCGTTGGTGTCTCCGTCGAGCTGATTGGCAGGGTTTCACCTCGACTGTTGTGGTCCCTACTCCACTACCAGCAGACACGGATATGGTGGTTCAACTGATCACTACTGCCATAGTTTCTGCTGCCAAGGCTAATGTTCCGATTACTGCTGGTTCCCCTCGGCACAAGTCTGTGCCCTGGTTGACGTAGGAAATTGCTGAGGCCATCCAAGACCATTGAAGAGCACTGCAACGCCACCGGCGCCGTCCCACATTAGAAAATTTAATTGCCTTTAAAAGACTACAAGCCCGAGCCCGACAACTCATTCGACAAATCAAGCAGGACTCTTGGGAGAGGAACGTCGCCTCCATCGGTTCTCGCACCACCCCTTCCTGCGTCTGGTCTAAAGTACGACATCATTTCGGGTACCGGCCACCGGCAGAAGTCCCATCTCTGAATATCGAGGGCATCCTTTATAGTGACCCGTCCATAATAGCCGAGTGCTTGGTAGACCATTATGCACCATGCTCCACGACAGTGAACTATAATGCGTCCTTCCGTTTCCTCAAGCAGTGGGTAGAGCGGACTCGGTTATCTTTCGCTACACGTCGCCGGGAACTGTACAATGATCCATTTACAGAGTGGGAGTTCCAAACTGCTCTCAATGCATGCCCTGATACCACCCCAGGGCCAGACCGCATACACAGCCAGTTCGTTCGTCACCTGTCAGCAGAATTCCAAACCAAACTGCTGTCCCTGTTTAATAGTGTCTGGGCAGGGGTGTTTTCCCATCCCAGTGGAGGGATAGTATCATTTTCCCTGTGCTGAAACCATGTGGAGATCCACTGGCAGTTGATAGTTACCATCCCATCAGCTTAACAAATGTACTGTGTAAGCTGCTTGAACGCATGGTGAGTCGCCGGCTTCAGTGGGTACTCGAAGATAGATGTCTCCTGGCCCTGCAACAGGGGGGTTTCCGTCAGGGTCGCTCCAGTATTGACAATCTAGTGTCACTGGAGTCTGCCATCCGAACGGCCTTCTCTAGGCGTGGGCACCTAGTTGCAGTCTTTTTTGACCTCCGGAAGGCATATGACGCTACCTGGCGCCACCACATTCTTGTGACATTATATGACTGGGGCTTACGGTGTTCACTCCCCATTTTTATCCAGAATTTTCTTTCACTCCCCACATTCAGGGTTAGAGTTGGTACCGCTCTCAGCTGCTCCCGAGTCCAGGAGAACGGTGTCCCACAAGGCTCCGTTCTCAGTGTACCGGTCTTTTTAATTGCAATTAATGGTCTAGCAGCGGCTGTTGGGTCATTGGTTAGCTGCTCTTTACTTGCCGATGACTTTTGCTTATATTACAGCTCTCCTAGCGTTGTTGTCGCCGAACGGTGTCTGCAGGGAGCCATTCGCAAGGCACAGTCGTGGGCCTCAGACCGTGGCTTCACCTTCTCGTCTTCCAAAACCCGGGTCGTACACTTCTGTCGTCGTCGGGCTGTTCACCCTGATCCAGAACTCTATCTAGCTGATGAACAGCTTTTTGTCGAAGAAACACACTGGTTTCTCAGGATGCTGTTCGACAACCGTCTGACTTGGGGGCCGAACCTTCATCAGTTGAAGCAGACGTGCTGGAGGTCTTTAAATATCTTGCGTTGCTCAGCCACACTACCTGGTGAGCTGGCCGTCAAACTCTCCTGCACCTCTACAAGGCTCTAATCGAATCACGCCTGGATTATGGAAGCCAGGTGTATGACTCTGCAGCACCTTCCGCTTTACACATCTCGGATCCGATCATTCATGGTGGTGTACGTTTAGCGACAGGGTCTTTCTGTACCAGCCCTGTTCCAAGCCTCCTTGCCGAAGCTGGCATCCCGCCTTTGCGGTACCTCCAGCAACAGCTGTTGGCTCCCTACGTTGCCAATGTCCAAACTACACCGCACCATCCCAATCGCAGGCTTTTGTTTCCGAATACTGCCCTACCCTGTCCACAGCGTCAACCCAGATCGGGTCATCCGCAGTCCGCGTTCATGGTCTCCTTTCCTCCCTCCAGGCCCTACCTCTCCCTATCGCATTCTCTTGCCACTCCCACATCCCTCCTTGGTCCATCCCTCGCCTACAGCTCCACCTACAATTGTCCTGCGACCCAAAGGCGTCGGTTCCATCACACATACATCGTCACCAGTTTCAGGACATACTTAGAGCATTCGGTGATGCAGAAGTGATATATACTGATGGCTCCCAGGTAGATGGCAGAGTGGGTTACGCCTACGTTCATGTCGACCACTGTGAACACCGCTCGCTGCCACATGGCTGCACAGTCTTTACGGCAGAGCTGGTCGCAATACTTACAGCCATCGACCATCTCCGTACGTGCCCCAGGAAGTCGTATGTCATATGCAGTGACTCCCTGAGTGGCTTACGTGCCCTTGACCAGTGTTTTCCCAAACACCACCTGGTGCGGTCCATCCACGACTCTGTTTCTCATCTCAGCAAGTCCGGCCGATCTGTGGCCTTCATCTGGACCCCCGGCCACATAGGCATTCAGGGGAATGAACGTGCTGATCAGCTGGCCAAGCAGGCAATCGACTGCCAGCGCCTGGAAATTGGTACCCCAGAAAGGGATATCCATTTGGGTCTACACCACAAAATCTCCATGGCCTGGGACCGTGAATGGTCAACGTTGACCACGCCAAATAAGCTCCATGCAATTAAACAGTCAACTGCAGCTTGGAAGACCTCCTCCTTGCCTTCTCAAAGAGACTCGGTTGTCCTGTGTTGCCTGCGTATAGGCCATACATGGCTAACGCACAGCTACCTCTTACGACGTGAGGGCCCACCGGACTGCCGTTATGGCTCGCTGCTCACGGTGGTGAGCGTTAACCGTGTTTTAGGTTTTATTCGCACAGCTGGATTTTATCACATGATTTAATGGTGGCATATGAAGCTCGATTTTTCAGGCGCCCACGATTCAAACAGTTTTAATATGTTGTTACTTTCGTCTCGCTAATGTTTTCTTAATTGGCAGTTTTAGTTCATGCAGAATGGCTGGCTCATCCATTATCCTAGTGATCAGCCAGCCTCAATCTTCTGTTGAGATGTTTTAATGACATTGCTTATTTGAGCATAAACTTTTATGGTTTTTCCCTTTTTATGTTGCCATTTTAGCCCCTCTGGTCACTTCATCATCCTGTAAAATGGGCTATGAAGTGCTCGTCTTTCCAACGGAAAACCATACTTGGTGCACTCCTCGATAGGAACGGGGGACTGATAACTCAGTCGTTTAGCCCCCCTTTAAACCCCCCCCCCCCCAACAACAACAACAACATGTGACAGTGACCATCATTTCTGCCACAGAGGCCACTGACCCAAATTCTCATGACTATTTCTGACATAAGTCAGAGCTGTGGTTGACACCAGAGATTGCTGAGGCCATCCAGAAACATCGGTGAGGGCTACAGTGCTACCAGTACCACCCTTCCATTGAACACCTGATAGCCTTGAAGTGTCTCTGGGTCTGTGCTTGGTAACTGACCTAACAGAGTAAGTAGTAATGTTGGGAGAGGTATGTCGCCACCATTGGCTGTCACACCTCCCATGGGTGTGGTCACAGGTTTGATGCCTTTTCGGCTTATTTGGGTTCAGACCTCAGGAATACCCACTCTCCAAATTCAGAATACCGTATGCACAGGCCCAGCTACTGCCGCTGAGTACATGGCAGAGCATTATGCTCGTACCTATGTGACCGCAGCTTACACTGTGGACTTCTGCACCCTCAAAGAGCCCGCACTGCCAGGAAATATATACTGCCCCATTTAGTTAATAGTAGTTCCAAAGTGCCCTCAATGCAAGCCTCGATACTTCCCCAGGAGTAGACAACATCTACAGCCAGTTCCTCTATTGCCTGTCAGCAGACTTTAACCACCAACTTCTTGCCCTTTTTTAATCACCTCTGGGTTGAAGGTGTATTCCCGTCTCAACGGTGACATAGCATTGTCATACCTGCGATGAACCTTGGTGCCGATCTGCAGGTGGCTGATACTTACTGGCTCATTAGCCTCACCAACATTCTCTCCAAGCTCCTCGAACATATGGAGAGTCAGCGGTTCATGTGGGTTGTTGAAGACTGGGGACTCCTTGCTCCACAATAGTAGGGCTTCTGCCAAGGCCGTTCTGCTGTAGACTACCTATTGTTGCTGTGTCAGCTATTCAAACTGCTGTCACCAGGTGTGATCACCAGGTTGCATTCTTTTTCAATCTTCTAAAAGCTTGTGACACCATCTGGCACCGTCATATTCTGGCTACAGTGCACCAGTGGGGCTTGGGAGGTCCACTTCCTCTGTTCATCCAGATCTTCCTGTATCTTCTCTTTTTTGGCTAAGGCTAGGTACCTATCACAACTCCCCTCACGTCCAAAAGAATGCAGTCCCACAGGGCTCTGTTTTTAGTTTTCCACTATTTCTAATTGCCATTAACGGTCTTGCTGCGGCAGTGGGATCGTTGGTTTCTTCGGCAGTGGATGCCAATGATTTTTGTATGTACTTTAGTTCCGCTACCATTGGTGTCACTGCAAGAAGACTGCAGGGAGCCTTTCAAAAGGCATCGTGCAAGCACTTATCCCATGGGTTCCAGTTCTCTGCCTCCAAAACTCTGATTATGCACTTTTGTCGCCATCATACAGTACACCCACATCCTGAACTGTACTTGTCGGGTGAACTACTAAGTGTCGAAGAGACACCTCGCATCTTAGACACGCTCTTCGATGCGCGGCTGACTTAGGTGCCACACAAAATTGTTGGTTCTATCTCAACATTCTTTGCTGCCTCAGTCTCACTTTATGGGGAGCTGCCCGCCCAACTCTTTTTCAGCTGTACAAGGCCCTCTTATAATCTTACCTGGACTACGGGAACATAGTGTATGACTCAGCAGCACCTTCAAGACTGCATATCATACACCCAATCCTACATAGTGGTGTCCATTTGGCGATGTGGGCTCTTTGCCCATGTCCTGTGACAAACCACCTAGCAGTCGAAGCAGGGCCCTCCCCTGTTGTTCCGCTGGCAACAGCTGTTGGCCTTGTATGTTGCCTTATCCCACCATCGAAATTGCACGCTTATATTTCTTACTGCTGCACTCCCATCCCTACAAAGATGGCCCAGGTCGGATCTCCCAATTCTGGTCCATGTCCTTTCCCTTCTCTCATCACTTTGATCCCTTCCCTTCACTCCCACTTTACACTACTCTTCCCATGTTCCTCCTTGATGAATTTTCTCACTTGCAGATTAAGTTGGACCTGCCCTGGGACTCAAAAGCCTCAGTAACACTATTGAATCACTGTCACCAGTTCCAAACACTGATTGACCTCTTCCACACTGCGGATGGTATGTACACAGATGGTTCTCTGATCGATGGGCGTGCTCTGGAAATGCCTTTGGCTGTGGTGACCACAGTGAACAACAATCCTTGTCTTCACCTTAGAGCTGGTCGTAATTTCGTGAGCTCTCGAATATGCCCGAGTTTGGCCCAGGTGGTCGTTTGTAATCTGTACTGACTCCCTCAGTGGCATGCAGGCCATAGACCAGTGTCCTGCTAAACATCTTGTAGTGTCATCAATTAAGGATGCAGTCTTCACCCTTGGCAAGTCACACTGCTCCGTCACTGTTTTGACACTGGGCCACACCAGTATATCAGGCAATGAACATGTCGGTCAGTTGGTCAAGCAGGCCTGCACTTCATGGACATTGGAGATTGGTCTCCAGAAATGGGATATCTGATGGGAGTTGAACCACAAGATCCTAGGGCTTTTGAATTCTGAATGGGCTTACTTAAACATACCAAATCTGCACCATGCCTTTTACACTTTCCATGGGCCTGTAGAAGTCCTTCCTGAGGGCCTCTTGTCAGGACTCTGTTGTTCTTTGCTGACTGCGTATTGGCCATGTCTGATTAACTCATGGTCACCTTTGCTAAGAGGACCCACCAAAGTGCCATTGTGCTTCATTGACAGTGGTGCACATTCTACAACACTGTCCACTTTTAGATTCCTTGCGGCACTTCTTTAATCTGCCAACTGTGCTTCCACTAATGTTAGTTTGAGGTTTTATTTGCGCACCTGGACTGTATTGTGCTATTTAGTGGTGGCTAACATTGCTTGGTCTTTCAGGCCCCCACCACTCCAGAACTTCAGATCAGTTGTTATTCTTACACTTAACACAATGTTTTATCACTGGGGATCTTTAGTGTGAGCAGAGTGGCTGGCTCATCCTTCATTATCCTCATGATCAGCTAACCACAATCTTCTGCTGTGATGCTTTAGCTCCATTGACAATTTGGTCTACCATGTGGGACTAGCCAAGTGGTCTGGAGCACCACGTTGCAGATCGTGAAGCCTGCAGTGTTGGAGGTCTGAATCCTCCCTTTGGTGTGGATGTGTGTGTTGTACTTAGATTAGTTCAACTTAGTGTAAGTTGTTTGTAAGTCTGTGGACTTACGACCAAAGTAGTTTGGCTCCATAGAATTACAAACATTTGAACATTTTGACAATTTTGTCTACACCTTTTGTGTTTTCCTTTCTCTGTTGTCATTTTAGCATTCATTGTTTCTTTGTTTGTCTTGTGTACTGCATGTATGACACTTGATTATAAATGCTTCAGCCTGTGATGTGATCTCTTAGTTGGTAATAGGGAACCAATAATCCAGCAGTTTAGTCTCCTCTAAAAATGCCAGTAACGATGATGATTGTACTATGGACATAGGACAACAAATCAATACGCTCATTAGGTTGGTCTGCATTAAGGATAATGTATGTTCAGTAGTAGAAAATTTGGCTGTCAACAGTGAATTTGTACCTCATCCAGCACACAGTCTTCATCTCTGACATGCATTCCGTGGAACTGCCAATACAATGAGAACTTTATTTGCAAAACCATTGAAGTATTTGAACTATTTCAGCAGCTCTTCATTCAGTTGGTAAGTATTACTAGATATTCTGCAAATGTCTCTCAGTTAGACACTGCAACACAGGATGGTCTGACAGGCATCAAGCTATATCAGCTCTTCAGAATAATTCTGAGTCTACATAGGTGCTACAAGATTTGAACAGTAGAGAGAAATGGAGCACTGAAACTGTGTCAGTCTTACGTATTCATCTTTGAGGAAAAAAGTATTAATCACCAAAAATCGTGTAATTAGAATAATTTCTGAAGGCTGCCCACCCAAGATCATCTTGCAGATATATATAATGGAGGGAAACATTTCTGGTAGGAAAAATATGTATAAGAAATGTCTTTTTCCACATGTCTGCCTTGGTGTGTTTGCATGTATATGTGTGTGTGGGGTTGGGTATGTTTGTTTACCTGTCCTTCTTTTCTCTGAGGTAAGTCCTTCTGCTCATGGGTTTGGAATGACTCCTCATCCACACTCCCTTAAAGCCCGCATTCTTCCCCCCCCCTTCCTTCCTCTTTTCCTGATGAAGCAATTAATGGTTACAAAAGCATGAATTTTTTTCTTTTTATATCTATGTCAGTCAACAAGACTGTGCTTTTGGTCAATACACACAAATAAAAACACACAAATCCTTAGCTTTCACAACCCTAGGTTGCTTCTTCAGGAAAAAACACAAGGGAGGAGAGGGAAAAGGGAAGGATGCGGGTTTTAAGGGAGTGGGTGAGGATGATAATACGAACATTAAAGAAAGCAATGACTTATCTCAATATAACACAAGATTAAAAGAAAATTTACATGTTCTGCTAGCCACTAGTAGTCTATACAAGAAAGGCACATGTAACATGGCAGTAAATCTTTTCAATAAGTTGCCTACTGATAATAGAAGTATTCAAAATATAAATGTATTTCAAAGATTCATTTGAGATTATCAGTAGTACCACTGTTCCTATTCAGTAAGTGAATATTTGAATGGCAGTGATTGGATAGATAAGTGGCTTTTTGAACTACGACATGTTGTACTACCCATGTAATATTGTCATGTTGAAATGGAAACAGGCTTGACTTCAAAGGCATCTGAACACAGCACTTACACTGAAAGCTGGTTTACTACAAACGTAACATTCATGCAGCACTAACTGCCTCTTGGGCAGAGTGCTCTGCTATTTATACACAGACAGGATGTACCAGGAATTAGAAGAACAGTTACCATCAGACTCAAGTTGAATTTACAAGTGAACATAAGAAAGATGTAGAACATCCTGGAATTGTTAATTATGAAGGAATAAATTTTTGCGGGTGGACGGGATTGAACCAGTGACCTTCAGCATCGCAGTCGGTGACGCTATCCCCTGCGCCACGCCAGCAGTTGGAGTATATGGTGTCTCACGGTATTGCTCCCTCTCCTGGAAAAAACAGAGACCCGCTTTTATGTTCCCTGTGGAGCCAGCTGCAATGTCCTGGATTTTTAACTTGTCATGGGTCCTCTGTATGGCAGTTCAAGAGAATCCTTCCCTTCTCCACGATTATCGATGACAAACGTTCCTGTCATGGCTTCATCAGGAACATTACCGTCCTTCATCCTTAAACAAGAAGCCATTGTCACCTGTCTGCTCTTCAGGATTGTAGTAAGCCTTCATGCGCAGGACGTGAATAATGTCTCATCGGTTTTGTCATTTCGACGATGGCTCATAATCCTCAATTTCGTATGTGATGTCTGAAAAGCAGCTTATGACACTATACGGACCAAAGTATCGCTTCAATAACTTTTCTGAAAGTCCAACCTTCCATACAGGGGTAAAAATCCATACCAGATCTCCTGGGCTGTACACAACAGGTCAGTGCTTGTCGTTATACTGGTGACGGTCCTTCTCCTGGGCGTCCAGTGTCCGTATGTGAGCCAGCTGTCTTGCTTCTTCGACCCTGGCAATGAGCTGTTTAACATACTTATCCTGAGTGTCATCCGGTTGGAACGGGAATAGCTTATCCATTGTCGTCTCGGCTTCACAGCCACGGAGCATGAAAAACGGTGTGAAGCCTGTGGCGTCTTGTCTTGCGGTATTGTAAGCAAATGTCATGACTGGCAGAATTGTATCTCAATCCTTCTGCTCAGCATCGACGTACATTGACAGCATATCAGCTAACGTCTTGTTAAAATGTTCTGTAAGACCATTTGTCTGAGGATGGTATGCAGTTGTCACCCTGTGGACAATATCGCACCGTGACATTACCTCTGATACTATTTTTGACTGGAATACTTTTCCACGATCAGATATCATGACACCTGATGCTCCATGCTTCAAAATAATGTCTTCTACAAGGAATTTTGCAATCTCTGGAGCTTCTGCAGTCAGCCCAGGTTTGGTGACAGCGTAGCATGTGAGGTAGTCAGTGCAGAGTATTATCCATCGGTTACTGGTTGTAGACTTTGGGAACCTCCCTAAAAGATCGATCCCAATTCGGTGGAATGGAGCTGCTGCCATCGGAATCGGTGTGAGATACCCTGGATGTAATTGCGGCACATGCTTCCATCACTGGCACTCTTTACAGTGACTCATATAGTGGTCGACAGATCGGCAGAGACCTTTCCAGTAATACCTGCGTCCGATTCTGACTAGGGTCCTCATGAATCCCAGATGAACAGATATTGGAGCATTGTGGAAATATTTGAGAATAGCTGGCTGGAGATGAGCTGGAATGACCAGTAGTCACTTGGTGCCCAGTGGATCGTAGTTGCTCTTATACAATGTTCTGTTTATAAGTTGAAACTCTCCATTGGTTGGTTCTCCTTTCTCCAAGGCCTCTATCATTTTTAATAGTGCTGTATCTTCCCTCTATTCAGCTGTAACGTCATCTAATTCAGTGAGGGCTGAAATTTAATTCATGCTGTTGTGTTCCACTAACGTCGGTAGTATGAGCACAGCCCGAGAAAACTTCTCACTTCACGAATGTGCTGAGGAGTTGGAAATTCTGTGACTGCCCTTACTTTATCTGGATCAGGACGGGCACCATATCCATTGACTAGGTGCCCCAGGATTTCTATCTCTGGGTGATGAAGAGGCACTTCTTTGAATTTAGGCAGAGTCCTGCAGCGTGAACATGCTTCAACACAGTTGACAGGGGGCTCAGATGTTCTTCAAATGTTTTCGAGAAAACGTCAATCTCATCTAAACAGCAAAGACACGTCGTCCACTAAAGGTGTCAAAGCAAGTTGTCGATCATGCATTCGAATGTGGCTGGAGCATTATTAATTCAATTGGCATTACTTTGAATTCATAGAGGCCGTCAGGTGTAACAAAAGCCATCTTCTTCCTGTCAGCATCGTCAACCTTGATTTGCCACTAACCTGTCTGCATGTCCATTGTTGAGAATTATGTAGCTCCTTCCAAGCAGTCTAAGGTGTCGTAAATGCACGGCAGTGGGTAGACATCTTTCTTTGAGATTTTGTTCAGTCGCTGATAGTCAACACAGAATTGCCACGTGCCATCCTTCTTCTTTACGAGGACCACTGAAGATGACCAAGGACTCTCCGAAGGTTGAATAATGTCGTCGTGCAACATCATCTCCTATTCCTCCTGAATTATCCATCTTTCAGCTGGCAACACTATACGAATGCTGGCTAATTGGTGGATGATCCCCAGTATTGATACAATGCCTTATCATTGGCCATTTTGTCTGACTTTCCCCTTATGAGGTGTGAATGCACCCGAAAATTGACGTAGTATAGATAACACTCACTGGAGTTGTTCCTTGGTCAGTCAGGGCCCTATTGGCAGTTCCACATTTGTTCCCTCCAGCGTGTTGTCTGTACTAACAGTGATGATGTTGAGCTTACCATCCTGGATTGGTTCAGCTGAAATTGTTCCGATACACATTCCTTTGGGGATAAGCTGCAACTGCCCGTGGCAATTAGTGATCCAAATCACTCCTCGACCTCCGGTAATGCTTATGATAGCCGCTGGTATGTAAATTTCTTTGGTGAGCTTGATAAATTTTTCCTCTCAACAAGCACTTCACAGTTTAATCACTCATCTGTGTTTGTGACTGCAACTCTTCTCATCGTCAACGGCGGGTTCGTCACATTGTCAATGGCAAATAACTTCCCAGAAAATTCTGTATTGCCTGTACCTGTCGGAACAAGTTTTTCAATTTGCAGCTCAGATATTCCGCAGTAATTGATAGCTTGGGATGCCTGAAGGAATTCTGATCTGAGGCTGACATTGTGACTACATTCTGTTGTTGTTGTTGTTGTTGTTGTGGTCTTCAGTCCAGAGACTGGTTTGATGCAGCTCTCCACCCTACTCTATCCTGAGCAAGCCTTTTCATCTCCTCATAAGAACGACAACCCACATCCACTTGAATCTGCTTACTATACGCGTCTCTTGGTCTCCCTCTGCGATTTTTACCCCACACACTTCCCTCCAACGCTAAATTCACAATTCCTTGATGTCTAAGAATGTGTCCTACCAAACTATCCCTTCTTTTAGTCAAGGTATGCCAGAAATTTCTTTTCTCCCCAATTCGGTTCAGTACCTCCTCATTAGTTACGCGATCCACCCACCTAATCTTCAGCATTCTTCTGTAGCACCACATTTCAAAAGCCTCTATCCTCTTTCTGTCCACACTGCTTATCGTCCATGTTTCACTCCCATACAAGGCAACACTCCATACAAATGCCTTCAGAAAGGACTTCCTTAGGCTTAAATCAATATTCGATGTTAAAGAAATTTCTCTTTTTCAAAAACGCCTTTCTACCCATTGCCATTCTGCATTTTATATCATCTGTACTGCGACCATCATTTGTTATTTTACTGCCCAAGTAACAAAACTCATCTACCTCCTTTATTGTTTCGTTACCTAATCTAATTCCTTCAGCATCACCTGATTTTCTTACACTGCACTCCATTAGCCTTGTTTTACTCTTGTTAATGTTCATCTTATATGCACCTTTCAGCACACTGTCCATTCCGTTCAATTGCTCTTCCAGGTCCTTTGCTGTATCTGACAGAATTACTATGTCGTCGGCAAAACGCAATGTTTTTAATTCTTCACCCTGAACTTTAATTCCTTCTCCAAATTTCTCCTTGCTTTCCTTTATAGCTTGCTCAATGTACAAATTGAACAACATTGGGGAAAGGCTACAACCCTGTCTTACTCCCTTTCCAACCAATGCATCCCTTTCATGCCCTTCAACTCTGACAACCGCTGTCTGGTTTTTGTACAAGTTGTAAATAACCTTACATTCCCTATATTTTACTCCTGCTTGCTTCAGAACTTTAAAGAGCTTATTCCAATCAACATTGTCAAAAGCCTTCTCTAAATCTACAAAAGCTAGAAATGTTGGTTTGCCTTTTCTTAATCTATCTTCTAGGATAAGCCGTAAAGTGAGTATTGCCTCCCGTGTTCCTACATTTCTCCTGAACCCAAACTGATCTTCCCCGAGGTCGGCTTCTACCAGCTTTTCCATCCTTCTGTATATAATTCGTGTTAATATTTTGCAACCATGACTTATTAAACTGATGGTTCTGTAGTTTTCACACCTGTCTGCACCCGCTTTCTTTGGAATGGGGATTATAACATTTTTCTTAAAGTCTGAGGGTACTTCACCTGTCTCATACATCTTACACACAATGTGAAACAATTTTGTCATGGCTGGTTCTCCCAGAGACTTCAGTAGCTCTGACGGGATATCATCTACTCCAGGGGCCTTGTTTCGACTTAGATCATTCAGTGCTCTGTCAAATTCATCTCTCAGTATAGTACCTCCTATTTCATCATCATCTACATCCTCTTCCCTTCCTACAATAGTGTCTCGAAGTTCATTTCCTTTGTAGAGCCCCTCTATATACTCTTTCCACCTTTCAGCTTTCCCTTCTTTGCTGAGAACTGGTTTTCTATCAGTGTCCTTGATATTCATAGAGCTGTTTTTCTTATCGCCAAATGTTTCTTTTATTTTCCTGTAGGCTGTATCTATTTTTCCCCTATTTATACATTCTTCTACATCCTTGCATTTGCCTTCTAGCCATTCCTGCTTAGCCATTTTGCACTTCCTGTCAATCTCATTTCTTAGTCGTCTGTACTCCATTTTGCCTGTTTCATTTACTGCATTTTTATACTTTCTCCTTTCATCGATTAAATTTAGTATCTCCTGTGATATCCAAGGATTCTTTGTAGGTCTTGCCTTCCTACCTATTTTGTCCTCTGCTGCCTTCACTATTTCATCTCTCAATTTTACCCATTCCTCCTCTACTGTTACATTCTGTTAACACGACAAATTCAAATGGCTGGGTCCTGTTGTTGATGGTTATTCATGCAACACAAGTTCCTGCCGGCTGGACATACCTTCCAGCAACCTTCTGCAGGGTTGCACCCCAGAACATTGTCTTCTTTAGCGTACAGTGGTAATTATCCAACAATATAGAGAAAGACGCTCCTGAATCAACAAGTGCCCGGACACGGCCGTCGATCATGACGTCAATGAGATTTGCCGACATCTTAAAAAAAAGCGACTGTCGTCCACGGAGGATTTTCATCTGCTTCATCTTGCTTAGTTTTCCTGGGCGCGGGAGCTAGGGGGGTGGCTGGTACCTCTGTACGGCGATGGTGAACGGTTGGGGCATGGCGACGAGTGACCTCTTCTAGGGTACGGCGATGGGCTTCTTCCTATAGGTCGACAGAACTCATCAGCAGGTGATTGCCTGGGATAGAACTGCTCTGATGGCTGGCGTCTTACAGCAAAATTATCATCAAATACTCACCTTCTCTCTCTTGGCAGTTGCAGTTTAAGTCATAGCAGGGCGATGCCATTCTTCATGTTGGGTGCGATTGGTGGGGAAGACAGGAGCTATTGCCTGATATACCTCTTCCTCAGCGGCATCAACTCCCTCGTAACTTGCAGGGCTTACATCCGTGGCCATGATCTGATGCTCGCTTGGTCTAATAGTCCTGGCTGCCATAAACTGTTGTAATTCGTCTCTCACAATTTGTTGGATGAGGGAAGGGAAGTCATGCTGGTCTTCCACAACGGCCATAGGGACTACATTGGGGAGTCTGTCATACTTCTTTCACCCAACTCTCCTTTGTTGCATCTCTTCAATACGCTGGCATGACTTAATGAACTCTTCTGTCGTAGCGAATTCTTTGATCAGAAGAGCTTGGTACATGTCTTCTGCAATACCCTTCATCAGGTGCATGATTTTGTCGGCCTCAGTCATATTCAGATTAACTATGTTACACTGGGCCAAAACATTCTGTATGTTCATCTGTGTTGGCTCACCATGTTGTTGGGCCCCGTTCTTTAGTTGTTCTTCCGCCGAGCAGATTTGTCACTGGCGGTCTCCAAACGTCTTAAGTTCCTCCTGGAACGTTTCCCAGTCATTCTGTTTGTCTTCGTTTTTCTTGAACCATTGCTGGGCTGTTCCATCCAGGTAGAAATAAATGTTGGCCAAGCACATTGTATGATCCCACCTGTTGTACTTGGCGACTTGGTCGAACCCTTTTAGCCATTCGTTGGGGTCCTGTCCAGCTTCTCCAGAGAGCACCAACGGGTATCTGTTGTTCAGCTGGCTTACCGCAGTTTTGTTTCCATCGTTCTTCTGATAATACGGACTTTTAGAATGATGTAATTGGAATATTCCTTGTATTCCGGTTCTAGTCAGTGTAAGCAACAGCTTTTACATAGCCTAATCGGAGCCACGGTGATGCAGCTGTTGCACAGCATACCCGGCACCTTCACCAAACAATGTCATGTTGAAATGGAAACAGGCTTGACTTTGAAGGCAACTGAACACAGCACTTATACTGAAAGCTGGTTTATTATCAACGTAACATACGCAGCACTAACTGCCTCTCGGGCAGAGTGCTCTGCTATTTATATACAGACAGAATGTACCAGAAATGATAACAACAGTTAACATAAGAAATAAGTAGAATTTACAAGAGAAGATAAGAAAGATGTAGAACATACTGGAATTGTTAATTACAAAGAAATAAATTTTTGCGAGTGGGCAGGATTGAACCAGCGACCTTAAGAACCGTAGTCAGTGACCCTATCCCTGCACCACACCTGCAGTCTGTGTTTGTCGTGTCTCGTGGCAATATAGCCTAATATTAATGTGTAATACTATCTGTTAACCTTAAGATATGTCATTTACTGATATGCAAGTCCAATATCATCCTGTACTTTGTACAACACATGATCCAAGGACTAAATAAATAACTAACATCAAATGTCTGATGAGTAGCCTACCAGCATTTAAAAACAATTGGAAATAATTTCTTAATGGCAACTCCTTCTACTCAGTAGATGAATATTTACATAAAAATTACCAATTTTACAATAAAATAAAATAGGTAATAAAAATCAAATATATTTGTCATGTAATGTTATCTTTTACCAAACTGACACATTCCACATCATTACAGCATCTTGTATTCATGACCTGTGGAACAAGTATTAATATAATATATTACGAAGTTTGGACTATAGTAACAGAAAGTTACATGGGAAGAGTGCTACCCTCTATGTAACATCCAGTTTGCTACCTGGTTTGGCAAAAATATTAAACCTGTATGTGAACGGGATGTACAGAAATACACAGTCAAACATAAAGATGTTTTAATTCTGTATCAGATTGAGAAATCTTCAGAGGGTGTCTTGGGAGATGGCAGCATATGAGGCACACTCGATCTGTACTTTGAAACTGTTTGAGGCAAATTGCTGCAAAGTATATGATAGATTAATCAGTAAAGCTAAGTGAAGCATTGAAACATGGGTTAATCGTGTGGCAGTGTGTCACTCTAGGAACCACCACCATTAGTGCAGTCCCTTCAGAGCACTTTCCACTCCATTATTTTGACAAGGCATCAGCTGAGTAGCTTTCGGTTCCCAATCTGACACTAGCTGGCAGGCAACACCTTCCACAACCTTCAGAGTTTTGCTCATATACGAGAAGGCACTAGACCATGAATGTACTGCTGTTCTTCTGAAAGGTAGTTGTAATCATCGAATTGAAAGTGTTCAGAAAAGGTTTGTGGCTAGTTGCTGAACTAGCGGGGTTTTAGCGATTGTGTGCCACTTGACTTACACATCACTGTTCTACCTACCTGTGATTATGCCACTTGAGGGCCTGATGTAGAAAGGCAGAAGGAAAATAGTCACGCATTGCTACTTTGGATCATCATTGCTCGTGAAAAATGTTCGATTCTTTTTGCCATTCACTTCACTTTTTAATACAATTCAAATACTCTTGGAACAAACTTCTGTAGTTGGTAGCCCAAGAGACACACATTGTAACCAGATTTATATAGATGTGGGTTGCCATTCTTATGAGGGGATGAAGAGGCTTGCTCAGGATAGAGTAGGATGGAGACCTGCATCAAACCAGTCTCTGGACTTAAGACCACAAGATCAACATTGTAGCATTTCCTTTGTGGCATAATGGATGTTACTTTAGAGTATTAATAATAAAACTATTTCCAAACAACACAGAGATGTGGAAGAAGCTGTCATTACCTCGCCAGTACTCGCGACCAGGAGGTACAATAACACGCCCCCGTACAGTCCTCCTCAGGCCAGCAGCATCTCCCCAACTGTCATCACTGGTGGTTTCTGTTACACAGAGAGAAATAGTTTGTATGATGATATTTTTTCCTAATGCATTTTACATAAATTTATTAATTTTTTCACTTTGTTACAAATTTTTTGACAAAAAAATATCTAAATCCTGTACCTATAACATTGCTAAAGATTATAAATTAGTAATTGCATAAAATATTGAGACATATCAAATAAATTCAAGAGGTCATTAATGATAGTAAGAATGGTGTTAATATGCAGGGCTACTGGGGGAAATAAATAGCATGCTTTAGGAACACAACATGTATGAAAAAATTAGAGGCATGCAATATTAGTACATAAAAGAAACAGATTGCATTTTCTGGATTAGTAACATTTACTTCATATAACCTGGTAGGTATGTTATTACTGTAAAATTCCTTATATTAGGAAAACGGTGAGGATACATAAGGGAAATGATATGACACAGCTGACATTATCTACAGAAAATTTGTAACTGTACAAATCTAGGGGAACTAGTGTTATGGAAAAGGCTGACAGTTGTTTTGTGAAACTGTTACTTTGCACTCACATTCCTTAGGCCATATTCAAGGTTTTGGAACATATACCCACCCTGGTTTCTAAGGCTGTCATTGAGATCCCTATATTAGTTTCAAAAATTTTACTGCTATTGATTTCAATATTCTGTATAAAAAGATTTAGCTGATGCCAGACTATGTGATAAAAGCCCTTTTATATTTCAGAAAAAAAAGAAAAGAAGAAAAAACAGCTGCAGAAGTTTGTGTAGCATAGAAAAGTTTAACTTTCTAAGATAATATTTAAATAAACTAATGTTTTGTTTACAACTTACAATTACAGTTTTAATTTTCAAATTGGCAGCACTATACTTGATGTCAGTTACTTCCTATACAACTATCAATGTGTAATTAATGTCTACAGCACAAGTAACATGTTAACTAAGCTACAATTGGTGAGAGAGAAGTAACATTAGGTTAACAGTGATTAAAGTATCAGTGCATGAATTTTTTAAACAGATTGTTAAAAAATACCCATATTAATTTTTTGACAGTAGAGAAGCAATACATTGTGACTATTTTTTTTTTAATATAATACAGAATCTAGATTTAATGAGCTCAGTGTAATTCAAAAGGTTCTTATAATTTTGTGTGTAGTGTGTGTGTGTGTGTTTTAAAACCTTTGTATATTTTCTACTTTGTACAATAAGTGCACAGCTGACCTATGTAATTAATATGCATAATCTTATGAGAGATGGCACCACCATATACCTTGTAATGCCACCTGGTGGCAAGAAATGTCTACATGGACAGTACCGAATGTGTTAATGTTTGTCGTCTGGTTTTGTATGTGTACAAAACAACTTCTTACATCTGTTCATTTGTGCACATGGCACGGAAGAGGTATAAAACGACGTAAATCATAATTTTTAATATGAAATGTAACTTACTACTTTTTCTGTCATGTGAGAAATTGTGTTATTTTTATACATGTAGGAGCTAATCTGATGATGGTAAAGCCGGAACACATCATTTTTGAGGGCATGCTATACATGAAGTGTGAACTATAATAAAGAATTTGCGACCTAACCAGCTTCACAGCAGTACTATGTAATCAAACCCACATGCCATTCATGAGTCACCACATCAAAAGAGTTTCTAACTGAATGTGTGGTTAGGGGTGCTAGATGATCATCTCATTGGGCCTCATGGACTCCCACCCGAACTTAATGGACAGGGGCACATTAGATTTCTGCAGTATCTTTCAGGATTGCTTGAAGATGTTTCTCTTAAGCAACATTGGAGTATGTGGTATGTGCACGATGGATATCCAGTACATTTTGAGGCTTCTGTGAGGTGGCCTGTAATGCGTAGATGAGGCCAATGATGGGTAGGTTGAGGCAGACCTGTACCTTGACCTCCCACATCACCTAATCTATATCCTTTGGATTTTTGTGTCTGGGGACACCTCAAAACTGTAATGTACAGCACAACCAGTAATATGGTTGAAGAACTGGAGAGAGAGTTGTACACGATTGTCAATAATTCGAAATGATCCAGGAGTTTTCGAAAGAATTTGAAATTCATTGCAGAGACAAGCAAAGTATTCCATCCAGATGCAAGAAACACACATTTAACACCACCTTCAAC
The DNA here is from genome assembly GCA_026315105.1 of Locusta migratoria. Classification (NCBI taxonomy): domain Eukaryota; kingdom Metazoa; phylum Arthropoda; class Insecta; order Orthoptera; family Acrididae; genus Locusta; species Locusta migratoria. Next base: position 4,020,804 of record CM048752.1, on the reverse strand, counting down.
AGGTAACCCCTAATGAAACTTGAACTAAATGCAATGTAAAAACTAATAGTAAAGTCTAAATTATAAATTAATGTGTACCAACTAGGACAATGTTTACAATGACATTCCACATCTGTGGAAAGGGATACAAAACTGTTTAGATGCACGATTACAACATTATTTCACTTTCTAACTTGTGCACAGTTAAAGGCTATTCTGTAACTGCTCTTTATTTATAATATATATTCATAACAATTATCATTGTTTTCTTTTTACCTTAAATATCAACAAATTATGATGCCAAAAGACTGCAGCAAATATCATAGAAAAAAGACATTGACAACTAAAGATGTCGAAATAAGACTGTCAAGGTTGTGTACAAGTTTTTTATTATTATAACACAAAATTAGCCATCATACCTTAAGGCCACTCACAAGTACTTTAACTAAATTGAGCAACTCTGTCCCACCCATGAATAGTCACTGTGTGTGGGTGCTTTAGTTGTTAGTGTACCTGCCTTGTGGTCAGGAGGTCTGGGTTAAACTTCTGGTCTCAGCGCACACCATTTCTTCCATCACTTCAGATTACAAACAAAGATGTGAAAAACTAAGTCGTGCAATGATGCCTAATATTATGTCAGATCTCTTATTGCCTAGTCGGAAGCCCACTGTCCTTCCAGTGGGTACATACAGTAAGATCCTCACCTCCACCCGACCTACTAAGGATGCAGGTACGCAGACCTGTGATTTCACTTTCGCTGACAGTTGTGCGATCGGCCAGCCTGAAGTTTGCCCGGTCCACATCCCCGCTTCTTCCTGCTGCTTCTAAAGTTTCCAAAAGAGAGAAGTTGGGGAAAAAAAATAAAGTTCCTCTCCTTCCCCGCCGAGGCATGACTCATCCGTCACACTGCTCAACAGTACTCGGCCCCGGTCATCTTCTGTCTCGCCAGGACGCACTACTGTTAGCCAGGCAACAAGATTTTCTACCAACAGATTGCGATGGCAGTGCTCCCTCCAAGTCAGGCCCTCAGTGGCCATCTAGGTGACCCCCTTCTGCCTCGTTCACCTCTTTTATCCCCTTAATCTTATCATGGTACTTCTTCAGTGGAATATTCAAGGCATTCGCTCGAATCGCGAGGAATTAAAATTACTTCTTCAGTTGCACTGTCCGCTCATATTTAGCCTTTTTATTGGTGACTACAATGCCCACAACCCCATATAGGGTTCTCCAGCTTCTTGCCAAAGAGGCTCCACTCTAGCAGACCTTTTTAAGCATCTCATTCATGTCTGCCTAAACAATGGTTCACCAACCTTCCTTTCTGACACCACGCACACCTATTCCCACTTGGACCTTGCGATATGCACACCTCAGCTAGTGCATTGATTAGAGTGGTATACCCTTTCTGATACGTACTCAAGCGACCATTTCCCTTGTGTAATCCACCGACAGCATCATACCCCTTCTACACGTTCCATGACCTGGAATGTCTCCAAAGCCGGCTGGGTTATTTATTTTTCCATGGCGGTTTTCCACGACCAGCATTTCTCCATCTGTGACAGCCAGTTCCAGTACCTCACAGAGGTTATTCTCACTGCTGCCGAACATTCCGTACCTCGTACTTTCTCTTCTCCATGCCGCATCCCAGTCCCTTGGTGGACTGTAGCATGCAGCGACGCTCTTAGCGCCCGGCAATGTGCTTTTCGTATCTTTCAGCGCCACCCAACAGTGGAGAATTGCATCCATTACAAACGACTGTGAGTGCAATGTTGTTGTGTTATAAAAGAAAGCAAAAAAGCCTGTTGGACTCCACTATTTCTTTTAACAAATTCACTCCCTCCTCGGTTGCCTGGGGTAGCCTATGCCGGTTATCTGGCACTAAGGTCTACTACCCCATTTCAGGCATGACTGTAGTGAATGCATTCCTTGTGGACCCCGTTGACGTATCCAATGCCTTAGGCCGCTCTTTTGCGGAGGTTTTGAGCTCTGCTCATTACCACCCTGCCTTCCTCCCTCGCAAACGGGCAGAGGGGGCACGGCCGCCTTCTTTCCAATCTTTAAATCACGAAAGTTACAATGATACCTTCACTATGCAGGAACTAGACCGTGCTCTCGCCATGTCCCTGTCCTCTGCTCTGGGGCCCGATGCTATTCATATTGAGATGTTGAAGAACCTTTCTCCTGCTGGTAAATGTTTCCTTCTCTGCACCTATAATCGCATATGGACTGGAGGTCAGGTCCCCACAAGTTGGCATGAGGCCATTGTTGTCCTCATCCCCAAACCAGGGAAGGACAAACCTCTTCCTTCCAGTTATTGCCCCATTTCTCTTACCAGCTGTGTCTGTACGGTGATGAAATGCATGGTTAACGCTCATTTGGTTTGGATGCTTGAATCCCGATGCCTACTTACCAATGTCCAGTGTGGTTTTCATCGGCATGGCTTTGCAATTGACCACCTTGTCGACTTTCATTATGAATAACTTTTTAAGAAAGCGCCAGACGGTAGCTGTGTTCTTTGATTTGAAGAAGGCCTACGACACCTGTTGGAGGGCGGGAATTCTCCGCACTATGCGTACCTGGAGCTTTTGTGGCTGTTTCCCCCTCATTATCCATTCACTTTATAGGACTACCATTTTTGGGTATGAGTGGGCTCTGCTTTGTTAGGCCCATTTTCCAGGAAAATGGGGTGCCACAAGGCTCCGTTTTGAGTGTAGTATTCTTCGCCATAGCAACTAATCCAATTATGGACTGGCTCCCACGTTATGGATTTCACAATCTACTGCAGCATTCAAAGAATATGTTTATTGGAGCACTGTCTCCAGTGGTCTCTTGATCATCTCTATTCTTGGAGCGTCACAAATAGCTTCCGTTTCTCCACTGACAAAACAGTGTGCATCAACTTCTGGTGATAACAATGTTTTCCTTCCACCATCTCTACAACTAGGCCACGTCACTCTCCCATTTGGTGAGACATCGAAATTCTTAGGACTAAAGTTTGATAGGAAACTTTATCGGTCTCCGTACATTTCTTCTTTGGCTGGCCGTTGTACACGTTCCCTTAATGTCCTCTGTGTTCTTAGCGGTACATCATGGGGAGCTGATAGTACTGCCCTTCTTCACCATCAGCAGTCCATAGTCAGATCGAAGCTGGATTATGGAAGCATTGATTACACATCCACACGGCTGTTCATCTTGCGCCATCTTATCTCAATTCACCATCGGGGACTACGCCTAACGATTTAAGCCTTCTATACCAGCCCTGTTGAAAGTTTCTATGCAGAAGCTGCCGAATTCCATTGCACATTGTGCATTGGCATGATATATTACTCTGTCGGTAAGCGTGCCAGCTGCTGTCAATGCCCAAACACCCATCCCACCCATAATTTTTCAATGACTCCCTTGATCGCCAATATGGGGTGTCTGCATCTGCAGTGTTGCCTCCCAGAGTTCATTTTTGTCACCTGCTTCACTAACGTGATTTCATCCTTCCTGACACCCTTTGAATGGATGTGAGCCCAACACAACCATGGCTTCAGGCACAGTTTCGCGTCCAACTCGAACACAGCATCAGTAGTGAGCTTCTTGATGCGGTCGCGTCGTTCAAATATCTAGGCGTAACATTGCAGAGCAATATGAAATGGAACGAGCATGTAAGGACAGTTGTGAGTAAGGCAGACAGCCGACTTCGGTTTATTGGGAGAATTTTGGGAAGATGTACTTCAACTGTAAAGGAGACCGCGTATAAAATGCTTGTACGACCACGTCTTGAGTATTGCTCAAGTATTTGGGACCCGCAGCAGATCGGTTTGAAGGAAGACATAGAGGCGGTTCAGAGGCGAGCAGCTAGATTTGTTACCGGTAGGTTCAACCAATGCGCGAGTGTCACGGAAATGCTCCCGCAACTCAATTGGGGATCGCTGGAAGAAAGACGACGTTCTTTTCGTGAATTTCTGTTAAGTAAATTTAGAGGGCCGGAATTTGAAGCTGAGTGTAGTACGATCTTGCTGCCGCCTACTTACATTTCGCGTAAAGATCACAAAGACAAGATAAGAGAAATTAGGGCTCGTACGGAGGCATATAGGCATTCTTTTTTTCCTCGTTCAATTTGGGAGTGGAATAGGAAAGGAAATGCCTAGTAGAGGTACAGTGTACCCTCCGCCACGCACCTTACGGTGAATTGCGGAGTATGTATGTAGATGTAGATGTAGAACTCGGCCCGCTCCCAAAGGAGAGTACCCCGGATTCAGTGAATCGCTCAAGGTTTGTCGAACTTTGTTCGCAGCTTGATGAAAACATCTGCATCTATACGGATGGCTCTAAGAACACTGATGGTGTTGGTTCCACCTTTGTAGTTGGGTTTGACAGCTTTCAATACAAGCTCATTGACCAATGCTCCAATTTGACCCTTCTTATGTCATCTGTTCAGATTCACTCAGTGCATTCATAGTCTTAGAGACCCATGTCTATTCTATCTTTTGTACTCAGACTCCAACACTCCCTTCAATTGGTAGCCGAAGACGACTTTTGCGTTTGCTTCCTGTGGGTACCTGCCCATGTAGTTCTGCTGGTGAATGAGGCTGCTGACACTGCAGCCAGGGCTGCCACTCTCTTACCTCGGACAGCTACCGTTTGTATCCCGTCAAAGGACATTGAAGGGGCTATTTGCAGGCATATTCTTGCACCATAGCATCGACTGTGGTCCTCGCTTAAGGAGAATAAGCTCAGAACCATAAAACCAATCCTGACAGCTTGGAAGACCACCTCCAGCCTGGAGGGGCGGGAGGAAGTAATCTTGGTCCGGCTGAGAATCGGTCACTGCCAGTTCAGCCACTAACATTAACAGGCGATCCCCCACAAGTATGTTACTGTGGTGACCCAATGACAGTGCACCATGTTTTAATGTTCTGCCCCAATTTTACTCATATTAGTGTTGCAATAAATATGCCGGCCAGTTTGGAGGACATTTTAGCACGGGCAGCTGCTATAGTTTTGCATTTTATACGTATGGCATATGTTGAAGGACATTTAATTCCTTCCAGTGTTATTTTTTCTCTCTCGTTTTAGTGACATTCTGAAATTCTCCTTATTGGCACCTTTTTAACCATAACCTTGTTTTAATCCACTGTCAGACTTGGGTGCTAATGACCACTGTAGTTGACTGCCGTAAAACCACAAATAAATAAATAAATAAACCCAAACTTCCCTCCAATGCAAATATACTATTCCTATTCCCTGTGTTCCTATATTATTCTTGAATCTGAATTGATCTTTCCCGATGTCAGCATCCATCAGACTTTCCAACTTTCTGTAAGTAATTCTGCACCTGGTTTCTTTGGAATGGGGATTATTACATATTTCTTAAAGTGTGAGCGTATTTCGTCTTTCTCATACATCTTACTCACAAGGTGAAATAGTACTTTTATGACTGGTTCACCCACAGATTTCAGTAGCTCTGAGGGAATGTAATTTACTCTAGGGCCTTTGTTTCAGCTTAGGTCTTTCAGTGCTCTGTCAAATTCATCTCTCAATATAGTATCTCCTATTTCTTCTTCATCTACTTCTTCTTCCCTTCCTAGAATATTGTCTGTAAGTTCATTTCCTTTGTAGAGCCCCTCTATATACTCTTTCCACCTTTCAGCTTTCCCTTCTTTACTCAGAACTGGTTTTCCATCTGAGTTCTTGAAATTCATAGTTATTTTCCTTGTTTCCAAATGTTTATTATATTTTCCTGTAGGAGGTATCTGTTTTTACCCCAGTAACACATTATTCTACAGATTTGCATTTGGATTCTAGCCACTCCTGCTTAGCCATTTCGCACTTCTTGTAAATCTCGTATCTTAGTCATCTGTACTCCATTTTATGTGTTTAATTAATTGCATTGTTTTAGATTGTCTCCTTTTGTCAATTAAATTTAGTATTTCCTGTTATATTCAAGGATTTTTTGTAGAACATCTTGTCTTTCTACCTGTTTGGTCCTCTTTTGGCTTGACTATTTCATCTCTTACAGTTACTCATTCCTCTTCTATTGTTTAATTTACCCCCATTTCTTGCAAGTGTTGCCTAAATCTCCCTCTGAAATTCTCAAAAACTTCAGGGTTCTTCAATTTTTCCAGGACCCATCTCTTTATGTTCCTACCTTTCTGCAGTTTCTTCAATTTCAGTGTACAGTTCAGAACCAATAAGTTATGGCCAGAGTCTATATTTGCCCCTGGATATGCCTTACAATTTAAAACCAGGTTCTGAAATAGGTGCCTTACCGTTATAAAATCTATCTGGTACCTTCAAAGTGTCTCCTTGTCTCTTTCACGTGTAAAATCTTCTTTCATCATTCTTGAACCAAGTGTTTATGTTAAATTATGTTCCATACAAAATTCTTCCTCTGACATTCTTTTTTCCCCAGTCCATATTCATCTACTATTTTTCCTTTCTCTACTACTGAATTCTGTCCCCATCACAATTAAGTTTTCCTCTCTGTTAACTATCTCAATAATTTCCTTTATCTCCTCTTACATTTCTTCAATCTCCTCATCAGCAGAGCTAGTGGTCATATAAACTTGTACCATTGTGGTCAGTGTTTGTTTTGTATCTATCTTTACTATGCTGATGTGATCACTGTGCTGCTCATAGTAGTTTAACCATTTTACCTATCCACTTTACATACTTTCTAATTCATTTTTAGACCTTTTTCCTGTAATACCCCCAACTGATTTTGTATTTATAATCGTGTACTCGCCTGACCAAAAATCCTATTCGTCTTTCCACCCAACTTCACTAATCCCCACTATATGTAATTTAAACCTACCCATTTCCCTTTTTGAATTTTCTATTCTCCATACCCAATTAACGGATCTAACATTCAACAATTTGATCTGTAGAATGATAGTGTTGTTTTTCCTGATGGAGACATCTTTCTGAATAGTCCCTGCCTGGAGATCTGAATGGGGAACTATTTTACCTCCGGAATATTTTCGCTGTGAGGATACCATCATCATATTTTCATACAGTAGAGCTGTATGTCCTCGGGGAAAAGTAACAAATGTAGTTTCCTCTTGATTGCAGCCATTCACATTAACTGTATGGCAAAGCCCCATGAGCTGTTGTTACAAGGCCAGCTCAGTCAATCATACAGACTGCTGTCCCTACAGCTTCTGCAAAGGTTGCTGCCCCTCTTCAGGAATCACATGTTTGTCTGGCCTCTCCCCAGAAACCCCTATGCTGTGGTTGCACCTAGGGTATGACTATTTGCATCGTTGAGGAATGCAAGCCACCTCACGTTGGCATTGTCTGTGGTTCATGGGGGAGGAATGCTACAATAGTTATGCTTAATATTATTTTCAACAATGGTGATACCTTGAAAGTAACTGAAAAGACTATCTTAAAGCCACATACATATAAAGTCACTTAAGACTGAGTCTCTCTCTCTCTCTCTCTCTCTCTCTCTCTCTCTCTCTCTCTCTCTCTCTCTCTCACACACACACACACACACACACACACGGCATTCACTCTTTCAGTTCACCAACACATTTCCTGCTACAGCATTCAGAGTAATGCTCTGTGGTAACAGAAACTCAGACAGGTGGTGGGAGGAGAGAGGGAATATGAAGGATGCCAGGTGAGCATGGGGCTAGTATAGCACTGCTGTATAGACCATTTAGATACTATCAGGCGAAATAGATATAGTTGAGGAAAGGAATGAGGTGGCATAGTGGAGGGGTGAGGTGGGGGTAGCAAACTGAGGAAGAGTAGTGAAGGGAAAAATATATGTAGAGCAGAGTGTGGTTAATGAGACAAGAATTTGGAAAGTTGTAGGGAGACAAAAAAGTGATTACTGTAATGACTGGAGAATGTTCTGTAAAGATAACTCCCATTATTGCATATGTAAAAGCTGGTAGTGGGGAAAGGATTTATATGGGCTGAGTTGTGGAACAGTCATTGAAATCGAGCAGATTACGCTCTGCAGCATCCTCTGACAGGGCAGTCTTCCTCGGTTTTGGCAGTGGCTGTTCATCCATATTCACAGCTAAAACTGTGACTTGAAGATTTTGTTTTTCTTTTCAACTTTCTCCTTCACTGTAGCTATCGATTACGGTGTTTCATTACACATTTTCCAGTCACTAATTATTCCACACATTCTTCTTGGTGCTTCCATAATCACCATTGTTGTTGTGAACCTTCCTTCTATAGACTCACTTCCTTTTCGTTGTAAGTCAGATACAATGCTCCTGGATGGTGGGCTCACACACATAGGGTTTTCACTTTTCACATTCGTACCCCCTTTTCATCTATGTTCACCCTCTTTTCTGAACTTCTCTGAGTCACTACTAAAAGCCAGTGATCACTATCCTGGGAAACAGATGGAATCATCCTGATATTTGGACTGTTCCTGATCACATACCACAAAGTCCATCACTGATTTTCTTAACAAATGACAACAATACCACATTGTCTTGTTGTTTTTCGTCTTCTTAATCTTGTGTTTTCAACAGCTAGTCCTTTGCTTGGAGGTGAAGAGTTAAAATCATCTTAGATGTATGTTCTCTTAAGTGTTTGATTAATGATGGAAATTCTCCTCAGAGAAAATAAATTATTTTTTTCAAGAGAAATAGGTTGGCTGGCCAGTACCTACCTTTTCGCTGTACCGCTGATAGACACAGAAATATATGATGACGGAAATAAAATGAGCTTTTGGAACAGGGTTCCTTCTTTAGGTAATAGGGAAGGCAAGGAAAAAAGGAATGGGAAGGTAATTCACAAACTTGGTCATGAGGATGGTGTTTGAGAATTGTGAAATTCAGAGATCCTGTATATTAGTACTTAATCCACAATCCTCAAACACCATCCAGTACTAATATATAGTATCTCTGAATTCCAGAATCCTAAAACACCTTCCCTTTCCTTCCCCATTCCTTTTTTACTTCCCTTCTCTATTAACTGAAGAAGGAACCCTGCTCTGAAAGCTCATTTTATTTTCGTCTCGTTCCTTTCTGTGTCCGACTATCGGTGGTACAGCAAAATGGTAAGTACTGCCAGCCAACCTATCTCTTCTGTGTCATTTAAAGGTTTTCCATTTGAATAAATACAATAATTGTGTGTTTTTTTCATGATGGGTAAACGATCTCTATTGCCAATTAAGAATACAATACTTTTAGTGAAGAGTCTACATAGTGTCTTAAATAACTCACCTTAGTTTTATTAATGTCTTGGGAAAGGCCAGAAAAACTGTTGCTCTATGTACCATCAAAGCTACAGAGTAAATTCCTTCACAACATTCTTTCTGGTTGATAAAATTTACAGTTTTATTCTTTGCAGACTAGTATATCCTATCACCAGTTGCTGTTGAATCTTTCGATTACTATAGGAGAACAGTGTCCATGTTTGACACATCTCTCATTATCTTTCTTTCTGTATTGAATTGAAAAAGAAATTTAGGAAAAGACTTGCTAATTAAACAATGTAGCAGCTCTTGCATAAAATTATTTATCCTGTGGTACATAAGCCTGACCTTACATACAACATACTTTGTGTAGGAGAAATAAAAGGAAGAATTCTACCGGCGCCTGGCGAGGAAGAGGACGAGGGGGAACAATGACGATGATGAAGAAGGCGCTCCAGTAAGTACAGACTTGTGTAATTTTCACCTGTCACCCCTTTGAAACTATGCCAAATTTTCATGTGAATGAAAGATACGGAACATTGACCAGCTGTTACATTCTTATTTTGATAATGAACGAACGTCTTGAAACCAGCAAAAGTGATGTGAATGCACCAGTTTCTTTTTCCAGTTATTTACAAAATTATTACGTTGTAAGATGAGTCATTATATTCACTGTATCCAATTAGTTTATAAAAATGAGTATGCCTTGAATATTCAGGTTTTGAGAGTTAGTAACTTGTACCTGCTATTTATTCACACTGCAGAACACGAATAGCTGCCAGGGTGAAACTTTATCAATATCCTTTCTTTTTTTTTTTTTTTTTTTTACTTGGATAAGAGATAAAAAGTAATCTCAATGTTCAGTAATGTAGATTGTTTTTCATCTAATTTTGCAATTCGACAGGAAACTTCATTTGATATATACATGTATGTATAAAATAAAGATTGTTTGACTTACGCAAGGTACAGGCTCGCCGATAGAAACGTAAAACACAAATTAAAAAAAAACATACAAACATTAAAGCTTTTGCCACCGCTGGCAGCTACTTCAGGAAAAAGGGGAAGGAAGGACAGGAGATAGGGAAGGATATGGGTTTTAAGGAAGTGGAAAAGGAGTCATTCCAATCCCAGGAGTGGAAGGACTAACCTTAGGGGACAAAAAGGAAGGTAAACAAATACACACACACTCACACACATCCACACACACACACCTAGGCAGACATTTGTGACAAATGTTTTGCTGGCAACAACTACTAGCTTCATATGTTGCCCATGTTCAGGCTTCACCACACTGCCCGAACTGCCAGCTCCTCTTTCCAGGCGCTGCACTCCCTATCCCTCCATGACGGCCAAAGTCGAGTTACCCAATCTCAGTCCATGTTCATTTTATTATTTCGTCTCTCGAATCCTATCCACTCCCTACCACTTTCCAATGTTCCTTTCAAACCCCTACTGGATCTGTCCCGTGCATCGAAAGACTGCATTTCTCCATCACAACTTCGTTTCCAGTTCCTGCAACTCCTTTATCTGTTCCGTGGCCCCTAAGCTATCTATACTGATGATTCCCTGGCAGATAGCTATGCTGGGTATGCACGTCTCCACGGTCCTTGTGTCGAACAGCGTTCATTACCCTGTGAATGTAGGGTCTTTACCACAGTACTGGACGTCATTAAAAGGGATTTTGGGACACCTCAAATCCTACCCCAGGGGGGTCATCTATCATCTGTAGTGACTCACTGAGTGGTTTGCAGGCAATCAACCAGTGCTTCTCTTGCCTTACATTAGTGCTGTCGATACAGCACACTGTTTATTCTCTCGGCAGATGTGGCCTTCGTGTGGACGCCAGGCCACATTGTCGTATCGGGGAATGAACATATCGATCGGTTGGCCGAGCAGGCCACTACAGCACTGCCTCTGGAGATAAGCGTCACAGACTCGGACCTGTAGTTATCTTTGCACTGGAAGATACATGAGGGTTAGAGCACTGAATGGGCTACCATTGGTGCGCAGAATAAGCTACTCACAGTCAAGTCATCCACGGCACTGTGGAAGTCTTCACTGCGGCCCAGACGTTGTGACGCAGTTGTCCTCTGTTGCCTCCACATACGGCATACATGGCTGACCCACGGCTATCTCCTTCGCCATGAGGCTCTGCCTGAGTGTCGGTGTGAAGCAGTGCTGACAGTAGGGGATACACAGCACGGGTGTGGAAATATGCCAGTGCCATCAGACTGACTGTGCAGAAGGAACAGTAGTCCATCTACTGATGGATTGTCCACTTTTAGCCAACTTGGGGCAATCTTTTAATCTAACAGATGCTCTACCCATAGTTTTAGGTGACGACGCCTCCATGGATAACACAGTTTTAAGTTATATTTGCGCAGTTGGTTTTTACAATTCCTTTTCATGAGTTTTGATTTTTGGTGCATTGTTTAATTGTTTATGCTCTTGTGAGTGGACTATTAGCTAGGAACAGGGGACTGATGACCTAGCTGTTTAGTCCCCTAAAAACCACCACCACCAACAACAACAACAACAACAACACTAACAACAATTGGTTTTTATTTCAGCTACACTTGTGGTATTTACTGTGGGAGAGTGAGTGTCGAGAAAATAATGCACCAATCGGAGTGGGAATCATTACAAGAATGGCATTATTAATTGCAGTGAGATCTTTTTGTGAATATTAAATAAAATTTCTCCTCTGAATGCTAAAATTTTGTTAACATCCACCTGTATAGGCAGACATGATCATTATGATAAAGAAAGAGAGTCCATATCAAAAATTGAAAGATTTACATGTTCTTTTTTCTCACACGCTATTAGGTAAAAGAATGGGAGAGAAATATAATGAGTGATTTGATTAACTGGCATGCACTGACATGTGATTTGCAAAGTGAAGACGTAGCTGTAGATTGTTTGGAATATTATTGTCCTTTGTTTCATTGTCACTAATTTGACTTGATTTAATGTGACAAAGATTGTGTAAGATTACTGAGCAGATAATGACAACTTTGGGCAGGTGAACTCTTCTACTTTTCAGACATATTTTTTGATCTAAAAGTGGACTATTTAATAAATACCTATAGGTTACAAGAGAATTTAAGTAAAGTGTCTTGTAACATACTGTTGAATGTGTCCTAGAGTCTTTACAAAAATAAGGAATGAGAAATATTCAACAATATTTTTGAGAAAGATAGGTTGCTTACTCACCACAGTCAGCCGTCAAGGCCTCTGTCAGTTCGAGAGACACAAACCTAAACACAGTCACAGACACGACTGCCGTCTCTGGCAACTGTGGCCAGTCTGTGCTCCCAGCAATGCTGAGGCAGGATCAACCAGTGGTGCACGTGAGGAAGTGGCAAGGAAAGTGAAGCAAGAGGAATTGCGGGGGATACACAGCACAGGTGGGGGAATGCGCCAGTGCCGTCAGAAGGACTGTGCAGAAGGAAGGGAAGGGATTGAGATGTGTGGCAGGATGGGAGACAAATGTAAGGATAGGGAAAGTGAAGGAAGGGTTGCAGAGGCAGGAACTAACTGGGGGATTGCGGAAGCATAGGATATATTGTAGGAAGAGTTCCCACCTACACAATTAAGAAAATCTGGTGTTTGTGGGGAGGATTCATATGGCACAGGCAGTGTTGAACAACATTATGCAGTCCTGCCTGCTGTGCAACAGGATGGTCTAGCTGTCTCCTGGCCACAAGGTCAGAAAGGCATGAGCATTAGGTATGTTGGTGTAGAGAGAGGTGGCATCAACTGTGAGGAGCATGGTACTAGGTGGTAAAGCAACAGGAACTATGTAGAGTCGGTGGAGGAAATGGTTGGTATCTTTCATATAGGACGGTAGGTTGTGAGTAATATGATGAAGGTGATGTTGGGGGCATCATAACTGGCCACAGTGGGATTGCAGGGTTGTTGGTTTTACAAACTTTAGAGAGCATGTAGAAGGTGAGGGTGTGGGGTGTAGTATGGCTGAGGGGATAGACACTTGGAGAGGGGTCTTGGGGTGGTCCTAAGGATTTGAGAAGGGACTAGAGATCTGTTTGGGTTTTTGTTATAGAATCATTGTGACAGGGTTTGTACATGGAAGAATCAGACAGTTGGTGGAGATCCTGTGCAGCAGTCCTTGCTGTCTAAAACTAAAGTGGTGGATCCTTTGTGGTAGGTAGAATCATAAGGTCTGGATCAGTTTTTAAGAGGGGGATAACATTTCTTTCTGAGGCGGTGATGTTGGTATCCATTTGCGTAAAGATGGTGAGGCCAGGTTGGAGGTTAGGAAATTCTGTAAAGTTCGAAGGGGATTATTTTGGGGCAGTATGGTGGATTTTGACTGGGTGGAGGAGTGAACGGGTTAGACAGATCTCAATATTGGTATTGGTATTGTGATGTGACCATGTGATTCTACTTATTTCAGAATCCCATCAAATAATTAATCATCTTCTTAGTGTCTCATTTATTGTAGTACATATTGGTAGAGGTCCAGATACTCAGTGCATTTAATACAGTTATTTTCAAAATTGAGGTCAATCAGACTTCTTCTCTATGAAAGTTATGCTCAGGAGAGATGAAGTATCACATTTCAACTTTATCTCATTACTTAAATCGTAAGGCAGTTCGTTTCTATTTGAGCAATAACAGGGGTATATTGTACCCTTCGTACATCACCAGTAACTCAACCATCTGGTTTACACTCTTACATCCAGATATAATAACACAAATTCCAGAGACAAGCTTACAACATGTTGCACTGCTACCTTGAATTTCTTCTATGTTCTGACAAAATAATATTCTTCTGTATGATTAATTCTCGGATGTGAATATACGGAACTTTATTGGTTTCTTCTACAAAGTCCAGCTAGTCCGTGCCTTGTGATACAGGAAATAATTTTTGTAAATCAGATTCTTCTCTGAAGATGCCTTCACATAACCATCAGAAAACCTGGAAATTTACTTCTCAGTTCCACTGATAAAGTACTAACTCTTCTTTCAGTCATACAGAACTTTATTCCATTCAGAACTAATACGTTAAGAGGATATTAACAGTTTTGATGTATATCTCTCGAAATCTTGGTCAATAATAATTACCATAACAACTGCATATAAAACAAATGATAATTAATCACAGATGTTAGTCTTCTTTCTTCCTTGGAGCAATGTAGTTCCTTTATCTTGTGCAAGTGAGCTCATATTCTCATGCCAAAACCTGCAAAAATAAATTCCGTCTGGCACTATTTCCTCACAAGTTGCCAAACCCCTTACATAATAAACCATTTGAATACCTTGGGTCGAGATAGGAACCAGTAGTGTATAATGTTACACTACAGATCCCCCTTCAGACACGAGATATCAAATTGCTTACTGTGAAACCTTCCAATACATTGTTTACATTATAAGTACAATATTTTATACATAACAATAAGGTAAGTAGTTTTACAGTGGGTCATTAATTGCTACTTATTGGGTGTTCAATATAGTATTCAAGCCTATCAGGAAATTTACACTCTAATGGAGGAGTACCTTCATTTAAAGTTAGGTTTGTATCTAAATTTTTTTCAAATTTTTCTTATCTTAAATCTCACTAATACGAGTATTCACTATAAACTCTTTCTTTTGAGATGTTCAAATTTCTCCTGGGTAACCTTTCTAATTGGGAACTTGAGGTTTCAATTCAATAGAAAGAGAGATAGCCCATTGCTGCTTCAAGCAAAAGAAAAAAAAATTGGAGTACCAAGCCTACATTGTTTACTCCCTAGGTGACAGCAAGTCTTTCCTTGACTGTACACCCTTCTGGATCAGTTACGTCCTCTTTTTTAGGCCCAACACAGGATAACAGCCTCTTTCTTGGGTCTGTTTACCCTACTAATAACCCAGAACAACCATTCACTTAACCTCTTACATACTATTTACAGGGATATCATATGAAATAATTATTGAAATAACTTTATATGCAAAAATTGCCATGCTATCTGTGTAATTGTCTTGGATATAAATATGGTAGCGACTGGAATGTTATTTTTCTCATAATTAAAATGTGTTTTCTGCATCAGATCAACACCTCTCGTAAAATATATTCATATTAGCAGATGCACATAGACAGAATGAATAATGTGGGCCCATGCTCGTCTTTGTATCACAGTTGTATAAATATTAACATGCAAAATCATTACATATTTATTTAATGTTTGCTGCATGCTTGAGTTCCAGTTCAAATTACCAATTTATCATACATTAAATTATTTATTAAGCATCATGTTATCAGTGAGGCCCATAGAGGTTCCTCAGTACGTAGTATTGCTACAAATTCAAGTAATGTTTGAATATTTTATACTGCGCTCTACACTTCACCTCGCCCGGTAGCTCCCATTGTCCAGCACTCCCCATGATAGGACTTAACCGGGACTTCCCTAATCTGGGGAAAAACTCTACCTCACTGGTCTCTCCTCTGCCTCAAGCCCACAGCGCTCGCCAACATGAGAAAATTCTGTCCATGGCCTTAATATAAATGTTGCTTCCACAATAAATGTTATCTTACTTAATACATATACTGCTACCATTAAATGAAAGATAAAGTATAACATTTTGTGCATTGGCATGGACAATGTCTGCAGTGTATTTAATGCTATTTAGGTCTTATATTTTATGACCAAGTGAACAGTAATCCCACACTACCCACTCACTATCCTTACATTCGTCTCCCATCCTGCCACACATCTCAATCCCTCCTCTTCCTTCTGCACAGTCCATCTGATGGCACTGGCATATTCCCCCCACACGTGCTGTGTATCCCCCCACCCCCTCACCTCTTCTCCTCCTTCCCTGCCTCTCCACTTCCTCACCCTACCACCCACCACTGGTTGCTCTCATCTCAGCAGTGCTGCGAGCACAGACTGGTCACTGGCCACAGATGGCAGTCGTGTGTGTGTGTGATGTTGTCTCTTTCTGCGGTTCATTGGACAGGTCTGCAGTAAGCAGGCAACCTATCCTTTTCAAAAATATTGTTGAATCTTTTCCTGAATTGCCATTGTGTTATACCAATACATGTGCTTCCTATCGTCAAACCTGTTAAAATTCAATTTAAATGTTCTACATGTTCTTATCTGGTACTGTATTCAGAAATTTGGCTTGCCAGCCTCTTGGAACAGTGGTGTCACAGTGTATAACACAACACTTTTACTGCACTTTTAATTTACCAATATTAACCCTCCGTCGGGTGCAGTCGGCCTCACAGGCCAGCAAAACAATTTTTTGATTCCCGTGCTTAACACTGGTGGTCCAGTGGTCCACCTCTCCATTTACTCGCGTAACTTTGGGAACCTGACACAATGCCGATCCGCAGGCTGCCATCGATTTCCACGCGGATCACGGGGAACTCCTTGGGCCTCACAGGCCGTCTGTGCCCGATTACGTTACAGTTTTTAAGGTGAGATTTTTAAAGATATTTTATTTTATTACTTCGTTTCAATGAAAATAAGTCTGTCCTCTGTGATTTTCGCTGTTACCTTCCGGGGAAAAAAAAGAAGACTTTGACGACGCTGGCCCTTCAGACTGAGTGTGCCTGATCGAGTTCTAATTTCAGTTTTCCTTTCTTTTCCTATGTTATCACATCCATATTTTCTGCTGAAATGTCCAGAAAAGTATATTATGCCTCTAAGCCAATGATCTTGTGGAAATAATGCGCCTCCTCGAGGACGAAACTGCTGAAGATCAAGCCGCGCTCAAAGATTTAGTCGATGAGAGAGACACCCACTCTGAGGATGAGGTAGGAGAAGGCAAGGAGGACTCGGCAGCTGAACAGGAAGTTTAGGGAACAGCTTGGAATATGAAGAAGAGAAGAAAATATGTTAGGAGTTTTTATTTTGGAAACGATAAGACGACAAAGTAGTCTAAGTAGATACCTTCTACTATTCATAGTGTGAAGAGTCACATCATTATTACACAACATCCAGTGTAAGAGATATTGCTACAAATGATGCCACCTATTGCAAAACCTTGTGTCATCAACTTCTAACTGGACAATTTAGCCTGTGTATGCTATGAATATATGTGGAATGACGATTCGGCTGCAAACTTGACTGAAAAAATTTTTACCACACAAGGAATGGGAAAGTTGTCCCACATTACCTCCCAGATGTCTAAAATGTGGACCATGCATGGCTGAAACAAGAGTTAGGAGGATGAAGAATCACGAATGTTCAGCTTGTCATCAACCAATCTGCTTGAGCGACGTATACGTTCTGTGCCATACCTGTGTTTCAGCTGTTGATTTGGGAGCTATAGCATCGGTTTTTGGCTGCAAATGTGGTGAGAAAAGATGATTCCATGTCAGAATAGACTGCCTAATGTCCTTTAAAAATAACTTCATTATACTTTTATGGATGTCTGTTCGACCAAGTTTTAATGCTCTTTGTGGGAAATTGGTAATGTTGGTCACTTTAGTTTAAGGTGTATTGTGTTCAATAAATCTATTATTATGCTTTAAGTTTGCTGTAATTCCTTCTTTTAGATCCTCTTCAAGACTAGCCGACACGCATTTTGAATTTGATTTAACATGGCGGAGCTAGTCCACAAAATATGTGGGTGGCCTCTCAGACCGGGTGCGCCTGATTTTGTTTCATCTGGAGGTGTGCCCGACGGAGGGTTAAATGAATGATACTAATAACAGAGAATTCTTAGCCGAGTAAATGGGGTTGTGATCAGATAGTACATGAAATAAAATACTCATTATGGGCATAGAAACTCCATTACAGAAGCAGAATCAAAGTTGCACTGAGTAACAAAATTACAGATTCCATACTATAATAAATCTTTCAATGTACCAAGTAAAGAAATCAAAACTTCAGGCATTAAGTTAGCACAAAGAAAATGAAGGGGAAAAGTCATGTCATAGTCAAATGTTCAGTTTTTTTTTTCTTTTTTTTTTTTTTTTTGTTTTTTTTTTTTTTTTTTTGCATTTTTATGTCTTCCCCATGGCTGAAACAAGCCTGTCACTATTTGTGCTGCTTCTCTGTTTGTCCTGTTAGATCTACTTGATGCACATCTAGGATGTGTGTTATGTAATCATTCAGGTTTCTATAACAATGGCATGCCAATGAACCAAAGCTTTACTCCTGTGTTACTTATGACTGATGGATAATTTGCGACCAGTCTGTTTCACATCCCTGCAAAATTATATTAAAATAGTGTATGACTTACTCATTTCACTACTTGTATAGGCATACAATACTGCATTATTTACTTCAATGAAGTGCTCAATTTTAAATTTCTGAACATATGAAAGAAGTTCTCAATCTTTGCACAAGTTCAAAATCTTATCTCATCTATCTGAATTTGGCTATCTTGGCACCTTGTACATACAGAACCCCATTGTAGGTAATTACATCATGTTTAGAAAGTCTAAGGTTTCTGCCTGTTTTGTTTGAAGTCATTAATATGAAACATGAACAAGAAAGTACCCCAACACACTTTTGTGGACCATACCTGACCCTTCTTTGATGTCTGTTGTTTAATATTCATCCTACAAGGAATTCCTCAACCAAATCAGTCACAGTGAAATCACAATTTGAGGTTCTTCTTGCTCTGATGGCTTTGTCATTGATAGTCGATTAATGATGAAAATTCTCCTCAGAGATGATAAATATTGTTGAAACGAGATAGAATGGCTTGCCAGTACTTACCATTGTGCTGTACCGCCGATAGTAACACAAATGAAGCAACAGAAAAAAGGGGACAAAAAGGACAAGCTTTCGGAACACAGTTCCTTCGTCAGGTGGGAGAGAAGGGAAGAAGAAAGGATGGGTCGTGAACTACCTTTCCCTTCTGTTCCCATCCTTTTTTCTTCCCTTCTCTTCCACCTGACGAAGGAACTGTGTTCCGAAAGCTTGTCCTTTTTGTCCCCTTTTTTCTGTTGCTTCATTTGTGTTACTATCGGCGGTACAGCACAATGGTAAGTACTGGCCAGCCATTCTATCTCATTTCAACAATATTTGTCATTGATAGTGTAAGATTGCATCAAGATCAGCTAAAGCTGTTTTGGACAAAGCAATTCTTTCTTTATTGCTATAGTACTCTAACACATGTCCAATCTCCACCTGTATTAAAGAAGAAAAACTGGCATATTCAGTATTAATTCAAAGTAAGTCTATGCCAAGGAGTGTGTCAGTATCCAGGCTGGGCATATTAGTCGGGGGAGACTTCAGCCTTGAGAATACAGGTTGGAAACCCTCTAGTTTCATTTCAGTTGGTACAGACGAGCAGTCTTGTGAGCTACTTTTGGACACATTTTCTGAAAACTGTCTTGAGCAGTTAAACCGGCAACTCTCACACAATAGAAATATTTTAGAGACAGGAGTTAGTGATCATGATATTGTCATAGTGTCGCTGGTGACCAGTGTTAATAAACCAATCAAGAAGGCTAAGTGCGTGTGTTTGTTAGAAGGAACACAAAAAATATTGTTGCTATTGCACTTAAAAAATTATTGGACATCATTCAGTTCTGGTACAATGGGTATAGAGGAATTATGCACTAAATTTAAATGTGTTGCAAATCAAGGGTTAGAGAAGTATGTCTGTAAAGTCAATTAAGGATGGAAAAGATCCACCGTGGTATAATAATAATGTTAGAAAGCTACTGAGAAAGCACTCTCAGTTCGAAAAAGAACAGACAAATGATGACAGGCAAAAGTTACTAGTGATATGTACATATATAAAAATATCAATGCATGAAGCATACAATAATTACCACAGCCATGCCATAGCAAAAGATCTTTCCGAGAAACTGAAAAAATATTTGGTCGTATGAAAAATTGATAATCGGATTGAAGCCCACTATCCAGTCACTCATTGATCATTCCAGGGCTGTAATAGAAGAAAGCAAATGGAAAGCTGAAGTTCTGAATTTAACTTTTAAGAAATCTTTCATGCAGAAGGACTGCACAAATGTACCATCATTTGCTCAATGCACTAACTCTCGAATGGAGGATGTAGTGATAGGTATTTCAGGTGTAGAGAAGCAGCTGTGAGAGTTAAATACAGAAATGTCTCCTTGTCCGGATGGAAAACCATTTCAGTTTTACAAAGAGTATTCTGTGGCATTGGCCCCTTACTTAGCTGGCATTTATCACGAATCTTGAATCCAGCATCTAGTGATTGGAAAAAAGTCCAGATGATTCCATTTTAAGAAAGGTAAAAGAACCTACCCACATAATTACTGGCCAATATCATTGCCATCTGTAGTAGACTTTTGGAGCATATTCTCATTTTGAATGTAGACAATTTCCTTGAGATGTAAAAATTTCTTTCTATGAGATTAGGAAACATCTTTTGTGTGAAACTCAGCTTACCATTTTATCACATGACATCTTGCAAGTCATGGATGAAGGGCAACAGGCAGATTATGTTTTTCTCCATTTCAAAAAGGCATTTGATGTGGTGCCTCACTGCAGACTTCTCACAAAGGAACAGCTTCACAGATTTGTGATTGGCTGGAAGACTTTCTAAGTAATATAATGCAGTATGTTGTTCTTGATGGGGAGTGATCATCAGAGACGAGTGTATCGTCAGGCCTGCCCCAGGGGAGTGTGATAAGACCACTATTATTTACTATATACATAAATTATCTGATGGACAGAGTACATTGTAATTTGTGGCTGTTTGCTGATGATGCTGCGGCATATAGGAGGGTGTCATCTCAAATTAATTGTAATAGCAGTTGGTGTAAAGAATGGCAGCTAACTCTAAATGTAGAAAAATGTGAGGTGATGTGTATAAGTAGGAAAAACAATCACATAATGTTCGAATACAGCATTAGTAGTGAGCTTCTTGATGCAGTTCCGTCATTCAAATATCTGGGTGTAACGTTGGCAGAGCGATATGAAATGGAATGAACATGTAAGGACAGTTGTCAGTAAGGTGGACAGCTGACTTTTGAAGATGTACTTCATCTGTAAAGGAGATTGCGTATAAAACATTTGTACAACTGCATCTTGAGTATTGTTTGGGACCCGCATCAGAATAGTCTAAATGAAGACGTAGAAGCAGTTCAGAGGCGAGCAGCTATGTTCGTAACTGGTAGGTGCAATCAATGCTCGAGCGTCACAGAAATGCTCCAGGAACTCAAATGGGGATTGCTGGAGGAAAGAAGTCATTCTTTTCAAGAAATTCTGTTGAATTTGAAGCTGACCGCAGAACGATCTTGCTGCTGCCTACTTACATTTTACGTAAAGATCACAAGAACAAGTTAAGAGGAATTAGGATTCATACGGAAGCCTATAGACATACTTTTTTCCCTCATTCTATATGGAAGTGGAATAGAAAAGGAAATAACTAGTAGTGGTACAGTGTATGCTCCACTACACACTTTATGGTAGATAGTGGACTATATATGCAGATGTATATTTGTAGATTTAACTTTAATACAAAATGTTTGACAATAGATAATGTGATTGATACTTTGACATACTGTTACTTCACTGACCTTACTCATAATAAATGCTAAAGCCCTTTGATGACAAAACTCATGTAATTATCCATAGCGATCAGCTCTGGGTCCCACTGTGTTTACTAACACACTCGAATAGTCTTTCAATGACTAAATGTCAATACACAAAGTGTAATGTTAACTAATTAGAAAAACATAGTAATCAATTACCTAAACTGACCTCAAATTAAATGATATCTGATAAGGCCCAGAAGTGTTCCTCCAAAAACAGTTTTGACTCCTAATATCAGAATGTCCCTTATTACATATACCACATAATAAAAAATGACATTTTAACACACTAAAAAGACACTGCGTCCATTAATTGAACGAAGCACACTGTCAACATCACATAGGATCCAGGTGAATTACAAGTTAACATGAGTAAACTCATTTTAGTATGGTGAGTGTTCCCCATAGCATTCACCTAAAGATTGGAGTGTTGGCATATTTTGCATGTTTCCTGTTGTCTTAAAGAACTGCTTTCTGCCACTGTATCTCTGAACAAGATATAGTGCATTGCTAGCAACAAGACCAATGAAAACATTATAACCTTCAAAAGCTTTTTACCTTTTTTAATTCTACTTGGTTTGTTTTAGCCTGTAGTATGAATTATTTTCGTTTGAAATATGATACACATGGAGATGGGGGAAAGTGAGCAGATTTCATCTCTCCTTTTACTATACCAAATGCCATTGGATTTAGATACTCTGGCAGTAAGGTAGCCCACCAAATCCACCTTTCCTTAAACAAGAAAGTGGGAATAACCACTAATTCAAAACAAAACTTCTCAGAAGCTACTCTATGAAAAAATTGTATAAAGATACAGACACTGAAAGGTACTATTAGATCTATTGTCACGTTGAAATGGAACCAGGCTTGGCTTCGAAGGCAACTAAACACAGCACTTATACTGAAAGCACATTTATTACGAACTCAACATACACACAGCACTGACTGCCTCTCAGGCAGAGTGCTCTGCTATTTATACACAGACAGAATTTACCAGAAATTAGAACAACATAAGAAACAAGTAGAATTTACAAGTGAAAATAAGAAAGATGTAGAACGTTCTGGAATTGTTAATTACAAAGAAATAAATTTTTGCCGGTGGGCGGGATTGAACCGGTGACCTTCTGTACCGCAGTCCGTGATGCTATCCCCTGCGCCACACCGGCAGTCAGTGTTCGTGGTCTCTCGCGGCAATATAGTGTAACAATGTTCATTATAACCCTGAGTGAGAATTGGTTAATTACTCTTCACTAATTTTGAAGTTTCAGCAAAATTTTCTTTGAAAAACACTGTTTTATTCAAGAAAATATGTAGCTACTAATAGCAAATAAACAGAACCAAAAAAGTTAAACCAATGACGACACACAAGTTTTGAGAGTAATAGCTTTGCTAATCAAATATTGGATTAAGTTGAGATGATTTCTAGTTTAGTAATTGTTATGCATTTTAAAGTTGATCTATTGTTAACACAGTCTATAGATACTTGTTTCTATATCTTATTGTAGTAGATGTCTTGAGCTATTCCATACTGTTGTAGGTTCTGCTACTACAGAACGTGGGGCTACTACAGGACATGGGGAGTGGATAAAATGAATGAATAAATAAGTAAAAGAGGTTATCAACATAAAAATTTTGATTATCAGAATGTGTCTTTGATCTTTACTAAAAACAGTATAAATAATTAAAGTACAGTTGTTTTAAAAATAAGTCTCATTAGATTTTGCAAAACAGTATATGTTAGAGAAACATGTTTGATACAACTAATTTTCCTTTCACTATTGCAGACATAGCTTAACACGTTGGCTGCCATGTGACGACCAGCGGCCACAGCAGGCACCTCTGGTGCACCTGTGACGTCATCACAGCAGCCAACATGTTAAGATAAAAATTCGTCTGATACTATATTGTTAATAAAATAAATAATTGCCTTCTAATTCTGTGTAGAACAAAAAATGGGGTTTATTACACTGAATCTCAATTAGTGCTGATTGCAGAACATTTTGTTGCTCAATACTGATATAGATGTCTATCAAGTTTTCTATTAACTATTTTGTAGTTGGTTTGTACCAGCTGTGTAAAGCAAGGTTTCACTTTTTGCAGAGGCTGAGGCGGAGGACATAAACATCTTTCTCGTTTGAAGCCGGAGCCACTACCTTCGTGTCACGGGAATGGCCTCTGCCGTGTTTTCCAGGTACTGTGCGCAGCGTGAGCAATGGTTTTGCAGCTCGTGTCACATCTGTTCACAACTTGACAGTGGGCAGTTGCTGTTCCTTTATAAAACTGTGCACTCGGAGACTGAGTTTGCTGCCTACTCAGTACTATGCAGTTACTGTCTCGGTACGAGGGCACAGTGTTGTTGTTCTCGGCTTACGATGTAGTGACTGAAGCAGCTGTGATGAACAGTCTGTGGTGTGATCAGCATGGTCTTGCATGTCCCAACCTTTCTCTGGAACCAACTGATGTTCCCTTAAGGTTGGCTGCACCAGCCTTTCCATTCTTCTGTAAATAATTCATATTAGCGGTTTGGAACCATTTATTATTTCTTTGTTATATCTGATAAAACACCTTTGTCTCTGTTATCTGTAATATGGTCTCCTGACAATGTGTGTACATTATTGAGTAGTCGAATGCAAATGAAATGTTCACTCTGTTCTCTATGTGGATAGCTCTCCTGTGGATGAGCTTGCCACATTTCTGGGTAAGCACATTCTGGTATTGTATATGTTCTTGTTGGCAAAGCCAGTAGCAAATGCCTTCACATGTTGTGGACATCTCTCTGCAGCCAAATGGAGTGTTGTACTCTCTACACTGTTCTGTACATTTGCTTGTGCTGATGTCACCAACAGTATCCACATGACCTGCACGTCCCTTCTTGTGCAGCCTGGACAGAGGTGCAGTGTATTGGAAAGTCACAAATGAAGGATTAGTCTGTGTGCATTAACTGGAGAGGTTCCCAGTTTCTTGTTACCAATATGGCCTTGTTTGCCAGGATGTGAAATATTACTCAATAGGAAGTACGCAACAACTTTATCGGCAATGTTTTTCAGCATCATTACCTTCACTTTGTTCCTTATATTTTACATGGTCATCTCATAAATGTGGTAAGTTGAGAACAACCTACAGTTACTTTCATGCGGTACATCAGTGCGGGTTCTGTAGTAGTTACTACGACTATACAGGGTATTCCATTTTAATCTAATCAGACCAATATCTCTATATCTCTGGAGTCGCACAGTTCTGCAAAAACTGTCTCTAGTGAGAGTTGTAAGTTTTAAAGTGGTTCACAGAAGGATCATGACATTGAACACTGTTTTCAAGGTCAAACCGAGGTGAAGTGAATTTTTTTTCAAATGGTAACCCCTATTATTTGTTCCATATTCATATTATACATGAAGAAATACCCTTTTTTTTCTTCTTTTAGAGGCACTTCATTGTAACATCCCCAAGTTACCAGTATCGCAAGAACAAAGCATGATTGGGTGGGAAACATTTTTGATGAAAAATTTGTGTGGTTTATGAACTCTGCCCGCTGGTGAAATTTTCATGAACTTGAAGTGACCTTGAAATTCTTCAGCACAAATTAACCAGGAAGTAAGTACCATTTGCATAGCATAACCCAATGTGCACCACTTGGAGGCTGCTGAATCAGAGGCCAGCATCATGCTTACGCCATTACAAAAGAAGAGAAGGGCGGAGCTTCAAGGCTACCTAATAAGCGCCATTGTCAGAGAATTTGAAATCATGACTGGGGGTTCAGGGAGACTTCAAAAATTTCTCGGCTGTGCTCATTTGGAATCTTTCTTGACTGGCGGGACTTTGATAAATTTCTCTCTTTTGGACTTGGACACAATGTGTGTTAAGGGACTTACAAACATTCTGCCTTGGCGAACTCTGATCAGTTTTGCATTGTGGGATACCAAATCCATACAAGCAACTGTTTTTTCAACAAGAATGGTGAGAGCATATTAGATAAAATGCAGCTGAGTCACTTTGTCTTGCAATCAACTTTATTGAGCTCATGTCAGTAATTTCTACCTTCTCTCCATATTTGAAATGGCTGGATTACCATGGCTGGATTACCATGGGGTATTTCATTGTTTTATTATTTACATAAATATTGAGATGTGTAAATGTGCCTTTGATAGGGTCAATACAAGGGGCTCACCGCTGCCCCCCCCCCCCCAGCAAATTGACGACATGTGAACGACAGAGGAGACCAAATTTCACAACCTATCTTACCACAAAAACCTTTGTTGTGCCAGCGACAATGTCTCCTGCTGCTCTTTTGGTGTCATTTACCAGATCATGGTTCATGGGGGACTGAGTGTGGTCTCACCAAATCGTTGTTCCACCCACATCTAAAACATTGCCTCTTATATTCCCTAACGTGCCTGAAAGACCACTTCAGATTACTATCAGACTGATTATTATGCTCAGACTCAAGGCAACCTTTCGCTCATCAGCATAAGCATATTTGGTCAGCTCATTAACACCTTCTAGTAATTAATCCCATCACAAAGGGCGCCCAAGAACTAACAACCATGTATGATACTGAGGGCACATTCCCTCAATAACATTAGATACCACCTTCGCCTCGGGCATCTCAATATTAAGTGCAAGGAAGGACGACAAAACCCTGTCCATGGAAGATCTCAAAGATTCTTTCGTTGCTTGCACATACCAAAGATATTCATTCTCCAGTTCTCTACACATCCATTGAGGTAACTGCTGCTTGACTACATTATGACAGAAACCTTCCAGAGACTGTGTAGTCTTATAGGCTCTAGGAATCATTAATATTAGATCACCTTTCACTAGAGGGTACAACAAGGCCCACGACAGAATAAGTTATACTAAAGGTCTCAAGATATTGTTCTAGCTTAACCAAAAGACATAAAAAACTCTTTACAGGATCCTTCCTCTGAACATTAAGGTGATCTAAGCCATGTAATAAGCAAAGGATGAGATTGGGAAGGTTGGAAATCTTGTATGAGACAACCAGAAAAGGGGTTTCCTCAGATGGCAGGGCAACTAGATCCTTTCTGGCTACTTGCAACAAATCTGATTAAAGTGCTCAATGTGCAAGTCCTCTCCACCACCTGAATTTTTATCTAATCCCAATGATAAGGTTTCATTCAATAGGTCAGTCATAGCCATAAGTAAAGTATCCACAGCTAACTTAGCATCGACATCCATCAACCAACCTTTTAAGTCCCCTATTTTTTTGTCCTTCCTGGCCAATCTTTCAGGAAAGGATTTACTCAGGATGCGTGGGATACATTGACAGCTAAAACAGCTATACTGATTATTAAGACGAATTTTATTTACTAATATGTACAAATGTACTTAACTTCCAAAGACATGTCTGTGTCGCAGCGGCACTTCTTCTTGTGTGATGCTAGCTGTGCTGAGTCCTAGTGACTCCCTATTTTGAAGCCGAGTTCAGATGGGCCCATCTAGAGGCATGTTGGCCTAGATATAGCAGCTTGTAGAGAGTGCACTTCTCGTTTTCTCTGTCTAGGAGGCGTGGCGCCGGCGTGTGATAGTCTGCCAGTTGTCTGCTGCCATATTCATGATCATTCTTGTGCATCAGTTGTGTGGCACTGACTTTACACCACAACATCCCTCCCCCCCCCGCCCCCTCCCCCCAAAGTGCTAAACCATTGTTGTGTAGGGAGCTTGTCAACGAGGGATGTGGCAGGCTCACGGCTGTAGTTATTGGACCAGAGTCTGTAGCTGCGGAGGCCTGAGCTTGCGAGGGAATGTCCTCTGGGAAAACCTCCGAAGGGTGACATTGGTGACATTGGTTTTGACATTGGCTTAGGATGCTGTGTGGTGTGCTGGTCCAGGTCCATTGGGATTTTGAGTGGAGGCGGAGGTGGTGAGGGCTCCGCCTCCACGAAGTCGGGCCACGGTGCCACGGAGAACTGCCGTGGGGGGGCTGCCGAGGTCGTGCAGGCAGCGGAGGTCACACGGTCTGCTTGTTGCACGATTCTGCTGAGAGAAACACAGGAGGATCACAAGGTACACAACAATGGTGAAATTGGTTTCGGTACCTGCATACAATTCCATGAGGAACTGAAATTTCAAACATGGAAGCACCGAAACATTTGACGATCTCACCCCGATCGTGCCCCCCTCCCACTATCTTTGTAAAAGTCTGGGTTATGTGGAGCGAAGCAATACTTGCATGTCGGTGGCTGCTGCTCCAGGCGGCACGGTGGGTAGAGTGCGGTGGCGGCGGCCTTGCAGCAGCTCGGCTGGTGATGACCCTTCTTGTGGAGGCAAGTGGTAGGAGGTGAGAAACAGTTGCAAAGCTGCCTTCCGTTAGTGCGCCGAACGGAGTGTGGACATATGTTGCATAAATGTCTGGATGATGCATTCCACAGTGCCATTTGTTGGCAGGTGAAAGGGTGCACTGGTGAGATGCCAATTCATTGCGTGCACAAAAGGAGTGAAATGTGAACTGAGGGCCATTGTCAGTGACTATCAGTTCAGGGAGACCTTCCAGACAAAAAATTGAAGATAGTGCCCCAATTGTGCTACTAGAAGTTGTAGAAGACATTAGCACTGCAAAGGGGTAAGCACTAAAAGCATCAACCACAATAAGCCACTTGGTGTTCCATAAGGGACCAGCATAGTCAATATACAATCATTGCCACGGTGAATCTGCTTTGGGCCACGCAAAAAATTTCTGAGGTGGGGCGGACTGGTTGGTAGCATAGACTGAACACTGTGATGTCATCTGTTAAATATGGGCTTCCATACCCTGCCAAGTACAGTGCCATCATGCCAATTGCTTAGTTCGAAACATTCCCCAATGTTCTTGGTGAAGTAAGCCCAATACTATTTTCTGCAAAATATGTGATTGTCCACCGTCATTTGAAACTAGACTGACACCTCTATGGACTGAAAGATCATTTCTTCCATCAAAATAGCTATCTAGCAGCGAATTTTGAATGTCACATTGTGAGTGAGGCCAATCCGTGTGAATATAGCGCAGCAAAATTCGTAAATTGTGGTCTGTTTCTGAGACCTGAGTATTTTTCCTTTAGTCCAATGATCGAATGAGGAGAGTAGCAAACCATCTTCCTGTGCATCTATCTGACAACAACACATCACAGAAATTTCAAAGTCTTTATCAGGGCCAATCGGAAGACAGGAAAGTGTGTCGGTATTTCCATGGTGAGTTGTGGGTCTTAAAACGTTACTAGGTTATTGAGTAATTACTGTTCAGTCATTCTACCAATTTCAAACATATTGAATTCAATACTCAGCTTTTCAACATTATGATGTATGGGGGGTTCTGCTCACTGCAAAATTATTTACTTGGGAAGTCGAGGTAGAAAATACTCGTAGGTATAATTTCTCACTTATTATATAATTTCCAATCAAACTGCTTCTTATTCCAGCAAAAACATACAACTTCATAACTTGCGTACCCAAGTCACCAGAACCTAACTGATAGTACTTCCACAGACTGACATAGATTCCAGAGCACTTTACAGGCGCCAAAACTTGAACCCCTGCACGCAAGGTGGTGAGGCAAATATATATAATATTGACAATAATGACATTACATTATGTATTGTTCATAACAATTGAGTATACTAATTTACAATTAACAAACACACAAGTAAAACATTTCATGTACACAAAAATAATAACAATATAAAATGAAAACTATACGTACTATAATTTTAGATGCCGCATATCTTTTTAAGTCTTAATCTCAGTACTTTTTGTTTGACAACAAAGTGCAATGTTAAATGTCAATTAATTAGTTAATGAGTACATCATACATGTTCCTAACATATATTGAACTATCAAATATCTTGGCAATTCGCAAAATAGACTCAAAATCTCAGGTCAGTAAATATATACAAAGAATTACAATATTGAAATCTTGACTATTACATTAATTAACACAATTAGCTGGTCAACACAACTTGTTTATGAGCCTCACATATATACAATGCTATTTATTTTCATGTCGTACGAATTTACATAAAGTATCTACAATTCGTCTGTCTAGTTCTTGCAATAATGTACAGTGACGGAACTATTGCTTATAGAACTGTCTGGAAAGAAACTATATGAATCTCTGAATTAATGAAATCAATCACTTGTTAACTAATCACAGTATCACCGAGACACTGTCCTACACTGATTCCTAGGCTGGCTATTTCATTTGTAACCAACTTCACACACAACATATATCACTATTAGACCACACAATTCCAGGTCCGACGCAGAAGGTATTGTACGATAACATTGAGATGAGAGGGCCTGCAGTATCATCACAATACCCCCTCCCCCCCCCTCACCCAATCAGCTCGACGATGCCATCCGAAGTGGAGGTGATGCAAGAGTGACTTTGGATTGCTTGGACCAGGTGGCTGGCTTGTTATCAATTATTTCCTCTTGAAACAAATGAGCACCAATTCCATAATCACTACCTTCAATACTTAAACAAAAAGGTAATGATAAGTCTGATCTGTATAAAATATTGTTGTTACAAAGCTGATTTTTTTATTTCTTCAAAGACTTGTATGCATTCTTCTGCCCCTCAGGGGCTCAGCATTAATTTGCTGAGTACGAGCTTGGCGAACCCGGGGTCCTGAGCTGTGGGCTGTGTCACGCCAACAGCCCGCTACACCGTAAGCTCTGTGCGTGCCTCAACGACCATCGTACAGCGCGACGGTGGAACGTTGTACGTTTCAGAGCCCGGGGATCTTGGCTTAATCACCTGGGTCGCGAGGATGGTACAAACCTCTATAAAAAAAAACTCAATCTCAAGGTGTGCTACGTGCCAAGGAGACGCATGGCTGTTGAGGTTGAACAGCCGCTAGCGAGCAACCTCTGAGGAACCTGCCGCACCTCAGTTGTATCAGGCTTACCCAGGCAAGCGGGGCTCTGCCTGGGTGGACCTCTTTTCCCTAGCTGCTCATGGGACGACAATGAAACGAGCCATAAACAGCGTAGGTGGGCGCAAAACCGCCGTCTCTAAGAGAGGTAGAAACGAATATAATGGTGCACAGTATGACCCCCGATCGTTCCCTTCCCTGGCCACACCTTGGGAAGAACGTCGGGCCCTTAACCAATCTGAGCCTTACTCCCCCCAGTACTTAGTCTGTACTCGGGCTGATGGGGAATCCTTTACAAATACTAAGCCGCAATTTTTTGTTGACACTATTGAAAATCGATTTGGTGAAGTGGCATCATTTTCCAAAATGAGAAGCGGCTCTGTCTTAATACAAGCGGCATCTCCTGCACAGTCAAAGGCTCTACTTGCTTGCGACAAGCTGGGAGACGTCGCCGTCAGTTTCACGCCGCATAAGACGCTCAACATGATCCAGGGTTTAGTATTCCACCGCGATCTCCTGTCACAGACGGACGACGAATTGCGCGCCGACTAAGAGCGGCGAGGAGTTCACTTCGTCCGGCGCATCTACAGGGGACCGAAAGATCGCAGGGTTGCCACCGGTGCATTTATCTTGGCCTTCGAAGGCGATGTACTGCCTGAGAAGGTCAAGATAATGATATACCGGTGTGAAGTAAAACCGTACATCCCTCCCCCTATGCGATGCTTTCGGTGCTGGAAGTTTGGGCATATGTCCTCCCGATGCACTTCCAGCCCCACATGTAGGGACTGTGGGCGACCATCACACCCAGACGCGCCATGTACACCACCTCCTCTGTGTGTGAATTGTGGGCTGCAACATCCGCCTTGCTCGCCGACCTGTAGTGTGTTACATAAGGAACGAAAAATCATGGAATTCAAAACCCTGGATAGATTAACGTACTCGGAGGCCAGACGAAAGTATGAGAGGCTTCATCCCGTTCGGATGTCGTCATCGTTTGCTGCCATTGCGTCATCTCCGATCTCTATGGGGACGTCAGCCTCCCATGTCACGCCACCTTCTGTGGCCCCTGTCGGCCGGAAACATCAAACTGCCCCCTTGACTGCTGGGGGCCCTTCTTCTGTTGCCCCCCCACCACCTCCTGTGGGGGCAACTGCCCCACAACCGTTGGGGACTCCGGTCCCTAACACCCAGCTGGAGAAGCAGCAGCCTTCTCCGGCACCTCTCGCCAGGAAGGGGTCCCTGGGCTCCCTTCCTCCTATGGTTTCTCCCACTGATAATGTGGGTACCAGTGAGTGGCTGACACAGCCACTTACTTTGAGTCGTGGTCATAGGGCTTCAAGGTCCTCCTCAGTCCCTGAGGCTGAGGTCGAGGCCCCAAAGCCCACCCAGCAAGAGAAACCTAAAAAGGAGCGAGAGAAGAAAAGGTCGAAGGCTGCTAAGCAACCATCTTCCACGGTGGAAACTGTACCGCCGCCGCCGCCGCCGCCACCACCACCACCTCACACGTCTGAGGACGTGGTGGAACTCCTCGCCTCACCAGAGGACTTGGCTATCACCAAGACCTTGGAGGCGATGGATGTAGAGGCCCTGCCTCCCCCGACGGCGACGACTGGTGATTCCGTGGAACAAACAGCACCATCGATACTGCCATGCCTCAGCAATCAAGAAGTAGCATGATCTTGCAATGGAACTGTGGCGGCTTTTTCCGCCACATACCCGAGCTGCAGCAATTACTGTGCCGCTATCCTGCTTTCTGTGTAGCCCTACAGGAAACATGGTTTCCTGTCCAACGGACCCCAGCCCTCCGCGGCAATCGGGGCTACTATAACAACCGCACTGACTACAACAGGGTATCTGGAGGTGTCTGCATTTATGTCCTAGCCACTGTTCCTAGTGCTGCCGTGCCTCTTAACACGGCTCTCGAGGCAGTGGCTGTTAGACTCAGGACAATGCAGGACATGACTGTCTGCTCTCTGTACCTCCCACCAGATGAGGTCGTGTCCCTTGCTGACCTCACTGCCTTGGTCACGCAACTACCCCCACCATTTATCCTTTTGGGGGATTTCAACGCCCACCACCATCTCTGGGGCGGTATACAGCCCTCTGGACGTGGTAGAGACGTTGAAACATTAATGACACAGCAGGACATATGCCTCTTAAACAACGGTGCACCCACACATTTTAGTATAGCACATGGCACATATTCTGCTATTGACCTATCTGTATGCAGCCCAGGCCTGCTCCCACATTTGAGTTGGAGAGTCCACGACAACCTTTGCGGGAGTGACCATTTCCCCATTCTTCTGTCACTCCAGCACTTTGAACCCCCCCCCCCCCCAGGGGGCCCACAGTTCTTTTGTGGGTACGTGTGTGGCGCGCACGGGGCCCCGAGCTGGAGCAGCCTTTCTTCTGCCCCAGGCTGCTTCACTTTCCCTCCCGGTTTATGCCTTCGCCCGGAGACGGGCATATTTCGTGAGCTACGGTGGTTCTTTTTGTGGTTTTTCTTCCTTCGTTCCTTCCTTTCTTACCCTTTGTTTTCTGTCTTTCTCTCCTTGTACTCTCCTAGCCTTCTTCTCCTCATTCGTCTCCTCTTCGGCGTTTGAGACACTTCTTCCTTCTTTCTCTTCATTTCCTATCCTCTTCTTCTTTCCACCCTGTGCGTGTCTGAAGGCCGACCGACGCATTATCGTGCGTAGCAGGTGACGGGGTAACACGTAATTCCCCGCCCCGGGTAGACAAGTAGGGCACGTACGTACCCCCTGGTAAAGGCCAGGCCCAGGGAGGGCTGATTACCCGAGCTGGTACCTTCCGAACGTGCCGATTGGTCCCTCCGTCAGTTCTCGGGAGGTGTGACCTGAGGTGTGAACAATCACCCAAGGCGGGTAAGCCCTCGGAGAGGGGCCCCACTAGGAAGGAGCGTCGGCGAGCACTACAACGCACTACAACGCCACCGGCGCCACCCTACACTTGACAATCTGATAGCCTTTAAAAGGCTCAGGGCCGGAGCCCGACGACTTATCCGGAAAAGTAAACAGGACTGTTGGGAGCGGTACGTTGCCTCTATAGGCTCTCGTGCCTCCCCTTCTCGCGTCTGGTCTCAGGTACGGTGCCTCTATGGATAACGCCCACCAGCGGGAATCCCATCTCTGACCATCGATGGAACTCTCTGTACTGACCCGGCCGTTATTGCTGAGTGCATGGCAGAGCATTATGCGAACTGCTCCGCGAATTACAGTGCCACCTTTTGCTCCCTTAAACAACGGGTGGAGCGAAATCCTCTATCTTTCCACACTCGCTGCCGGGAACTGTACAATGCTCCATTTACAGAATGGGAGTTTGCCACTGCTCTTGCTGCATGCCCCGATACCTCTCCGGGACCAGACCGCATACATGGCCAGTTCGTCCGTCACCTGTCAGGGGACAGCAGAAGTGCTGGCGGCACCTAAATATATTGCGATGTCTCAGCCACACCGCCTGGGGAGCTGACCGTCGAACCCTCATGCGCCTCTTTACGATGCTCATCCAATCACGCCTGGATTATGGGAGCCAGGTGTGTGACTCTGCATCACCTTCAGCACTGAGCATCTTGGATCCTATTCTTAATGGTGGTGTCCGCTTAGCAACAGGAGCATTCCGTACCAGCCCTGTGCCTAGCCTCCTTGCTGAAGCTGGCATCCCTCCCTTGAGGTACCGCCGGCAACAGTTGCTGGCCTCCTACATTGTCCATGTCCACGCCACGCCTCACCATCCAAATCGCAGGTTATTGTTTGCAAATACCGACCTTCCCTCTCCGCAACGTCGACCCAGATCGGGTCTTCCAGTCGCGGTCCAGGTACGTTCTCTTCTTTCTTCACTTGAGTCTTTTCCTCTCTGTCCTGCATTATCTTGCCTATCTAATATCCCTCCTTGGACCAGCCCTCGCCTCCAGCTTCACCTTCCTGCGATTCGAAGGCGTCGATTCCACCACACTTACTCAGACACCAGTTTCTGGACATACTTAGCACATTCCGTGATGCAGACGTCATATACACTGATGGCTCCCAGGTAGACGGCAGAGTGGGTTACGCCTATGTTCATGGCGACCACATTGAACAGCGCTCCCTGCCCCCTGGCTGTACTGTCTTTACGGCAGAGCCAATCGCAATAAACCGTGCACTCGACCATCTCAGAGCATGCCCCAGGAAGTCATATCTTATCTGTAGTGACTCCCTGAGTGCCTTGCACGCTCTCGACCACTGCTTCCCCAATCACCACTTGGTGCGATCCATCCAAGTCACAGTGTTCAGTCTTGGCAAGTCAGGCCGTTCTGTGGCATTCATCTGGACCCCTGGCCACATTGGGATTCCAGGGAACGAACGCGCTGATCAGCTGGCCAAGCAGGCCATCACATGCCAGCGCCTGGATATCGGTACCCCGGAAGGCGATATCCGCTTGGGTCTCCACCGAAAGATCTTAGAGGCCTGGAATTCGGAATGGGCAACAATGAGTATGCCCAATAAGCTCCGCGAAATCAAGCCCACGACAGCATCTTGGAAGACTTCCCTAAGGCCTTTTCGAAGGGACACAGTCGTTCTCTGTGGCCCGCGTATAGGCCATACGTGGCTAACGCACGGCCACCTCTTACGCCGAGAGGAACCTCCACAATGCCATTGTGGCGCTGTGTTGACTGTAGTCCACATCTTGTTGGACTGTCCACTTTTAGCTGCATTGCGGCAATCTTTTAACCTGCCTCCTGCACTCTCTTTGATTTTAGCTGACAACGCCTCTATGGTTTTATTCGCGCAGCGGGCTTTTATCACAAGCTTTAACGGTGGGTTCGTATGCCTGATCTTCAGGCATACACCGCTTATAGTTTTAATCTGTTGTCGCTTTTGTCTTGTCAGTCCCTTTTCTGACTGGCAGTTGTATAGTATGTGCAGAATGGCTGGCTCATCCATTATTATCCTAGTGATCCGCCAGCCAACAACATCTGCTGTGATTTTTAGTTGATTATTAGTCCCACCACTACAGTGGTTCCCTTTCACTTTTTATGTTGCAAATATGACCAACACTGTCTTCCTGTACGTCTTCTGTACTAGTTGCAGGGTGCTTATTTTAATCATCCATGAAATCCTGTGATCTCTTAGCTGGGAACAGGGGACTGATGACCACACAGTTTAGTCCCCTTTAAACACCCAACAACCAACCAACCAACCAGCATTCTTCTGGCCAATTCCAAACAGTAGTTTTCTGCAACAGGTTGTTAAATCATGGGGCATTCCAGGCTTGAGTGCTTATATATTTGCGGTAAAATACACACATGCCAAAAAAAGATTTGAGTTCTTTCTTGGTCTTGGCACAGGAAACTTTACTATGCCTTTAATTTTCTCATTGTCTGGGAGTATACCTTCTTCAGTTACAATGTGACCAAGAAATTTTAACTATTCCACAGCAAATTTACATTTTTCTAGCTTAAGAGACATCCATTGTGCTCTTAATCTTCTGCACACTTCTTCCAGTAAGCTTGTGTGTTCTTCCCAGGTTCGACCAGTGACAAGGATATCATCCACATACACAATTAACTTTTCAAAAATATCTTTGCCAAATACCAAATCCAAAGTTCTGATAAAATCAGCTACATAAACATTTAATCTGAATGGGACCATGCAGTACTGATAGCTTCTTCCGTTATACAAGAATGCAGTGAGTCTCAGGCAAGTAGCACCTGATGAAAACCAGATGTCAAGTCCAGGCTTGTCATATATTTTATATGTTCAAATTTATACAATAGTTCGTCGATGCTCTCTGGATGGTCAGTTTCCCTTTCTAAAAACTTGTTCAGATGTGTGGAGTCAAGTACAATTCTCACATCTCCATTCCCCTCAGGGGCTCAGCATTATTTTGCTGGGTACGGGCTTGGTGAACCTGGGGTCCTGAGCCATGGGCTGTGTCGCACCAACAGTCTGCTACACCTTAAGCTCTGTGCATGCTTCAACAATCATTCAGCACGACAGTGGAATGTTGTACATTTCAGAGCCCGGGGATCTCGGCTTGACCACCTGGGTCGCAAGGATGGTACAAACCTAAAAAAAACTCAATCTCAAGGTCTGCTACGTGCCAAGGAGATGCATGGCTGTTGAGGTTGAACAGCTGCTAGTGAGCAACCTCTGAGGAACCTGCCGCATCTCAGTTGTATAAGGCTTACCCAGGCAACTGGGACTCTGCCTGGGTGGACCTTTAGATCCCTAGCTGCTTGTGGGACCAAGATGAAACGAGCAATAAATTATGCCAATGGCGTCTCTAAGCAGAGGAAGTTCAAATTTCAATGCCACGAAATATGACCCCCTATTGTTTCCTTCCCTTGTTACACCACATGGGGTTAAAGATAGGGATGAATTACACACTTCAAATTATCTCGTATCTAGCAGAACAGACGGGGTAAGTTTCATGATGACAAAACCTCTTTTCTTTGTAGAAAATTTGGAGGATAAGTATGGCGAAGTCGTGGGAATGTCGAAGATGAGAAGTGGTTCAGTGCTGATAGAAGCTGCATCCTCTGCTCAGTCGAAAGCATTGCTTGCTTGTGACAAGCTGAGTGATGTCCCTGTAAGCATAACACCCCACAAATCACTGAACATGGTCCAGGGTCTGATTTACCACAGAGACCTTCTTCTACAGTCTAATGACGAGTTACGCGCCAACTTAGAATGACGGGGAGTCCACTTCGTCTGGCGCATGTATAGGGGTCCAAAGGATTGTAAGGTTGCCACCGGTGCTTTCATCTTGGTCTTTGAGGGGGAAACATTGCCTGAAAAGGTCAACGTCATGGTAGGGCCAACTTCACCCCAACCATCAGGGACACAAGTCCCCTATCCACCGCTGGAGAAACAGCAGACTTCCCTGGCCCCTCTTGCTAGGGAGAAGTCCGTTGGGATGCTCCCTTCTTTGGTTTCAAAGAGTAGACAAGAGGACCCAAGCCGTTCACTGGGAGACGTACATGCTACTGGTCGGAGGGCTTCCCGATCCTCATCGGCTCCTAAAAATTTCTCCTGATGGCACTCCCGCCGTCGCTCTCTCAAACTTCTGATTCTGAGGATGGGTTGGAGATGCTAGCATCCCCTGGGTACCTATCACTCACCAACCTCCCAGAATCAATGGATATAGATGCCACAATCTGCAGCGGCAGCAGGTGATACTGAGGCATAAACACAATGTCCGCGACGTTCATGTCATCCCAGTATACCAACAGCAATATCCTCCAGTGGAATTGCGGTGGTTATTTCCACCGTCTAGCTGAATTGCACCATTTATTGTGGCAATTCCCTGTGCTGTGTGTAGCCCTCCAGGAAACTTGGTTTCCTGTTCGGTGGACCCCCACCCTTTATGGTTACCGGGGCTATTATAAAAATTGTGCAGCCTATGACAGGGTTTCCGGAGGTTTTTCCATCTTTGTTGTCGCTAATGTCCCCATTGCACCAGTGCCACTACACACTGCACTTGAGGCAGTGGCTGTGAGGATTCAGACAGGACAGGAGATCATTATCTGCTCTCTGTACCTTCCTCCAGACAAGGCAGTGACTTCTGCGGAACTAGCTGTCTTGATTGCTCAATTTACCTCG
Source organism: Locusta migratoria (assembly GCA_026315105.1). Lineage (NCBI taxonomy): Eukaryota > Metazoa > Arthropoda > Insecta > Orthoptera > Acrididae > Locusta > Locusta migratoria. The sequence continues at coordinate 3,982,719 of CM048752.1, read as the reverse complement.
CCATACCTCCTGAGACTACTGAGACTACGGCCCATGATAGAGACGTGGAGTACCTTCTGTCACAGCTAAATATTGGCCTGCTTAGCAACGGAGCTGCCACCCGCTTCAGCTTGGTCCATGGCACCAAAGCAGCCATAGATCTGTTGCTTTGCAGTCCCAACCTACTTCCACACCTTACTTGGATTGTCCATGATGACCTTTGTGGAAGCGACCAATTTCCTATCATCCTGTCGCTCCCACAGTTGTCACCTCCAGGCTGCTTGCCCCGATGGTCACTCCGTCAGACAAACTGGCCGGCTTACAACTCGGCTGTTACAGTAACATCTCCGATCCCAGATGACGTCGATTTGGCTGTTGATGAAATCATTAGGGCCATTGATTTTGCTGCTGATGCTACAATCCTGAAAACCCCTGGTTTGCTCCATTGCAAGTCAGTGCCATGGTGGATACCGGAAATTGCTCAGGCCATCAGGGAGCGTTGTCAATCGCCGCCATCTGTCATTGGAGCATCTGATTGCTTTGAAACGGCTCCGTGCCAAAGCTCGTCAACTGATAAAACAAAGCAATCAAGATAGCTGGGAGAGGTATGTAGCCACTATTGGGGCTCGGGTCACCCCAACTGAAATGTGGAAGCAGGTAAGGCGCTTTTTCGGGCATCGTCCACTGACAGGAATCCCCAGTCTCCACATTCGGGGTACCCTGTCCACAGACCCAGCTGCTGTTGCGCAGTACATGGCAGAACATTATGCTGGTAGCTCAGTGTCTGTATCTTACAGTGCGGAATTCCGCACCCTCAAAGAGTGTGTTGAACTGCGGCAGCTTTCTTTTTCACACGCGCCGCTAGGAAAAATACAATGTGCCATTCAGTGAGTGGAAGTTTGAGAGTGCCCTAGCTGCATGTCCTGACACCTCCCCAGGACCAGACAGTGTCCACAGCAAGTTCATTCATCACCTCCCTGTGGCTTTTCAACGACGACTTCTCACCCTGTACAACCATCTCTGGGTGAAATCTTCTTTCCCATCCCAACGGCGGGATAGCATCATCATCCCTGTGGTGAAACCTGGTGCTGATCCACAAGTGCCCGAGAATTACCACCCAATAAGCCTCACCAACTTTCTGTGCAAGATCTTCAAACATATGGTGAGCTGGCGGCTCATGTGGATTCTTGAAAACCAGGGACTTCTCGTCCCCCAACAAGGGGGCTTCCGCCATGGCCACTCTGCAATAGATAATCTAGTGTTGTTGGAGTCAGGCATCCACACTGATTTCACCAGGCATGAGCACATGGTGGTGGTCTTCTTCGATCTTCGCAAGGCATACGACACCACCTGGTGTCACTATATACTGGCTACGCTGTATGACTGGGGCTCACGTGATCCCCTACCGACATTCATAATAAACTTCCTCTTACTTCCGAGTTAGGGTCGGTACCTCTCTCAGTAATCATCACATCCAAGAGAACGGTGTCCCCCAGGGCTCTCTTCTCAGTGTACCTCTATTTTTAGTTGCCATAAATGGCCTTTCAGCGGCTGTGGGGTCATCGGTCTGTTCGTCCTTGTTTTCCGATGACTTCTGTCTATGTTACAGTTCTGCTAACACTGGTGTCATTGAATGGTGCCTGCAAGGAGCCATTCAAAAGCCACACTCATGGGCCTCAGCGCACGGCTTCACTTTCTCAGCATCCAAAACCCGAGTGATGCACTTTTGTCGTCGTCGGGTCATTCGTCCTGACCCAGAACTCTACCTTGTGACGAACAGCTTCATATCGCAGAAACGCATTGGTTTCTCGGCATGCTGTTCGACAACCGACTTACTTGGGGACCACACCTCCGTCAGTTGAAGCGAAAATGCTGGTGGCATTTAAATATACTGTGCTGTCTTGGCCACACTGCCCGGGGAGCTGGCCATCAAACTCTGAGGCACCTCTTTAAGGCCCTAATATTATCATGCTTGGATTATGGGAGCCAGTCGTATGACTCTGCGTCACCTTCAGCATTGCAGATCTTGGATCCCATTCTTCACAGTGGTGTTCGTCTAGCAACGGTGTCTTTCTGCACCAGCCCTGTGCCAAGCCTCCTCACTGAAGATGACATCGCTCCCCCTGAGGTTTTGCTGGCAATAGTTATTGGCTTCATATGCTGCCCATGTTCACGCTACACCTTGTCATCCCAATTGCAGGCTTTTGTTTCCAACCACCACCCTTCCCTCGCCAGAATGTCGACCCAGATCAGGTCTCCCAATCACAGTTCGGGTACATACTCTCCTTTCCTCACTAGAATCCCTACCTCTACCTCCCGCATTTTCCTGCCAATCTCATATCCCTCCTTGGTCCAGCTTCATCTGCAATTGTGCAGCCAAAGGCGTCGGTTTCACCACATGCACTTGTAACGTTTCTGCTATGTTGTGCACTCCTAAAAATCAGTTGCCAACATTGAAACACGAAATATCTGATACCTAAAGTAAAACTTCATTACCGGACATGTGATATTTCACATTTTCGCCTTCTGTTTGGAATTCTATTAAGACTATTAGTAAAACACTTTTAAGAAATAGTACGTTCATTTAAATATAACTTTGGCAGACCTTTTACGTAATTTTCAGTTTTTAATAATTTCGTAAATAATAGCTGCAAACACTAAAAATGCCTTTCACTTAGTTTTGGATATTGCTGAACCTATATGATACTAATTTGTATAAACACAACAATGCTACATGTTATAAACTATTGCACAACATGATTTCATATATACCTATTGTTTAAATAAATTAGGGCAGACCATGTTTTATATATCACTAAATCCTAAATTAAATACTGATAATTTTTCATGCACTAAAATTAATAATCCGTTTGGTACTAAGAAACTATCTTCGAAATTAACAAAACTACGACAACCATATACAAATCCGTATTAATAAATAATTTGACCACAAACCGAAACACATTAAAATACCTTTTCATAATAATAGTAAGCCTACACACTATTGGCAAAACAAATATATGTGCATTTCGATAACACACATAATGTAAATAATTTGACGACTGTAAACACTAGTCAAAAGGATGACGTTAAATTTGTGCAATACATTTAAATACAAAATTCATGAAACTAGTACATATATTGACATAAATAGTCAAAGCTTAAATCTAATGTTTTTATTTCTGTATTTTGGCATATTTGATGTAAAAGAAAATTGTTTAATAGTGAATTACAAAACTTTGTCACCATTTTTAATACGCAGTCATGTAGAAAGATGTTGGAGAGAAACCATGTTTTATTCAGTATCCGAGTGGCCAGAAGCCTGTAAGCAGCTGTGTTGGCTTGCTGCTGCATTTCTTAATTGTGCAATGTTTAAATGGAAATAAAATCGTTTCCATATCAACTAAGATGAATTTACTTTATGAAAATATCCTGTAGAATCAATTTCTTTAGTGAATGCCGAAGACAAATCACAACGCAATGCACTTCAGCCAGCTTATAAGATAAGTTCAACTTCACCTACAGTGGATTGATTTCGTTATAGACTGAGAACTAATAAACATTTCCGTGATTCAGGAATATATTAGGGCTCAGTTTGAGTCATTCCGAAAAGAGGTGATGGACGTTAGATGTGGTGCCGTGTGACAAGGATTTTAAAAGCGTATTCACTAATGTAAAGTGTTAAAAGTGGTGACGTGACCAAACGATTTTAATGAGTATTCGCTAATATAAGAATGTGTTTCAGGATACAAGGAAAATAATGTATATGATGGATGTGCAGTAAAACCATCATAAAAGTGCAGAATTCGACTACAATACTATCCACACCTACGATGTCAAAATTTAATGGAGGAAGAAGGCAATAATTTGGACTACTAGATTCCTGTATCGCTGCATCCTTGTGACGAGCTAAGTACTTATTTTTTTTTTTTTTTTTTTTTTTTGACGTTTATAGTGACTGTTTGTGTGATAGGGGTTTTATGTGGACTGAAAACTTATTTTAAAATGGATACAGTAAGAAAGGAGGGAGATGATAGTACTCAAGTTTCGGACTTTGACAGTGGGGTTGAAGGTTCTGGTATCGCGAGTTCTACGCCGATTTTAAGAAAGTAGCAGGTCCTATTTTTCTAGTGATTTACAAGAGACTGGACAACAGATTAGTAATATGGCAGCAATCACGGAAATAGAAAGAAAATTAATCTTTGAACTTTTATTAGAAATGAACTCCAAACTTTCATTACAGACGGAAACTATGGAAACTATGAAAACCGAACTTTCATTACAAATGGAAACTATGAAAACCGAACTTTCGTTAGATATAAAAACCATGATATCTGACATAAAATCTCAAACAAACTCCATTAAATCTGAAATTTGTAAAACAAATGAAGCAGGGACCGAATTAAAACAATGTATTTTAGACATAAAACTTAGTGCAAAACTCGATTGTGTAGAAAAAACTGTTTTGGTAGCTGCTACTTCAGAAGATTCACAGACGAGTGACAGTGTTGTAAAAATAGATGACACTTCAAGTTATGTAAATTCTCAGAGCCAGGATACTAAAACAGAGTTAACTGGAAAGATTCGCGATGTTGAAGAATGTAATAGCAAACTTGATAATTCTGATTTGAAAGTAGAAACTGAATGTAACGTTGTTGTAGATAACCCTAAGCTAGAAGTCGAAAGTGATTGTACAGTCACAGAATTACCACAGTGTGTAGACGAAATGCAAGAAAAGTCACACACTGAAACTTTGTTTATTCCTAGATGTACTAATGTAATTTGTTTACCAGTAGTGAAGTTACCTGGTAGGCCTAAAAAGAAATTTCGTCCTATTTATTTTATGCCACAGGACAATGATTGTTTTTCATCTGATTTGGATGACACTTCAGAAATTATGTTACTTAAACAAAGTCTAAGGTGTAAAGTATGTTCTTGGGCAAACCAGACCCAACTGTTTGCATTTAATTTTGGACCTAATTGTAATCTACTACTACCTATTCTACCTGATGTTAGACAAAATGAGATGCATCAGGCTATGTACTGATGTAATACCTTAGGGGCATAATTACTCTTTAGTTATGAAACTGCTGACAACAGTTCAGGTCCCCAGTCGTGTGCTGTGTACTTCTATTGAATCATTTTCACAGTACAGAAAAAATTCTAGGCTTTAAGTTTTTCTTCAGTGTAAATATTTGATTTTTTGATAAAATGTTTTAATTACCACTGAAAAATGAAGACAGCTGAGACATACCTTTTGATATATACATTTTTGCTATATGTTTATTGAAACTTAAAATATGAGAAGCCTAAACTTTATTACTAATAAGAATTTTTGAGAAAATATGAAAAAATGTGTAGGTGGATGTTAACCATCAGTTCAAAAGAACTTTATACCAAATACTAATATTGTACTTAATATGAGACACCAGTTTCATCTTAGTTGGGGGTTTGCAATATGAAATACTTATGCCAGTGTATAGGCCAATGGACTTTATTCTTAGGAAAAGTAAATATACTGAAATACAGTTTGAATCGAATAGTGAATTCATGTTTACAGTTAATACAGTTACAATGAATAATAAATGTTGAAGGATTTACAGAAAAAGAAAATAGGTAGATGATGGGGGTTTATTTAATGTGTTTGATAGGAATTTTGGAGACTTATGTTATGATGTTTATGAACCACTAGCTAATGTGGAAGTCTTTGAGTAGTCATCAAAAGAAATAACAGAATAGAAAAGAAGGGGAAGTGCTGTTCATGAGAAATTAGGTTAAGAATTTTCAGTGAAAGTACTGAACAAATAGTTATTAAGATATTGAAATGGAAGTGAAAAATGCTCCATATATTGAAAAGAAAGAATTAATATGTCATAAAGAAAATGACTATGAAAATAATGAATATTTCAACGAAAAATGTTGATTTAGTATTTAAGATTAGTGTAGTCTCTGAACAGATGCTTTACTTGAAGTCTAAGATGTTGAATTGCTTGATACTGCTGAGGAAATCTCAAAATGATAGTGTTAAGTGTACTGAAAATGTTAGCTCCAAACCCAGATATAAATGTTAGGTCATCTACTGAAATGTTAGTTAAAGAATTAAGTGAAAGCAAATATCAAAGTATACCTTCTGTCAATGTCAACTTAAGTTGTGATTCTAGTAACATGAACATGAATAATTTTGAGGAAGTTTAAAAAAAAAAAAAAATCTAGTAACTGAACCTGAAAACCAAGTAATATTTCACTATGTGTGTAGTCCATTTGTTAAGATCTGAGTTGAAGTTCATCCAAATGTATACATTGAGCCTCTTGAAGTTAACTGAAAACCTTAGCTGTATGCTTATAGTTTTGTTTATCCACAATCCATAAAGTTGATCGGTCTCAGATAGAATGATGCATTTAAATCCTACCTACAGAAAGTTAATTGAAGTCTTCAAATTTTTATCTTGCTCATACTCTGAAACCTACAAGGAAGATATTTGTTGATAGTATTGATACCTATTATGAATATGGCACATAGATAGTGCGTATACCGTATCTGCATGTACAGATTGGCACACAATAATTAATTTATTAACCTCATATGCATAGTCAAAGGTATGTTGAAGTATTCATTATTTGTTTATGGCTTGAAATGTCATTGTATATACGAGAAAATGCTTACCTCAGTTATGTACTGTGATTGTTCTATTAATCACGTCCACAGTGCATTACAATTCAAATTCTTTAAATCTCTTGACTCTTGTTAGTCATTTATTAGTATTTTTGTGTTCTTGGTTGAATTTTGTGTTGTACTTTGATGTGTCAAGAGGGACTTGCTAACAATTAGTACAAAAGTGACTATAAGCATGGGAGGACACAGGCCACACAAATATTGAGCAATGTAGAATTCAATTTCTATCCTTGAGCTTACAGCTTCATAGGAAAATATTTAATACTGGTTTAAGATGACCATATTATAGTATATTGTACATATGACACAGCTTTGGCTGATGCAAGGTTTAATTTTCATTTTTATTCTTAAAGTTTACAAGGAATCTATTGATGTTTTATAAGTTACATACTTTGTATGTTTATCATGCATACTTGCACATACTCATGATGTAAGGTCATATGTAGCCGTTTGCGAGTCAGTTACCTGTCCTGGCCGTGGACGTAATTTAATGGCAGCGTATTTTTCCGCCCTCTCTTGATTACTGCCTTGAGAGTGGGTGTATTTTGGCAGTTAAAACAAAAACTTTTTCATTTTTCTTCAAATTTTTCCCCGATTTGGGAAAAATTTGATACTTTAGTGGATCAGTTGAGAACTGACACATTACTTTAATTTCCATGCTTGATTTGAGCTATGAGATTTACCATTGCCACTGCTAACTACTCGCAGGGGGGTTAGTTTTTGAATCTTTATTAATGCATATGTTTTTTCAATAATTGTTTATACTCTTTACTATTACTCATTCTAATCTCTAACTATATGAGAAATATTCAAAACCACGATTACATTTTCTGTCTATATAACCATTTGAACTATACCATAATTTTGAATGATAAATGTTTGATGTGCTCACTGAGAGCTTGTTTCTATCCATTGTTTTACTATTTAATTATGTCATTCATTCCACTTAGTAAATTGACTATAAATTGTGAAGTTATTACAATGTACAACACCCTTTCTAGAGGAATTAGGAGCTTAGTTCTCACATAATGGCATTTACATACAGTACACATAGAAGAAACTAGTAAAATACCTTTTTATATGAATTAATACCAAACATAACTGTTTACAATATGAATATAAATGCTCTTTGAAAAAAAAGTTGTAAAAACTTGCTATTTCATTATTCGAACTAAAGTAAATTAGAGAGATTTCTCATTAATTTTCAGTAACATTTAAGGGTTAATTTGAACCCATAATTTTGTTTGTTTTAAATACCGTATAGAGAAAATTGATTACTCTTTCCAATAGCCTGATAACAGTATGCTTATTTATGTATGTAGTTAGGGAAAACTAGTATGTGGTTCTGAGAAAGATACAACCATGTTATAGGAATGCCTGTATCTACAGTCAGCTGAAGCTGCGAGCCACTACATCACCAACAGCAGTTTGCAGATACACCACTGTCGGCGCATCATGCAACATCAACCACCACCAGCATTCGCAAGACTACAATCAACATACATTTTTTTATTTTAGCCTAAACTAATACAGACTCACTATGTACACTTAAATCACAACATATTGAAACGATAGTACACAGTGAACCTTACATTACATTTCAGGTACACTATGTAGGGGGTGTGTAACGTTTCTGCTATGTTGTGCACTCCTAAAAATCAGTTGCCAACATTGAAACACGAAATATCTGATACCTAAAGTAAAACTTCATTACCGGACATGTGATATTTCACATTTTCGCCTTCTGTTTGGAATTCTATTAAGACTATTAGTAAAACACTTTTAAGAAATAGTACGTTCATTTAAATATAACTTTGGCAGACCTTTTACGTAATTTTCAGTTTTTAATAATTTCGTAAATAATAGCTGCAAACACTAAAAATGCCTTTCACTTAGTTTTGGATATTGCTGAACCTATATGATACTAATTTGTATAAACACAACAATGCTACATGTTATAAACTATTGCACAACATGATTTCATATATACCTATTGTTTAAATAAATTAGGGCAGACCATGTTTTATATATCACTAAATCCTAAATTAAATACTGATAATTTTTCATGCACTAAAATTAATAATCCGTTTGGTACTAAGAAACTATCTTCGAAATTAACAAAACTACGACAACCATACACAAATCCGTATTAATAAATAATTTGACCACAAACCGAAACACATTAAAATACCTTTTCATAATAATAGTAAGCCTACACACTATTGGCAAAACAAATATATGTGCATTTCGATAACACACATAATGTAAATAATTTGACGACTGTAAACACTAGTCAAAAGGATGACGTTAAATTTGTGCAATACATTTAAATACAAAATTCATGAAACTAGTACATATATTGACATAAATAGTCAAAGCTTAAATCTAATGTTTTTATTTCTGTATTTTGGCATATTTGATGTAAAAGAAAATTGTTTAATAGTGAATTACAAAACTTTGTCACCATTTTTAATACGCAGTCATGTAGAAAGATGTTGGAGAGAAACCATGTTTTATTCAGTATCCGAGTGGCCAGAAGCCTGTAAGCAGCTGTGTTGGCTTGCTGCTGCATTTCTTAATTGTGCAATGTTTAAATGGAAATAAAATCGTTTCCATATCAACTAAGATGAATTTACTTTATGAAAATATCCTGTAGAATCAATTTCTTTAGTGAATGCCGAAGACAAATCACAACGCAATGGACTTCAGCCAGCTTATAAGATAAGTTCAACTTCACCTACAGTGGATTGATTTCGTTATAGACTGAGAACTAATAAACATTTCCGTGATTCAGGAATATATTAGGGCTCAGTTTGAGTCATTCCGAAAAGAGGTGATGGACGTTAGACACTTCATCAACAGTTTCTGGATATCCTTGGTACGTTCCATGATGCAGAAGTCATATACACTGATGGCTCCCAGGTAGAAGGCAGGGTAGGTTATGCCTATGTTCATGGTGACCACATTGAACAAGGCTCCCTCTTCCTGGCTGTACCATGGTTACTGCTGAACTGATCGCTGTACTTCGTGCTCTAGACCACCTCCGTTCATACCCCAGGAAGTCATGTCATTTGCAGTGACTCCCTGAGTGGCTTGCAAGCCCTCAACCAATGTTTCCCCAAACACCATCTGGTGCGATACATCCAAGAGTCTGTGTTCAGTCTTGGCATGTCTGGCCATTCGGTGGCTTTCATCTGGGCCCAAGGCCACGTAGGCATTCCAGGAAATGAACAAGCTGATCAGTTGGCCAAGCAGGCCTCCGCCTCCCAGCGTCTGGATATTGCTACCCCAGAGAGGGACATCCACTTGGGTCTGCACTGCAAGATATCCATGGCCTTGAACTCAGAATGGTTGGCATTGAGCATGCCCAACAAGCTCCGTGCGATCAAGTCTTCAGCAGCAGCTTGGAACACTTTCTCTTAGGCATTCTCGAAGGGACTCGGTCATTGTCTGTCACCTGCGCATAGGCCATACATGGCTCACACACGGCCACCTCTTACATCGAGAGGACCCGCCAAACTGGAGTAGTGGTGCTCTGTGGTCGGCATCTTGGTGGACTGTCCATTTCTAGCTGCTTTATGGCACTCATATAACCTGCCCTCTGCGCTCCCTTTCCTTTTAGCTGACAACGCCCCTATGGTTGACAGTGTATTAGGTTTTATTTGTACAACTGGATTTTATCATTTGATTTAATGTTGGGTGCCCACCACATAAACAGTTTTAATCTTCTGTTCCTTTTCTCTTGCCAATCCTATTTTGAACTGGCAGCTTAAGAGGTACACAATGACTGGCTCATCCGCTGCTATCCTAGTGGCTAGCCAGCCATTCTCTTCTGCTGTGATTCCTTAGCACAGTTGACTATTTGGTCCACTGCTTTGTGGTTTACCTTCTCATTTTATTATATCATTTTAAGCACACACCACCTTCCTGTACTTCTTGTGAACTGTCTGTGGAATGTTTCATCTTCAACTGCAGATCATATTATGTGATCTCTTTGCTGGAATCAGGACTGATAACACAGATGTTTAGTCCCCTATAAAAAACCACAACAACGACGACAACAATCTTGTCTCCATTCTTCTTGGATACCTCGATGATCAGGTTGTTGTAGTCACTAGTACTGCTCTGAATTATGTTCCAGTTTTCCATATTTTCAAGTTCTTTCTCTACAGCTTTCCATTTTGCAATAGGGACAGTGTATGGTTTGATGTAAAATGTTTCATGTGGTTTGACCCGCAAGGTACACTGGTAGTTCTTCACTCTCCCCGGTCTTTCATCGAACACATCATGATAGTTCCACAAGACTCTTCTCAGCTCTTGTTTTTGTTCTTTGTCTAATTTGTTGGCTTCCTCCACTTTGGTATTTATGAGTTCATGATAATTAATATCCTCCATGGCTTCTTCAGGCTCTTCATGCATGTCTTCTACATCTCTCTTGTGATCTAATAAATGTAATTCTACACTCTGCTTACTCGGGCTATTCCCATTTTTCAATACCATAGCTGTACAATATAAGACACCAGTCTTTGGGTCCACAAACATTACTTTTCTTCCTCCCCAGTCAAATACAGCATTCACTTTCATGGTCCAGTCGGTTCCTAGCAAGATATCCTCAGACAGATTAGGTATTACTAGACATCCTTAACATAGATTGACATTATTCACACTAAAGTTCAACAAGGCTTGCCAGTTAACTAACATGCTGTGTCTGCCAGTAGCACCCTTGATCTTGATTCCAACTACAGGCATCTCTATGTAGTCCGGTACATGTTTCACACAATCTCTAAATTGTTCAGAAATTCCACTGATTGGACTACCTGTATCAATTTACGCTTCCTTGCCTTTTCCATCTATAAACACAGTAATATATGGGCATCCAGTGGCATCGTAATGTATATCTTCCTCTTCTTCATGAGTGAGATCTTAATAATATAATCATGTTTCATTGTACAGATATCATCATTAGCTTGTACATGATTCAGGGACACATTACTTTCAACAGGTTGACGAACCATACATCCATTAGCAACACAATTATCATTAATAACACACTGCTCTAACTTAGGCACATTATCTTCTAGTTCATGATATTTACACAGTAACTTATCTAGAACATTGCCTTTATCTTCCTTATCAATGTAGCTCTGTATAACACAGTGCAAGATGTCTTTCCCTACCTTTTCATGTCTTTCTGCTTTGACAACTTTCAGTACTGCTCAGTTTCACTGGTAAGACTTGATTCTCACAAGACCTGACATCATCTACAACATACACTCACACTGGCCATCAGACACGATGCAACCTTCCTTGACCTCAACATAGATCTTCCCATCAAGTTCCTCCTCCACATCTTCAAACTGCAGGACCTCCACATCTTCTTCACTATCTTAAACACTGTCATCCTCTGACTTCTCTGAACTCGCACTAGACAAAACATCAAAATCTTCATGATTCTCCGTCTTTTCAGTTACATGAGCAGTAATATTCAGTCTGTCTTCAGTATCTTTAACCTTATCATTTAGCAAATTACACAGTCCAAAATCATCTTGTTCTTCACTTCTTTTGGGTTCTTCTACAGCCATATCTTCGCTTGCATTATACATATTGGCTACAGTATCATCATCTAGTACAACCTCTTCTGGTTCTATACAAGTGTTCTCTTCTTTCCAAGCCTGGTTCTTAATGACTTCCCATAGTTATTTGTCAAACTTGAGCCGATTTACCCTGTGTGTTACCTTCTGCCCCTGTCTATATTGCTCATTTTGCCATTTGTGTCTAATTCTGTTCCTATTTGTCGTAGCCTGATTTCTTGTCCTATTTCTCACCCCAACCTTACAGACTTCCATAGGGGCGACATTTAGTTTTCCTGCCCGTTTCCATTGGACTTGTAGTAACCTTGGTTCCTGTCGTTTCTTCCTTGTCTGTTCCTATAATCCGTACTCCCACCTTGCCATCTACTTCAGTCCTCACGACTATCTTCTTGGTGATTATCTATTCTCTCTCTTCCATTATGGCCTTCTTGGTACCGATTTCTCTCTCTTTCTCTCTCATAACTTCTGCTAATCTTCCAACAAATCTTAAGAAGTCCTCAACTGAATCATCTTGTCCACAATCTAATGCTTGCTGGTATCTTGCTGGTAATCTTCTACGTAGGGTATCAACCAATGTGATTTCATCTAAAGGTGAGTCAAGATGCACTAATTTTCTGATTTCAGCCTCACAATAGCCCCTCATACTGCCATAACTTTCCCTGTACTTTCCCCCATGCAAGAAATCACTCCTTACTCTAGCTTGCTGCCTTTTGGACCAGAATTTATTCAAAAAACACCTCTCAAACTCACTATATGACATATCCTCTGTATCTAACTGATTGACCCAAGTATAAGCTTCATTGTCAAAAAATCTCTTTACAAATTTAATTTTCATTGCATCAGTCATTTCTATAGTGAAGTTGTCAGAGAAATGATGTAAAAAGTCTTTAGCATGGATTTTCCCTTCCCCAGGGTATGTCTTAATCACTACATTTGCCCAATTAAATCCACCACAGATCGACATTTTGCTATTTACAACACTTTCTTGCAATGCACTGACCCTTTGACTGATGTTATACACATCCTTCTTAATAACACCTTCAGAATATGTCACACTTTAACAAATTTTATTTTCTAATGACACTTTAACTTCTTGAATTTCAGTTTTTCTAATTTCATTTTTCTGATCAAAATACTTTTCTACAGTACTAATTTTGTTTTCAAGGTCAGACTCAACATTACTGATTGTACTGTCTACTACAGCCCACAAATGTCCAGCTGTTCATGTCCTAATTCCATTGCCCTTTCAAGATCACATGTTTGTTTCCTGACTTCATCAGCTGCCATGTTTGTTTCGTTCAACTGAGACTTTAAATCTGCTAAACCATCATCTATCTTTTTGCTCAGATCATCCTTAACTGCCGTTACTTCCTTTTTAACAGATTCTACTTGTTTACTCACTTCACTATTTCCCTTGTCAATACGTTCAGTTGATTGTTCTGTCAAATTAATTGTTAATCAATTTAACAACTCTATAAGACCTGGAGATGCAAGAACTATTTCTTCACTATTTGACACATTGCTGTGAGGTGTACTGACTGTCACATTCAGTTCTGACATGTCTACACTAGATTTCCTATTATCAGTTGGCATCGTCTTTTACAGTGCCAAACAATCCAGACTACAAATACAAATGAATAAGTGCTGCAGTACTTATCTTGTTATTCCGTGTCCAGTGATGTGAAGATCCAGGCCCAAGCATCCAATTTCCAGGTTAAGTGCTCCGTTTTTCTTTGCCATATATTTGCAGATTCAGGTGAGATTCCAAATGGCTCAGATAGTGAAGCAGCTATTGAAATCCAGCCACATGCTGTGCCACAGGGTGGTCCATCTTGCTTTTTGCCACAGCTTGGTGGTGGCCATTCATTCTGGAGGACAGAATATATAAAACGCTGTGCAATGATCACAGCAGAGTTGGTATATCACATGCCAGCTTTCACAGATGGCGGGGTGACGGGGTAGGATGTGCCTATGATGGGACTGGAATAGGAAGTGTTGGGTGGGTGGATTGGACAGGTTTTGCATCGGGGTCTTCTGCAGGGTCTTCTGGGGCCTTATTAGATGACAAGGAGGACACTCCATTGTGATTGGTTACTGGGTTTGGAAGGAGTATTGGTGGTGTGTGGGTACATGGTACAGGAAATCTTGTTATTTTAAAAAACCCCCACTGCCTTCCAAAACTTCTCAGCAATTCCCTTTTACCCTTTCCCACCTTTTCCCCTCACTATTCATCGCCACAATTCAAATTCCCACCTATCAGAGTCTTTACAATCCATCATGCAATGCAGAACTTTCCATCCCTGGCTTTACCCAGCATCCTTCCTCCACTCCCCACTTAACTCAGTCTAGATGCTTGTGTTGCTGGAGTGGCCAGACATGATAGTTGTCTGAGTGAATGTGATTAACTATTTTCATGTTGGCAGCTCAACAAGCCTCTTTACGGAGAGTTGTTATCTATCCTCCATTATTGACATTATCATCAGATTTTCCATTGTTAAAATATCTGATAGATAATCACAAGCTTGCCAAAAGGTGTAAACTATAAACCATTTAAAGATAGCTGGAATCATTTAAAATTTAAGAAAATGCTTAAACGTTTCTGAAGGGTAGCATTTAAAATAGCAATAACAATTGTTTATTTAGTAGGTTTACAGGTGCTTAAGAGCAGGGTACTGGTAGGCTTTTGCCAATAACAGTGAGATGAAATGTAAAACACCAACAAGCCATTTTAAATGGCAAATACCTGATACATACACAAGCTTGCCAAAATATATAAAATTTGAGAAAAGGCTTCAACTTGGCTGAAGTTCATAAATTAAAATTCACAATTCAAATTACAGCATAGGAGAAGTAACATCAATGTTAAACACTAATCAATTCCCATTGCAGCAAACTCGAAGCAGCAATGTCTTTCCCAGAAAGTGATCAGCCAAAAGGGGGGGGGGGGAGGAGCGATAGGAATGGGTATGGATTTAAAAATGTCTGCACAAATGAGCTACAGCCTTAACCCAAAAAGTAAACTCTTAGGTCCCACAACATTGTCCTAAAATACCACTATGGGTTAGCATAATTTGCCCATAGAAGAAAAACTCTCTGCCTATGATGACTAATGTCCCCCTGATGGCCCACGAGGTAACTTTCACTGAAATTTTACCAAAAAAAAATCAGACACACTTAGGTATGTTGCAATCAGCAATTAGTAGTTAAGAACCTATGTAAGATCATATTTTATGGGTGAATAGCTGCTCAAACAGAAGTCCTAATTGCTATCAATTATGACAACCCCTATTGGTCATTAAAGTACATGTATTCACAAAGACATAAGCGTGGAAAACTGTTGGTTTAAGGTAGTTAGCTAAATTCTAAGATGTAGACACACAGAGAGGCAAGTATATGCTGAGACAGGAGGGAAATATGCTAACTAACACAAATAGACATGGCCAAGTGAAGCAACTACTTAACTCAAAACTCCTACACAATGTGCCACATCGCCTGTATACACCACTTGGACACGGAAGTTAATTTGTTTTAATCCAAGCTGAAGACTCCGGAGAAACAGGTAGATCCCGGGAGATTCGAGTGTAGATGAGGCTGCCATTGTCATATGGAACACATTAGGTGACACTACAAGTGGCACATCACTCGGGAACATTGTCAGCATACCCGGACCATGCCCATACTGAGTACCGCCACCAAACACACACACGTGTACACGCATATGCACGCGTGTACAAACACACAAAAAAACAAAACACACAAAAAACAGAAAACACAAACACTTTGCACCTGCAGATCAAATGTCCCCTCTTTTTGCACGTCCTTGCTCATAAGGCCCTTTCATGGGCAGAGAAGATAGCCGCAGGTAGACAAGCGTGAAGCAGAATCAGATGCACCACTGACAGGAGAAATTAAAAATATTATCAATAGGATTATATTCGGCAATATGGTGCCAGCACGGACCAGCCCTTCTGAAAGACACACATCCATTAGTCACCTAAGTAATTTTCTAAAAAAGCGCACTTGAATACTGTAAGGTCACAACTTCATGTTGTGAAGGAAACTCCAGCAAGCATGGACAAACAAACAGGTCGCATGCACTGTAATAAGTTGGTTGTCATAAAACATGCTTGCTGGATGGTTTGTTGAAGGTAAAACCTATGAAAACCAAGAAAATTAAAATTAATCAGTACAATTTATTTTTTGACTCTAATATGTATGTCCAAAATGGCTGATCACATGACATTTGAAATAGTGAGAATGATGAAAATTGTTGTAAAGTATAGTGATAATGCAGCTGGACAAAGATTGTATGCCAAAAGGTATCCCAATGTCTGTCATCCCCCAAAGGAAACAATTAGGTGTCTGGTAACATGAGCTGAAACAGGTTCCTTGAAAAGACAGACGAAATATGCATCTGATGGAGATGATTGCAATGAGAGTTCATGCTATCGTCACTGAAGATCCAACCCTTTCAACTCGTCAGATTCAGCAGGTGCCTGTTGTGCTTTGATCAGCAGTATCTTGTGTTTTAAGATACTTTAAATTTACACCCATATCACTTACATATCACCCAAGCAATTGCACCTGAAAGAAGCGCCTGGTATTTTGTTGATAGACTGATACGCAAATTTATTGTGATCTTTTTTCTTCATGCACACACTGACTTTATGGACAAGGCAAACTTCAGTAACATGGGAGGAGTCAGTCTCCATAATGCACACTACTGGTCAGAAGCAGATCCTCACTGGCAATGAGATGTTGGCGAAATGTTGAAGTGCGTGTGCTATCTTCATATTCTTGAGAATCTGGTGCCTGTTTTACTAGAAAATATCCCTCTGGACATAATATCGTGTATGTGGTATCAACATGACGGCACCAGTTTCTGAAAAAGAGTGTAAATGTGCATTAGGCAAAATGGGCAGTTCATTGAGTGCCTGAGAGCCTAAATTTCCAGTGAGAACCATGTTAATTAACCCATTCCATGGCTAATGACACGGGAATCCCACTGGACAACCTCCAGGTGCTTTCTAAGTGCAAAGGAGAAAGGTTTATCAGTCACACCAGTCAACAATCACTCCAAGTGAGCACAGCCAAGAAAATTTCAGTCACCAAATGTAAAACTTCTCATGACCTCCAGTCATGATTTCAAATTCCTTGATAATGACACTTATTAGCTAGCCCCGAAGCTCCACCCTTCTCTAAATGTGTTGGCATAAGAATCATGCTGGCCTCTGATTTGCTGCCCTCCAAGTGGTGTTATGCTAATGCTGATTGTGTTTACTTTCAGGTTAATCTGTACTGAAGAATTTCAAGGTCATATCATGTTCACAAAAATTTCGCCATTGGACTTAGTTCGAAAACCACACAAGTATTTCAGTGAAAACGTTTCCTGATCTTTCTTTGTTCTCAAGATACTGGTGACATGGGATAGTTAAAATGAAGTGCCATTTGGTGACAAATGATTGGTTTTTGAAAAAATGTTCCCTACAAAAAATTGGCATTTTTGATGTAGAATATGAATATGGTATAAAAAATAAGGGTTACCATTTGAAAAAATGAACTGGACCTTGGTTTGACCAAGAAAATAGGGTTCAAGGTCATTTTGAGGAAACCATTCCATGACACACTTCTAATCTTCAAACCTACACTAGAGACTTTTTTTTTTTTTTTTTTTTTTTTTTTTGTAGAACTGTGGCAGTCCAGAGATATCGGCTGAAGTAGGTTAAAATGGGACACCCTGTATAACATAAAAAACTGGAAACAATAAATATTAGGACACACTTGCTCAGCATGTTCCAGTAGGTAATGGTATCCCCTCTTTTACTCCTCAAGCAGTGGGATACTTGTGTATAATTTTGATGTATGTTTTGAACTGCATCCTAAAACTAAAGTACCATTTCATTAGAAACTCTAAACATAATTACAGGTTTCCTTCCACTAAAGGATAGGCTGTCATTTATTGGCTAGTAAAGTCACCAGAAGATCAAAAGCAGCTGCAAAACAATTTAGATATGATCTCTGCAGGGTGCAAAAATTCCTAAATAATGAAAAGTGTGAACTCATACATATAAGTTCTAATAGTAACCTATTTAACTGCATTTATATGACAAATCAGTCAGATATAAAGGTTATATACGTAAAAATAGTGAAGTACACTTACCAGGCGAAAGGGCACAGGCAGTAATAGTAACAAATGAACCCACGGACACACACACACACACATAAAAAAATGCTAGCTTTCGCAGCCTAGCTGCTTCATCAGGCAGAAGGGAAGGAGAGGGAAAAGGAAATGATGAGGGTTTTAAGGAAGGGGGTAAGGAGCCATTCCAATCCCGGGACAGGAAAGACTTACCTTGGGTAAGTCTTTCCTGTCCCGGGATTGGAATGGCTCCTTACCCCCTTCCTTAAAACCCTCATCATTTCCTTTTCCCTCTCCTTCCCTTCTGCCTGATGAAGCAGCTAGGCTGCGAAAGCTAGCATTTTTTTATGTGTGTGTGTGTGTGTGTGTGTGTGTGTGTGTGTCTGTCTGTGTGTTTATTTGTTACTATTACTGCCTGTGCCCTTTCGCCTGGTAAGTGTACTTCACTATTTTTACGTATATTTTTCCTTTTAGGAATTTTTCCTCTATAATATAGATATAAAGGTTATAAATTCAACATAATATCTATGAATTAAAAATGAAAATAACTTTATATGGAGAAAACACATTCAAAATTTGGTGTTGAAGGTGAATCGAAGGCTACATTTCACTTGGAAGAGGCAGTAGTTCTACTAAGAAAAATGCCTACACTAGGGGAGGATTAAATTGATTTATGAAACTGCCTTAACTCAGATTGGGGCTTGTTTGGCTCAATCTGAGTAAGACCATACTAACTTGGGATGCATATATTTGCGACTGTCACCACAGCACAGGCAAAAACCAGATTTGCTCTGATTCGTCGCAGCAACTGAACCCGAGTCAGCTGCCCAGCTTGACACCTGGCTAACCTGAGCTTGCCCAGCCATCATCCACTAGTATCCCCCTAGCCTACCAACTTTGGTCAGCATGTGTGTAATTGCACAGATATCCAGGAGTTAACACCTCTTCTGCTATGGTGCTACAGTCCATTTCATGTAGGGAGGCGCCACAGTTTTCAGCCATTGTGCGCATCCTCCTTGATTACCACACTGGCAGTCAATAATATTCGTTCTCTGTACATGCGGCTAGTCAAGAGTTTCGTGAATGTTTGTCGACAGTCTCTACAGTTGGTGATTAGGGGTTGGGCTGTAGCTCCTCCCCTCCAGGCTTCCCCTATTGCTCACCCTCTACATTTGGAAGTGCCTTCCCACATGATGTGAACTATAGTAGCATGCAGTAGATTTGTGCTTGGTGAACATTTGAATCAATAGCACAAACTGAGTAAAGTGTGTGTTATTGTTGTCCATCTGCTTAAAATTGTGGAATACCCTGAGGTGTGATAAAGGAATTCCATTGGATATATTTTGTAATAGGGAGTAATATGATCATAGTAATTTATTGTTAAAAACTCTTACAGGGCTGGCATAAATCTAATTTACATTTTATGTTTCATGCACTCTGTCAAATTTTCTATCCCAGCACATATCAGCTCTTTATGATGTTGCCATACATTATGTTAACACAGTAACATCTCATTATAGGTTTTTACAAGTTGAAGTGGCTCAACAAAAGGAGTTTGATTTCATGAATTTCCAGTAAAACTGATGCCAGAACAGTGGCTGAAAGCAACATCGAGAACACATTTTGTATCCAATTACAAAATGCTCAGATGTTCATGAAATCTATGAGACCAAACTGTTGGGGTCACTTTCTCTACTTCAAGAAACTACTTACATTAACCTAAAGACCACACACACACGCACACGCGCACACACACACACACACTCACACACACACACACACACACACACACACACACACACACACACACACACTCACTCACTCACACACTTCCCACTTATAAAGCTGGACAAAATAAACAAGAAAGTGGCCCTATTTAAAACATACAACAATACAAGAAATAAGAAACTAAATTGTAGAAGACTGAGGAAACATGTAATGAAAGCATTAGGCCATTTCCGGTGTCTCACTGATCGAATTTCCCAGCAATGGTAACGGTCAGGCTTCTGTTCACAAAGAGTTAAGTTTTAGAAGAAAAGATTATTAACATAAAGAAAAATCTATTTTGACTAAAACTGTGGAGATGTATGGTGTATCTTCATTTTCAAAAGAAACTGCATGAAACCACTCAGCAGTTGGAGAGTTACAAGTAGTAGTATCAAAAAGCTAAAAACTTTAGAGCAAGAGCAATAATAAAAAAAAATCTTCTGCCATGTGGACAGAAGTTACTACAAAACATAGCATAGCATGAGAATCTGTATCCCCCAAAGTGGCCATGTTTCCTGGAAAAGAATATATTGTGTAGTTACCTTGTAAGAACACACTGTCCTACTGCTGGGAGATACATCATGTGTTATTAACCACATGAAAGAGAGAGTAAAGTTACATAGATGCTACACATTTGAATGGGACTGAAATATTATGTATTTTGATAGTGGATAAATGGTTGTGAAATAACAACTGGAATATGATAAAACTTCTATTCTGCGATAGACCTACACCTGTTGCTAAATGTTATCAAACTAACATATCTGAAGTTATGGACACGAATGTGAAATTCTTGTGAACAATTTGGTTTGCTTCAATATAGCTGGTTTATGTACTAAGTACGGTCTGCCTGCACACTTCTTCACACAACCTCTCAGAAAAACAGTTTGAAATCTTATATCACAGAAATGGAAGACTGTGGATTTCTTATAGGACATTGGCTTCTGATAATCATTATACCAATGTAAACATGATGAATCACCTTTCCAGTAATAGGCCTAAGATTTGAAAGCCACAAATAATTTACCCAAATGTTCCCAATCAAACCTTTATTTCTTGCTATTGATCAATGCCACATCTTAAATTCTGCAATATAAGAAACATCTTTTTAGAATGACTAGGTTTGCTATAACAGTTTGAAGATTTTGATACTGAAATTAAAGTGAAATTGAAAAACTGGGTGATGTAATCTGCAAAACATTTATGCCAGTCATCTTGAAAAATATTGCAGATGAAGTAACTGAACATTTTCAATGCATAAAATTTTTAAATAACAGGCTGATAAACAAAAACACACTCTGACTGCAACAGATGTATGTGCATACTAGGGCAGTTGGTCTCACTACTGCATGCTTGCAGCACTCCAGTGGCAGTAGTGAGAACTTTTTATGTTCAAATGTTTCCTTGCTGTGGGCAGGCTGGGACACACAACTTCTGGTGTTAGCAAAATGTGTGAAAGTCTGTAAGTGAAAGAATACTCAGTGTTAGGGAACAAGTAACTACTTTGGCTGAGCGTGACATCATTCTAAAATAGAAACTGCAGGAGCGGGACTGTGCTAGAATAACTACTAACCAATGATCTGATATTTACCACCATAATGAAATGACTCTTGTTTATGGGTACTGCTGACAGATGCATAGTAGCTGGTAGTGACCACAAAATTCATGTTGTTGCTTCCTCTGTGTGTGTCAGAGAGAGAGAGAGAGGGAGAGGAGGGGGGGGGGGGAAGGGAGAATATGATCAAGTTTACTCAAATGCATTTGTTGGTAGTTGCAGAAGTACTTGTGCCACTTGTGAACCTCCCTTTCTGCTTCACTAATTGCAAAGTCCTTGTCACACATTGCTAATTTCTCATTCAGTGGGGGAATATGCCACATAAATTCATTCAAAAGTAGTGACAGGTGTAAGGATGGAAGCTATCAAAGCATATCACTCCTCTCAGCAGTATACAGAGTATTTATGAGATGAGGCAATGAGTTGACATGTATTTAAGTGACCACAAGTAACTTGATAATAAACAGCATGGCTTCCTACCAGGTAGAAGTGCAGAAACAGTTTTATTAATAGATTGCAGAGATAAATAATTAGAAAAAATGACAATAGTGTTTTAGGAGTAATTTAGATCTTTCTAAAGCTTTCATTGTGGTTATTCACAATACTTTTAGGAAGGCACTCTACTATTGCATTTGCCCTGTGCTATGTGGGATCGCGGTATACTACTACTTCGAATTATTATAAGAAAGATATTCTGTATTGATATCCACTGTCATATCATTGGAATGTGACACAACGTTTAAGCATATGTGGTGTACACATTTAAGAGGCAGCCCACTTTACTTGGTACTAATTTGATACACTAATTTAAGTAACCTAAACCTCAGGCTAATAGTCACCATGAGTGAAACTTAGTAAATTGCTAATACCAATAGTTTCAAGAAATGACCCAATTTACTGTTAGAATCAGTGAATGTAGTGGAAAATTAACTTATGATATTGTAATCATAGAGTTATTCACAAAAATCCATTCTGCTCCGTGTCCATTAGAGCAATGTGGGTTAGCTGAGTTTTACTTAAAGCAGTCTCTATGTTGTGTGCGATGTTGGAAATGACTATTGAATGCTCTTTGAAATCCAATGACATGGAATGTCAGGAATAAATATTTGTGTTGAGCATGAAATAAATAATTGATGCTGTTCCAGTGGTTCTCAAGGTCTTATATGTACCCCCTTTCAGTCAATAAATTACCCGCTCATTTGCCGGTAAGCTCTGTGCGTGCCTCAGCAACAGCCGTACGGCACGATCGTGGAACATTGTACGTTGCAGAGTCTGGAGATTTTCGCCTAATCACACAGGTTACATGGATGGTAAAAGCCTCAGAAAAAAAAAACTTGGCTCACATGGTGTGCTACATGCTGAGGAGATGCATGGCTGTTGAAGTGGAACAGTCACTAGTGAGCAACCTCTGGGAAACCTGCTGCACCTTATAGTGTAACCTTGTTTGTTGACTTATAGCAAACACCACAGACATTATTCTGTTTTGTAGTAACTCCAGAAAGAAGACGCCCATCTAGTCTGTTCCTCCAAAAACTCAGGTTTTCCTTTTCTTGCATCAGATTGCTTGTATTCAAAGTTTATCTGTGAGAACTCAAGAGGTGGTCTTGATATTGTAATGAATTAACTGATTTAAATGAAAAATAATTAGTTCCATAGTATAAATTCATACAAAGTACAGTATTAATTGTACTTCAGTACAACTCAAGACTATCAGCCAGATGTATCATGACATGACCAAGTCCATTTTGATAATAATTTGACTTGGTACATTACAACAACAATGTCAAATACTTTCTTTTTTACATGCCACAGAGTTCTTTGACATCTTCATGATCTTCTTCTGTGCAGTTAATTTCTCTATGAGCAGGCACTGTCTTATTCTTATCTTTGCTTACAGCAAGTGTCTACCCAGACGTCCACCTGGACAAATAAAAATCTGAGGCAGAACATTCTTTCCTAACAAAAATAAACCACAAAATAAAAGGATTTGGTTGTCTTGTGTCAGAAAAGAGGAATGTTGTGTAAATTGTTACTCTACATACTCCCCCCCCCCCCCCCTCCGGGCACCATTAGACACAAGATGCCAAGTAATTACTACTTCCCTTCACAATTTTCATTCTAGATATCTTGAACTTAAAAAGAACAAATTTCCTTAGTGCTCCATAGTCTTATGATGATTATTGATAAAATAAGAGAAATCTTTGTACGGGGTACATTCATTTCAGCAAACCGTTGTGCTTACAGTTTCATTATAATTAATTCAGGACAAAACTAGCATCTTTGTTAGGTGTCTCATTTATGGTAGAAATGGTAGGAGTGTATTTAAAAGGAAATTTAATTCGCATCTTTCAGTTAAATTATGGTAACAAATATAATCATAACTTTATTTCACTCCAAAATTCAGCATAGTTAAAAGTCTGAACTCCATAACATCTTTAAGAGTAGTACCTGCACATTGCTAGTACAAACTTGAGGATTACACCTCTCTTACTTGGTTGAACTGCATAACTGAGAACTGAAGAGCAGTCTCACCAAATGTACAGATGATGTATACTCTACATTACTTTCTCCGCTCAGAGTTTAAATACTATGCCACCAAAATATCGACTAAGGCAGACATTTTATTCCTTCACTACTATGTAGCACAGGGCACAATAAATGTGGCAGCAAGATTCACTTGTCTGTACACCAGTATTATCACTTTCCCACAGTGAATAATACCCAAAGGCAACAGCACAGGCCCTTTTCATAGGCACCTGACTAGTGTCAAGCTCTCTATGGTTCAGACTACTCAACAGAAGCCCAAACACCCTGAAGCTAATAGAGCTATTCTTTATTATTGTCTCCTGCTAACACATCCCATTCCACCTACAGATTAGATTAGTGCTTGTTCCATAGATCACAAATACAAC
Organism: Locusta migratoria; assembly: GCA_026315105.1. NCBI lineage: Eukaryota > Metazoa > Arthropoda > Insecta > Orthoptera > Acrididae > Locusta > Locusta migratoria. Next base: position 3,958,103 of record CM048752.1, on the reverse strand, counting down.
ACTTTGTAATGATGTGGAATTTGTCAGGTTAATGAAAGGTGTCTTTACAAATTATTACTTTGTACTAAATATTTTTTATTATTCATTTATTAATTTTTTTAATATTTTTATTAATGTTATTTCAAATCATCTATAGTGAAGAAGGAATTGTCATTCAGAAATTTTTATTTTTAAATGCTAGTTGGCTACTTGTCAGGCTTTTGATGCTATTTGGTAAGTGACCAAAAGCTTTCTTGGCACCATAATTCACCCCTTTCTGTGCCAAAGCTAGATTTAACCTTGAATAGTGAAGATCATTCTTTCTTCTAGTGTTGTAGTTATGTACACTGCTATTGCTTTTGAATTCAGTGGGATTGGTAATAACAATTTCATAAGTGAATATATATATACTGTGAAGCTACTGTGAAGATCCCTAGCTCTTTAGATAAGTGTCTGCAGGATGACCTTGGATGGGCTCCAGCAATTATTCTGACTACACACTTTTATGCAATAAACACTTTTTTACTCAATGATAAATTACCCCAGAAAATGATGCCATACGAAAGCAGAGAATGAAAATAGGCATAGTAAGCTAATTTACTGAGATATCACCAAAATTTGCAATTACCCTAATAGCATAAGTAGCTGAACTCAAACGTTTCAGCAGATCTTCAATGTGTTTTCTCCAGTTCATGATTGAATATTCTACATTTGCTACAGATTTCTGATCAAAGTATATATTTATTAATAGTGTCATTCCATTTACTGTATGTACTGTGTTTTATAAAAATTTAATGATAGTCCATTTTCTGAGAACCACTTAATGATTTTCTGAAAGATGTCATTTACAATTTCTTCAGTTAGTTCGTGTCTGTCAGATGTGATAACTATACTTGTGTCATCAGCAATAAGAACCAGCTCTGCATCTTCATGAATATAGAATGGCAAGTCATTAATATATATTAAAAACAGCAAAAGGCCCAAGACCAAAACTTGTGGCACCCCATTTTTTATTGTTCCCCAGTTTGAGGAATCAGCAATTTTTGCATTATGGGAATTACGTATGTCAACTTTCTGCAATCTTCCTGTTAGGTATGATTTAAACCATTTGTACACTGTCCCATTCATATCACAGTACTTAATCAAGAAGAATTTCATGATTTACACAATCAAAAGCCTTGGAGAGATCACAAAAGAATCCTAACGGGTGATGTCCGGTTATTCGGAGCATTTAATATTTCATTGGTGAAAGTATATATAGCATTTTCTGTAGGAAAGCCTTTCTGAAAACCAAAATGACATTTTATGAGAACTTTATTTTTTTACCTATGTGTAAAACTACTCTAGAATACATTACTTTTTCAAAAATTTTGGATAAGGCTGTCAGAAGTGAGACTGGGTGTTAGTAGTAAACATCAGACGTATCCCCTTTTTTGTGCAGTGGTTTAACAATAGCATATTTCAGTCTATCAGGAAAACACCCTGCTTCAGAGAACTATTACATATGTGGCTAAGAATCCTACTTATTTCTTGAGAACAGGCTTTTATTACCCTGCTGGAAATACCATCAATTCCATGTGAGCTTTTACTATTGAGAAAGTTTATTATTTTCTTAATTTCAGAAAGAGTGGTGGGTGGAACTTCTATTGTATCAAATTGTGTTGGTATGGCCTGTTCCATTAACTGCATTGCTTGTTCTAATGAACATTTAGATCCTATTTTCTCCACAACATTTAAAAATAATTATTAAAAATGTTTTAAAATTCTGGCTTGTTAGTTGTAAGCTTTTCATTCACTTTGATGGTAATGCTGTCTCCCTGTGCTCTTGGTGGCACTGTCTCCCTGGGAATAATATTCCAAATTGTTTCAATTTTGTTATCAGGCGTACTAATCTCAGACATGATGCACATACTTCTAGACTTTTTAATAACTTTCACATTCATGTATGAACATAAATCTTCATATCAACTTCTGTAGCATATCTTAACATATTGACTATCTCGCCTATAATCTCCAGCAAAGCTAATCCTCATCATCATACTATCTCATGTCCCTTCTAAACATGTTATGAATGTGCTCTCATTTTGAATTAATGTATTCTCCTCTTTACTCCTCCGACAAGATGAGTGTATCAATGAGTAAAACATTTACTCAGTTGCTAACTTGAGAAACATCTCGCATAAGCTGGCCCATCTAATGATAAGTATTACATATATTGTCAGGGCCAGCATTGAAAGACTTGCTGTATCTCCTGTAAGTCAATAATAAGACTACAAGCTAACATGTGTAAATGACTTAATTTTGTTACATTGTACCAACTCCAAATGACGTACGAAAATTGTACCAACCTAAAATACAATACGCCCCGAATTCACCATCACCCTAATACTATTTGTATGTGTGTGTGTGATTTCTCTTCTCTCTCTCTCTCTCTCTCTCTCTCTCTCTCTCTCTCTCTTTCTCTCTCTCTGAAACGCATAAGGTTTTCTTAGATGCATGATGGGTTTACAAGGATCTGGAAGTGGTAGGCTACTGGGCTATCAAACAAATCAGCATTAGTTTAACATTTATTGTACAACAAGTAAGCAAAAGGGATTAAATCATAGTACATCAGTATTAAAGCCACAAAGAATGCACATAAACAGGCATGCACCCTAAATACTTTTACGTAAATAACCCCTTCTGGCTTCTTTCCTGCTCCATCAAGGTTAAAGAAAACTTGTTTGCTTGCTGGACAACCAGCCACTTATGACTAATCACAAAGCACAGTGGCACCTAAAACGTTTACTAGATTATTAAGTAATTACAGTTCAGTATTTCTACCAGGTCAAAAACGATACTCAGCTTTTCAGCATTACGACGTATCTCATAGGTAAAATTTTTTCACTTCTTTAATTTCCAATCAAACTGCTTCTTATTCCACCAAAACATTACAACTTCATAATGTACACAATGCAACAGAACTTAGCAGATAGTACTTCCATTTTACAACGCAGACTGACATAGCTCCCAGAACACTTGAGAAACGCAAAAACTCGAACTCCCCCCACACAAGGCGGTGAGGCAAATATATAACATTGAGAATAATGACATTACATTATGCATTGTTCATAACAATTGAATATACTAATTTACAATTACTGAACACAACTGTACAACATTTCATGTACACAAAAATAATTGCAATATAAAATGAAAACTATACATACAATAATTTTACATGGCACATATCTTTTTAAGTTGAAATCTCCAATCTTTCTGTTTGACAACAAACAGCAATGTTAAATGTCAGTTAGTTAATGAGTACATCATACATGTTCCTAACATATCTTGAACTACCAAATATCTTGGCAATTCTGAAAATAGGTTCCAAATCTCACGTCAGTCAATATATACAAAGAATTAAAATATTGAAATCTTGACTATTACATTAATTAACACAATTAGCTGTTCAACACAACTTGCTTATGAGCCTAACATATATACAATGCTATTTATTTTCATGTCTTTTAGATTTTGATGCCTTTTCTGTCTAGTTCTTGAAATAATGTACAACGGAAAGAAAATTTACGAATCTCTTAATTAATGAAATCTATCACTTGTTAACTAATCACAGTATCACCGAGACACTATCCTACACTTATTCCTAGGCTGGTTATTTCGTTTGTAACTAACTTCACATGCAACATGTATCACTATTAAACCACACAATTCCGGGTCTGACGCAGATGGTATCATACAATAACATTGAGATGAAAGGGCCAGCAGTATCATCACATGCCTTAGATAACTTTCTACCGCTCATACCTTTAACAACACAAGTGAATGATATTTAAAAAAATCAAACTAGAAAACTTCATTTACAACACTTATCATCTAATAAATGGATGTTTATGTCCCTGGAGACCTTTGCTTCAAACAACATGGGTATTCAACGATTTTTCAACATTAGGGTCACAGCTTCAGTCAATTCAACAGTTTCAAGAATCCGTTGCTAACCAAATTAACACCAAAACAGTTTTACTATTACACCTTTTGCAAATTTTAACGTAATGTCCGACAACGAACAGCAACTCCTTATTCCCTTCAGTGAGCAGTAGCCGTATTATTAACACAGGAAAGATTCTATTCTATTCTATTCTAAGATTAACCTATGTGGACTTTACAAGCATATGAAAAAATAGAATCATGGTCAGTATAACTTCTCATTCCCTGCCCTAAAGCAATCGGTACACAATATCGCACGCCTTAATGTATCTCACCAACCCCAGACCATCATGCATGGGCTCTTCAATAAAAACGGCATGGCGAACTTCTGGGAGATTCAAACGGAGAACAAAGTATTCATAATGGAACTTGCTCTTCAATAGCTGGATGCCGAAATTATTACTGCAGTACAGATCACCACATAACAAGATCACAAATGTAAATACTGTGCAATCAGGATAACACTGAGCGAGCCAACCCAATAAGTTCAGTCCATGCACATAGAGTACGTATGTACAGAAACTTTCTTTCCATATAACTGCTGCTTATATGGCCCACCAAGACAGTTCTTTCTATTAATTGATGGTACGATTCCCAGTGAAACGTAGGCACCTCAGCACTCTCAGCGCATCCAGAGCATTATCCAACCACACCTGACGTGACAATGCCCGAGTGGAAACTTTCTGCCATCCTATATGTTGACCACCAAACTGCCAGCTCTCGGACAGGCTTCACTCTCCGCCGTGCCTGTTACACCTCGCTCCTACGATATACGACACGCCCCTCACTATCCGCCTACTAACAACTCTTACCCTTGCCAGGGGCGGGGGCGTGCCTCACGCTACAAAGAGAGATCAATACATCGACAGTGTATCAACCTCTCCCCTCCAAGCAACAACAACTAGGGAAGGTTTGAGCAATTTACAGGCCTTACTGTGTTGATTCTCCCTCAGAACTACCCACTTTGATCTGACTAAGGTGAGCCCGTGTCCTTTTTCGGGTTCCTTTCTCTTGGAGCAAGAACTACCTCAATGACTTCGTACGGCCCTACAAAACGTGGCAACATCTTCCTCGTAACTCCTTGTGCCGCACTTATTTCGACCCAGACATCCTTAACGTACACCTCGTCCCTGATCACAAGTTTCACGGCGTGTCGCCCTCTATTGTACCTCATTGCCTGCCGTTTGAGACGACAAAATTTTCCTACATGCGGACTCCCACTGTGCCCTCAGGCTGTCAGGGTCCACGCACCCTGGTAGCAGATCATTCAAGCACCACAAATTACTCAGTGTGTTTCTGAGAATGCGAGTGGTAGATCATAAGGCCTGATTTGAGTTTCCTATTGATGCATTCCGCAAACGAGGGCTGAGGATCATACGGGATGGTAGTTATATAACGGATTCCATGACCAAAACGACATCCACGAAACTCCCACGACTTGAACTCCATCATATTATCGGTAACTAACATTTTAGGTGGACCAAAACTAGCAAAAATACTTACCAAATGGTTAATGGTTATAGCGCTAGTCGATCCCTTTCTCTGTATAAGCCACACAAAGTGGGTAAATGCGTCCACCTCTATGAACACAAATCGGTGTCCAGTCTTAGTTCATGGAAGGGGTCTTAAATAATCCAGAAACACTTTTTCCAATGACTTCATCTCACAGGTAGATTCCAGGAACCCTTTCTTAGGACCAGTATCGGGTTTTCCCTTCTTACACTCGCAACACTGGTTAACCCTATCCTTAATATCCATCCCCATCCCTTTCCATGTGACATGTTCTTGCATCTTGGCCTTCGTTTTCTGAAACCCCAAATGCCCCCCACACAGGGACTGATGAAAATAGTTAAACACAGCAGGTACTAAATCCCTGGGTAAGCAAATATTCTTCCTGCCATTATACTTGGTAAGAATACACAAGAGTCTCTTCTTCAGAGAGTACCCTGGCGCAGAATGTCCCTCACTTAATTGCTCACGGATGCATTGTAACTCCTCATCTTTGCTCTGTTCCATCTCAATATACCTAAACAATGCAGGCACCTCGGTCAGAACAGCATCCACCATCGAGCCACCCACTACCTCTTCCTCATTCTTGGCCACCCTGACCTCATTATTCCCCTCTTACATGGCCTCGTACACTCCCTCAAACATGCGGCTAAGATTATCAGCTACTATATTCTGCGTACCACAGATATGTACCATGTCAAATTGATACACCGAGATTTTCACCGCCCAGTGCGCTATACGTCCTGTCTTGCGTGGCCTTTCCAGCACCCAAGTAAGGGCCTCATTATCGGTTTCCAATCAAAACCTTCTATGCTTCAGATAGAATTTAAATTTATCAAGTGCGAACAGAACCGATAACGCTTCCAGCTCGTACACGGAATAGCTTCGCTTCATGTCTGTCATCGCCGTTGAGGCGTATGCCAAGGCACGCCGACAGTCCCCCTGCTCCTGCAGCAAGACAGCAGAGATTCCTGAGCTGGAGGCGTCGGTTTGCATGACAAAAGGAAGACAAAAGTTAGATGTTTGGTGTTCACAGTGCACACCCTACGACAGCCACGCAGACCCAGCCACTTCATACACCGTCACCTCCACGCACAAGGCAGCCACAGCTAGTCTAATCTCCTCATTATAATCACCCAAGTTCTCATCCGTCCCCTGCTCCCGAAGGCAGAACCTATCAATCAAATCCCGTTACACTCAAAACAAATCATTTTGGGAAGATCTCGCAACAAACCACCGGTTTGCAATAACCCCCGCAACCAATCTATTTGGACGCCCTTGAGCCAATGGCAGAATCACTTGGCATACTACACTATGTGACATATGCAAGGCATCGGCCTGATGTTCCAGACATACAGTTAACCACCAAACTTCCAAGATTTGACTGGGTTTATCGATGGTCAAGATCTGAATGTCCTTAATCAAAGTCAATAAGTGGTTCGTTAGTTTACTAAATACATTACTCAACTCACTAGGGCCACAGCCACCCCTCTCTCTCTCTACCATCCCCCACCACTTCATCGGTGTCACTCCCCTCACCCCACTGCAATCCATTCAGACGTTGCTGTATAGGTAATAACTCGTCCATAAGAACCTGAATCTCTGACACACACTTTGATTCCCCATCAAGCACCTGTATATCCCTAGTCCTATTAGCAACATGATCCACCAGAGTGTGCAGACGAGACACCTGAGAATGCGATGGGGAGGAGTCGTCCAACAACGCAATACCTTCTGCAAGTGAGGACAACGAGGCGCGGCATGCAGTGATTGCAGTACTCGACCCACCTATGACATCGGTATTTATGTGGATCGACTTTCCCGAGGCACCGCGCAGCCACTGGGCTAATTGAGACACACCGCCTTCCTCCACTTCCTGCTGAATTTGCAACTCTTACAGTAATTGGTCTTCATGCAAGTACTTAATCCCCAGTATGCCTCTTGCTTCCATTTTCTTTACACCCAAAAAAGAAAAAATATATCAACTAGCCATTACAACAGTTATACATTAACGCTATATCTCTTAAGAAACTAAACATCCTATTTGCTTAATACTGATATATGAGCCATGCAACCACGCTATCTGCCACCATCAAAACACACACGTTTTACTTAGGCACATGATAGCAGGATTACAAGGATCTGGAAGTGGTAAGCTACTGGACTTTCAAACAAATCAGCATTAGTTTAACATTTATTGTACAACAAGCAAACAAAAAGGATTAAAATTGTACATCAGTATTAAAGCCACAAAGAATGCACATAAACAGACATACACCCAAAATACTTTTACATAAATAACCCCTTCCGGTTTTTTTCCTGCTCCATCAAGGTTAAAGAAAACTTATTTGCACGCTGGACAACCAGCCAGTTATGACTAATCACAAAGCACAGCAGTGCCTTAGATAACCTTCTATGATTCATACCTTTAACAACTCAAGTGAATGATATTAAAAAAAATCAAACTAGAATACTTAATTAAAAACACTTAACTCCTAATTGCTTTAAACAACAAGGGTAATCGATGATCTTTCAACATTAGGGTCTCAGCCTCAGTCAATTCAACCGTTCCAAGAGTCCGTTGCTAACCAAATTAACACCAAAACAGTTTTACTATTACACCTTTTGCAAATTTTAATGTAATGTGCAACAACGAGCAGCAACTTTTTATTCCCTTCAGTGGAGCAGTAGCCATATTACTAGCACATAAAAGGTTCTACTCTAAGATTAACTTATGTGGACTTTACAGCCATAAGAAAAAATAGAATTATGGTCAATATAACTTCTCATTTCCTGCCCTGAAGCAATCGGTACACAATATCACAAGCCGTAATGTATCTCATCAATCCCAGACTGTCATGCATGGGCTCTACAACAAATACAGCACGGCGAACTTCTGGGAGATTCAAACTGAGAACTAAGTATTCATAATTGAACCTGCTCTTCAATGGCTGGATGCCGAAATTATTACTGCAGTACAGATCACCACATAATAAAATCACAAATGTAAATACCGTACAATCAGGATAACACTGAGCGAGGCAACCCAACAAGTTCAGTCCGCGTACACCAAGTACGTATGTACTGAAACTCTCTTTCTGTACTACTACTGCTGCTAATAGAGCCCACAAAGACAGTTCTCACCATTAATCATCGATATGCTTCCCGATGAAAATTAGGCACCTCGGCACTCTCGGTGCTTCCAGAGCGTTATCCAACCGCACCGGACGTAACAATGCCCGAGTGGAAACTTTCTGCCATCCTATATGTTGACCATCCTATATGTTGCCAGCTTTCGGGCAGGTTTCACTCTCCGTAGTGCCCATTATACCTTGCTCCCACCATACATGACACACCCCTCGCTATCTGCTGACTAAGAACTCTTCCCCTTGCCAGGGTGCATGCGTCTCACGCCGCAAGAGAGATCAATACATTGATGATGTATTAATACCTGCTGTAATATATGTTTCCTACAATGATAGCTCATTTTGAACTAAGATAAGAACCTCAAAGCATCAACACAACTTCTTGTGGTACAGGTGTAATCACATTGTAAAGAGAACTGAGATACACACAAACATATTTAATGCAATAAAGAATAGACCTTTTTTATCATCACTAAAACTTCAATTTATTAAGGGGTGAAAGTACTGTTTTTGACATGTATGGCTGTTTTAGATATATTTAGTCAACTTCACCTGCAAGCAAACACATCACATCTATTGGTTTTTAGCAGTAAGGGTGAACCTATATCAAAATCTAATTGATGAGAGACACTGTCAAAATAAGTCATTGAGCCAACTGTTACACCAGTACACAAATATACATCCATTTTTGAAGCCTGTTGCGAGGGTGAAGGTCAGGCTGAGAGATTAAAATAGAGAAAGTTTAATTTTTTATACTCACAACCACCAGCTGCGAACCAATTTCCTAAACATGCAAAAACACTGGAACTGTGATTGCGACTGACTCGTTTTCTAGGGGATGATATCAAACGTTCGCAGCTTTCCTTCCCTGCATATGATTAACAAAACAAATTCATAATAAAATCAAGTTCATGAGAGAAAAGGGTGTACTAACTACTATTTTTGAAAACACATGAAAGTTCACTTTATGTTGTTTATTTCACAACATTTGAACCCTGTGGCTGTCGCGTCTGTACGTTGGTAAATTTACCAAATGAAGTTATAGCTCGTGAGCCCCCAGACAAAATGAATATTTGTCGTGAATTGTTTTCACACCACGTGGCTGTATCAAACACCGTTTATGTTCATGCCTATGCGACGACACGTGTTACATTAACAAATCACAGTCACTTTAATTCAATGCAATGCACACCTTGTTCCACCGGCTAAATATTCACCAACACACAGTAGCATTTGATTTAACTTGGTGCAGTCTACGACGAGCAACCACACGTGGCGATTGCCACAGACAAATCTAAAGTCACCACCTCGAGATCCACATGCCGACTGACTGCAAAGCGACGCCGCCCGGCCAGTTCTCCACGTGGTCCCGAGCCCTCACTTCCTGCCCAGGCGCGCGCGCGCGCACGCGCCAAATGCTCAACTACCGGGGTTTTTTCCCTATGTCATAAACTTTCTCATGTGAACTGTTCTAACCGATTTGCCAACGTACAGCGCTCAGCCAATACATTTCTAAAACTTTACTTAAAATCAAAATAATTACACTACACATTAAACAAGTATTGTCTTACATTTTTATATTAGTATAAACATCCTTTGTACTGTTTATCATAATCGTGCAATTTCTTATACCACAGAAAAGTGATTTAACTGAATACTTCAAGGTAAAATACAAAAGATTAATTGAAAATAAAATGAGAAATTGTTAATATATTATTTTTATAAACAAACATTGCCATGCTAGTTGTGTAACTGTCTTGTCTTCGTTGGTAATTTATTACTTTTCATTGTCAACTAAACATATTACGTTAGATGTGACTGTATCAGCTAATGTATTGTTTATTTATCAACAGGCTATTTTGTAATGAGGGCCTTAAAGGTTCCTAACTGCATCTTATTACTTCAAATGCCAGTAGTATTACATTATTTGTGCATTGCACTGTGCCTGGCACTCGCCATTGTCCCTCTCTCCCCTCACCGGAAACGAACTGGAAAATCCTAAGTTGGAACAAGCCACCAACATCGGCCTGCTCGCTGGCCTCCCGTCAGCTACAAGCACACAGCAAATCTCAACGTGGAAAATTTCTACCTATGGCCTAACTATAAACGTTGTCACCCAACTGTGTACATGCATTGCTACCATAATTAATAAGATTAAAATTGTGTAACATTTAGTGCATTGGCATGCTCAATGTTTGCAGTGAACTTCATACTGTTTAATTATTAAATGCTATTAATTAGCAATATTTCTATTGGGCGGTAATCTCACATTGTCTCACCTGTTGAATTACAGAAGTTTCTCAATAGAGAGACAATTTTTGTATCATACCAAAGATATATTTAAAATGCCTCAGTACAAGGTTGCAGGGTTATTAAAGAAAGGTTTTATCCATTGCAGCAACTGTGTTTTATAGGTTGGAAATGTAAACAACCACTAGTTGCAAGGTTTCAGATTGATTTACAACTGGTTTTGAGCAATTATTGCCTTCCTTCAGGTATATTTATTTGCCCTATAGGTTTACACATAGCATTTTGTAATCACACTGTACACGTGGCGTTTCACTGGGGCATGGGTGTGTGTGTTTGTCCATAGGTTAGTTTACCTAGGTTTAACCCCCGAGGGGGCCCACAGTTCTTTTGTGGGTACGTGTGTGGCGCGCACGTGGCCCCGAGCCGGAGCAGCCTTTCTTCTGCCCCAGGCTGCTTCACTTTCCCTCCCGGTTTATGCCTTCGCCCGGAGACGGGCATATTTCGTGAGCTACGGTGGTTCTTGTTGTGGTTTTTCTTCCTTCGTTCCTTCCTTTCTTGCCCTTTGTTTTCTGTCTTTCTCTCCTTGTACTCTCCTAGCCTTCTTCTCCTCATTCGTCTCCGCTTCGGCGTTTGAGACACTTCTTCCTTCTTTCTCTTCATTTCCTATCCTCTTCTTCTTTCCTCCCTGTGCGTGTCTGAAGGCCGACCCATGCATTATCGTGCGTAGCAGGTGACGGGGTAACGCGTAATTCCCCGCCCCGGGTAGACAAGTAGGGCACGTACGTACCCCCTGGTAAAGGCCAGGCCCAGGGAGGGCTGATTACCCGAGCTGGTACCTTCCGAACGTGCCGATTGGTCCCTCCGTCAGTTCTCGGGAGGTGTGACCTGAGGTGAGAACAATCACCTAAGGCGGGTAAGCCCTCGGAGAGGGCCCCCACTAGGAAGGAGCGCGCCATCTGAGACGCCGGTAATCACGGGGGACACTTCCGCAATGACTTCCTTATCTTCTTTCGTGACGTTGACCCAGAAACGTAAGTTAGACTCGCCACAGCCTAAAAAGACTCTGCCTAATGTACCTAAATTTCTGGTTGTCTCTCACACCGACAGAAAGGATTTCAATTCTGTCAATCCTTTCGTTATACAGAAAAGTGTAGATGCAATTGCTGGCCCTGTTAAAACCTGTTCGCGTCAGCGCAATGGCACATTGTTGCTGGAAGTGGACAGTGCCTTCCAAGCTCAGAAACTAATCCGGACTAGTCAAGGTGGAAGCGCATCATACACTCAACTCGTCACGGGGGGTAGTCTTCACGAGATCCCTTGACGGTTTGTCTGATGAAGACATCCAATCGTATATGTCCGACCAGGGTGTGGCAGCCGTCCATAGGGTAATGAAAAAGCTGACACCAACTCGTTTTGTGTTTTTGACGTTCGACAGAGTTGACCTCCCGTCGAAGGTCAAAGCAGGGTATGAAGTCATCTCCGTCCGCCCTTATGTACCTAACCCAACGCGCTGTTTTCAGTGCCACAGGTACAACCATACCAGTGAATCTTGCCCAAATGCAGCAAAATGTGTCACTTGTGGTAGGGACGCCCATGAGGGGGATTGCCCACCTCCATCCCCTCACTGCCTTAACTGCAACGGTGACCATGCGGCTTCCTCTCGCGACTGCCCTGTATACAAGGATGAGAAGGTCATCCAACAAATTCGGGTTACGGAAAAGCTATCAACATCTGCCGCTCGAAAGTTGTTGACGAGTCGAAAGCCCGCTGTCCTCCCAGCGGGCACATAGAGTAAGGTCCTTACCTCCACTCGACCTACTAAGGATTCAAGTACCCAGACGTGTGATTTTACCTTCGTTGACACAGTTGTGTGATCTGCCAGCCCGAAGATTGCCCGTTCCACGTCCCCGCTTCCTCCTGCTGCTTCTAAAGTACAGTCTTCATCAACCTCTGGTAAACCTCGGGCAACAAGATGCCCGGACTTTGAGAAAGGAACGCGTCCATGAGGATATTCTGCATTCTCAGGCTTCCCAACCGTCGACTGCCTCTTCTCACCGTCACTCTTCGAGAAGAGCCAACAAGAAAAAGAGTTCCTCTCCTTCCCCGCCCCCCTCAGGGGCTCAGCATTAATTTGTTGAGTACAGGCTTGGCGAACCCGGGGTCCTGAGCTGTGGGCTGTGTCGCGCGAACAGCCCGCTACACCGTAAGCTCTGTGCGTGCCTCAACGACCATCGTATGGCGCGACGGTGGAACGTTGTACGTTTCAGAGTCCGGGGATCTTGGCTTAATCACCCATGTTGCGAGGATGGTACAAACCTCTATAAAAAAAACCTCAATCTCAAGGTGTGCTACATGCCGAGGAGATGCATGGCTGTTGAGGTTGAACAGCCGCTAGCGAGCAACCTCTGAGGAACCTGCCGCACCTCAGGTGTATCAGGCTTACCCAGGCAAGCGGGGCTCTGCCTGGGTGGACCTCTTTTCCCTAGCTGCTCGTGGGACGACAATGAAACGAGCCATAAACAGCGTAGGCGGGCGCAAAACCGCCGTCTCTAAGAGAGGAAGAAACGAATATAATGGTGCACAGTATGACCCCCGATCGTTCCCTTCCCTGGCCACACCTTGGGAAGAACGTCGGGCCCTTAACCAATCTGAGCCTTACTCCCCCCAGTACTTAGTCTGTACTCGGGCTGATGGGGAATCCTTTACAAATACTAAGCCGCAATTTTTTGTTGACACTATTGAAAATCGATTTGGTGAAGTGGCATCATTTTCCAAAATGAGAAGCGGCTCTGTCTTAATACAAGCGGCATCTCCTGCACAGTCAAAGGCTCTACTTGCTTGCGACAAGCTGGGAGACGTTGCCGTCAGTTTCACGCCGCATAAGACGCTCAACATGATCCAGGGTTTAGTATTCCACCGCGATCTCCTGTCACAGACTGACGACGAATTGCGCGCCGACTTAGAGCGGCGAGGAGTTCACTTCGTCCGGCACATCTACAGGGGACCGAAAGATCGCAGGGTTGCCACCGGTGCATTTATCTTGGCCTTCGAAGGCAATGTACTGCCTGAGAAGGTCAAGATAATGATATACCGGTGTGAAGTAAAACTTGTCATCCCTCCCCCTATGCGATGCTTTCGGTGCTGGAAGTTCGGGCATATGTCCTCCCGATACACTTCCAGCCCCACATGTAGGGACTGTGGGCGACCATCACACCCGGACGCGCCATGTACACCACCTCCTGTGTGTGTGAATTGTGGGCTGCAACATCCGCCTTGCTCGCCGACCTGTAGTGTGTTACATAGGAACGAAAAATCATGGAATTCAAAACCCTGGATAGATTAACGTACTCAGAGGCCAGACGAAAGTATGAGCGTCTTCATCCCGTTCGGATGTCGTCATTGTTTGCTGCCATTGCGTCATCTCCGATCTCTATGGGGACGTCAGCCTCCCATGTCACGCCACCTTCTGTGGCCCCTGTCGGCCGGAAACATCAAACTGCCCCCTTGACTGCTGGGGGCCCTTCTTCTGTTGCCCCCACCACCACCTCCTGTGGGGGCAACTGCCCCACAACCGTTGGGGACTCCGGTCCCTAACACCCAGCCGGAGAAGCAGCAGCCTTCTCCGGCACCTCTCGTCAGGAAGGGGTCCCTGGGCTCCCTTCCTCCTATGGTTTCTCCCACTGATAATGTGGGTATCAGTGAGTGGCTGACACAGCCACTTACATTGAGTCGTGGTCGTAGGGCTTCAAGGTCCTCCTCAGTCCCTGAGGCTGAGGTCGAGGCCCCAAAGCCCACCCAGCAAGAGAAACCTAAAAAGGAGCGAGAGAAGAAAAGGTCGAAGGCTGCTAAGCAACCATCTTCCACGGTGGAAACTGTACCACCACCACTGCCGCCGCCGCCGCCACCACCACCACCTCACACGTCTGAGGACGTGGTGGAACTCCTCGCCTCACCAGAGGACTTGGTTATCACCAAGAACTTGAGGCGATGGATGTAGAGGACCTGCCTCCCCCAACGGCGACGACTTTTGATTCCGTGGAACAAACAGCACCATCGATACTGCCATGCCTCAGCAATCAAGAAGTAGCATGATCTTGCAATGGAACTGTGGCGGCTTTTTCCGCCACTTACCCGAGCTGCAGCAATTACTGTGCCGCTATCCTGCTTTCTGTGTAGCCCTACAGGAAACATGGTTTCCTGTCCAACGGACCCCAGCCCTCCGCGGCAATCGGGGCTACTATAACAACCGCACTGACTACAACAGGGTATCTGGAGGTGTCTGCATTTATGTCCTAGCCACTGTTCCTAGTGCTGCCGTGCCTCTTAACACGGCTCTCGAGGCAGTGGCTGTTAGACTCAGGACAATGCAGGACATGACTGTCTGCTCTCTGTACCTCCCACCAGATGAGTTCGTGTCCCTTGCTGACCTCACTGCCTTGGTCACGCAACTACCCCCACCATTTATCCTTTTGGGGGATTTCAACGCCCACCACCATCTCTGGGGCGGTATACAGCCCTCGGGACATGGTAGAGATGTTGAAACATTAATGACACAGCAGGACATATGCCTCTTAAACAACGGTGCACCCACACATTTTAGTATAGCACATGGCACATATTCTGCTATTGACCTATCTGTATGCAGTCCAGGCCTGCTCCCACATTTGAGTTGGAGGGTCCACGACGACCTTTGTGGGAGTGACCATTTCCCCATTCTTCTGTCACTCCAGCACTTTGAACCCCCCCCCCCAGGGGGCCCACAGTTCTTTTGTGGGTACATGTGTGGCGCGCACGGGGCCCCGAGCCGGAGTAGCCTTTCTTCTGTCCCAGGCTGCTTCACTTTCCCTCCCGGTTTATGCCTTCGCCCAGAGACGGGCATATTTCGTGAGCTACGGTGGTTCTTGTTGTGGTTTTTCTTCCTTTGTTCCTTCCTTTCGTACCCTTTGTTTTCTGTCTTTCTCTCCTTGTACTCTCCTAGCTTTCTTCTCCTCATTCGTCTCCGCTTCGGCGTTTGAGACACTTCTTCCTTCTTTCTCTTCATTTCCTATCCTCTTCTTCTTTCCGCCCTGTGCGTGTCTGAAGGCCGACCCACGCATTATCGTGCGTTGCAGGTGACGGGGTAACACGTAATTGCCCGCCCCGGGTAGACAAGTAGGGCACGTACGTACCCCCTGGTAAAGGCCAGGCCCAGGGAGGGCTGATTACCCGAGCTGGTACCTTCCGAACGTGCCGATTGGTCCCTCCGTCAGTTATCGGGAGGTGTGACCTGAGGTGTGAACAATCACCTAAGGCGGGTAAGCCCTCGGAGAGGGCCCCCACTAGGAAGGAGCGCGCCATCGGAGACGTCGGTAATCACTGGGGACACTTCCGCAATGACTTCCTTATCTTCTTTCGTGACGTTGACCCAGAAACGTAAGTTAGACTCACCTCAGCCTAAAAAGATTCTGCCTAATGTACCTAAATTTCTGGTTGTCTCTCGCACCGACGGAAAGGATTTCAATTCTGTCAATCCTTTCGTTATACAGAAAGGTGTAGATGCAATTGCTGGCCCTGTTAAAACCTGTTCACGTCAGCGCAATGGCACATTGTTGCTGGAAGTGCCTTCCAAGCCCAAAAACTGATACGTACTACGTTGCTGCACACGTTTCCAGTTAAGGTAGAAGTGCACCACACACTCAGTTCGTCATGGGGGGGGGGGTAGTTTTTACGAGATCCCTTGACGGGTTGTCTGATGAAGACATCCAATCGTATATGTCAGATCAGGGTGCGACAGCCGTCCACAGGGTGATGAAAAAGGTCGATAACCAATTGACACCGACTCGTACTGTGTTGTTGACGTTCGACAGAGTTGACCTCCCGTCGAAGGTCAAAGCAGGGTATGAAGTCATCTCTGTCCGCCCTTATGTGCCTAACCCAACGCGCTGTTTTCAATGCCACAGGTACAACCATACCCGTGAACATTGCCCAAATGCAGCAAAGTGTGTCGCTTGTGGTAGGGACGCCCATGAGGGGGATTGCCCACCTCTGTCCCCTCACTGCCTAAACTGCAACGGTGACCATGCGGCTTCCTCTCGCGACTGCCCTGTATACAAGGATGAGAAGGTAATCCAGCAAATTCGGGTTACGGAGAAGGTATAAACTTCTGCCGCTCGTAAGTTGTTGGCGAGTGGAAAGCCCACTGTCCTCCCAGCGGGTACATACAGTAAGGTACTCACCTCAACTCGACCTACCAAGGATTCCAGTACCCAGACATGTGACTTCACTTTCGCTGACACAGTTGTGCGATCCGCCAGCCCGAAGATTGCCCGTCTTCGTCAAACTCTAGTAAACCGCGAGCACCTAAACAAGATGCCCAGACCTTGAAAAAGGAACCCGTCCGTGAGGATTTTCTGCGTTCTCAGGCTTCCCAACCGTCAACTGCCTCTTCCAGCCGTCACTCTTCCAGAAGAGCTGAAAAGAAAAAGAGTTCCTCTCCTTCCCCGCCGAGGCGTGACCCATCCGTCACGCCGTCCAACAGTTGCCGGCCTCGGCCGTCTCCTGTTTCACCGGGTCGCTCCGTCTGCCGGGCACCCGGCCCTCTACCGGCGACGGAAACTGCCCCTCCTGATCAACTCAGGGAGGTGGCAGGCGGGTTGGTCGAAGCTATTGACCACGACCCTTTGCCCCTGGACAGTGATAGCAGTGCTCCCTCGAAATCGGGTCCTCAGCGGCCGTCGAGGTGACCCCGCTTGCTAGTTGGTTTTTATCCTTATTTCTTCTCTCATGTTTATCATGGCGCTCTTTCAATGGAATATTCACGGCATTCGTTCTAATCGGGAAGAGTTAAAACTACTCCTTCGATTGCACTGCCCGCTTCTAGTCTGCCTCCAGGAAACTAAGTTGCATCCCCGTGATCGTGCAGACTTTCCACACTACACCACTGTGCGGTTCGACTTGCCACCCATGGAAGGTATCCTAGCCCATGGAGGGGTTCTGATGCTCCTTCGAGACGATGTCTATTACCATCTCATTTCATTGCATACTCACCTACAGGCAGTTGCCGTCCGCATCACCCTATCCACATTTACCTTTTCCCTCTGTAATATTTATTAGCCATCGTCATCTGCCCTTACTAGGGCAGATGTGCTACACCTTGTTGATCAGCTCCCTTCACCCTTCGTGTTGATAGGCGACTTTAATGCCCACCACCCCCTATGGGGCTCTCCGGCACCTTGTCCGAGAGGCTCCCTTTTGGTGGACCTTCTCCAACACCTCGATCTTATCTGCCTCAACACCGGTGCACCAACCTTCCTTTCAGACACAACACACACTTACTCCCATATAGACCTCGCAATATGCACTCCTCAGCTTGCCGGTCGATTTGAGTGGTATGCACTTTCTGACACGTACTCGAGTGACCATTTCCCCTGTATCATCCACATTCTGCATCATTCCCCATCTCCTCGTCCCACCAGTTGGAACATTTCTAAAGCCGACTGGGGACTTTATTCTACCATGGCTGTTTTTCACGATCGGGATTTTCCCACCTGTGACAGTCAGGTCGACTACCTCACAGAGGTTATTCTCACAGCTGCCGAACGTTCCATACCTCGTACTTCCTCTTCTCCACGTCGTGTCCAGGTCCCTTGGTGGACTGCAGCCTGCCGCGACGTGCTTAGAGCCCGGCGCCGTGCTTTACGCACCTTCCGCCGCCACCCGACTTTGGAGAATTGCATACATTATAAACGTATGAGAGCGCAATGTCGTCGTATCATGAACGACAGCAAGAAAGCTTACTGGACTGCTTTTACTAGTTCTGTTAACCGTTTTACTCCCTCCACGGTTGTTTGGGGTGGCCTACGCCATCTATCCGGCATCAAGGTCCACTCCCCGATTCCTGGCCTGACCGTGGAGAACGCAGTCCTCGTGGACCCCTCTGACGTTTCCAACGTATTGGGCCGTTTCTTTGCGGAGGTTTCGAGCTCTGCCCATTATCACCCTGCCTTTCTCCCTCGCAAACAGGTAGAGGAGGCCCGTCCGCCTTCTTTCCACTCTTCTAATTGTGAAAATTATAACGTCGCCTTCACCATGCAGGAGCTAGACCGTGCTCTCGCCCTGTCCCGATCTTCTGCTCCCGGGCCCGATTCCATTCACATTGAAATGCTGAAGAACCTCTCTCCTGCCGGCAAGTGCTTTCTTCTCAGTACCTACAATCACATATGGACTGAAGGTCATGTTCCCACAAGTTGGCGTGAAGCCACTGTTGTCCCCATCCCCAAACCAGGGAAGGACAAACATCTTCCTTCCAGCTATCGTCCTATTTCTCTGACGAGCTGTGTCTGTAAGGTGATGGAACGCATGGTTAACGCTCAGTTGGTCTGGCTCCTCGAATCTCGCCGCCTCCTGACTAATATCCAATGTGGTTTTCGTCGACACCGCTCTGCTGCTGATCACCTCGTTACGTTGTCCACCTTCATTACGAACAACTTTCTAAGGAAGCGTCAAACAGTAGCAGTGTTCTTAGACTTGGAGAAGACATACGATACCTGTTGGAGAGCGGGCATTCTCCGCACATTGCACAGATGGGGCCTTCGGGGCCGCCTTCCTCTTTTCATTCAAGAGTTTTTGGCGGATCGCAAGTTCCGGGTACGGGTGGGTTCTGTTTTGTCAGATACCTATTGCCAGGAGAATGGGGTACCACAGGGCTCCGTCTTGAGTGTGGCACTCTTTGCCATTGCAATCAATCCGATCGTGAATTGCCTTTCAGCTGACGTCTCCGGATCTCTTTTTGTTGACGATTTCGCAATTTATTGTAGCACCCAGCGGACGTGCCTTTTGCAGCGTTTTCTTCAACGCTGTCTTGACTGTCTATATTCCTGGAGCATCGCAAACGGCTTCCGATTCTCCACTGAGAAGACTGTGTGTATAAACTTCTGGAGATACAAGGAATTTCTTCCACCCTCTCTACATCTCGGCCCTGTTGCTCTCCCTTTCGTGGAGACTATGAAATTCTTGGGACTCATGTTGGATCGTAAACTTTGCTGGTGCATGCACATGTCCTACCTGGCTGCCCGTTGTGCCCGATCCCTTAACGTCCTTCGTGTCCTCAGTGGTACGTCATGGGGAGCGGACCGTACCGTCCTGCTTCACCTTTACCAGGCCATTGTTCAGTCGAAGCTCGACTACGGATGCCTTGTATACTCTTCTGCACGGCCGTCGATTCTCCGCCGTCTCAACTCTATCCACCATCGGGGATTACGTCTGGCGACCAGTGCATTTTATACTAGCCCTGTTGAAAGTCTGTATGCCGAGGCTGCTGTATTACCCTTGACCACTCGGCGTGACATACTTTTGTCTCGGTACACATGCCGCCTGCGGTCGATGCCCAACCATCCATCTTACCGATTATTTTTTGACGACTCACTCGATCGCCAATATCAGTTGTCTGCGATTGCCTGGCTTCCACCTGGAGTTCGGTTTCGCTGCCTACTACAGCGGCTCGATTTTACCCTTCCTTCCACCTTTCGGTTGAGTGAAAGCCCATTGCCACCGTGGCATAAGGCCCCGGTTCACACTCACCTCGAACTAAGTTAGCTCCCCAAGGAGAGCACTCCGGATTTGGTATACCGCTCGAGGCTTGTCGAACTCCGTTCGCGGTTCGATAACGCCATATTTATTTACACTGATGGTTCCAAGAGCACTGCCGGTGTCGGATCTGCCTTCGTCGTCGGGGACAACCGTTTCCAATACAAACTCCCTGATCGGTGCTCGAACTTCACGGCTGAGCTTTTTGCCCTCCACCAGGCCGTTTTGTACACCTGCCGCCACCGCCAACCTTTCTATGCCATCTGTTCCGACACCCTTAGTGCCCTGCAGAGTCTTAAGGACCCTTTGTCGAACCATCCTCTCGTGTATCGGATCCAACGCTCCCTCCAGTTGCTAGCAGATGACAGCTGTCACGTTTCTTTCCTCTGGGTCCCTGGCCACGTAGGTGTGCCCGTGAATGAGACGGCCGACATAGCGGCCAAGGCCGCAGCTCTTTTACCTCGCGTGGCTACCTTTTGCGTCCCATCTGACGATGTTCAACGGGCTCTCCGCCGGAGTATCGTGTCGCAATGGCACAGTGCGTGGTTTCAATGTCCAACAACAAATTGCGAACTGTAAAACCGATCCCGACCGCTTGGAGGACCTCCTCACGCCCCTCTCGGCGGGAGGAGGTCATCCTTGCCCGGTTGCGGATCGGTCACTGCCGTTTCAGCCACCGTCACTTGCTGTCCGCCGACTCTGCACCGCTGTGCTCCTGCGGTGAACTGCTGACTGTGCGACATGTTTTACTGTCTTGCGTACTTTTTAATCATCTCCGTGTAGCCGTTCACTTTCCGTCAACTCTGGAGGAAATTTTAGCTGATGACACACGAGCAGCTGCTAGAGTTTTGCGTTTTATTAACTTGGCCAACTTATCCAAGGATATTTAACCCTTTTAATTGTCTTTTATCTTTAGTTTTTATCCTCTTCTTGATGTTCTGACAGTCACCATTTTTTTTTTTTTTTTTTTGAGATCATAGCGAATCTATGTTTTTGACTGGGCGCTAATGACCATGGAAGTTGTGCGCTCTAAAATCACAAAAAACTTTGAACCTGCAGGCTACCCATCCAAATGGTGTCTACATCGAGCAGACTGGCGGCGTTACACCTCGGCTGCTGTGGCTTCTGTTTCATTACCACGTGATATTGATACGGCAGTCCAACAGGTCACAGCTGTTATAGTATCAGCTGCAGAGGAGACCGTTCCAATCACCACTGGCTCCCCTCGGCGCAAGGTTGTGCCCTGGTGGACGCCCGAGATTGCTGAGGCCATTCGGGACCATCGGCGAGCACTACAACGCCACCGGCGCCACCCTACACTTGACAATCTGATAGCCTTTAAAAGGCTCAGGGCCCGAGCCTGACGACTTATCCAGAAAAGTAAACAGGACTTTTGGGAGCGGTACGTTGCCTCTATAGGCGCTCGTGCCTCCCCTTCTCGCGTCTGGTCTCAGGTACGGCGCCTCTATGGATACCGCCCACCAGCGGGAATCCCATCTCTGACCATCGATGGAACTCTCTGTACTGACCCGGCCGTTATTGCTGAGTGCATGGCAGAGCATTATGCGAACTGCTCCGCGACGGCAAATTACAGTGCCATCTTTCGCTCCCTTAAACAACGGGTGGAGCGAAATCCGCTATCTTTCCACACTTGCCGCTGGGAACCGTACAATGCTCCATTTACAGAATGGGAGTTTACCACTGCTCTTGCTGCATGCCCCGATACCTCTCCGGGACCAGACCGCATACGTGGCCAGTTCGTCCGTCACCTGTCAGCGGACTTTCATCAGAAATTGCTCGCCTTATTTAATAGGATCTGGACAGGGGGTGTTTTCCCATCCCAGTGGAGGGATAGTATTATTATCCCTGTTATGAAACCGGGAGCAGATCCGCTGACAGTTGACAGTTACCGCCCCATCAGCTTAACAAATGTCCTCTGTAAGTTGCTTGAGCGTATGGTGAGTCGCCGTCTTATGTGGGTTCTTGAAGATCGGAGTCTGCTGGCCCCACAACAGGGGGGTTTCCACCAGGGACGCTCCACTATCGACAACTTAGTATCATTGGAGTCGGCCATCCGTACAGCCTTCTCTAGGCGTGAGCACTTAGTTGCGGTCTTTTTTGACCTCCGGCGGGCGTATGACACAACATGGCGCCACCATATTCTTGCTACATTGTATGACTGGGGCTTACGGGGTCCACTCCCAATTTTTATCAAGAATTTCCTCTCGCTGCGCACTTTTAGGGTTAGAGTTGGTACCTCCTTCAGCTCACGCCGAGTCCTGAAGAACGGCGTCCCACAGGGCTCCGTTCTCAGCGTACCGCTCTTTTTAGTTGCAATAAACGGTCTTGCTGCAGCAGTGGGGTCATCTGTTTGTTGTTCCTTATTCGCCGATGACTTTTGTTTATTCTACAGCTCTCCTAGCATTGGTGTCGCAGAAAGGCGTCTTCAGGGAGCCATCCGAAGGGCACAGTCATGGGCCTCGACACATGGCTTTACGTTCTCAGCATCTAAAACCCGGGTGATGCACCTTTGTCGTCGTCGGGCAGTTCACCCTGACCCAGAACTGTACCTCGCTGCTGACCAGCTTCATGTTGCAGAAAGCCATAGGTTCCTCGGCTTGCTGTTTGACAACCGACTGACTTGGGGGCCACACCTTCGTCAGCTGAAGCAGAATTGCTGGCGGCACCTAAATATATTGCGATGTCTCAGCCACACCGCCTAGGGAGCTGACCGTCGAACCCTCATGCGCCTCTTTACGGCGCTCATCCAATCACGCCTGGGTTATGGGAGCCAGGTGTGTGACTCTGCATCACCTTCAGCACTGAGCATCTTGGATCCTATTCTTAATGGTGGTGTCCGCTTAGCAACAGGAGCATTCCGTACCAGCCCTGTGCCTAGCCTCCTTGCTGAAGCTGGCATCCCTCCCTTGAGATACCGCCGGCAACAGTTGCTGGCCTCCTACATTGTCCATGTCCACGCCACGCCTCACCATCCAAATCGCAGGTTATTGTTTGCAAATACCGACCTTCCCTCTCCGCAACGTCGACCCAGATCGGGTCTTCCAGTCGCGGTCCGGGTACGTTCTCTTCTTTCTTCACTTGAGTCTTTTCCTCTCCGTCCTGCATTCTCTTGCCTATCTAACATCCCTCCTTGGACCATCCCTCGCCTCCAGCTTCACCTGCAACTATCCTGCGATTCGAAGGCGTCGATTCCACCACACTTACTCAGACACCAGTTTCTGGACATACTTAGCACATTCCGTGATGCAGACGTCATATACACTGATGGCTCCCAGGTAGACGGCAGAGTGGGTTACGCCTATGTTCATGGTGACCACACTGAACAGCGCTCCCTGCCCCCTGGCTGTGCTATCTTTACGGCAGAGCTAATCGCAATAAACCGTGCACTCGACCATCTCAGAGCATGCCCCAGGAAGCCATATCTTATCTGTAGTGACTCCCTGAGTGCCTTGCACGCTCTCGACCACTGCTTCCCCAAACACCACTTGGTGCGATCCATCCAAGTCACAGTGTTCAGTCTTGGCAAGTCAGGCCGTTCTGTGGCATTCATCTGGACCCCTGGCCACATTGGGATTCCAGGGAACGAACGCGCTGATCAGCTGGCCAAGCAGGCCATCACATGCCAGCGCCTGGATATCGGTACCCCGGAAAGCGATATCCGCTTGGGTCTCCACCGAAAGATCTTAGAGGCCTGGAATTCGGAATGGGCAACAATGAGTATGCCCAATAAGCTCCGCGAAATCAAGCCCACGACAGCATCTTGGAAGACTTCCCTAAGGCCTTTTCGAAGGGACTCGGTCGTTCTCTGTCGCCTGCGTATAGACCATACGTGGCTAACGCACGGCCACCTCTTACGCCGAGAGGAACCTCCACAATGCCATTGTGGTGCTGTGTTGACTGTAGTCCACATGTTGTTGGACTGTCCACTTTTAGCTGCATTGCGGCAATCTTTTAACCTGCCTCCTGCACTCTCTTTGATGTTAGCTGACAACGCCTCTATGGCTGACTGTGTTTTAGGTTTTATTCGCGCAGCGGGCTTTTATCACAAGCTTTAACGTTGGGTTCGTATGCCTGATCTTCAGGCATACACCGCTTATAGTTTTAATCTGTTGTCGCTTTTGTCTTGTCAGTCCCTTTTCTGACTGGCAGTTGTATAGTATGTGCAGAATGGCTGGCTCATCAATTATTATCCTAGTGATCAGCCAGCCAACAACATCTGCTGTGATTTTTAGTTGATTATTAGTCCCACCACTACAGTGGTTCCCTTTCACTTTTTATGTTGCAAATATGACCAACACTGTCTTCCTGTACGTCTTCTGTACTAGTTGCAGGGTGCTTATTTTAATCATCCATGAAATCCTGTGATCTCTTAGCTGGGAACAGGGGACTGATGACCACGCAGTTTAGTCCCCTTTAAACACCCAACAACCAACCAACCAACCAATCCTTCCTCGCCGAGGCATGACCCATCCGTCACGCAGCCCAACAGTTGCCGGCCTCTGCCGTCTTCTGTTTCACCGGGACACTCCGTCTGCCTGGCACCCGGCCCTTTACCGGCGGTGGAAACTGCCCCTCCTGATCAACTCAAGGAGGTGGCAGCCGCGAAGGTCGAACCTATGGAACACGACCCTTTGCCGCTAGACAGCGATAACAGTGCTCCCTCGAAATCTGGTCCTCAGCGGCCGTCGAGGTGACCCCACTTGCTAGTTGGTTTTTATCCTTATTTCTTATCTCATTTTTTATCATGGCGCCCCTTCAAAGGAATATTCGCAGCATTCATTCCAATTGGGAGGAGTTAAAAGTACTCCTTCGGTTGCAGTGCCTGCTTCTAGTCTGTCTCCAAGAAACTAAGTTGCATCCAACTGATCGTGCAGACTTTCCACACTACACCTCTGTGCGGTTTGACCTGCCAACCATGGAAGGTGTCCCAGCCCATGGAGGGGTTCTGATGCTCCTTCGAGACGACGTCTATTTCCATCCCATTTCATTGCATACTCATCTACAGGCAGTTGCCGTCCACGTCACTTTATCCACATTTACCTTTTCCCTCTGTAATATTGTAATATCTATTCGCCAGCGTCATCTGCCCTTACTAGGGCAGATGTGATACACCTTGTTGACCAGCTCCCTTAACCTTTCATGTTGGTAGGCGACTTTAATGCCCACCACCCCCTATGGGGCTCTCCGGCACCTTGTCCGAGAGGCTCCCTTTTGGTGGACCTTCTCCACCACCTCGATCTTGTCTGCCTCAACACCGGTGCACCAACCTTCCTTTCAGACACAACACACACTTATTCCCATATAGACCTCGCAATATGCACTCCTCAGCTTGCCGGTGGGTTTGAGTGGTATGCACTTTCTGACACGTACTCAAGTGACTATTTCCCTTGTATCATCCACTTCCTGCATCTTTCCCCATCTCCTCGTCCCACCAGCTGGAACATTTCTAAAGCTGACTGGGGGCTTTATTCTTCCATGGCTGTTTTTCACGATCAGACTTTTCCCAACTGTGACAGTCAGGTCGACTACCTCACAGAGGTTATTCTCACCGCTGCTGAACGTTCCATACCTCGTACATCCTCTTCTCCACGTCGTGTCCCGGTCCCTTGGTGGACTGCAGCCTGCCGGCGCCGTGCTTTACGCACCTTCTGCCGCCACCCAACTTTGGAGAATTGCATCAATTATCAACGTATGAGAGCGCAATGTCGTCGTATCATAAACGACAGCAAGAAAGCTTGATGGACTGCTGTTACTAGTTCTTTTAACCGTTTTACTCCCTCCACGGTTGTTGGGGGTGGCCTACGCCGTTTATCCGGCATCAAGGTCCACTCCCCGATTCCTGGCCTGACCATGGAGAACGCAGTCCTCATGGACCCCGCTGATGTTCCCAACGTATTGGGCCGTTTCTTTGCGGAGGTTTCGAGCTCTGCCCATTATCACCCTGCCTTTCTCCCTAGCAAACAGGTAGAGGAGGCATGGCCACCTTCTCTCCACTCTTTTAATCGTGAAAATTGTAACCTCGCCTTCACCATGCAGGAGCTAGACCGTGCTCTCGCCTTGTCCTGATCTTCTGCTCCCGGGGCCCGATTCCATTCATATTGAGATGCTGAAGAACCTCTCTCCTGCCGGCAAGTGCTTTCTTCTTAGTACCTACAATCACATATGGACTGAAGGTCATGTTCCCACAAGTTGGCGTGAAGCCATTGTTGTGCCCATCCCCAACCCAGGGAAGGATAAACACCTTCCTTCCAGTTATCGCCCCATTTCTCTGACAAGCTGTGTCTGTAAGGTGATGGAACGCATGGTTAACGCTCGGTTGGTCTGGCTCCTCGAATCTCGCCGTCTCCTGACTAATATCCAATGTGGTTTTCGTCGACACCGCTCTGCTGCTGATCACCTCGTTACGTTGTCGACCTTCATTATGAACAACTTTCTAAAGAAGCGTCAAACAGTAGCAGTGTTCATTGACTTGGAGAAGGCATATGATACCTGTTGGAGAGCGGGCATTCTTCGCACATTGCACACATGGAGCCTTCGGGGCCATCTCCCTCTTTTCATTCAAGCATTTTTGGCGGATCGCAAGTTCCGGGTACGGGTGGGCTCTGATTTGTCAGATAACTTTTGCCAGGAGAATGGGATACCACAGGGCTCCGTTTTGAGTGTGGCACACTTTGCCATTGCAATCAATCCGATCGCAGATTACCTTTCAGCCGACGTCTCCGGATCTCTTTTTGTTGACGATTTCGCAATTTATTGTAGCGCCCAGCGGACGTCTCTCTTGGAGCGTTCTCTTCAACGCTGTCTTGACCGTCTATATTCCTGGAGAATCGCAAACGGCTTCCGATTCTCCACTGAGAAGACTGTGTGTATAAACTTCTGGAGATACAAGGAATTTCTTCCACCTTCTCTACGTCTCGGCCCTGTTGCTCTCCCTTTCGTGGAGACTACGAAATTCTTGGGACTCATGTTGGATCGTAAACTTTGCTGGTCCACACACGTGTCCTACCTGGCTGCCCGTTGTGCCCGATCCCTTAACGTTCTTTGTGTCCTCAGTGGCAGGTCATGGGGAGCGGACCGTACCGTCCTGCTTCACCTTTACCAGGCCATTGTTCAGTCGAAGCTCGAGTACAGAAGCCTTGTATACTCTTCTGCACGGCCGTCGATTCTCCGCCGTCTCAACTCTATTCACCATCGGGGATTACGTCTGGCGACCGATGCATTTTATACCAGCCCTGTTGAAAGTCTGTATGACGAGGCTGCTGTATTACCCTTGACCACTTGGCGTGACATACTCTTGTGTCGGTACGCATGCCGCCTGCGGTCAATGCCCAACCATCCATCTTACCGATTATTTTTTGACGACTCACTCGATCGCCAATATCAGTTGTCTGCAATGGTCTTGCTTCCACCTGGAGTTCGATTTCGCAGCCTGCTACAGCGGCTCGATTTTACCCTTCCTTCCACCCTACTGTTGAGCGAAAGCCCATTGCCACCGTGGCATCAGGCCCAGGTTCACACTCACCTTGAACTTAGTTCGCTCCCCAAGGAGAGCACTCAGGATTTGATATACCGCTTGAGGCTTGTCGAACTCCGTTTGTGGTTTGATAATGCCATATTTATTTACACCGATGGTTCCAAGAGCACTGCCAGTGTCAGATCTGCCTTCGTCATCAGGGACAATCGTTTCCAATACAAGCTCCCTGACCAGTGCTCGAACTTCATGGCTGAGCTTTTTGCCATCCACCAGGCCGTTTTGTATACCTGCCGCCATCGCGAACCTTTCTATGCCATAAGTTCCGACTCCCTTAGTGCCCTGCAGAGTCTTAAGGACCCTTTGTCGAACCATCCTCTCTTGTATCGGATCCAACGCTCCCTCCAGTTGCTAGCAGATGACAGCTGTCATGTTTCCTTCCTGTGGGTCCCTGGCCTCGTGGGTGTGCCCGGGAATGAGGCCGCCGACATAGCAGCCAAGGCCGCAGCTCTTTTGCCTCGCATGGCTACCTTTTGCATCCCATCGGACGATGTTCAACGGGCTCTTCGCCGGAGTATCGTGTCGCAATGGCACAGTGCGTGGCTTTCACTGTACAACAATAAATTGCGAACTGTCAAACCGATCCTGACCGCTTGGAGGACAACCTCACGCCCCTCTCGGCGGGAGGAAGTCATCCTGGCACGGTTGCGGATCGGTCACTGCCATTTCAGCCACCGTCTCTTGCTGTCCGCCGACCCTGCACCGCTGTGCTCCAGCGGTGAATTGCTGATGGTACGACATGTTTTATTGTCTTGCATAATTTTTAATCATCTCCGTGTAGCCCTTCACTTTCCGTCTACTCTGGAGGAAATTTTAGCTGATGACACACGAGCAGCTGCTAGAGTTTTGCGTTTTATCAACTTGGCCAACTTATCAAAGGATATTTAACTCTTTTAATTGTCTTTTATCTTTCGTTTTTAGCCTCTTCTTGATGCTTTGACAGTCACCATTTTTTTTTTTTTTTTTTTTTTGAGTTCTAGTGAATCTATGTTCTTGTCTGGGCGCTAATGACCGTAGAAGTTGTGCGCCCTAAAACCACAAAAAAAAGGGAAAAAAAGCTAGGTTTAAGTAGTTTGTGAGCTATGTACTGATGACCATGCAATTTGGTCCGATAGATTTACTAACATTTGAACATTTTTGAACACTTCATGCACAAATTAATTAAAATAATTACACCATAAGCAAAACATTTGTGCATCACTGTTAATTGTGACACATATTTCTTTAGAAGCAATCAATTGAATAAAAGAATAAAAATGGGTGAGAGAAATAAATAAACTATACACAACACAAATAGCAAATAAGTACAGTTAACAATCTTTGATAATTCATGTTGTTCCTTTGTCAGAACGAACTCTTGTGCAATCCTCTTCACGTTGATGGCCAATGATCTCTTTATGCCGTTTACCAAATGTGCTTCTTTTTGGTAGAAAAAAGTGAAAGGAGCAGTAGAAGAGTTTGCCACATTCACACCTTCTGCAGTCTAAATTACAAACTCCAGGGAATAAACAAGCTACTTCAGTGCTTGCAGCCCTACATTTGTTTAGACTGAAACTACAATTTTTGTAAACTTTTTAGTAGCCAGCAATTTTTCATTTTCCAAATTAGTTTTCCTTTGGACGTGCTACCAGATGCATCCTAAACTCTTCTTGTATGCTTTATGTGAGCTTTTTGTCACTGGTTGTCAAGTCTTGTGCTTCAGTTGTATCAGTGACTTTAATGAACTGACAGACAAGATGTGTGTTTGCTTGTACATGTTCCATTCAGCAGCTACATCTCTAAAAGTGCAACTGAAAGGCATAGACAAGCACTATAGCCAATGCACAGAAACAACATACAGTTGGCCTGACTTCTCTGATATCACTTTCCATATACCTACCACTGTCTACTTTGCAGATAGGTTTTTATTTACAGCAGCTTACATTCTGTAGCAACAAACTCATTTTGAGTTATCATTAATAAACTTTTTATTATTTTTGGCCCACTTTTTGGCAATTTACTTTCATAAAGTTCATGCAGTATGTTTTTTGCTGTGATTATGAGTGAAAAATCCCTCTCACATATATTAGCTCTTTAATCTTGTAAACCTGATTCTCCTTTTCTGTTGCTTTTATTTTACTTAAATTCAAGAGCTAAGCATGATCTACATGCCAACTACAATAAAGTTGTTTAAATGTGCTGTCTGGCTGTAAGGACATTAAAGCATTAAAAATACTTTCCGCCATGTCCGACATAAATCATTTAGGTTTAAATTCAGAATCCAAGCAAAACTGTCTAGAAATATTTATAATACTACTTGTAAAATTGTCTTCAATCCATTGTTACTGTATAACGCCAACTACAATACTCAAAAGAACCAGGTAATCCAGAGATGTTGTTGTTGTTGTTGTTGTGGTCTTCAGTCCAGATACTGGTTTGATACAGCTCTCCACAATACCCTATCCTGAGAAAGTATGTTCAACTCCACATAAGAATGGCAACCTTCATCTGTCTGAATCTGCATACTGTATCCATCTCTTGTCTTCCTCTGCGGTTTTTACCCCATACACTTCCCTCCAACGCTAAATTCACAATTCCTTGATGTCTAAGAATGTGTCCTACCAATCAATCCCTTCTTTTAGTCAAGGTGTGCCAGAAATTCCTTTTCTCCCCAAGTCTGTTCAGTTTCTCTTCATTAGTTACATGATCCACCCACCTAATCTTCAGCATTTTTCTGTAGCACCATATTTCAAAAGCCTCTATCCTCTTCCTGTCCGCACTGGTTATCATCCATGTTTCACTCTCATACAAGGCAACTCTCCACACAAATGCCTTCAGAAACGACTTCGTTAGGCTTAAATCAATATTTGATCTTAACAAATTTCTCTTCTTCAAGAACGCTTTTCTACTCATTATTGATAGAGCTGAAGCATTAAATTTAAAATTTGTGGTGCGGCCGGGAATCGAACCCGGACCTCCATGCTTACTAGGCAGACGTCTTAACCGTTAGACTACCACACCACTAACGATTAAGGCGCCTCGGAATAGTCTATGTACGATTTCCCTCCACAACACAAACGTTAATTCAGCTTCTTTTGTTCCAAAGATAATTGCCACTACTGCCAAGGCTCTCCATGCAGCGGAATAGCACCTCAGCAATGGACATGGTGGAACAATCCTGTTATGGTGATATAAATATCAATTAAATACAATGAAAGAATCCCTGAGACGGATTTTCGTCTCAAATATGTCAAAGACATTATTGATAGAGCTGAAGCATTAAATTTAAAATTTGTGGTGCGGCCGGGAATCGAACCCGGACCTCCATGCTTACTAGGCAGACGTCTTAACCGTTAGACTACCACACCACTAACGATTAAGGCGCCTCGGAATAGTCTATGTACGATTTCCCTCCACAACACAAACGTTAATTCAGCTTCTTTTGTTCCAAAGATAATTGCCACTACTGCCAAGGCTCTCCATGCAGCGGAATAGCACCTCAGCAATGGACATGGTGGAACAATCCTGTTATGGTGATATAAATATCAATTAAATACAATGAAAGAATCCCTGAGACGGATTTTCGTCTCAAATATGTCAAAGACATTATTGATAGAGCTGAAGCATTAAATTTAATGCTTCAGCTCTATCAATAATGTCTTTGACATATTTGAGACGAAAATCCGTCTCAGGGATTCTTTCATTGTATTTAATTGCTTTTCTACTCATTGCTATTCTGCATTTTATATGCTCTGTACTGTGACCATCATTTGTTATTTTACTGCCCAAGTGACAAAACTCATCTACCTCCTTTGTTGTTTCGTTACCTAATCGAATTCCTTCAGCATCACCTGATTTTTCCTAGTCTGCACTCCTTTGCAATTGTTTTTCTCTTGTTAATATTCATTTTATATGCACCTTTTAGCACACTGTCCATTCCGTTCAGCTGCTCTTTCAGGTCCTTTGCTGTCTCCTGAACCCAAACTGATCTTCCCCGAGGTCAGCTTCTACCAGCTTTTCCATCCTTCTGTAAATAATTTGTGTTAATATTTTGCAACCATGACTTATTAACCCTTCTAATACCGAGTAGTTTTTGTTCCACTGAGTACCATGGGGTCTTTAGTGGCCCCAACGGAATTAATTCTTTAACAAGAACAGTTATAATAATGGTTGAATAAAATCAGAGTCCTTATTTTTTTCTACAATATAAAACAATATGTCAGTGACATTACATTAAAAGTAAAATGCATTTTTTTTAAATTTCCGTGCACTGATATCAATCATGTTGTAAAATAATACCATTGGCCACCTTCTGCTCATCCTCTTTGTAGTGTATGTTCAACCGTCTTACCCATGGTATCTACTCCTGATTTTGTTTTATTATAATCCAGAATCATTAGTGGCTTGCATTCTTCATGATCTTCCACTTCCTTGAATACATTGTACTGAGCAAAGTTACAAATTTTCCGTTTTTCTGATAATATGAAACAATTGAAGAATGCTCTTGGAATCCAAAAATAGATGAATATTTGACTCGACCTTATGTCTGAGCGAAAGCTTGTGGTAGTTATCCTTTATTTTTTCTAATTGTTCCTCTGAGTTTGAGATTCATTTTCAGAAGTTCACTCACCAAACTAAGGCTAGTAAAATAATTGTCAGTTGTTACATTTCTGCCGCTACTATTTTCTAATCCTTTCACTGTATCTAAAGCAACTCTCTTGCCTTGACCAACTTCACGAGATTCACTTTCTTGTCAACCAGTGTAAAATTGGAGATTGCGAATGTAAGACGTTACATTATTACATTCAGCCCATAATTTCAATCCATATTTTCCTGGTTCTGAAGGAATATATTGCCGAAATGGGCATCTACCACAAAAGTCACAAGTTTTTCATCAATTGTTGCCTTGCTATGAGGAACATATATTTCTTGAAATATTACTCTAATGGGAGCCAGCTTGTCAGGAGCATGGTTGTGATGTCTCACATCTGCGTCATCAAATCGAGTGCATCTTGAAATTTGCATAAAGCCATTTCTAGTCATTGCTTCACTGAAAATGGTTCTACCATCCTATTTGTGCCACAGGTGTGTAACTGCTTGATTATGGGCCTTGTAAGCACCTGCTAGGATCAAGACACTGATAAAGCACTTCAGTTCAATGGCATCTACTGGATTCAGTTTACTACCATAAACACGACTACCCTCCTTGTTGCTGTAATTCTAAAGTGGACTAACAATGTTTCTTCTAAGAAACAACCGAAATGCTGATTCTATGGATTCTACATTTTTCACTGCAAATGTTGGTGGATCTGGCTTTACTCACATTATGTTCCATCTATCTTCTCTTCCACAAGCTCTTCTCAACTCATGTTTGTGCCACAATTCTTCTTTGTTTTTAAACCTACACAAAATAAAAAAAAAAGTAAAAAATGCAAAGGGTATGTCTTGGTGATAGACCCTAACACACATTTACAAAAATACAATGTGTAATTACATACAACAGTCAGAAATATGTGTTACTTCGTGTTCATGCAGGGCATCTGCGCTGTCCAAATCTTCTTCGGAACTTCCATCCGATTGAGGAATATTCTCTTCTAAGATGTCAATTTCTCCATCGCTGCATGAGACATCAGAAACTATTTCGCTGATATCACTATTTGATTCAGCAGGTAGAGGATTATCCTGCAGTAATATTTCAAGCACTTCGTCTTCGGAAAGGTGACGAGACATTTTCCGCTAAATGCAACACACACAATAGTTGTTTCCACTTGTATGGAACAAATTGCTTCCAGCTTATAAAGTATTGGCAACAATGATACGTTACAAAAATATTTACAAGAATAAAACAGTTACGAATTCAATGTAGTATTATTACGTAATAATAACGCAAGAGAGGAATAGGGACGCATTTAACCCCATTGTTATTAAGCGGTTCAGTGTTGATTTTCTGCAAAACTAAATATTTTCAAAAAGTACTATTAATACATTACAAACCCATTACTTAATTCAGGAAATGTCCAAATTTTTCATAACTTTTAGGAATAGGAAATAAGGTGTATTTTACAGAAAATTGCGTCCTGGGGTCATTATATACCCCACGGTATTAGGAGGTTTAAACTGATGGTTCTGTGGATTTCACACCTGTCTGTGCCTGATTTCTGTGGAATGGGGATTATAACATTTTTCTTAGTCTGAAGGTACTTTGCCTGTCTCATAAATGTTACACACCAGGTGAAACAGTTTTGTCATGGCTGGTTCTCCCAGATACTTCAGTAGTTCTGAGGGAATGTCATCTACTCCAGGGGTCTTGTTTCGACTTAGATCTTTCAGTGCTCTGTCAAATTCATCTCTCAGTATAGTATCTCCTATTTCATCCTCATCTACTTCTTCTCTCTTTCCTACAATATTGCCTCTAAGTTCATTTCCTTCGTAGAGCCTCTCTATATACTCTTTCCACCTTTCACCTTTCCCTTCTCTGCTGAGAACTGGTTTTCCTTCTGTGTTCTTGATATTCATAGAGCTGTTTTTGTTGCTTCCAAGTATCTCTTTCATTTTCCTGTAGGCTGTATCTATTTTCCCCTATTTATACATTCTTCTACATCCTTGCATTTGCCTTCTAGCCATCTTGCTTAGCTATTTTCTATTTCCTGTTAATCTCATTAGTTGTCTGTACTTCATTTTGCCTGTTTCATTTACTGCATTTTTGTAGTTTCTCCTTTCATCAATTTAAATTTAGTATTTCCTGTGATGTCCAAGGACTTTTTATAGGTCTTGCCTTCCTACCTATTTTGTCCTCTGCTGCCTTCACTATTTCATCTCTCAATGCTAACCATTCCTCCTCTACTGTTTTATTTTCCACCATTTCTGTCAATTGTTGCCAAAAGCTCCCTCTGAAATTCTTAAGCACTTCAGGTTCCTTAAGTTTATCCAGGTCCCACCTCCTTATTTTCCTACATTTCTGCAGTATTTTTTAGTTTCAGCCTACAATTCATGACCAATATGTTATGGTCAGAGTTTATATCTGCCCCTGGGTATGTCTTACAATTTAAAACCTGGTTCCAAAATCTGTCTTACCATTATAAAATCTATCTGGTATCTCCCGGTGTCTCCTTGTCTCTTCCACGT
Source organism: Locusta migratoria (assembly GCA_026315105.1). Classification (NCBI taxonomy): domain Eukaryota; kingdom Metazoa; phylum Arthropoda; class Insecta; order Orthoptera; family Acrididae; genus Locusta; species Locusta migratoria. Next base: position 3,923,012 of record CM048752.1, on the reverse strand, counting down.
TTACAACCTTCTTTTGTGATTCTTAAACCAAATGTTTGTTATAACTAAATTATGTTGTGTGCAAAATTCTACCAGGCGGCTGCCTCTTTCATTCCTTTTGCCCAAGCCATATTCACCTATCTTTCCTTCCCTTCCTTGTCCTGCTACCGAATTCCAGTCTCCCATCACAATTAAGTTTTCCTCTCACTTAATTGTCTGAATAATTTTGCTTAGCTCCTCCTATATTTCTTTGATCTCCTCACCGGCAGAGCTAGTTGGCATATAAACCTGTACTACTGTGGTCGGTGTTGGCTTCGTATCAACCTTGACTATGATAATGGGATCACTGTGTTGCTCATAGTAGTTTAATCGCATTCCTGTTTTCTTATTCATTATCAGACCCCAACTTATTTTGTATCCTGTACTGGCCTGACCAGAAATCCTGTTCCTCTTTCCACCAAACTTCACTAATCCCCACTGTATCTAACTTCAACCTATTCATTTCTCTCTTAAAATTTTCTAGCATCCCTACCTGATTAAGGGATCTAACATTCCACACTCCAATCCATAGAATGCCCGTGTTGTCTTTCCTGATGATCACATGCTCCTGGGTAGTTCCCACCTGGAGATCCGAATGGGGGACTATTTTACTTCCAGAACATTTTACCCGAGAGGGTGCCATCATCATACAGTAGATCTGCATGTCCTCAGGAAAAGTAGTGGCTGTAGTTTCCCCTTGCTTTCAGCCGTTCGCAGTAACTGTGTGGCAAAGCCACATTAGTTGGTGTTACAAGGCCAGCTCAGTCAATCATCCAGACTGTTTACCCCTGTAACTACTGCAAAGGCTGCTGCCTCTCTTCAGAAACCACATGTTTGTCTGGCGTCTCCATAGATACCCCTCCGCTGTGGTTGCACCTATGGTTCGACTATCTGTATCTTTGAGGCACACAAGCCACCCCACCTCGACAATATCTGTAGTTCATGGGAGCGGAATCCAGAACTAATAAAGTGAAAAGCTCAAAGTTGCACAGTCCATGGGTGCCACCATGTAAATAGTCATTTCAAAACCTTACCATAAGGTGGAGTTTTGTCGTCTGCCCTAAATTGCGGGTAGTCAGCTACAGTTAGGGCCTTGAGGTTTTTACATATGAGTATTGTTCAAAGTATCTTCTATTTTCTTCTTCCATATATCAACACTGACACAATCATTATTATGGGAAATAGCATCAGTTTACATTATAGGGTGGATGATTAAAGGTACATCCTTCCTACTTGTGACATGCAAATGAGTAACTTTATCACCAATCAAATTATTGCAACATCAAAGCTGTGGCCGACATGGGTGACTTCAAATTGAAGTGATACATTTTCACTTTGTGTTACCTACATGAATGTGTGGCAGTAGACAGTTACACACATGCACACACATGCGCTCGTGCACGCATGCGGTGAAGAGCTGAATTGAGCCAATCTCTGGACTGAAGACCACAACACATCAATTGGAAACTCTCATATTACATTTCAAAATTAAAAAGAAAAATAGAAAACCTGAAAGGTGAGACATACAGAAGTCACTAGAAAATGCAGTGATGTACAATAATACAACACCTAAAATTGTCAGTTTATTTTAGAGACTATGGTTACCAGTTTTGTTAAATGCACATATAATCAGCCAGTATTAATAGTCTATGTTGCCATTGTTCAGCAGGTGCTCAGAGTTTCAGCCATCACTGAGATTTGTATAACTATCAGAGTTCAGGAGGGACTATCCATGGTTTAGCACCAGTAGGGAGAGCCCACTGCAATAAAGTGTTTGTCTTACAGACACAGCAGTGATTTAAATCACCTGCAAAAGACAACTGACAGCTGTCCACAACAGTGATATTGATTGTTCACTAATGCTTTTAATGTTTCATATCTCGCTTTTACTAGTATGCCTTAATGGAAGATATTTTTACTCTGTGCATGTGGTATTCATAGGCGGATCCACGGGGGAGGGGGGAGTGTCATTTGCCCCCCCCCCCCCCCCACAGCAACCACCTGTATTCTTTATTTTTAAGTTTTAGAATTTGAATCTAGCGTGCCATTACTTCACTGACCCTTCAAAACTGTGATACTTTTGTTTGATTGAGTGTGGGGTAAGGTCCTTCTATTGAGTTCGAGTTTAGCTGACGATGAAAAATTCTTTCACCACCCCACTGCAGCAAGCTGCCCTGGATCCACCCCTGGAAGTATTTAGGTCAAAACTGGTAAAATTTTGGGTTCTTGTTAAATAACATTCCCAAATATACTAATGTGACAGTAATCTGAATTTTGGAACATTTAAAAGAGGACAGTTATTTAATTTAAAGTTGTGTCCAAGTGGTTCGGCCGAATCCATTATTTGCCGAATCTAGCACGCTGGCTTTGGATTCGAGGCAAAATGGACGAATACTACCGAATCCCGAATCCAAAGTGTTATACACAAACCTTGAGTTATGAATTTTACACTTTACTTTGCTTTACAGTGCGCTTTCATCTGCATTATTTAGTTTATTTCCCATAGATCCGCTGAAAGATGTGATGTCATAAAACAAAAAGATCTTCCTTTGAATTTATTCAAGTGAAACCCCTATGAGATTTAAGCAGTTGTATGGCTATTGTGAAAACAATCTAAAGTATTTATCAGAATCTGAGTCCCAATTCCTCCCCCCTTTTGGGGGGGGGAATACATGAACTGTACTAAAGCACTAGGATTTCAAGAAGAAAGTTATTTATTAAGTGGAGAAAAAAGTTTTAATTTTGCGCCATCCATGCAGGATGAAGTCAATTCATCAATCATTTGACTTCTGTTTCTATAAATCGTTTAAAGTCAAGCTTAAACACGTGTACACGTGTACAGTGACAGGCAACTTAAACCAATGGGTCATGTGAAACGTGCAATTATGCCAATGGAATGATGATACATGGATGTGGGTGTCAAATCAGATTGCATAGCAGGCATTTAAAAATGTTCTACATTGTAGAAGGGATGATGCTCTGTACTACGAAGGAACTGAATAACAAGGAATCAAGTGGTAGTGATTCAGAATTATCGTACCTGTATCTATTTGATATTATAAACATTTTGAAAAATTTCTATTATAAAAGTAATAAAACTGTTTTATATTTCCGCATTTAGTTTGAGGTATTTTTGAAGTCTCATCTAAAAGCTAATATTTAAACATGTGCTTATTTCCTCAGTGCCTCAACCTAAAAAGTCATTCCATTCCAAAGATAAATCTCGACAGTGTAGTCAACCAATGACAATGGGTGTTACATCAACCAATGAGAAAGTTTGGTGCGAATTGGCTGGTGTTTACCAAACATTTGTTTGTCAATAAATATTTTGAGGAAGAAAAGATGCATACTCGTGAAAGGGCTGCGACTTACATAAGCAACAAATACTGTAAATTAACCAAAATAAAACTTTGCATGTTTCTTTCTTTTATCTCAATGATATTTCCTGATAATTAATATTTCACGTTTTTTAATCTAGTTCCGAGAAATTATTTAAACCTATGAAAATGAATTAGTTGCCAGATGAACATTTACGCCTGTGGCAGTGTAAACATAGTTCACCAGTATAAAATTAAATGAATATTTATTTTCTACATGGTCAACATCCGTACAAATTTAATACTGTGTGTAAGTCTGTTGATTTTTCTGTTGTGGAGGTAATTAAAAACTCAAGTGGTTGTCCATTCTAAACTCACATTAAAATAGAAATTCTGGTTTGTTATTGTGTTACCTGTCCATTATCAGTAGAAAACCAACTGGTGGTGTAATACATTTTCAATACCTGAAAACAAATAAATGAACAATTAACATCAGTCCAGTTGAAAGATGCATTGTTCATTTGTGGAATGATACCTGCAATATTTCAATACCTAATATGTATTTTTATTATGACTGTAGGTAGCAATTTGGTGGAATTGCTTACGTAGGTTTTTTTTGTTTTGTGATTAAGTTTTGAATTTTCATAGGAGTATATTTTAAGCATAGGCCTACCCAGTTGGTTTTACAACCCTGGTGAATTACAAAGCTTCAAGTGTTGGCTATAATGTGTCTGGGAGGAATGAATGTTGATGAATTTGATTTGAATGCACTTCCTGTGCCATACTGTTTCATATAGACCTAACATCTTAATGTTATTTTCGTTACAACTGCTTGAATATTATGCAGTGTATGGATGTCTGCTTTCCATGGATTGCATCCTTTGTGTGTGTGTGTGTGTGTGTGTGTGTGTGTGTGTGTGTGTGTGTGTGTGCAGGGAAGCAGTAGGTCACAAATGCCACACCATTTCTTGAAAGTATTACAATTACTGACTTGTAGCCATGAGACTGTTGGAAATAAAGTAACTGGTAGGATGAATGATTGTTCATTGTGGGGAAAAAGGGAGAGCACACACACAAAGGTGGATTAGGGGATTTATCACAGCAGAAAGTTATTGGTCTTTATTGCTTCCTGTTCCAAAGAGCAAGACTTATTCTGTACTGCATGTCATGTATCTCAGAGGTGTAGTAGACGGCGTGTGTTTTTGTGCATTATTTTGGTATTACTGTCAAAGTGTTTCCGCGCTTACTCTTTGAATGTTTTTGTTTTGTTTCTTTAATGAGTTCCACAGTTCTTATGTTCTTCTTTGTGTCGAGATTCATGTTACTGCTTGTAAAAGTCTTGAGTATACATTTTTATACAATCGACTCTTTTCACATTGCCTTAATAAAGAAGTTAGTGTTTCTAATTAAAGTGTCGTCCTCATTACAACTGTGGTGATTTTAATACGGACACGAAGTGTTGTATATTCGGACGGCCACTCTCAAACAACTTGGGCCTCTCTGAAAGAGGTTTTCTTATAATGTATTCAGCACAAAGTAAAATTGTTCAAACTGACACCAGGAAGTGATGCCATGTGCAACTACAGCAGTGACTGCAAGTACAATATGTGCAAAATATCAGCATGGAAGCATTCACTTTGATGTAGCACACTTAATAGCTTTTAATGAAAATAATTTATTTTTTTGTTGATAATTGCAAACATTCTCAGATCCTTTAACACACTGACGGCCACGGGACCAGGAAGTGAACCACCACCGACACTCAGCAATTCCTCAGCGTAATGCATTTATCTGCACAATAACAGAAGATCTCTATTTTACATTACCATGAATATCAAGGGTTACTTGCCAATATGGCATTTATTGGCCGTAATTTACAACTAATTCTATTAAAAAGACGTGATTTTCATAAGTGTTAAGTGTGCCGTATCTATGAAACGCAACATGTGTGTTATAAGGAGAAAAGCACGAAAATACGAAAGGAAAGATGGCGTCTCTGCAGGAGATACCTTGTTATCGTAGAGACATCTAACACTGAAATGGGTAACTGGGGTCCGAGGCACAACTGGCCCTAGATGCTAGTCAATGCAGGAGACGCCGTTGTTTATTTTGGCATAATATGTTAAAATCCTTAGAAAGTCCTTATTTCAATGACTTAACTTTAAGGGCCCTTAAAAACTTTTTATTTTAACATCTCCCAAAAATGACTTGTGCAAAATATAATTTCACATATCATTGTTTTGTTTTATTACTTTTGAAAAAGAGAATTTAGTACGTATTTAAGTCCCAATTACACGACCTTCCGTGGCGACAACCATCTTTTTAGAACACGTGAAACTTCTATTTTTAGCAGGTGAATTATCCGCGGGCCGGTACAGAGACCTATTCTACTGCGAATCTGTGCATGTGCAGTAGGCAGCACTGACACGCACTGCTCAGAAGGTGGAAATGCAGTAAGCTTTCTGCTTGTTGATTGTTAATATGTTATTTGTGCACTGTTGTTGACGCTGTGAACTCCCCTTTAACCTTGAAGCTTTAAATTGGAGATTTTTCTAATATCTCAGTCATCAATTTTTTACAAATGCAACTAAAGCAGTATGTATTTTTTTGCCAATAGACTTTAGGTGTGTACAGGCTGTTAATGAAAAGCATTCTTTGCACTGATTGCTTTCCATTGTAGAAATAAACGGAATCCTACAAATGCCTTAATTCAGACGTATAGCGAGGAAATACAGATGTATTATCCTCATAACCCGCCATATGATAAAAAGATATGACGGCAAACGTGATTGTTTACTTTACATGTGAGATTTGCAATTTGTACATGTAGAAGTCTAATTGATCAAAGAATGTGTTCAACTTGATTTAATCTTTCGATTTATTTCAATAATGCAAGAAAAAGAAACAGGCAATGGTATGTGAGAGATTTCGATCACAAAATGCACATGAAGATAGTATACTTCTTACTTGCATTTGAGTGAAAGCTTTCTATATAACTGTCATTTTAGTGAATACTTTCCTTTATTATCAAGAACAGCTTGTCTCAGGAACTTCAAAAATTCCAAATGATAATCGGGCGTCAATTCCTACATTAATCGGAAATATGAGTGCCCGTCTTCGTCCCTTCATTCCAACCAGGATTGAACCCAAAAACCTCTCAGTCTTTGTCGTCATCCTCCCCTAATATTAGATATTACAGACTCTGTAAGGCACAACTGTGTCTTAGATGTGCAAATCATTGTATAAACGTAAATTTAGATTAATATCATGCTTATTGGAAACAAGCATTGTAATAATAAAATGAACAGTTGGGGTCACAATTTGGAACAGTAATACTAGAACATAATTTGGTGATAGGTATATGAGAGGACAAAAATTACATAATAAAAATGATGGAAAAACCGTTACTTAATAAGGAGAAACCCCATGGTCTAAGTAAGTTTAAGTTAAACAAACAGTATTAGAAAAAATCAGTCAGTGCCCTTTAAAGAGTTTGCCATTTTGTACTGCAGTATACATGCACAGATTTATGCCAGCATTATGAACTTGGATATTAAGTACATTTCAATGACTGGAACTGCAATATACACTTTCCGTAAGTTGCCGACTTAACTTTAAGTGTTACGGCATCTCCAAAGATTCTAACTTGCTTGTTTTTAAGAGAGACCAACATCAGTGCTCCAGGTGGCCAAGCAGCAAACTTTGGATATGAATTGTACAGTGCAAAATCCATATTATTGCTTTTCAAAACAAGAGTTGTCTGTGCATACTGACTTACGTAGACATGACTAGCATGTGCTTTTACGGGATAATATCATCCTGTGTGCAATTAATTTAGTTTATTGGTTTGTTAAGTATGCTGGGCAGTCAGTGGGTTTTTAATACATTATGGGAATACAGAATGTGGATAAAGCCACATTCTTGCAAGACAAAAGCAATTTTCTGCAACAAACATATAAACATCGGAGACATGGGTGGAAATGCTCTGAAAGTTCACATCAGAGGTAAAATAGGAGTATTTTTAAATATTAAATTCAAACTTATAGGCCCTTGTAGCTAACCATGCTTACACCAGCTTACCCCATACATCTTTCCTTTTTTAATTACAGGGAAAAAATTTTCGTTGAAGCTACTGTTTGACATTGCAGTTGTGCTTGTCTAAAGTTTTTATGTACACTGTGTATATACATTAGCAGTGACTCCTTAAAAACTCCTTATATTCGTAGACTCCTTAATTTTTTTTCCAAAAAAGTGTACATACCCTGGTTAATTGTTTTGTGTTTAAGTTGCACAGTGCCATTTCAAAGTGACAGTGCACTGACACTTATCAGAAGAAGATGTGCCTTGTTATTACATATCAAACTGTAATGCAGCAATAGGAAGTTCTATAAACCCTTTAAATACCTATCGTTAGTGTGGTGTAATGGATAGTCTTATAGATTCTATTGTAAGTGTTCAATGTTCACATCTGCATAATTCCTTTAATTTCTTTTTTTTTTTGAAATATGTTATTGAAACACACTCTAGGAATTGCTTATTAAGGTAAAATTTTATGATGCTTCTCGCCGGGCTCCAGTGCTTATGTTGGCAACAGATGAACAATGAAGTTTAGAATTGCGTTAATATATTCACGAGCTACAGAGTAAATGTTATCAGAGGCACCGACTTTTGAAAATCAGTGTGGGTGAGGTATATCATGGTTCACAAATGTTCAAAACCAACCCTCCTGTAAATCATGTTCATGCATTTTTGAATGAGCAATCTTTTTAGAAAGGAGGCCAAGGAAAGAGCAAACCAGAGCAGGTCCAGGCAACAGAAAATACAGGCACAAGCTGATTACGGAGCAGCAGATAAGGAAGTGAAAAGGAGTGTGAGAAGAGATCACAGAAGATAGATAGATGAGCAGGCTGATAGAGCAGAACAGGCAGCATGGAGGGGAGGATGCGAAAGAACTTTATGAAATCACTAAGACGCTCTTAAAGAAAAGCCTCCGGAGAAACCGACCAGTAAAGAACGAAAAAAGGGGAGATACTCACTACACACAAAGAACAATTACGTAGATGGAAGGAACACTTTGACGAAGTTCTAAATAGAGACCTTGGTGATACACCATAAGAACAAGAACGAACTGAATACCATGATCCTAGCTCCAGCATCAATGTAAATGCACCCACGAAAGCAGAAATACGGAAAGCACTGAAGCAGATAGAAGATAGCAAGGCACCAGGAGCAGATAATATAACATCTGAGATGTTGACTTACTGTGGATCCTCAAAGGGAAGACAGGGAAATGGTGAGGATTTAGAGCAGGTCCAATCTTTCCTCTACCTCAGAAGTATAGTTATGACTACAGGAGGCGCCAAGGATGATGTCCGTAGTCGCATCCGCAAAGCAAATGGTGCATTTGTCCAGCTGCACCCCATTTGGAGAAAAAGGAACATTTTAAGGAAATCAAAACTCCGGCTTTTCAATAGCAATGTGAAGGAAGCTCTGATGTATGGTTGCAAAACTTGGAAAGTGACTGACCACATCAAAAACCAGCTTCAAGTTTTATTATCCATTGTCTCTGGTGTATTTTAAATGGAAGATGGCCAAATATAATGACAAATTGAGATGTTTGGAGACTTACAACTCAGCAACCAATCAAGAAACAAATCAAGGAAAGAAAATGGAAATGTATTGGGCATATGTTAAGAAAATCTGATGAAGCCATTGAAAAGGTGGCGTTGGACTGGAACCCTCAAGCAGTTAGGAAACACGCTCGTCCCACACCTGCAAAAGAACTATCCAGAGAGAAGCTGTAGAGGATGGGAAAATCTAGAGTGAAGTGAAGAGACTTGCCATAAATAGCATCAGGTGGAGAAATTTTGTTTCGGCCCTATGTTCCAAGAGGAAACAACAGGAACTAAGTCACGTAAGTCAAGTATATATTACTTACCAGGCGGAGGAGCACAGGTAGTGATAGTAGCACAAATAAATAACACACACACACACACACACACACACACACACACACACACACACACACACAAAACACCAGCTTTCACAGCCTAGCTGCTTCTTCAGGCAGAGTAGGGGAGGAGAGGAAAAAGGAAAGGATGAGGATTTTAAGGGAGTGGGAAGGAGCCATTCCAGTCCCGGGACAGGAAAGACTTACCTCACCGTTTAAACCCTCCCTGGACTTAAACGAATATTTCAAGACTAAAATTAGTCAAATCAGATCAGCCATTCTCGAATTTTAGTGAGACTAATGAACAGCAATTCATATATATAGATTCAAATGGATGAAACGAATATTATAGAAGGAGACTTTCCTGGTGGGAAAAATATGTAATGTATAAAATATAGATTGTTTGACTTACCGAAAGTACAGGCACGCCGATAGAAACATAAAACACAAATAAAAACACACAAACATTCAAGCTTTTGCCACCACTGGCAGCTTCTCCAGGAAGAAGAGGAAGGAAGGAGAGGAGAAAGGGAAGGATATGGGTTTTAAGGAAGTGGAAAAGGAGTCATTCCAATCCCAGGAGTGGAAGGACTTACCTTAGTGGACAAAAAGGAGGGTAAACAAATACACACACACACCCATACATATACACAAACACAAACACATCTAGGCAGACATACTGCAGAAAGCAAAGAAGTTGGACAGAGACATCACTTGAGGCAGAGGCACTGTCCAGACAATTGAGCCAAAGATGTTCAAGGTGGTGGGCCGGAATTTTAATTTAGCGGATGTTGAGACCAGGTGGGAAACAGGAAGAGAGAATATGCTGAAGGGCAAGTTCCCATCTCCTGAGTTCTGAAAGACTAGTGTCAGTGATACTCATAGTCTTTGCTGGAAATTCCACTTTGCCATGAAGAAAAATAATCCTACTCCTAATGATCTAGCTCTCCAAGACATCATTCACATTGAACCCTGCCTGGAACAGTTCTGTCATTCGTCACAGCGAGCCCCATCCGCTCTTCCTCAAAATCATCCCCTTCAAACCTTCCAGGAATTCCTTACTTCCAACCTTGTCTCGCAGTCTTTCCTGAAAAACCTTAAGCCTACTTCCAACATTAGTGCAGCTGAATCCCGAGCTATCCGTGATCTGAGAGCTGACCATTCCATCGTCATTCTCCCAGCCGACAAGGGATCCACGACTGTGGTACTTGATTGGCGGGAATATGTGACTGAGGAACTGTGTCAGCTTTCAGGTAGTACCACATATAAAGTCTGTCAAGACAACCCCAGTCCTGATGTCCAGGCAGAGCTTCAAGCAATCCTCAAAACGTTAGGCTCCCTACAAAACATTTCACCTGACTCCATTAACCTCAAGACCTCACCTACACCCCGCACTCCCACCTTCTACCTACTTCCCAAGATTCACAAACCCAATCATCCCGGCCGCCCCATTGTGGCCGGTTACCAAGCCCCAACAGAACGAATCTCTGCCTACAGAGACCAACACCTCCACCCCTTCATGTGCAGTCTCCCATCCTTCATCAAAGACACGAACCACTTCCTCAATTGCCTGAAATCCTTACCCAGCCTGTTACCACCAGAAACCATCCTTGTAACCATTGATGCCACTTCCTTATACACAAATATCCCACATGCCCAGGGCCTCGCCACGATTATTTCCTTTCATGCCGACCACACACTTCCCTACCTAAAACCTCTTTCCTTAATACCCTAGCCAGCTTCATCCTAACCCACAACTTCTTCACCTTTGAGGGCCAGAAATACCAACAACTAAAGGGAACAGCCATGGGAATCAGGATGGCCCCCTCGTATACAAACTTATTCATGGGATGCTTAGAAGAAAACTTCCTGGATACCCAGGCCTGTCAACCCAAAGTTTGGTACAGATTCATTGATGACATCTTCATGATCTGGACTAACAGTGAAGAAGAACTCCAGAATTTCCTCTTCAACCACAACTCCTTTGGTCCCATCAAATTCACTTGGTCCTATTCCAAATCCCATGCCACATTCCTCGATGTCGACCTCCATCTGTCCAATGGCCAACTTCACACATCCGTCCACATCAAACCTACCAATAAACAACAGTACCTGCATTATGACAGCTGCCATCCATTCCACATAAAATGTTCCCTTCCCTCCCTACAGCTTAGGACTTCATGGCAAACGGGTCTGCTCCATTCCCGAATCCTTGAACCAGTACACCAATAACCTAAAAACAGCTTTCACATCCCGCAGCTATCCTCCTGATCTGATTCAGATGTAAATTACCAGAGGCACCACCTCATCCCCCGAAATCCAGAACCTTCCACCGAAAAACCCCAGAAGTGCCCCTCTTGTCATCGGATACTTTCCGGGACTGGAGCGGACTCTGAATGGGGCTCTCCAGCAGGGATACGACTTCCTTAAATCCTGCCCCGAAATGAGATCCATCCTTAATGACATCCTTCCCACTCCAACAAGAGTTTCTTTCCGCTGCCCACCTAACCTTTGTAACCTCCAAGTCCATCCCTATGAAATCCCTAGACCACCTACCCTACTACTTGCGATAGTACCCACGTGATTTACCAACTGACATGCCTGCACTGTGAAGTGTTCTATGTGGGAATGACCAGCAACAAACTGTCCATTCGCATGAACGGTTACAGGCAGACAGTGTTTGTGGCTAAACACATGTTGGTGCACAGCCAGCACATCTTGGCACAATGTTACACCATCCGGGTTATTAAGATTCATCCCACCGACACCAGTCTTTCAGAACTCCGAACTCCGGAGATGGGAACATGCACTTCAGCATATTCTCTTTTCCTGTTTCCCACCTGGTCTCAACCTCCGCTAAATTCAAATTCCCGACGGCATCTTGAACATCTTTGCCTCAATTCTCTGGACAGAGTCTCTGCCTCAAGTGGGATCTCTCTCCAACTTCATTGGTTTCTACAAATGTCTGCCTAGGTCTGTTTGCGTGTGAATACGTGTGTGTGTGTGTGTGTGTGTGTGTGTGTGTGTGTGTGTGTGTGTTTTTGTTTACCTTCCTTTTTGACCCCTAAGGCAAGTCCTTCAACTCCTGAGATTGTAATGACTCCTTTTTCCACTTCCTTGAAACCCATATCCTTCCCTTTCTCCTTCCCTTTCTCCTCCCCTTTTTTCCTCTTATCCTGAAGAAGTGTCCGATGGTTGTGGGGGCTTGTGTGTGTGTGTGTGTGTGTGTGTGTGTGTGTGTGTGTGTGTGTGTGTGTGATTTTATTTGTGTCTATTGGCGAGCAAGTCCTTTGGTGAGTCATTAGTCTTCTAAAAAATAGACAAAGATTTCTCACCAGGCGAAGGAGCACAGGTGTGACAGCAGCACAAATGAACAGAACACACTCACATACACACAAACGCATGCTTTCACAAGCATCACTGGAGTATAGATTTACAGGACGGTGTTTGTATGAAATTTTTTTGGAATATCTACCAGAAAATTAGAAAATTTTGAGAAAAACTGAAAGTGCGTTTTTAAACGTTTTTCACCCCACCATCTATTACTTGATAAAAGTGAATAGACAGTTATCTGGTGTGAAGCCATTCTCTCTGACAAAAGCGTCTGGTAGAACACCGTTACCAAGGTTTAAATAAATCTTAGAAATATTTTATGGTTTTGAAGTCCGGCGTCAAATATTTTTAGTCAGTTCCAAGCAAAGGCTGTATACATCAAAAGTTTCATCTCTTCCAGATAACTTTGACTATATTAATACTGTCAGAGATGTCACAAAGGTTTTTTTTTGCCTGCGAGAAAAGCATTACAAATTTCAACTGAATCTATAATTTTAATAACAAGGGAAGTGACAAAAGATAAATGAAAAATGATTAACTTTAGCATCACCATCAGATTCTTTAACCTAATTTCCTGAAAGAACACAATTGAATGTTCATAAATACGTACACATGAAAGATCGTGCCTCTTGAGTCATAAGGTAGGTTTTGATTTTTCCCGATTTTTTTTTATACAGTTTTATCTTTCACCTCAATTTTAATTGGGTGCTCAGCACCCCCAAAACATTCTTGGTGGGTGCACAAGCCACAGAGTCAGCGCCCCTGCTGCTCACAGGAAATTTAATATTGTACTTGCTCTATGGTTGACAGGTTCTTGTATGTACCCTTCTCCATTCAGAAAAAAAATTGTTTTAATTGAAGTTGTATCAAAAAAACATTTACTGGTCATCTGAGTTGCCTTCATTACCATTGGTGCCAACATAACCACTGCAGCCCGGCGAGAAGCGTCATATAATTTAACCACTTATTAATGTAAGGAAAGTATGATTTGCAGTGTTCTACATTGTATATATCTTCTTGTGATTAGAAAATGAAGGACGCAGATATTTCACCATTTATTTCCCAATCTGTGATAATTTCACAGTCTGGACTTAGGCTGGAATCCAATAGGACAGTTTCAGAGTGCACTCTAGATACCATAATAGACATTTATTGAAACAGCTGGCAATCTTCACCAAGTCATGATAGTACATTTTATTTTTATTTTTTATACTTAACGCTGAAAGGGCATGAAAGGGATTCAGTGGTTGGGAAGGGAATAAGACAGGGTTGTAGCCTTTCTGCAATGTTATTCAGTTTGTGCAACGAGCTAGCTATAAAGTGTGACGTCCGTTTGTTTGATATTTTGGTTGGTGGTGGAAATTTATTTGGTTTATTGTAGTGGTTCGGAATGATCGAAGCGATGTCAGCAGTAGTGCAAGCTTTCGTTGTCTTCACATAAAGATTCAGTAGGAACACAAAATTTTTGAGGTATACGTTGGTTATTTAAATTGGTACACCTGATAATATTCAGTTACGGATGCCTTTGGTTTCACTTTCCGTAGCCTAACACAGTTTATGGATTACATTTTAACTGAAGTACATGGACTCTGTAATTTCAGGGGCTTGTTTTAAAAATTCTTTTTGTAATATAATCTTTCCTTTCTCGGCAGTTCCATTTAATGAAGCACGTCACATAAACATTCACTAGTCTTTACCTATGACATTGATTTGAAATTGCAAGTCTTTTTACTGAGTATTTACATCCTGTAATTATTTTTAGTCACTTTCAAAGATAATTGAAAGGTGTTATTTTTAAAAGTTCAGTTATCAATTGGAAGGTCAGGTGCTAACTAAGATTGATGTGGTCAACTCAAAATTTTAAATTAATATTTCTCATATATTTCACCTTAAGCACAGATTTACAAAACACTGTAAAGGTCACATGATATATTTTAAATAAGCAGTTCTCTATAGTTCATTTCACAGAATCGCAGTTTGATATTCTTGACAAAGTCAATATTTAAAAATTATTCCTTTTTTGAATCAAGTTAAAGTTATTTGATTTAATGTTTGTCAATGAAGAAAACCTTTTTAGCAATGATTATTTTTTCTCGATTATTACGTTCCTATCAGGAGGCAGAATTTTTCTAAGTCTGTAGCCTATCCTGAATTAAAGTCCACAGATATTATTTACCCACTCACTTATAAGTTAGATTTAATTAAGCCTTTCAAATAAATTCAGTCATAGAAAACCAAAAGTTAGGAATATTTTTGCACCTGACTATCTATTTCAGATACGACCACAACAATCTAAGTCCGAAAGTTTACTAATAAATGTTAATACGTCGGGAAACTAAGACAGAGAGAGATCTTATCGTTACAAGTAACAAATACTGAGAGCTGTTAATGTTGGGAGACACAAAGACTGAGAGAGTGAGTAGGTATACTGCGGAACCATTTATGCTGCTATTGCGACAAAAGATTACTCTTATTTACAGTGTTTAAGGCGCGTTCACATTGGTCAAGTTTAGTTGAACGAGTTCACTTGATCAATAAATGCTGAATGAAAAACCTCATGTGAACCTTCGTTTCAATTGAGTTGATCAACTTTTTAGTGGATCAAGAAAAGATTGACAGAGTCAAACTTTTCCATTCAAGTGACAATTCAACTTTGAGTTGAACCACGTAATTACTTGTGTAAACCCACTATCTGTTTTAAAACTTCATTGTGTATATAGTGCCGGTGTTTTCCGTATTGTTAAAGTATTACATTTTGAAATATGTGAGTGTTAAGAGGTCATAAAGCGTGATGATGATTTTTTTTTTTTTTTTTTTTTTTTTTTTAGAACTGTACCATAGCGCAGATACCTGTGGAATCGTTGTATGGATACTTACGAAAACAAAGAAAGTTGTGCGGGGAAAATGCTTTGCGAGGTATCGCGAAAAAATGGACATTAGCGGTTTAACCACTGACAATGTAAGACACAAAATAAAAACAATCAAATGTACAAAAGAGAATATTCATTAGTGTCCAAATAAAAAGAGTGAAGTGAAAACAGAGGAATTGTGTGTGTCCAAACTGTTCTGGTATAAAAGAGCATATATTTTTCTGAATGATGTTACATATTTTTCTTCAGACATTCTCAAATGGTTTCGATATTCTTCCATGTCCCCTAATGATAGTTACCTTTAACAAAGCCTCCGACGCTCCCAGTCTGTTAATTCTTAATACCCACTGACGCACCCAAAAACAACTTCGCGCACCCCTGATTTCAGCCATTTCGATCGATTTCAGTAGAAACGTGTGAACAAAAACTGATTCAAGTAGCTTTCAGCTTTTGTTGATCAAGTAAACTCATTCAAGTAAACTTGACTCATGTGAACGTGCCTTTAGACGCGGTTACTCTGCAACTGTACTGTTTGGATACTTCAAAGATATATTGACTGTAACTGAAATTTTGACAAATATGTAAAAATTCTGCCTCTTACAAATTATTACAATTGAATCTGGATGAAAATGGCTAGTTTGTACTGTGATTGCAGTGTAGTGTTACAAAAGGAAAGCAAGGAGAAATTTGGAGAAGGAATTAAAGTTCAGAGTGAAGAATTCAAAACATTGCGTTTTGCCGACATAGTAATTGCTGACAGGTGCATATTAGATGAATATTAACAAGAGCAAAACTAGGATAACGAGTGCAGTCTAAAATATTAGGTGATGCTGAAGGAATTAAATTAGGTAACAAAACAATAACGGAGGTAGATGAGTTTTGTTACTTGGTGTGTCTGGGCGGCGACATGGTTTCGTTTGGTGACTGGGGCGTTAGTTGTGTTGACTTCATTTTATATTAGGGTTTTAACTTTGCGACTTTTAAGCTGTAGATTACGTCTTGATTGTCAGTTATATTGGATGTGTAGGTTCAAAATTCTATTTGTCACCTCAGTAAATAAATAAATGAACTTTATCAGCATCAAATGATGCAAGTATCATTTTTCTGCATACGTCAGTTGGTAACAAGGGATACATAGCACAGTATTTATAGGGGGAATACTTATGAACTTATGATGTATATAGTACAATGTTTCATTGCAAACTTATATTCTCAATTTTGATTAGCTATATAAGGAACATCAGACTGAAGTTAATGAATCTGGAATAAAATTTTCTTTATTCTGTGTAAAACAGAAATATTCATCTAGAGAGTAATGTGGGTTAGTGATTAATGTTGTTTTAAGTGTTACTTTAAATTTTTCAGTGGGAAGTGATGTTATGCAGCTTGGTATAGTATTAGCAAGTCTTTGTCCTGCATACAGTGGGTTTCTTTCATAAAGTGCAGTCCTATGGCTTAAGAGATGAAACTTATCTTTATTTCTAGTGTTGTAGTAGTGTGTATCAGAGTTTAAGTTTAGGTTCAATTTATGGATCAGCATAATTGATTTATAAATATACATATTAACAACAGTCAGTATGCCAGCTTTAGGGAATAGACTACGGCAGTTTTGCACCACAAATTATTCTTACAGCCTTTTTCTGTAATTTTAAAATTTTGTTGCACCCAACACTTCTATTCCATAGCTAATATTGGATGACATCAATGCATGATAAGCAGTCCAAAGAACTTGAGTATCATTGCAGTGTTTACTCAGCATATTTATTGCAAATATATTTTTAGCAAGTTTGCTTGCCAGTGTGTCAACATGAACATCCCATTTAAGTGTGTCTTGTATGGTTATTCCCAGAAATTTAACACAATTTTCTTTGGAGGCAATATCTTTTCCAATGCACAACTGAATTTCAAAGTCTGTTTGCCTTGATGGGTTGAAATCCATTACTGCTGTTTTTGCAGTGCCGACACTAAGATGACTTTCATTGAAATACTGAACAATTTTATTTGTGAGACAGTTGGACAATATTTCTAATTGGTCTAGTTCCTTATGCTTGCACACAATAGATGTGTCATCAGCATACAGAATTACCTTTGAATTTTGGGTACAGTATCTTATGTCATTAACATGGATTAAGAAGAGAAGGGGTCCCATCACCGAGCCCTGGGGTATCCCATATTTCATATCAGTAACAGTAGATCTGTATGTTCAACTTGATGTCCTTATAACTACAAATTGTTTTCTGTTGGTTAGATAAGATTTAATTAGATCATGCGCTATGCCTCTGACACGAATATTCCATAACTTGTCTAGGAGTATTGGTATATTTACACAGTCGAATGCCTTTTCAAGATCAAGGAAAATGCCTGTCACATATTCCTTGTTCTCAATAGCAGTTATTACTTCATCAATATAATGTGTAGCAGCTGTTGTAGTTGATTTGTTTTTAATGAAGCCGTTTTGGTTTTCAAAAATTATATTACGCTTATTTAAGAATGTGACAATTCTGTTGTATATTACTTTTTCTATGATCTATGATACGAATATTATAGAGGAAAAATTCCTAACAGGAAAAATATACGTAAAAAATAGATGGAGTACACTTACCAGCCGAAGGGGCACAGGCAGTAATAGCAACAAATAAACACACAGACACACACACACCCAAAAATGCCACCTTTATTGAAAATTGGTGTGACCTGTGCTATTTTCAATGAGTCTGGGAAACTTCGTGATGTCAGGATGTTGTTAATTGCAGTGGATAGAGGTCCTGATATGCTGTCAATGCATGATTTTACTATGTTTACATTTAGCCCATCATATCCTGCAGATTTTGAATTTTGTAATGTCTTTACTATGTTTCTAATTTCATTACTGTTTGTTGGGGGTGAAATATATGCTGTATGATGAAGCCTTACCCTTAAAGGCATATTTATTGTTATGCAACGTATCATTAATAGATTTCCCAACAGAAGAGAAATATTCATTAAAGATATTTGCAATATCCTGTTGACATTAAATTACAGATCCATTGTAGCTTATTACTAGCTCAGCATGAAAATGTTGGTAGACCTGGTACTTCTTCGCAGTTAATAAAATTTATATCTTTATTATGATGTTGTGGTGTAATTGTAGTCTCAGAAATATAATTTCATTGATCGTTGAAGATGTGACGTCTTGATGTGATGATAATGGTCCGGTCTTCAACAGGAACACAGGCCCCACAGGGTCCAACATGATCTCGAAAGACACCAAAGTTCACAGGAACATGCAACAAACATTGTACAAATATTAGAGTATAATGATAAATCTTCCTGTAAGCAAAGAAGTCATTGAGTTCATAAATATTTTAACATTGTCTTTGTCCTTTTACTTCTTGGTTCAGTATCATCAGTCTTTTGTGACGCGAGTAACAGATATTAGAGTGTCCGAATCGACTGGTTACAGTTCGATATGACCCTGACACTTCTGCACTACACACACAATGAACTGTTAATATTTCAGAGTTTCTTTTCACACATTAAATTCTGAATAATTGCATGTACATATTACTATTTAGTGGTTAACTGGCCCACTTAAATAAATTTGTACTTGTTTAGTTTGTGCTAATCGCTGTATATTGACAGTTTTATCAACACGCAAGCACTACTGAACGCTGTTGCTCACAGCTTGTTCGATTTAAGTCATCACACGGGTTGCAGATTGCTGCTGTAGCACAGTCTTATCTGTCACCACATATAAACATAAAATAAACAGAACTGAACACTATTATTAATTATTTAAATCATTGCAAAATATTAACATCTGGATGAGGTGAAATGATCAATGTAGTAGTAGTAGTTAACTGCAGGAGCGTCTATAGAAAGATCCCAGAATTGCTCTCAATAATAAACGATCACAATGCCCACATAGTACTAGGGACGGAAAGTTGGCTGAAACCAGATGTAAACAGTAATGAGATTCTAAACGCAGACTGGAATGTTTACCACAGAGATAGGCTGGACAGTGAAGGGGGAGGCATGTTTATAACGATAAAAAGTGCACTAGTATCGAAGAAAATAGACGGAGATCCGAAGTGTGAAATAATTTGGGTGAAGATCATGGTTAAAGCGGGCTTGAACATAGTAATCGGATGCTTCTATAGGCCTCCTGGCTCAGCAACTGTTGTGGCAGAACACCAGAATGATAATTTGGAAAATACTTTGAGTAGATTTCCCGATGATGTTATAGTTTTGGTAGGAGATTTTAATTTACCCGATATAGATTGGGAGACTCAAACATTTATTACAGGTGGCAGGGACAAAGAATCCAGTGAAATTCTTTTGAGTGCATTATCTGAAAACTACCTTGAGCAGTTAAACAGAAAACCAACTCATAGTGACAACATATTAGACCACCTGGTGGCAGTTGGCTGATGCTGCAGGTCATCCCCATTTTCAAGAAGGGTCCTCGTACAGATGTGCAGAACTGTAGGCCTATATCTCTAACAACGGTCAGTTGTAGAATTTTGGTACATGTATTATGTTGGAATACAATGACATTTCTTGAGACTACGAATCTGCTCTGTAGGAATATCAGTATGGGTTTCGAAAAAGGCGTTTGTGTGAAACCCAGCTTACGTTGTTCGTCCACGAGACTCAGAGGGCCATAGACACGGGTTCCCAGGTAGATGCTGTGTTTCTCAACTTCCACAAGGCGTTTGATACAGTTCCCCACAAACATTTAATGAACAAAGTAAGAGCATATGATCTATGAGACCAATTGTGTGATTGGATTGAGGAATTCCTAGATAACAAAGCAGCAGGTCATTCTCAATGGAGAGAAGTCTTCCGAAGTGGGATTTATGTCACGTGTGCCACAGGGGAGTGTCGTGGGTCCGTTGCTGTTCACGATATATATAAATGACCTTGCGGATAACATCGGAAGTTCACCGAGGCTTTTTGCGGATGATGTGGTAGTATATACAGATGTTGTAACAATGGAAAATTGTATTGAGATGCAGGAGGATCTGCATCGAATTGACGCATGGTGCAGGGTATGGCAATTAATGCTCAATGTAGACAAGTGTAATGTGCTGCGAATACACAGAAAGAAAGATCCTTTATCATTTAGCTACACCATAGCAGGGCTGCAACTGGAAGCAGTTAATTCCATAAAGTATCTGGGAGTAGTCATTGGGTGGGATTTAAAATGGAACGAACATATAAAATCAATCGTCGGTAAAGCAGATGCCAGACTTAGATTCATTGGAAGAATACTAAGGAAATGCAGTCTGAAAACAAAGGAAGTAGGTTACAGTTCACTTGTTCGCCCACTGCTTGAATACTGCTCACTGGTGCGGGATCCATACCAGGTGGGATTGATAGAGGAGGTAGAGAAGATCCAACGGAGACCAGTGGTGCTTCATTACAGGATCATTTGGTAATCGTGAAAGCGTTATGGAGATGATCACTAAACTCCAGTTGAAGACTGCAGGAGAGACGCTCTGTTGCTCGGTACGGGCTTTTGTCAAAGTTTCAAGAAGTTACCTTTACTGAGGAATCTAGCAATATATTGCTCCCTCCTACATATATCTCGCGAAGAGATTGTGAGGATAAAATCAGAGAGATTAGAGCCCACACAGAGGCATACCAACAATCCTTCTGACAATACGTGACTGGAATAGGAGGGAAAATCGATAGTGGTACTCAAGGTACACTCCGCCACACACTGTCAGGTGGCTTGCGGAGTATGGTTGTAGTTGTAGATGTAGGTTAAGTATGTATTCTGCCTCTTAATAAATTATTAAAATTATGTAACGATGAAAAATGTCGGAATACCGTGATTCTAATGCTATGGTCGCGATGTGGTGTTTCATGGGGCAGTAAAATAACAAATGATGGTCGCAGTACAGGGGATAAAAATAGCAGAATTGCAATAGGTAGGAAAGCTTTCTTGAAGAAGAGAAATTTGTTGACATTGAATATTGATTTAAGCCTAAGGAAGTCCTTTCTGAAGGCATTTGTGTGGAGTGTTGCCTTGTATGGGAATGAAACATGGACGATAAACAGTGCAGACAGGAAAAGGATAGAGGTTTTTGAAATGTGTTGATACAGAAGAATGCTGAAGATTAGGTGGGTGCCTCACATTAACTAATGAAGAGGTACTGAACAGAATTGGTGAGAAAAGGATTTTCTGGCATACCTTGACTAAAAGATGGGATTGTTTGGTAGGACACATTCTTAGACATCAAGGAATTGTGAATATAGCATTGGAGGGAAGTGTGTCGGGTAAGCCCATGAGATGGCTACAGTAAGCAGATTCAGACAGATGTAGGTTGCCGTAAGTGGAGTTGAAGAGGCTTGCTCAGGATACGGTATTGTGGAGAGCTGCATCAATCCAGTCTCCGGACTGAAGATGATGACGACAACAACAACAACAACAAAAACAACAACAATTTTCTTTGAACTATAATCATACTGTTCACAAAAATAAGAGTGTAGGTTAACTTGATATTAGGAGAAGTAAACACGATCTTCTATCAGGGGGCAAAAAGGAACCTGGTACATTATTTGTGCAGAAAAGAATGGAATAAACTTACAGTTCATATTAGATCAATAACTGGGTATATGGCTAAATTCAAAAAGCAACCAAAAAAACCTGTTTTCTAGAAATCTATTCTTTATAAGAATTGTTTAATAATCTGTATTACTTTGTATTTAATTTTTAACTTCACTATAAGAACTGACTATGTCACTCTCATGGATATATCACTTGTTGGCTGTATACGTTTTCGCGAATTAGAACATAAGCGTTATTATAAAAGTTTCTGTATGGTACAGGCGTAGTATGCTGATGTTGGCAACCACCATTATACGTTCTTAAAAAAAAAAAAAACATCACATCAAATGAGCGGAATAATCTTTTGTGTTGGACATGAAGTAAGTAATTAATGGTGTTCCTGCTCTATCACTGCCAGGTTCTTGCATGTCTCCTTGTCCAGTTAGTAATTTAATTACCATCATAAAGCGAAAATTTCATTGACAACATTCCACACTAAGCCCTTGCAGCCCATAAGTAAAGTGTTACCCTTTTCATGCATCTGTTTACAAACAATTTAGTCAGTAGGCCACATGACATTTACATACAATTATTGCAATAATATGACACATTCTACATCCTAGCGATACACTCCCAAGGTTTCATAGATCTCAAATAAATAAATAAATCTGGTCAGGCAGGGAATTATGAGTGCAGCTTAAATTGCTCTGAGAGCAGCAATAAAATTCATATTCCACTGCCTGACCACACTCTCGGAAATCGTCACATACAGTAGAACCTCATTTTTACGCTTTTCAAGGGACTTCAGTAAAATGGTGTAAAATACAGGAAAATGTAAAATGCAGGAAGTAGTGTTTTAAATGGTGAAATGTGCTTACTGGATCAGCCTTGCATTTTCGTAGTTTGTGATATATGTACATAATAGGCATCTAAATACTCACCAGGAAGTTTATTATACAATAAAGGTTATCCAAATTTTTATTATTTTAAGCACAGGGCAGAACTGGTAATTTTATGGGAAGTAGAAATTTTTGAAGTAATTTCATTCATTATAATTGAGGACGCTGCTGGCAGGCTATGTAACACATCTTCAAAATTACTGCCTTTTACTGGCATTAATTATTTATGTAGTAAAACTCCTAAAGTTCTGTTCTTTTTGTATTTTTCGATGTTTCACTCGACAGTATTAGAGAATTTATTCATGTTCTCGAGTGCAAACATATGCATAAGTACTTTTGTGATGTTTGCCTAGGATTGGCATTTCACACTATTACCGCTTTTTTTAGGTTGTGGGTATTATGATACCAAACTTTGACAGATAATGTTCTTTATGAATCAGAAATATGTATCACAAAAACAATGCAACTCTTTATCCTCACATCAACAAAGCAACTGGTTCTGATTGTTTGAGGACACGACAGCTCCTCTGGCAAAGAAGCTGGTGGAAAGAATAACTAAATCGTCACAAATCGGTGCGTCGTAAGTCAACTAGATACATACTGCCATAAATGATATGCAAAATATACGTTTGATTAAATGCAAAGTGTCAAGAAACTCGACTGCGAATAATTTTTAAGTGCTATACTTTAAGGGGAAAGCCATGCTAGCATCAAGTTATGTAGATTACCTCATTTTTTCTTCACGAACATGCTTTCAAAAAGTGTATAATGCAGGAAAAGTGTAAATATGATAACGCAAAAATGAGGACGAATTAACATTGCGAACATAGGAAATTTGACGGGACCGACAAAAAATGGTGTGAATGGCAGGAAAATGTAAAAACGGGGCACGTAAAAACAAGGTTTTACTGTATCTGGAAAGAGAGACAAAAATTTGTGATAAGGAATAACATGAGTTTTCCTTCTATAGGCTATGCTTCACTCAAAGACATTTAAGCTTACTTTCCTACCTGAACATATACTCATTAATGACAACATGCTGCGAAATAAACAGCAGAATATTTGGTACAAGTGAGAGCTTTTATTTCATCCATCGTTCTGTAATCAAACAGAAATGTAAATAATATTGAGTGCTGCAGAATATACTTGCATTACATTCATAAGAAAGGCAGAATGCATTCAAACTGCTGCATCGAGGCAATGTTTACACCAGTATGCAATTCTATTGGCTCTCGCAAAGTTATGATGCTATTGGATGTTCTCATTTCGCGCCAAGCTCTCGCAATGTTAAGTATCACGGTCGTGTTACCATAGAGACACCTATCAGCTGGTCGGGAAGTCTTGGGTGCCCTCCGATGCTGACTCTAGTCATCTGTGCATCCACTGCATAAAGTTTCTTGATAATAACAAGAAATTTCATTTAGACACTGATCCTGAACACAAGAATTATTGGGTGAAATTTGTGTACTGGTAGCAAAATTCCTTTTCGATACCTTTTTCTTCATTAGATGTCGAAATACCGTGATAGTATATATTACGATACCTAAGACCAGTTATCTAAATTTAGTTGCCTTTTTATAATGAGACATATTACTGAATCTTTTATAACGTTTATTTCGCATTCATTTACTTTCGTCAGTTACACCCAAAATGTTTTGCCAACCTTGCAATCCAACCTAACACAGGCCTGATTTTATACAGCTGTATCTAATGTTTTAATACAGAAAATATTTTCACACCACGAAATTTCTTTGTATCTGAAGGCTCAATTTAGTTCATCTGCTCTGGGTGGTCTTTAGAAATCATGCACTTCAAAGGTCTCCAAAGACCTAAGACCGTGCTCGCTCCTGCAATCTTCAGATATAAAGCCACTCATCTCAGGCTTATCTAACAATACAGAACAAATAAATGCCACACAGAATATTTGTTTTAAGCGTCAATATACAAGTGCTTATTTTGGTAAATAAAGAGCGATGCTAGATGCTCACATTCGACAGTTTTCATTGGTTGACTGTAACCTCTATAGCTATTGGCTGATTGGAAGATGTATTTAATATCTTTGGAATGGAATGAACTTTAGCTCAAGGAAATAAGCATTTGTACTACATAAAGCTGACTGGCAGGCCTGTGTTTCGTCAATATGCCTGAAGCTACAACCACTGCCTTTGTGCTACGTCTTACATGTTTTTCTCTGAAGGGGAAGGGATTGTTCCTATTAATCATGATTCGTAAATTACACACTCTCTTCCCCATAAGAATAATACAAATGTAAACATTTTGCCATGTAATCTTCCTGTTAGCTGTTACCACATTAAGGCCTAAATTCCGTCTGCCTAACAAACCCGAAGGACAACGGCGAATGCAGGAGAATATACATATCACGTTAATGTTTACATTTTTGTTATTCGTATGCTGAACAGAAATAGTTAGAAATGAAGCACAGCCACTGACTTCTAGTACTGATTTTTAAATCTTCTACGAATATAAATTCTGTGCAGACAAGCTATGTGATCTTAAATTTTTGGAAGTATAAATAAAGCCACAATATACCCCAGCGTAACCTCTGGAACCATGGCAATAATAAGTACACATATGTCGAGTGAACATGCATTTCTCTGTATCTAAATGTCCTGTCTGTCACTTATGGAATGCCTGATATGTCACTAAAACCTTATTTAACATCTACACATCCTATTTTTTAAGAATCTATTTTTCATCTTCCAAAAGATCTACTCATCTTCTCAGGTTTTCTTTTTTATTCTTTCTCTTTTAAAAAAGAATGGAAAAAAAGTAATCATTTCCCTTCCCGGACTTCATAATGAAATTATTTTTTCTTTCATCAATATGAAACAGTTTGTAATAGAATGAATAAAGTTTGTTATCTTTCAGAGCATCTAAGCAACATATATCTCTAAATGTTTCATAGCCTACAAATTTCTTTTAAGCGGAGAGAGGAGGATTGAGAAATCCTTAAGATTTAAAACAAAAATCTAAATGAAATCATAATTCCTTAAATCTTACTGTAATACTGTCATTTGGGATCCATCTCAGAAGGCTTTATCTACTTCACTGGCTGTGATACAGTAGTAATTCTTTTCAAATACACATACTTAAGTTGAACGATTATTTGGCTTTGAGATTCGATTCAGGTTCGGAATTCGGCACGTGTGTTATTTAAGATTCGGATTCGATTTGGTAAAATTGGGTTTCGACTCATCCCTCATTTAAATACAGGAATATGAGTTTATATGAAAAATATTGGATTATATTAGCCCAAAACGCATGAAAATGATGGAAAAATATTCATTTATGATTTTCTTTTAATTCAGAATTAAGTAGTGCAGGAAAAATTGAAAGTAGGTTCTTCTAACTGGGAATATCTTTAATGACTTGTTTACCACTTTCCTACAATCCTCAGCCTGAAAAGAGCATGTAGTTAAAAGCAGTATCCACCCTGTTTTCAGTATGTGCGCTCCCTGAAAAATGCCAGCTTTTCAAAGCTATCAGTTTGTAGGCAAAAATTAGCATTTACTGAAAATGATCCCCATTTTCTGCAAAACATTCCTCCAACTGTTCTCCTTGTGTATTTCTTTACGCTCAAAACAGATAATTTTAAATACGTGGCAATTTTATCAATGTATAAAACTATTTTCTTACTGCTATTACATATATTTTACAGTATTTTACAATTGAAAATATTTTACAGTCCAAGTTATTACAATTACAGTACTTTTTTTCATGCAGGATTGTTTCTTATGCAACTACTTCTGTTAATTCCAAGCTATATGGGCATCTTTGGATAAGCCACTGCTTTAGTTGCTTTATAAAGATATCCCCTGTTAACATTTTAAGTACATTAGGCAATGAATGATAAAAATAGTTCTTTTGACATAGGGGCTTCTTGCAGTTAACCTTCTGCTTATCAGATGAATATGTCTCTTTTGTGCCTTGTGTGATGACTGTGTACTTCCTTGTTCCTCTTTGCTACTTTGGTATCCTCTTTCAGTAGCATTATTGTTTCCAGTATATACATTACATAAACTATAGGAATATTGAATTTCGTGAAAAGATTTTTGCAGGATGTTCCTGCTTTTACTTTTTGTGTTATTCTCATGGCCCTCTTCTGCATTATGAAAACCCTTTTCCTATTTGTATCAGAAGTTTCACCTGGCAGTACTATTCCATATGACAAGAAAGGGTATACTAGTTCTTAGCATTTCTAAATTAAGGTAAGGTGACAATCTTTTTAACACATATTGACTTAAAAGTTTTTTGCATACATGATCAACATGCTGCTTCCATAAAAGTTGGTTGTCTGTGTATAAGCCTATAAATTTACAATCTGAACAGATTTTTGACAGAATACTTTTGATTGCAATATTTCCCTATTTGAACCAGTAGGTTGAAAGTGAATATTATTTGTTATACCAATATTTACTTTTAAGTTGTCTCAGATAGGGAGAAGCAAATCATAATTTGTGGTGATTTCAATGTTGTTTCACTGAAAGAGTGTAATAGGAAAAATGACCTGGAAATCTTACTTGGCTTGCTCAATCTGACATCCGTTATTGATTTTCCTACTTGGGAAGTGAAGGACAGCAGTATATTGATAGATAACTTTTTTATAGACCAAGATAAGTTTAAAAACATAAATTCTTGTCCTGTTAAGAATGGTGTTTTCCATCATGGTGCACAGCTAGTAACAGTATGTTACAAAGCTCTGTTCAGTTATTTAAAACAGTCCTCCAGAACTGTGCACTCGATTAATGATTTAACAACTAGAAATTTCAGAGAAAGTCTGCTGCAGTTAGACTGGGTTGAGGTTTACAACAAATATGACACTAATTTAAACATAACTTATTTCATGATACATTTCTCAGGATATTTGAAAACTATTTCCCCAAGAGATTAATTAAATATAATTGTAACAAACCATGCAGAAAACCATGGCTTACTAAAAGAATAAAAATATCTTGTAACAGAAAAAGGGAACTATATCCACAAGAAAGAGTAATAACCCAGAAACAATCAAATATTATAGAAACTAATGTGTTACATTACGAGAAGTTATTAAAACAATCCAGAAGCATGTGCGTCATGTCTGACATTAGTTCCTCTGATAATAAAATTAAACCAATTTGGAATATTATTAAAAGAGAAATGGGGCAACCAAGAGCACAGAAAATTGGGTATTACCATTAAAAGAAATGTAAACTTTAGTAAAAAAAAATCAGAAGTAGAAAACATTTTTGATGATTACTTTTTAAATGTTGTAGAGAAAATGGGACCTAATTTTCATTAAAAGTAGCAAAGCCAAATTAATGGTAGACACCATACGTACACAATTTGATACCTTTGAAATTCCACCCACCCCTCCTTCAGAAATTAGGAAAATAATAAACTCTCTCCAGAGTAAAAGGTCATGTAGGAATTGATGGCATTTCCAGCAGGGTATTAAAAGCTTGTTCCCAAGAGATAAGTAAGATTCTTAGTCATATATGTAATAGCTTTTTAAATATGCTATCATTAGAGACCTTTGCATAAAAAAGGGGACAATTATGATGTCTGCAACTAATGCCCCATCTCACATCCGACAGCTTTATCCAAAAATTTTGAAAGAGTTTTTAATCTTGATTAGCTTCACATATTAGTAAAAATAATGTTCTAACAAAATGTCAGTTGGGTTTTCAAAAATATATATCTTCACAGGTGAAATATTAAATGCTTTGAATAACTGGACATCACCAGTTGGGATATTTTGTGATCTCTCAAAGGATTTTGTTCGTGTTAATCATGGGATTCTTCTATATAAGCTTAAGTATTGTGGTAAGAGTGGGACAGTGCACAAATAGTTTAAAGGGAAAGCATTAGATTTGCAACTAACCCATTTAATTTACAGCATCCTCTTGTAGCATGCATTTCAAAAGCCTCTATCATCTTCCTGTCTGAACTATTTGTCGTCCATGTTTCATTCCCATACAAGACAACACGCTACACAAATGGCTTCAGAAAAGACTTTCTTGCACTTAAATTAATATACAATGTTAACAAATTTCTCCTTTTCAGAAATTCTGTCCCACCCCCTCCCCCCAAAATTGCCATTCAGCATTTTAAAGCCTCAGTACTGTGACCACCATGTGGTGTTTTACTGCTCAAGTAACAAAACTCATCTACGATCTTCCATTACACATTTTTACTCTTGTTGCTGTTCACCTTACATACTCCATTTAACACACTGTCCATTCTGTTCAATTGCTCTTCCAGGTACTTTGCTGTCTCTGAAAGAATTACAATGTCATCAGAAAATACAATATTTGTATTTCTTCACCCTGAACTTCAATTCCTTCTCCAAATTTCGTTTTGCTTTCCTTCACAACTTGCCCAGTGCACAAATTGAATAACGAGAAAAAGCAACAAACTTCCCTTACTCCCTTCCCAATCACTATTTCCTTTCCATGTTCCTTAATTGCTAATAGTGTTTCCAAAACTTGAAAATAACCTTCTGTTCACTGTATTTTACCCTGCTGGCTTCAGAATTTGAAAGAGTGTATCCAGTCATCTACAAAACCTAGAAATGTAGGTTTTCCTTTCCTTAACCAGTCTTCTAAGATAGGTTGTCAGGTGAATATTGCCTCCAGTGCTCCTACATTTGTCTTGATACTTAACTGAACTTCCCTGGGATCTGTGTCGACCAGCTTTTCCATCCTTCTGTAAATAATCAATGTTAAAATTTTGCAACAATGACCTATTAAACTGGTGGTTCTGTACTTGCCACACATGTCTATGCCAGCTTCCTTTGTAGTGGGTGTTATTACATTTTTCTTAGTCTGAGGTTGTTTTGCCCGTATCATGCATCTAACACACCAGGTGAAATAGTTTTGGCATGGCTGGCTCTCCCAGAGACTTCTGTAGTTCTGAGGGGACTGTCAGCTACACCAGGCGGTCTTATTTCAACTCTGGTCTCTTAGTGCTCTCTCAAATTATTCCCTCTGTGTAGCATCACCCATTTGATCTTCATCTACTTCATCTTCCCATCCTACAATATTGTTTCAAAGTTCATTTCTTTTGTAGAGCTCCTCTATATATTCATTCCACATGTCAGCTCTCCATCCTTTGCTCAGAACTGGTTTTCCATCTGAGTTATTGATATTCATAAAGCTACCTTTCTTCACTCCAAATATCTCTTATTTTTCTGTAGATTTTGTGTATTTTTATCCTAGTTATATATTCATCTACAGACTTGCATTTGTCCTATAGCCACTCTTGCTCAGGTGTCCATTTTGTACCTCCTGTCAATCTCATTTCTTAGTCATCTGTATTTCATTTTACATTCTTATTTTACACCATTTTTGTATCTTCTCCTTTCATCAATTAAATTCAATATTTTTTTGATATCTATGGACTTTTAAGGTGTTTTCTTTCTGCATTGCACCCTGATATTCCTTTTTCATTTGTAGAGAATTACAAAGTCGAAGAAGCAGATGTAATTGTAATTGTGTTGCTACAGGAATGTGAAGCTATGGAAGCAGAGAATTCTAGCAACTGCATACTGTTCTGTATCACACTTTTATACAGCTTGGCATTTTATTCAGTGTAGATACTGCTATAGTACTGTTGCCTGTGAGCAAATTAATGATTACCTATACCCATTTGTGGTGCACTTATTGCTGTGAGATGCACATTCAGCACAAGAAATCCGTGCATGGTACATGTGGCATCTTCAGCATGCAGAGTAGTCAGACATTAAGTTTGTGAGGGGGGAAAATGAATCTTAATTTACAACAGCCCTGCTTAGTGTCCAACTGTTACATCATATTGATACTGTGATCTTAGCAAAGGTAATATTATACCTCCTAACGTTGTTCAACCCCCCCCCCCCCCCCCGATTCAGCCGCACATCTGCATATTTTGTTCCCTGGTGCATAGTTACATAGGCTTATAGAAAAACTGATTGCTACATAAATGAAATTTTCTCAGTGACATTGTGCTAAAGTGTTAAACCACACGATCATTTGAATGGCGTATGATATGTATCTTTTTTTCATATTTTCTCACCACTTTCATTCTCTGGATGAAAACGAGCATGGCGTGTGATTGAACGTGCCTATTATACTTACTCCACATTGACTTAATTAGACATGTAGATGTGAGCTGTTTCGTCTGTTCCACAACAGTCCATCCCCATTAAACTTAGACATTTCCAATGTGTGGTACCATGAGTGCTTCAGTAATACAGGGTAAAATATTTCAGAGGTAAAATAGTTCCTCATTCAGATCTCATGCGGAGACTACTCAGGAGGATGTTGTTATCAAGAGAAAAATTAACATTCATTCTACAGATTGGAATGAGGAATGTAATCAGCATTAATTGGGTAGGAAAGTTGAAAAATTTAAAAAGAAAAATGGATAGGTTGAAATTCGATACAGTGGGGATAAAATGGTGAGTCTCTCATACATGCAACAAGCCAGGAGGCACTGTAGGCAACTGATCCACTCACAAGGCAGGGTCTGCATGTAAAACATAAGTCCCACACTTAAGAAGCAAAACATCAAAAAGATAGAAAATTTTTGTTTTTAAGAACAGAAGTGTGTTTGTATACTCTGCACACCTAACTATATCGATCCAAAACATGACCCCATGTGGAAATCCAACTTATCGTTTCGCCCAAGCACTGCATCAGCCCTCCAATGTCCACCATAGCAGTTGAACTGCAGGCAGGCAAGCAGCTGTATACTTTATTGGCACCACCCCAACTGTCATACTCTCAATTGTTGTGGTCGTAATTGTATGAAAAGGAGCTTAATAACTAGTGCCCAATGCCCCTGAATATTAACCCGACTGCATTTATGTAACAGAGAAGCACTACTAACATGTACTTACACCACGTGAGACACGAACCAAAATACAATTATACATAGTTCGAAAAATAATGTCCGTGATGCCAGTGTGTACTAAGAGGATGAATAAGGGAAGAATATTGCAGAAAGACACAAAACTATGCAAATGGGTGGCCCCAAAATTAATGGTAAATTCACTCATTAAACCAGAATGCCATTATGACCACTAAAATTAGGCCATAGCTCCTAGTAAAGGACTAGGAGAAGCCACAAAAACAACATAAAATAATGTATTAAAGGAAGGCACAGTTGAGATATGTGAAGATGACCAAGTTTTAATACCCTGAAAACATTGTATATAGTTCCTTGTTAGGTATGTTCTTGTGCTTGAATTCAATTTGTTCATTCAGTGCACTGTCAGGGTAATTAATCCTGCCCTTCATTATGCCAATTTTTTCTAAGATGTTGAGTGTCAGCCCCTTTGGTTGCACATGCAGAATACATTTATCTTCACAAATATCCTGTAATCTGTGATTTTTAAGTGCTTAATTGAAGGATAAGGCTGACTGTGTTGTTCACAGAATCATGCTCTTGAAATCTAATACTAAAGTTTCTGCATTCTGTCCTGTGTATCTGGCATCACATTGTGGGCAGAGTTTCTCATATGCATCTGTATTATCATAGTAGCTAACCTGCTGCTCTTCGTTGTGTAACAACCATTGTCTATTATTTTTGGGAATAAGAAATGCAGGTATGATATTTAAGGCTCTCCACCACTTAAATAACTTATCTGATATTAACCCATAATAAGGTATCCTATAAAATCTTTTCCCATCATCCACATTTTGTTTAAGAACAGTGCTACCCTCTAATCCCTTGTTATCCCTAGTCTGTGTGATCCTTCTAAGCAAACCGTTGAGCATACCTTCAGAATAACTACTTACTTGTGCCAAGTATCTAATACTATTAAGTTCTCTTATCACTGCTTGTTTGCTCAATGTTATTTCTCACATTCTATGCAATGTAGTTCTAAAGGCAACTTGTTTATAAAACTTAGGTTGGATAAAAGAGTTGTGCAACAGAGAATCTGTAGTTGTAGACTTGAAATATATATATCACAGGCAATATTATCCTCCTCTAAGAAGATATTCAGGCATGAACCGTGGTACTGTAGCAGGCCTCATAAACTTGAGTAAGTCAGAATTGGGTAGTAATATTTTAGAATTGGTGGATATTGGAATTTCACCAGTCATCTGCCCAAGGTACCCTGGGTTCAGGAACAATTAAAAAAGTAAAAGAAAACTGCTATCTCACACACATAAGCAGGCATTTGAGAGCTCAAATTTCACAAACAGTAAGTTTGATCGATTTGCAACCCCATACATTTAATTTCATACATTACTACCGACCATGAATATGCTATCATTAATCAAGGACTAGCTCAAAACAGGTAGAGACTTTACATAAGATGACAAATGCCCAGTGTAATGGAAGGTAATATCCAGGCAGGTACACCATCTTCTACAGTGTGGAGAATTCTGTGAAGAAACAGATATCAAATTCTAATTTTGATGGAAGTAAAACATTAATACTACATTATCTTTTCAGGTTATTTATAAATATGGTTACCATATGTGCTTCTATGCCCTTTTCTTTCGTGGGAAGGGGGGGGGTGAGGAATGGGAGGGAAGGTAACCTACGAAGTCTGCTAATTCACGATCACGGTGGACCAAAATGTAACCCATGTTACAACTCGAGGAATGAGGTGTTCAGGTTCTGCAGTTGTCAATTTGCCAAATATTGTTACCAGAACACAGGGTAAATGATCACACTATATAGATATCTTTCCAACATATTAACCTGTGCTCTTCACACTTCACTGGATTTTGTGCAGTTACTAATTGAACTGATAATAGGACTGAACTTCTGGCTAACTCAGTGACTAAGCATACACACTGTTGGAAATAGTAGATCTAGTCTAGTAACATTAACAGAATTCCTGCTGTTTCCACATTATCCAAGAGGTAGGCTATACAGATCAATGTGCTGCCCTTTCTGGTAAGTGGTGGGTTTGCCACTAGACATATAACTGCCTGCTCCTTTCAGAGACAGGTGGAGAAATACATTGTTCACTCAGAAAGAGATGTGGTATGCACATTTTACATATGAACTTGAAGTTTATATGTTGTTGGAACAGTGAAAATTTTCACAGCATTTGGCCTGTATTGACCGCTGGCATTTCCTGCATTTCAGGCTTTGGCAATCATTAGCTTCTAAACCACGATACACACATCTACAGTGCATATCTGTAGACATCTCTAACAATTTCAACCGCCAAAAATTTCTTGCATCAGCTGGATTTACACCTTCAGTTAGTGACTTTCCTACAGCCATGTTATTTAAATAACGAATAACAAACAATCAATTGCTCCACCATCTGTTTGCCCTGAATGTTCCACCTGTACTACTTTGAAGTCCCTGCAGGTCAGTTTTTCAAACACAGAAAATTAATCCACAACCTACAAAACAAGACTGACGGGAAATCGTCGTAATTCCAAGGAATATGTAATTGTTCTTAAAATTTTTCTTTTCCAAGTGCTGTCAGCTATCTGAGAGCTAATGAGAAATCTTCAATACCCTAAGAAATAATCCCTGTAGAGAAATCTATAACATCATGTTTTACGAGAGATTTGTAATCCTCCCTTCGCCAGAACTGTCCTTTATGTAGCTCAACCGTATCGTGGGAAATGGCAACAACAAAATCTACATCAAATGTTATTTTCATAGTGGCTTACTGTGTACTTATTTGTAACGCATCAGTGGTTGTGCCTAAAAATACGAATGCCAATAGTCATCCACTAAAATATAGCGTTTTTCGACTGTACATACTATTTTTCCTCGTGTGTTTTCATTTTATATTATGAATGCAATGAACTACAAAAAAAAGGGCTTACATGTTAAAATTTTTGTGTTATTAAGCAAATATTAAATTTAGTTCTTATAAAAATTACTGAAAATGGGAAATAAAGAATTATGAGTGTTTTCAGTCATTTTTACAAAGGAAACACTCAAAATACACAAGACGTTTCCTAATATCTATAACTGAAAACTGATTTAGAAAATCTCTATAGACATCAAATTGATGATCGGGACACACACAATTTAGACATTTTGAGCATGATTACCTGGGAGATTTATATCTCTCTCACCCGCAGATCTGACACCGTGCCCTTCAATCCATTGGCCGGTATTCATGCTGCCAATTTTGGTACACTTTTCTTGAGTAACAGAGCATTTCTATTCTGTATTTCAACTGGCACCAGAGGCTACTGCATGCATTGTTGTATTTGTGATGTAATTAATTCCCAGAGGAATGGCTCTATAAACTTGTCTCTTTCAATTTTTTGACACCCATTATTTACTGAGTAATGATTTACAGTAAACTTTTGACACAATTTTATAGTTTTTAAATCTCGAATATAGGCTGCACTAACAATTTTACGAGAAACTTCAGTTATAGAGTGGCTTCTATTTCCTGTGGCAAATAAATTTTGTGCTAAAATTGTAGCTTCACGCACTCTGCCACTAAGTTGCATGCCATCACTTTTATTCCTCTGCAGTGAATAAATCATCTACTAAAACCAATGAGTTGTGGCCACGGCAGTTAATTCTTGTGGGTGTCAGTATACGATATCGAATGATCTTTGTCGATTTATTTTTGTGGCATATCTGAATGCATGAAATACATTGTCATTGTTTCCTTTCAGCAGCCTCCATGATGGGCAAGGCCTCAGAGAGGGCCCCCACTAAGAAGGAGCGCGCCATCGGAGACGCTAGTAATCACGGGGGACACTTCCGCAATGACTTCCTTTTCGTCTTCTGTGGCCCAGAAACGAAAGATAGATTCACCTCAGCAAAGGAAAACTTTGCCTAATCTTCCGAAATTCCTTGTTGTCTCTCGAACCGATGGTAAAGATTTTACTTCTGTAAATTCTTTCGTCATTCAGAAAGGTGTTGATGCAATTGCTGGCCCTGTTAAAACCAGTTCGCGTCAGCGCAATGGAACATTGTTGCTGGAAGTGGACAGTGCCTTCCAGGCCCAAAAACTAATACGGACTACGTTGTTACACACTTTTCCTGTCAAGGTAGAAGCGGATCGCACACTCAACTCGTCGTGGGGGGTAGTTTTCACGAGATCCCTTGACGGGTTGTCTGCCAAAGTGTCTGATCAGGGTCTAACAGCCGTGCATAGGATGTTGAAAAAGGTAGATAACCAGCTGACACCAACTCGTACTGTGTTTTTGATGTTCGACAGAGTTGAACTCCCGTCAAAGGTCAAAGCAGGGTACGAAGTTATCTCCATCTGCCCTTATATACCAAACCCAATGTGCTGTTTCCAATGCCACAGATACAACCATACCCATCAATCTTGCCCTTATGCAGCAAAATGTGTCACTTGTGGTAGGGATGCCCATGAGGGGGATTGCCCACCTCCATCCCCTCACTGCATTAATTGCAACGGTCACGATGTAGCTTCATCTCGGGACTGCCCTGTATATAAGGATGAAAAGGTCATTCAGCAAATTTGGGTTACGGAAAAGGTATCAACATCTGCCACTCGAAAGTTGTTGGCGAGTCGAAAGCCCACTGTCCTCCCAGCAGGTACATACAGTAAGGTCCTCACCTCCACTCGACCTACTAAGGATTCAGGTACCCAGACCTGTCACTTCACTTTCGCTGACACAGTTGTGCAATCTGCCAGCCCGAAGATTGCCCGTTCCTCGTCCCCGCTTCCTCCTGCTGCTTCTAAAGTTCAGTCTTCGTCAACATCTAATAAACCATGGGCACCTAAATAAGATG
Organism: Locusta migratoria; assembly: GCA_026315105.1. Taxonomy (NCBI): domain Eukaryota; kingdom Metazoa; phylum Arthropoda; class Insecta; order Orthoptera; family Acrididae; genus Locusta; species Locusta migratoria. Next base: position 3,886,392 of record CM048752.1, on the reverse strand, counting down.
ACCGGACTTTGAAAAAGGAACCCATCCGTGAAGAGTTTCTGCGTTCTCAGGCTTCCCAACCATCAACTGCCTCTTCTCACCGTCACTCTTCCAGAAGAGCCAACAAGAAAAAGAGTTCCTCTCCTTCCCCGCCAAGACGTGACCCATCCGTCACGTCGCCCAACAGTAGTCAGCCCCAATCATCTTCTGTCTCGCAAGGATGCACTACTGTTAGCCGGGCAACTGGCATTTTACTGGCGGCGGAAGCTGCCCCTCCGGATACACTCGGGAAGGTGGCAGATGTATTGTTTGAACCTATGGAACATGACACTCTACCTCTAGATGGCGACAGTAGTGCTCCCTCGAAGTCCGGTCCTCAGCGGCTGTCGAGGTGACCCCACCTGCTTGTTCCTTTTTATTTTCCTTTCTTCTCTTATTTTTTATCATGGTGCTCTTTCAATGGAATATTCATGGCTTTCATTCCAATCGGGAGGAATTAAAACTACTCCTCCGATTGCACTGCCCGCTTCTAGTTTGTCTCCAAGAAACTAAATTATGTCCAAGTGATCGTGCAGACTTTCCCCACTACACTCTGTGCGTTACGACCTGCCACCTGTAGAAGGTACCCCAGCCCATGGAGGGGTTCTGATGCTCATTTGAGACGACATCTATTACTATCCCATTTCATTGCATACTCACCTACAGGCAGTTGCCGTCCGCATCACTCTCTCCACCTTTTCCCTCTGTAGTATCTATTCGCCATCGTCATCCGCCCTTACTAGGGCAGATGTGCTACACCTCATTGACCAGCTCCCTTCACCTTTCATGTTGGTAGGCGAATTTAATGCCCACCACCCCCTATGGGGCTCTCTGGCACCTTGTCCGAGAGGCTCCCTTTTGATGGACCTTCTCCAATACCTCAATCTTGTCTGCCTCAACACCGGTGAATCGACCTTCGTTTCAGACACAACACATACTTATTCCCATATAGACCTAGCGATATGCACTCCTCAGCTTGCCGGTAGGTTTGAGTAGTATGCACTTTCTGACACATACTCGAGTGACCATTTTCCTTGTGTCATCCACTTCCTGCAACATTCCCCATCTCCTCGTCCCACCAGTTGGAACATTTCTAAAGCCGACTGGGGGCTTTATTCTTCCATGGCAGTTTTTCCCAATCAGGACTGCTTCACCTTTACCAGGCCACTGTTCAGTCAAAGCTCGACTACGGAAGCCTTGTATACTCTTCTGCGCGGCCGTCGATTCTCCGCTGGCTCAAGTCTATTCACCATCGGGGATTACGTCTGGTGACCGGTGCATTTTATACCAGCCCTGTTGAAAGTCTGTATGCCGAGGCTGCTATATTACCCTTAACCACTAGGCGTGACATACTCTTGTGTCAGTATGAATGCCGCTTGCGGTCGATGTTCAACCATCCATCTTACAGATTATTTTTTGACGACTCACTCGATCGCCAATATCAGTTGTCTGCGATACCCTTGCTTCTACCTGGAGTTTGGTTTCGCAGCCTGCTTCAGCGGTTCGATTTTACCCTTCCTTCAACATTTAGGTTGAGTGAGAGCACATTGCCACCGTGGCATCAGTCTCAGGTTCACACTCACCTTAAACTTGGTTCGCTGCCCAAGGAGAGCACCCCGGATTTGGTATACTGCTCGAGGCTTGTCGAACTCCGTTTGCGGTTCGATAATGCCATATTTATCTACGCTGATGGTTCCAAGAGCTCCGATGGTGTCGTATCTGCCTTTGTCGTCGCTTCCAATACAAGCTCCCTGACCGGTGCTCGAATTTCACGGCTGAGCTTTTTGCCCTCCACCAGGCTGTTTTATATACCTGCCGCCGCCATTCTGTTTATGCCATCTGTTCGGACTTCCTTAGTGCCCTGCAGAGTCTTAAGGACCCTCTCTCGACCCATCCTCTCATGTATCGGATACAACGCTCCCTCCAGTTGCTAGCAGATGACAGCTGTCACGTTTCTTTTCTGTGGGTCCCTGGTCACGTGGGTGTGCCCGGGAATGAGACTGCCGACATAGTGGCCAAGGCAGCAGCTCTTTTGCCTCGCATGGCTACTTTTTGGGTCCCATCGGACGATGTTCAACGGGCTCTTCGCTGGAGTATCGTGTCGTTCTGGCACAATGCGTGGTTCTCACTGCACAACAATAAATTGAGAACTGTAAAACCGGTCCCGACCGCTTGGAGGACATCCTCACACCCCTCTTGGCGTAAGGAGGTCATCCTGGCCCACGCATCGGTCACTGCCGTTTCAGCCACCATCATTTGCTAACCGCCGACCCTGCACCGCTGTGCTCCTGCAGTAAATTGCTGACCGTGCGACATGTTTTACTGTCTTGTCCCAATTTCAAATCATCTCCATGTAGCCCTTCACTTACCGTCTACTCTGGAGGAACTTTTAGATGATGACACATGAGCAGCTGCTCGAGTTTTGTGTTTTAACAACATGGCCAATCTATCAAAAGATATTAACCCTTTTAATTGTTATTATCTTTTTTTTTAGTCTTCGTTTGATAATCTATCTGGTAGTTACTAATTTTTTTGTGATCTAGCGAATCTCCATTCTTATCTGAGCACTAATGACCTTAGCAGTTGTGCGCCCTAAAACCACAAAGAAAATAAAAATCAACAAGTATTTTTATGTTGATTTCTATGATAAATGGGTTGCGCTGAAACAGCTGTCAATACTGAGTGGGGGCATTCAATACAGGCTATATCGATAAATGACTCACATCAGTTACTGCGTTGTGTTGAAAGTGAAATGGCTGTATATACACGCTCGTGAAGTTTTGCAAAATGATGTTGAATTTTTTTGTTTGGAAAGAATAGCTACTGTATTAAGATTATCCACCCATGTGATATGTATATAAGCCATTAAACTTTGTGATTTGTACTGTCAGGAGGAAAATGTCAAATATAGGCCGCACCATGATTTTTCTAACCAAAATCTCGGAAAAATAGTGTGGCCTATATTCACGTAAATATGGTATATGCACAGTGTGTTTGTTCCTGACAGGTTCAGAAGATCAAAGAAAACAACAGTGGTCTTTTCCTAGTGTTTTTTCCTCCTGAATAATTAGCGCAAAGTTGGTCGACTGCGTGGATTGTCAGTTTTACCTGATTTAAAAAAGTGACTGTTTCAGAGGAGCATCCCTGTCTCTGGAGAAATTACTGTTTATTTTCTGAATATACTTATTTTTATATTCTGTGATTATATTGACTATTTCTTTAGCAACAAATAGTTGCAATGCATAGACGTCTGTTGTAGAATCTTGAGCTTTACTTTTGGGATCAGGTAGGTGGCTCATTTTATTACACACTCTAATTTTCACATTCTTCCCTGGCACCTTTTTACTCCACATAGTGTTTCCATGACTTCCTACAGATTTTTCTAAATCATTAGTCTGCACTCACTTTATAATCTCTTATTACTATCAAAGTTGAGTAGCTCATCCTCTTCATCATACTCCTCTAGCCACTTTCTCCAAACATAGGGGGCTAAGCTTCTCCTCCATCTTAATATAAAATATAATAGAAATAGAATTCCAAATAAGTAAAGGAGCTTGGCAAAGAATCATGTAGATGCAGAGTTTGAAGATAAAAATTAAGATATAGCAAATAGTGATGATGTGAAAAGCATTAAATTTGGAAAGAAAGGTTGCATAGAGGACATATGTCATCCAGCTAAAATAAATGGCTTCTGCACCTCATGTAGGCCAGATTTTGACTAACTGGAGTGGATACTTTGGGCCTCAAGTCTTCCCTCATAGACTCCAGGCACCTACCTATAATTGTTGCAAAGACAAGTGATCAACCACAATTCAAAAACTTGTGGATGACTGTTTTCATCCCACCATGGGTTAATCATGCACAAAAGACTGAATGGCTGTGACATCACAATTTTGGCTAAAGTATGAAAATTTTGTCTTTTATCTTTACGAGAATTTTTCTGCAGATGGTCCCTCATAATTTTCAAATTTTTTTTATTCCTCCCTTATGACTCGACTGCAGCTTCTTCCTCTAAGTGGGGATGCTGATTTATATTCTTTGAAAATAGATTTTACTTGGGTTTCTATGATTCTCAAGAATTGTCTGTTTTCAGAAGTGAAGGAGTGGCGTCATTTTGATTGCACTGAACCAGTTTTCCATTCCTGCATTTGATACACCTTTTAATGTCTTCTCTCCCACACAGGAGATCTTTTGAAATAACAGACCACAATTGCACATATGGCACAAATCTACTTAAAATATGCATAATGAAATCTTTGTCATCGTATGGGTTATAGGCAACATCAGTTTCCAGCAATATGTGTTCTCTTATATTTTCTACCTTCATTTTAAAAAACAAGTAAAATTTACTCTGTTCATATAATGCTGATGGTGGCATATGATAATCAGAAACCATTTCAGAATTATCTGTAGAGTATGGCGCATGTTCATTCACATGAAACTGACGTCGCACAGCCAATGATTCCTGCGTATGTGACGTCATCACACTGTTCATTAAGACAGTGACCAAATGGTGAAATATGCACACCAATTTCTTCCACTTCTTTGCAGATAGCATTATGGTCATACCCACCATACTAAATTTCTAGTTGCACTTTTGAATCTGTTCTTTCTTAGGATGTAAAGAACTGAACTTCATAAAATGAGCACAGAAAACATGAAGTGTTGCTGAACACAGGTCCTTGAAAGAGGCAGTACAAGATATATTGTAATTGTAGAGGCTGTCCAAGTATACCTCCAAGTCTTTGCGAATGTTGTGTTGTGCCATTACCTGGTTGTAGATCAATGTTCTCGATGATGGTTGCTCTAGGTAGCGGCTGGCTGAAATCTCAGGGGGCAAAAAACTAATTCACTACAAATGACAAAAGCAACACACAAAACTGCAGTTTCTTGACACTTTTAACACTAAAACCCCCAGAACATACTGTGTACCTAGACCTGCAGATGCGGTCATTTCAACCGCCCTATTGAAATTTGTTTCAGTCCCATTACTATGAATTCAAATGTGTATTTCTATGTTAAGAGAAAATTAACATTGTGATCTAGTACTAAAATGAAGAAAATTATATAATTTTATAAACAAATTAATATTTGTCATTATGATTAGAAATACAGACCAAGTTTTTAGAAACAAAGTTATTCAACTATTATACGAACCTTTTGTTCAGGTTATTTCATGACTGAAGATGACATAGTTTATAAGTTCCCATTAACATAAAATATATTTCTGTAACACTTTACTTTGTGGAATTAGTCATGAACGACTTTGCCAAACCTACGCACCACAACACATTTGTAAAATACTGTCATACTTTTTATTCAGGGTATTTTGACACGTTGGCATTTAGTAACAGGAACTTCAGACCTTTTTCTATTTGATGACCTTTGAGCAAGAACCACATACTCACCATTTGACTCTTTGTGTAAACAAATCGTATTATTCCTGTATTTCTTCATTTGGCATTGCGTCCTCACTTTATTTGCTTCCGCAGGCTCTCCAAATTCTGCTTCTGCTCCTGCAACCTTCGATTTTAAGCCTAAGTACCTCATACAAAGCTCCTCTGCTAGCTACAGGATGTAGTTTTGGTGAGTGATCTTCTTCCGTGTTACTTTCATGAAAATTATCCAGGAATTTATAGTTGCCAAGTCAATTATATAAAGTACGAGAACTATCCCTCTTCATGCACTGGCTTGAACAATGTATTTTCTTTTCATTTGATCCACAACAGCAGCACCACATCTTGTGTTGTTGTAGAAGTCTACTGTTTCCAGAATTCTTTTGGCACTAACTTGAATTTCAACTTCAGAGTGCAGAGTGTTTAATACACCATGAGAGGCCATCACTATGTTTCAAGAGAAACGAGTCATAAAGACGAGCTTCCATTACTTTCAACGTTTTACCCTGTTATAAAAAAGTTATCTGTTGCTACATTTTGACCCTTCTTTTGAAATGGGTGCATTAATTCCATTATTACACTTTCGAAAAGAGTCTCATTACATTGTTTCGGATCGTCTTTTCCTAGATATGAAAACCCATTGCACAGAAATTTCAAATGAACGTCCACAAGAAGCCAAAACTTTATACCAAATTTATCTGGTTTGTTGGCTATATATTTTAAGAATGGACATCTTGTTTTGCTTGGGAAAAGCTGCTCATCAGCAGTTAGATTTTCACCTGGAATATACATCAACTGACAATTCTCTAAAGTTCTACCAAACCTGTGATAATAATGCAATTTATCTGTGTTCAAGCATTTTGATCTGGTGTTCCTAGTGCCAAACCTAAAAAATCTAAGAATTTATTGAAAATAATTCCTCCATAATGTGTCACTGAAGAATGACCACAGTTCATCAAGTTTGGTACCATTGGCTCCAAGACACCATGAGCATACAATAAGGCAATGATGGCATCCAGTTTTCCAAACTTAGGCTCCACAATTAATTTATTAGCACAAGTCTAGCTTCCATTTTGGTACAGAGTTTTATATATTTCAATATTGATTCATCAATAAAATGTGCCATACACTCGTTACACAGTCATCAGAAATGTACCAATTTGCTTATGGGGTAGCTCCTGGATTTTCTTTCAAGATGTTATGGCTTGCCACTCTGCCTGACCTGGTCTTCCCAAACTTCCCTACAGTCCACTATGTTATTCCATCTGTGCCTAGTAACATATTTCTTTGCCTTGGGAGGCTTGATTTGATTTGTCCCTTCTAATATCTTGCTTTACATTTTACATTTTCCGCTGCAGTAATAGAACAACAGACTATTTCGAATATAGATAATGAATTTTATACGACATTTGAATGACATGAAAATAATTGGTATCATTATTCCAACTAACCTGAATGAACATCATTTGAATAATAATAATCATCATCATCATCAACAACAACAACAACAACAACAACATCTGAATCACTGCTTTGAACATTGTCATTTGGTTCCCAGTAATCTTGGTCTGCAGCTTCTTTCACTACGTCCTCTTCATCTAGATCACATTCTGCTTCAGACATATCATCTGGAATGTCATGCACCAGAGCGAACACTTGTTCATCAGTAAGCGGCGGTGGTATGCCAGCCATGATTACTGTCCTGTGACAGGATACGCAAAACACATTTAAAGACGATATTCAATACAGCGGTCATTATGACCACACTGGTGGTTTCAGGTGTAATCATTAACAACAATGTATCTAATTCTCAAAAAAAAATTATCTTTAGAATGGATAATTCTGACTGGTAAAGTCACTGAAGCACAGAGCAATACTACAAAAACTACAGTCACAATAACGTTTTGAAAATTTATAGCGGTCATTTTGAGCACTCTGGTGGTTCTAATGTTAATGATGTATAAATGCCCAATAGACCCCATTTATGGCCAGCTTACAAGTCGTGTGACAGGTAATGCACATTCTACACATCAGTAGCACAACTTCACAATACAGTTCATGTGTGGAATACAAAAGTTTGAGGAGTACATCTTAATGTGGCATGAATATTACTAGTCCATTCTCTTAATACTGGTAGAAACATCGCGAACTTCTGCATAACTGTTCCGAATTTAAGTTCCAACTGGCGTGGCTTGTGCTTCAGATTGCGGCCAAAACTAGTGTGGATTATACCTCGGACAACGGATGAAACAGTGCACTCAACTAGCATGGGTTGTGCTTTTGACAGCTGACTAAACAATACTCTTGATACATTCTGTGAGCTCCTGCGATTTATATCTTTCAAACAATGTCACTGAAAATTAGGTATTGTTAATTGAGTTCATTACATAAATTATAATGGAAAAGTAAACAATTAAATGCAACTGACTATAGTAAAAGATAGCATAAATAGCCCAGGTTGGAATTAATAATATGGTAAGGACAGTTAACAATTCACAGCAAAGACGTGGTGACGAGCTGCAACAGGCACACACAAAAGACACATACACACACACACACACACACACACACACACACACACACACACAGCAATTTCAGCTATCGGCCATGGCCTTCTTCAGAAAATAGAACACTCACACAATCACACGAGCACACAACACAGTGTGTTGTCTACTTCGAATGTTTCGAAGTGCAGCAGCCGGAGGTGATGGTTGTGTGACAGTGTTATGTGCCTGTTCTATTTTCTGAAGAAGGCCATGGCCGATAGCTGAAAGTGCTGTATGTGTGTGTCTTTTGTATGTGCCTGTCACAGCTTGTCGCCACATCTTTCCGGTGAGTTGTAAACTGTCCTTACTATATTATAAATAATACTGAGTAACTTAACATACAAATTTCAGTTAAATGAATAGTATTCCCTTTACATTTTTGAAGGAAATCGGTTAATCAATAATAATTTATAATTAACAGTAATTATACAGAAACTAATGAGAGCAAAACTTTCCCAAAATTACTTGTGAAACACAGTAATACCTACTTTAATATTACAAGAAAAGAATTTACTGGCAGAAGTTAAAGTGATGAGGCAGCATCGTGAGTTGTCGGGGATAGCTCAGTCGGTAGATCGTTTGCCCCCGAAAGGCAAAGGTCCAAGGTTCGAGTCCCAGTTCCAGCAGACAATTTTAATCTGCCAGGAAGTTTCATAATTTACTTAGTATGCTACAGTAATTAGTATTTCTTTTAAAACTATCTGAATTTTAACAGTATTCCTCTGGCATGAATTAATATATATTTCCTAATCAAACAAACATCTTCTGTGTCAAATAATAGAAAAAAACTTCAGTTAGTTACTTTACAACACATAATAACAAAAGTTTTGAATACTAATTACATTCATATCTATTATTATGCAACAGTGGTATTGGGGGTTCAGTAATGCAAGCAGGTAGGAATAAATCCCAACATGCTTCATTCCCCTCAGGGGCTCAGCATTAATTTGCTGAGTACGGGCTTGGCGAACCCGGGGTCCTGAGCCGTGGGCTGTGTCGCGCCAACAGCCCGCTACACCGTAAGCTCTGTGCGTGCCTCCACGACCATCGTTCGGCGCGACGGTGGAACGTTGTACGTTTCAAAGCCCGGGGATCTTGGCTTAATCGCCTGGGTCGCGAGGACGGTACAAACCTCTCTAAAAAAAACCTCAATCTCAAGGTGTGCTACGTGCCGAAGAGATGCATGGCTGTTGAGGTTGAACAGCCGCTAGCGAGCAACCTCTGAGGAACCTGCCGCACCTCAGTTGTACAAGGCTTACCCAGGCAAGCGGGGCTCTGCCTGGGTGGACCTCTTTTCCCTAGCTGCTCGTGGGACGAACATGAAACGAGCAAATAAAAGCGTGGCCGGTCGCGAAAACGGCGTCTCTAAGCGCGGGAAGACAGAGTATAACGCCTCTACCTATGACCCTAAGACGTTTCCGTCCCTTGCCACTCCATGGGAGGAACGAAGGGCACTTAGTAGATCTGAGCCATACTCACCTCAATATCTGGTCTGTGAGCGTACAGATGGCGAATCCTTCACGTCTACGAAGCCCCAGTTTTTGGTGACACAATAGAAGACAAGTTCGGTGAAGTAGCATCATTTTCTAAGATGATGAGTGGGGCCGTTCTGTTACAGGCGGCGTCCTCGGCCCAGTCGCGGGCACTACTTGCCTGCGACAGGCTGGGTGATATCCCGGTGCGTGTCACGCCCCACAAATCATTAAATATGGTCCAAGGTCTTATCTATCATTGCGATCTTTTGTCCCAGACCGATGACGAGCTGCGAGCGTACCTGCAGCGACGAGGTGTCCACTTCGTCCGGCAGGTGTACACGGGTCCTAAAGAAAGTAGGGTTGCCACCGGTGCTTTTATCTTGGCCTTCGAAGGCGATACACTGCCCGAGAAGGTTAAGGTAATGGTCTGAAGGTGTGAAGTCAAGCCCTATGTCCCCCCTCCTATGCGGTGTTTCTGGTGCTGGAAGTTCGGGCACATGTCGTCCTGCTGTACTTCCAGCCCAACATGCAGGAAATGTGGGCGGCCACCCCACCCAGACGCCCAATGCACCCCACCTCCGCTATGTGTGAACTGTGGGCAACATCACCCGCCATGCTCGCCGAACTGCTCCGTCTTACATCGGGAACATAAAATTATGGAGATAAAGACCTTGGATCGGCTGACCTTCTATGAGGCACGTAAGAAATATGAGCGGCTACACCCTGTCCGTATGGAAACGTCTTTTGCCACAGTTACAGCAGCCTCCTTGAGACCAGTGAAACCACCAGTATTGTCTCCTCCTGTGGGCCCTAAGGGCCGTCAATCTTCCGTGACGGGTGGGGGCCCGTCTCCATCACTCGCTCCCTCGACACCTGTGGGAGCAACTTCCCCCCCACCATCGGGGACATCTGTCCCCACTCCCCAGCCGGAGAAGAAACAGTCTTCCCCGGCTCCTCTTGCTCGGAAGGGGCCCCTCGGGACACTCCCTTCCGAGGATTCTCAGAGTGCGCCAGGGGTTCCTAGCCAATGGCTGAAGGATCCACCAACTGAAGACCGAAGGGCTTCCAGCTCTTCGACTGTCCCTGATGTCGCTTCTGGGAAGTCCTCCCAGCCCTTACCACCAAAGGGCCAGCGGGAGAGAAGTAAGAAAACAAAAAGAAGAAAGACAAGATTAAGGACCCTTCAGTGGCTCGGAAGGAGCGCTCGCTCACATCTTCGGCCACTGAAGACGAGGTGGAGATCCTTGCGTCCCCTGAGGATCTCGCCTTCCTAGGATCGCCAGAACCCATGGTTCTCGATCCTGCGAATTCTGTGGAATTGGCAGCAGGTGCCCCTGCTGAATAACCATTTCATCTCTTACATTATGGCCATTCAGCAGACAGCAAAAGAAATCTTGCAGTGGAATTGCGGCGGTTTTTTCCGCCGCCTGCCTGAACTGCGGCAATTACTCTGCCGCTTCCCTGCGATCTGTCTAGCCATGCAGGAAACATGGTTCCCCGTCGATAGGACCCCAGCCCTCCGAGGCTATCGGGGCTATTTTAAAAACCGAACCATCTACGACAGGGTTTCTGGCGACGTCTGTGTTTTTGTCCACGCCTCTGTCCCCAGTGTTGCTGTGCCTCTTCAAACGTCTCTAGAGGCAGTCGCTGTTAGACTCCGGGTAGTGCAAGATTTTACCGTCTGCTCTGTCAATCTTCCACCTGATGAGGCCATCTCTCCCACAGACCTCGTAGCCTTGGTCGCCCAACTTCCCCCACTCTTTCTTCTTTTGGGGGACTTCAACGCCCACCACCCTCTGTGGAGTGGCACGCAGACCTCGGCCCGGGGTAGGGATGTTGAGTCTCTCCTGTCAGAGCAGAATCTCTGCCTTCTTAACACCGGTGCTCCTACCCACTTTAGCACAGCACATGGTACGTATTCTGCCATAGACCTGTAAGTCTGCAGCCCTAGCCTCCTTCCACGTCTCACCTGGAGGGTCCATGACGACCTGTGTGGCAGCGATCATTTCCCGATCTTCCTGTCGCTCCCACAGTGTTCGCCTGCCGACCATCCGCCTCGCTGGTCCCTCCGTAGGGCTGACTGGTCAGCTTATTCTTCAGCTGCTGTGATTTCCTCTCCGCTTCCAGCAGATGTTGATGCCGCCGTTCAGCAGGTCACAGAGGCCATCGTTACTGCAGCCGAGAACTCTGTTCCCACCACATCCGGTTCGCTACATCGTCCATCAGTGCCCTGGTGGACACCGGAGATTGCTGAGGCCATCCGGGAACGTCGGCGAGCACTACAGCGCCACCGACGTCACCCTTCCGTTGAACATCTTGTAGCCTTCAAGCGCCTCTGGGCACGGGCCCGGCGACTGATACAAGATAGTAAGAGAGCCTCGTGGGAGAAGTATGTCGCGTCCATTGGTTCTCGCGCTTCTCCTTCCAAGGTGTGGTCGCAAGTTCGACGCCTCTATGGGCACCGCTCACCGGCGGGAATTCCGTGCCTCAGCGTACGGGGTATGCTGTGTACTGACCCTGTCGCCGTCGCTGAGCACCTGGCAGATACTTTTGAATGTGCATCGGAGACTGCTGCCTATAGTGCAGATTTTCGTGCCATTAAAGAGCGAGCAGACAGCCAGCAGATTTCATTTCGGACACGACGTCGTGAATCATATAACGTGCCATTTACTGAGTGGGAGTTTGAAAGTGCCCTTGCTGCATGCCCGGATACCTCCCCTGGACCCGATCGCATTCACAGCCAGTTCCTCCGACACCTATCAGCGGATGCCAAGAGCCAACTTCTCGCCCTGTTGAATCGCGTATGGCTTGAGGGTGTTTTTCCGTCCTCCTGGCGGGATAGCATTATCATTCCGGTGATTAAGCCTGGGGCAGATCCGCAGGTGGCAGATAGTTACCGCCCGATCAGCCTCACCAACGTTCCATGCAAGCTTCTCGAACGGTTGGTGAGTCGGAGGCTCATGTGGATCCGCGAGGACCGAGGACTCTTGGCGCCTCAACAGGGTGGGTTCTGTCAAGGCCGCTCCGCTGTCGATAATCTCGTGTCACTAGAGTCAGCCATTCGTACAGCATTTTCTCGCCGTGAACACCTGATTGCCGTCTTCTTTGACCTGCGGAAAGCGTACGACACCACGTGGCGCTATGATATTCTGTCTACGCTGTACGATTGGGGCTTACGGGGTCCACTTCCTACATTCATTAAGAACTTCCTGGCGTTGCGTTCTTTTCGTGTTCGTGTTGGTTCTTGTTTCAGCTCACCTCATTGTCAAGAGAACGGAGTCCCACAAGGTTCCGTTCTTAGTGTTCCTTTATTCTTAATCGCCGTAAACGGTCTTGCTGCGACTGCTGGGTCATCGGTTTCTACTTCCTTGTATGCCGATGACTTCTGCATGTATTACAGCTCCTCCAGCATCGGCGTAGCTGAACGGCGGTTGCAGATCGCAATTCGAAAGGCACAGTCGTGGGCGTTTGCCCACGGTTTTCAATTTTCTGCATCCAAAACCCGTGTGATGCATTTCTGTCGACGTAGGGCAGTACACCCAAACTTTACTTAGCTGGCGACCTGCTACAAGTCGAAGAGACGCACAGATTCTTAGGTATGGTGTTTGATGACCGTCTAACCTGGGTGCCGCACCTACGCCAGTTAAAACAAAAGTGCTGGCGACACCTCAACATCCTGCGCTGTCTCAGCCACACTGTTTGGGGAGCCTCACGCCAAACGCTATTACAACTTTACAAGGCCCTCATTCAGTCGCGCCTAGACTATGGCAGCATAGTCTACGATTCGGCTGCGCCGTCAGCGCTGCAGGCAATAGACCCAATCCTCCACTGTGGTGTTCGTTTGGCGACAGGGGCTTTTCGCACTAGCCCTGTGACAAGCCTCCTAGTCGAAGCTGGAGTCCTCCCGCTGCGGTTCCGCAGGCAATACCTGCTGGCTACATATGTTGCCCATGTTCAGGCCTCGCCCCTCCATCCAAACCGCCGACTCATTTTTCCAGACGCTGTGGTCCCTATTCCTCCACGACGGCCTAGGTCGGGTTACCCGATCTCAGTCCGTGCTCGTTCCCTTCTTTCGTCCCTCGCATCCTCTCCACTCCCTACCACGTTCCACTATTCCTTTCGAAACCCTCCTTGGTCTATTCCTCGATTGCAGCTCCGTCTGGATCTGTCCTGTACGTCAAAGGACTCGGTCTCCACTAGACATCTCCGACACAAGTTTCTGCAACTCCTAGACTCGTTCCATGCCGCAAAACCCGTCTACACAGATGGTTCCGTAGTAGATGGCCATGCTGGGTATGCGTTTCTTCATGACGACCATGTGGAACAGCATTCTCTGCCAGGTGAGAGTTCCATTTTTTCTGCCGAACTGGTCGCCATTCTAAGTGCTCTGCATCACCTCAAAGCATGCCCCAGGGGGTCATTTGTCATCTGTTCTGACTCCCTGAGTGGCTTACAAGCGATCGACCAGTGTTTTTCTCACCAACCATTGGTACGGTCGATCCAAGATACTGTTCACTCTCTAAGCCGATCTGGCCGTTCTGTGGTCTTTGTGTGGACCCCGGGCCACGTCGGCATCCCAGGGAATGAACAAGTAGATCGCTTAGCCAAGCAGGCCACTATGGAACCACCCCTAAATATTGGCGTCATGGAGCCTGATCTAAAATTGGTGTTGCACCGGAAGGTGCGCGAGGCTTGGAACGCCGAGTGGGCTATGGCGAATGTGCCAAACAAGCTTCGGGCAGTGAAGACGTCCACAGCCCTGTGGAAGTCTTCACTGCGGCAGATCCGCCGAGAGGCGGTTGTCCTCTGCCGCCTCCGTATTGGGCACACGTGGTTCACCCACGGGTATCTCCTTCGCCGTGAGTCCCCACCCGTGTGTCGATGTGGTGTCGTAATGACAGTGGCCCATCTTTTGATGGAGTGTCCGATTTTAGCCAATCTGCGACATTCTTTTAATCTTCCAGGCGCACTACCCTTAGTTTTAGGTGACGACGCCTCTATGGCTAACACAGTTTTAAGTTTTATCCGCGCTGCCGGTTTTTATGATTCTATCTAACCGTGGGTGCTGTGGCCTGATATCTTAGGCCACCACCAACACAGATTTTTATATTTTCGCACCCTTAGGGGTTTTTAGTGTGTGCAGTGTGGCTGGCTCATCCTGCTTTTTCTTTGTGATCAGCCAGCCAATGTACTCTGCTATCCAGTTTTATTCGTGACTTTATTTTACTCATTCTGTGTGTCTTCGTTTTGTATTGTCAGTGGCTTGTCTATCGTTAACCTGCCCTTTTGTGCGGTGTCATTTTCAGAGCATTGTTTTATCTTTATTGACAGTTGACTCTCAGCTAGGAACAGGGGACTGATAACCTAGCTGTTTAGTCCCCTTAAAACAACCAACAACAACAACAACAACATGCTTCATTACAGAGTTACTTTTGGACCACAGGTGACAATAATCCGTCACCGACTTGTTATTCCTACCAGTTATTTTCATGCAGGCCATTATGTTTACTTCTTTTAAATGACTTTTCACCATTTGTTTTACACCATTCACATCTTTTTTGGACCATTCATGAATATGATACACAATTACTCTATGATCAGCATGCCTCGCAATTCTGGTGACTTCTTTGAAGACAGAAATGGGTCCAAAAGCTTCAAAGTTGATGTCTTCATAGCTCATACCTTGTCTCTCAATCATCTGTGTGATGTGAAGTGTCTGAAAATCTGAGAGGGTAGGTTTGGTGGAGCAGTGGGTAGTTGGTTGGTAAAGTTAAGCAAGAGTAGTCAATTCAGATTCCATTTGTTTTAATTATGATATAGATATGTATTTTGATATTACAATTGGAGGCTAAAGACCCAACAAGATAGTTGAGGTAAGTGATTCAAGGCAGAAGACCAAGTTGAGAGACCAACAATCATAGAGGTAGACTTGAAATTTAGTAAAAGCAACCCTTTAAAATAAAATGAAAGGCACAATGAGCCCAGCAATTTAAGTGAAAGTGCAAAATTTTAAATGGAAAAATAACCCTTGTAAATACAATAGAATTTACAAATGACCCCTGCAATTTAAATAAAAAAAGCTCAGGTTAATTATCAAAATTACACTGAAGTGGGGCTCTGAAATTTAAGTGAATACAGTCCATTAAAATTCCAATTTACAAAACACATTAAGATGAGCTCAAAATTTTAAGTAAGGTCTCAGTTTTACTTCTACAGTAAAGGCTGATAGCAGGAAACCCCGCTCAATATCAATAGACAGAAGGCCAATTAAACAACACACAATAAAATTTACAAATGAGTCCTGCAATTTAAATGACAACAGTTCAGCTTAGTTACAGGAAAATCACACTGAGGTGGGGAGCTGGCTACTCGTTAATTTAATACACCCACACAGGTAAAACAGATGAGCTGACTCAAAACAGGATGGATAAGAATGAGGTGGCCAACGTCAACAAGAACTTCTGCTCTGCCACATTACAACTGCAGAGTGGAGATGCCTGACGGAGGGAAAATTTCTGCAAGGAGAACGTAATGAAATGAAAAACAAAGCTATTCAACTACCGCCCATGAAGAAGCGAGCTAGCAGAGGGTCACAAACCAGATAAATTCCCCAGTTATGTTAACCAAGTTAATGAATATAGAGTACTTGCTACTCAGAGCAAAGAGAGAAAAATAATTCAATTGAACTGAACTAGAAGTGTGGCATAACACACGAATAACCAACTAACAATGTAGACACAGGCAGTGACGGGCCCTGAGGAACGACCACCGATCCTGACAACTTAACACACACACATTTGTGGAGCAGGACTGTATCAGTCACTTAACTTATTTATGTCTTACTCCATGACAAGTGCAGGCACCCTTGTCATGGTGTAGGAGGAGGTGTCAACCAATGCCCAGAATCATTTCATACATCCCAGATGAAAAGCGGCTGGAATGACGCGAGGCACAGCTGGTCTGAGTGCAGTTGTTGGCAACTCAGACACTTGGTGAGGGATGGACTTGGTGTCGCACGGCTTTTAGGAACACGACCACATAGCTGGGAGATGAAGTAAACAGCCTGCTGTTATAACTTAAGAAAAATGCCTCTCCGAAACAACCTCTTTATCGCACGGTATGCGAGGCTCCCACCGAGAACAACTACGATGCACACGCCGAGGCCTGGCCACAAATGGCCCCTTAATCAAAATAACTCAACCTTGGCGATGGCATGCAACATATCAAATAATCTATTAATGATGAAAAATCTCCTAAGAGATGATAAATATTGATGAAACGAGATAGAATGGCTGGGCAGTACTTACCTTTGTGCTGTAGCGCCGATAGTAACACAAATTTAGAAACAGGAGAAAAGGGGTCAAAAAGGACAAGCTTTCGGAACACAGTTCCTTCATCAGGTGGGAGAGAAGGGAAGAAGAAAGGATGTTGACGTCCACACTCCCGAAACACCACCTTCATTACCTTTCCCTTCCATTCCCATCCTTTCTTCTTCCCTTCTCTCCCACCCGATGAAGGAACTGTGTTCCAAAAGCTTGTCCTTTTTGTCCCCTTTTTTTTTTTTTTTTTCTTCATTTGTGTTGCTATCGGCGGTACAGCACATATCAAATATTCTCTCCAACTGCCTTGCAGTGCCACCATAATGCCACACGCGGCAAGAAAAACATGTCAAAAGACAGTACGCACTAGGTGGTGCTAGCACTGGGAGATCAATGGTACTTGTGCCAGTAATTAAATCGGGCAGGGTCAATCAAAGAAACAGGAGTCCTTTGAAGAGCATTACGCATTGTAGCGGTACTGACACCAGAAAAATGATAAAACGGAGAGTGAAGAACAGGACATTGAGTGGCATACACAAATCAGCATATCTTACTGATTTGAAACTGTAAGTCTCTGTTCGGCAATGCAAAGAAAGGAAAAGAAATTGGTGAAGGGTGTAGGGGGGGGGGCGTCAAAACAAATATATAGCCTGCTCATGTAAGCTGCGAACAAAATAAGTTATAACAAGAGCTATCAGTTCCAATGAATGGTACCTGTATTAGGCCTACAAGGTCACGACCGGTAATTTAAAATTTTTCTTACTGAATAAAGGCGAAAACATTACCCACAAGGAAAAAAGTAGCAAAAGCTGATTTCAAAATAAAACTGGCTGTCATATGAAAGTCTGAGGATTTTAAATGTCGTCCCCTACTTCATAATGGATTGACAAGTATGACAAAACAATTACTATGACAACAGCAAGAAAAAACTATTTTAAGAACAGCATTTATAAAAATAGTAAGCAGCATTTCTCTTTCTGATCCTACCAAACTAGTGTACTACTGTTTAATTACTTGACCTGCAGGTCCCTATGTGATGTCAGCTTAAAGACTTGCACAAGGCAGGCTGAACACGACTACAGTTGGGGTCTAACAGCCATAAATGCCACACTACCACCAGAAAATATTTTCTGGTATCTGTAGTAATTTTTCAATTATTTTTCTACGTTTACCACTCTACTGTTCTTACATCGAGGTTAAATATTATCATTTCTTGGTTTGTTATTGTAAAAAAATCAAATAACATTTTATTTCCTTTGTTACTATTTGTTTTTAACTGAATTTATTACCATAATGGTAGCTTTGTTTTGTTTTGTAATATAACTTTGTCATCTTATAGCACCTTAACGACTGAAAATTATCTACAGCTTTGTTTATGACCTAAGTTGAACAATTTCCTAATGATATTTAATCTTATACATACACAATTAACATCATTACAGACAGAGATTTCAATTTTCAGTTGTCGATACATCCTCATGAGAAAATAAAACTTGGCACTTATGCAAATGAGTTATGAAGAACCTAACCAATATTTGGGTCTCCAATATTTGTCTGCTTTTCAGTTAGATAAGGAAGGAAGAGCTATTCAATGTGTTCTGAAAGTGACAAAAATTTAATTATGGACATCTGAAGTGGGAGGCCTAAGCATCCCCCAATCAGACCATAAGACTCGGTTTATTACTTGCAACAAAAGGAAAAGTTAAAATGTAGACATTGAATGTTGCGTATTGTTATGAGGAATATTTATTTATTTACTACCTTAAAAATGCGGATCCGCTCGTGTGTCGGTTGATAATAATAGATAAGGTATCTTTCATTAGTGTGCTATGAGACTGGTATGAAGGAACTGAAAAATATTCGTATCACATTGCAGAAGTCTATGCACTTAACGTTTATCAGTGAAGTAAGTAGTGTAGATTAAATCACACATAAAAATGCACACGTTTCGAAGAATCCTATCACAAAAGATTGAAATAATATCACAGATCGATCACTTGATGTAATGCGCGAAACATCAAATAGATTTTTTTTAAAAGAGATGCATTAAAAGAAATTTCTTTTTTACTGCTTTATTTATTTATTCTTATATTTCCTTATTCGATTAAGACCTGAAGACATTGTAGCCCGCATAGACCGAAGATATGGTCTGTAGCATAACGTTTCGCTGTATGTAACCTCCTTGCTATAAAGTCGCAAATGTCATCACTGGCCTTCAGTCTGATTTTTTTTTTTTTAATAATGTGACAACTTTCAACCACCATATCTTCCACCCCCTTATAGCTATTGCAATGGAACTGCTGTGGTGTACAACGGGAGACTACGAACAATTACACACAGACCATTCATTTGCGTTCTGTAGTTTTCGCTGCAGAGCAAAGTATTACACACACACACACACACACACACACACACACACACACACACACACACGTAGAATTTTATATACACCAATAACTTTCCATTCCAATATACTCCACCATTTTATCATCATCAACCCTCAAGCAACAATGCAACCAATAAAACCATTTTCAAAGAGAGAATATAATTTTCAAAAAGTAATTATTGTTCAGCATTTTGCGTTGTATTCTTCAAACTACTAAATATCTATCAGAGTGCTATAAAACCGTGCCTAAAACCTTCCTCAGGTATAAATTAGTGTACAAACATTTAAGTCTCTGCGTCTTATATATCCGATCACCATAAAACCGTGACTAAAGCCTTCCCCAGGTACACATTAGTAACTGTACAAATTTTTAGCTCTTTATGTCTGGTGGTACAGTCACGATAAACGTGCACCGAACAGACATTCACATTTATAGATATAGATTGTCGAATAGTGAATTGGGGCACTGCAAACAGTAGCACAATTTATCTGTAGCCTTCACTGTATGATGGACACTAATGGGAGCATAGATTTCGATTCAGTTTTTGCCACAAAAACTTCAGCATGTAACGCAGGGAAAAATTCAAACATCTCTAAATATATATCCCATTCTTGATTTTTGAATGTTCAGAGTGCTTGGCAGAATAGTATCTGGAAACTATATTTTAATTGTAATGTGTCCCCAAGGGGCCTCGAACCTCTTTTCATGGTGATTGTAGCTCTCACAGGTTCCAACAGGCTGCATTACCTCTACAACCCCCCTCCTTCCTTTCCTAATCCCCCCCTCCCCCCCCCCACCTCTCATTTCCTTCCGCTAGGTGTTTTCTTTTAAAATGGCCTTGCTATTCTCACGGTTCTGATGATTCGTTTAGTGTTTGTGGTGTCTTTGCAGTCTCCCCACCCCCTCATTTTTTGTTTTAGTTTGGATCCCCTCTGGTTTCGAATTGCAGTTAGGTGTGAGATATTAGGGGAAGAACTCCCTACCTACCCCTTATGGTGTGGATCCCCATCCCTTTCCTTGACCCTCCCTCCTCACTATAGCCCCTGTACCCCTACTAGGTCCAAAGCACGTGTAGCCAGTCTGTGAGGGGAGGGCTGACAACTCACTGGTACGTGCGCAGTTACTTCCTCAGTTGGTGCCCGACGCCCTTTGGCATTGGGACTCCTGGCAATGGCCTTTACTGTGGTTGTGTGGCAATCGAGGGGAGAGACCCTCATCAGAATTGTGGGTACTGGGTGGACATTTTACACCATGAAACATGTGAAACTTCAAAGTGGTAGTTCTACAGCCATCTCTGGAGACAGGAATGGATCTTTTAATCTGGCTACTTCTGATAAGAGGACCTTCCCTTCCGTAGATACCTCTTGGGAGGAACATCACATATGTTGGCTTGGGGTAAAACCTTTTCTGTGCTACACGTTTTGGACCAGGACAGACAGAGGTACATTCACGGCCGCCGAGTCACTGTTTTTTGTGGAACAGATAGAAGCCGAATTCGGTGGAGGCAACTTGACACAGTATCTGCCACCCAGTATGCTGCTCTGAGGGTCTACGACCATTTTGGCAAATTTGTGTGTCCTCAACACCTCACTAGTCCTTAAATATGATGTAGGCAGTTGTATTTCATTGGAACCTCTTCTTACAAACTGATGAACTTCAGGCAAATTGGAACAGTGAGTTTCTATTTTGTTCACTGCATTCAGAGTGTCTCCAAGGGCAATTGCACTGATAGTAGAGCTTTTTATGTGGACTTCAAAGGGATATACTCCCAGAGAAGGTAAAGTGAATTATTTGCAGATGAAATGTGAAGCCATACATTCCACCTCCCATGCGATGTTTCTGGTGTATGTGGACTGGGCACATATTTTCTTGTTATACAGCGCATAGGAACTTTTGTCCTCTTAAGTGTTTGTTGATATAAACCACTGGATATTACATTTACATACGCTGCAGTATCCAAAATTACTATTGAGTTGATTCCTCCTATAGTAGCATAAAATTCTGATACTGGTATATGTTCACTTCTTCATGACTATTACTATATACATTCTGGCACAACTCATCTTCAAGTAATTGGTTGTCTATGTACCGTATCATTCGTATCGCAGTAACACCGTCCCTCTGACACTCACTGACCGCTCCTCCAGGGCACGATGCGGTCAAATTTACTTTGTTGGATCTGTCTCTGGTGATGTGATTTGTTCATCATTAACTTCAATAATGACCAGTGGTGCATGTCACCAATCCTGTTGTTGTTGGTTGTGTTTGTTTGTTTGGTGGTTGATTCTGTTGGTAGTTTCTGTTTCTATTCAGTTACGGTTCTGGTGTGAATTACCTTGCATCGGATTATATCTAACATTTGAAGTGGAATCCAGGAATTTTCCAGCATGAAATTTAACATCATTGTTTGGATTGTGGTGATTACTTCTTTCTCCATTATTGCAGTTGCCTGAATATGTATTATTATTATTATTCTGATTATTTTCCGGCCAATTATTGTTATTCTTATTCCTGCAGGAATTTCTGTTGTTATTGTATTTGTTATGCTGTGAACTGACATTGGAATCACTTCCTGGATCGTTATTGCTTTGTTGTTGATTTACACAATACATGACTCTCTCATTTATCAAATCGATGTTATCTAAAACATTCATTAAATATTCAAGATCATTGTCTGGAACATTCACGAGCTGATTCTTAATATCTACATGCAAATTTGCCTTAAGCAATTGCAATATGTCTTGTTGAGGGATTGGTACATCTAAGTATCTAGACTTCTTGAGATATTTTTCAAAATAACGTCTCAAAGTTCCCTTTGAGAATGAAAAAGGTTGTGGGTATATCACTTCTTGTCGCAAACATTGTTGTATACCACGCAACCAATATTTAGAGAGAAAAGCTTGCTCAAACTCGTGGTATATGTGGCATGAATCAGTTGTATCCATGGCCCATACTGCACCATCTCCCTGAATAAATTCCGTGACAAACCTAATTTTCTGATATTCAGTCCAATGTTTCGGAAGAATTCCTCTAAATGAACGAATGAAAACTACTGGATTGGTTGTTCTTTTGTCCAGATTGAAGACTTGAAACTGGCGATGTTTCAACATCTTCTCTTCAACATGACAGTAACGCGGTTCTTTCGTTTGATCATTATTTGAAATTTGATTGTTCCCTGGTGTGTACATATCTGAATTCGTCTGTGGATGCTCTAGTATCTCTGCTAAAAATCTCTCTTCTGTCTTCTGCAACAACAGCCCCTCTGATACCACACAGCTCCTTTCATGTAATATCTAGAGTGCTTTGCATATCGCGCCTCCACAAGACAAAACCCTCCCCTAGTTGTTCACGAATTTCTTTTAAACCTTTTGCAAATTGATTACTGTTATCATCTGCATATGTTATGATCTCTACTGCCTGCTTGACATGATCGTTTATAACTTCAATAATCTCAGATTTCTTATTTTCCTCCCACTGATCAAATTTTTGTAATTGTTCCTGTTGCCCCAAAGATAATTCTGATACCTTGGTTGTTATGTTAGTGATTTCTGATTCTAACTGGTCTTGTTTACTATTGACTGTAGTGATTGATGTTTCTAAAGCTTCAATGTGAATGGTCAATGTGTCTTGAAATTGTTTTAACTGGGCAACCTCTTCCGACAAAACCTGTTGCTTCTTATTTAATTCGGTAATTGGTGTTGACATATCTTCTTGGGATTGCAATCAAATTTACATGTCTCTTAATTTTTTTATGTCTGCTTTTGCTTGTTCCTGTGATTGTGTGATTTTTGTTAAGTCTGATGAGAATTCTGTCTTCATGTCTGTCTGTACTCTTGCCATTATAGCCAAATTTTCAGCTAGGGTGGTCATTCGCTCCATAATTACTGAAAGTGGGTCTAAGTTAGCTTCTTTAATGTTTTCTGTTTTCTGCTGAGTTTGTATTCGCTGTATAGCAGTAGCAGCGGCAGTTTGTTCAAGATCAGCTGATGTAGATTGCATAGATATTACATCAGTGTCCTGACTAGCATTAGAAACAACTGACTGATTCTGTGACATTTTAAACATTGATCATGTAAACACTATAGATACTAGCAGTGTCAATATACAAAAACAAACACTTTCAATTTAGATACACAATGCTGCCTAATAAAATTCTTCACACCGAATGTCACTGTTCACTTATAAAATATACATACAAAATATCGTCTAAAACAATTCTGACTAAATAGACTACGATGAATTCTAGTCTTGTAGGTTGCAGTTTGTATGATGGTTCAGTGAAAGAGATTAGCTTCTAAAGCTCAAAAATGTGTATTTAAAATAAGCAGATAGATATTAAATGGATCAGTCTGGCCTTGTTTCCAGATTTGTAGCATTGTCTCGTAATGGTGTATAGGCTGCAGGATGACGTCGTTGTGGGCTGTCCTCTCGCAGTCAGGTTGTGGACTCGCAAAGTTATGTTTAGAACATGCAACAAATCACAGTGGCATTAGTCCTGTATAGACAATTGCCATTTTAAAATTGGTGACAATTTTAAATCGTCAAGGTTATTGTCAAATTAATTGACTAATTTTAAAATATTATATGCTGTGGCAAATGCAAACTGCTCAGCTTCTTACATTCGGCAATCATTGCCCCTAAAAATGTTAATCCAATCTGGTTTTTTCATACTCAGAGAACAATGTTGGGAAGACTGTAACAAATTCAGCAGTGCTGTGTATACCAAAGTCAGGGTGGCCACCGAACCTTGAAACCGGGAAAACTGGGAAAAAGCCTCAAATTTGAAAAAACCGGGGAAAACTGGGAAAAAAAACCTTGAATTTCAGCCAGAAACCATGAGATCTCGCGGCTTTAAGAGTTAAACGATCGTTCGCGTGTATAGCCTATTCCTCAGAATACATGACCAGTTCGAAATATACTTAATAAGTTTAAAGTGTAATTCCTGTGGTTTTAGCAAAAAAAAAAAAAAAAAAAAAAAAAAAAAAAAAAAAAAAAAAACGTCAGAGTTTAATATTTAAAAATAACAAAATACAAGTGCAAAATTACAGTGACCTAAATGCTCAGATCACTAGTGCCCGCCGGTTAAACAATATTCATCGCTTCATTTTTGTGTACAAAAACATTTTCAAATATATTTCTAGGTGGTTTAAAACGTATATAATTATAGGTTACATATTCCGTTATCTATTTCTGTATTTATCTCGAACTGTTGTTCAACCACGCAACTCAATTCCTTGCGATGTATGTCGAAAAGATGCGATGTTATCGTAAGGCACAACCACAAAATAGCAGCTAGAATGAAAGGCGACATTTATTTGTACTACATTTTAGTATTTTTCGAAATTGACCCCCCCCCCCCAGTGGTAGGGTAGGTGGGGGTAAGTGTACGCAAAATTTGCATGAGGGCCTGTAGAGAGAATCTGAAGGAACCTAGAGATATGAAAATTTTACTGTAATTAAACTACGTTCATGGTTACTAAATGGATTTCTCAAAATGATGAGATGTTTTTCATTTTACGAATAAATTATAAGTTTCGAAGGAAGTGTTAGTACACTTGCCCCATTGAGTGGGGCAAGTGTACTCACACATGTACACTAGCCCCATCGAGAGAAAAATATCAGAAATAATGTCTAATTTTGTAAAGTTGATGATATAATGTTTTACAGCTATCATCTTTTATTATATAATAGACATTGAAAGTACAGCATTTATAAGCAAATATGAAATAATACACCAAGAGAAAAACAAACTTTTCTAGAAAAACTTAAGCAAATGATAGAGAACTACTTACAAAATTATCAATCTAATAAGGCACTGTAGCTGCTCAGGTCATCTTTGCAGTGTTACACAATTTCTTTTTCCTGCTCAGGAGTGAAAACTTTCATAAACCTCCCCAACGAATTAGGACGTTCACCCATTTTAAGTCGTTTTCTCAAAGTTGATTCATGAATCCAACGGTTCCTGCTGCTTTTCTGATAGAATAATTGTTGCTAAGAAGTTGTCGTACAGTTTTCATCAGTCATGGGTTTCTTTTCGGTTTTTCTGATGTAATTCCTATTGGAGAAAAAGAAAATTACAAGTCTACTTGGAATCAAAAACAAACAATAATAAAGCAATGTCCGTTACAAGGCATGAAGGGCCGTGGAGTAGTAGAGGGTAAAGACTGTCAGTATTTACTGCTGATCAAGGGGCGAGTGTATGCACTTACGTGAATGCGTACAGTTGCCCCTTGAGAGCAGCGTACACTTGCCCCATTTTGCGACTTCCTACATCTATAATTTCTACAAAGATATGAGTATTCGCTTTGTGTTAATTACACTTTCTACTGAACAATAACATCATAGGGCTTCAATATGAGATTAACACAGAACAAGAAATTTAAAGATCACGCAAAAAAGTGGGAACGAAGTTACCTAAAAACTACAGTGAGAATGCTGAAAACAGAAAGTAGCTCATCGTGCCACGAACATTGCCTGCCTGACGCTCAGAGTCCGTGCTTCCCCGTTTGACATCGCTGGCGAGTTAATAATGTCATACAGCTACAAACATAACTGTTTGGAGCCAAGATTTTAGACTGCGTACACTTACCCCAGTGCGTACACTTACCCCCACCTACCCTACTCATCAACACAGATCTCGTTTGGCTGATTCTGTGTTGAAAAATCTCTTCACGGAAACATTTTGTTAATTTGAACTATAAACTCCATAAAAGTTGGTATTGTGATGCTTCTTTAGCGTAGGCGCCAACTACAGGTATGCTCGGCCGCTCCAAGCATACCCCAAAATTTGAATGGGTATACCAGGTACAATGCACTGAAAATTTTGGTATAATTTTTTCTTTACGTTATATTTCTTGACTGT
Source organism: Locusta migratoria (assembly GCA_026315105.1). Taxonomy (NCBI): domain Eukaryota; kingdom Metazoa; phylum Arthropoda; class Insecta; order Orthoptera; family Acrididae; genus Locusta; species Locusta migratoria. The sequence goes on along the minus strand of CM048752.1, from coordinate 3,860,389 downwards.
AATTAAAATCGACTCTCTCATCCCATTGATGGCCGGCTGCTTTTTGTAAGACACCACTCTAAAAAGATTATATTAAACAGGTAATTGAATTCATAGGTATTAAAAACCACGTTCATGTGTGAGTGAAGTCACCGTTTTCTAAATAGTCGGAATGTTAATGGAATTCCACTTGTTAAGTCAATATTGTAAACTGAAGGCGGCAACCTTTAATTGTATTAAATAACTAGAAATGAAGCGTGTTTGGTACGATACATTGAAAATCTTCACACATTTAATTCCCGATATCCTTTGAGATAACATTTTGACAACCACATACGTTACCAGTCCAGTCAGCCGACATACTTGTTGCGAAGACTGCCCCATCCCTTCTAGCTAAAACATTCTGTAAACACACAGTCTTCATAACAACTTGCGAAGGTCTTTGTGTTTTAATTGGCAGCTCTACAAAATTCTCCAAACGCAACAGCTAGTAATAGATATTTTTCTGAATTAGAATTTTCAGGCTTCAACAATTTGTGAACAATTGAACATAGTAGTCGGACCTTAGTTTCTGCTCTTTCTGACCTGTGTCACCTGTGCATGGAATTATGTCTTAACCATTTCCCTCCCCTCATCTTTATCTGTCCATCTAGCCACAACCATTTGTTCAAAGATTGTAAATAACATTGCAGAGCTTCCAATAATTCATTGTGACTAGATTTTTTACCGTTACCTCGAGGAAACAAAAAGGATTAGGCCACAATGCATTGTAAAAATATATAATGTTGCTTGATGTCTAAGTTGGAGTAATGCAACAATACTTTCAAATAATTGTATCAAGGTAAAGGAAACAAAATAATTTAAAAACTTTATTACTAAATAATTGTCCAATGTCTAAATTAGTAGTTATGATAAAGGAAACATATCCTGCACACTGTCATCTGTAGTCATCCCAAATTTCCATCCAAAAACTAAAAATAATAAAACATTCTGTCAAATATATGTTAATCCAATCATTATTTATAGATATATGCAAAGAAATATTTTTGTTTATAAATCAATAAAATTTGGGGTTAAAAGGGTTAATGTCTTGCATGTGAAAAACGATAAAATGGGTAAGTATATAGTGTAATACAAAAGGACTTCGACTTATAATCGTGATGGTGACGGTGATATGGAACCAATAGCGTGTATGTTTTGCTGAAGTTTTTGGCTTTGCTTTGTATATATTTTTTTCTTTTTCTTTAGAAATACCTGGGTACGCCGCTGAGTTTACCCCAAGATTTTCAAAAGTCAGCGCCTATATTAGTTAGTAATAATTATGTGACTGACATGACATTGGCAATATATAAATAGTAAACACAGGCATGATGTACGTATTGTTTTTCATTTGGGCCCGGCTAGCGCCAATGAGGAGTCACGGTAACTATTACAAGGATAATTACTTTACTTAGCAGACAAGGGTTCATCGAGAACCTGCCAGCCATAGAGCAGGAACAGCATTAATTATTTATTTTATGCCCAAAACAAAATATTATTCCCCTTGTTATATGTTAATGGATTTCAAAAAGCATACGTACATGCAACGCCACCTAGTGATCGCTAACCGGGCCTGTATGAAATACTGTTCTAACATTGTTGATTGCGACTTTTTGATATGCTAATTGTCCTCCAAAAAGATGTAAGTATAACTCTGTAATACGGTACGCGACTTTTGCGAAAAGGCAATTTTTTCAGTTTTAATTTATTGCTTTAACAGCTGCCTTATAACTATACATTCAAACTATCGTTAAGTATATTTAGAGACTAACTCCATCTACATCTTTCTGAGGTGGAACAGAGTGAAACAATCGTTGCAGAGAACAATGGAGTGAATCCAAGTGTGAATCGACCTTACCTGTGCCTGCACAGATGAAGTAATTCAACGTATTTTAGAGTGAAGTGTTTGTCCGTAGTGTCAAAAGAGTATAACTCGATATAAGAGCTCGTACAAGATAGTATCAGTGGGTTACATGTGATCCCAAATCACAAACGAATGCATTATGCTCTTGGTGCAACGCAAAGCTAAATATTTCTTCAATGGGGAAGAGTGCTTCGAACAGCCACGCAAGAAGCAAGAAACATAAACTTTCCATAAACAAACGGAAGTCTGTTGCTTTCCACAATTTATATTTCACTGTCTGTTTAGTACTTCAAGAATTTAAAAAATGAAAGAAATTCATTAAAACATAATAATGTTTTCATTAAAATCTACTGTTGAGTGTTATTTTACCAGATGACACTAGAATGCAAATACCACACAGCTGTTGCTCCAGATATGTTTTTGCATTCTCGATTTCATCTCCTCGAAGTTCAAGAACTCGCTGACAACATTTTGCATTATTACGCATGCTGGGTCATTAACATTCATTGATCTTTTAGCTAGAGTTTTCCAAGGCAAAACTTATATCACTGTATGGGCTCTGGAAACTGAAAACCATCACTGGGAACAATGTAAATGAAAACTTGAGAGAGGTGAAAATGTTTTTCATATCCTGTCGGTAAAGTAAATCCTAATATATGTATTGAGTTCTTGATCACTAGTTCATGAGATGTGACTGTATTTTAATGTATCAGGAAATCTAGTATTAATGAATGGGCTATGTTGTATAAACGAATCCAATTCAAATTAAAACGTACAGTATCCTCCAACAACTTGAACTCAACTTGGTCCATTATACAGGGTGTAAATTTTAAGTTGACAAACCGGAATAACTCGGAAAAAAGGTAGACATTAAAAAATGGTTTTCACCAGCATATGCGGGTGGCAGAGGCTTAGGAAATAATACTCCACCTGAACTGTCTCCACCATTTGTAGGGGGTGGGGAGTGTCAAGTGTAAAAATTTAAATGGGAACCTCGAGTTTTTATTGCAGATTCGGATTCTAAGGCCAACATATTGGGTATAAGTGCAGTTTATAGTTTATACGCCAGCAGCTAGCCATCATGCTCGCTTGGTTAGGAACGGCAGAGCAGCGAATTAGGAGTCTCGATGCCGTGGCCTATAAGAAACAGCGTTACAACTGTCCAATGTAAACAGATCAAAGTGATGTATGCAAAAGTTTTGGACCATCAACAAGTTACAGTTGCTATCAGTATGGATGCCACTTGATCACTATTTCGAACATATCATAAAATACCCCTCAGGGGCTCAGCACTAATTTGCTGAGTACGGGCTTGGCGAACCTGGGGTCCTGAGCTGTGGGCTGTGTCATGCCAACAGTCCGCTACACTGTAAGCTCTGTGCATGTTTCAACGATCATCGTTTGGCGCGACGGTGCAACATTGTACGTTTCAGAGCCCGGGGATCTTGGCTTAATCACCCAGATCGCGAGGATGATAGAAACCTCTAAAAAGTAACCTCAATCTCAAGGTGTGCTATGTGCCGAGGAGATGCATGGCTGTTGAGGGTTAACAGCCGCTAGCGAGCTACCTCTGAGGAACCTGCCGCACCTCAGTTGTACAAGGCTTACCCAGGCAAGCGGGGCTCTGCCTGGGTCGACCTTTAGTTCCCTAGCTGCTCATGGGACGGACATGAAACGAGCAAATAAAAGCATGACCAGCCGCGAAAACGGCGTCTCAAAGCATGGTAGAAGTACATACAATGCCGCACAATATGACCCCCAATCGTTCCCTTCCCTAGCTACCCCATGGTAGGAATGACGGGCGAAAGACAGGGTTGAGCCATACTCCCCTAAATTTCTTGTCTGTGCCAGGACTGATGGAAACTTTCAGCAATACGAAGCCACTCTTCTTTGTGGATAACCTAGAAGACAAGTATGGCGAAGTTTTAGGTCTGTTTAAGATGAAAAGTGGTGCAGTCCTCATTGATGCGGCTTCCCCGGCACAGTCACGGGCATTTCTGGCCTGTGATAAGCTGGGAGATGTTCCTGTTACATTCACTCCTCACAAGAGTTTAAACATTGTTCAGGGGATTGTTTTCCACCGTGATCTCCTCCTGCAGTCAAATGATGAGCTCCGCGCCAACCTTGAACGACGAGGTGTACACTTCGTCAGGCGCATCTATAGAGGACTTAAGGACAACAAGGTAGCCACCGATGCCTTCAGCCTGGCCTTTGAGGAAGATTCTTTGCCCAAAAAGGTCATGGTATACCGGTGCGATGTAAAACCTTATATTCCTCCTCCGATGCGGTGCTTCAAATGCTGGAAATTTGGGCACATGTCCTCCAGGTGCAATTCCAGCTACACCTGTAGAGAATGTCGGCGTCCATCCCATCCAGACGCTCCTTGTGCTCCTCCTCCTATTTGTGTAAACTGCAGACAGCACCATCCCCCTTGCTCGTCAAACTGCATGGTGCTCCATAAGTAAAGAAAAATTATTGAGTACAAGACCATGGATAAACTATTGTACAATGAGTCAAAAAGAAGTTTGAGCGAGTGCACCCTGTATCACTGAAGACGTCATTTGCTACTATCACGTCGTCGTCTTTTCCCTCGGTGTCGGTGGTCCCCATGTCTTTAACAACTTCTGTGGGCCCTCAGGGCCGTAAAGCTCCATCAGCTCCCTCGATGGTTGGGGGTTCTCCACCATGGCTGCCCCCAATACATCTCCTGGGGGAGCACATCCCCCATCGGGAACGACGGTCCCCATTACTCAGTCAGAGAAGCAACACCTTCCTCCGGCTCCTCTCGCTCGAAAGGGGTTCCTTGGGACGCTCCCTTCAGAGGCGTCTCAGAGTACCACGGAGGGTCCCAGCCAATGGCTGTCGGACTCTCACACCCCTGGTCAAAGGGCTCTGCACTCTACCTCGAGCCCTGACACAATCTCTGAGAAGCCCTTTCAGTCCGTAAAACCAAAAGGACTGCGAGAGGATAAGAAAAAGAAACCAAAGAAAAAGGATTCTTCTGTGGCTCTAAAGCCATGCCATCACACATCATCTGCTTCTGATGACGAGTTGGAGATCCTTGCATTGCCCAAGGATCTCGCCAGAACCTATGGTGGAATCAGCAGATTCTAAGCAGGTGGCAGCGGATACTCCTGTGGAATAAGCTACCTTGCTTTCAATCCATGGCTCATCAGCTTGGTGCAAATTCCATCCTCTAATGGAATTGTGGCAGTCTTTTCCACCATATCGCTGAGCTGCGACAATTACTTTCCCGCTACGCAGCATTTTGCATAGTCCTGCAGGAAACATGGATTCCTGCCCAGCGGACCCCTGCCCTTCGCGGCTATCAGGGTTATTTTAAAAACCGTGTGGACTATGACAGGGTCTCTGGAGATGTTTGCGTCTACGTCCTTGCTACTGTCCCCAGTGCTCCCGTGGCTCTTCACACTAGCCTAGAGGCAGTGGCTGTCAGGATCAGAATGCTACAAGACATCACTGTCTCCTCTCTTTACCTACCCCCAGATGAGGCAGTTTCTTCCACTGACCTCACTGCCTTGGTCGCGCAGCTTCCCCCTCCATTTCTCTTGTTGGGAGACTTCAATGCGCACAACCCTCTGTGGGGTGGTTCTCAGACCTCGGCGTGTGGTAGAGAAGTTGAAGCTTTGCTGGCACAGCAGGATGTGTGCCTTCTGAATACTGGTGCTCCTACGCACTTCAGCATCACACATGGCACATATTCTTCCATAGATTTATCCATCTGCAGCCCAAGCCTTTTGCCACGTCTTAGCTGGAGTGTCCATGACGACCTTTGCGGTAGCGATCACTTCCCTGTCATTTTGTGGCACTTGGATTTTCACCCTGCAGCCTGCCTGCTCCGTTGGTGTGTCTGTCGAGCTGATTGGCAGGGTGCTGTGGTCCCTATTCCACTACCAGCAAACTCGGATATGGCGGTTCAACTGATCACTACTGCCATAGTTTCTGCTGCCAAGACTAATGTTCCGACTATTGCTGGTTCTCTCGGTGCATGGCTGTGCCCTGGTGGAAATTGCTGAGACTATCCGAGACCGTTGAAGAGCGCTGCAACGCCACTGGCACCATCCCACATTAGAAAATTTTGTTGCCTTTAAAAGACTACGAGCCCGAGCCCGAGAGGACTGTTAGGAGAGGTAGGTTGCCTCCATCGGTTCTCGCACCTTCCCTTCTCGCGTCTGGTCTGGAGTACGGCAGCTTTTCGGGTACCGGCCACCGGCAGGAGTCCCATCTCTGAACATCGAGGGCAGCCTTTATAGTGACCCATCTGTAATAGCCAGGTGCTTGGCAGAACATTATGCACAATGCTCCGCGAAAGTGAACTATAATGCATCCTTCCGTTTCCTCAAACAGGGGGTAGAGCGGACTCGTTTATCTTCTGCTACAGCCGCCGGGAACCGTACAATGATCCGTTTTCAGAGAGGGAGTTCCAAACTGCTCTCAATACATGCCCTGATACCACCCCAGGGCCAGACCGCATACACAGCCAGTTCATTCGTCACCTGTCAGCAGAATTCCAAACCAAACTGCTGTCCCTGTTTAATAGTGTCTGGGCAGGGGTGTTTTCCCATCCCAGTGGAGGGATAGTATCATTGTCCCTGTGCTGAAACGAGGTGGAGATCCGCTGGCAGTTGATAGTTACCATCCCATCAGCTTAACAAATGTACTTTGTAAGCTGCTTGAACGCATGGTAAGTGTGGTACTCGAAGATCGATGTCTGCTGGCCCCACAACAGAGGGGGTTTTTCATCAGGGTCGCTCCAGTATTAACAATCTAGTGTCACTGGAGTCTGTCATCTGAACGGCCTTCTCTAGGTGTGAGCACATAGTTGCGGTCTCTTTTGACCTCCGGAAGGCATATGACGCTACCTGGCGCCACCACATTCTTGTGACATTATATGACTGGGGCTTATGGGGTTCACTCCCCATTTTTATCCAGAATTTTCTTTCACTCCGCACATTCAGGGTTAGAGTTGGTACCACCCTCAGCTCCTCCTGAGTCCAGGAGAACGGTGGCCCACAAGACTCCGTTTTCAGTGTACCGCTCTTTTTAATTGCGATTAACAGTCTATCAGCGGCCGTTGGGTCATCGGTTAGCTGTTCCTTATTTGCTGTTGACTTTTGCTTAAATTACAATTCTCCTAGCATTGTTGTCGCCGAACGGCGTCTGCAGGGAGCCATTCGCAAGGCACAGTCATGGGCCTCAGCTTATGGCTTCACCTTCTCCTCTTCCAAAACCCGGGTTGTACATCTCTGTTGTCGTCGGGCTGTTCACCCTGATCCAGAACTCTATCTAGCTGACGAACAGCTTTGTGTCGAAGACACACATCGGTTTCTCGGCATGCTGTTCGACAACTGACTGACTTGGGGGCCGCACATTCGTCAGTTGAAGCAGAAGTGCTGGAGGTATTTAAATATCTTGTGTTGTCTCAGCCACACTACCTTGGGAGCTGGCCTTCAAACTCTCCTGCACCTCTACAAGGCTCTAATCCAATCATGCCTGGATTATGGAAGCCAGGTGTATGACTCTGCAGCACCTTCCGCTTTACAGATCTTGGGTCCGATCCTTCATGGTGGTGTACGTTTAGCAACAGGGGCTTTCCGTACCAGCCCTGTTCCAAGCCTCCTTGCCGAACCTGGCATCCTGCCTTTGTGGTACCACCAGCAACAGCTGTTGGCTTCCTACGTTGCCCATGTCCACACTACACCGCACCATCCCAATCGCAGGCTTTTGTTTCCAAATACTGCCCTACCCTGTCCACAACGTTGACCCAGATCTGGTCATCTGATCACAGTCCGCGTTCGTGGTCTCCTTTCCTCCCTTGAGGGCCTACCTCTTCCTATCACATTCTCCTGCCTCTCCCATATCCCTCCTTGGTCCATACCTCGCCTACAGCTCCACCTACAATGTCCTGCTACCCAAAGGTGTCGGTTGCATCACACATACTTCGTCACCAGTTTCAGGACATACTTGGTGCGTTTGGTGATGCAGAAGTAATATATACTGATGGCTCCCAGGTAGATGGCAGAGTGGGTTACGCCTACATTCATGGTGACCCCTGTGAACAACGCTCGCTGCCACATGGCTGCACAGTCTATACAGCAGAGCTGGTCGCAATACTTAGAGCCTTAGACCATCTCTGTACATACCCAAGGAAGTCATGTCATATGCAGTGACTCCCTGAGTGGCTTACGAACCCTTGACCAGTGTTCTCCCAAACACCACCTGATGCGGTCCATCCAGGACTCCATTTTCACTCTTGGCAAGTCCGGCCGATCTGTGGCCTTCATCTGGACCCCAGGCCACATTGGCATTCAGGGGATCGAACGTGCTGATCAGCTGGCCAGTCGACTGCCAGCGCCTGGAAATTGGTACCCCAGAAAGGGATATCCGTTTGGGTCTACACCACAAAATCTCCATGGCCTGGGACCGCTGAGGAGACTGAGGCGCTTCAGTCACGGTCTGCACGGCCATACGGTCGGGGGTTCGAATCCCCCCTCGGGCATGGATATTTGTGCCGTCTTTAGTATAAGGTAGTTCATAAGTAGTTTGTAAGTTTAGGGACTGATGACCCCGTAGTTAAGTCCCATAAGCTTAACAAACATTTGCATTTGATTTTTTTTGGGACCGCGAATGGTCAACGTTGACCATGCCAAATAAGCTCCATGCAGTTAAACAGTCAACTGCAGCTTGGAAGACCTCCTTCTTGCCTTGTCCTGTGTTGCCTGCGTATAGGCCAGACATGGCTAACGCACGGCTACCTCCTACGACGTGAGGACCCACTGGACTGCCGTTATGGCGCGCTGCTCACGGTGGTCCACATCTTGTCAGACTGTCCGCTTTTAGCTGCATTGCGGCAGTCTTTTATACTTCCTTCTGCGCTTTCTTCAATTTTAGCCGACGTGGCCTTCATGGTTAACCGTGTTTTAGGTTTTATTCGCGCAGCTGGATTTTCTCACATGATTTAATGGTGGCACCTGAAGCTCAATCTTTCAGGTGCCTACCATTCAAACAGTTTTAATATGTTGTCACTTTCATCTCACTAATGTTTTTCAATTGGCAGTTTTAGCATGTGCAGAATGGCTGGCTCATCCATTATTACCCTAGTGATCAACCACCCTCAATCTTCTGTTATGCTGTTTTAACAACATTGCTTATTTGAGCGTCAACTTCTATGGTTTTTTTCCTTTTTACGTTGCCATTTTAGCGCCTCTTGTCACTTCATCATCCTGTAAAATGTGCTATGAAGTGCTTGTCTTTCCAATGGAAAACCGTACTTCGTGCACTCTTCGACAGTAACGGGGGACTGATAACCCAGTCGTTTAGCCCCCCCTTTAAAACCCCCAACAACAACAATAACAACAATATCATAAAATAAATAAAACATACTATACCTGCTCTGTGGTTGACAGGTTCTTATATGTACCCTCGTCCGGTCAGTAAAAGTAATTGCGGTAATTTCCAAGAATGCTAGCTCGGTCTGAAATGACATATATATCGAGCTGAACCGGAGATTCGGGCGCTACGCGCCCTCACATACTAAAAATAGAAACTTCTCGTTGAACCTATACCTAACATCCACTTCATATGATCATTGTTTCGTACAGATCATAAATAAAACGTGCTATACCTGTTCTGTGGTTGACTGCTGTGTGGTATTAATAATAGATTACTTATTGGGGTAATACCACAATTCTCTACAAGTCCCTTATAAATGAAAAATCAATTACAATCGCACAAACGCCACACCAAAATAGTCGAATAAACTTTGAAATTGACGCCAAATCTACTCGTCAAGAAACACGCAATCTTATTGGCCGGCATAATTCGACTCCTGATTGGCTGCTCTGCCGTTCCTAACCTAGTGAGAGCGACGGCTAGCCGCTGCCACATAAACTGCACTTTAACAGTTTAACACACATCATGTATGGTCTCGTGGATATATATAAAATAGAAGAGAGATGACTTACCAAAAGGACCGGCTCGTCGATAGAAACAAATAAAATCACACACAAACACACATACAAGCTTTCGCCACCACTGGCAGCTTCTTCAGGAAAAAGAGGAAAAAAGGGGAGGAAAAAGGGAAGGATATGGATTTTAAGGAAGTGGAAAAGGAGTCATTCCAATCCCAGGAGTGGAAGAACTTACCTTAGGGGGAAAAAAAGGAAGGTAAACAAATACACACACACACTCAGACATATCGAAACGCAAACACACCTAGACAGACATTTGTAAAAAGCAAAGAAGTTAGACAGAGATACCAATGGAGGCAGAGGCTCTGTCCACAGAACCATGGCAAAGATGCTAAAGATGGTGGGTGGGAATTTGAATTAGTGGAGATTGAGACCAGGTGGGCAACGGGAGGAGAGAATATGCTGAAGGGCAAGTTCCCATCTCCGGAGTTCTGAAAGGTTGGTGTCGGTGGGAAGTATCCAGATAACCCGGACGGTGTAACACTGCGCCAAGATGTGCTGGCCGTGCACCAAGGCATGTAGTTGGTTTGGGGGTTTCATAGGGATGGACTAGGAGGTTACGAAGGTTAGGTGGACGGCGGAAAGACACTCTTGGTGGAGAAGGAAGGATGTCATTAAGGATGGATCTCATTTCGGGGCAGGATTTAAGGAAGTCGTATCCCTGCTGGAGAGCCACATTCAGAGTCCGCTCCAGTCCTGGAAAGTATCCGGTGACAAAAGGGGCACTTCTGGGATTCTTCGGTGGAAGGTTCTGGATTTGGAGGAATGAGGAGGTGGCTCTGGTAATTTGCTTCTGAACCGGATCAGGAGGATAGCTGCGGGATGTGAAAGCTGTTATTCGGTTATTGGTGTACTGGTTCAGGGATTCAGGACTGGAGCAGACTCTTTTGCCACGAAGACCTAAGCTGTAGGGAAGGGAACGTTTGATATGGAATGGATGGCAGCTGTCATAATGGAGGTACTGTTGTTTGTTGGTAGGTTTGATGTGGGCGGAATAAATAAAGATGGAGCTGTAATAGTAAGAAATACTTGTCATACTGGTGAAGAAATTTACTAAACAGGAAATAAAATAAATGAAAACCATAGTCACGATATCTCAGAACGCTACCAAATGATCCCCAATGTGATACTTTCCTCTCCCCGCAGTGGACAGGGCAGTCTTCAAAGTGATACCTTAGTCCAGATTGTCCTTGTGTGCATACTAGTTATGAATAGCCGACAAAACATTTAATTGAACTAGCTGGGAAAAAATGTACATCTGGTATCAGTTGGTTGTGTTCTGAAGCATCAATATGATTAACCTTTTTCTTTCCTGGGTGGTACATTTCTTCAGCAGTATGGCAAATAATTCTTAGCATTACAGTGCATTATGTTGCCAATTGAAAGAAAAGAAATTCAACTAAACTACACATGTTTTGGTCTGTAGAATCTAAATCAGCAATTAACAATGGGAGTTTCCATTTAAAATTTTGCACTAGCCACCCACACTGCTCCCAAATGATGGAGAAGTTTAGTATCATTTCCTAAGCCTCTGCCGGCCGTTCATAATGTTGAAAACCGTTGTTGAATATATACTGTTTTTTTCCCCTAATTATTCTGTTTTGTCAACTTAAAATGTACACCCTGTACTATACACTGTGTCAGTGTCCAATCTGGGGAGGGGGGAAGGAAGTCTATGGGGCTGCAGATCCCCCAAAACCATGACGAAAACCTCATAATACGAGCTGGTTCTTTTTACAATCAGTTTGAGGTACAATGCCACAATTTTTATGACCTCTGACCCCCCCCCCGCCACCTCCACAATACAGAGGCCAGTTTCCCTAGAGAGATGACGCCCTCCAGCCTTGGCTGCACCCCGTATACCCCGGCCCCAACGTCTTGGTCTGTTTTTGACCCGTCAGTGAACCAGACAATACCCCCTGTATGGTGTCAAACTATTTCCTCCCACTGCTCCCTACTTCCAATTGTTATATTGAAAGGCTTGTTGAAGCAGAATGGGGTTACAATATAGTCGGTTGGCATTTCCCCAACCTTTCCTATATTTACCTCACTCACTATTTTAGTGTGTGATTCTGGATATCCCAAAGAGTTCCAGTTTTTGCCAGTTTTGAGTCTGTATGAAACAGCAGCTGCCTCCATGTTGACCCAAAGGTGTAATGGGGTCATATCCAACATGGTTTCCATCCCAGCAGTTGGTGTCCTGCTAATTCCATCTGTTATGGCTGAGCAGGCTAATCTCTGCACCTTACCAAGCTCCTTAGTAGCAACCTGCTGTTCTACCTTCTTCCACCACACGACCGCCCCATAGATGATCCTGGGGTCTAATCACCATGGTGTATATCCAGTGCATACCCTTTGGGCTCAGGCCCCAATTTTTGCCACAAGCTCTCCTGGCACTTAACAGAGTACCTTTAGCCTTGGAGCAAATATTCCTAATGTGATGGGTCCATGTCAGTTTCTCATCAAGGGTAACCCCTAGATATTTCACTGTCCCCTTCACAGGTAGCGCTTCATTGAAAAGCTTTAGATTCTAACTTGAATGTTGTATATGCTTCTTTGTGAATGGCACAACAACAGTCTTCTTAGGGATAACCCCCAGATCCTGTTTTCTGCACCAGTCTTGCACATTGCCCAATGCACCTTGTGCCATATTCTTGACTCTGTCAGCAAATTTGCCAAGTATTACTATGACAAGATCATCTGCGTATCCTTGGCAAAAGTACTGCCTAGTGTTAATTTTTCTCCAATGAGATCATTCACCACTAGATTCCACAATAAATTGGAAAGAACTACTCCTTGCAGGCAACCCCTAGTGTTGTTGATTACCATTTTTTCATCCATCATGGTAGCCTCTACCTTTCTTCCACTGAGCATGGACCTAGTCCACCTACATATAGTGGTCCCTAGGTCATGCACCTCTGCTGCCCTAAGCATGAAATCGAAGGTCGTGTTGCTGAAAGCCCCGTCAATGTCTCAGGAAGATACAGAGAGCTATTTCCTGAAAGTGTAGTGCTTTCTCCACCTTCCCCACGAGTTGGTGGAGAGCTGCCTCACATGATTTACCTGGCTGATATGCATGTTGGTTTGAATGTAGAGGAGCCCTACTTAACCTCCTTTCTCCAACATGCACATTAAACAGCTTTTCTAATGTCTTAAGAATGAAGGAGGACAGGCTGATTGGTCTCATATCCTTGGCCTTGGCATGATCAATTCTCCCTGGTTTTGGAATGAAGACAACCTTCACTGCCCTCCAGGGATTGGGAATGATTCCTGCTGCTAGGCTAAGCCTGAATAACCTGCATAGGAATCTAATAAGATTTTCTCCCGCTTGTTGCAGGAGAGCTGGAACGATTCCATCAGGGCCAGGTGACTTGAACGGTTGAAATGTTCCCACCGCCCATCGGACCTTACTGAAATTGACACACACCTTGGCCGTATCCCACTCCTCTTTGTGATTACCTAACTACCGTTGTCTCTCAGGAATTGCATTCTGGTCTGAGTTATCTACCAGAGTATATTGAGGAAAGTGAGTCTTGAGGAGAAGTTCCAGCATTTCATGTGCTGTCTTTGTATACTCCCCATCCTCCTTCCTCAATATTCCTCCTGGATTAGTTGGTACCCTAGTGAGGATTTTATGAAGTCTCGCTTGAGCAGCTGTGCCCTCCACTTCCTCACAGAATACCTTCCAGGATGCCTTCTTTGCCCGTCTGATGGCAAGGTTGTAATTGACAAGGGCCTCACGATACTTTGCCCATTGTCCTTTGCACCTTGCAAGGTTAAACAGTGTCGTACCTGTTTCCTTTGCATTTCCAGGTTATTATTCCACCAAGGCACACTCCTATTGGTGCACTTCTTGGTGATTGAGCAGTTGTCCAGGTATGAGGTCACTATAGCAGAGGTTACAGCCTCTGCTACTTCCTCAAACTCTGCTGGATTCCTTATCGAAGTTTTAATTTCCGAGAGGCTGAAGTCAAGGTCTCTCCTATATGTCTCCCAGTCCGTTTTCCTGGGATTCCTATAGGCCATTGTCTGTCTGGTTCCCATTTCAACCTTGAATTTAATATACGTGTGATCTGATGGATGGCTCCAGGACCACATGCCACTGTTTGACGTAAATGCCCATCATCATGGAACCAAAAGTTATGTCAATTACTTCTTCCCTTCTATTATTCCTGAATGTAGGTACATCCCCCCTATTCAGGATCACCAAGTTGTTAGATTGGAGAAATTCAAGAAGGTGCTCACCTCTACTGTTGGTGTCCTTGCTGCCCCACTATAGATTGTGGGCATTAGCATCACATCACACCAACAGTTTGTCACCTTGCCGATGGCAGGCTTCAGTCAATCTCCTCACTTCCAAAAGAGGAGGAGAGCTGTCTTCGTTAGAAAGGTATGCTGAGGCCAAAACAATTTCCCTTGTGATACCTCCCTCACGTTGCTGCATCCTGATGGTCATCAGGTTCCTGGAACAAAAATCCATCATTGGTATGAAAGGGATTCCATTTCTAACATAAATGCATTTTCTGGAGTTTTTTTAGATTTTAGCATAAATCAGCTTACCTCCAGTACCACAGAGACCCGATTTACCCCCTTTGTATAAATAGGGTTCTTGTATCAGGGGCACGTCCACCTCCTGTCTCCCCAGGCGATGTCTCAGGGCAGCAGTGGCCCCTTCACTATCCTGCAGGTTTATCTGCAGTACTTCCAGTCCCCATCTTGCTGCCATTATTGCCTTTAAGATCTTTGATTACCCTGACGGCGACCTGCGAGAACCGTAAAAACAACAGTTTCAGGCCTTACTCTCGCATTGCCTTCAGGGACTTCTCTCCGACCTCCACCACCTGGGTTTGTCCTTCCGGAACCACCTTTCAGTTAATTACCCTCCAATCCTCTGGCGATACTTTTGGGTTCTGGACCCTTATTTTCTTGAACAGAGTCTTTGGAGAGACATTCTTATGGATCTTTGGTACCCATATTGATACATTTGCGGTCTTCAGGAGTTCGGCTGCTTTTTTGACCAGCAGCTTTGCATCTTCCCACGGGGATATCATGGGCATGAGCTGCTCCTGCTGGGATGTGATGCTCACCAGTAGGTATCCTTCTTGTACAACCACCATTCTAAAGAATGAGACTGCAGCACTATAGGTCTGTTTCCCTATTTCCTGACTCAGCCTTTTAGGATGACACCTGTCCAGAGAGGAGGGAGTCTTAGACTCCTCCCTAACCGTCTTACCACCGTCTTTGACGTCGAGGGGATCTGTGTATCCCCTTCGACCTGAGGCAGTTTCTTGTTGGGGGTCTTGGGCTCAAGCCCTTTTGATTCCCTCCACTTATGCTTAGGAAGCCATTCTTTTCCTTCCTTTTACTTCTGTTCCTTGAGAAGTTTCCACCTATGAGCCCCACACAAGGCCTTAATCCAAATCTGGTCCAACTTCTCCGTTACAGTTCCCACTTCTTGCTCAGGTCTACACCCTAATTCAGAAGTAGGAGTGCACTCCATTGGTCCTGATCCCGATGTCTGGTGCAAGGCTACTTACTCAGGGAGGTCGCGCGGTATCCCTGAGGCCACCCGAACTGTCACCTCCTCTTCTGATGTGGTCATCATCTCCCACCAGTGATGAACCCAATCAGGTCATACGATTGTCTTTACAGTTTGGTCCCTCCTGTTAGAGCTCGAGTCATTTCCCCTTCCATCTCCATATTGGGTCCATTCATGTACACCTCCGTGGTGTTTGCCAAGACCATCTACTTGGCTGGACTTGACCAACGAGCTCTGAGGCTCAGTTCCCCCAGAGGCTCTCCACCGTCAATACTTGGCTGTCATAGCAGAGTTCCCTAGTTATGACATTATCTGCACGGATGGTTCTCTGGTCGGTGGGCACATGGGTTATGCTTATGTTCAAGGTGACCGTGTGAAACAGCACTCTCTGCTGGATGGCTGCAGTGTTTACACTGGAGCTGATGGCCATTCCCTGAGCTCTCGAGCACATCTGGTCCTGCTCAGGTCAGTGTTTTCTTATTTGCAGTGACTCCCTGAGCAGCCTTAGAGCTCTGGACCAGTGTTACCCATGGTATCCCCTGGTGTTGGCCATACATGAGACACTTTGTGCCCTTGAACTGTCTGGGTGATCAGTGGTATTCATCTGGTCTCCAGGGTATGTTGGTATCCCACAAAATGATTGTGTTGACAGGCTTGCCAAGCAGGCTGTCTGTAAGTTTATTCCGGAGATTGGTCTCCCATCTTCTGATCTCTGTTGATTGTTGTGCCATCGGGTACTTCAGCTTATCCTGACCACGCCCCCAACAAACTTTGGGTAGTCAAGGAGACCACAGCAGTGTAGTGTTCCTCTATGTGGGCAACTTGCTGGGACTCTGTGGTGCTGTGTCGACTCCGCTTTGGCCGTACATGGCTTACTCGTGGACATCTCCTTCGTGGTGAGGACCCGCCCCAGTGTCAATGTGGCCTCCGTGTGACAGTAGTCCACATCTTGTTGGACTGCCCTGTTTTAGCCACCCTGCAGTGGAGTTTTAATCTCCCTGGTGTTTTATCAAATGTTTTATGTGACAATGCTACAACGGCAGATTCAGTTATATTTGAGCAGGTTTTTTATATCATTATCTCTAATTGAATGTTTCCTTGTGCTGCCAAGTGGTTGACTTTTCCTTTTTTACTCTTATGGTCGGCTAAACACTGAGATCGGCTTCTTTGTTTAATTTCCTTTGGTTGTTATGTGCCTATGTGTGATCATCTCTTTTCGTTTTGTTTCTTGTCAACGTTGTTGATGTTTTGTGGACTCCATGGGATTATCCTCCCACTTTGCAATTTTAAACTCTAGGCGCTTTTCTTTCACGACCATGATTTTACTTGTGACACTTAGTGATGGAATGTGGGACTAATGAAAATTGCAGTTATGTCCCCCTTAAACATCCAACCAACCAACCAACCACATTATTACAGTATACTGATGAAACTTTCCATCTTAAAACAGTCAACATGCAATGCTAATTAGCTGCACTGATTTTAGCATCCTTATATGAGTACTAATACACTTTCAATATGATGCTTTCCTGAGAGGTCACAGCACCTTATGACCTTCCCCAAAAATAAATCAATAAAATCAAAAATTGCTATATTCCTTGGTCCCATTTAATTTTTTAAATTATATTGATATGTAAGTAGCGTCCTGCCCTGAACCTAAAATATATTGAATATAACATTCTTCATAAGTTGCATTTACTGTTAGAACTTAAATTTTGGGTTTAATTTAACTGAAAAACTTTTTCTTTAATGGTATTGGGTAAGAAGCTTCATTCACAATAACAACTAATTTTTTTTTTCAGAGCTCATAATACCCTGCACCTGACAATTGTTATTTTGAAAAGTTTGGGCAAATATACTCTCGCCTTGACAATGTGAGGGCTACGATTTTAACGACAGGTTGATTTCTCACCATGGACACATCTGATGAGTTGTGGTAAGGGTACAGAAAACAACTTTATATCTTTGAGGCCCCATCAGTTGGGATGGTGGTCACGTCATGCGCGCACGTGCGCTTGTTTGTGTGTGTGTGTGTGTGTGTGTGTGTGTGTGTGTGTGTACATGCGCCGTAGCTATCAAGTTGTTTTCTGTGATTTGTGCCTTTCTGTGACCTGTCAGACAACTGTGGTAAGAAACCTGTCCTTAATGAAAATATTGTTGAATGCCTCCTGGAATTTGCATTGCTTAATCATGTCAGTGTGATAGATGTCATAATCTATTAGTAATTTCTGAAACTTCGAATGACAGAGATTTAGAAAATTTAGTCCAGGGATTTAAGTTCCAAGTAGTACTACAAAATAAACATGCGACTTTGATCTTTAACTTGTTTCAGGAAAATTGAAAATTTATTTTTGTAGTTCATCTTGTGAATTGTAGTACAATATACACATTTATGATTTTAAAAGCAAAAGGTACAGCAATTTACAATATTTGAAGATTTCAGACTTTTGACATTATAACAGGTTATAATAGTGTCCAATGTAAGTAGAGAGACAATTGATGTTTCCAAGTAGATACTTGACGTCGCTTTGTCGTAGTGATTTCTATATTTCCAGAAAATAGTCACGAATATATAAAGCTGTTTGTCATTCACCTTTTTGTTAGGGCTGTAGTCTTTAGCTGTCAGTATTACCATTGACAGTGCCAATGACAATATTCACAGTGGCCATATAATATGCACCTACTTCCTTGACAACTTCCCCAAAATGTTTGGAATTATGCTAGAAACAATGGGAATTCTTCTACTACTAATATGATTTCTTGATAATATTCTTAATAGTAATATAGTAAAAAGTCATTATAATAATAATATTCATTCTTGATTATGATGTGAATGCAGTAAAGAACTGAAAAGTAGAGAAATGGCCATGAAATATTCACATAACTATTATGAGGCTTCCAAGACAGAGTAGATGGTGAACAACTTAATAACATTATTTCATCTGTATATCTATAAACATTTCTATGTACTTTATATAGATCACCCAAGGACAGATTTGAGGTAATGGGATTAGTCTCAGAGCCATATTTCATAATCCAAGCACAGTTTTTGGCCATTACGGCTGTGCCTTGGCTATTGTTGGATGGAGAAGAATTGTCTGAAGGTTAGTATCTTTTTCCCAAACTTGTGAAATTAAATAGATCATTCTCATGTAGAAAAAAAATGCTAGTTTTTAGTAGGGTATGTCACAGGAGTGTAGGAGACTCAGGGCCACATCTGTTAATACTGTAGGGGAGGGGGGAGAGGAACGCAGAATGAGAGCAAGCAAGGTTCAGTGGTTGGGAGTCCTGAAATTGGGGGGAGGGGAGGAGGGGAGCTCAAAGATTGATAACTACCAATGTTTCACTTATCATAAACAAGGTTTTTTTCCCCTTAAGGGGAAAAAAAAGATAGAAAGAGAAATATCTCCAGATTTTAATAGGCACAATTCACATTAGTGTTGCTGTTGAAATTTTATTATTCTATTAATAATCATGGCATTCACTCTACAGGCAACCCAGCAACAATACAGATCTGTATTTCTCTTGTAGTGTATGGTTCGAGATAGATAGGTAACATTTGGTGACAGGGCACAGCAGTTGCAGTATCAGTACTCCTCTGTTTTATCCCAACTGTAAGTTTTCTTTTATACATTGTGAAATAGGAACATGCTTGATTTCTGTTAAATTTGCTACATCAAAACAATGTGTTTGACGTTATGAGTCCCGACATATTTTTCGAGGATCATTTTGCAAACATGATTGCAACAATGAAGTTATACTTTATAACATAATGTGAGGGATAGGGACTTTGTTAAATGTGCAAACTATTGTCACAGGAGTAAGGAAACCCATAAAAATTACTGAATTAAATGATACGCAGAATGGAAATTATTAAACATAAGCAGAGGCATTGAATGGAAAGTAGCTGTAAATGTCACGAGACTAGCTTAGTTTGCTTTTCTTGAGCTGTCCTACTGTTATTCGACTTCATTTCACTCCATTTGCCATTGAAGACATACAATTGGTGCCAATAATAAAGTGTCAGGTATGCCTTAACCCGCAAATATTGTGGCACACATCTTGAATCCAGCACAAATGAACTTGATTTTCTTTGATGCAATTTGTTGCTTAGTGCTTTCAGCAATTTCCTTGAAAATTTCCCTATTTGTTTGATATTTGTGTTTCTGCTGTCCAGTATCACTAGACTGTCTATGAAGGCTAGGAAAGTAATCTTGAGTTTACCTTGAATTCTAAGTTGAGTAGGTTTGTAGTAGTTCTGATTCTCTTTTCCCCAGAAATGTCTTGTAGAAGTCTCATTTATCGTAACCTTTTAAGGCTTTTTATCCCCCCCCCCCACCCTTCTTTGTGGGATGCCATTTTTTCTTCATAAGTCTCCACTTTGTAGGACTGATTATTATGCGACCCATTCTCTTGCTGTAAGGCTCTCTTTCATCCACAGTTTTTTTTTTTTTCACATGAAAAACTCCACCATGATTGTTTCACATTCATCTTCCTGGACTTGCAACAAACAATGGCAAGAATGTGCTGGCCAGGGCAGCAGTAGAACATTTTCTGTATCAGAAAGGACTGTACAGGACCTGCAACCTGTGGTCATGTGTTACCCTGCTGAAATCTAGGGTTTCACAGATAACAAATAAAGGTTAGAGCCACAGGTCATAACACATCTGAAATGTAATGGCCACTGTTCAAAGTGCCATCAATGCAAACAAGAGGTGGCCGAGACGTGTAACCAATGGCACACCATAGCATCACGCCGGGTGATACGCCAGTATGGCGATGATGAATACAGCCTTTCAGTTTGCATTCACCACGATGTTACCAAACACAGATACAACCTTCATGATGCTGTAAACAGAACCTGGATTCATCCGAAAAAATGTTGTTTTGCCATTCGTGCACCCAGGTTCAACGTTGTATACACCATCGCAGGCGCTTCTGTCTGTGACGCAGCATTAAGGGTAACTGCTCTCATAGTCTCTGAGCTGATAGTCCATGCTGCTGCAAATGTCATAGAACTGTTCGTGCAGATGGTCGTCGTCTCGAAAAGTCCTCATCTGTCGACTCAGGGATCGAGACGTGGCTCCGCGATCTGTTACAGCCGTGCAGATAAGATACCTGTCATCTAGACTGATAGTGATATGAGGCCGTTGAGACCCAGCACAGCATTCCATATTGCCATCCTGAACCCACTGATTCCATATTCTGCTAAAAGTCATTGGGTTGTGACCAATGTGAGCAGCAATGTCACGATATGGTAAACCACAATTGTGATAGGCTACAGTTCGACCTTTATCAAAGTTGGAAACATGACGGTACGCATTTCTCCTCCTTACACGAGGCATCACGACGACGTTTCACCAGGCAATACTGGTCAACTGCTGTTTGTGAATGAGAAATGTGTTGGAAACTTTCCTCCTGTCAGCATGTCACCACTGGCACCACCCTTGTCATAAAACTGGAGATGTCTTAACAAAATTAAATTATAGAGAAAAAAAGTGAAGGGCTATAAAATTAGATGTTTAAAGGGCTCTGAATAGTGCTATCAAAATAATGATAATTAGTCCCTGTCCAAATACGTTAAGAGCCACTTAAATAGGAATTTTTCACCAACAAAGTTATAAGTTAGCTACTGGAAATGAATTTTCAGTGACTGGTAAGCCAGCAGATTCAATAATTTGCATCCTTTCTCAAATATACTGCTATTGTTCAGAAGTAGCATATTCAATTACAGTATTACAAGTGATGTGAATCATTCCAAACTTTACTTCAATTCTTCATAAGTAAATGACATGAGGCATTTAATCTACACTATAAACATTTCTAAGCCAGAAAATGTTATATAATTAAATATAAAGGTTCTTCAGTTCTGGTCATTATATAATATTGATTCTGATTATAAAATTCATATCATATATCTGAGTTGACCTTTTAACATATGTTTCAAGTGTAGAGCTAACAGGAAACTCAAAATTATACTTCCTGTGTTCTGACACTGTTAGTTTTCATCCACTCAGTATAACAAATATGATCGACCCCTCTGGCTTTAATTCAGAGTTCTGTTTCCACTATCTAACTTAAGGGGGAAAGCATGACTGGGGTAATTTATTGAGGATAAGCACAGGTAAATTAGAAGCACCTGATGGGTTTGCACTCATAGACGAGGTGCAGTGCACAAGCCACTCATTTCCGAGGGGGGAAAGTGTAAAATTTGAAGTGTGGCTTTGTGTATTTCAAATATGCTAGAGTGGAGTCCATTTCTTGAATTGTACTGAAGTGGCCATATAAATATGAACATTATTACAGTTACTCAGAAGACCAATACAGACTGATCAGATTCATCAATATGTCTCCTACTCAGCTATAAATGATAGTATTTTGCCACTTCATTATTTAAAAAATCCAACCATTGTCATATGAGTGATATTTTGATTATCAATAAAATGTTTTGGATGATACAGGAAAGTGTATTTGTAGAAAGGATCCCCATGTTAATATAACATTTTTGAAATGATTGCTATGGTTCCACTGCCTTGAGAAAAATAAATATGGCAACACAAACTCCATTTTATGTAACTGATCAATAAATGTAAAACTACACCTACTGAGCAACTTTGGTAATCAGTATTTACATTACAAACTAGTGACCCATCCACACAGGTGCATTTATTAATGATTCAAAAGAGAGTTGCAAGTGTGAAAAAACATTAAGTATAATACTTCATACATTTCTATACTGCCTGTAGTTACATCAATTCCTCTAGAAGTGATTCATCCAACCAAATCTTTCCAAAAATTTGACACAAAACAATTTCAGTAAGATTATAAATTTATTGATACAAAATAAATTGGATTTAAAATTAATGAGCTGTCTCTGCTACAAGAGATATTGCTCACTCATATCAGTTTTTTACCCTATATTTAAATCAGAATGCTAAGATAAGCTAATCTATTTCTATTTAGTAAGTCTACGCTGCGGACTTACCCACCACGATTAGTTTTTATGGTCGTTGCATTTCAAAGCGTTCCATACGCCTACTTGCACATGTTTTGTGCAAATAACTGCTCCCAGTATTTGTCCTGCTCACGCCATAATGTAAACGTGGCGCTTTGCACGTCTTTTGTGCCACTATAACTGGATAAACTGTTACTTACCGTCCCGCCGGTCTCGTGTTGGCAATATCAGTAACACGATTTTAATATCCTTAAAAATCCTAACGACATAGAACGACTTGTTTTGTAGAGACCGTGAAGTAAATAAATACACAGTGTTACTCCTCTTGACATGTTCTGGTATCTATAAGGCGGCCAACGTACCGTCCTGGATTGGAAGACTTCATAAAAGTGTCCCGCGTTGGAAAATGCCTAATTTGTCCCTCAAGTCCCGCCTCCTGGTAATTTTTCACATTTCACCGACTGCAGATCATTCCCACGTATCGTAAGCATTATGAATCAGGTTATGAAGATTTATGGCAGTGATTATGTGCAGTACTTTCGTTGTCTACAACAGAAATAAATATTTAGTACGACTAGGTGAAAACCTGTGGCTATTAGCACGGGGTGACCTTTCTTAATTCTCTGAGATTGATAACGATCTCAATAACAATAGGTTCCAAACGAAACGTTCCGAAGTACAACGGACGGTTTTTTAGGTTGCAAGTTGTTCGGCGAGGAGACTCGACATTGTTGATTTGTGTTTGCGTGCTTCGCCGGGTTCCGTGATCAAATTTGTTTGTTTTACTTAGCAATGCCGCCGACTATTACAAAAATGAAAAAGAAATGTCAACTGACCAAGGACTTGCAAAAGGGGTTACGTTTTTTACAGAAGTGCACACCACCTTCAGAAGTGCGTGTAATGAGGTGTCCTCAGTTGCTGACGGCAGTAAACATGTCACAAATGAAAGGGCTCAGACCGCCACAGATACATCATCATTCTCAACTTATTTCTGTCAGGAAAACTTCGCCGACTAAGAAGAACCTGTAAGAACCGAAGGTTTGTGGGCTTTCCACAATGTAAGTCACTATCACACTTTTATATCCGTGGAGCTGATTCAAAAAGAAATTCAAAAGAAGTTTCGTTGCGGTAAAACTAAGTGCAAAGCAGTAATAAAGAATGTGAAAGCTTCTTTTTCTTTAGCTAACCTTCAGACAGAACTTTAGAATAAAAGACTTTCCATTTATCAGTATCTGTACAGGCATTTCAAATCACAAAGATCTCAAACTATATCCAATATTAGTGCGGTACTTTCATCCAAAGACTGGAATTAATGTAAAAATATTAGATATCCTGACTTTCCCTGGTGAAACTGCAGTTATGTCTTTCTTTAACAGACATACTGGAAAATCAAAGGGCGAAAGAGAAAGTCATGGTAATTCGTGCAGATAGTGCCAGTAGAAATTGCGGCAGAGTTCAACGTGAATGACCATGCAAAGCTTTCTTCAAACTTCACAAGGAAGAAAAAGAGATTGCGTGGGGTGGACAGCGCATATTGCACACAGCTCTACACAAACGTCAGCAGATTTGTTATCAATGGACGTCGAATATATTGTTACGAAGATTTATTCGTACTTTTACACAGCGAGTGTAGAAGGTCTCAAAATTTTTGAGAACACAGGAATGAAATACAAAAGAATCCTGGGATGCAGTAAAACACGATGGCCTGCACTTTTTCCTGCTAAGACAGAGTCCTCACACTGAGTCGCGTGTTCGTATACCCATACACATGAGACGAAATCCGTGGTGATCTTATATGAAACGTCGCTTAAACGTAGTTATTTTACTCCGTTCGTGAAACTAACAGAGTTGTAATCTCATCATGTTTGCACCCTGGACCAACATTTCATTTCTTTCTTCCTGGCACACGATCTGTTTTGTTCGTTCATCTGGCGGTTTTCTTTCAGCAGAAAGTTGCACAGACATGCAGGATGGTTGTCCAGGAAACAAAGAAGGAACAGCATCTGATGTCAACTTGGGAATCGTCCTACGAACTGTCAGCACAGAACCATCTGACCTCCTCATTTCATCTTCAATACTTACGTGCTTTCCGGCGCAGTGCTTATCACAGACTTCTTTCCAGCGATGTAATCTTGGCGATGAATTGTTCGCAACCGCCTAGCCTGAACGTTTGCGTCTTTGGAGACTAAATACTGAAATATTTCTTTCCTTGTTCGATTTCTGATTTACAGAGCATCCTGGTACACAGCACGTACACCCCATTTCGCACACCCACAACAGTGAACAGACCAATGTATCTGTTCCTGCAGCAAGACACCCACATCATTCACGATTAAGTAAAGACTGTTTGTAGTTACCTAGTATCCCTGCCAGCATGTGGACTGTTTCCTAATATAAAGATACACAAATCTTCACTCACATTCAACTGAAGAAATGCTCAAATGCAGGCGATGATCCTCACACTGTCGCTAAAACTTTACTGAAGCGTATCCTGCTGCATGTGAGCCTCGATTGAAACTATGAATGCCGCACCGGAAGCCCAGGTTATCCCCGCGGCTCGGCACCCGTTCGTGACGTCACTCAGGCTACCTGTCAGTTGTCGCGGGCTCTATATGCCGTAAGCTACGCCACAGAGTAACATATACGGAGAAGAAGCCCCCCCTAAACCTCTGTCCTATGCTCCCTTCGTAGTTCCGTAAGATGCCAGCAGATGTTAGACGGTTCCCTGGTTTAGTTCTGGTAGACCACACTAGAGCACAGCCAAATATATACAGATTGGAAACCTCTGTAAGGGTCCGATCACATGCTCAGGGGTGCAGGGAGGAGGGCCAGAACAGTTCCGTAAGATGTCCCACGATGGTGCTGCGGTCATGAGCAGCCCTTTAAACTGGCCAAGGCAAGCGGCAGGTAGCGGCTGCCCCCACCACCACCTCCCCTCAAACGCCGACATGCCAGACACAGCCGTGGCCTCGTGGAAGGCAGCACGATCTCTCCCCTCAGCCTCCCCTCCACAATACCCTCTGATTTGCAAGAGGCGCCCTCAGAAGTGCCTCTAGTATCGTCTACCAGAACTAAGCCAGGGAACCGTCTGACATCTGCTGGCATCTTACGGAACTACGAAGGGAGCGTAGGACAGTGGTTTAGAGGGGGGGCCTTCTTCTCTGCATATGTTACTCTGTGAGTAGAGGCAGTTCTGAGGTTGCCTCTAGCACATCAGAGGGTAGCACGGAGGGGAGGCTTCGGGGAGAGCTCGTGCCGCCTGCCACGAGGCCACGAATGTGTCCGGCGTGCCGGCGTTTGAGAGGAGGAGGTGGTGGGGACAGCCGCTACTGGCTGCCTGCTCTGGCCAGTTTAAAGGGCTGCTTCTGACTGCAGCGCCATCATGGGACATCTTACGGAACCTTCCCTCCCCGCACCCCTGAGCGTGTGACCGGGCTGTTAAGCCTCTCTCACAAGGAGCAAGATTTGCGGGAAGCACACAGGGCAGGGGACCGGCCGACCCAGCGGCCTGCTGGATGGCTGTCTGCTGCAGGATTCTGGGTATAGCACGTGTCCTATTATTCCCACATGTTTTCGGAATGCTACCTGCACTGGCCACCCCCATGAACCACAGACATTGCCGAGGTGGGGTAGCTTGCTTGCCTCAACTATGCAGATAGCCGTACCGTAGGTGCAACCACAGCGGATGGGTATCTGTGGAGAGGCCATACAAACGTGTGGTTTCTGAAGAGAGGCAGCATCCTTTTCAGTAGTTATAGGGGCAACAGTCTAGATGATTGACTGAGCTGGCCTTGTAACATCAGCTAATGTGGCTTTGCCACACAGTTACTGCGAACGGCTGAAAGCAAGGGGAAACTATAGCCGTTACTTTTTCCGAGGACATGCAGCTCTACTGTATGGAAATATGATGATGGCATCCTCTCGGGTAAAATATTCCGGAGGTAAAATAGTCCCCCATTCGGATCTCCGGGCGGGGACTACTCAGGAGGATGTAATCATCAGGAAAGACAATACTGGCATTCTACGGATCGGAGCGTGGAATGTTAGATCCCTTAATCGGGTAGGAACATTAGAAAATTTAAAACGGAAAATGGATAGGTTGAAGTTAGATATAGTGGGCATTAGTGAAGTTCGGTGGCAGGATGAACAGGATTTCTGGTCAGGAGAGTACAGGATTATAAGTACAAAAACAGTTGGGGGTATCACAGGAGTAGGACTGATAATGAATAAGAAAATAGGAATGCGGGTAAACTACTATGAGCAGCACAGTGATCGCATTATCATTGTCAAGATAGATACGAAGCCAACACCGACAACAGTAGTACAGGTTTATATGCCAACTAGCTCTGCCGATGATGAGGAGATCGAAGAAATATATGAGGAGCTAAAGGAAATTATTCAGACAATTATGGGAGAGGAAAACTTAATTGTGATGGGAGACTGGAATTCGGCAGTAGGAAAAGGAAGAGAAGGAAAAATAATAGGTGAATATGGACTGGGCAGAAGGAATGAAAGAGGAAGTCGCCTGGTAGAATTTTGCACGGAACATGATTTAATCGTAACCAACACATGGTTTAAGAATCACAAAAGAAGGTTGTATACGTGGAAGAGACCAGGAGACACCGGAAGGTATCAGATAGATTTTATAATGGTAAGACATAGGTACCGGAACCAGCTCATAAACTGCAGGATATACCCAGGGGCAGATATGGACTGTGACCATAACTTGTTAGTCATGAACTGTAGGCTGAAGCTGAAAAAACTGCTGAAAGGTAGGAAAATAAGGAGATGGGACTTAGATAAATTGAAGGAAAGTGAAGTTCTGGAGAATTTCAGAGGGAGATTTAGGCAACAATTGACAGAAACAGGGGGGAAATAAAACAGTAGAAGACGAATGGGTAGCATTGAGAGATGAAATAGTGAAGGCAGCAGAGGACAAAATTGGTAGAAATGCGAGACCTACAAAAAATCCTTGGATATCACAGGAAATACTACAGTTAATTGATGAAAGGAGAAAATATAAGAATGCATTAAATGAAACAGGCAAAATGGAATCAGACTACTAAAAAATGACATTGACAGGAAGTGCAAAATGGCAAAGCAGGAGTGGCTAGAAGCCAAATGCAAATCTGTAGAAGAATGTATAGCAAGGGGAAAAGTAGATACCGCCTACGGGAAAATAAAAGAGACATTTGGGGACAAGAAAAGCAACTCTACGAATATCAAAAACTCAGATGGGAAACCAGTTCTCAGCAAAGAAGGGAAAGCTGAAAGGTGGAAAGAGTACATAGAGCAGCTCTACAAAGGAAATGAACTACGAGACGATGTTGTAGGAAGGGGAGAGGAAGTAGATCAAGATGAAATAGGAGATACTGTACTGAGAGATGAATTTGACAGAGCCTTGAAAGACCTAGGTCGGAACAAGGCCCCAGGAGTAGATGACATACCCTTAGAGCTACTAACGTCTCTGGGAGAGCCAGCCATGACAAGACTATTTGAACTGGTGAGTAGGATGTATGAGACAGGCGAAATACCCTCAGACTTTCAGAAAAATGTAATAATCCCCATTCCAAAGAAATCAGGCGCAGACAGGTGTGAAAATTACAGAACCATCAGTTTGATAAGTCATGGTTGCAAAATTTTTACACGAATTGTCTACAGGAGAATGGAAAAGCTGGTAGAAGCTGACCTCGGGGAAGATCAGTTTGGATTCAGGAGGAACGTAGGAACCCGGGAGGCTATACTTTACGTCTTATCTTAGAAGATACATTAAGGAAAGCAAACCTACATTTTTAGCCTTTGTAGATTTGGAGAAAGCGTTTGACAATGTTGACTGGAATACACTCTTTCCAATTCTGAAGTCGGCAGGGGTAAAATACAGGGAAAGGAGAGTTATTTACAACTTGTACAAAAGCCAGACCGCAGTTATTAGACTCGAAGGGCATGAGAGGGAAGCATCAGTTGGGAAGGGAGTAAGACAGGGCTGTAGTCTTTCTTCGATGCTATTCAATTTGTACATAGATCAGGCGGTGAAGGAAAGCAAGGAAAAATTTGGAACAGGGATTAAAGTACAGGGGGAAGAAATAAAAACATTTCGTTTTGCTGATGACATTGTAATTCTGTCAGAGACAGCAAAGGACCTGGAAGAGCAGTTGAATGGAATGGACAGCGTGTTGAAGAGAGCGTATAAAATGAACATTAACAAGAGCAAAACAAAAATACTGGAATGCGGTCTTAGGAAATCAGGCGATGCTGAAGGAATTAGATTAGGTAACGAAACAATGAAGGTGGTAGATGAGTTTTGTTACTTGGGTAGTAAAATAACATGCTATGGTCGCAGTACAGAGGATATAAAATGCAGAATGGCAATGGGTAGAAAAGCGTTTTTGAAAAAGAGAAATTTGCTAGCATCGAATATTAATTTAAGGGTAAGGAAGTCTTTTCTGAAGGCATTTGTGTGGATTGTTGCCTTGTACAGGAGTGAAACATGGACGATAAGCAATGCGAACAGGAAAAGAATAGAGGATAACTAATGAAGAGGTACTGAACAGAATTGGTGAGAAAAGGAATTTTTGGCATACCCTGACTAAAAGAAGGGATCGCTTGGTAGGACACATTCTTAGACATCGGGTAATTGTAAATTTAGCATTGGAGGGAAGTGTGTGGTGTTAAAATCGCAGAGGGAGACCAAGAGACGCGTATAGGAAGCAGATTCAAGTGGATGTGGGTTGCCGTTCTTATGAGGAGATGAAAAGGATTGCTCAGGATAGAGTAGGGTGGAGAGCTGCATCAAACCAGACTCCGGACTGAAGACCATAACAACAACCTGCACTGGCCAATCACGAGTCGCGTATGGCGTGTGCTCTTGCAGCCAGCAAGGCGGGAACTCGAAGCGAACACACCAGGTGGAACGCAGTGCCACGCACCCACCAGCGAAGAGCAGTCTTTCCCAAACAATTATAAAGAAACTATTCGGTAGAAAAATATGATTCTCGCACAACTTATATATGCATTCTTCCGATTCATGTTGAAATCATTATTATTTTGTTAGTGGTCATAGTTCTTGTGATATTTACTGATTTAGTACAGTACTACAAGGAATCCGGAAATTTTACATTGAAAAATAGAGGTCGCCATGAATTTACGTTTGGTACATGTTAGGTCATATGTTGCTGCGAATGAAATGTAGTTGAAATATTGAATTATTCTTCGAAGTTGGAAGGATGTCGCTATCGATCACCAATTTCGAGATAATGGGTTGTGTGTAAAACACTTGTTCCCGATCCCGTGCATTAGCAAAGAAAACGGGACGAAATTTTCATATAATCCCTTATATCTCATAAATGATTGGAGGTATCGAAGCAAGATTTTTTCAAACGATAGTACGCAAAGAGGAGTTTATTTTGTCACGCTATTAATTTACGAAGCTTGCATATGAAGCGCATTATTCGAGCAACTACAGATTTTATTCAGTGAAGTAATGGACTTTTAAGGAGTCACAGATACCTGGTAAAACTAAATTTGCTTTGTCTTTATTTTAACAACGTAAGTGAACAGTTTGTTTAATTTTATACCGCTTATGGTTATTTTCGTATACTACTAACATGTCTTGCCCTCAGTATTACTAAATACAGTTTAATATTATGTGGTAACTGCAAATGTATAAAAACGTTAGTAAGAGGAATATTTGTAAACTCTGTTGCTTTGACAAAAAAGCGTATTTTAGCATCACAACGAAAGTGTCTGCATATTAGCGACATCTTATCACTGAAATGTTACTCTGGAGAAAAGGAAAAAAAGGGGTGCTGTGAAATAAATAGATTCTTGATTTGAAATTACAGTGTAATTCGATATCGCAGTATGTTTTTAAATCATATAGAACAAACCGATGGGATGATTTTATATGTACACGTTGAAATTTCTGAGAAATAAGGAAAGCATTTCCGGTACGTATGATATATTTTAGTTACAGACCCAACACAGAGCGATGTGTTTTATCACAAACATCTTTCAGCTTATCAAAAGAATTCAATTTAGACCATGGTGGCTGGTTTACTGGATTCCAGTAAGTTAAACGGTTTTGTATTTCTAAGATTGAGATACAAAAAATAGATTTTTTCACCTGTTTTCAAACACAATTTTCACCATTAAAATGTACTAGGGTATTGGATTCCACGAGAGTTTCAATGTAACAACACATTTATGTTCCCTAGCAGACTTTTCTTCTTCTTCTGACAAACAAATTTTCATATCCTATCCCTGACAACGTAACTTTCCTTGTTCCGATGTTAAAATCCGCTTCTTTTGCCAAAACATAGCAGAGCTGACAAATATTTTTTCACTAGCATTTTTATGCAGATAAAATAGCAACAGAACGTTTAGTGTTCCGATTTGTAAGGGGAGTAAACGGTAGGGTAATCAGTCGTGCAGAATATTGGAACTAATAATACTGAAGGCAAGATAATTTGTACTCCATGGAAATGTCCATTTCAAAATTAAATGAGTAACTTCTTCACTTACATAGCAAACAGCAATTTTCGTTTCAGCAGCTACTGATGGCCCTTAAAAAGCCCACTACTTCATTCATTAAAATCTGTACTTTGTTAAATATGGCGATTCATGTGAAAGTTTCATAAATTGATCATATGAAAAATAATCTTCCCTTTGCGGGCTATGGTTTGATAAACTCTTGCTTCAATACCTCCAATCATTTAAGAGATATAAGGGATTTTATGAATATTTCTTTCCGTTTTATTCGCTGATAGGGAACAAGTGCCTTACATACAACCCCTTACCTTGAATCTGGTAATAGAAAGCGAAATCCTTCCAACTTAAAAGAATAATTCAATATTTTAGCTACATTTCATCCGCAGCAATATGTGACCTAACTTGCACCAAACGCAAGTTCATAGCGACCTCTATTTTTCAATTCAAAATTTTCGGATTTCTTACAGTACTATACTGAATCCGTTAATACGACGAGAACTATAACCACAAACAAAATAGTAGAAGAATGCAGCTATAAGATGCGCGAGAGACGCTTCCGCGCCCCATCTTGCACCGTGTGGGAGCCGCAGCCGACTGACGTGCGCGCCGGGCGCCATCCGAGAAACTTGTCGCGAACCGTGCTCCGTGTGAGAGTGGCTGTACGGAGGTTTCCCGTCTGTATGCCTTTGTCTGTGGCTGCGCCCGGGTAGAGCGGGAGGCTGTTGCCCTCAGCCCCTGGCCGCAGCGGACGTAGCTGTACCCGAGGGACCTGCGCCTAATACGTGTCTTACCTGCGGTCTGTCAAGTGCTTTCTGGGTGGCAAACCGGCCCACTGCACACCAGAGGTGCCATCTCAGATTTCCACTGCCTTCTGTCACAGACAAATATATACAGATGGGAAACCTCCGTAAGGGCCCGGTCCTACGCTCAGGGGTGCGGGGAGGGAGGTTTTCCAGCAGTTCCGTAAGATGCCCCATGATGGCGCTGCGGTCAGAAGCAGCTCTTTAAACTGGCCAGAGCAGGCGGCAGGTAGCGGCTGCCCCCACCACCACCTCCCCTCACAGCCGTGGCCTCGTGGCAGGCGGCACGAGCTCTCCCCTCGGCCTCCCCTCCACGCTACCCTCTGACGTGCGAGAGGCACCCTAAGCCAGCAATCTGCCTGACACCTGCTAGCATCTTACGGAACTACGAGGGGAGCGTAGGACAGTGGTTTAGGTAGGGCTGCTACTCTGTATATGTTACTCTGTGCTTCTGTTAGCGTATTTAGGGCCGGTTGGTCAATGTCTCGTTAAGTTCTAGTTAAGATTTTAACCTGTCGTTAACGGAGAATTGCATTTGTCAATGTTCCGTTATTAGTTAACCTGACGTTAAGACCTCAAACTGGCCGTTAAGTTAACGAGTACAGTTCTGCTCGTTACACAGCTAACGACCAGTTAAGTTAGAATCTGAATGAAAATGGCAGGATTCCAAAGCGGTAAAATACCGCAATATAGCCTGTTGTTGTTGTTATGGTCTTCAGTCCGGAGACTGGTTTGATGCAGCTCTCCACCCTACTCTATCCTGAGCAATCCTTTTCATCTCCTCATAAGAACGGCAACCCACATCCACTTGAATCTGCTTACTATACGCGTCTCTTGGTCTCCCTCTGCGATTTTTACCCCACACACTTCCCTCCGATGCTAAATTTACGATTCCCCGATGTCTAAGAATGTGTCCTACCGAGTGATCCCTTCTTTTAGTCAGGGTATGCCAAGAATTCCTTTTCTCGCCAATTCTGTTCAGTACCTCTTCATTAGTTATGCGATCTATCCACCTAATCTTCAGCATATTCACGTGATAAAGACCGATTTATTGAACAAAATAACAGAAGCACTACATTTATGAAAAAGTAGTGTGGAAAGCAGCTGTATTGGAAAATTGTATCGTCATATTTCTTGCCCCATCCATGTCAGTAGCGATTAGATGAGTTTGATATATTGCAGATATGCAACATAACCTTAAAATTATTGTTGCGATATCAAAATACAGACTTGCAGGTAATGACTGGTTACGTGATAATCGGTATGATGAAATTGTTTGAATAAGAAATTTGGTTGAAAATTATGACAATGTCAATATTTTGGACGATCTAGAGGTCATTGCCCCTATAAGGCGTCCTAGACTTATTTATGTTCGTCTAAATCATTTTGAATGTTGGGATGATGCAGAATTTGATACTCGATTTCGTCTTCAAAAAGCCACTTTGGAAACTATCTGAAGAGCCCAACAGATAGTTACGTATTTTGTAAGTTATCAGTCGTAATAAGAAACAGAATACATTATTTATGTCTGCAAGCTTATTAATTCAGTATTTACTTATGCTTCTTGCGCCTAGTGTAAGTCCGAAAATCTGATTTCTTCCTCCGATCTACAGGAACAGTGCAGTTTCGCCTATGTGCAAGTTATTGCTTGCACTAACACACCACGCACCCCCTCAGGGGCTCAGCATTAATTTGCTGAGTACGGGCTTGGGGAACCCGGGGTCCTGAGCTGTGGGCTGTGTTGCGCCAACAGTCCGCTACACCGTAAGCTCTGTGCGTGCTTCAACGACCATCGTTCGGCGCGACGGTGGAACGTTGTACGTTTCAGAGCCCGGGGATCTTGGCTTAATCGCCCGGGTCGTGAGGACGGTACAAACCTCTATAAAAACCCCTCAATCTCAAGGTGTGCTACGTGCCGAGGAGATGCATGGCTGTTGAGGTTGAACAGCCGCTAGCGAGCAACCTCTGAGGAACCTGCCTCACCTCAGTTGTATAAGGCTTACCCAGGCAAGCGGGGCTCTGCCTGGGTGGACCCTTATTTCCCTAGCTGCTCATGGGAACACGATGAAAAGACCACGAAACGTTGGCGGACGTACAACCGCCGTCTCTAAGCGCGGTAGAAGCGACTACAATGCTGAACAGTATGCCCCCAAACGTTTCCTTCCCTGTCTACACCATGGGAGGAACGTAGGGCCAAAACTCAAGGTGAAGCTTACGCCCCGAAGTATTTAGTGTGCAGCCGTACAGATGGGGAATCTTTCATGTCCACGAAGCCAATGTTCTTCGTGGACCATTTGGAAGACAAATATGGTGAGGTCGATGGGTTGTCAAAGATGAGGTCTGGATTCGTTTTAATAACGACGTCATCCCCGGCTCAGTCACGGGCTTTGTTAGCCTGTGACAAGCTGGGTGATGTTTCCGTTTCCATTACACCACATAAGACCTTAAACATGGTCCAGGGCATCATTTTCCACAGAGATCTGCTGTTGCAATCAGACGATGAATTGAGAGCAAACTTGGAGCGGCAAGGTGTGCACTTCATCCGCCGTATCTATAGGGGTCCGAGGGACAAGAGGGTTGCCACCGGTGCCTTCATCCTGGCTTTCGAGGGCGATTCATTGCCTGAGAAGGTCAAGGTGATGGTTTACCGGGTCGACATCAAGCCTTACCCTTCCTCCCCCTATGCGCTGCTTCAAGTGCTGGAGGTTTGGTCACATGTCCTCCCAATGTGACGCCAACCCAACATGTCGGGAGTGTGGGCGTGCATCCCATCCAGACGCCCCCTGTACCCCACCTCCAGTGTGTGTCAATTGCAATCAGCAGCATCCTCCTTGTTTGCCCGACTGTACTGTACTCCACAAAGAGCGCAAGATCATGGAGTATAAGACCCTGGACTGGCTGACATACGCAGAGGCCAGACGTAAATATATGAAGCTCCATCCTGTCACCATGACAACGTCTTATGCCACAGTAGCTTCGTCAGTCTCCAGACCATCTGTACCACGAATGCCAGCAGGCCCCCAGGCCCGAACCACTGCACCTGCCCCCTTGACAGTTGGGGGTGCTACTCCTTCGGTTGCTCCCACACTTTTCACGTTGGGAGCAACAGATAAGCCATTGCGGGGGACGTCGGTCCCCACCCCAGCGCCGGAGAAACAACAGCCTTCTCCGGCATTCCTCTCGCCCGGAAGGCGTCCCACGGGACACTCCCTTCCGAGGCTTCTCTTCGTGGGAAAGTGGATCCCAGCAAATGGCTGAAGGATCCCGCGGCTGCTGATCGAGGGGCCTCCACCTCTTCGTCGGCAGCTGCAGCCCCTGTTGAGAAGCCCCCACGGCCCTTAACACCCAAGGGCCAGCGAGAGGGCAAAAAGAAAGAGAGAAAGAAAAAGGATTCTTTGGTGGCTTCCAAGCCACCCACACCCACATCCTCTGCTTCAGAGGATGAAGTCGAGATCCTTGCCTCCGCTGAGGATCTCGCACTTCTTGATTCGCCCGAATGTAGGAACTCTGCACATCCAGAATCACCTATGGTCTTAGATTCTGTAGATCCTGAACATAAGGCGGCAGATGTTCCTATGGAATGATCTTCTTTCCTTTCTTTTGTTTTATGGCTTTACAGCGAGTAGAAAGAGTTATTCTCCAGTGGAATTGCGGCGGCTTCTTTAATCGCCTGGCCGAGCTGCGCCAATTACTGTGGCACTACCCTGCACTTTGTATTGCCCTACAGGAGACATGGTTTCCAGCACAGCGCACCCCTGCCCTCCGTGGGTATCGGGGCTACTACCGCAACAGGACCCTTTACGACAGGGTGTCTGGCGGTGTCTGCCTATATATCCTGGACACTGTCCCAAGTGCCCCCGTACCCCTCACAACTACTCTTGAGGCAGTGGCTGTCAGAATTCGGGTAACGCAAGAATTCACTGTCTGCAGCTTGTACCTTCCTCCGGATGAGGCCGTGTCTCTCAACACCCTTACCGCTCTGGTCTCGCAACTTCCCCCACCATTCCTCCTTTTGGGGGACTTCAACGCCCACAACCCTTTGTGGGGTGGACTCCAGAGCACAGGCCGCGGTAGGGATGTTGAGACATTAGTGGTGCAACAAGACCTTTGCTTCCTGAATACAGGTGTCCCCACGCATTTTAGCGTGGCACAGGGCACGTATTCAACGATCGACCTCTCCGTCTGCAGCCCCAGCCTTCGACCACACCTCGGTTGGCGTGTGCATGAGGACCTGTGTGGCAGCGACCACTTTCCCATCTTTGTGTCGCTCCCGCAGTACCAAGCTGCAGACAGCTTACCCCGTTGGTGTCTCCGTAGGGCTGACAGGCCAGTCTATACTTCAACCGCTGTCATCACTGCTCCACTGCCAGATGACATTGACAATGCAGTCCAGCAGGTGACTGATAGTATTGTCAGAGCCACTGAGGTAGCAGTTCCGCAAACCACCGGTTCCACTAGGAGTAGGTCCGTGCCTTGGTGGACACCGGAGATTGCTGAGGCTATCCGGGAACGTCGGCGAGCGCTCCAGCGCCATCGACGCCACCCATCGATGGAGAATTTTGTGGCCTTTAAACGGCTCCGTGCGCGTGCTCGACGACTAATACAGCAGAGCAAGCAGGATTCCTGGGAGCGGTATGTAGCCAGTATCGGCTCCCGCACCTCCCTGACTAAGGTATGGACGCAAGTCCGACGCGTCTTCGGATACCGCCCGCCGACAGGAATCCCGTCCCTCACCATCCAGGGTGTCCTCTGCACGCTCCCGACAGCTATCGCCGAGCACATGGCAGACCACTACGCACAATGCTCTGCGACTGCCATGTACAGTGATGACTTCCGCTCCCTCAAAGAGCGGGCCGAGCGGAAACAGCTCTCTTTCCGCACTCGTCGTTGGGAAATATACAACGACCCGTTTACTGAGTGGGAGTTCCGAACTGCCCTTGCAGCGTGTCCTGATACAACTCCAGGACCTGATAGGATTCACGGCCAATTCCTCCGACACCTTTCACCAGAGTTTCAACGCCGCATTCTCGCCCTGTTTAACCATCTATGGGCAGAGGGCACTTTCCCGTCACAGTGGCGGGAAAGCACTATCATCCCGGTGCTGAAACCTGGTGCAGATCCCCTGGTGGCTGACAATTACCGTCCGATCAGCCTCACCAACGTTCTCTGCAAGCTCTTCGAACGTATGGTGAGTCGGCGGCTTATGTGGATCCTTGAAGAGCGCGGACTCCTTGCTCCACAACAAGGGGGCTTTCGCCAGGGCCGTTCTACCATTGACAACCTCGTGTCATTGGAGTCGGCCATTCGCACTGCCTTCGCTAGGCGTGAACATTTAGTTGCTGTATTTTTCGACCTTCGAAAGGCATATGACACCACCTGGCGCCACCATATTTTAACAACTCTTCATGACTGGGGCCTACGGGGTGCCCTTCCTATTTTTATTCACAATTTCCTCTCCCATCGCTCGTTCCGGGTGAGGGTTGGGGCGTCTTTTAGCTCCCCACGTATTCAAGAGAACGGTGTCCCACAGGGCTCCGTCCTCAGCGTTTCATTGTTTTTAGTGGCGATAAATGGTCTTGCTGCGGCTGTGGGGTCATCGGTCAGTTGCTCCCTGTTCGCCGATGACTTCTGCTTGTATTTCAGCTCAGTTAGCATCGGCGTAGCTGAACGGCGGCTGCAGGGTGCCATCCGAAAGGCCCACTCATGGGCTTCTACTCACGGTTTTCAGTTCTCCGCCCGAAAAACCTGCGTGATGCACTTCTGTCGCCGTCGGGTAGTTCACCCTGACCCAGAGCTCTACTTGGGTGGTGAACTACTTCAGGTCGAGGAAACACATCGCTTCCTGGGCATGGTGTTCGATGCCCGGCTGACTTGGGTGCCACACCTACGTCAGCTGCGACAGAAGTGTTGGCGGCATTTAAATGTTCTTAGATGCCTCAGCCATACTAGTTGGGGAGCAGCACGTTCAACCCTTCTTCAGCTCTACAAGTCTCTCATTCTGTCACGGCTTGATTACGGGAGCTTGGTGTATGACTCCGCAGCCCCTTCTGCCTTGCGGGTCCTAGACCCCGTTCACCACACAGGTGTGCGTCTCGCAACAGGGGCTTTTCGCACCAGTCCCGTAACGAGCCTTCTAGCTGAAGCTGGTGTTCCCCCTCTGCGGTACCGCCGGCAACGGTTGTTGGTGAGTTACGTTGCATGGGTTCATGCTTCACTCCGCCATCCGAACCACAGGCTTCTCTTCCCCCTTTCTGCACTCCATCCCCCACGACGTCGGCCCAGGTCGGGTCTCCCGATTGCGGTCCGTGTCCATTCCCTTCTCTCCTCACTTGATTCTTTACCCCTTCCTCCACCTTACCATTACTCCCCCCGTATCCCCCCCCCTGGAAAATTCCTCGCCTGGAGCTTCGGCTGGACTTGTCCCGGGATTCGAAAGCCTCGATTTCACCACTGCTTCTCCGTCGCCGGTTCCATGCACTGCTTAATACGTTTCATGGAGCAACCATCATCTACACGGACGGTTCTTTGGTCGATGGCCATGCTGGATATGCCTTTATGTATGATGACCACATCGAACAGCGGTCATTGCCTTGTGGAAGCTGCATCTTCACCGCAGAACTGGTCGGTATTTTGAGAGCTCTTGAACACCTCAGAGCTCGCCCCAGGGGGTCGTTCGTCATCTGTATTTACTCCCTGAGTGGCGTACAGGCCCTCGACCAGTTTCTGCCCAAACACACTGTGGTGCGAGCCATTCAAGATGCTGTATTCGCCCTTGGCGAGTCAGGCCGTTCTGTCGTTTTTGTTTGGACGCCAGGGCATGTAGGTATACCAGGCAATGAACGTGTGGATCAGCTGGCCAAGCAGGCCACCACTATGCGGTCCCTGGACATTGGCCTCCCAGTTTCCGACCTCCAAACCCAGTTGACCCGCAAAGTCTTAAGGGTTTGGAATTCGGAATGGGCAGACTCCACTGAACCAAATAAGCTCCGTGCTGTCAAGCCGTCTATCGCTGCATGGAAGACGTCCCTGAGGGCTTCTCGCAGGGAGTCGGTCGTCCATTGCCGACTCCGTATAGGCCATACTTGGCTCACGCATGGTCACCTTCTGCGTCGCGAGGACCCTCCGCAGTGTCGATGTGGTGCGCCTTTGACGGTCGCCTACATCTTAATTGAATGCCACAATTTAGCCGCAGTGAGACGAAATTTTAATATTCCTGACGTTTTGCAGCTTGCATTAGCTGACAACACCTCCATGGTTGACTCTATTTTACATTTTATGCGTGAGTGTGGACTTTACAAGTCCATTTAATGTTTGTGTTTCTCTGTCGTTTCTCTGTCCTCCGCCTGCTTAAGTCTGTTAGGTAGGTGGTTTTAGCGTGTTCCAGAGTGGCTGGGTGTGTTCCTTATATCCTTGTGACCACCCAGCAAAAACACTCTTGTGCTGTTTCAGCTGTTTTATCCCTTCTTCGTTTTTAATCGTATCCTTTCTTTCTATTACTCTGTAAGTTTTAAACTTTGACTTATTAATGCATTCACTTCGGATCGCTTAACAAAATGTTTTATCTTTTTGATTGGAACAAGGGACTGATAACCGTCGTAGTTTAGTCCCTTCCAAAACCCAACAACAACAACAACAACACCACGCACCATGCACTAACGCACCACTTGGCGGCATGTTATCGTACGTAGCACTTTTTCTGTCCTACATGTTCCATGGACAGCATTCAATTCTTTGCCACAATGTCGCTTCCTTTTCCTTCCGTCGGTTTCTTAAAATTCCAATGTGCCCTTATATGTCTCTATTATGGACGCAAGAATCTCGCACTAACTTCTTGTAAAATTCGAGCTTCTTTCACGTTTTTTTGTCTGCTAACCTCCTTCCTGATAGTCAAATATGGCAAACAGCTGTTTATTTAGACGGCACTTTCATTTGTTTCTATTGCCAACATGGTCGCAATATATCGCACCTTCTCGTTTTCTCCGGATAAGCAAACGAGAGGTGTATCTGGCAATGACAATGGCAATGCACTTAACGAGCAGATTTAACTGGACGTTAAAGGAATCTTCTCGTTTACTAACGAGAAGATTAACGACAGATGGACGAACAAGACAGTTCAAGGTTCTGTGCGTTAATCTTATGAGAAATATTAAACACTTGCTTTCTATGTTTATATCAAATTTCAACCTTAAAGATTCTTTAATTATTGCTACTTATATGTGACGATGAAATAAACAAATTACTTGTTCGAAAGTTTTAATGTGGAGAGGTATGCAAACACGTGAAGACTACTTCCTGCAAACATTTCATTCAGATTGGTTAATACTGATGACAAAAAGTTGACACTGAATAATTGCAGATACATACAGCCATTAAAATTTACTTACGCAAAAGGTTTTCTCTACTTGCTTGTATGAGGCTTCTTGTAATACCGACACCAGGGCAGCCTTTCTGAATAAAAATCCAATGGCGCACTTCTGGAGGAGGAGCAGTGCTACAATATCTGAGTGAGAGTCGCTGCTTATTTCTTTCGAAATATTTACTTGTACTAAACAAGCTTTCACTATTCCATAATATATATTTACACAGTAAACAGGCAAAGTAATTGATCTCCAACGATGGCTGCCAATTGTTTCGTCAGTTTTGCTGGAAATCATGCTGGTTGTTTCTCCCTGTTTGAGTTTATGTCAAGTTTGGAGTAAAAGTGGTTCTGTTTGCTGGTGATAGAAATCAGCAAATATCTTTGGCTTCTTGCGGTGTGCCACAGTACCTTACACAGTCAGTATTTCAAATATTTCTTAGACAGTGACTAAAACTTATATCTAATTACCCATTCTTCTCTTTCTCACTCGGTGCATATAGTCTAGTAGTTAGGATTTATATAGTCTGTCAGACGTAGATTTCGTGATTTAGGGAAAGTGTGTATAGTAATCCGTGTTTATAGGCTAAATTTTGTTTCCGTGTGCGTGTTTTTTAGGCCTAATTTTTGTTTTCGTGACCGAGTTTCTTTATATCCAGTGCCCTTTCAGTTAATTATATTTGCGTGAACAGATTTTGGTGTCTCTTGGTGTAACTTTCATATTTTGGTTACTACTTAATCAAGGTTTTTAACGATTTCTACTTTTACCATGAGTGAGAAGTGTGTGACATGCCGTAAGATCGTTAGTTCCGGGGTGTGGTGTGATGGTTGTAGTGGTTTCTTTCATTGGGGCGAATGTAGTGGCGTGGGAAATGGGGATATAAATGAGGCTCACCAGTGGTTTTGTAGGATGTGCAATAGAGATAGGAAAATAATGGAACAGGAGGGGAACATTGCAGCTCTTCACGCTGAATTAATAAGGCAAGGGAGACTCTGAGCACATTATGGAGGGTGAAGGGTGAACAGCGGTGGGAAGTGGCCATGATCGACATGTTCGGCCTCATTTGAACTCTTCTGTCAGGCGAGTAAACTTAGAGTTGGAACGGCTACTCATGTCAGATATGGGGTCCCCTATTGGTTTGATTTCTGTGGATGATATCTGTAGGTGGGACTACACTAGGCATGGCCTTCACGTCAACAGGAAAGGGAAAGGAAAACTGTCTGGGTTGATTGCAAGTAACTTACAGGGGGAAACTGTCACAAATGGTAAAATACCAGTGGTTACAGGTGTCAGAGGGATGCCTTTTTTAGGATAGGGGGGGGGGGGGAAAGAAAACCAGTTTTGAGAGAGCTTGGAAGACACACTCAGTTTGGAAAAACAGATAAACGGGAGATAGATTTTAGCAAACAATGTTTAACAGAAAGTACTCAGAAACTTTCAGTAAATCTTAGTCAAACCGTTAGTATGCAATGTCAGTTATCTTTATTACATCAAAATATTCCAGGACTCAGAAATAAACTTGATTAACTACTCATTTGTATTGATGAAATAGATTCCTCTAACCCAATTGACAAAATGTGCCTCTCTGAACATCATGTGGCCACTGGTATAGATATGTTAAACATTCCAGGATTGAATTTAGCTTCACACTACTGTAGAGTAGATATGGAATTGCCACATGTATTGAAAACTGCCATAAATTCAAGAATATTGATATAAATAAATTATGTCTAGAGCAGCATTTAGAAGCTTGTGCAACAGAACTAGAGTTCCATAACAGATGCTATATAATAGTAACTATGTACCGAGTACCTGCAGAAAATTATAATCTATTCCTAAATCAACTGGAAGCTCTATTGGGGTTTTTAACAGGAAGAAATAAAGAAATCCTGGTTGCTGGTGACTTTAATACAGATTTTCTTATGCAGTCCTCCAGTAAACATTTATTGCAATCAGTAACTTTGTCTGTCAACCTAATACATACTGTAAACTTTCCAACTAGGATAACTAAAACCTCTAGGACAGCAATTGATAATTTTTATAGACAAATCAAAGGAACAAAATCATATCATAAAACCAATAATAAATGGCCTATCAGATCATGATATGCAGCTCCTTGTTTTAGGTATAGATTCTAAACAGATTATGAAGACTGCAAAATCTTCATACAGGAGAGTAGTCAACCCACCAAAAATTGAAAATTTTAGGAAACTCCTGAAAGACATGAACTGGAAAGATGTATATAGTGCTCATGGCATGAATGAAAAATATAACGTATTCATTAATAATGTTAGTATCATGTTTGAAAACTGTTTTCCTTTAAAAGTAACTCGAATTAATCAATAGTCTATAATAAAACCATGGATTACACAAGGAATAAAGATTTCATGTAAGACAAAAAGGAATATGTATCTATCAGCCAAGAGTAGTTGCAATGATGATGATTTAGTTAAATATAAGGAATACTGTAAAATATTTAAAGAAGTTATTGAGGCATATAAACAAATGCACTATGAGAAGAAGATAGCAACATCAGGAAACCAAATAAAAACAATATGGGATATAGTGAAAGAGGAGATTGGTAGAACCGGAAAGGAACAAGAGCAGGTAGTATTAAGAGTAGATGAGACATTAGTAACTGATGGGCATAGTGTGGTAAATCTATTTAACAAGTACTTTATATCTGTTACTGATAGTATGGGATTGTCTAGGTCAGTAAATAATGCCCTTGAATATTTGAAACTAGCATTTACAAATAACTTCACATGCATGAATATGTCACTCACTTCACCACAAGAAATAACTTCCATAATAAAATTTTTAAAAACAAAACATTCTAGTGGTTACAATAAAATATCAACAAAGTTATTTAACGCATGTTCTTGTGAACTTAGCACAATTTTAAGTTATTTGTGTAACCTGTCTATTATAACTGGCACATTTCCTGATTGGCTAAAATATGCGGATATTAAACCTCTATTCAAGAAGGGGGATAAAGAGATACCATCAAACTACAGACCGATTTCACTTTTGTCAGCATTCTCAAATATTCTAAAAAACGTAATGTACAAGCAGCTTCTCAACCACCTGACCATGAATGACATATTGTGCAAAACACGGTTAGGATTTCTGAAAGGTTCCGATATCGAGAAGGCTATCTACACTTACAGTGAGAATGTATTTAATTCATTAGATAATAAATAGCAAGCAGCAGGTATTTTCTGTGATTTGTCAAAGGCATTTGATTGTGTGAACCATAACATCCTTTAAGTAAATTAGAATTCTATGGGGTCAAGGGAAATGCTGCAAAATGGTTCAAGTTGTACCTCACTAACAGGAAATAGAGGGTGTCAGTGCAAGGGAAAGTGAATTAAGCCAACAGTCATCATCGGATTGGGAAGAAATTACATGTGGTGTCCCACAAAGATCCATCTTAGGGCTATTGCTTTTTGTTGTGTACATTAATGACCTCTCATCAGGTACACTACCAGAAGCAGAGTTCGTTTTGTCTGCAGATGATACAAGTATTGACATAAATAGTACGTCAAGTATAGTTATAGAAAGGTCTGCTAATGATATTTTCATGAACAACAATAAACAGTTTAAAGCCAATTCATTGTCATTAAACTTTGCAAAGACTCACTACATGCAGTTCAGAACATGTAAGAGATTTCCCGACAGCATATGCATTAAGCATGGAGAAGAGCAGGTGGAAGAGGTTGACAGTCTTAAATTCCTGAGATTAAAGCTTGATCATAAATTTAGTTGGGAGGAGCACACCATAGAACTGCAGAAACAACTCAACAAATCTGTATTTATAATACGAGTGTTATCAGACATAGGAGACATAAAAATAACAAAGCTTGCTTACTTTCATTCCATAATGTCATACGGTATAATATTTTTGGGTAACCCTTCAAGTCAGTCAAAAGTCTTCAGAGTCCAAAAGCGTGTATTACGTACTATTTGTGGAGTGCACAGACGTCCTGTAGAAGCCTCTTCAAAGAACTGGGTATACTAACTACTGCCTCTCAGTATATTTATTCCTTAATGAAATTTGTCATAAATAATATATCCCTTTTCCCAAACAGCAGCTCAGTTCATACATACAATACTAGGAATAAAAATGATCTACACAAGGACTTAAAAGCACTTACTTTAGTTCAAAAAGGGGCCCACTACTCAGGAACACACATTTTCAATAATTTACCATTAAGTATGAAACATTTAGCTACAAATAAAGATCAGTTTAAGAGGAACCTAAAAGATTTTCT
Source organism: Locusta migratoria (assembly GCA_026315105.1). Lineage (NCBI taxonomy): Eukaryota > Metazoa > Arthropoda > Insecta > Orthoptera > Acrididae > Locusta > Locusta migratoria. Next base: position 3,816,107 of record CM048752.1, on the reverse strand, counting down.
AGTATTTAAAAAAACCTTTAAAATGTGTGTATCTGTATTTATATTATTAGTATTATCTATTATTCATCTATTATTCAGCTTGTAAATTTTGTTATTTGACATGTTCCACATCCACGAGGATCTCCTCAACATGGATCTATGGAACGAAAAACTAACCTAATCTAATCACAGTTTTGTAGCTAGCTGAAAACCCACAGTTACCCGGATTTTTATTTAATCACTAAAGCCTTAAGTTAGTGTGATTGATTGATTTTTTTAAAATTAAATGCATGTGACCAAACTGCAGTAGCCATGTCCCTAGGCTGACAAACTACTTACACTAACTTATGCTAAGGGCAACACGCAGCCGCGACGGAGTGGTCGAGCGCATTGAGGCGCTATGCTCCTATGCTCGCGCTGTTCGCCGTCGGAGCTTTGAATCCTCCGTCGGGCATGGATGTTAGTGTTGTCTTCAGTATAAGTTAGTTTATAAGTAATTTGTAAGTTTAGGGACTGATGACCCCGCAGCTAAGTCCCATAAGCTCTACAAACATTTGAACTTTTTTTTTTGACAAAACTCACAGTCCTGCCCGAGCCTTCAGTTAGTACTTTTCTTATCCCTTTTCTCTTTGTCCTTCCCCATTTTTATGTTATTTGTTGTTTTGTGGGCTTCAATCCGGAGACTGGTTTGATGCAGCTCTCTATCCTGAGCAAGCCTTTTCCTCTCCTCATATGAACGGCAACCCACATCCACTTGAATCTGCTTACTATACACGTCTCTTCGTCTCTCTCTGCGATTTTTACCCCACACACTTCCCGTCAATGCTAAATTTACAATTCCTCGATGTCTAAGAAAGTGTCCTACCAAGCGATCCCTTCTTTTAGTCAAGGTATGCCAAAAATTCCTTTTCTCGCCAATTCTGTTCAGTACCTCTTCATTAGTTATGTGATCTACCCACCTAATCTTCAGCATTCTTCTGTAGCTCCACATTTCAAAAGCCTCTATTCTCTTCCTGCCCGCACTGCTTAACGTCCATGTTTCACTCCCGTACAAAGCAACACTCCATACAAATGCCTTCAGAAAAGACTTCCTTACACTTAAATTAATATTCGATGTTAGCAAATTTCTCTTTTTCAAAAATGCTTTCCTTCCCATTGCCATTCTGCATTTTATATCATCTGTACAGCGACCATCGCACGTTATTTTACTACCCAACTAACACAACCTATCTACCACCTTCACTGTTTCTTTACCTAATCTAATTCCTTCAGCATCGGCTGATTTTCTAAGACCGCATTCCAGTATTTTTGTTTTGCTCTTGTTAATGTTCATTTTATACGCTCTCTTCAACACGCTGTCCATTCCATTCAACTGCTCTTCCAGGTCCTTTGCTGTCTCTGACAGAATTACAATGTCATCAATGTTTTTATTTCTTCCCCCTGAACATTAATCCCTATTCCAAATTTTTCCTTCCTTTCCTTCACCGCCTGCTCGCTGTACAAATTGAATAACATCGGAGAAAGGCTACAACCCTGTCTTACTCCCTTCCCAACTGATGCTTCATTTTCATGCCCTTCGAGTCTAATAACTGCGGTCTGGCTTTTGTACAAGTTGTAAATAACTCTCCTTTCCCTGTATTTTACCCCTGCTGACTTCAGAATTAGAAAGAGTGTATTCCAGTCAACATTGTCAAACGCTTTCTCCAAATCTAGAAAAGCTAAAAATGTAGGTTTGCCTTTTCTGAATCTATCTTTTAAGATAAGACGTAAAGTGAGTTTTGCCTCCCGAGTTCCTACGTTCCTCCTGAATCCAAACTGATCTTCCCCGAGGTCAGCTTCTACCAGCTTTTCCATTCTCCTGTAGACAATTCGTGTAAAAATTTTGCAACCATGACTTATCAAACTGATGGTTCTGTAATTTTCACACCTGTCTGCGCCTGATTTCTTTGGAATGGGGATTATTACATTTTTCTGAAAGTCTGAGGGTATTTCGCCTGTCTCATACATCCTACTCACCAGTTCAAATAGTCTTGTCATGGCTGGCTCTCCCAGAGACTTTAGTAGCTCTGTAGGTATGTCATCTACTCCTGGGGCCTTGTTCCGAACTAGGTCTTTCAGGGCTCTGTCAAATTCATCTCTCAGTATAGTATCTCCTATTTCATCTTGATCTACTTCCTCTTCCCTTCCAACAACATCGGCTCTAAGTTCATTTCCTTTGTAGAGCTGCTCTATGTACTCTTTCCACCTTTCAGCTTTCCCTTCTTTGCTGAGAACTGGTTTCCCATCTGAGTTCTTGATATTCGTAGAGTTGCTTTTCTTGTCGCCAAATGTCTCTTTTTATTTTCCTGTAGGCGGTATCTACTTTTTCCCTTCTTATACATTCTTCTACAGATTTGCATTTGGCTTCTAGCCACTCCTGCTTAACCATTTTGCACTTCCTGTCAATCTCATTTCTTAGTCGTCTGTACTCGATTTTGCCTGTTTCATTTACTGCATTTTTATATTTTCTCCTTTGATCAATTAATATTTCATCAGTTAATTTTATATTTATGATAAAATATATAAGATATAAGACTGTCCTGCATAATGTATAAAATTATAAGCAAAGAAAGATAGTAATCAAAATACAATGATAGGTAGCATTCATACATTCATGTACAGTAATTCAAAACGTGACTATAAAAAATATTTCTTGTTACTTGTCCAGGATCTAGAATGCATAAATTCTTTGGTAATCTCACCCCTCAGCAAGCGACATAAAATTGACCCTGTGTGGAGATATCAAATCCACTCCGAAGTATTCAATAGATCGTCGTGTGATTTATTAATCATAACAGAAAGTGCAAGTCTCACTTGAAACTTCAGTGTCTTGAAGTTAAAAGGCGGATTTGCCGGAAATATTGGCTACTCGTTGGATGTACACCATTTCATCCTCTTTCTTTCCTTGTAGCTTTACAGACGTCCCTTGCCTTCGCCTGTAGCCACGTGCGCTTGTCAACAGCACAGTCAGCTTTCAGACATTTCCTTGAGCTGACTGGAATACAGGAGTGTATATAAGAAGTGGATTAAAACGTGGTGCCTGAGGAGACAAGTATTTGCCCATCGCAGTATGTATGATGTATTTATTGAATTACGTGTTGTACAACTGTATAATTGCCCATTCGCATAAGTGCTGTACGTCTGTAAAATGTGTTGCGAGTGCGGTTAGTAGTAAGGAAGTGACAGACTGAAAGCTGGTGCGTGATAGCGCGGTTACTGTTCATGTCTTCATCAGCTGCAAGTACCCAGGTTTGCCCGGGTCTAAAATAAGGTTTCCTGTGGAAGCGCACAAAACCGTTTATTTGCATGTAATAAAAGGGTACATCTATGTTAAGGCAAGTTGATAAACAACATTTTTGGCAGTTCCATTTGGAGTAAGTACAAAAGATGTTCGTCTTTGCCACTCTGGAGCAGGCCATACACAACTGTCCTTGAGAGAAGCACGGTGTCTGCAAGTCTACAACAGCTATCCCAAGGGCCTGGCTCTGTGACTTGTTGAGTGTTATGGCAAAGCACAGTTTCAAAGTAAAGTACTCTCCCCCATGCACCGAACGAAATTTTATGTATGTATGTTCTCAAGGTCAAGTGTAAAAATTTCATCAGGATCGGAGCAAAACTTTGGATTTTGGCGAAATCCATAAGTACCCTCCAAATTTTAAGTTTTGAAGGTCAATTGTGCAAAATTTCATCAAAATCAGTGCGCAGATATGGATTTACAGGGACACACGCACTTTCACTTTTTCTCAAATTTTCCTGTTTAAGAACCTTCCCCGTGCAATTCTGTGTACCAAATTTCACGTTATTTGGTAGTCTGGATCTTGAGTTATTAGAGAACAGACAGACAGACAACAAAGGCGTCTTATAAGTGTAGAGATATCTCATGAACTATGTGTCGGACTGTGGTACAACTTGGAAAGTACCATCATTTGCATGTGTGTATAGTGTCTGTGAAATTATAAAATATAACATCATACCGAATGCGGCTGTTTTACTCCATGACTAGCTCAAAATCAAAATCAAACAGCGCAAAAGTTGTAAGCGAGTAGAAGTTTAATAAAGGTTTCAAATTATGTTTAAAGTTTGTTGCAAGTCGCTAATACTCTTTCTCATATGGCGTATTTTGAAAGTATCGTCTCATTATGTCGCAGTTTCTTGAAACTTGTATTGTTCGTGACGTTATAGCTCGTCAATCATTTGTATTATGTGCTTCTTACCCATACAGCACAGCAGTGGCGTAGCTATCACAGGGCTAGGCGGGGCCCCCGAGCTCCAGGGGCCCCTCGGCCTTCGTGCGCCATCTTCGAAAATAGTTACAGTAGAGCGTCGAATTATTATTATTATTATTATTATTATTATTATTATACCTCTATAATCTGCCCCCTCCCTCAAACCAAATTTCCCACAAAGCCGAACTGGACCACTGGGTGCAGGAACGTTGCTTGTAATGTAGCCTCCACTTGACACGGCGCCATTCGGTGCCGCTGCTGGCCGGCCAAGCCGCCAATCGCCATGTACAACCACTGGACTGGTTCACTTCAGTCGGCGTAGCAGCAAAAGTAGCGGCAGCTTGAAAGCTACTCAAAGTAGCAGCTGCGTCTTCCAAGTCATGGGGAGCCCATAGTAGGCGTGCGAAACGGAGATTTTTCTCTGCTTTACGATGCGCGAGGCTGTTCTCCGTCGGGGGTTCTAATCCCCACTCGGGCATGGATGTTTGTGTCGTCTTTAGCATAAGTTTGTACTTTTAGGGATTGATGACCCCGCGGTTAAGTCCTTTAAGCTTTACACATATTTGTACATTTTGCCTCTGCTATACACATTACGTCACCGTCAAATTCAGCACAGTTCGCGCTCGGTCTCCTACGTGTTAAAGCAAATGTATTAGTTGCTGTTATTGTTTATTTTTATCTTCTATCACGTTTGTTCCATCTGGTTGACATTATTAATACAGAAATGTGCTGTTGCAGTCTGTAAAAAATGTAATAAATGACCCTTCAAAATTTTCGAAAAGACCCTGGAACGTGTACTTGATGGATTCAGTTTTATAGAAGAAGTGATAGTCGCGATATTAAAAACGCTAATATTAGTAACATTTATTTTAAAGAAGACGACTATTTACATTATCTTTACACTATCTCTAAGCATTACTGAGACTTCACCCAAACAATATCACAAAGCCAACTGGGTAGTTCCTACATTGCACCATTTTAGAGCCGGATCGTTGCGACTTCGTCTCCTTTCAAATAAACAAATGCCAGAAGATTGTGAAACACGTAAAAGCGCACTTAACAGGCTGGCTCTCACTTTCTCTGTTAAAAATCAAGTTGACTGCTTTATCACCGTGTACCCGTATTACTAATGCACTACAGCGAGTGTGACTTGTTTACACTGAAATGTCCGTCTCCTGTCACAATAATGCTGACTTGACTGTTCCCGGTTTGCTTCGCAGCAATGGGCCGTCGTTGAGTAATACTTATTTATTGTTTATTTTTACTAGTTTCTGCCTGCAACTTCATTCGCCTAGTATGGAGCAACTTACAAAACTATACCATGGGGTCGTTCTGTTTGTACTACCCAGGTCAAACTCTATCCTTTTGCAACATTCTGAAATCATAACAAACAAAATTTTAGTTATAATTATGTTAGAAAGTACGATTAAATATTATCTGCTACGTGACGAATAATTTACTTACTAGTATTTAGGGTTGCTATATTAAGTCTTCCAGTGGGCGGAATGGAGCTGATGATGTAGTTTTGCATTTGTACAGTTTTAAAGTGGGCCCCAGGGCCCTTGGCGACACAGCTACGCCGCTGCCTCACAGGAAGGAATATGTTGACATCGGCCCAGTAGTTGGGGAGGCAATGCGCAACAACGTCGCAAGATGCAGCAGTTTCCCGCGGCTGTTGTTGTTTATGAGGTCATACCTGCTGAACTGTGTGTTGTACGTCATTCTTACTCTTACGGCGACCGTCCACTAGGTCTGAAGTCATGTGTGAGAAATTTCATTAAGATTGGAACAAAACTGTTGATTTATATGCAGTACGTACACACAAACACACGGAATCACTGCTTTATATATGAAGAAGAAGAAAATTCGAATACAGACAAATCGTTTTCGGATCTAAGATTAAACACTCAAAATTTCTGAAACAGTCTTTTTTTTTTTAATTGAAGCTTTAGGGTGGAGTCTCTCGTTAAAATGAAAAGTAGCTGTTTTAAAGAGCTGAAAGTACAGTCGGTGACAGAACTGCAAAGCTTCGTTGCCCGTTTGGAAGTATAAACAGCTAGCGGACATGGTCGTACATACTCTCGATTACACGTCTATCTGATAGGGTTGCCAGATTGAACTCGAGGCAGGCCCCCCTCCCCCTTGTCCAATGACTCACCCCCCCCTCCCCAACTGCGACCAACTCCCCCCACAACCAAGTTTACACGTGAATTCTTAAAAAACCACCCTAATCATCTCCTCCCTCCCAGCAAGTATCCCCCCCTCACCTTGACACGCCGCAGCTGACCGGCCAGGCCGCCAGTTGCTGTGGATCAACATCGGCACACTGCAGTCGGCAGAAGTGGCAGCAGAAGTGGCGGCGGCATCAGAGCTGCTCACATCGACAGCTGCCTGAGCCTTCCAAGAGTTGCCGCTTGCGGCTCCGCGCACTGTGAAGGATCGCCCTGAGGGCATAAAATGATTAAACGTAATAGTGGTGTCCTTTCTATGAGACATAAATACGAGATTATTACTGTACTACAACAGATGCCTGTTGTTATAAATACATCTACTGTAAAGTACTTATTGCCAAATGAAACTGTACAATTCGATTATTCGAATAAACCAGTTTTCCGAACACCCACGTTCCACAATTAGTTCGGATAACCGAGGTTCTAATGTAATATCAATTAAACATTATACACCGAAGTACAGGATATCAACAACGATCGCGAATTGTATAGTGAATTGATCGACAATGCTATACTACGTACGGCGAGAGTTGAACATCTGACAGCTAGCAGCGCAGTTGCCGGGGAAGTGCAGTGGCCACTGACTGGTCCTTCGTTCTCCATTGTGTTGTACTTACGCGAAAATTACTTCACGGTCGTGACATAAGTAAATAACAGTACACTGCGGGAGATCTGGACAATGACATGATATCTTAAGAACCTATCATTACTTTTTATAACGCAAATTGAACCATTTACGTTTACGCATCCACCTACCGTGCCCAATGTGTAATTAAAAAATACTTCATACATTTTGGTGACGCGATCCTCGGTAGCAATAAATTAAAAAAAAAAAAAAAAGGCATATTTGTACACTTTGCTGACCAAATTTGTTCCGCTAACTAGTTTCGGCGATTACACCATTTTAAAAGCGTAAAATATGGGGCAAGTTACATTATATACATTTTCGTTGCTCCAGCTGCACAAAACATCTAATTTCTAGCGTAGTGCAGTGTGTTTTAACGGTCTCTTAATTTTTATTAGGTATTTGAGTCAATTGGATAAGATTAGATATGATCACCAATCACTTACTAATGCCGCCATTACTAGTTTACCACTAATCGAACTTACACCGAAGCAAATAAAATAATAGTAGTAAAATATTACAGTTACAGGCACATACCTTATTATTCATATTTTGCTGATGATCTCGCCGCATTCAGAAGAGTCTTGTTTTTAAGAGCCACGTTGTAGAAATCTTCGCATCTCATTTTAAAATTCATCTGAATACATATCTCGGCTTCCACAAGTTCAACGGACATTCTGTTTCTAGCATCCGACCATAATGCACTCATCACACTAAACACTCGTTCAACGTGCGCGTTACTGACAGGCATTGCAGGACGTGCTTCACTATATTGAACAAGTTTGGTGCATCTGCTTTTTCAAAAAACTCGCTCCACACTTCACAACAATTAGTTTCCTTCCTATCAAAATTTGATACTACAGACTTCAAAACAGAAAACTCGTGATACAGTTCGTTTCCATCAAAACTAATTTTCAATTTCTTTCCCACTTTGGCCAAGTCTTTAAATGAAAATAGTTTTGGTTGACATAAGTCTAGCACTGATACAACTTCATACACATTGTCATTCCCACTAAAGCTGTACCATTTACCAACATAGTTTAATAACCTGTCTTAAACAAGTGTGCACTCTTTTACTACAATATTCTTTCCTTCTTCTGTAAGGTGTTCTAAAGACATATTAACTTCAAATCCATAAAACTTATCCTCCTTACGACCCTCTATTTGTTTTTTCACTTCCAACATAATCAGGCAAAGTTGCTTTTAAAGCGCTCTGGTAGTGTTAGCGAATACTCGTTTATTTCGTCTTGTTGTGAACTAACAAACTTCCAAATTAGGGGATGTGTTTCTTCCTCACCCCATGCTAAATAAATCATCGTTAAAACTCGCCACATCTTAACAAGACGGTCCACAGCAGACTCCAAAGACAACCATCGCACTACAGTGTGTCGCAGTATTTCGCTGTAACCATGCTGAGCAAACTCGCAAAATGTTTTTAGTTCCTCCGAATTTTTTGATGATGAAGAAAAGTCTGAATATATTTTAAGAACTAGAGTTTCTACATCGTATTTTAGAATCTTGAATCCAAACTTAGCACAGTTATGTAAAATATGACAACAACAATTGGCTTTGATTAAGTTTTGATTTTCTTCTTTCAATTTAGTGAAGACAGAATTGTGTTTCCCGAAATTAATTGATGCATTGTCAGCTGAATACGAAACTACATTATTTAGTGTCAAACCATTATCACGTAAAATGGATTTTAGTTTGTTTGAGATGGCTTCTGCAGATTCGTTAACAGCTTCGTAGAAATCAAGAACTTCATTACATCTTCCGTTATCTTTGGAGAAGTATGTTACAACTATCGGATAATGTTTTTTATTGCCCATGTTTGAAGCGTCTGAACCTAATGAAAACGGAACATTTTGCTTTAATTTGCTTAGTAGCTTCTCTTTAGCATAAGGCAGAAGCACATTTTTTACTGATGCCTCGCTTTTTGTTCGGCCGCATCTTACTTTCGTTGCTACTGAGGAATCTCTAAAAACATACGGATGTAGTTTATTACCACAATCTTGAGAATTGTAAGAATGGTGGTGTTTCACACTATGGTAAGTCAAAGTTAATTCCGTTGCAGTGACTATGTCGTCTTCTGCAGAAAATTGTTTCGGCAAGAATTTAGAAAGCGACTGATTCTTCTTTTGTGTGGTATTATTCGCTTTGTGTCTTTCTGATTGTAAATGTTTATTCACAGCTTTCACTCCGTCGTACTTAACAGTAAATGAGATATTGCATATTCTGCACTTACACATACACTCATCAGTATCGACTTTTTGTAGCCACTCTTTATAATTTTCTTCCTGCAACCATTCTTCATGGATCGAACTTAGATATCGTCTCTTCATTTTACTGTTATTACTCACTAATCTGAGTTAATGTAAGCTTGTCTGTTCACACACGATCCGAGTATTCCAAAAATTGCCGGTAAACTGATAACAAACAATGAACGAACGAACACAAATAATAGACGTGCCAGTTGACACGTTGCCGCAACAGTGTTTGCTTAATACTGCGCTAGCCGATTACTACCGACGCAAGAATGAAAAGTTTTCAGAGGAAGAATAGAGAAGTAGCGTTTTGTTGCAATAAGAAATTGACATTTATATAAAGTTATTCATAATTACTAGAGAGGAGCCGACCGGGAATGGCCGAGCGCACTGAGGTGTCTAGCCACGGTGTGCGAGGCTGCTCCCGCCAGAGGTTCGAATCCCCCCCTAGGGCATGAATGTTGTGTTTGTCCTTAGTTTAAGTTACGTTAAGTTCGATGTAGATCATCGCTACATGAGCATAGTACTTAAAAAGAGTCGTAAAAAAATAAGGAAAAAAGGTAAGATGAAGGTTACTTTCAAGCCCGGAGATGAGTGATTGGCCCGTAGACCCGGAGAATTCATTCCAAACCCGGGCACTCCATGCGACGTCCGGAGATCTGGCAACTGTAGCTAAGTCACGTGCTATGATCAGCAGTTTAGTGCGTTAGCGATCATTGTATTGTATTCGTGATCTACCATTATTTTTACTTTAGTGACCAGCTCAAGTTGTGATGCAAATGCATTGTTTTACTGGACAAAATGGTCAATAAAGATAAGAGGAAGTATGCGAAGATATGGGAAACGGACCCTTGCTGAAAGGTAAGGTTGAAATTATTTCTTATTTTGAGTTATCTTTCGGTATTGCACCTCTACGTTCGTGTGGAGAGATGTTGCTAGTTCCTTTGTGCTGCAGCAAACGTAAGCCAGCCGTGAGGTAGCCGTTATTGTTTTCTGTTTTACTTTGTTCCACTTCGTTGCATGTACTTTTGTTTCCTGTCTGTGAAGTAACTGGACCTAACTTTTGCTGACAGTTTAAGTTTCGTGTAGAAACAGTGAGTTCTGCTTTCGCGGAAGCACGGAGCGTAGTATGCACTGTCGCCGCTGCAGGCGCCAGCGTCGCCTTCACCCCACCCCCCACGAGCTGTCTAAACGGAAAGTTGACTTTCAGAAATTAATAAAGTTCTGAAAACTTTTTATCGTCCAAGGGGGCCTCTAACGGGAATAATCAGTAGTTGCCTTGATTTCTGAACGAATATTCAGCCACAGTGAAAAGTAAACCCCCAAAATTTCGGAAGTTTTATAGTTTCTGTGCAATTATTCGGCGTAATTGAAGCACGCGATTCCACCCGTCAGCTTTGACTCATGACGTCATGAAATTGGCGAAAAACCCAAATTTCAGTCATAGCCAACTGCAAATAACAATTGTGTCAATTGCCGGCCGAGGAGACTGAGGCGCTCCAGTCACGGTCTGCACGGCCACTACGGTCGGGGGTTCGAATCCCCCCTCGGGCATGGATATTTGTGCCGTCTTAAGTCTTAGCTAGTTGATAAGTAGTTTGTAAGCTTAGGGACTGATGACCCTGTAGTTAAGTCCCATAAGCTATACAAACATTTGAACATTTTTTTTTAATTGTGTCAATTGATTAGTGTCATGCGGCTCATTAAAATTTTACTTCCCATGCTGACGGTCTGCCTTCCTTGACTTGGTTAATGTTTAGTAGAGACCTTAAAGTAAACACATAACGCTACTCCTGCTCTGTTGGTTTACACTTTACAGGTTCTTGATGTAGCCTCCCGCGCAGTAAAAGTATTTTTCGTCGTAAGTCAAACAACTCGCCACCACATAGTCCACTACACAACACGCCGATGCGGAGCTTCAACCTGACGGGAGTTACCGCGTGTTTCAATTACCCCGACTACTTCCAAAGAAACCGTTTATCCGTAAACCCAAAGGTTAACTGATGTCTAGGGTTGGCAGATCTCCGGGCGCCGCCCGGAGTGCCCGGGTTTGGAATGAATCCTCCGGGTCTACGGGCCAATCACTCTCATCTCCGGGCTTGAATGTAACCTTCATCTATTTTTTTTTTCTTTTCTTTTCTTTTTTTCCGACGCTTTTTAAGTACTATGCTCATCTAGCGACGATCTACATCGAACGTAACGTAACTTAAACTAAGGACGAACACAACATCCATGCCCTAGGGGCGGGATTCGAACCTCTGGCGGGAGCAGCCTCGCGCACAGTGGCAAGACGCCTCAGTGCGCTCGGCCATTCCCGCCCGGCTCCTCTCTAGTAATTATGAATAACTTTATATAAATGTCAATTTCTTATTGCAACAAAACGCTACTTTTCTATTCCTCCTCTGAAAACTTTTCATTCTTGCGTCGTTAGTAAGCGGCTAGCGCATTATTAAGCGAACACTGTTGCGGCAACGTGTCAACTGGCGACGTCTATTATTTGTGTTCGTTCGTTCATTGTTTATCAGTTTACCGGCAATTTTTGGAATACTCGGATCGCGTGTGAACAGAAGCTTACATTAACTCAGATTAGTGAGTAATAACAGTAAAATGAAGAGACGATATCTAAGTTCGTTCAGTGAAGAATGGTTGCAGGAAGAAAATTATAAAGAGTGGCTACAAAAAGTCGATACTGATGAGTGTATGTATAAATGCATAATATGCAATATCTCATTTACTGTTAAGTGCGACGGAGTGAAAGCTGTGAATAAACACTTACAATCAGAAAGACACAAAGCGAATATTACCACACAAAAGAAGAATCAGTCGCTTCTTAAATTCTTGCCGAAACAATTTTCTGCAGAAGACGACAAAGTTACTGCAACGGAATTAACTTTGACTTACCATGGTGTGAGACACCAGCATTCGTACAATTCTCAATATTGTGGTAATAAGCTATACCCTTGTGTTTTTAGAGATTCCTCAGTGGCAACGAAACTAAGATGCGGCTGAACAAAAAGCGAGGCATTAGTAAAAAATGTGCTTCTGCCTTATGCCAAAGAGAAGCTACTAAGCGAATTAAAGCAAAATGTCCCGTTTTCGTTTTTTTTTTTTTTTTTTTTTTTTTTTTTTTTTTTTTTTTTTTTTTTTTTTTTTTTTAATTCACGTGTAATCCTGGTTGTGGGGGGAATTGGTCGCTGTTGTGGGGTGGGGGGGGGGGGGTGAGTCATTGGCCAAGGGGGAGGGGGCACATCTGGTCTCCGGGCTTGCCTCGAGTTCAATCTGGCAACCTTAGTGATATCTAGAACACTGAAATTTACATCGATTGAGTACCAAAACGTTGCTATTTTCGTATAGAAAAACTACGTCAGAGAATGTCGTTTATTGAGAACACACCAGTAAAATAACCAGTTTGACGCAAAACGTATAGTAGACAAGTTGCACAACACCTTGTGTTTACAAAAAGGCAAAGAAAATAACAAAAACATAGCCAATTTTCAATCATATTTAAAACGTATGACTAACGCCCAACGTTAACTTTCTGCTGTCGATTGAATAAAACATATTCCATAACCTACACATTATCGAGATAGTACGTAATGAGTAGAAAAAAGTTGTATAAAGTTCACCAAAATTTGTTTACTCGGCGGGTATTTCTTAGTTAACTTTATACAGGCAAATGTAATCAAAATAGCAATGTTTTGGCTCCCAGTCGATGTAGTATTTCATCTGCATGCTTGGCACCGTTGGCGGGGCAGTGGATATCGCCACTCGAGTGTCAACAAAATCACACGGCTACTGCCTCTCTGTGCGCGGGTAGGTACGAGGGTCCATTACGTTCAATAATTCTGAAATAATTATGGAGAAACCAAACCGTTTCGTGTATTCAAAAGCACTCGGTATTACATAGGATATATACAATACGATGATCTTGATTTTTTTTTAAATCGTTTAGAAAACGATAATTTTAAAATTATGAAATGTAATGTTTTGCTTTGTTTCTCGCAGTCAGTTTCAGCAGAAAGCCTGCAAGCGGCAACGGCACTAATTTGGACACTTTTTCCGACATCAAAGTGGCGATGTGACCCGGTGGCAGCGCCGTCGTGTGTATGGGAGGGGGGGGGGGGGGGACCAGTACTGGCGTACACTCCGGTACCCTTACAAGTGGGCCCATCTGTCACCACGCAAACATGCGGCCATTATGAGGAGTACTAAAATCTTAATTTTAAATGCAAATACGATGTTCGCCGTCGTATTTGTGTGTTAGACAAAATCTACTTTTCTAACATGTCGGTTTTCGAGTATCACTTGCCTAACACGATGGATTACGAAAATTTGCTGTTCCAATTTAGTCAAATCTGTAAAATGAGATTGTCAGTACTATCGTAGTTTAATTTTTGTTGTTAGAGAGATGAGTTTTAAGAAATATGCAGAAATGTACTAGGCCGTGCGTACAACTGCCTAACACGAAACTTTGGCATTGCCTCCATTCCCACATTTTTTTTTTTTTTTTTTTTTTTTTTTTAATAACACTTGGAAAATTTCCGCACTTTTTGGTACAAAAAACGATAAACATATGTAAAGTAACGCTAAAATAGCGCTGATTTTAAGACAAGTCATGGACGGTTCAAAATTTACCTTTGTGAAAATTCTTAACTTTGCGTTCTCTTGACTCTAAGTTATCGCCAAATAATTTTCGATTTGGCCCCTCTTATCTTTCATGTGCAAACATACACACGTTAGATTAGAACACGTCAAACACTCATCATCAGACTTAGTGGAATTTAAAAATAATTTTTAAAAAGTCTTTAATTATTTTATCACCTAATATTTTGTATCGAAGCTGGCATCACCCTCGCATCTACAAATCCTCCCTCGCTCTCTATAACAGCGATAATGAGTAAAATATTTCATTCTGCACGAGTAGAATGTTCACGTCCAATGTTACATGTGTCATACGGGCAACAAGAAGCAGTTCCAGGTGAGTTCTGGGTATAGCGCATTCATTATCCAAGCCGTCGATGCAACGCTTTCTTACGACAGAGCCAGAAGACTACGCTTAAAAAAACAGTCCTCTGTAATTAAGAACAATTTCGCGAAGGTTCTTGTCATTATACACGCAGTGAGTTACGGGGAGTTACGGGGAAATTTGGGAGGTATGGACGATTATCGAAACTCTATTTATAGCCTGATGGCCACACCCGATTTACGAGTGATTAAATGTATAGCAATTCAGGTGTTCGATCGCTCTTCTGCTGAACATCTGAAAGGACGAACTATTTTCTGTTGTATAAAAAAGGATACCTTAATTCATGTAAATACATAATAATGTCAGTTCTTTTCATTTCAAACGACCCAATTTTACAGTGAATCACAAAATTTTATGAAAATAAAACGTGTTTTAAAATAGATATTACAACTGTTGAATAAGCACTTTTAGCTAGTTTAAACTTCGTTAAGATAAACATAAACTGGCTGTTACCGAATAAAATAGTAGTAGTTTGAAAATGAGAAACATGAGTAAATACCTGGACTTGACTTACTTTCTGTCGTTCCCTCTGGAACATAGGACCGAAACGAAATCTCTCCAGCTGCTGCGAATTTTAGCAAGTCTCTTCACTTCACTCCAGGTTTTCCAATCCTCTGCAGCTTCTCTGTGGATTGTTCTCTTCCAGGTGTGTTTGGGACGACTGCGTTTCCTAACTCCTTGAGGGATCCAGTCCAACGCCACCTTTTCAATAGCTTCGTTAGGTTTTCTTAACGTATGCCCAATCCATTTCCATTTTGTTTCCTTGATTTGTATGTTGATTGGTTGCTGATTTGTCTCTCTCCAAATATCTTCATTCGTCATTATATTTGGCCATCTCACGTTAAAAATACGCCGGAGACAACGGTCAATAAAAACTTGGAGCTGTTTTTTGATCTGGTCAGTCACTTTCCAAGTTTCGCATAGCTGTTTTCTTGCATCTTCCGCCGTCTATGAAATCGTATGGCGAGAAGGCCTTCTCTTGAAATTTGTGAGCATCATTCAGTACCGGAAACTCACGAACCTACTTAGCAACATGCTAAGCAACAGACTTTTCCAGATCCACTCTGATAACGACAGAAACAAGGTCTTCAAGTTAAATGACGGATTACCCCAAGGATCTGTATTGGCTCCTGTCCTTTTCAGTTAATATATCTATGACCTGCTAGCCACATCCTCAAGGAAATTCATATATGCTGATGACATCAGTTTGGTAACCCAAAGCCCTACTTTCACTACTGCTGAAAGTACATAAACTGCCAACATGGAAATTCTGGACACTACTTCAGGAAATGGTGCGTCCGCCTAAACCTTCAGAAAACTGTCACTTCAGCATTTCACCTACGAAATCTGTACTCTAACTATAAACCAGAAGTAAAACTCAGAGGACACGCCTCGCAGTACTGCAGCACACCGAAATACCTTGGAGTAACACTCGACAGATCCCTAACCTTCCACCAAGACCTCTAAAGTGAAGATCCAGAAGCTTGCTGGTACCTCCTGGGGTTGCAGTGCTCAAACCCTACGATCAACTGCTTTGGCACTGTCATACTCTGTCGCTGAATACTGTTGTCCAACTTGGATGAACAGTGAAGAAAATAGATGTGCAACTCAACCAGACAATGCGGGTTGCATTCATAGTACTCAAACTGCTTGGCTACCAGTTTTAAGTAACATCCAACCTCCAGCTCTACGTAGATCTGGAGGAACATTCAGAAGAACCCCTAGCTACACATACATAGTGATACATCAACAGCAGAACACCAGCGTTTGAAGTCAAGAAAACCATCTTGGAAAACTGGACATCATCTTGATGTCACCAACTTTGACATCAATGAAGCATGGAAAAGCCATTGGGAAGAATCGTCAGTGGTCAACGGTCATCTGGTTGAAAACCCTTCAATGCGAGTTCCAGGTTTCTCAGTCGCTAGACAGCAGTGGAGAATCATAAACCGCATCCGAACAGGACATGGGAACTGCGGATATCTACAGCACAAATGGGGCTGAGGAACATCTCCCGAGGGTGACTGTGGAGCTGCCCTACAAACCATAAACCATATTGTAGGTGAACGCCCGAAACCAGCCTTCGGGGGATCAATAAATGACATTCACCATGCATTACCTGAAGGGCTCAACTGGATCACCTGTTTGGACTTGGAATTATAAGAACTTGTGTAATGTGTACATAATTTAATATAACACTGTACATATGATCGTGTACATATATTGTCCTTGTCATACAATCTTACAATGTATACAATTAGAACTATGTACCTCAACGAAGCTCTGTATCATCATTGGATAAATAAATAAATCAGAACTGCCTTCACATTGCTATTGAAAAGCCGGAGTTTTGTTTTCCTTGAAATGTCCCTGTTTCTCCAAATGTGGTACAGCTGGAGAAACGCACCATTTGCTTTGCAGATGCGACTACGGACATCATCCTCAGCGCCCCCTGTAGTCGTGGCTGTACTTCCGAGGTAGAGGAAAGACCGGACCTGTTCTATATCCTCTCCATTAATGCTAAATACCTGGATGTCGGAAAAAGCCGTTGTCGCTTACAGGTTTTCTGATAAAACTGTCTGCGAGAAACAAAGCAAAACATTACATTTTCATAGTTTTAAAATTATCGTTTTCTAAAGGATTTTTTTTTTTTTTTTTTTTTTTTTTCAAAATCATGTTATGTATATCTTGTGTAATACCTAGTGGTTTTGAATACACTAAACGGTTTGGTTTCCCCATAATCATTTCAGAACTATTAAACGTAATGGACCCGCGTCATAGCCGCGATAACCACGCTGGTGGCAACAAAATCCACTGCCACGTTGGCGGTTTCGGTAAAACTACGAGCTTCAAAGTAATTTGAAAAAGAAGCTATGACATTTCCGTGGTTTTCTTTTCCATCGTGGTACAAACTTCGCTATGAAATCGGGACAAACTCGAGTATTTAAATCAAAGAACTAGTTAATGATTAAATCGTTTCCAGAATTCCACTAACTATTCGAAGACAGAACTATAATTTTCGCGGACTATATACAGAAGCTGGGTTTGCTTTTTCCGCTCCCAGTTCCACTCTTCAGAAATCTGCCACTTTACCGTTAACACATTGTGCACAAGACTCACAGAAAAGCTACATTTTACGGCTCCTTCCAGACTTAAATACATGAATTCTCAATTTCGGCTCAGCTTTATATTTCACAACATCATAGCTTTTAGTAGATATATCAAACTGTGGTTTGTGTTGTGACTTATTCTGTCAGTTTTATAATGTTAAGTATAAACACTTTTTAAATCATGTCAGACCGAATTAAAGAAAATATTGTCAATATTATAGCGTAAAACTGTATAATCATACATAATTTATCGCTATTTGCAATTAGGCCTATAGCAACGTTTGTAAAAGCCAGTTTATTGTTTCAGACTGGGTATCCCCTGATCTCTCTGGACAGAATAGTGAGGCGTTCTGTGGATACTGTCACGCTACCCTGAATGCCCATAAGAAGGATTCAATCAAACATGCAAAAACAAAGAAGCATGGTGACAAAGTGAGAATGGAAAGAATTGCAAACTCTTGTCAAAAGATTCAGTGGCAGAAAATTAGTTACAGTGTGAAAAATGCTGAACTTAAAATTGCAGTTTATGTTGCTCAGCACTCTTCCATTAAAACTGTAGACCACTTGGGGGGATCTTCTGCCAAAATTGGATTCCACAACTTCGTTACTAAATTTAAAACTCCGCCGTACCGAGTGTACAATGTTAATGAAAAATGTCATCAGTTCCAGTCTGCATGGAGATTTGATTTTGGACGTATGAAACTCTTGTTATTCTTTAATTATGGACGAAAGTGCTGACCTTACTACTACAAAACAACTGTGCCTGATGATTGAGTATTTTTCAAGACCTTTCTGTCCGCTGTGAGAGGGCAGCGGCGGGGGACTCACGCTGCCCCACTGCCAGCTTACACTACTGGTTCACAAGCAAGAGTGCCCTAGGCAAATCAGAAATCGCAGCTCACTAATATGTTTCTGTACCATTTACCTATATTACAGAAACTGTTATTATTATTATATTTCCGTGCTCTTCGTTTTCTGCACACACTTGCTAACTCAACTCTTAGGAAAAAAAAAACACATCGTGAGCAATGCTCAGACATTGGAAAATAAAAACAACTAAACCTTCTTCCTGCCCAGCTCCAATATATAACTATCAAAAAATAAAAATAATTAAATGGAACATACAGGTTTATTTACAACCACAAAGGCAATGGCAATCGATGGCAGCTCCTCCTGAAGAGGTCCGTATCTCTTTTCATTTCTTGTTCTTTGGTGCTACAGAATTACTGTACCACTCAAAGACCTACATAAACAACACAGACTGGCCACAGCGCCGCCATAGTTGAAGCCAGTTGGAAAGGCTGCCGCCATCTTGAGAACGTCAGGTGGTACTGGGCGTCTGCTAACAACTGAATCATAGGTTTCATATTAATCATTGCCAGTCTCGATTTTTCCTTAATTTCTGGGCGATGTATTTCAGAAAGTAATTCCCACTACAAAGAGCATTTCTCGTTTACTACTGCATCGTAAGTGTAATGTTTACAATCGTCGAACTGCTGCATTATTTGATGTT
The DNA here is from genome assembly GCA_026315105.1 of Locusta migratoria. NCBI lineage: Eukaryota > Metazoa > Arthropoda > Insecta > Orthoptera > Acrididae > Locusta > Locusta migratoria. The sequence goes on along the minus strand of CM048752.1, from coordinate 3,797,094 downwards.
ACTATAATGTCAATAATCGTTTGTATTTGCCGACATATCTACCCTATAAATCCAGGCGAAATTATTTAAAATTTTTAATTACCTTTATTCTGCCTCTGGTTCAAATGATGTTTCATGCTTTGAAGTACATTACGTATTTATCGAGCTCCCCACAATTTGTCGTTTATTTGATACTCTCCTTACAGCTTTTGGTTTCTGTAGGTGCTCAGGAAACCAAAATATTGTCATTTTTTCCAGTTGCCACTTTCGATCGGTGGTAGCATACGTGAACTTTTCTTCAAAATGACAAGAGCATATTTAACTATACTTTGTAGGCTGCCATTTATCACATCTCATACTGGTTACCCATTGGGTTTTTTGTGTCTCGTTTCCGTCGTAGGTGTCGGTGGCCGAGTAGGAAGACCGACACAGGAATAAAGATAGCACGCTGGTGCAGGTACGGAAGGGAGCAGCCAGAAACTAGAAACACTAGAGTAAATTAGAACGAGATATATATTGTACAGAATTTATACAATACTTAACCTTTACATAGCTCAGTACTGCAGATACATAGTTGAGCTAGAGTCCTGCCTAGCCAAGTCTTCACTGGTGCCTATCTGATTCCGAAGGTCCTAACTGGTTCCTATCTCAGTCCCAAGTGAACGATGTCGTTCAGTGGTGGCCACGAGCGGAGTTGCAGCAGAGGGCGCTCGTGGCTGACGTCGTAAGAACGCCGCGCCGTGCGTGCATGGCGGCGCGCGGCGAAAGTAGGTGGCGCGCACTTTGGACTTGTGCGACACCACAGGGTTAGCAACTCCTCGTTTTTCAAAGGAAACCTGTGTAAAGAATAGTTTAATTAGAGTTCACCTACCTAGGCTGCTTACCGAACGGTTAATACGCATTTTTACACGAATATAAACAACTGTCATTAAAACACACCATTTACATCCGTCCTCTGCCTAACTTTTTGATGGTCCTGAAGTAAACATAATCTTGGAAACTTGGTAAATGCGAAAGTTAACTGTAATGAATGTTTATAGACAAATACACGCTGATACAGGACGACCTATACAATTGCATATCGCTTTCTTTATGTATGACTTGCTGCAGTTGTACGCCGGACATGCACTACTAACAGCGCTCACACGTTAGTTTAGATTACAGGCAGGAGCGTCTGCTCACTCCGATGCTTCCAACTGTCGTTCTCAAATATGGCGCCCAGAGTTTCTCATTGCTGCCACCCAGAGCGATGTAGCTTCCCTATAGCCTCTCTATGTTGTTTATACACCTCTTTTTGTGTCCCAGCCTCGTCGTCGCTTTTGTGTCCCATTCCGTCGTAGGTGTCGGTGGCCGAGTGGAATGAGACCGACACAGGAATATAGATAGCACGCTGGTGCAGGTACGGAGGGGAGCAGCCAGAAACTAGAAACACTAGGGTAAATTAGAACGAGATATATATTGAACAGAATTTATACAATACTTAACTTTTACATAGTACTGCAGAATGTTGATACATAGTTGAGCTAGAGTCCTGCCTAGTGCCTGACAGCCAAGTCTTCACTGGTGCCTATCAGATTCCGAAGTGTTCGCTGGTTGCTATCTCAGTTCCAAGTGAACGATGTCTTTCCGTGGTGGCCACGAGCGGGGTTGCAGCAGAGGGCGCTCGTGGCTGTCGTCGTGAGAACGCCGCGCCGTGCGTGCATAGCGGCGCGCGGCGAAAGTAGGTGGCGCGCACTTTGTACTTGTGCGACACCACACCTCTTTCGTACCACTGCATTTCCCTATCCGTGTGTGGCAATCCGGAACATGACCGCGAAATCAAAACACTGGTTCGCGCTAAAGCCTTCTTGTCGAAATTGACAGTTTAGAAACTTAAAAGTCATTCAATAATCACGGTTTAGCAACAGAAAGCGAATTAGAAAACGTAATCTTAAAACATGTAACAGTCATATTCGAGCTAGTAAAGAATCCGAGACGAGCAGAAGGTCCTGCGCCCACACCACATCACACTGGCTGGCTTTACAGGCCAGTCGTCGTAGACAAAAACTGGCCTTAGGTCCAAAAAAAATTGCAGGAAGCTGAAATTTTGGTATATTGTTAGGACATATTAGAGTAGTATTAAACCAAGTTTGCAGCTTCGAAATCCTTTAGCTTAACTTTTAAGAGCCAAAAAACCTTGAAATTTTCGGACTTACTTCTGTTTTTGGCTTGTAACTCGTGAGGGGTGGTTTTTTGGCGAAAAGTCACTCGCATCTCTATTAATGTAGACAAAATATTCTAAAATTTAAGCCCATAAGCAGCTCTGTATGTCAAATAGTTCCCGAGATATTGGACTTCAAAAATTGACTTATTTCTCCTAAAAGTTCAAATTTCCGATTCCAGTTATCTTTCGGCTAGAATATTGGCTGTAATGATCATTCCACGGGGAAAGTCATACAAAACAAAGTTATAGAGCAGTTATTTAGCTTTAATAGAAGTACAGAACGAAGTCCATAGGCCCAATAGATTTCTAGTTATCGTTAAAAAGCGAAAAGCTGGAAAAATTGGATTATTCAATAAACTGACCCAGATAGAATTTCAGTCCTCTTATCCTATATATGTTAAAGAAACAGGAAGAATTACTCATTGACGATGATTATTAACGCATTGTATATAAATATATGTAATTTATATGTTAGTACATACCAATATATTTTTGAAAGTAGGTATTGCTGTAAAAACTACTAAAGCCTCTCCGTTTGTGAGTATTAGTCAGCCATTGAGGGCACGCTGATTTTGGTGAGTTTCGTTGTGGCATTGCGTGTGTGAGAGAGAATCAGTGTTGTTTGTGAATCCTTCCCCCCAGTAGCGTTAAATCATGTATAATTTAGGCTGGGCACCGTCCGCATTAATCCATGTAAGAGATGCATTTTTATTATATTAACAAAATTGGTTCCCCATTTTGCTTGTTTTCTACCTGAATAAACAAGTTTTAATTCAGCATAATCCGTAAGTTGCCTATAAATTGTAGTTTTAGAGCACATTCCCTCTTTTATTTAATATTGTTCTTCACAAGTGCTGAGAACAAGCTGAGATGCAATATTTCTTATGTCTAAATTCCGTTGCGCCATAAATGTTTTCTTAGTCACCTTTCTAAGATAACTTTAATTGTGGTGGCTTGCTTATTAATGTCTGTGTGTAATAACGTGTGAGCTGCTATGTATCTTGACCACTGTATGTAGTATTAACTTCCTGTTATTGGAGTAATTTAAAACGAGTCAGTTCTTAGTGTAGGCCAGGGAACAAGGTTTTATAGCAGGGAGTAATCGCTAGTTCACACGGACCTTATTTGCTAATATTAGTGATAAAACAAGCCTCTTGTTACGTACAGTGGTCGACTTTTAAGTTTAGTGCGTTACTCCTACTGCCTTTCTTGAATATAGGTGTGACCTGTGCAACTTTCCAGTCTACTGGTACAGATGCTTCTTTTTTTTTTTAGAGTGGAGCCCCTCCACGCTCGCACTAGCATGGTGACCAACTCAATAGTTGTACTGTCACCTCTGCATGTGTTAGTAAGTTAATGTAGGCGTCACAGGAGCGGGTGCTGTGATGTGTTCCGTACGTGTGGGTAAGATTACTCATTAATACGGTCCATATCGGGAGATAGTATTGGTCGAAAACTTAGAAAGAAGAGCGGTTTTAAGGGCAGAGGGAAAAAAGTGCCAAGGCAAGCGCCAAGGGAAAAAAACCTCTGCGACAGCCAGGTGCGGGTAGTAAGGGCAGCAGCGGATTCCTTGCTAGCTGCGATAGTTCGTGCAAGGGTAGGTTATGTTAGTAGCGGGTATCGTGCATCGATTACCGTGTCAGAGCTAAGGTCGTCATAAGACATCAATCCGTTAGTGCTGCAGCAGAGCCTGCTGCGTTGGGCTGCACTGCTACACTCGGCCGGCTGGCCAAGTGCGGCAGCGAGCCGCGATGTTCCCGCGTCCTCTCTCCGGCGGTGGCGTCCATTCGCCGCGGTGCCTCTGCGCGCAAATGACTGCGCGGAGAGGTTCCCGCCGCCGGTCGTCTGGGCCGCAACTTCACTGGGTGGCGCACGACTCCTTCAGCGCCTTCTCCAGTGTGGCCTTCAGATTGGCCTCAAATTCTCTAACCGCCCGCTCCTGGGCAGGCGTCATCTGCTGGGCAGCTGTCGACTGCGATTGTACGACCACAGGAGCGCCGGTCGTCGTAGCAGTGGTCGCCCCAGAGCTGTGCGCCGCAGGGGCGGGCTCTGTAGCGTCGTCGTCGTAGAGGTCGCGCGCCAGTTCGGCGTGCAGCTGCCGAATCTGTCCCTCTCCGCAGCAAGTTGGGTCTGGAAGGCCGCCCTCTCTGCTGCCGTGGCGGCTTGGAATGCCGCCGTCGCCTCTTCCGCAGGTCGTCCCCGGGCCGCGTCGTCTTCTTTGGGGCGGACGGCGCCGGCCCCCTTTCCGCGCCGCCGTTGGCGGCCGGTCGCGGTCAGGGGGCGCGGCTGCCGCAGCCATGCCGTCCCCTCGCCGTCGCCGTCGCCGCCGTTTCCGCCGACGCTGCGGCCGCCGCGCCGCCTCCGGTCTGGCTTCGGCTCGAAAAAGCCGGGCAGCCTCGCCAGTTGGCAACGTGAGGACCGCCACAACGGGCGCAAGTCGGCGTCTCTTCTCTGCCGCGAACGCAGTCTCGTGTGTCGTGCTCGCCAGAGCATTTGACGCACCTCGCTGCTTTGCGACAGTACTCGGCCACACGGCCCACCCCCTGGCACTCGAAGCACTGAGGGAGAGGGTTCGTGTCGGCAGGGAGAGCTTCCACTGTCACTGGAAAGCCCGAGAGCTTCCGCAGGGCGAAGACGTCGCCCCCATCGTCGACGTTTGCACGGCGACAACGTAGAGCGGCGGCCTCGCCCTGTTGGTCCGGTTGTGCAACTTGGCAGTTGCACCAGCGAACCCTGCTCGCCGCAGCCCTTCCCGGACTGCTGCCTCGTCGCAGCACCGTGGCAGGCCCTTCGGCAGCGCTCTGGTGTACTTCTCGCTTCCCTTCAGACGTCGTCGTCGACGATGAAGGCGGCCACAGCGCTCTCGAGTGCCCTGTGGTCCGACTTCGTTGCTGCTTGTAGCGAAATGGTGGCGTTCGAATTGACCGCCTCTTTCTTGCAGCAGCCGACTATAATATCGTACACCTCAACCCAGGCGCCACTGCACGAGATGTACAAGGGCGGGGGAGGTGTACAATCTTCTTCGGTCTTCTTGCCGTGATCTGCAGCCTCGATGAGTTGCGTGTTCGACGGCCCCTTCACTGCAGGTTTCTTCTGCTGCGCCGATTTCTTCACCGTGCTGTGGTGCGGGAGGACACGACAATTTGCACCGTTGTTAAAACAACGCAACGACAATTTGCTTGGATCCCGCCACAGCGCGGACTTGCTCTCAGCTCTCCGGCAGCTGGGACAGAGCGCGCTGCACCGACGATGCGCCCGCCGCCGCTGCTCAGCTGCAACTCCATGCTGCTTCGAGAGAGCGGTTGTATATGGCTGTAAGTAAGGAGCTATCGCTTCAGCATAATCAGATAGAAATCTAATGGGTATACAGTCCGGACCAGAAGACTTGTTCGTGTTAAGTGGTTTTAGTTGCTTCACTACCCCGAGCATACCTACTACTACGTTACTCATTGCGGCATCTGTTCGTAATTCGAAATCTAGAATATTGGTTTCATCATCTTTGGTGAATGCTTTTCTAAAAGCTATGTTTAGTAACTCTGCTTTAGTAGCGCTGTCATCGGCAGGATCGCCATTACTATCACGTAGTGTGGTATTGTTTGTGTTCTGCCCCTAGTATATTAAACATATGATCAAAATCTCTTTGGGTTTTCTGTCAAATATCGAGAAAGAGTTTCGTTGTTATAAGTATTGTAGGCATCTCGCATTGAAGTCCTCGCTAAATTTCGAACTTCTGTGTAGAATCGCCAATCCTGGGGATTTTGAGTTCGCTTAAATTTAGCATGCCTTTTCCGTTGCTTTTGCATCAGTGTCCTGACCTGTTTTATGTACCAAGGGGGATCACCACCTTCTTTTAATAATTTATTTGGTATAAAACAGTCAATTGCTATCGATACCACTTATTTGAATTTGAGCCACATCTGGTCTACATCTACGTTTAGTGTTACAAACAAGTGGATTCTGTCTTTCAAGAAGCAATGTATTTAATTTTTATCTGCTTTCATGAACAAATATACTTTTCGTTAAATTTTGTTAACTTATTCAATCTCGCTACGACAGCTCAGTGTTCACTAATACCTGTATCCGTTTTGATGCTCGTTATGAGCTCAGGATTATTTGTTGCTAAGAAATCAAGTGTGTTTTGACATCCATTTACAATTCTCGTTGGCTCATGAACTAATTTTTCGAAGTAATTCTCAGAGAATGCTTTGAGTACAATTTCACACGATGTTTTATGCGTACCTCCTGATTTGAAAATATAATTTCGCCGACAGATCGAGGGTAAATTAAAATCACCGCCTACTATTATCGTGTGAGTCGGGTACGTTTTTGTAATTAGACTCAGGTTTTCTTTGAACCTTTCTGCTATTGTATCGTCAGAGTCGGGAGGCCCGTAAACGGAACCAATTATTAACTTCTTACGATTTTCAGTTACAACCTGTACCTACAATAGCTCACAGGAACTATCAACTTCAACTTCGCTACACGCAATACTACATTTGACGGCGACAAACACGCTTCCACGTATTTTGTTTACTCTATCCTTTCTGAACACAGTTAGATATTTTGCAAAAACTTTTGCTGAACTTATTTCCGGCTTGAGCCAACTTTCACTGCCTACAGTGATGTGTATATTATTATGTTCAAAATGTTCATGTTTGTAAATTTATCGGACCAAACTGCGTGGTCATCAGTCCGTAGCTTACAAACTACTTAAACTATGGTAAACTAACCTAAGGACAGATACACACACCCATGCCCCATGGATGACTCGAACCTCCGACGGGGAGCGACCGCGCGCTCCGCAGCGAGGCGCCTTACGCCCTTTTTAAACGATGAACGAAAGTGAACAAGATAGATAATAGTCTACTGAAGCGCTCCTAGCGTACTTGTCCTGAAGTACAATTTCATGCAAGATCTTGTGGCAGCGTGTTTAGACGATAAACGTAATCGAACAGTAATACCCGATGTTGAAACTGAGGTTATGACAGGTGATGTGTTATGTAGGAAGTCATAGTTTAATACTGGAATTGAGGAAACAACACTATATGTTATTTACGGCGAAAGAAAACCTTGCAATCTATGTTTTTTGTCAACTTAGTGTGGTAAAGTTCTGGGAAGTAAAACAACATTTCGAAACATTCACATCCATTTTCAAGCAAAAATAAATAAATAAAAAATAAAATAAACTTATGAGCACATCAAACAATATTTATAAGAGCATAAATAGACCTTGATTACTTTATCTATTGTACTACGATTTGCCCACTGTCATTATTAATAACATCATGCACAACTGAATTTTTGTCCTTCATTTAGACTGACTTTTTGATTTAAAATGCTATTTAATGAAAATTGCATCAAAAAATTAGAATCTTATTCAAATAAACAATTGGCTTCAGTCTTGTCGGTTACAATATTGCAAAACATAAACCATTTTTCGGTTTCAGATCTAGGACTTTGCTTTTCGGTGGACAATAATTGAGATAAACATTGAAGTCGTCATGAAACATTTGCAATTTACCGCTAAACCAAAGTATAACAATAAGATAAAGATTAATGACACAAATTTGCGTGCAAACCGTGTAATTGTCGACTACAATATGCAAATCGCGTGACGAAAATAGGTTAACTCCCGATGTCAGCAGACGACCGTTCAATCAAAACAATCTTCTCGAGAAAGCTTAACGTGACGTTGACGTTAGGTGACGGTCTGGTGACGGACAGTGCGAATGCCGTCATTAGAAATACATTTTGTAATACATTCTGATCATAAACTTCGACATAACGCAAAATATACGTAAATACGAAGGAAAATGGCGGACTAACTGGAGCGGTGACTGCAGCTGACAGCTACTAGCTCGCGCATGCGCAGTGAACTCACTAGTACCCCTATTTCTTTATCGCTATAATTATCGCGCTTCAATATTAGAGCGATCATACCAGTGCAGCCGTTCAAACGACTGACGGCCGCCATTAACGCGACTTGTTATCAGTCTAGTACAAGTTCGTTCATCGTTTAAAACGGGCTTTAGACTGCTCGGCTACTCCGGTTCAGTGAATTCTGGGCCCAGCCAGAAACGTGCGCATTGTGGGCCCAGTTTCCTGGAAACTGCCTGCCTGTGGCGAGGGCACAGAGTAACTGCCCCCTGGGAGTGCCCGTCCACCGGAAACGCTCCTTGTCAGTCAGTCACGGTCCCCAAGGTCTCGTCACAGAGTAATATATTTGTCTGTGGTCTCGTCCAGCGCAGTGGCTGACCGCTTAAGGGGCCCTCACACGTTCAATACGTGTTGTTGTTGTTGTGGTCTTCAGTCCGGAGACTGGTTTGATGCAGCTCTCCACCCTACTCTATCCTGAGCAAGCCTTTTCCTCTCCTCATATGAACGGCAACCCACATCCACTTGAATCTGCTTACTATACGCGTCTCTTGGCCTCCCTCTGCGACTTTTACCCCACACACTTCCCTCCAATGCTAAATTTACGATTCCCCGATGTCTAAGAATGTGTCCTACCAAGCGATCCCTTCTTTTAGTCGGGATATGCCAAAAATTCCTTTTCTCACCAATTCTGTTCAGTACCTCTTCATTAGTTATGCGATCTACCCACCTAATCTTCAGCATTCTTCTATAGCATCACATTTCAAAAGCCTCTATTCTTTTCCTGTCCACACTGCTTATCGTCCATGTTTCACTCCCGTACAAGGCAACACTCCACACAAATGCCTCCAGAAAAGATTTCCTTACACTTAAATTAATATTCGATGTTAGCAAATTTCTCTTTTTCAAAAATGCTTTTCTTCCCATTGCCATTCTGCATTTTATATCCTCTGTACATCTACATACATACTCCGCAATTTACCGTAAGGTGCGTGGCGGAGGGTACACTGTACCACTACTAGACATTTCCTTTCCTATTCCACTCCCAAATTGAACGAGGAAAAAAAGAATGCCTATATGCCTCCGTACGAGCCCTAATTTCTCTTATCTTGTCTTTGTGATCTTTACTCGAAATGTAAGTAGGCGGCAGCAAGATCGTACTACACTCAGCTTCAAATTCCGGCCCTCTAAATTTACTTAACAGAAATTCACGAAAAGAACGTCGTCTTTCTTCCAGCGATCCCCAATTGAGTTGCCGGAGCATTTCCGTGACACTCGCGCATTGGTCGAACCTACCGGTAACAAATCTAGCTGCTCGCCTCTGAACCGCCTCTATGTCTTCCTTCAAACCGATCTGCTGCGGGTCCCAAATACTTGAGCAATACTCAAGACGTGATCGTACAAGCGTTTTATACGCGGTCTCCTTTACAGGTGAAGTACATCTTCCCAAAATTCTCCCAATAAACCGAAGTCGGCTGTCTGCCTTACTCACAACTGTCCTTACATGCTCGTTCCATTTCATATCGCTCTGCAATGTTACGCCTAGATATTTGAACGTCGCGACTGCATCAAGAAGCTCACTACTGATGCTGTATTCGAACATTATGGGATTGTTTTTTCTACTCATGCGCATCACCTTACATTTTTCTACATTGAGAGCTAGCTGCCATTCTTCGCACCAACTAGAAATTTTGTCTAAGTCATCCTGTATGCTATTACAGTCAGTTACAGACGACACCACAGCATCATCAGCAAACAGCCGCAAATTACAACTTACTCTGTCCATCAGATCATTTATATAGATAGAAAATAATAGCGGTCCTATCACACTCCCCTGGGGCACGCCTGACGATACACTCGTCTCTGATGAACACTCGCCGTCGAGAACAACGTACTGCGTTCTATTACTTAGGAAGTCTTCCAGCCAGTCACAAATCTGTGAACCTATTCCATAAGCTCGTATCTTCGTTAGCAGTCTGCAGTGTGGCACCGTGTTGAACGCCTTTTTGAAGTCGAGAAAAACCAATTCGCCTGTTGCCCTTCGTCCATGGCTCGCAAGATGTCATGTGAGAAAAGGGCAAGCTGAGTTTCACATGAACGATGTTTCCTAAACCCGTGCTGATTCATGGAAAGAAGCTTTTCCGTTTCAAGGAAATTTACTATATTCGAACTGAGAATATGCTCCAAAATTCTACATGAAACCGATGTTAACGATATTGGCCTGTAATTGTATGGGTCAGTTCTCTTTCCTTTCTTATACACGGGAGTCACCTGCGCCTTTTTCCAATCACTAGGAACTTTGCGCTGAATTAAAGATTCGCTGTACTGCGACATCGCATGTTATTTTACTACCCAAGTAACAAAACTCATCTACCACCTTCATTGTTTCGTTACCTAATCTAATTCCTTCAGCATCGCCTCATTTTCTAAGACCGCATTCAATTATTTTTGTTTTGCTCTTGTTAATGTTCATTTTATACGATAGCTTCAACACACTGTTCATTCCATTCAACTGCTCTTCCAGGTCCTTTGCTGACTCTGACAGAATTACTATGTCGTCAGCAAAATACAATGTTTCTATTTCTTCCCCCTGAACTTTAATCCCTATTCCAAATTTTTCCTTGCTTTCCGAACTAAGATTTATTATTTTAATTACAAGTATATGTCTACCGCAATCGAAGATGCTAACCTACACACCGCAACACATGATCCTATATAGGACATGGAGGGTTTACAATTTTTTTTGTTACAGTACAACTGAGTAAATGCAACGTAATGTTCGCAAACACTTCTATCGCAACCAAGTCCCGCACACATCGATCATAACCTGCTCTCTAAGGAATGGATGGGAGTCACACACAGTACAAACACGTTTGTCGTGTGTTCCGCTAATTTCGGCCAATACAACGATTCGAGACCAATCCCCCCGCCTGTTTACTGTAAAAGCAATTATTTTTCCCCATACTATCTGTTTAAACCGGGCTTGCACATATGCAATAGCCTCCTTTTAAAAGCTTATATCTTCGCCATATAACCCAGTTTTCGTTTACCCTTCTTCTTAGGACTTGTGGAATAACGTAGACGATATCTACGTCTGTGGAGAATAAAGTCCTGGAATGCTAAAAAAATATAGTTCCTTGCTCGACTCTACAAGTAATTTACAGTCGAAACTAAAAGCGGTCAATTTTCGGGTACTCTTAATACCCAAGTAATCAAATCTAAAAGCGTTTGCACAGTACAACGGCGCACTTTGTAAATACCGTATCTTCTCTTTTAGAACACTTAAACAATCTTCTTTCACAATCCTCCATCCTGATAATGCCATCTTCTCGACCCAGCGAAAAAATAAAAGTCCTAACAATCAACTGCCTGGACGCTTTATAAAATCGATAACTTCGCTTACACCAGGGCTCGTGATTTTTCGATAAAGTTATTATGGTTCTACAATTGAACGACAACCAAGTTAAGCAGTCGTTTCCAAATGTCTTATCCTCGCCCGCAACCACGTCGCTGTTGCTTCTTCCATCTGAAAGTCATGCTCGGATACGAACGCCACTCGGTTAAAGTGTTGTCCAAAAATCCAGGAGACAGAAGCCATCTACACGAAGCTGCTGCTGTAGTGTAGATGGAGCGCCTCCATGAAAAAACATCGATTAGCTGCAGTTTATAAGATATATACCCACAGGACGTACATATTTCCCCCATGTATTCCAGAAATAGTAACTTCGTCTTATCTCCAACGTTTCCAGTATCGAACTTGCTGAATTTACTACCCAGAACTACTGGGCGACTTTTGCGGCCATTTGAACCTGTTTTACCGTTGTAGTAACTACTGAAATCATTTTCAGAGTTTTCGTCTTCTGAGACATGCATATCAGATAATGATGTGCCTGCATTGTGTTCATTATCGCAAAAATTAACATCGGATGGTCTTCCTGTCTTCTTTCTTCTACAGATTTATTTTCTGTACAGTATTACAAAAATTGTCCTTAACCACTTCTGCTGTCATACCATGTCTGTCGATACCAATAGGTTTACAACCCATTGTTATATCACACACCAATTCAGTAAACAGGATGAAATATGTCACGACTTGACACTAACACGATTCCTTGAAGACAACTGACTTCTAAGAGAATACATAAACGTTAAATTAGTAGTATAAACATTTTCACCGTATCGTACCAAACCCACTTCATTTCTAGTTATTTAATACAACAATTAAAGGTTACCGCCTTCAGTTTACGATATTGAACTCACAAGCAGCATTCCATTAACATTCGGACTCTTTAGAAAATGATCACTCACATGTCAACATGAATTTTAATCTCTACGAATTCAATTACATGTTTGTTTTAGATAATCTTTTTACAGCGATGTATTACAAAAGCCAGCCGCCCATCAATGAAATGAGAGAGTCGAATTTAATTACAATCAAGAAATATAACGCAAAGAAAAAAATAATACCAAAATTTTCAGTGGGGTATGCCGAGCATACCCACTCAAATTTTGGAGTATGCTTGAGCGACCGAGCATACCCGTAATCGGCGTCTATGAACTATACAGATGCAATACTACTTCATCAAGTCCTTACCGCTTACTGGAAGACATAATAAGGCAAAGCTAAATACTCTTAAGTAAATTACTGGGTCACGCAGCAGATAATATTTAATCGTACTCTCTAATATAATTATAACTGTGAAAGTTAATTATGCTTTCAAGCAGAAACTACTGGGTGGATTTGGATGAAATTTTGGAGAGGAATAGAGTTGGACCTAGGTGGGACATACAAATAAAACTGTCATGGAATAGTTTTCGAAGGTGCTCCATACTAGGTGAATGAAGTCGCAGGCAGAAGCTAATAAAAAGTAACAATGAAGTTTTACTCAACCACGAAAATATGGCCGCCTACCGCGAATCAAACCATGAACAGTTTTGTCACACACTGCTAGTAAATGTTCAAATGTTTGTATAGCCTATGGGACTGAACTACGGGGTTATCAGTCCCTAAACTTACAAACTACTTATGAACTACTTACGAACTAGGACGGCACAAATATCCATGCCCGAGGGGGGGGGATTCGAACTCCCGACCGTAGTGGCCGTGGAGACCGTGACTGGAGCGCCTTAGTCTCCTCGGCCACCGCGGCCGGCCACTGCTAGTAATTCAGCAGGCAAGCAATACCTTTTTTACATTTATATTCTGAGATGGGATTAATTTTTGGTTTTCACTTTGTGCGTTTGAATTTTGTTGGCAGTGTTCGAAAAGTTAAAAGTCCAAAATCCTTCATTCAGCTAAAATATATACAGTAGAACGTCGATTATCCAAAGTGTAATTGGGGGCATGGATGTTCAGAAAACCGATTATTCGTATAATCGAACTGTACACTTCTACTTGCCAGTAAGAAGTACTGTACAGTAAATGTATTTATACAGTGTTTGGAGTCGCGCGATCCTTCACATTGCACGGCGCAACACTTGTGAGGCGCAGCTGTTGCTGTGAGCAGCTGCGATGCTGCCGCTGCTGTACTTCTGCCGACTGCGGTCTCAGCGACTGTCGGCAGGCCCCACTAGAAGCAATGTTCCGTGACTCTGTGGCCCAGTGCGGCTACTGTGGGAAGCTTAGTTTGACGGGAGGGGGCATTAATTGATGGACGGTAGGTTAGGAATGTAAAAAATAAAAAAATAAAAATAATAAAATAAATATAAAAAACGACGCTCAACTTTTTCGAACTTTGCTCACGGAGGCCGAGGGGCCCCTTGATCTCGGGGGCCCCGGGGCACTGCCCCCCCCCCCCTAGCCCTATGATAGCTACGCCACTGGTTGTAGGTACCAGGCCTAATTAGGTGATATCTATGTCTGGAGACAGTGTGGAGAACAATGTTCTGGATTGGGAGAAGTATGTTTCCCCTGCTTTAATGTAGCTTTTAAGTGTACTACTTATATAGTCTTTGCCGCTGTCAGTATTACGAATCTCCACTTAATTTACAGGTAGACAATGGAAACTACAAGCTGATCGAACGTAACGTATAAGCTTTTATCGATGTGGAAGGTTTAACCTGTACACCGATCAATTTTCGGGTATTTTTATTACCCCAGTACACAAATTGCAAAACACTAGAAAGCATCTGTTGTCCCAGATGTTTGTTATTCGCCCCCCCCCCCCCCCATATGGTTGAGAAACACTTTGCAGATACTGTTTAAAAAACTTAGAGTCTTGCACAAGATCGAAAACACTCTCCATCCGGTAATCGTATATTGTGATACCCATGTTCTCGACTCAACGACGCAGTAAGTGTTCAAATTCAGCAAATAGACATCTATCTCTCTTTTTAGGGTAAATCAGGTCACGGATCACAAAATTCACACCACAACCAGCGGATTATCCCCTAGTAAGACTCCAGGACGTTCTCCAAATTATGGTTTTGACTGATATTTCCAGGCGAAGTACTAAATAACCATATAGGCGAGATTCTAGATGCGATCTTCGGGACTTGTGGTATAGAGACAGGTGCGTAGAATCGAATCCTGCATATGACAACGCGACGGTGGCGAGTCCCGAAGCGCAACAGCTGGGAGGACCTCCCGGCTATAGCGAAGACACATCCGCCGCAAGGTGTCGTATTGGAAAATATATATAAGGGATGGTCGCAGAAGCCTCCAATGCACATCTTCGAAACGCAAAGCATGCTCCTGGATAGCTAAAATGCCATCTGATGCGCGAAATCCTAACCTCTAAGCATTCGTATTTTATTTACACCGATACAAATATTACGTTGAACTTATAGACTATCGCTACCTTTCCGATACCGTTTCGCCACCTTTTCGCTACCCTTCCCACTACCCATTACCCTTCCGCTACCTTCCCGCTACCTTTCCGCTACCATTCCTTTACATTTCCGCTACCTTTCCGCTACCTTCCCGCTACCTTTAACGTATCATAGAGTATTTTAGCTATCCAGGAGCATGCTTTGCGTTTCGAGGATGTGACATGGAGGCCTCTGCGACCATCCTTGCGGCGGATGTGTGTCTTCGCTATAGGGGTCGTGGTATCGGCCAGGTGTGTGGGAGAGAGTGCGAGTACAGACATGTCGATGGGTCTACAGGTCTGGACCTGTCGGAGGTGCTGCCTGTCTGGCGGCGGCGCCGAGGGGTGGAGGGGGGCGTCGTGTGTGGCTGAGGGAGGTGTTGCAACCTGTCAATCCTGAAGTGCGTTATGGCGGCGTCCTTTGATTAGCGGTCGGACAAGTAGCGTTGATGACCTAAATGTAAACTGTCAATCTTCTTCCGGGAAGACCAATCAATCATCCTGTGGCGGCATCCTTTGATCTGCGGTCCGGCAATTGGCCGAGGGAGGAGGGGTGGGGGTAGCGGTACTCGCGCAATGCATCATGGGTAGAATCTCAGTGGCGTTCAATGGTCACAGACCCACTACTTCTATATCTGCCCCTGTGTATGTCTTACAGTTTATCACCTGGTTCCGGAATCTATGTTTTACCATTATAAAATCTATCTGATACCTTCCAGTGTCTCCTGGTCTCTTCCAACTATACAACCTTCTTTTGTGAGTCTTAAACCATGTGTTTGTTACGAATAAATCATGTTCCGTGCAAAATTCTACCAGGCGGCTTCCTCTTTCATTCCTTTTGCCCAGTTTATATTCTCCTACTATTTTTCCTTCTCTTCCTTTTCCTACTACCGAATTCCAGTCTCTTATCACAATTAAGTTTTCCTCTCCCTTAACTGTCTGAATAATTTCCTTTAGCTCCTCATATATTTCTTCTATCTCCTCATCATCGGCAGAGCTAGTTGGCATATAAACCTGTACTACTGTTGTTGGTGTTGGCTTCGTATCTATCTTGACAATGATAATGCGATCACTGTGCTGCTCATAGTAGTTTAGCCGCATTCCTATTTTCTTATTCATTATCAGTCCTACTCCTGTGATACCCCCAACTGTTTTTGTACTTATAATCCTGTACTCACCTGACCAGAAATCCTGTTCATCCTGCCACCGAACTTCACTAATGCCCACTATATCTAACTTCAACCTATCCATCTCCCTTTTTAAATTTTCTAATTTTCCTACCCGATTAAGCGATCTAACATTCCACGCTCCGATCCGTAGAATGCCAGTATTGTCTTTCCTGGTGACAACATCCTCCTGAGTAGTCCCCGCCCGGAGATCCGAATGGTGGACTATTTTACCTCCGGAATATTTTACTCGAGAGGATGCCGCCATATTTTCATACAGTAGAGCTGCATGTTCTCGGGTTTCCCCTTGCTTTCAGCCGTTCGCAGTAACTATGTGGCAAAGCCACATTTGCTGATGTTACAAGGCCAGCTCAGTCAATCATCCAAACTGTTGCCCTGTAACTACTGAAAAGGCTGCTGCCCCTCTTCAGGAACCACACGTTTGTCTGGCCTCTCCACAGATACCCCTCCGCTGTGGTTGCACCTACGGTACGGCTATCTGCATCGTTGAGGCACGCAACCCACCCCACTTCGGCAATGTCTGTGGATCATGGGGGTGGTTCAATACATATTGACAGTTATATGTTGTCAAACCTTCAATACCTTTCTGTGGTCCTCACACCATCAATAATATTGTCACCACTTTCAATTGGTGACGCGATTTCGTGAAGTAAACATGTCCGACCGACAGACAGCGTGTGCTTTAATCATCTTAGCGATGACTGCGTAAGAAAGACAACCGAGAACGACGAAAAGCAGGAAATGGGTTCGTGAGCGGTTAAGGAAGGACTTTTAGCATGTGATTCTGCTTATGGAAATCCGAACTACTGTCGCAAAAGATTTTTTAAGTTATTTTAGAATGAGCCCAGAATCATATGACAAAGTACTGAGAATGATCCGCGACTCCTGCCGGTGAAAGATTAAGTGTCACTTTACGGTTCTTCGCCACAGGAAGATCACTTGAATGTTTGAAGTTCAGGGCAGCCATGTCTGCTAACACAATTAGTAAAATTGTCATTGCAACCTGTGAAGCAATTATATCTGCTCTGCAAGGTTACATACAGGTAATTTAATCTATAAAAAGCAAAATATTTCGCTGTCTCAAGCCCTGCATGCGTTGTACATCCCGAAATATTTGTTTTCACTTGCAGTGTGCAGAATTACTTTCTGGTGTCTCAGGAAATCTTCCATTTCACATTACTACAAACTTGTGTCGGTGCACAAGGGCTGTGTACTGCGTGCAAGTTTAAAGCTGTGTCAACATCTGAAAGGCGAATATTGTCAAACCTGCAGTACTGGACTTCACACGCGCAATATATATTGAGAATACTGAAAATATTTTTGTGGCCATCAATACTTTTCGTCAATATTTTAAGAATTGACAATACGTCAATGCGCGCCCTCAGTTGGTCAATATATTGACGGTTTGACAATATTATTGAACGTGTGAGGGCCCCTTTAGACAGTCACTGCCAGTGCGTAGTATTCAGTTGACGCATCTTGTCTCCCAGTGTGCTTTAAGTTCGAAATGGAAGTGTCAACGACCAACCGTGGTAAGCCATGTGCGCTCTATGACGGCTACTCATATACCATAAGGAGAACCGAAGCAGATGGGACTGTGATTTGGCGCTATTCAAAGCAAAGAACAAAGTATTGCCGAGGAATGCTTGAGACGAGAGACTGTGAGGTGCTTAGTTCAAACGAGCATCAAGGGGAGCACCGGATGACGCTCGCATAGAAATACAGAAGGCAGTACATCGGGCTAAGAAGAGATCGAGAGACGAAGAGACTTCGATTTCTAAAATATATACTGAAGAATTAGGTGACCTCCACAATCGAGGGTATCATTTTGTGTCTGAAATGCCAGAAGAGCTATCAACGAAGCGGATATTATACAGGCATCGGTCCAAAGCACTCAGAGATCAGAAAGAGCCAGAGACGAGACAAGAAGTCGATCTTTCGCCTGAACTACTAAATATGAATGACGGTTGCACTTTTCTCTTGAGCGATGACAACATTGGCGATAGGGTGATAGTCTTTAGTGGAAAAGCAGGAAGAGAGGCTTCAAAGACTACACGAGACTTTTTTATGGATGGGACCTTCAAATGTTGTAGCAAGCAATTTGCTCAAATATATACGATACATGCAGACTTTGGAAGTTCAAAGTATGAAACAAATAGCTATCCGGTGGCCTTTGTACTGTTACCCAACAAAAGAAAGGAGACATATATTCGTCTTTTCAGCAATCTTAAAAATAATATAAAAGAATGGAATCCTCAAAATGTCACCGTTGATTTTGAAATACTGCTACTTCTGCATTAAAAGTTGTGCTCCCGTCGGTTCAAGTTCATGGCTGCCATTTCCACATGAAGAAATCTCTCTGGAGGAAAGTGCAAGACTTGGGACTTGCTTCCGAATACAGAGAAAATGAAGAAGTAAGGTTGCAAATTCAGATGTGTGCTTCTCTGGCATTTCTTCGACCGGAAGATGTCTGCGATGGCTGGCTCGAAATCCATTCACAAGCACCACATATGCCCAAGCTGTCTCAGTTTTTCGACTATTTCGAAGACAGGTGGTTATAAAACGATGAAGTCCCGATCAGTGTTTGGAGCTGCTACAGACTGCGCCATCGTACCACCAACGCTGTAGAAGGTTGGCACAACAAGATTAATAATTTGCTTGGGAAACCGAATCCTAAAATTAAAGACGTAATCAAGAGCATGAAGACGGAAGCAGAGAACTCGGCACGTGATTTAATGAGATCAGAGTTAGGTATGAGGGAAAAAAAAAAAAAAAAAAAAAAAAAAAAAACCATAGGTGAAACTCGATGAAAGGATGGCAAAAATAGTACAAAAGTACGAAGAGGGTGGTGACATCAGGGCCTGTTTGAAAGCGACCTCTTAACTTCAAAAATTTGAATAAATTCATTGGCCTAGTTTGAGACAACGTATATGAAAATTGTACAAAGAAATAATAATTTAAAAGTTAATAAAAGAACTGATTATTTTAAACACGCCTGAATGACAATGTATTCTTGTCATTTAGCCAGTCCACAGCTTGGATAAAGTGTGATGGGAGTCTGTTTATTACGAAAATTCCGTAAACATAATGCTGTATCAGAGGTTTATTCATGAATCGGTAGTGCGATGATTGATACTCGTCGCTCCCCGGCCCAGACTGACTTCTTCCTGTTGCTCCTCGGCCAGGTCAGCCGACGTCCAACCCCATTGGTCGGCGTCCGCGCAGGTCCGGTACGGCGCCTCTAGCGCCGCGTCCGGAAAGACGACGCGCCACATCTTTGGTGCGCGGCGTCGATATGTGTATCGACACAGCACTCCTCCTCCCCAAACCTCCTTACCGTCGTCGTGTAGTGTCCCCGAGGAAGAGGACGACGGCGGGGGGGGAGGTGCAGACGTGGAAGCCTCCGGTGGGACCGGGATTGATGCGTGGGCGGGTCTAGGGCCCCGGTCCGCCTCCCAACATTCGTTGTCCGATCGCCGTGCTAAACCCCCAAGACCAGGCGAAAGAGGCAGCTCCACGTCCGCGTCCATGAGAACAGCAGGTTGCGGTAGCGAGTCGGGACCGGCCGCTTCCTGGGACAGGCCGGTGGCCCCAGATCCGGCGGCCGCAGCGGAGGGCGGTGATGATGGCGGCCGCGAACCGTGGCTCCCGGCAGGCGACTGCGACAGGAGCGCTCCCGCAGGCGCCCACTCCATCGGCTCTGGACACGAGGACGCCGGAGTGATGCGGGCCGCCGCGCCAGCCGACGGCGTGCCCCGAGGAGAGACAGGAGCTGAAAACAGAGGCCCAGCCGCAGAAACCGACACATAACAAGGGCGAAGCTGATTCGAATGACGACGAATCACGCCGCTCGGACCCCGTATAAGGAACATAGAACTACCCAAACACTCTTCGACGGTTCCCCGTTCCCAACGTTTGGTCCCCGTAAAGCATCGGAAAAGAACAGGGGTATTGACACCATACTTCGCTCGAGAGTGCGGAGAGGCCGGCGGGCGCAGCGGCGGATGCAGCAGCTGCAACAGGGTGCGGTGGCGCCGCCCGTGAAGTAACTCCGCCGGCGAAGGACCGTCGCGGGGCTGCGAACGGTACGACGAGAGGAACCGCAGCAGAGCCTGGTCCCGTGAGTGGTGGCTGCGCAGCTTGGACATCTGCTGCTTGAAGGTGCGGACGAAGCGCTCCGCCTCTCCGTTGGATTGCGGGTGGAAAGGAGCGCTAGTTAAATGACGGATCCCGTTGGAAGCACAAAACTGTTCAAAGTCCGCTGACACAAACTGGGGTCCATTGTCACTAACAAGTGTTTCTGGAAGGCCCTCAATGCAAAATATAGACTGGAGAATTTTCACAGTAACACTCGTCGTCGTAGAGTTCGTGGGGACCACAAACGGGAATTTACTAAAAGCATCGACAACAATTAACCACCTGGTCTTCCAAAACGGGCCGGCATAATCCACATGAATGCGTTGCCATGGTCCAGTGGATTTCGGCCAGTCAGTGAAATGTTGAGGAGGAGCGGACTGATTTTCGGTACAGGCACGACATCGTGACGTCATATTTTCAATGTCTTTGTCCAGACCGACCCAGGTACAATGCTTGCGGGCCAACTGTTTAGTTCTGACGACTCCCCAATGTCCTTGATGTAACAAGTTCAGAACACGCGCCTGAAGAGCCTGAGGTATTACCACTCTGGACATATCGCCGTCAGTGCGAAGCAAGATGACGCCTCTTTGTGTTGATAAAGCAAAACGTCGAGCAAAATACTGACGGACACCTGGGTTCGAAATCTGTTTCAAGGATCGTGGCCACCCGTAGCGAATATATTGTAAAAGGATCTGTAAATCCGGGTCCGCGGCTGTAGCGTGAGCAACCTGTCGGTAATCTAGTGGAAATTTGTCCAAAGCGTTGGAATCCTGCGTATCTATATGGCAACAAGCTGTCTCTGAGGTATCAAAATCAGAGTCAGGACCAACAGGAAGCCGCGAGAGCGTGTCCGCGTTAGCATGGTGAGTTGTGGGCCGATAAACAATTTCATACTGATAGTTTGAGAGAATAAGGGCCCAACGTTGAAGTTTCTGTGCCGTACGTTGTGGAATGGGTTTAGCGGGATGAAACAAAGACTGTAACGGCTTATGATCTGTGACCAGATAGAATTTTCGCCCATAGAGGTACTGATGAAATCTTGTAACACCAAAAATGATTGCAAGGGCCTCTTTTTCAATCTGCGAGTAGTTCTGTTGTGCGTTGGTCAAAAGCTTAGAGGCAAAGGCAATAGGTCTGTCCACGGAACCCATCTGATGGGAAAGAACCGCCCCAAGGCCATATGATGACGCGTCAACGGCTAAAATCACCGGTTTTGTAACATCAAAAGGAACCAGACAGTTGTCACTCAACAAGGCGTCTTTCAGTTTGCGAAAAGCAACATCACAGTCTTTTGACCACACGAATGGAACATTCTTACGTCGCAGACGATGTAAGGGTGCTGCAATTTCGGACGCATTAGGAATAAATCGAATGTAGTAAGTGAGTTTCCCAAGCACAGAGTGAAGTTCAGTAATGGTAGTGGGCGGTGGAAGGTCGCGAATTGCCTGTAAATGAGATTGTGTAGGGTGGATACCTTGTGCATTTATGACATGACCTAAATACTCTAGTTCCGACTGAAAAAACACACATTTGTCCCTGTTACATGTTAATCCTGCCTGCAACAACACCTCGAACAAACGACGCAAATTGTTCACATGTTCCTCGGGAGTACGCCCAGACACGACAATATCATCCAAATAATTAGAACACGCAGGCACAGTAGCGGTCAACTGTTCCAAGTACCGCTGGAAAATGGCGGGAGACGATGCACTACCGAAAGGAAGGCGCAAAAACTTGAAAAGACCCAAGTGCGTGTTGATCACGAAAACTTGTTGCGATTGCACATCCAGAGGAAGCTGCAAGTATGCGTCACGCAGGTCAATTTTAGAAAAATACCGGCCTGCACCTAAGCGGTCCATCAGTTCTTCCGGTCGTGGTAAAGGGTAAGAGTCAATCACAGTCTGCGGATTCACGGTAGATTTGAAATCTGCACAAAGACGCAATTTACCATTTGGCTTCTTCACGATCACTAAGGGCGATGCCCACTGACTCGCCGTGATCGGTTCAATGACACCATCAGCCTGCCACTGTCTTAAGAGATCCGCCACCTGATCCCGAAGGGCATACGGCACGGGACGAGCTTTACAGAAGCGGGGGCGTGCCGCGTCTTTCAATGTCACACTTGCTATAAAGTTGTTTGCCATTCCTATACCATCACGAAACAAGTCACTGAATTCATCACACAGTTTAGCCACCGTGTCCCGATGGTCATATGACATGACAGCAAGAACCTTATCCACTATTCGGAGACCGAATAAATCAAAGAGATCAAGTCCAAAAATGTTTGCACTATTGGAAGCACGAAGCACTTGAAATGTCACTGTTTTCGTAACGGACCGGTATGTAGCATCACAAGTATATGAACCCAGCACAGGTATGTTCTGACCATTATACGCCGTAAGCAACGTGCAAGAGTTCTGCAACGGCGGCTGACCAAGCAAACTGTATGTGTCCCGATTAAGCAAGGAAACCGAAGCACCAGTATCTAATAGAAACGTCACGGTCTGGCCAAGAATTTCAAGCTCCACAAACAATTTATTCACATTACGGTACCTAGCCTGCGAAGACACAGGTTGTGACGACGCACGTTCAACAGTCTTATCACTCGTAGGTGATGGAGAATGCACAACATTAATGTGATGTGAACGAACCCCCGTGCGTGCTTGTTCTGTGGAACCTTTATTCTGTTGGAGACAAACAGAACGAACATGGCCTAACTTCCCACATGCAAAACATGTTGCGCTACGAGAAGGACAATTGTCACGCGTATGTTTTGAGAAACAGCGAGGACAGGACTTAACTTTTCCGCGAGCGGGGTAGGTAGACGGCTTATGTTTACGCCCAGCGGCCGACCGGCCGGCGGGCCGGGCGCCTTGTGTCGGCGCGGGGCCGTTCTGTTGACGCTTGCCCTGACGTGCCGTCGACACTGTACACACCCCTACCGGATCAAAGCTAGACTTAGCAAGTTCAGACGCGTCCTGAAAGTCAATGATCTGCATAACCTGTTGCAATGTAGGATCGGCGTGCCGCAAAATCTGTTCGCGAATACGATTGTCAGGTACATTTTGCGTAATCACATCCCGTATCATAGAATCATTATAATATTCACCACATGAACACCTAAATTTACAGTCACGAGTTAAACCTTGCAACTCGGCGAGCCATTGCCGATAAGTTTGACCGTCTTGCTTTCTACTCCTAAAAAATTTAAAACGGGCCGCTGCCACATGCACTTGTTCCTCATAGTACTTAGACAAAGCCTCTATTAACGCGTCATAAGAAACTGACTCAGGGGACGTAGTGGGGAATAACTTGGAAGCCGTTCGGTAAACTACAACACCAGCACACGCGAGAAAAAAGGGGAGCTTCACAGTACCTTGTACATTGTATGCTGTTAGATGCGAAGTAAACTGCACCAACCATTCATGCCACGTTTCCTTTTCTTCTATAAAAGGTCGAAATGGTGGCACCGGAGCAGATTGTACATCCTGTTGTGGCCGCGAAGGCAACGACTGTTGTGCGTGAGCGGTCGCCTGTTGTGACTGCGCGAGTTGCTGTACAGCTTGGGTGAGCTGTGACATCTGTTGTGCCTGGAACTGACAAAACTGAGTTAAATCCATGCTCGGAGCGACAACCGGCGGGACTACATTCGGAGGGGTAGACATAGTAAATTGAAACAATAAAACAGTACGCAACAAGACGACTAAGACACGACAACACACACCAACAAGAGCAAAAATTGAAGATACACGGCAAGAGCAATCAGAAAAGCTTGTCGCCAGAGGTAGGCGAAAAACAAGGCAACGTGGGCAATATAACCAATGCAAAACAACAAAACAACCACGAAATTAAGAAGACCTCGTCGCCATTGCTGTATCAGAGGTTTATTCATGAATCGGTAGTGCGATGATTGATACTCGTCGCTCCCCGGCCCAGACTGACTTCTTCCTGTTGCTCCTCGGCCAGGTCAGCCGACGT
Source organism: Locusta migratoria (assembly GCA_026315105.1). Classification (NCBI taxonomy): domain Eukaryota; kingdom Metazoa; phylum Arthropoda; class Insecta; order Orthoptera; family Acrididae; genus Locusta; species Locusta migratoria. The sequence goes on along the minus strand of CM048752.1, from coordinate 3,772,927 downwards.
CCAACCCCATTGGTCGGCGTCCGCGCAGGTCCAGTACGGCGCCTCTAGCGCCGCGTCCGGAAAGACGACGCGCCACATCTTTGGTGCGCGGCGTCGATATGTGTATCGACACAGCACATAACATGATCACTTCCTGGAAAAAGCGAATTTCTTATATGGAGCACTGTGACTTTTTGTAATATATTGTCTCTATGACGCTATCATTTACATCTAAATATTCAAAAAGGTTTTACTTATGACCAATTTCATCCAATGTCAACTACCTCCAAAAACAATGGAAAACTTAAAACCTAATTACAAAAATGTAATTTAAAAATCGTATCTATTCTTCTTTACAAAACTTTATATTAAAATAAATATAAAATAATATACTCCTCATACCTCTGGATGGTATTTGTAATGTAAAGAACATAATATATGATGGTGTATTAAAAAAGGATAGGATTATGCACATAAGTAAAGATCATTGGATATAACTCACATACAGTGCGTAGGTGACATAAGCTCCTACCGCTACATGCGCATATCTCCTGTACGTGATTTGAAAACAGAATAACAACTGGCAAGCCGTCAGAAAAACTAAAACATACATTTTTGGAAGCAAAGAGTTAAAACTGCGTTCATAACGACACATAATCTTAAAGCGCGATTGCGTGATAATATACCACAAAAGAAGCCGAATATGCAAATTACGGGGTTTATAAATGTCCTGTCGCTGAGAAGCCAGACTCAAAGGTCCTTCATACGTGGCGATTTGAAAAAATACTTATGGTAGCAAGAAAATTGCATTAGGTTTGCATTTTGACAAGGAGAAATTTAGCATAGATAATATTGAAGATCAAATGGAAATGGTGCACAAACGCGACTCTACGTTGGAGATACAGATTGCAAAAAGAAATGAGAAAAATAAATTTTTTCCTAATGCCTACTTTAAGATTTATGATGTTATGCCGTCCTGTGAGAGCCGCGTTAACACCGCCCTTCAAATGACCACCAACGGAAACAAAATGTCCAGCTGCCGGAAGAACAACGTTGAATGTTGACATAATGTTCAACGATAATCCCTCTTTTAAACGCGTATTTCACTGGCTCTAATTTTTTCCTGTTTTCCCTTGTTTTACGGTGCATTCTCTGTCGTGGTATGGAAAATCATTTCATTCATTGTGGCCGTAAACACGCACTCTTATTATCTAAATTATTTTACATTAATACTGTAATATTGCGTTTTCTTTCTTCCGATCAGGTGTTGGAGTAGTAGTTATGGCCGAGTGCACCAACCTCGGTCAAAAAGCACGATAATCAAGGGTTCCGAGAACACTGTCAAAAGTTAACCGCGGTTAAAACGTCTCTGCGGTGCACCAACGTTAATCACCGGCCAGCAAACCGTCGTCAGCCAATCGCACATTTCTACATCTACATCGATACTCTGCAAATCACATTTAAGTGCCTGGCAGAGGGTTCATTAACCACCTTCATAACTTTTCTCTACCGTTCCATTCTCTAATAGCGCGCGGGAAGAAAGAACACCTAAATCGTTCCGTTTTCGATCTGATTTCTCTTATTTTATTGGGATGGTCGTGTCTCCCTAAGTAGGTGGGTGCTAGCAAAATATTTTCACATTCAGAACTAAAAGTCGGTGATTGAAACTTCGCAAACAGATCACGCCGCAATGAATAACGTCTTTCTTTTAATGATTTCCACCCCAATTCGTGCAACATTTCCGTGACGCTTTCCCCCCCGTAACGTGATAAAACAAAACGAGCTGCCCTTCTCTGAACCTTCTCAATATCTTCCGTCAGTCCCATCTGGTGAGGGTCCCACAAGGGGCAACAGTACTCCAAGAGAGGACGCACAAGTGTGATGTAGGCAGTCTCTTTGGTGGAGCTGGTGCATCGTCTAAGCGTTCTGCCAATGAAACGTAACCTTTGGTTCGCCTTCCCCACAATATTTTCTATGTGTTCTCTCCAGTCGAAGTTGTTCGTAATTGTAACTCCTAGGTATTTGGTAGAATTTACGACCTTAACGTTTGACTGATTTATTGCGTAATTGAAGTTCAGCGGATTTCTTTTAGTGGTCATGTGTATTACTTCACACTTTTCTTTATTTAGTGTCAATTGCCAATTTTCGCACCAAGCAGAAATTTTGTCTAAATCGCTTTGCAGTTGCTTTTGATCCTCTGTTGACTTCACTAACCGATAAACGACAACATCATCCGCGAACAGTCTAAGGGAGCTATTCAGATTATCTCCTAAATCGTTTATAAACACGAGGAAGAGTAGGGGACCAATAACGCTTCCCTGTGGAACGCCAGATATCACTTCTGTTTTACTCGATGACTTACCGTCAATTACAACGAACTGTGTCCTTTCTGATAGGAAATCGTGAATCCAATCGCACAATTGGGGAGATATTCCATAAGCACGCAATTTCATTAGAAGCCGCTTGTGGGGTACAGTATCAAAAGCCTTCCGGAAATCCAGAAATATGGAATCGATTTGAGATCCCTTGTCAATGGCACTTAACACTTCATGTGAATAAAGGGCAAGCTGTGTTTCGCAAGAGCGATACTTTCTGAATCCGTGCTGGCTATGGGTTAATAGGTCGTTCTCTTCGAGGTAGTACATAATATTCGAACAAAGTATATGTTCCAAAATCCTACTGCAAATCGACGTCAATGAGATAGTCCTGTAATTTTGGGGATCACTCCTATTGCCTTTCTTGAATATTGGAGTAACTTGGGCAACTTTCCAGTCTTTGGGTACGGATGTTTCGCTGAGTGATCGGTTGTAAATTATAGCTAAGTACGGAGCTATTTCATCAGCATACTCTGAGAGGAATCTAGTTGGTATACAATCTGGCCAGGAAGATTTATTTTTGTTTAGTGACTTAAGTTGTTTTACTACTCCAGGAACATCTACTTCTAAGATTCGCATGCTGGCAGCTGTTCTTGGATTGAATACTGGAATGTTCATTTCGTCGTCTTTGGTGAAACAATTTCGGAAAGCTGTGTTTAGTAATTCTGCCTTAGCAGTACTGTCGTCGGTAGTATTACCATTGCTATCGCGTAGTGAAGGTATTGTTTGTGTTTTGCCGCTAGTGTACTTCACATATGACCAGAATTTCTTTGGATTTTCTGCAAGATTACGAGACAGGATTTCGTTGTGGAAACAACTATAAGATTCTCGCATTGAAGTCCGCGCTAGGTTGCGAGTTTCAGTAAAAGATTGCCAGTCTTGCGGATTCTGTGTCTTTTTAAATTTTGCATGCGTTTTTCTTTGTTTCTGCAACAGTGATCTGACCCTTTTTGTGTACCACGGGGGGTCAGCCCCCTCTTTTATTAATTTATTTGGTATAAATCTCTCGATTGCTACTGATATTATGTCTTTGAATGTAAGCCACAACTGATCTACACTCGCATTTTTAGTTTTGAAGGACTGGAGACTATCACTCAGGAAAGCGTGAAGCGAATTTTTATCTGCTTTATTGAATAGATATATTTTTCGTTTATTTTTGGTGCATTTGGGAATTTCGATATTCAGTCTCGCTACTACAACTCGATGTTCGCTAATCCCTGTATCTGTTTTGATGCTCTTTACTATCTCGGGATTATTTGTTGCTAGGAGATCAAGAGTATTTTCGCAACCACGTACTATTCTAGTGGGTTCATGAACTAACTGTTCGAAGTAGTTCTCAGAAAAAGCATTCAGAACTAGTTCGGACGATGTTTTATATTTGCCCCCGGTTTTGAATACGTAATTATGCCAACATATCGAGGGTAAATTAAAGTCGTCACCGATTATAACAGTATGCTTCGGATACCTATTTGAAATATGATTCAAGCTTTCTTTGAACATTTCTGCAACCGCATCGTCTGAGTCAGGGGGCCGATAAAAAGATCCAATTATTAATTTATTTCGGTGGTCAGGTATAACCTCTACCCAGACCAATTCACAGGAAAAATCTGCCTCAATTTCGTTGCAGGATAAACCGTTTGTAACAGCAATAAACACACCACCCCCTGTTTTATTTATTCTATCCTTTCTGAAGACCATTTGGCCCTTTGAAAAAATTTCGGCCGAATTTATCTCAGGCGTCAGCCAGCTTTCAGAACCTATAACGATTTGTGCCTCAATACTTTCTATCAGCGCTTGGAGCTCTGGAATTTTCCCAACACAACTACGACAATTTACAACTGTTACACCAATGGTTTTTATGTCTACTTTCTTCCCGTGTCTGACCTGCCCCCTTTGAGACTGAAACCCATTTTGTGTATTCCCGAGGCCATCTAACCTAAAAAACCGCCCAGTCCACGCCACACAGCCCCCGCTACCCGTGTAGCCGCTTCCTGAGTGTAGTGGACTCCTGACCTATTTAGCGGAACCCGAAAACCCACCACCCTTTGGCGCAAGTCGAGGAATCTGCAGCCGACACGGTCGCAGAACCGTCTGAGCCTCTGATTCAGACCCTCCACTCGGCTCTGAACCAAAGGTCCGCAGTCAGTCCTGTCGACAATGCTGCAGATGGTGAGCTCCGCTTTCATCTTGCAAGCAAGACTGGCAGTCTTAACCACTTCTGATAGCCGCTCAAAACCAGAGAGGATCTCTTCCGATCCAAAGCGACACACATCATTGGTCCCAACATGAGCCACCACCTGCAGTTGGCTGCACCCTGTGCTCTTCATGGCATCCGGAAGGAGCCGTTCCACATCCGGAATGACTCCCCCCGGTATGCACACGGAGTGCACATTGGAATTCTTCCCCTCCCTAGTAGCCATTTTCCTAAGGGGCTCCATTACCCGCCTAACGTTGGAGCTCCCAACTACCAACAAACCCACCCTCTGTGAGTGCCCGGATCTTGAATGCAGAGGGGCGAGTACAGGACAAGCGACACCATCCGCATCAGGAACATCCCCTGCCACAGACAGCGCCTCGAATCTGTTGGCAAGACTAACCGGGGAGACCTCCACTTCGGTCCCCCGGGAAGTCTTACGCCGCCTGACACGCGCTGAGGAGACCTCCCAATCCACCACGGATTGGGGGGCTACCTCCTCGCGGGCAGTGAGCGGGCTGGCCACAGCCGCAGGCCGATCGGAGGGCACAACAGACGCACAGTGATCTAGTCCGTATAGCGCAGTGGCAGGCACTCAAGTGATGCAAAGGTGTTAGTTGAGCTTACCTACATGTGTATTCTCGACTATCTTTGGTGAATGACGACAGTACCACGTGATTTGTATGTACCAGATTGTAAATACCGTAAAATTGTACGACGCTTCTCGTCG